>JAZGUH010000184.1:1319126-2638252 GCA_037893225.1 Hippasteria phrygiana
CAGAAATCTGCGATAAAATGTGCAACATCGCAGAAATCTGCGCAGAAATGTGCGATAAAATGTGCGACATAGCAGAAATGGCTAATAGCATCTAGTAATTAAGTGTAGTAATTTATAACGTTTGAACTTTAAAGCAATTGGGAACTCGAGGTCTATTCTATTTTCAACTTTCGTCCGTTCCCCTTCAGTTTATTTATCCAGGTTTTAAGGAAGGGGAAAAACTTTTTTTCTGCAATGTGCCACAAATTTCGTTCAGCCTTATTTTTAACGGGGTTGGGGAGGTAGTAAATGGCTCTTTCAATTAATGAAAACAAGTGAAGTAGTTAACTAAAAAAAATGAGATGTATGGTTCTTAATGGAACCAGAGGTGTAAAAACTGACCGTCAAGGCCGGTTCATACTTCAAGCGAATTCGCCTGGGTAACGGCGAACGTCACACTAACAGGAGTTGACGTCACAAAATTTGCTTCGCTTTCGCATTCGCGTGAAGTATGAACCGGCCTTCATCGGGAGAATAATGATTTTTATTTTAGGTCACATTCTTGACCAAATGAGGTCGCTTTGTTATAGAAGCGTATAGATAGAGAGTTGCGACAACTTCTGACTTTGGACCTAAGATGGCCGCTCATTATGCGGACAGTGTAGCGTGCGCCTATTGTTTTACCATGTGCACTAATATTCATCAATTAGTCCCACGTTTGGGATCCTTTGTGGCACAACTCCCTCGATCTACGGCTTTGGCCCATATCACAGCCGTAGATAGAGTTGCGACAACGTCTGACTTTGGCCTAAAGATGGCCGCTCATTATGTGTGCAATGGCGCATGCGGCCATTGTTTACCAACTGTTTATGCGCACTGATGCATAATCCGCCATGTTTGGTCCCACGTTTGGGACCCCTCATGTCACAAGTCTATCTACGGCTCTGGCCCTTCTAGGAGTGTAAAAGACTAATGTTATTTCATGAATATTGAAGTAACTTCATGTTGTTTTAATAAATCTACAAATGACTTCCTGTTTGATTTTATTGAAGCATTGTTACTAAATATCAAAATTTACTTCTGTAATCAATAAAAGTGTCGTTGCAGCGCCCTCGTTTGTTCAGAAATATGAATGCTGTATGGAATAAAATATATATTATTTTCGCATAGGGCCTTTTTAAGTAATTGTTATTTGTTGTCATCAAATGTGTTTCTTTAATCTCCGCAAATTGAGTAGCACATGGCATCACTCATTTTCAATTCAATTTAATATGTTAACTTGTAAACAACAAACGTAAATATTAAAGATATACCCTTTGTGTTCTTTTCGAGTTTTATCTCGGAAAATATTTTTGTTGTTTTAAATTGCTATTTTTTGTAGCAATGCAAAAGCTCTTCACTTTTAAACGAGACATCGAACCAACAAAATCCTCTCGTGTTAGTTATCGAGTACATGTAATTATTTTCAAAATGTAGCCCCACAATAAAAGTTCCTCTAGCATGGGCGTTAAACACGGGAGGGATGGGGGTATATATCCTCCCCACTTTTTGACCAGGGGGATGGACCATTGGATCACCCCCCCCCCCCCCCCAGATTTGTATGGTGAGAAACAAAAAACTGCTGATTTCGAGGTTATCTTGTAACTTTCCAACAGTCAAAATGTATAAAAACGGAAAACAAACATATACAAACTTTAAAATTAATGCACCGTTGTGTTGTCAGGCATCGGGACATAAGTGTGCACCCATGCATTAAGATGTACACAGCCTTTGTATTATGAACAGCGCCCGCTAGTGTTATATTGTCTCCAGCCCCCCCCCCCCCCCCCCCCGCCCCCACTTTTCGAATTTCTTTGGTAGGCCTGGATTTTGGTCACCCCCACCCCTCGCCCCCCCCCCCCCCACGGGGCGCCACTGTACATGTAGGGTATATCTTCCAGAATGTTTCAAAAGCTCAAAATAGAAAACAAAATGCTTTTTCATTTTAAATAAAGTATACAATAAGAAAAATTGTTATAAGAGTAGAATTTGTTGGAGAGCATGGAGAGTACTTAGTATCTTTATCAGTAGTATAAAGTTATTACCATGTATCAGAAATGTTTACGCACTAGTTGGCGCATGGTGGAAGTAACTTTTTGTTTTCAAAAAAATCTGTGACGAATGTTACATTGTTGCTTCACATTTTTCGGCCGTCCACGATAATTCTGGACATGTTTGACTTCAACAGAATAATCTTATTCCATTTTTAGAAATTGTTTTATCAAAATAAATAGCAAGTATTTACTGAGGTGAAGGGTCATCCGCGAAGGGTCATCTGTAAAAAGTGACGTAGCTAGAGAGGGGCAAGGTGCTACTGTCCCCTGTGAGAACCGTTGTCCCTCCCCCTTTGCGAAAACTTGGAAAAGTGTCTGTTTTTGTTTTCCAGAATTTGTAAAGGGGATGACGCAGGCGTCGTTCTGGGCCAAATTCCATGGCTCTGCTAACCACAGCTTTTCCGCGCTTACGATCACCATTTTGCGCTAACAGCGCTATTGGAAAAATTCTGCGCTAACCCTGTAAGCACAGAATTCTTAGTTACGGGGTGTACGCATGCTCAGGGGCCAAAATTCCCTTCTAACCACTGATCTCTATACACTGGATTGGCAGCGCAGCAGTGATTGCCTATGCGTGAATTGAAGCCACCACGCGGCCATCTTGCTATATTCAAAACAATGGTCGTTTTCCAAGCTCCAGGCTTCAGCTCCGCCTCAAACTTCAGCCCATTCACAAACTGCATGCATGGATGCAGTTTGGCAATGGGCTGAATTCGGAGACGGAGCTGAAGCCAGGGGCTTGGGAAACGGCCATTGTTTTGAATATAGCAAGATGGCCGCGCGGTGGCTTCAATCGCGGAGCTTCGCAGCCAATCCAGTTTATAGAGATCAGTGCTTCTAACGCGTGAAATACGCGTGAAATACTGTAGCAGATTTTTCTGCTACAGTAAGCGGGGATTTTTCGCTAACGGTAAGCAGAGCCATGAAATTGGGCCTTGTAATTTGTATGCGTTCTGTGTGTTCTGGCCCAGGTTGGACGTCATGGTCTTCGTTGCATTGCAACGCAGTGAAGTGAGGGGGTCCACTTGAGGGGGCCCATGTGTGTTCGTATACAAGTACCGCACACAATGGGAATAATGCGATCCCACAAGTTGGTCTTTGTGCACAGGAGGCCCAGAAGAGAAATTCTAAAGATTAGGGATAATGGGAGCATAATGCAATGTCCCCATGAATATGTGTGGGTGGGTGTGTGTGAGTTTGTTTTTGCATATAGGGGACCTTAGAGGACAATAGGGTCCCGGTTGAGAAAGGTCCCCGTTAAAAAATCGTGTACAAAACCAATGCCAAAAAAATTATAGTATGAACAATAGGAGGGCAATAGGAGGTCCCGATTGAAGGTGTTTACACACTGTGTGTACGTATGTGTGTATAAAGGCTATTGAAAACACTATCAAATGAAACAAATTTCAAAGTATTTTGCGGCACCCCAACCCCCCAAAAAGGGACACTTTTTGCGAAAATGTATAAAATTTGGTCTTGAAAATCTGAATAAAAAATTTGACTTGCCCCCCGCTTTGAAAGTGCCCCCCCCCCCCAAAAAAAAAAAAAAAACGTGGCTATGGTACTGTATGTAAACAAAATTGTGTGGTTGGCATGTATCTAATTAATAATTAAAAAATCCACGATTGAAATGATATTTGTGAAATTTGTCCTTTTTGTCCTGCTATATAGGCCTAAACCGGATAAATTGTCAGTATCTATATTCGGATGGGCGCTAGTCAGAAGTCATACATTTGGGAGACCGCCAACATAGGGCAAGATAGCTCAGTTGGTAGAGCGCCGGTATGGTAACCCGGAGGTCGTAGGTTTGAATCCCGCTCATGCCAGTTTCTTTGTTCACTTTGAAAATGTATTCAAATTTACCTAGTCAGTTTCCCTTGTGGATTGTTTGCACCATAAATAAATATTCATATTTTCTTGATTCTTAGCCAATCAGAGTGCTCCGTCCAAATTCGGTAGCAGGCAATGGTGTCTTGCGCACACGAAAGTTGCAGATTGTTCAAGTCGGTAATTGACAGTCGATGCACACGCATCTTGGGGCCGAGGTTGCACAGAACGTTCCACCGCGCGCTACACGTAACGCCTAAGAAATGCGGTGTAAGTATTACAATACGCGGCGGCGCAGGCTGACTAGGTTTTTTTGCTTCTCAGTTATTCAGAGGTCGGAGACGGAGCCGAAGCCGAGACGAAGCCAGCGTTTCGAAAACCCCTTTTAAATTGATTTCAAGTCTAGCCTTTATGGTCCTCGCTTCTGAACAGTGGGTGCGTTCGAGTAGCTTACCCGGATCGACTCGGGTGAAGGTAGACGGGTCAGCCACGAGAGCTGGGCTAATAGAACGCTCAAACGCCCTCTCCTGTTAATGTTACCTAGAGTCTGCGATTGTGTAGTTACGGACACCTCTTTATATTTGATCCATTTCGAGTCAAGGTTGTTTTTATCATTCCAAAGTGAATTTATCAACCTAAAGTATACTCCTCTCAATTCTAATGACATAATTTTGTTGTAATTCTGAAAATGCAATTTTCTTACGTGTTTTGAGGTTGGTGTTGCGAATCAGTGCAGTCGTCGCCATCTTTATTTTCGTGTTGCGTTTTGTCATCTTCGTTGTCGTTTTACCCAAGAATTTCCCACAAAAACATTTATAACTCTGCCCTCTATCTACGACATACCTGTTGGTTTTTAATGTCGCAATCTAGTTTGCTAAGTCCAATAACTTAAAAGTGGATTTTGTTCTCTTATAGGAACAGTCCTTAACTACACAATCGCCCTTGAGGTCAGCCATTTTTTAATTACCCGTTTCAGTAGAATTTTTAGGTAGTCAGACTTAACTACGCATGCGTGTGACGTATTCCACTAGTGACTCTGCTCCGCGAGCAGGGTCTGTGGTGGCTGACCCGAGTGAGCCCCGGGTATGATGTCAGTCTTGTCAGACCTAATCGAACGGCACGGGGCTAACCCGAGTCGACCCGGGTGAGCTACTCGATCGAACGCACCCAATAATGTGTACCAGCGGGATGCCGCGTTTCGCGCGGCACCTGCTATGCGTACCGGTACTACCGTACATCGTGTCAAAAATGGGATCAGGTTGGTGTAGTACTGTTGTACTTTCCTTGCCTTCTACCACTGTGACCCCGGTTCGAATCCCAGCTGGGGCCAACATGTGGATTGGGTTTTCAGTCCCCACCTGATTCCGTGGGTTTTCTCCAGAATTATTCTGTGGGGTTTTCCTCCCACGTCTAAAACTGTAACCTCCTTCCTCATCTTCTATCAGGGACCCCACTGGAAATAAGTCGAAAGACTTTCGTGGGCTATCCCGGCTGAATGCCGAATAATAATTATTTTTTTAAGTTGCTATTTGTAAAGTACATGTATATGAAATCTTGGGTGTGATATCGTGTAAACAGCATGATGTTTCTGCGCATGATCCATGGAGTGGGAAGAGTGGTGGCTAAAGTACGATGGATGAGTAAATTGTTTAAACGATTGGGCAGGCTGAGTTCCGTTTGGGATGCTGACATTGAGATTACTGTGAAAGAAGTGTTGTAGGCAATTTGTGGTGAGGCGTGAGTAGCGTGGTATTTGATGGACCCTGTATGGGGTTGGATGGGGAATGGCATTCTAATGCGTGTATATGGTACCGGTTTGTGCTAAATTGAAAGGGGGTAGGCCTATGTTAAAGGAAACATGCTTCTCAAATTGACCGGATCACATTTTATTTCATAAATAACCCTTTCACTACCATGGGCTCCGCTTGGCACCAAAGTTCCACGCCACTTCCTTACCGTGGCTCCTTTTGGCACCAAGCTCATGTTGTATTTGGCGAAAATGTGAATAGCGCCCCCTATCGACAAAAAGGCGATCTCGCATCTGCGCGTGCACCGCGACCGTAGTTTGAAACATTCCAGATCACAGTTATGTGAATATAAATAATTGTTTCTCCACCTCCTCCCCCTCGCCGCCCCTCCCCCCCCCCCCAATACCCCTCCCCCATCCTCCCTTCTTCTCCCACTCATCTCCCTTCCCACTCATCTCCCTTCCCACTCATCCCCCTCCCCCCCCGCCCCCCCAATGCAATGTTGATAGGGGTGGGAGAATTAGCCGGTTTGCCTGCACACCCAATTTCACACAACCTTGAACGGGGGGGGGGGGGGGGGGGGGGTGGGAGATTGGCGGGTCTATCCTGATCTCATCTCATCCCCAATACCTACAAACATGCACTGTACAAAATATATTTGCATATTATATTATATTTTATTCCATGTTTTACACTTTGCTGGATGACGGTCCCCCACGCCGGGATTCACCGCTCCAATATCCTCTACATTACTACTAACAATAATTCCATAAGCATTACCTTTATCTTACCTCTGTGTGCACGAGGCTCGTCTCGTAGTACAAATTTTCGCACATCTAGTAAATTCATATCATGTCCCAGACAAGCTGTCGTGACAACAATTATAATCTGTGATCTTTTTGGCGTTTCACGTTAGTACAAAAAAAGTTAGCCGTTTATTAGAATATTGCTAATTGAATGGAATATATTACCCGTTACGGTCCAGATTAAGTGTTGTCCATTCTGCACGCCTAACCAGATGGAAACATAAGTTGACTGTCTTGGTATACGGCAAACGCTTAAATATATACAATTATTACAACAGAAGCCGATTAGGCTATATTGATAGTCAACCCGCTAAAAATTTACTTCGCTATACGGCGTCTATAGCTATCATCCTCAGAAAATAAGCTTTGTTATTGCCATTCGGAGATTACCAAATAACCGAAGAACGTTAAATTTGAGCATTTTATAGACTAGAACATTTATATGTGGTAAATGCGACTGACCTTGAGATAGGCGAAAAACAGAGATAAAAAACCTGCGAACAAGGATGCAGGAAAAATCAGTCTGAAAATTCCTATCTGACCCCCAAAGGCGATCGAGCGGCTTAAAAAGCGAACAAGCTCCAAGGTCTTGAATTTAAAATTTGCTAAAGTGATATCTGCTATATACATACCATTAAAGTACGTTAATGCATTAACAATATAGAATCAGGGAGTGTAATATGCGATAACCCTTGAAGAGTTGACTGTATGGCGTGGTGACCGCGAATGACTATACCAAACCTTAAACCTCCTTCCTCAACACCTTCCGTGCCTCACCGCACATTAATCCCTGGTTTGCATATAACGCACGCCACTTCCCGCAGCCAATCCGATCGCACACTTACGATGAGATAACAATTCTCTTTTCTACTAGTGCCAAAGAGAATTTATCAATCTCATCTCATCCCCAATACCTACAAACATGCACTGTACAAAATATATTTGCATATTATATTATATTTTATTCCATGTTTTACACTTTGCTGGATGACGGTCCCCCACGCCGGGATTCACCGCTCCAATATGGCGAGCAACAAAGTTCGATAATGGGGTTATGACAATTGTATGCATTTTTATCCACAAAACAAAATACTAGCTTACTTAATTAGGAAACACGCTGTTCCGGATTACTCCTAAAGATTCATTGCTCTAGAAACTGACAACTTATTCGAAAGAGAGTCCTTAATGTACATGTTCTTTGAAGATGCTGACTTCCATCCTCCCTGACGCATGATACACCTCTCATTGACCGCACTTGCAGAAGCCGCTTCAGAAGCTCCACCTGCCCTTAAACTATGTGTCCCGATATTGGAAGGATCGGCGACGAATGGAGCTAAACCTTTCACAATCAATTCTCTGGCAGTCGTGTAACAAATTGCCTTAGTGGAAGGCTTGAGACCTTCTCGCTTGGAATGCTTCAATCTGCATGCTAAAGGATGGGATGGCACATCAGACACACCCAACATAGCAATATACCGTTCGGCCATGGTAACAGGACATGTAGGATTCCCCGTCCTGGCGATGTAAACAGTATGCCCTTGTCTGTATTGATCGTTTTTCCTTTTAGGCACGTGAACGGTCATGTGGTCATGAAAAAATGTAATATCACGAACACGCAAAGAAATAGCCTCTTCGCACCGCAGCATGCCGGCGAATGACACTAGGCACATAAAGATTAGACGGATGTCTGAAAGAGACGCATCCTGGCCCCCTTTTTCGGCGACTAGTTTCGAGAGAATTTCAGCCGAAAGTGGCTCTTTGGGCGATTTTGGTTTAGCTAGCCTTCGACGGCAACCCTCCACCACTGATTGCACGAAACTGTCGTCCGTGGGTGAAGAAATAGCTGAAAGGTTATGTGCCCATCTTATACCGTAAATTGCGGTGTCAATTGGTGAAATGGTTACAGCTGAAATTGATAAATGCTCGATGTAAAGGGCCAAGTCTGTGCGCTTAACAGGGAAGACTTGAAGTTTATGCTGACCAGCGAAGGATTTCCATCGTTTCCATCCTCCAAGATATTTGTCGGTAGTAGTAGAAGCTTTTGAAGCTAAGACAGTATCTTGTACGGATGAGACCAAACCGTGGAGATACTCGCTGCTACTGATGTTAATGTCAGATGCAAATTCGTTCCAAATCCCGTTGTCGAATACGTCTGAAAAATGGAATAAGGCGGCCGTAAGTGCAAACCAAAACAAGATGAACAGACTCAATTGATTCCTACTTCAAAATGTACCTGGTAACAACCTACCAGCTCATGTGTATAAATTATTGAAGAAATTATTGAATAATAGAAAAATACAACTGTTTGTGATACAACAGGTAAACTCGTTTTATGTATACATAGAGCGCAGCTCGTGTACCAAGACCACGTGTGAGCCCGTTATGGCGACGTTGCGGTCGTAAACTTGTCTATTTGTCACGCATGGACTGGAAATGTTCGAAAAATACAATTTTGAAGACCGGCAAATATATGTATACCGTATAATGCGCAAACTGCGTCTGTATATCTTCATGATCTTTCCATCGGTCACTCATAGACCCATAGGGCGTATACGTTTCAAATGCAAGCCAATGAAATCATTGTACCACTCATGGGTCAACTGTGTCACTTACAAGTCGTGACAAATTACAGGAAACACCTGGCCTCGCATGGGCTAAAATCTCAATTCCTGAGAATAGATCATCATGATCACTGTTGTCTGTTCATGCGCCAAATTCAATCAATCGAATTACAATAAACCGAAATATGAATATGATTATGATATGACTATAATAAATAGCCTGGTTGTAATGGCCAAGTCGTGCTCAAGAAATTGTTCACATCGTCATAGTACGTTTCAATTACTGCAAATCACAACAGTTTAAAGTCGTATCTCATGGCAATTAACTTGAATGGCAAAGAACCCTGAAATAAACGTTTGCCTGGTTTGTAAGACATGCACTGTCCTCTTCCTGGCACACACAAATTTGGAATATTTGGCAGTATCACGTGCGAAATCAAAAACGTCTTGAAAAGACCCAATTTTGGTGACAGAGTGGGCCAAAATGCCGCAGACGGCCATTCAGGTACGATCACGGTACCACTAGCCTTGCATTCCTTCATGTGCTTTACGGCATTCAAAACCATACATACAGGAGGGCAAACCCAGTTGTTTTCCGATGCCCAATTCTGAGTAAAAGAATCAGCCGCTTCACACCCTGGATTCCAGAATCGTGAATTAAAACGGGTTAACTGAGCGTTATAGTACGACGCAAAACGATCAACTGTGTGCGGAACAAAGCGCCTGTTCAACTTCAGGAAAACATTACGGTTCAAAGACCAATCATCTGGATCGATGATTCTACTCAATTCATCTGCGCGCTCATTCAGTTCGCGCGGAAGCCACTCGGGCTCAATACTGACTTGAAATTCCAAACAACAATTGTATAACGTAATACTTAAATCATGCAAATCGGGTTTTGTACTTCCGACTGAGATGATACGACAAGCATTTTGACTGTCGGTATACCATTTTATCTTCTTACCCGATAATTTGGGGCCTAACGAGCGCAAAACATACAAGATCGCTCTAAGTTCGCGACTTGTAGAACTTTCTCCGCTCTCCGATTCGGACCATAAACCAGAACATATTGAATCGTTGAACTGAACCGAAAAACCACCAAAGCCGGTTGCGCTTGCATCCGAATATACGGCAGAAGTTGCACAAGACAATGGTTTGATAGGCTGTCCATTTGCGCAATGCAAATTCTTGTACCAAAATTCTAATTCGGCAAGGGAGCCGGCTGATAACAGAACCATGCTTGACCAAGAATCACGAGATTCTATTGTCTGGTACAAGTGTCTTGTGAACAATCTTGACAGACGACCTATGGCCGACGAAGCGGAGATAATTAAACCAGCAATGCAGGCAACATCCCACGTCGAAGCTGGCAGTAGCCTCAGAAGCCCTATTCCCCCCACTGGGTAGACCTTGCTCCATTTGTGTTAGAGGTATAAGACCAACAGTTTACTTTTGGTTGTAAATGCAATGATTGAAAGGAACGCAAGAGTTGACTGTATGGCGTGGTGACCGCGAATGACTATACCAAACCTTAAACCTCCTTCCTCAACACCTTCCGTGCCTCACCGCACATTAATCCCTGGTTTGCATATAACGCACGCCACTTCCCGCAGCCAATCCGATCGCACACTTACGATGAGATAACAATTCTCTTTTCTACTAGTGCCAAAGAGAATTTATCATTCACATACTGTGTTAGATCTTATCGGCCTTTCTCCTCGCTGAATTGCGAGGGCGCTATACAATGAAATTTTTACAAAGGGGACTGGTATTGAGGTAATGAGTGCATTATTTCTCCTGGTAGCGAAAGGGATAAATTCATTTATATGTATTAAATGTGAATTAAAAGCCAAACTGGTTCAAGTGAAGTTTTAGTGTGATTATTTGCCGCTCAAAAATTGACCCCCCCTTTTTGAAATTTGTTGAGACTCAAATTGAGGGCGCTGTTCGTGACGTAGACCGAGGCACCGAAATTCATGGATCGACTCGATAGTCTGGACCCGGCCCGTATACACACACTAGGTCTACACGTGCAATTTCGTAAGTTGCAACAACAACTAACATCGAACTTACCCTGATTTTCTCCCTTTTAGCGAAGGCTCCTCGGGGAATGGGCCGTTTAACTGCATTTGCCTATATCTTACTCACATCTGGGAACTTTGTTGGGACGGCAGTGGACTTGAGCATATTTTTAATGGTCATTTGAAAATACCAGTATCGAAACGTAACACGACGGCTCAAAGTGGTCGCTACATAAACGCTGAGAAGCTGCTGGGGCCGGACCACTACGCTCTTGTCACCTTCACTTTCGCCGTTCAAATTCTCCGATATTTCGCATCAGTTGGAAATAAATGAAGGCTTACTCCACCCGTCGTTGTTTTGCTGCACCTAGCAGCCACACACCTTGTCGGCATGGCCGAAAAACCACTATATTTTGCTTAGATTTTGGACGAAGACTTTTCGCCGTACAATGTACACACAATGCATACCCGTGATAAATGGGTAATGTGCCTCGATCTACGTCACACACTTATGTTAATGAGGGTCCCACTCAGGGGGCGGAGTAGCTTGGACAAACATTTTCAAAAATTGTTTTCTCATATTTAATCTGGGAAATAATTGTCTCTGGACACAAAATATCATTGTCAAGATAATACTTTATTGTTTTAAGCAGGAATAATGCAATATAAATCCTAAATCATGTTTCCTTTAAAACGTACCGCCCGGGCACTGTTGATGTACAGTAAACAACAGTCGGTATTGTTCATAGACTGTACGTCATTTGGGGGTACTTATAGTTAATGAAAGGTAATTTACATCAGTGTACATATTTTTACAGTACAAACGTGACTTTTTGTTCAGTGTGGAACTTATCGATGAAGGTACTGGAATTGGATGGTATTGAAAAAAGTAAGCGGAATCAGACTCTGGACAATTTCGTGCTACACGCCATCCAAGAAATCCGGCATAAGACGTTGGAGTTAAAGACTCATTTTATCGATCGATCCTTAACATCAGTCTGATCATGAAAAAAATTGTTTCGTTAATGTTTCTTATTCAGGACTCAAACATATTTTTTGACAAATATCTACAGGGCGGGCAAAATGGCAACAGATCGGCACAGGTAATGTTGAGCCCCTTCGGACTATACTGCGCGCCCGTTTAGGGTTTTCGAAACCTTTGCTTCGCCGACTTTGGCTTCGTCTTTAATAGGATTTAGGAGATGTTAGACTCCCAACTTCAGGAACTATAGCTACATTTTGGCGCATGTTCTGCTTCAGGATATTCATTAGGTTGATTATGAGAGCAAAAATTGGAATATTTAAATTCGGTTTGCTTCTCGGTTATCCAGAAGTCGGAGACGAAGCCGAAGACGAGCAAAGGTTTCGATTTAGAGCTATATGAATGTCACTTGATTGATCGATCATTGATTAATGACACTGAATTCTAAAGTAAGGCATTCTGAAGAGTCATTTTCAATGTGAAAACAATCTGTTCATTAACTCCCTGCAACCCCCCCCCCCCCCCCCCCCCCCAGCCGGTTGGCCCGACACTTCTGCAATTTGTGTGAAGAGATTGTTAATCTCTGGTACATGGTAATGCCTTACAAATTCAATTTGCATAGAAGAGAGAACACTTTTTATTTTTGTTGTTGTAACTTTGATGTTTTCATGATCATCTCTTCTTGACAAATTTCATTTTGTAAATCATGCATCGCAAAAACATGATTTATTTGTGGAATACAATTCAATTGAGGGAAAGAAAAGGAACTACACCCTGTATAACAGAATCAACAGTTTGGGTATATGTGCGGTTAGAGTTGCCTAAATCTGTGTCCAAAGGGGGGGGGGGGGGGGGGGGGGCAGTGTGATTAACTTTTTGCCGAAATTACCCCCAAAAAGTGGCACCCAGAAAAATTCCGATTTAAAAATACTTTGCGGGGGGGGGGAGGTTTTATTTTCAAGATAACCACCATTCTATTTTTAATTTCCGACAACCGTAGAATTTCAACAGTTCAAATATACAAACATGAAAGAGACATGTTGGACAAGAGAATTGAACATGTTTACAGTGGTTTTAATAGTTTAGCAAGCTTGTATTTTAGTTTCCGATGGATCGGTTGACATTTTCGGGAGTTTTTTCACCTCATTTTACACTCGTAAAAAATTGGAAAACAAATCCAGGTGGCACCCAAAAAGGAAGCGGGCGAGGACGCTAAACATATTTTTGTTTTGTTCTGTTTTTTTTTTTACTTCGCCTTATGTGTTCATAATAAAAAATTGAAAAACTGGGAAAATTTAAGATTGTTTTCATTGTAATTGTAATTGTTGGTCAAGCAATTATACCTGGAAAGTTTAACGACTAACTAGGGTAAAACTTTGCATAGGCCTAAGCTTTCGTAGCAACAGCTAGTTCATCACTGTCAGGTGAACTTCTTAGAAAAGACGGGTGCACCACACTAAATAGGCCAAAATGGCTGCGCCAAACTGATTAGCATAAATTGTAAACCTACAATTTTTTAATAATACATTTTTGGGAGTCATGCAACTGATAGATTGTGTAATTATGATTAGCTATCATAACCTGGGGGTTCTGTGCTTCAACTTTTGTGAAGACTTGATAAATTCTGGCTTTAAAATTGGTCCTATTTGGCTTGTGAAGTGGAGGGATGCTTTATGAAAAATGGCAGCTAGCCGGTTTGGGAAAAAGAACACATTTTGAGGGGTGGTACTATCTGGGGACAAATAGCAAAACAAAATCAACGGCTGACCTGCCAAAAATTGAAAAGAATTTGACAGATTAATAATCAAACTACCATTTTCAGTAATGTCACAAAAAGTGAGAGACTCCTGGATAAGGAGTTTTTCACTGCGAAGTTGATGGATTTTACACTAAGGTCAATGAGAGTTTATTTTGTGTAGTGCACCTAGACGCTGCGTGTTGGTCGTGACAGCGCCCTCTTTTTAATTGAATTGGATAACCCCTCCCCTAACCCCTCCCGGCCCCACCCTCACCTTAACCTTCTACCCCACCCCACCCACCCCCATTTTTGTGTTTCGTCCAATTCGGGCCGAGGGATCTTGATCTCATTTGAATTAAATACCTTTTATAGTTTTGTTTTTGGTATGATGGACACAAGCACCAAGTTATTTGCATAGGAATGCTCCAGTGTGTGTCACGTGACCAGTCAAGTTTTCACTTGCACTACATTCACTCCTCCATTGTCTGATTGTTTGATAACTTCGAGAGATAAACATCTTGTAGTTTGCCAGCCCAACGCAAACAAATCACAAGTGCTCAGAGAGCCCCAACTATTGTGTTCGGGTGTACAACATACAGGCTTTGCAGGCAATTAGTTTGATCACATCACAAATAAATTTCGTCTGGAGTAAAACTTGAGAAGTTTCGAGACGTTCACCGTGTGGTCCTCAAGAAAAGTTGGTACTTTCGTCCTCCGCGTGGATGTCTATGGAAAAGACTGTATTTTCGACATACGTGGGTTTACCCTGTCTGAGCCAAATAAGGTATTCAAGTCGTTATTTTTGTTTACCAGATCAGAGGAAAAACCTAACTGAGACGTTTTGAAATGTCATAGAGGGAAAGAGTTCCATATCCGGCCATCACTTATTGTCCCTTAATATGACTTCAAAACTACCAAAAAGTGTAAATCTGATGAAGAAGCACGAATTTATGAGGGAAAAACTTCTTCTTTGAAAATGCTTTGACTTTTTCTGTCAAAATAGCCCATAGATTTTGTGCATGAGGTCTATTAAGTGATGGCTGGATATGGAACTCTTTCCGGCGATTGTGTAGTGTAACTAGTGTTTTCTTGAGCGTTTTATTTACAGCAGTTGCTATGAGAATCAATGCAGTTGACTGCGTCGTGGTCATCGCCATCTTTATTTTCGCATTGCATGGACGGTCTTCAGTGTTCTCCACGAGGGGTTTCAGCAGGGCGGGCCGCCCTGCCAAAATTGTATGCCGCCCCGCTGAAGTTTTACCGGCCCGCTAAAATTTTCAACCCACCGCTAAAATGTTCACCGCCCCGCTAAAATGTTCACCGCCCTGCTATTTTTTTTTCCATTGGATTTTCCCCCATTCTCCACCGTCTTCACAGTTTATCTAAATACAAATAAGTTAACCCACTCTGTGGAACCATGGAGGAAGGATATAGAACATGAAGAGTTTGCCAGCATTAACATTCAGCAGTATTGCAGTAGCGTTTATAGTAATCAAACAGATCTGGACGCAACGTACGCAACATATTATGCATTCACATCATAAAACTATACACGTAATATTATTCTGGACTGGTTCCAATCTCCCTGGTAATATCATTTTCACTTTGTCGTGTCGAGAACCAGTTTACCTAAATTACAATGTTCTGTTACACTTGAGGGCTTCTTTTTCTCTCGGAAAATACCCTATCCACGCGCGCTGTGCCCACGTGCATGTTTAGCAATTGACGCGCGATCCTCTCACGCACATAAATATAGAACGTAAAGTTATTGTCTAAACGTTCTATATCTACATGTATGTGCGTGAAAGGATCGCGCCTCAATTTTATGTCGCGGCGACCATCGCGGACCGACTATAAACCAGCCTTAAGTAATAACTCAATTCTGTTGGTCATTTTTACAGTAAACTGATCATTGGTTTATTCAGGCCCGAACCCCCCGCTCGGTGACGAGTTCCACTTAGT
Organism: Hippasteria phrygiana; assembly: GCA_037893225.1. Classification (NCBI taxonomy): domain Eukaryota; kingdom Metazoa; phylum Echinodermata; class Asteroidea; order Valvatida; family Goniasteridae; genus Hippasteria; species Hippasteria phrygiana. The sequence goes on from JAZGUH010000184.1 coordinate 1,334,844, forward strand.
AAAAAAAAAAATTGCCCCCGAAAAAAAAAAACTTTTGATGACCAAACCCCCTCCCCTTAAAAATCTTGCCTTCATTTCAAGTTGTAAACACGAGCAAATTTGATTCAAAGAGTCAGAAGAAAGTGGCCAGGAAATGCCTCAGATTGCACCACAGAGCATCTAGAATCCAAAATTTCCAGGACCCCACGCCATAAAGGCATCGCACTCTGCGCTCGCATGAACACTGGTCTTCATCGCTGAGTTACCAAAAAATTTCCCTCAAAAACTAAAACCCTTGCCTTTATCTACAACATACCTGTTGGTTTGTAATGTCGCTAACTAGTTTGGCAATTCCATTGACTTAAAAGTTTTTGTAAAACTTACCGAGACGATAGGTACTTTTCCCATTTTAAGTCCAGTGCGGACAACCCAGGACGTTTTCCTCTCAGTTACTTTTCCTGAGTCCAGCGGTTACTTCTACCGGGCAACTGCTGCCCAGGAAAACTAACCAGATAACTTTTCCCGAGACGATAAGTCCAGTCTGGACAGTGCGAGTCGGTAAAAGCGGCTCAGGAAAGCGTACATCCGGCCCGAGTGTAAGGTCATGCTTCGCAGGGAAACCATGCATGCGCTTTGCATTGTTTCACCGCGGTGCGATGCGGTGCATATGTGGCAAAATTCCAAATTCCAGTGCGTTGTTCCTCTTTTGGTCGCAATCATGGCAGATATTATTATTGATAAAGTCGGAAGTTTGATTGGTGCCAAAGACGTAGGCCTGCGTGTACACATCAGCCGGAAAAATGAAAAGGCACGCGTGATTTGGGTCAATCGCGTCAATGTAGAAAGGTCACGGAAAGCGCCCTCACGAGTCGTTATATTGACAGCTCGGTTACTTAAAATGTTCCCGTGTCGAAAGTCCAAGTGCGGACAGTGGTCACATTTGACCATTTTTCATTTTACCATCGTCTCGGTAAAACCTAAAAAAAAAAAAGTCACCCTAATGTGGTTATTGTTACTTATGAATGAATTTTTACATAGTACACAGAACTCACACTAACTGAAATGTGATCATCAAACCTGAACCTTTTCTATTTCAAAGATATATACAGGTATGAACGTGTACCGTCTGATCTGAACTGACGAACGCAGTGGTGCAAATCACCTACGGCAAAAGCTTCAGCCTCGAAAGAATCGCACGGTCCCTCGGTAAAGATGTGGAAAACTGTCAGCTGGTGGACTTGCCGATGAATTCTCCACTGGGCTCTGCTACCCTCCTATCTGGCAATGGAACAATGCTCACATCAACCATTCACGTGATGTTTCTCTCCTGAATGAATTGTGTACAGTTCAGAAACTTTTCTTCAGCCGATTGAAAGGGACCGCTCTAAAAAACGAACCAGGTTCGTGTTTATCATGTGATCTTGACTATTCGGATTTTTCAAATTGGACTGAAAAAGAGAGCGCTTCATCAGTCAACGTCATGGCAAGGGTCTTCACTGGATTGGCTTGGTACTGTAACCTGACTGCCGTCATTGCCTGGTTGATATCACCAGTGCTGGCGGTGAACCTGACGATCTTCGGTGCGGTCGCAACGTCGCAGTGCAAGAAAGCAGCCCCCTGCGTGCCAGTGCTGAACCGCACCTGCTTGGGCTCCTCTATCGACCACTCGTTCACCTCCCTAGCTCTGGCCAACGACTCCCGGACGCAGGATGACGTCTTGGCCAACCTGCGCATGTGGGCGGGGCTACGCATCGTGCCCAAGTGCTGGGAGGTGGTCCAGCCCTTCATCTGCGCCGTCTACATGCCCAGGTGCGAGGATGGTCTGGTGGAGTTGCCCAGCTTTGACATGTGCGCCGTCACCCGTGGGCCTTGCCGGATCGTGGAGATAGAGCACGGCTGGCCCGAGTTCGTCAGGTGCGACGAGAGCCGCTTCCCGCCCAATTGCGATGTAAGTTTCAAGAGAAGTTGTTTGGGGCATTTGAAATGAATTTGGGAAGATGGGTTGCCGGATTAACGGTATTAAATGCCGCCAAAGTTCAAAATTTTTTTGTTTCATTTTGATGGCTGGCCCGAGTTTGTCAAGTGTGACAAGATGTCCCTTCAAATTGTGATGTAGGTTTATGAGATTCTGTTTGGGGTACATGTATTTAAAGTGAATTTGGACAATGGTATTGTAGAATTATAACCATGACCCTCCCCAAACACAATTGGACACCATGTGCTTGATTTGTATGGATTCGTGACTACTTAGAGTTAGGGCTGTGCATCCGAACCGGGTACCTGAGTTCCCGACCGTGAATGTCAGAAACTGTGCACGGCCTGTTCTACAATTTAAACTCCGGTGGGCGCACCCGGAGTATTGAAATATATTTGGTTTCGGCAAGAAATACTGTACAAATACTGTTGAAATGACTCTTGCAAATCAGTATTTATGGCGTTTGACTGTATATCAGAAGTTGGCTGCTATATTTGGCCTTTTTCGAAAATCGAAATTTTCGGCAAATATAATCCCGGCGTGAAGTGGTTAAGAAGTACATGTATGGCCATGGAATTATTTACTTACAGCAAAAAATGTTTGCATTAATAGTGTGGCTTAAAATGGACATCCCACACCCCCCCCCCTCCCCTCCACCCCTTCTAAAACCATAACCTTCCCATAACCCATTTTATTTAATTTTGAAAAATAACCCCCAAGACAGGTATGTAATTTGGGTTATTTCATCGTTTCATCACTAACCATGCTAACATTACATTTTTGTGACTGCCATGACACTTCAAAGCATATTGACCAATCTAAGGCAAAACTACCACGACACCAAGTGGTGGCGAGGCTTACCAAGAGACACAAAGAACAACTCGGAACTTTGGTTCCTGTTTTCTGAACATTCAGTTTATTGGTCGTCACTAACGTTACCAAAAAAGGACATGGTGTATTTACGGGTACTGTTATCACTGAATGTCTTCTAAACTGGTTGAACTCACTTCAAAAGCACCTGTCTTTTTAAACACATAGAGCTGAACATATAAATTAACATTAATTCAAATCAAAAAGCTAGTTCGGTATTCCAACTGCGCATGTGCACAACAAGATTCAACCATTTTTCTCTCGGGGGGGGGGGGGGGGGGGGGAATGTGGCAGATAAATGCACACAAGGCTATGGGGGACGTGGTATACCGAATCTGCATTCTGTGCAATTTTTCCTGCAATCGAAAAGACGATGGAAACTTTTGTTAGAGCAAAAGTTTGGACACACAAGACACCTGAAAACACTTCGCTGTCCAAACGTTTTTTGAAAAATGTTACTTCAGAACACGACGATCTCTTTAAATTTGCTGCTACCTGCTATGCTTTTGCACGCATACGATAAAATGTTTCTCCCAAGAGAAAAATTGTCAAATCTTGATGCGCTCACGCGCAGTTGGAATGCCGAACTGGCTTATTAGCAATCTAGGCAGGACTTGCATCAAATCGGTACTACGTGACGTCAATTACGTTACGTCACTAACATTTGAGAAATCACCCAAAAAGTCCTATGTTCAAAAATATTTTTTTACAAAATATTGAGAACTAATTTAGTAAAACATAGAGATTTGTTGTCCACAATATATGCTGAATGCAGTAAAAAAAAAAATATTAAAGAGTGCAATTTATTTTGTTTTGTTATTGCTGTGAAATTGCTCATTACTGCATTTGGTCAAATCTCCGCCCATACAGAATGTCTACGAATCGGTGACCTTCAATACCACAGGGGAGTGCGAGCCGCCATTGGTCGTGACAGACAACGAGAAGAGCTGGTATGAGAACGTGGAGGGATGCGGGATTCAGTGCCGCAACCCACTGTACACAGACGATGAGCACAGCCAGGTGCACCTCTTCATCGCGGTCTTTGCCAGCGTCTGTGTCGTCTGCACATTCTTCACGCTGGTGAGTACGATATCAGCAATCGATTTCACTAAACCGTGCGCAACTTACGCCATGGCGTAGGGCTTGCGCTATAAAATTGTTGCACAGCTGCGCTACATCATTGCGATCCATTTCACAAAATATTGCGTAGCTGCGCAGTTTTATTTGTTTTATACATCGCGGACGAGGCTGAATGCCGCTTTTACGACGACTGTTTTAGTACAACAATAAAAATGCATGGAACAGTCCGATATTGAACTGTGGGGCGCCATTTTGAAACTTTTCACCTTTAAAACTTCGCTCCGAAAAAACATTGATGGCAACTTTCGGAAATATTTTACAGGTAAACCTGCAGTGGATAATTATTTCATTACTCTCTGAAATAAACTAGTGAAATTAATAAATGATTTGAGCAACTAACGGCTGTACTATGCTCACGCTCAGCTAGCCAAGTCATAATTTGTGGCGCAAGTCAGAGACTTAGGTACTGCGTACCTTTCGTGAAATCGATGTTTAATATGTCACAGATGTTGCGCAACTTGCGCAATAAACTGTGGCGTAAGTAGAGTTACGCAATTGCGTAAGGTTTCGTGAAATTGTCTGCAGGTCTGCCAACCAGTACAGATTTTCTGTATTTCGTACGGAAATTCACGTATAATATAGAAGTTATAATATAGAAATTTTTATGTATACATTTTTGGGAAGATTTTTTGTTCCTTAAATTGTTTTTATCATTCCAAAAGGACCTCTGCAACCTAAAACATTCTTCTTTTAACCCTAACCTACATGTACCTGAATCTATCAAAATCCATACCCCTGTTTTGGAGGATTTCAGCGGATTCAGGATACCTCCATATTGAAAACTGGGGGATTTTGATGGATTGAGGATTGTAAGCCTAGCGGTACTGCAGGATTTTGGCGGATTCAGGATACTTTCTAGTAAAGTTACCCAAGGGGTTAGGGTTAACCCTCCTAGTTATAACTATATCATAGCCTATCAAAAAATCTACCCACCAACTCACAGCTTATGTGTGTGTTTCAACCTGTCACTTGATAGGTCTTGATATATAGGGTAGAGAGAGGGAGGGTTTTAATTCTGATTACCCTATTTTTAAAAAATTGCATATCTTTTTGTAAAAAGTGCATTTTTCTGAAGCATTTTTTTTAGGAATGCCATACAAATCAAATGCCTCTGAATGTTTTCTTGATTTTTAATTTTTCCTCAAATCTCACCCCCACTTGCCACTAGGTAATTTGAATGAAGTGAAAAAAACCATAAACTTTAGCTTCAACTATTTTCCACATGTTTTGTGGTGCCAGGTCCCATAGCTTAAAAAATGCAGTGGCTGTTTCTGGACCTCAGAACAACTTTTACCAGACATTGTTCCCTCAATGTAGCAGTTTCGATTGTAGGGTGTTTAACCCTCTGCGTACAGATGACGTCTGTGGACGCAAGATAAAAAGTGCCACCAGGCCGGATGACGCCATTGGCCGCCGTTTGTGCAGTTTCAATCCATTGTTGGATTATTGTTTATTATACGCTTGACTGCACAAACACATTGTGGCGGTTCGATTTGGCTGCCAGAACCGCCGCGACACCCCGACGTCTCCCGTAAAATACCGTGAACAGGGGGTTAAGGCCAACAAAAAATTTAAAATTTGTGTTGCCCTCTGACCGACCGACCGTAAAAATCGACAGAATCAGTGTCGGCGTTTTTCATTTTTGTAAAGAAAAAAAAAAAAATTGTTTGATGTACCTTCTTTACTTTATGCATATTTTCATGTAAAAAATGAAACCAGGGGGTTCGTCCAACGTTTAGGCATTTGATGACTTTGATCCATCGCGCTTTGATCCATCGCGCTTTGATCCATGTAGCTAAAATCCCTAAACTTTGGGTCTGCGGTGGTCCAGCAAGAAAAAAACAAGGACAGCACATACAACCAATTTCAATGTTTTTTTAGAGATGTATAAATATATTGTAGCAGAAGAGTCAAATCGAATCGGCAAAAACTTTGTCATATCTCATTCAATTAGTTGATCTGAAGCCAAAAGTTAGAACCCCTTCCATTTGGTTTGCTTCTCGGTGATTCAAGAAGTCAGTGGCGAAGCAAAAAGCCCCCCAAAAAAACCCAATTAAACTTTCTCCAACCGTCCGACCCTCTTTTCCAATTTTACCTCTCCGAGGGCAACACATTTTTTGGGGGCCTAGTTCTTAGCCTGTGCAAAGGAGTTCCATTTGTGTTATTCAATCCATGAATGGCCACAATAGGTATTATAGTCTTGCAGTGACTGCTGGCTTGGCTGAAAGGGTTGCTTGGGCACTCAACTCACAATAGCCATTCATGAGTTCTGTGAAAAGCCAGAGGCAGATTAGGGTTATTTTAACAGGGGAATTTGGAATCTGCTGTAAGGCAAAAAAAAACATTGTGTTGCCCTCAGACAGGTAAAATTGTAAAAAAGGGGTTGGTCGGTTGGAGAAAGTTTATTATTTTTTTTTGGCTTTTTGCTTCGCCACGGACTTCCTGAATGACCGAGAAGCAAACCAAATGGAAGGATTCTAACCTTTGGCGTCATATCAACTGATTGAATGAGATATGACAAAGTTTTTGCCGATTCGATTTGACTCCTCCGCTACAATATACATGTACATGTACATTGTACATTTGTGACCGGCTCTGCAAAAAGGAGTATTATGTCGCAAAATTTGAAAAATGAGTTATATACATACATGTATGTAGTTGGATTTGTCACATCCTAAGCTTTAAAGGGACACATTGTTTTCAAATGTCATGAAATTTTGCTGTTTGGAAATGTTCCTTATCTTTTATAAGAGTTGTTCATGCAAAAAAACACGTATAATGTGTTGTAATTTAGTGAGTAGTGATTACAAAACAAAAAATTGGCCTCTGATCCCTGACATCTGACACGCGAAACATAGACTTATTTCCAGTAGTAAAACCTACCGTCTAAATAATGCGCAAAATACGCTGTAAGAGTCTTTAGGCTGGCGCCGCAGCCAGTGACCTTGTAAACCTATCAGATGATCGCCAGGTACCATTCTCTACCTTGCGACACATATCGCCAGTGCTGCGCGCCGTGCCACAGTACATCAAAATGGATCAACAAAACGTACTTCAACCAGCTGCGACTGGAAATACGACTGGTGAACACGGTCCGCCATTTTGTGGAGTCAAAAATTTGGTTCTACAAAATGGCGGACCGTTATTTGTCACGAAATTAAACAAAAACCACGCAATTTGAAGGGATAGTTATGTGAATCTTAAGCTTCCCAACCATATCCATTTAATTTTTATAGCCCAAATCGCAAAATCCAAAGCAATGTGTCCCTTCAATTTGGTGTATGTTTGATCCCTGTTGCATTTTGTGTTCTCGAGATATCTTGACATTTGTAAACTCCTATTTTCCAATTTAACAGAAGTGCGTTTAGAGATATAGGCCCTTGAACACAAAAAGTGCAAAGAAATACGATAGAAGTAATTTTTCTCAACATTTATTTTTTCATTTTTGTTCATCAAGATTAATGTTTCTGAAAGTAAATCATGAAAATATAGATGTAACGTAAGCCAACAAACCAAAAACAAAAAAATCACTTATATGTGAAAATTGTTTCACCCGCTTTACATATAACAGCTCTTTGTTTGTTTTCACATAGTGCGACGTAATACCCCTTTTTGTGGAGCGGGTCACATTTATACATCTCTAAAAGACATTGTGTATGTACATGTACATAACATTTTCACATGCGCTGTCCTTGTTTTTTTTCTTCTTGCTAGACTTCCCCAGACCCAAAGTTGATTGTTTTTAGCTAGGTCACTCTTCAGCCCGAATGGAGGTTTGACGAGCGCGACAGATCAAACTCATCTTGACACTCATCCGGGCGTGTTTAGGCCTAAACGATGGACGAACCTCCCGGTTTAACTTTTTACATGAAAATATGCATAAAGTAAAGAAGGTACATTAAGAGACAGAGAGGCTAATCATTACATGTTTTTATTGATTAAAAAACCACATACACAAAAAATGCCGACTCCGATTCTGTAGATTTTTACAGTCGGTCGGTCCGAGGGCAACATAAAATTTTTTTTTTTTTTTTGGTCTAATGCTTGATGAGGCAACTTGGAAGAATTTAATCAAGCGTTTACATATGTACATGATTTTCTACAATGAAAGCCCAATTTAATATTTGGTTATTAACTCGGTCATCCGTTCTATGAAAAGCCATCAATAGGCAGATTTTGTTCAGTATATGTATATTAACAAGGATTCATATACCTACATGCATGACATGTAAGACAGTTTACCTGTTGCTATTGTTCAGAGCCTGTCACGTGGGTGGTTTTAAACGGCCGATAAAACACCGACCGGTTTTGAACACTTTTTGCTGCAACAAACATGGCCCCTAAACCAGGATGTCCAGCATGAGCTAGTACAAGTCCAGTAAAATAAACTGCTGTTTGATGTGCCTACTTAAGCCCGGTTCATACTACATGCGAATGCGAAGCGAATTTATGACGTCAACGCCAAATATTCGCGCTGCGAATTCGCAAAAGTTGAACACATTTCAACTTGTGCGAAGCTTCGCTGCGAATGTTTCATGACGCCAAATTTGCTTCGCATTCGCATGAAGTACATGTGTATGAACCGGGCTTTAGAGAGAAAAAAAACCCAGATTATCAAAATTTGTTTCTTTTTTGAAGTTTAAAATTGTAAAGTTAAATTCAGTTGGATTTCTTGTACAAAATTGTGGTTTGTGTTTCTTATTTAAAAAAAAGATAGAATTTTCAGATGTTCACAAAAGACTGTGTTTTGTTTCTTTTCCTTGCTTCACAACACCTGGATCACCAATTGGCAAAAATAATTAGTCTGCTTAGTCTGGTTCGGGTTGTTTGCATTATCCTATTACTGATAAAGAAGAGACTGAAACAAGGTACATGTAGATTCACCGGGGGCCCCTGAACATGGATAGGGAAAAAGCACAAAAAATGACAGTATACTTTTTTTGCTGAATTTGGGGATTTTTGCTGCGTTGGTGTACCAAAAGAGGTCTTTTGAATGGGAATAAATATGTGCTGGGCCGGAAATTCACGAAAAATACTGAAGTACATGTATAAACTTGTGTTTATGAATACGGATTTTGTGAAATCTGACCATAACAATGTTTTGTCATGCATATTAAATGCTATGATACTGCACGTGTACTGGCTCATTATCATTATTGTGTATGTTATGCTTGGCTGCACAAGCCTCTTGTGTCCGTTCAGCTTTAGCAGAAAAAAAAATAACCTTTTCCCCCCTTTTTCCCGAATGCCGAATTTCATTCTCAAAATAAATTACCACCATGCCGGATGACGTCTATTCGCAATTTCTGCATTTTCAATCCATTGGTGGATTATTGTGTATGTTATGCTTTGCTGCACAAGCCTCTTGCGTCCGTTTTGCTTGGTTGCACAGGCCGGCCCGGCACTCCGGCGCCTTATTATAAATATAACCATACTCAAGGGTTAAAAACCATTGCCATTTCAGCGGTTGATTACTACATTGTATGTAGTTGAAAAAAGAATCTGTTTTACAGATCAAGTTTAAATTTCATGAAAAATACTGATTTTTTGCTTTTTGAATGCTAAAATGAGTTTGAAAAGGTTGGCAGCTCTGGATATTTGTTAGCAGAATAAGTAACAAAACCTGTTGGTATTGAGTAGTATTGGTTTTTTATAACACCTCATCCACAGATTCTGTGTCTTGATTGGCCGAGAGCGAGTCACATGTCATTTTCTATTTTTGCTATCTTCCTGTGCACGGCCAAAAGTACTATACCATTAGCAACCAAAGCACTATACCATTAGCAACCAAAGCACTATACCCATGGCGCGGTATTTGTGTGCAGATGCATGCAGGTGTGCACGTTGAGCGTTGCGCGTAACGCGTATTGTTCCAAAGTGCCAGCGCTACAGAGCTGGGTTAAAACATTTCATTAAAGGGTGGTTTTGAAAAGAGCAAATAAATTTTCCACTAATTTTGTATTGAAATAGAAGTCCATTTTAACTGTATTTAGATTTAAATAATATAATTTTTTTTTAATCAAGCAGAATCTGTGGGTGAGGTGTTATAAAACAAATATTTACTGCTTTTATCTTGTGTTCGCTTCGGGAAAATAGAATGCTCCATGGATCACCTCGGGAGGCTAGTTTTACTACACCACTTGAAGCAGTAAATATTTGTATAATATATACACGGAGAAGTGGCATATTGTATCTAACAGAAGAAGGCTCTCAAGTATTCCTAATTTCCTGATCTAATTTGTTTTACCTTGTTCCTACTCTTTCCTATTTTTATTTTTACCTTGCTTCTACTTTTTCTAATTTGTTTTCTTGAAATTCCTATTTTGTCCTACTTTTTTGACTTTTTTGTCGCACATCTCCAAAAATGAAAGGGCTTGGGTGCAGGAGTACTGCAACTTTACTTCCAAGAGCTTAATTGAGAACGGAGCACAAGTGTTGTACATTGTATAGGCCTACACAAAAATGCCAAATGGGGCTTGTGATGCTGCAGACATGGATAAGTATCAATGAAATCTACTCTTGAAAGCCTGCAAAAGTCCTACTTTTATCCTCATTTTGTCCTCCAAAGTCCTACTTTTGTCTAGTTTAATTTTTCTAAATTTTGATCCTATTATTCTATGTAAATAACTTCTTGCCCTATCGCGACATAATGTGTGAAGCACTGTATGCTCAGTGCTATCCGAGAGCCTGTGTGAAAAAATTCACAGGCTTACTCGGGCGGGATTTGAACCCACGACTTCCTGCTTACTAGTGCAGTAATCGTAACCACTAGACCACCGAGCTTGCCGAGGTCGGCTGACCGATTCAAATCCAATGCAGCAGCGGGTACCGCGTAAAATTCCATCCTCACCTATTATTCTACTTTTTCACCTCTCATGGAGAACCCCCTATTGATTGCAATTATCCACTCACAATCGCTCACAGATCACCTTCTGTGCCGACTGGAAGAACTCCAGCAAGTACCCAGCTCTGATTCTCTTCTACATGAACGGCTGCTTCTTTGCCGGCAGCATTGGATTCCTGGCCCAGTTCCCCAGCGGCGCCAGGGAAGACATCATCTGCCGGAAGGACGGCACGATGCGGCTCGCTGAACCAAGGTAAATGGTTCATTTATCTGTTTGTGACCAGACACTTTAGAGTAGTGTCTAGGACGAAGGAATTCTGGGACTTCTCAGATTTGTTTTGTTTGAAACTGAAATTCATTGTAGGAAGCATCTCAAAAGTCGGAGCATTGCTGTTCTTTGGAGCTTTGGAGCATTCCTTCTGGAAACAGTGTTCCAACTATAGGCCTTTTCCTACTAGAGCAAATCTCGGGGGTGGCCCCGGCATAATGCGGGGGCGAGTTCGCCCCGGGGATGGATACTCTAGTGTGAAAAGGCCTTATGAGTTTTCTAACCCATAGTAGTGAGGGTGACCCTTGCAGCACTAGGCTAATCAATTAAGGGCTCCATAAATAAAAATAATAATGTGGTACTATCTTTAAATGTAGTGTACATGATTGGTCATTGTTGCAATTTTCAGAAATGGGCGGATTTTGGGGTTGGTATATTTTGTAGGAAATATCGTTCCACTGACTTGTTCAAAGTTTTGCGTTCTTGGATGGCGAAAAGAAACGAGAGAAAAACGGCATTCGTTTTCAACTGTCGGGCGGCATTTGGTATAGCGCCCTCTTGTAAAATATGCCCAATTTTTGTAAATGGGATCATTTTCAATTGGTCACATAACATGTACAGAGGCCGAGGGCCGAGCGGAACATCCAAGATCCACTGCATGCACTGGTTACAACGCGTCGCTTCGGTACACTACGCGTGCGCCCGTTTTCGGATTAACTCATTTTAGACGCAACACGGTTTAACTACATTCGGTCAATAGAGGGCAGTTTTCCAACGATTGTTCAGCAACGATATAAATTTCCACTTTTCTTGAAAACGACAGGACACCTGATGCCATCATTTCACAGGATGATCGAGACTGCTATTAACTTACAGTTTAGTAAGGTATTTCATAATAATTCAGTTAAAATGTTTTGGGAGGATTACCAATCGTGTACACTACAATTAATTTTGTTATTATTATTATTATTATTATTATTACTTGTTTATACACGGTGACACATTCAACAGTACAGTGTTGATTTTCAAGCGGCCGTGTTAACGTTAAAATACAAGATAAAGATAAAATTAAAAGCAATCTACACCATGAACATCTATGCCCTCAATTCCCGGCGAAGTCAGCAAAACTCCCAATTGGGAAAACGTCCACCGAGAATCAAGGGAGCAGATGGTCATAGTGCAGAGTTTGAATAGATTTAAAATTAAATAAAATTACCTAAATATATAAGAATATGACAGAAATAGAGATTAAGGTAGAAAAAACAGCAACTGTAAAATATAAACAATGTGCAAGCTAAAGACATAAAATACATTATAAACAACAAAGAAGGGTCATATAACATACACATATAACCACAGATATACAAACTAAGACAAAAGGACAATAATATAATAAAATAAATTAAGATGTTGTCTCTGGTTCGATTCCATCCAGCGAGGGGGAGAACCTGTCCTGCATTATCATCTTTGTCCTGGTGTATTACTTCATCCTGGCCGGTATGATCTGGTTCGTCTGGCTGGCCTATGCCTGGCACCTGTCCTTCCGTGCCCTGGGTACCCCTCGGCAGGCCCTCAAGGGTAAGACCAGCTACTTCCACCTGCTGGCCTGGAGTTTGCCCTTCATCCTCGTTGTCATCATCGTGGCACTCAATCAGGTTTGTGTGAGGGAAATTCCACAGTTAAGAATAGTGGTGGGAGAATTTTATTAAGTACTGACTAAAACATGGCAATCCTATGTCAATTCTCCAAAATCAACCACTATTTCAAAGAGCCATTCTTCAGAATTTGTCCTTTGAAACCCTAACTCCCTCCATCATTTTTCATGCAAGTAAGGCCCGAAGTCCATTTAGGGCCAGTCTGCATACCGGCTCCTGGTATCAGACCAGTTTAAACCGCGTCCGGTATTATACCCCTCCCCGGATGGTACAAGTCCACTTGCTCGTCGGCATTTCAAAGCCACCCTAATGAATAGACTTGCGGTTGAGCTTGGCTAGCCTGCTGCCTGATGGCCCTGCAGAGTGTTTACAATGGGGAGTTTATTGACCAATGACTGACTTTGACCCCGTTCCCACTAGATCCACCAATTGGGGGATCTGATCCACCTTTTGCCAAATTGCCGGATCAGATCCCCCAATTGGTGGATCAGATCCTGCAATTGTGTCAGTGGGAACGCTAACCGTTATAAGGTGGGTCAGGATCTGATCCACCTTTCTTGATCCACCTAAAGACCAGGATACAGATCCCCCAATTGGTGGATCAGATCCTGCAATTGGTGGATCACGATCAAGTGGGAACGCAAAAGGTGGATCTGATCCGGCAATTTGACCTGTCAACATCCGGCTGGTGCACGAGTGGCGCGAAAAGTTTGCGGTCTGATGAACGAAGAAATACGTTTAGGCGTGTAGCTCATGTGAAAATTTCCCACGTGCACGACATGCACGACATGCACAATAAACAACTACTGAACTACGGGCTGTATACAAAATGTGTCACCACGCGTGCGCGATGCAAGCGTGCATGCATCCATTCAGCGTACATGTGTATTCCTTTCGTTCCGTACTGGAAAGTCGTCTGCTTTCAAACCTTTTTCATTCGTGTAATTTTACTTATTTTTCCATCCATAAATAATTCCGTGTTAGTTTATAGCCTGCAGCGTGTCATAGAACAACAACCGTAGCAAAGTTTGAAGAAAATACGTTTTACGATCCGATTCGAGCCAGTATAAATATTACGTTAAAAAGTTTGTAGTCTGTACTGCTCCAAGACGAAGCTGTACCAGCACCATGGGCAAAATCAGACCGAGAAGCATTTGGATTTCTTCCTCCATGTTGAAACTTCGAACATCAAAACATCGCACATGTATTTGACCCGTCCCAGCATGCAACGCTGCCACAGAGCGCGCGCTCAGCAAGCAAGCGCATGCGTAATACCGAACTCAGTGACCTTTCGGACTCGACACTTCCGTTCGAAAAGGTGGATCAAGCATAAGTGGGAACGCGACTTGCGGTTTCGTTGCGGTTAGACAACGGTCACACCAAAATGCCGGATCTTGATCCACCTTTCCCCAATTCGAGTGGGAACGCGGTCTTAGTATACGCGTATGTACTGTAGGTGATTACTGAAGTGTGAATAATGTGTGGTCAGATCTGTCCACGGGCAAACTCTTTGAAACTGAGCAAACATTTAGGGCCTTTGTTAACCTGTGGAAGATTATTATCGGATTAAAGTCATCACATTGTCTGCACTTAGGAGTTCGCTGGCCCAGGAACTGGACACAACGGACTCCCAAATAGGGCCAGCCTTCCAGTTGAGGCTCGGACGGTATCCAACCCGGTTTGGGAAGATTAAAATGAACCGGTTTGCATACCGGGAGCCGGTATACATACCGGCTCTATTTGGACTTGGAGCCTAACCTTAATCCTCCAACATCCTCTGATTTCAAAGTGTTCAAGCTGCATGTAACCTAAATCCTCCAAAATCCTCTTATGGGGACCATTGCATGAATCCTCCAAAATCCTCTACGGGTTTTCGTAAACACCCTAGTAACCTCAATCCTCCAAAATCAACCAGCATCAGATTGGGTCTGATGACCAGGATCCTCCGTTTTCCTCCAGAGGCAAAATCCCCTTATGCCCTCAATCCTGCAAATTCCTCCAGTGCTTCAACTTCCAAAGACCCTCAATCCTCCAAATTCCTCCATTTGGCAAAGAGGATTTCAGAGGATTCGGGAAGGTTAGGGTTAATCTGCCTCAATCCTCCAAAACCACCCACCATTTAAAATTCATTCAGCCTCAATCCTCTAGGATCCTCCAATTTTCGCTAGGAACCATCCTCAATCCAAAATCCTCTTTTTCTTGAAATACCATTCATCCCCAATCCTCCAAAACCCTCCAAAACTGCAAGGAGGATTTTGGAGGATTGAGGTGGGTTAGGGTTTAAGCCCAACTTGCCTCAATCCTCCAAAATCCTCTTTTTCTTGAAATAATATTCATCCTCAACCCTCCAAAATCCTCCAAAACTGCAAGGAGGATTTTGATGGATTGAGGTGGATTAGGGTTAATGTATCAGTCAAATGAATGGGCTGAGTGGATCACTTTTACCCGATGATGCGGTTGATATTTGAAGGAAATTCAGACCCTGTGTAGCGGATGTGGGAGTGGAACCAGTCTGGGCAATTTCACTGTCTCTGACATTACATTTGTGGCATTCTTACAACTACAAGGGACCAGTCGGAAGTCGCATTTCTCTGTTTTGAGCTACATGTACATACAGGCATGATGGGCAAACATCCATTGAGGGTCCAATTTTTCGATCTTCATTCTATTACTTGACATGCTAGTTTATGTAAAATAAAATCAAACTGTGTTTTGGTTCTTTAAATTTGAGTACATTAAAATGTTTTTAAAAAAGATTTTAGTAAGGATAATCACCGATTATCACCGGAATCACTGATAATACATTTTAAAGCTTATGTGTTCTTTCCAATGGTTTATAAATCTAGAAATTATTTTTTGCCATGAGAGAGTTCTCTATTGAGAGTGCCACATTTATAGATTCAAATCTAAGGCAAAACTGCCATGATACAAAATGGTGCCGAGGCCTACAAATAGACACAAAGAACTCAGAACTTTGGTTCCTGTTTTCTGAACATTCAGTTTATTGGTCGTCACTAACGTTACCAAAAAAGGACATGGTGTATTCAAGGGTACTGTTAACACCGATTGTCTTCTACATGTATACTGGTTGAACTCACTTTAACCCAAACAATCCCCATCCAGCCAAACTCCAACACCAGGTTTTGTTGGAATTTGACGGGTTAGGTACTGTGTACTTTTGATGTGGTGTTGGATTTTGTTGGATTGTGATGGGATGGGTACTGTAGCTGCACAGTAACAGTGTTGGGTTTTGACTGATTGGGGAAGGTTGGTTCGAGCAGTGGCTACATAGAGCTCTGGTGTTGGGATGTGTGTGGCTGTATGTTTTGTTTTGTTTGACATGCACTGAACAATTGGGTATGGAGGTAGAACAAACAATGGAATCAACAGTTTATATGGTGTCTTACATAATACTTCTAAGGAACACATACATTGAATAATGTATGTTGCATAATTAGGGCTTGAATATTTTGCACATGAATACAGTAGTTGGATTTTGACTGGATGGGTACTGTATGTCCCCATTGTTCATGCTGTGCATTTGGCCAAGTGTACCCACTCAATCAAAACCCAACAGCTAAGGGGGTGTTGGGAGTTTGACGGGTTGTGTACTGTTATGGCAAGTGGGCTGTTGGAGTTTGACGGGTTGGGTATTGTTAACCAGCAACAATCAAACATGGTGTTGGAATTTGACGGGTTGAGGAAGGTTTCTAGTAAAAATGCTTAGGGAGTTAGGGTTAAAAGTACATCATACCTACAGGTCTTTTTAAACACATGGATCGGAGCTGAACATTTAAATTAACATTCATAAGTGACTAACAGTCCTATTGGTCAAGAGCCCTTAACGTGTGTGGTTTTAAACGGTTCTAAACACTTTTTCCTTTGAAATCTGGTTCCTCTTATTGGTTGAACACTCGTCTGACCAGTCACTCTCTCAATTACGCAAGCGCAATATTACCGTTGCGTCCGTATTTAGAGTCTATAATTTCACACTACACCGGCACTGCTAAGTTCTGCACCACATCACGCCACATTTTACGCTCGCGTCAATTTCCATATAAGGACATTTTTCGCACTACTCGCGTGAGGCACGAACCATTAAATAGCTAAAGGGGTGTTTTACAAACCAAAGTAAAAAAAATTGAACAAAATCATTGGACATTTTTGGATTTTTTTGCTGAATTATACAAAAAGGTATTTTTATGAATGGGAATAAATATGTGCTGGGATGTTTTAAACAGGTACGTTTAAAACTGCCTCGAGGCCTGGACGCTTGATAATGACCCGAGCCGAAGGAATATTGATTCCCTTACGAATTTAAATTAAATCAATTAGCAATCTAAGCAGGACTTGCATCAAATCGGTGCTAGGTGACGTCACTTACGTTACGTCACTAACGTTGGAGAAATCACACAAAAAGTCCTGTGTTCAAAAATATTATTTTTTATAAAATATTGAGAGCTAGTTTTAATATGCAGAATGCAATCCAAAAAAAAAAAAAAGAATATCAAAGTGTTTGAATTTTTGTTCAGTACTGCTGTGGAATTTTCCGTCTCTGTTTCTTCATCTTTAATAATCCCTCCACTCCTTCATCCTTACCCTAACCACACTTCTTTGTTCCTGTTCTCCTTTCCTCTCCCTTTGGTGTTTACCCACTGCCATGCTCCTTTGCATCCCTCTTTTGTGTTTCTCCACCCACCCCCTCATGCATGTGTGTTCCCTACATGTTTGTTTCTTGTACTCTGTCATTTGCCTTTGAGAAAGAACTTGCTTATTAAGTTTGAAATGTCAGGCCAGCTAATTTTTTGATTTGTATATTTCAGGTCCATTCAGTCAGTCAGCAGTTTGCAACAGTTTAATTCATTTTCTGTTTCTTCTCGTTGGCTTGCAGGTGGATGGGGACTCTGTGTCTGGTATCTGTTTCGTGGGTTACCAGAACCACTACTATCGAGGCGGGTTTGTCCTTGTGCCTATTGGCATCATGCTGGTCGTGGGAGGTTTCTTCCTCATGAACGGTGAGTGAACAACAACATTGGGCAGGATTCCCATGGTAAATGCATCTTGTACGACTGTTCATTTTCTTATATTATTCCAAACTGGGTTTTAAGACCGAATATTTGATGCTTGCCGATTAAAATTTTACGGAGGGGAACAATAAACCGTCCACGGAAAGTTACCGTTGACAAAAAGGCGGCATTTGAAACTGCGAAGCATTGTAACTTTTCTATTAATTCGTCAAACTAATCACAATGGAAACTGACTAGGTAAATTTGAATAAATACTCAAAGTGAACAATGAAAATTGCAGGACTGGGATTCGAACCTGTGACCTCCGGAATACCGTACCAATGCTCTACCAACTGAGCTATCTTGCCCTACATTTGTGGTCTCCCATGTCAGTATCTTTGTTCGGGGGCGCTAGTCAGAAGTCATAAATCCATAATCGGAGGTCATAAACCAATTTATTCAAAGATACCGACAATTTAGGAGATCACCAATGTAGGGCAAGATAGCTCAGTTGGTAGAGCACCGGTATGGTATTCCAGAGGTCGCAGGTTTGAATCCCGCTCCTGCCAGTTTTCTTTGTAAAATTTATTCAAAATTTACCTTGTCAGTTTCCCATGTGGTTTGTTTGACGAATCTTTGTTAAGTACTCGCGGCCAGAGGACCACACACTTCTTGTGAATATTGCCATGATGAAACTGCCTGTGTGCACTGACCTATATAGAACAAGCTCATTATGTACTCGGCAAGCTGGGAGTTTAACTGCCATTGATACCGCTTTCAGACAATGATCCCTTTTAAACAACAAAGAAAGCGACTGTAAACCAGTGTGCCTGTCTACCACTATTAATTGGCTTTGAATGTCAAAACATTGTGATACTAACTGTAAGAAACCTGTAAGCTTGTAAAATGGTCCAATGCCATTCCTTATGCATTATGCTTTGTACAAATAAAGCTGTGTGTATCGTGTAGGAGCAAAGATTACAAGCATCTTGTTTATGTTTATTTGGGTTTTTTTTAAAGAGGGGCGGAGGGGACGGGCGGGTCATGGCATGTCAGCCATTTCAATCTCATCTCATCTGTATTCCTGTTGTGGCTGTTCTTGTGTTCAGTATGTTAAAGGTAGTGTACACGATTGGTAATACTAAATTTTCTTTTTTTTTTACTGAATTATTACGAAATACCTTACTAGACAGTTAGTTTATAGTAGTCTCGATCATCCTGTGAAATTATGGCGTTGTCAAGAAAAGTTGAAATATATATCGTTTTCCAACGATTTCCAGCTGGAAATCGTTGGACAACTGCCCTAGCCTTTAGTCAAGGCGCGCGTGGCTACCCGGACGAGTGGCGCGTCCCCCGGACATGCTGGCATTCGGGGCGCGTCATGCGCCCAGATAGCCACGCGTGCCTTGACTAAAGGATATCATCCGCCCGACGGTTGAAAACGAGTGCCGTTTTCCTTTCGTTTTTTCGCCACCCAACAACGCAAGCCTTTGAACAGAACAGGTCAGTTGAACGATATTTCCTATAAAATACTAACCCCCAAATCCGCCCATTTCTGAAAAATTGCAACAATGACCAATCATGTACACTACCTTTTAACCCCTTCTGGCTAGCTATTATTAATTGACTGCTGGTATTCCAATACAGGCTTGTGCAGTCAAGCGTAACGATGGATTGAGTATGTGCAGGAATGCGCATATAGATAACAACCGCCCAGGTGGTCTTTTTCAAACCGCAGCTATGGCCGTCGTCCGTATTCAAGTGGTTAATACAATTTTTGTCTTTCTTCCCAGGTTTAAAAACACTCTGTACCATTGACCGTGACAACCCAGGGTTGCTAAGCGACAAGGCCGCTCACCGCATCAAGGGGACCATGATTCGGATTGGTAAGAAATTTTCTCAGAGTATCGGGAAAACAATTAGGGCTGTGCATCCAAACCGGATACCGGAGTACCCGACCGCTAATGTCAGGAACCGGTTCCGGATTATGGAATCAAGTACCCGTAACCGCATTATTTAAACATATTACTAATCAGTTCGAAAAACTTTACTCGCTTATCTCGGCCATCATTCGGCTGAACGTGGGTCTGAGGAGCTGGAGATTTGGTCTGGATGTTGCTGAGGAGTCGCTCTTTCCAATAGTATCAAGATTGTTCGCAATTTCGAAAAATAAAGTTTTTGAATGTCATTTGTGGGTAATTTTCATAGTGAAAACCAAGTTGCATGGAAAAACAAAACCGATTAACGTTTATGACGCTTGCGAAAATGCAATTTACACCGTAAAGCTAAAGAGCTAACTGTACACACTTGCATCTTGCTGCATTGATGTACTGATGTGGTAGTGTTTATGCGGACCTTTACGGACGATATGAACAGCAATTTCCGAGATTTAACTTCAATCTAAACTCGTGAGAAGATATAAAAACAGGTTGAAATACAGACAAGTAAAAGTATTGGCATTTTATTTGTAAAAATGATTTTATTTTTTTTTCTTTCAATTTCAGGTGTGTTTGCGGGTCTTGCGTTTCTCTTCGTCTTCATCACTTTTGCCTGCCACTTGTATGAATTCACCAATCAAGAGTCGTGGCGGAAAGGCTTCCAAGATTACTTAGTGTAAGGGAGCACTGCCTAGCCCGTCGTCGGGCCAGGCCGTTGAAAAGCCTGGCCACGCCCGGGCCTTCTGGCTTTTAGTCTTGCTGTTGTGAGCCACAAATCACCTAACAATAGAGTATCTACTAAATCGATAAAGCCCCTCTAACACTATTCAGCTTTTGTTGCCATTCCATTCATGGGCCAGAGATCAAGTCTGGGTGAACAATAGGAGCTGGCTGGACTCCAGCATTAGTGGGCAGTTTATTGTGTACAACCAGGGGATTATAGAAGCCCGAAGGCACGGGCGTTCCCGGGCTTGGCCAGGCTTTTCAACGTCCTGGCCCGACCATGGGTTAGGCAGTGGTCACTGAGAGCAGTGTTTGTTTTGGTTTGTCTGTCTGTCTGTCCAATATTTATTTTGTTGAGCACTGTTTTGTCTAATTTACATCTGGTCTATACATAACAACAATAATTGTTAAAACTGATGTCCTGAATTATTTCCCTCCTCTCCTTGATAATAGGATTTTTTTTTTTATTATTTTTTTTTTTGTTTTTTTTTTTTTTTTAAAGTTTATTGATATCGCCCAATACACACGGGCGGGATTTGTTGGGAATTTTCCTGATTTCAGGATTTTTAAAGAATCACTTTTCAAATCTGGAATTCCTGAGGTGTTTTTACCTGTAAAAGTGGATATAGACCAATAGAAACGGGATATTTTAAGGGGTGCCTTTTGGCAAATACAAACCATAGGACCCTATGTTGATCTGGCTTGATGACCCTCAAACACTGCAGATTTTTATGGATTTTTCATTTTGGGCCAATCTCAACCCTGAACACAAGGCTAAAAGCCACTCTAGGTAAAGGGTGACGATCAGGGGTGGTAGGGTTGGCGACAATTTGAATTGCCAGCCCTCAATAGAGGAGAATTCTTCAACAGCTACCATAGAAATGATCCCAATTTTCAGACCTAGAGACCCAGCCGGCAGAGTTGGAGTCGAGTCCCTGCAAGTCCTTTCACAAGTCCTTTCGCAAGCCCAGTCAGAAGTCCTTTCATATTAAAGCCGGTCACAAGTAACTGGATGAACAATGACAAAGGAATGCCTTTGTCAAAGCTCATTTGAATAGCTTGTGATTGGGATTAGGACTGGAGGGCTTGTGATGGACTTGCAGGGACTTGCAGGGACTTGCAGGGACTTGCAGGGACTTTCAGGGACTTGTGATGGACTCGACTACATCTCTGCCAGCCGGGGTAACTTCCACCATTGGTAAGACCAATTCACCTCCTCCCTCATGCCCACAGGTTGGGTGATTTTTGTCCTCCTTAGGGCGGAAATGAAAATCAGCCCTGTACTTTTATGCAGGTGAATGGTGCCCCCAGGAGTTGGGGTTTGGGCACTTTGAAGTGACAATCCCCACATCAGGGGTGGGGCACAGTGGGTCGGGAGGGAACAATTGATATGTGCATAACAATTTTGAAAGTAAAATGAATTACAATGCTAGTATTCTGGGAAAGAGTTCCATATCCGGACATCACTTATTTTCCCTTAATATGACTTAAAAACTACCAAAAAGTGTAAATCTGATGAAGAAACACGAATTTAGGAGGGAAAAATATTCAACTTATTCTTAAAAAATACTTTGACTTTTTTCTGTCATAGCCCATAGACTTTGTGCACGAGGTATATAAAGTGATGTCCGGATATGGAACTCTTTCCGTATTCTGTACCCAAGATGAACTCTATTGGTGCAAATTTAAAAATATTATTACCTATTCTTAATGTCGGGAAAGTATCTTTCCTGGAATTTGTATGATACAGGTGTTTAATTATTTGGGAAAACTTATAACAAGTAATGCTTTAAATATACCAGCCTTACATGTATATTATGTATATTATGTACTTTATATTAACAATTAAAAAAATAACTGAATATTTTGTATTTTGCCCAAGTCACAAACATTGAGTTTGAGTCTGAGTGGTCAAATACAAGTCCAAGTTGCTCATGGTTACTCAATGGAGTCATACTCGGACCCAATCTTATGTCGTGCTTATCAGATTTCAAACGGGAAACAAATTCTGTACAAGTAATTGAACATTTCCTTATCGATAAAACATCAACAAATCTTGTAAATTTGTATTTCTCAATCAGTTGTGAAGCCAACGTGACTTTTCTGAGCGGGCTGTCGGCCAAGCCCGTGCAGACGTGCTCGCTGAACTCGCGGCCCAACATCAGCGTGATCATGGTGCACCTGTTCTCCATGTTTGGGGCGGGGATTGCCATGAGCATGTGGGTGTGGACTCCCTCCTCACTGGCCATCTGGCAACGCACCTGGAGGAAGTAAGTCATCTGTTTAAAAAGAGGTGGAAAGAGTTCCATATGCGGACATCACTTATACCTCGTGCACAAAGTCTATGGGCCATGACAGAAAAAGTCAAAGTATTTTCAAAGAATAAGTTGAAATTTTTCCCCTCCCAAATTTGTGTTTTTTCATCAGATTTACACTTTTGGGTCATTTTAAAGTCATATTAAGGGAAAATAAGTGATGTCTGGATATGGAACTCTTTCCAAAGAGGTCATTTAAAACCAGAGGAGACCTGGTTTTTTTTTTAGTAGAGATTGTTCTGCAGTACATTCCGATTAAAAGTTAACGATGAGAATGGTAAATTTTGTGGAAAGAATTCAGTCGCAGTCGCATTTCGCACACATTTCCCCCCTGCGAATTCAAGTGGAAGATAAATTTTCAAACTTTCGGGAAAAGTGTGAAAATTGTGAAATGAAAATTGAAATTTCCCAGAAAGAGAAAAAGTGTGAAGAGAAATTCCCATTCCCAGGTGAACTTTCAAATGCAATGTATTGAACATGTAGCTGAACTGTAGCTTAATGGTGGTGGGTTTGAAAATTATCTCACCATTTTAGTCTTAAACCTGAGCTGATAAATTTTAAAAATTGATGAGAGATAAAATTAAATTGTTCAGGGTGTAGAGCAGAGTTGTAGTCAAGTCCCCTGCAAGTCCTTTCATAAAAGCCGGTCACAAGAAACTGGATGAACATTGACAAAGGAATGCCTTTGTCAAAGCTCATTTGAATAGCTTGTGATAGGAATTAGGACTGGAGGGCTTGCGATGGACTTGCAGGGACTTGTGATGGACTCGACTACATCTCTTGTGTAGAGAGAGGTGAGTTAGTCTCATCATCGTTGGAAGTTAATACCCCGCCGGGGTCTATAGGTCTAATGAAGATTGATTCTCTATTTAGATCTCGACACAGGAAAACCGCAAGGGTGGTAGGGCTGGCAACCTAAAATGTGGCCAACCCCACCACCTTCTGTTGTAGCTGTTTTACCTAGAGTGGCTTTGAGCCTTGTATTGGGGCGACTTCCAGAAAGAAAATGGGGGCTGAATGAATTCTGCGACGAAGATAACGCCACGGGGATCAGATGGTGTCTGGTTGAGATGAGGCACACTTTGCTCGGTTTTTGTTTTGTTTCAGGAAATGTGTTCAGTATTTGTTGTCAGTTAATGTGTGCATGCACAGTGGATAATTATAATGATGCATCATTCCGGTGAGCTTATACTAATGTGTAACTACAAACTGAGTAGGTGAAAAATCCTAATCCCTAGGAACTATGAACCAAGCTTTTATGTGTGTCCCTATAATGAATGGGTATGGACAGTGCAGTGTACTAAGACTGGCGCTTGAAAGAATATATGTGACCTGGCACCACAATATGAGCTTAAAGTCCCACTGGTTTTCTGAGTTACAAGCAGAACCAACAATTTTTCACTGAAAAGTCAATTTTGGGATTTTAACAACTGTATTATTTAAAAACCTTATTCTGTCATGTCCCAAAGTTTGAAAACTGAATCGATTCTCGAAAATATTTGTTTGAGGGGAATTCTTTTTTGAACTCTGGTTAAAGTGTGCACAGATCACAAACTTTGAGATTCATTTTCTCAAAACAAGGGGTTAAGATTCTGATAACGCGAATAGGTTGCATCCGGGGCTAGAAATGAGATACCACAATATATCAAATTAAAGCTCTTAACCTGTATTTTCAGGAAATTCCAGAATCTTGATTTTTAAATGTTGCTACTTTATGCCCATTTTGTGGTAACGGGTCACATATAATATCCTCAAATTGACTTGACACCATTATTCATATCTTGATCCAGGGTCACACGTCAGGCCATCAATGAGCCCCAAAGGTTGAAGAAGAGTCGCATGATTGCCAAGGCCTTTGCCAAGAAGATGGACAAGAAACTGGAAGATAACGATGATGCGCTGTCGGTCAGCTTTGAGTCGGCCTCTCACGATGATGCCATTGGTAAAAGATTTGAGATTCTTTTTGGATTCCCCCTCAAAGCCGCCACCCCCTCAAAGCCGCCAACCCCTCAAAGCCGCCACCCCCTCAAAGCCGCCACCCCCTCAAAGCTGCCACCCCCTCAAAGCCGCCACCCCCTCAAAGCCGCCACCCCCTCAAAGCCGCCACCCCCTCAAAGCCGCCACCCCCTCAAAGCCGCCACCCCCTCAAAGCCGCCACCCCCTCAAAGCCGCCACCCCCTCAAAGCCGCCACCCCCTCAAAGCCGCCACCCCCTCAAAGCCGCCACCCCCTCAAAGCCGCCACCCCCTCAAAGCCGCCACCCCCTCAAAGCCGCCACCCCCTCAAAGCCGCCACCCCCTCAAAGCCGCCACCCCCTCAAAGCCGCCACCCCCTCAAAGCCGCCACCCCCTCAAATCCGCCACCCCCTCAAAGCCGCCACCCCCTCAAAGCCGCCAACCCCCTCAAAGCCCCAACCCCCTCAAAGCCCCAACCCCCTCAAAGCCCCAACCCCCTCAAAGCCCCAACCCCCTCAAAGCCCCAACCCCTTCAACTCTGAGGTCTGAAAATTGGGATAATTCCTGTATGTATTGAAGATTTCGTCTCAGTTTTCACGAACTGACACTCACGTGCTCCTGGGTGTCAGTTCGTGAAACCGCGTACTGAGTAAATTTCGGTTTCACGAACTGACACCCAGGTGTGCGCGTGCACATCGGGCACTGACTCGCTAGAGAAGAATTTTCGTTTTCACGAATTGACACGTAAGCATGTAGCGGAAATACCATTCCAAAAAACCCTTTAAAAGCTTTGACACAAATCTACTCAATCTGTATACTTGTGGGGTTACAGAAACATTGAACTGAAAACATCTAAACTCGTGAAATTAAGAATGGTTTCAGTTCGTGAAAATGAAAATGTGGTTAGCGCGCGCTCCCCTACTTGGGTGTCAGTTCGTGAAAACGAAAATTACTCGGTTCTGTAAAATACGCGCGCGTGCGGGCACTCACGCGCTAGATAGAGAGTGTCAGTTCGTGGTGTTTGCGACGATTTATCCTCTATTTAGATCTGGACCCAGGAAAACCTCAAATGTGGCCAACCCCCACCGCTGGGGCTGTCCCGAATATCCCGAATATTTGATTATTCGATCGTCAACCGAATATTCAAATTCCTTTTTGCCGGCTCGAATATACAAAAATAATTATATGCACGTACAGATACGACAGATGCTGTTTTAATAGAAAAGTTACAGTGCTTAGTGTCAAATGCCGCATTTTTGTTGACGTAACTTTTTGTGGATGGATGTTTGTTGTTCCCGTCTGCAAAACCCTTGACATTTATATAACAATTACTGAAAAACCCAGGCACGAGTTTGGTTTCTTGTCATCAGAACGTTATACTTACCCGTAATGATCTTGATACAACAGGCCCATGCAAAAAATTGTGGATCGGGTGGTCACTAATATCGATCGCTGCACGTATAACTCTGGCGTGCTTTGTGTGCAATTTTTTTACCGGCACGGCAGGCAGTTGCAGCAGACATGTTGGAAAAACATATTCGGCGAGTATCGAATATTTAAATATTCGGTCAAACCCGTTTTGAATAATTAAATGCTAAATTATTCGAAAATGAACAGCCTTACCCACCACCTCTGTTGTAACCTTTTACCTGGAGTGGCTTTTAGCCTTGTATTGGGCAACTTCCATAAAACAAAATCTTAGGGGTTACATTAGACATTATCTTCAAGCAAACTTGAATTCTCGATCCTGACTGTTCGATCCATGGCAACTGCAGTGTGATATTATCCCATATTGCATGGTCTATATCACACTCTGTGTATTGCGCTATACGCAAAACACAGAAACTGTTATTGATACGCGCGCGTGTGTCGTACATTCTGGTTTTGTGTACAGCTTGCGTGTTCCATCTATATTGTGTCGAGTTTGCTTGAAGATAAATTTATTATCCCACTCGCGCTTGTGGAACACTAAAAATGCAGTGCATCCGTATTCCATATGCCACTCGGCCTTCGGACGCACTACATTATTCCGTGTTCCACTTGCGCTGAAGCCTGAAGCTGGACTTGACCTTTTGACAGATGTATCTAAATGGCCATATTCTTGTTTTTGTTGGTCCTATTCAACACACTAGGTATGAAGCTGGACCTTCCCAAGTCCAGCGTGACCGAAGACTCCTCGTCTGTCTGGGGGAAGGGGAATAATGTCCCAGCCAGAATGCTGATGAGGCGCGGTGGTGGCGCCCTCCCCCTCCCCGTCTTTGCCACAAATGCCAGCTCCCCGAGGAACTCTCCAGGTGAGATTACAGGAGTCGGGTCTGGTCTGGTCTGAACCGGTTTAAAGTGGTCTGGGCTGGTTCTGTGTATGCCCGGTGCATGCGGTTGTATTTACCACTGAGTACCATGTTAAAATGTATTTCACATTGCAGTATTTTGTAAATCAAAAAAATTAGGTGTCCTTACGTTTGGAACTTGGAGAAGATGGAATTTGCATTGGGAATGATGTAAATTAGAAGACACCCTTTCCCGACGTAGTGTATGAAGCACTGTATGCTCAGTGCTTTTAAGAGCCCGTGTGTGAAAAAATTCACAGGCTTACTCGGACGGGACTCGATCCCCGACACAAATTCCATCTTCTCGCTGATTAAGCAGTACACGCTGCTACATTGGATTGGAAACCGGCCAGCCGACCCCGGCAAGCTAGTGATACGTCTGCACTAGTGAGCAGGAGGTCGTGGGTTCGAGTCCCACCAAGTAAGCCTGCTTGTTTCATTGTAAGGGTGCTGGTATTGATGTTCTACATCCAACGGAATCTAACACATCTCTGGATAAAGGCAGGTTTTTTTTTTTTTAAGTGTTCCTACGTAAATTTCTTTTTACCTTGCGCTTACTTTTCCTACTTTTTTGTCTACAACTTTGAAAAATTAAATCTCACTGAATATTTTTCGTAACATTATTACACACTGTGGAGCAGTAATGGGTTTGTAATGCTGCGGACATCAGTGAGTATCAACGAAAACTACTCCGGAAAGCCTGCAAAAGTCGTACTTTTATCCTGATTTTGTCCTCCAAAGTCCCATTTTTGTGCTGTGTTTTTGAAAATGTTGATACTACTATTCTACTTTTTTTACCCGAGTCTGTTTGGAATCCTTATAGCAATAGTTTGTGTAGCTATCGTTTGCACTTTGGCGTTATTTCCCAGGTATATGGTACCTCAGATATCAACCACTGGTTTAATAACTGATTTATCAAAGTTTTAATTGCTCAAAATTCATTATCTCTATTCTAGATTCCCAGCTTGGGGCACGTCCTCCGACTGCCGCCGATCGCAATCTGGTGCAGGCCGAAGTGGTCATTGAGCCCCCGCCTCCCAACATGCGCAAGGCGCGCCGCAAGCGCCGAGGAGACCGCTCTCGCCAGGCCAGCCAGAACCTTAATCTCCGTCGGCCCAGCGGTCGCGAGACTCCCCTGGACGATAACTTCGTGGAGGACATTGACGTCGACGGCAACGAGGGCAATTTCGTTGGCTCGCTGAATCGCGGAGATCGGAGTAACAGGAATTCCATTCCTGGGGAGATCGCAAATCTGGATGGCGATGGTCCGATGCGGAGATCGAGCGTCCCGAAACTCCCAGCCATTCAGAAACGACGGCAGGTCAGCATTATGGCTCCTCCCGTTGACTACGACATGCCGAGCACAATGTCCATCGATTCAGTCGTATGATAAGGGATCTGTTCACTATAAAAATAGCAAAGAAGGGAAAAAATACTTTTGAAATTCCCTTCCGGGTACTGATATTTGTAATACCCCAAAGTGCCTTTTTAAAGTGCGTTGCTAAACGGAAACAAAAAGCAGGCCATCGTCGTAATCAAAGATTGATATGCCTGTCAACACCCCGATTGGGTCACTTTTACTTGGCTGGGCCTGAGGCACTAGGAAAAGTCGTCGTTCAGTCATACCAACCATCGCATGCCCGTCAGTATTCTGTCATCTTTCTTTAAAAGAACAGTAGTACGATGCTCTCTGCACCTGTAAGGGAGCATTTCATATTGTCCAGATGTGGTATTGATTTCCAGAGCTGTAGTCGAGTCCCTGTAAGTCCTTTCACAAGTCCTTTCGCAAGTCCAGTCGGAAGTCCTTTTTATAAAGCCAGTCACAAGTAACTGGATGAACAATGACAAAGGAATGCCTTTGTCAAAGCTCATTTGAATAGCTTGTGATTGGGATTAGGACTGGAGGGCTTGTGATGGACTTGCAGGGACTTGTGATGGACTCGAATGCATCTCTGTTGATTTCAGTACTGGTGTTTCTCTATGCGGTGCCGTATACCTCAATCTTCCAAAATCCTTGCAGTTTTGGAGGTTTTTGGAGGATTGAGGATGAATGGTGTTTCAAGAAAAAGAATTTTGGAGGATTGAGGCTGAATGGTGCTTCAAGCAGAGGATTTTGGAGGATTGAGGATGAATGGTGTTTAAAGCACAGGAGGATTTTGGAGGATTGAGGATGAATGCATTTGTTGGGGAAGGGCTTTTGGAGGATTGAGGATGGTTCCTAGCAAAAATGGTCTGGTGGGGTTTAGGGCTGTCCCGAATATACCGTATATTCGATATTCGATCGTCAAGCGAATATTTGAATACCATTTTGCCAGTTCGAATATTCGAAAAGATATATATGCACGTACAGATACGACTCTGATGCTATTTTAATAGAAAAGTTACGGCGCTTAGCAGTGTCAAATGCCGCATTTTTGTCAATCGTAACTTTTTGTGGACGGAGGTTTATTGTTCCCGTCCGTAAAACCCTTGATACAACAGGGGCATGCAAAAAAATGCTGTTTGAGCGGTCCATAATATCAATCGCCATACGTAAAACACCGGCGTGCTTTTACGTGCAATGTTATTTTTTACCGGTGCAGCATGCACTGAAAAACTAGATCGGCGAGTATCGAATATTTGAATATTCGGTGAAACAGTTTCGAATATTTGAATACTAAATTATTCGAAAATGAACAGCCCTCAGGGGTTAGGGTTAAAGGCCAGTTGGCTTGTCAAAGATTTCCAATTTGAAGCGGTCATACCATGGACAGAGAACCCTATTAGTGGAGGTCTTGCTGCAATAACTATTTGCTAACCAAGAATTCCGCAAAGTGTGTGCCTTAGACAGTTCAGTATTCAAAAAAGGTATTTTTTTTAAACCACATACAAGTACAAATTGTATAGCATAATATTTTGTATTTTTATTTTAAAGCGAACACAAAAGACTGCCTGGGGCGGGATTTGAACCTGCGACCTCCGGAATACCGTACCGGCGCACTGCCAACTGAGCTGTCTTGCCCTATGTTGGCAGTCTCCCAAATTGTCAGTGTCTTTGTTCGGGGGTGCTAGTCAGAAGTCATAAACCCATAATGCCGTATAGCAAGGGATCATGCCAAATTTTACGATACAACCTGGGAAGTGACATTGACAAGCGCCTCCCTCCCCCCGAACAAACAAAATTGATAATTTAGGAGCCCGCCAACATAAGGCAAAATAGCTCAGTTGTTAGGGCACCGGTACGGTATTCCAGAGGTCACAGGTTCGAATGCTACCCCCTGCCAGTTTTCTTTGTATGTAAGCCTTGTCACCTCACTGATATTCTACATTACGCAACTTCAGTTGGACTGGTTGACAGATTCTGATTTTTACAGGAAGTGTGCTGGTTATTTGCAGATTTATTTTTATGATCTAGCCCAATGTGTGCCAAACGTGTGCTCATCGTCAATTCAGTATTTATTTATTTATTTTTTTTTTTTTTAATAACAATTTCGTAAAACAAAATAAATAAATGCAAATTTTCCGTCCATACTGAACTTTTTCCGTCCGGTATTGTTGTACACTGTAAATAGATTTTTAAAATTTTTTAATCATATTTTGCAGTATTTTTGCAGTAAAATTTCAGTTGGGTTTTGTTGGATTTGGCAGGGCTCATAGAAAGAAATGCCTGTTGTATTTTGTTGGATTCAGCAGGATAGCTGCAAAATGCCAAGACTGGTGTGTAGGTAGTACACCGTAGAATCCAACCAAATTTGTTGGCTTTTTATTTCAGTTTTGTTGGAAATTGTTGGATTTAGCATGGCCATATGAAACACAAATTGGAAGTTAGGGTTAATATCCTAAATGTGCCTTCATGAAGCAATTTTAGGTGCTGTAGAAATATATTTTGTACATATTTTCTTTTCTATGCAGTATTTTGCTACCACATATTTATTGCAGTTTATTACAAGCCAAATCAGATGGTCAATTTTATCTGTACTTGCAGAATAAACTATGCAAATTTTGTATGCACTCAAGCAAGTTTAAGTACTTATTTTGTATTCAGTTAAGAAACTTTAATAGACATGTTTACCCAAACATGTTAGTCACAGTAATTGAATGGCTTTTGGACACTTCGTTTTATGGACAACTACGAAAGCGTACAGTACAATCGCCTTTCGCATTACGCACACATTTTCCCCCTTGCGAATTCGTGGGAAATTATTTTCACACTTTTGAGAAAAGGTGTGAAAATATTTCCCCACTTGTGTGAAAATGTGTGAAAATGTTTTTCCACTTGTGTGAAAAGGTGTGAAAATGTTTTTCCACTTGTGTGAAAAGGTGTTAAAATGTTTTCCACTTGTGTGAAAAGGTGTTAAAATGTTTTTCCACTTGTGTGAAAATATTTCCCCACTTGTGTGAAAAGGTGTGAAAATGTTTTTCCACTTGTGTGAAAAGGTGTGAAAATGTTTTTCCACTTGTGTGAAAAGGTGTGAAAATGTTTTCCCACTTGTGTGAAAAGGTGTGAAAATGTTTTTCCACTTGGGTGAAAAGGTGTGAAAATGTTTTTCCACTTGGGTGAAAAGGTGTGAAAATGTTTTTCCACTTGGGTGAAAAGGTGTTAAAATGTTTTTCCACTTGGGTGAAAAGGTGTTAAAATGTTTTTCCACTTGTGTGAAAAAGCGTAGAAATGTTTTTCCACTTTAGGAAAAAAAAATTCACATTTTGTGAACTGAAAATGAAATCCCTAGAAAGAGAAAGTGTGAAGAGAAATTCCTATTTTGAGGTTAACTGTCAATTGCAATGTACTGATCGTTTCGTTGCAGATCATGTATTAGACAACGAAGGCAGAGAAAAAGTATTTAATTCCCTTGTGGATTGTGTGACGAATAAAAAGTATTTAAGGTATACTGTCTGTGCTCTTCAGGGAATAGTATTTTGTTTCTTGTAGAAAATTTAAAAATTGTTATATTTTACGGATAAATCCTAAAAACACTAAATTTTTGTTTTATTCTTGGTAGCTTTTGTACCTTTTAACACAAAAAGATTGTCCTGAAGGAACGCAATTATTGTGGGGTCACAAAGAATTCGACATTTGTGAATTATTCAATAAATACGTGCGTTTTTTCTTTTCCTTTTTTGATGTCAGGTGATGTGTATTGCTAGAAAAATAGCAATTTAAACAAAGTTATTTTTCAGGATTAAAGTAGAAGAGTACTGGCAGTATATCTTTAAATGGTATTCAAAGTTTAGCATGTGCAGTTCTTTGTTGGAAGAAACTAATTGACCAGTGTAGCCTACATTCAAAATAGAAATGTTGTATATAATCAGTAATAATAGACCAAAATCGTACATTTGATTGGGGCTGTAAACATATGTACTATGCAGTTTTCTACAACTCTTTGTACTGCCAGAGAACCCTATACCTCATTGAATATGCCATAGATATTGCATGGCTATTTTTTATTTTTTAAAAAGCATTTGTAATCATGTAAATTGTACCTTTGTAGCAGCAGATATTGTTTACCAGAATAAACAATAAAACGTAATGTGTCGAGTAGTATTGGTTAAAAATAGGAATGGTATATCTAACAGATGCTTTCAAGTATTCCTATTTTTCCTACTTTTTTCTTGAAATTCCTATTTTTTTCCTGCTTTTTCCTATGTTTTTATACCACAAATTCGAAATATGAAATATCATTGAATATTTTTTGAAGCAGTGTTACACACTGTCGTATGAAAATCACACAAAGGGGCTTGGGTGCCAGGAGTACTGCAACTTTACTTCCAAGAGCTTAGTTGAGGATGGAGCACAAGTGTTGTGAATACAGAATATGATGCTGTGGACATGAGTATCGACAAAACTGTTACTGATGAAAGCTCTTCAAAGTCCTGATTTTGTCCTGTTTATTTAACATTTTGATCCTACTATCCTATTTTTTTTTCTCACCTGGGTCTGCTTGAAAGCCTGCAGATTTTGGAAGCACAAAAGGGGTATTTAGTTGTCAATTATATGAAAGATGTTGATTTAGATTATGTATTTTGTTTTTGTTTTTGTTTTTGTTTTCCATTCATACTTAAAAATAGTACAATATTAAGATAATTTATCATTGTGTGGGTTTCCCCCGCAGGAATAATTGATCTTGTGGGTTTTCCTTCCATTACAAAAACTGAAAATTCCTTTCCTTTACCCTTTTTGGTTAAAAAGCTGGGACCTGTGGGTAAAAAAATAAACAAAAACCAAATAAAGTTTTGAAAAGTCACTCCTTAGATGCTGAGACTTGTATATTCCACAGAACATCCATCTATTTGCAGGGAAGTATAAGGACCGTGATTTGTATAATTTCTTTTTCACTACCTAGTCAGTTTCTCTTGTGGGCTTACGATATTTCTTTTTAACTTTAAATAGACGACTTACTGTTCTTGCAACGATAATGTAGATGAAATACTCGATCAGTATTTTTACGCTTAATTGACAATTAGGTGCATTTCTTTCATCAAATGATGCTATTAGAAATAAATTGTCTGAATCTTTTAAAAAATATTTTGTAAGAGTGTAAAAATAACTTGGATTTTTAGACCTGTATTGTTACAATTTGTAACACAATGTGAGCAAATTGACTATGTTTTGTATTCGACCTGATGTTATTTGCGAGCTAACCATGTCAATAGAAAACTCTATGGGATCCGTTTTTCAGATTTTTGCAAGTGGTGTATCGAATTAAAACTACTCTATTGTACAATTGGATGGTATTTCATAATGTGTTCATCCAATGCGAGTGCAACTTCTATAAGTTGGAAAACGGAAGTCGCCCTGTAATCAAGTTAAAACAAATTAATGGAAGTTTCCCAATACAAAGCTAAGAGCCACTCTAGGTAAAGGGCTACACCAGAGGTGGTGAGGTTGGCCACATTTTAGGTTGGCCAGCCCTTCCACCCTTAGTCTTCCTGGGTCCAGATCTAAATAGAGGATACATCTTCAATAGATACCAAATAAATTATCCCAATTTTCAGACCTGTATATTCAGGCGGGTGAACTTCCACCATTTATAGAGTAACGAAGTCTGACGTCAGTTGGCGCGACAACTGGCTCCAAACAAATGGAGATTTCGACTGTTCCTTTGTTAACAGCCAGTCATGCAAACACATCGACACAAAATAACAAAAGTATTCTGGTTCAAAACATTGCATTGACATCATCACTTCGGTACTCTATTGTGAGACCAACTACCTCCCCCAAGGGGGATGAACTTACACAATGCCTTGGAGGTGGATCAGTTCGGGCGACAGAAAAAGTTCGTACTAAAATTACCATGGTTGGAAAGATCATTCAAAAGTGGAATAGAATAATGTACACGACCAACCCTTGGAAATGTACTGTTTGTTGGAAAATCATTGATGAAAATAATTTCGGGGATGGCAGTTTGGTTCGGAAAAGTCGGCCTGTTGGAATTCAGAGTGGTTCCCTTGGCGCTTTGGTTGCGTACAGGCTGCACTATATGTGGCACCAGTCTGAATGTCTGGATTTCAGTACTTCGTTTTTTCCCTCATTTCTCTGTAAATATTTCACATAATTGTAGAATTTTTACTCTCAGACCTTGGAAATAGGTTAGGTATTAACTAAACCAAAGTGATTAAATTCTGGCTGATTTCAGGGCAATGTTTGCCTTGAATTAAATTATCGATTAACACCCAAGAATATTTTCTTGATTTAAGTGTCGTGGCCGTCTTGTGTAAACCTGGCTGGACAGGAATTCAAATTGTGGTACAAATATTATGTGTACCACATGAACAGTAATAACGTGATTTTGGCTAAGCAATGTAGTTGTTATCTTAAAAACTAATAAAAATGGTCGAAAGATTTTACTTTAATTACCCCCACCCCACCAAAATCAGTCGGGAACAGCACATTTTGGAAAATAACCATCCATCTGTGTTCAGAAATGTTTAAACACTTGGTACAACCTTTAAATTTGAGAATTTATTTGGGAATTTTTCGTGCAATATAGGGGAAGAATGTTTGTGTTTTCTGTGTTAGAAGTTATTGGCACAGATTATTTATGCCTCATTTTTATGGATTTTGCTGACATAAATCTTGAAAATAACAGGTTGTGCTACATATTTAGATAGTTGTTGTCAAGGAGGGTTAATTATTTTCCAATGTTTTGCTGTCCCTGACCGATTTTGGTGGGGGGGGGGGGGGGGGGGTGTTAAAATAAATCTTTCCAAATGGTCATACCCAGTTTCCAACACATCTTAAAATCAATTTCATTTAAATTTGATGTTCAGAAATTTCCTCAGCTTTTACCCACAAAAGTGTCAACAAAATTCTCCGAATCACTTGACATAAAAATTGTCATAAAAATGACAAAAGGGGTCTATGTGAAGTTTTCAATACATCTTTACACCAATTTCATTGATATCTAATGTTCCGATGGGCCTAAATCAATAAAAATGGCAAGCCTTGTTGCAATTTCTGTTGCAAAGATTATTGTACAAGAAAATACGTCCGAATGACTTAAAAATTGTTAATTTATATGCAGTTTTCAACACATCTTGACATAAATTTCATTGAAATCTGATGTTTCAAATTTAAGGCCAAAATCAGTGAAAATGGAAAGGCAAGTGCCTTGTTTTCATCAATTTCTGTCCCAAAAAATCATCCCAGAAAATGCTGCCAAATTACTATAAATTGTTTATACAAAATCGGTAAATATGCCAAGCCTCGTGTTTTCGTCACTTTTGCCCAACATTTTTGTCGTAGAAAATAACCAAAAAGGCTTGGAAATAGATGATACGTAGTTTTTACCATCTTTACACGAATTTCAATAAAATCTGATATTTATCAGATTTTAGGTCCAAAATCAGTCAAAATAGCAAGACTATAGCCTTGTGTTTTTTCAATTTTGGTTGCAAGTCAAAATCTTCACCGTGTGTTTCAACTGTATAAGGGTCGAGTGTCATTGGGAAAGGAAATGTATCAGAAAAGAATATTTACAGATGCAGATTGTTCACAGGTTCACATTCAATGGCGAATCTTTTAATTTCCTCAGTTGGTCAAGTTCATTAACACTACAGGTCCATTATAATCAATAATCTATCATTTTAAAATTTGTTTTGTTAATTACTCTTGTTCCTCAATACAAAAATTATATAAATTTACACTTTGTACAAGAATGCAGTTCAAAGCCGCAGTATCTTAATTAGGAACTCACAACAAGTAAATAGCAGTAAATAAGCATTGGAGAGGGAAAAATAGACTTGTTTAGGTGCTCGGGAAAATAATTAAAACAAAATCATAACACCATCATCTGAAGCATTACAAATCTGATTGCAAATTTTAGAAATGTATCACTAGCGCAAATTGTGACAACTGCATGAGTACACCTGGTTTCAAGCAGACCAAGGTGAAAAGTAGGATCAAAATAGAAAAAAAAAAAAAAAAACTAGACAAAAGTAGGACTTTGGAACACAAAATCATGACAAAAGTACATACATGAGTAGTTTTCGTTGATACTCATGTCCAAGCATGATACTCATGATCACAAGCCTCATTTGGCATGTTCTGTACTCACAACACTTGTGTTCCATCCTCAACTAAAGCTCTTGGAAGTAAAGTTGCACCCAAGCCCTTTATTGTGTGATTTTCGTAGAACAGTGTGTAACACCTATAAAATAATATTCAATGAGATTTCATTTTTCGCAGTTAGGCTACAAAAAATTAGGAAAAATAGGAATTTCAAAAAAATGTAGGAAAAGTAGGAGCAAGGTAAACAAAAACAAGTAGGAAAAGTTGTAACACTTGAAAGCCTGTTATTATTACAAGATCTGGCTTTGAAACTTTAATCCCCCATTGTCCACTAAGACGGATTAGCCAGAGAGTTCAAGGATATGTGACACGGTATGTCAAAACCAGGCGGAATTGGACAGAGCTACGAACGGAGGAACAGCTGCAAAATGCCTTGGGGGTGATTGTTAGCGATTTTGACATTTTTATAAATTTATGACGCTACAAATTTGTTTAATGTTCTGTAAAAGTTTCTAACCGAAATTTCATCGACAGAGTATTATTTTAAACACTTTTAGAGAGGCATATAATGGACTTTTTTTCGCATGGCCATAATAAAATTAAATCTTACTTTCTTTGGGTAAATAATGCAATTTCATAACTGAAAAAGTTTGAAAATCAACTATAGACCAGTTTCTTTGCTCCTGCATGCCCGTTGCTAAGGTAACATTGTTGACCCATTTGTTTTGTTTAAAACTCAAACGTTAAAGGGCTATTTCTCAAACTTTAAAGGGCTATGTCTCAGTTTCAGTGTTTCGGACTCCGATTTCAAATCTTAATAACTTTGCTTTGGAATATCCGATTTGAAAAAAGAAAGCAGCATTGTGCAAAGTATATATTTTACTATACCAATGACTCAAAATTGTGCCTGGTTTTGACATACATGTACCACGTCACACATGTGATCCAAAATTGGACTCTCTGTAAAGCACTCGCTAGACGACCGTACACTCATGAATATTGCTGACAAAACTGCCTGTGTGCACTGACCTGTATAGAATGAGCAAATTATCTCGGCCAGCCGGGAATTAACCCTAACCCCCTAGACCCTTTTTGCTAGGAACCATCCTCAATCCTCCAAAATCCTCCCGTTTCTCAATCACCATTCACCCTCAATCCTCTAAAATCCTCCTGTTCCTCAAACACCATTCACCCTCAATCCTCTAAAATCCTCCTGTTTCTAAAATACCATTCATCCTCAATCCTCTAAAATCCTACTGTTTCTCAAATACCATTCACCCTCAATCCTCTAAAATCCTCCTGTTCCTCAAACACCATTCACCCTCAATCCTCTAAAATCCTCCTGTTTCTCAAACACCATTCATCCTAAATTCTTCGAAATCCTCCTTTTTTGAAACACCATTCATCCTCAATCCTCAAAAATCCTCCTCGCTTGAAACACCATTCATCCTCAATCCTCCAAAATCCTGTTTCTCAAACACCATTCATCCTCAATCCTCCAAAATCATCCAAAACTGCAAGGAGGATTTTTGAGGATTCAGGTCGGTTAGGGTTAATGTTGGTACTGCAAAAAAAAAAAGGAAAAAAAAGTTGTACCACAATTGATACCGCTTCCAGACAATATGAAATGATCCCTTACCAAAATTGCACGCTGAAGAGCTCCTTCACATTAGCAATACTTAATACTACAAAGTGTGTAAATATACTTAGCGTAAAATTTTGCTAAGCAAACTGGCTTGTTAGCAAAGGTACTTCCAAAGGTCATTACTCGAACTGCACCATCTTCACATCTGAAGTGCCTACCCAACTGACACAAAAAATATTTTGTGGAAGAAATTGAAAAAGAGATTTCATAAATATCAGGTACAGTGACATGGTCAATGTCAAGTCTTCCATGGTAACAAATGTCCATTTCCCTTTCTTCACAGTGATGCCCTAGCTCAATGACGTTAAACTGAAAGTGTCCAAAACAGCATTTGCACCTGTCTTAGCAGAGATGTAGTTGAGTCCAACACAAGTCCGTCACAAGTCCCTGCAAGTCCATCACAAGTCCCTGCAAGTCCATCACAAGCACTCCAGTCCTAATTCCAATCACAAGCCATTCAAATGAGCTTTGACAAAGGCATTCCTTTGTCATTGTTCATCCAGTTACTTGTGACCATCTTTATGAAAGGACTTCTGACTGGACTTACGAAAGGACTTGCAGGGACTCGACTACAGCTTTGTGTAATTAGTGCTCATTATGTCATAATGCCTGATTGGATTACATCACATAAGGTGTCATATGAAAGCTGACATTTCAACCTTTCTGGTAATATATATTAATTTTATGATCAATCCAAACAAATAAAAAATACCGATTTATTTCTCGGTTTCGTTTCTTATTTGACCCGTGGCAGTTTATGCAGTGATATGTATTTCCTCTTCAATATCTAACAATGTTTTAACTTTATACCTATAATCACATGCATTCATACTAGTGGTGTGCAAAAATATTCGAACACTTGACATATCTGAAGAAACTGATATTTATTGCCTTACAATGCCTGGTTTACATTTTTCACCTGTATTAAAAAATAGAAAAGGTAATTGTTGTGAGCATACATGTAGCTCACATTAGTATCTGCCAGTCCTACCATCTTTTTTTATCAAACTTTACTCTAATATTTGGTGTGTCCACCCTTGGCAGCAATCACTGCGGCACATCTTTCGGGCATAGTGTCTATATATTTCCTGAGAGTTTCTACACTATTAATGCTGTTCCAAGTCTTCTGAAGTTCATTCCAGAGGGTTTCATTTGAATGTTCATTGGTATATTGATTGCCATTTCATCACCAACAACTAATATGCCAAGTGTTCAAATAATTTTGCACACCACTGTACTTTGTAAAACCGATATACTTAGGTAAAGTAGGTAAAAAGGTAATATACAAACATTGCTTTTGCTGTAATTATCAGACATAGGTGGATTGTGGGGGTTAGTATTTTATAGCAAATATTGCAATGACCTGTTTGAAGTTTTTATGCTCATAGATGCTGGAAAAAAACCAAGATGAAAAAGCTGTTTATGTAGTCTGGTTCCCTGACCACACTTTAAACAAAATGGTGCAATTTATAGACTTTGAGGTGCAATTTATAGACATCGAGGAATTCGGTCGACTCACAACTTGGTGCGCCGCCAGCGGCAAGCCGGGGAGAGGCCAAATTACGCAGTGCATCATGGGAAAAAGTCAACATCGGTTCTATCAAATCATACTTCTTACACCCCTTCTCCGCTAAATCTATCAGCTCCTCTCTCTTCTTTCCTGCACAAGGTATTCCTCGATTAAAAATAGTCAAAAATTGCTTTAACTCATCCAATCACATTCGCGTGAAATCCATACTGCTGTACTGTCCACCATCTTTACAACGCGATAGACGCGATGTCGACCCTGAAAGTGGGAAATTGGCCTTTCCTGGCTTGCCGCAGGCGGCACACTGAGTTGTGAATCAACCGAATTGTCAGGTCAGGGAGCCAGACTAGCTGGCTTGCACCCTTTCATGGATGTAAAACCCACTGCAAACAAAATGTGCACTAACTACATTTAGTAAATTGGGGGCAGTATTTGAAGAAAAGTCACGTTTTTTCCCCAACGATGGTCAGCCGACCACCATTGGAAATCGATACAAAATTCCACTTTTCTTGAAAATGACAGCACGCCAGGTGCCATGATTTCACAGGATGCTTGAGACTATTATTTACTAAACTGTTAAGTATTAGGTCTTTCATAATAATTCAAATAGTAGGTTTTATAAGTTTGCAAATGTTGTATATTACCTTTAACAGGACATAATATATTTTTCCTCATCCACACATAAAAAACACCCGATTCACTGAAATAAATACAAGTTTTTAAAAACTTGCAACGAGCAGCAATGAGCAAGTTCGGTTGGGCGACAAGAGTGACTAGACTTAACCATAGTCGATCTAGATGTCACTCGAACGCTGCACGGTTTGACTAGCTAGTGCAACTGGATCAACCTAGCTCCGGACCATGGTTTCTCTCGTCACTCGCGAATTACGTCACGGTTTCATGATGGAGGATAGGTAAACTGGGCAAGTTTCGCAAACGTTTACGATAATTTGTTGGTTTTGTCCAATGATAATAACTCTTTGCAATAAGATAATGAATTATTTATTGCACCAAAGTTTATTATAAGTAGAGAAAATAATAGAAATAAATAATAGAAAATAGAAATGACATGCAAACATTTGCTTCGTTAACAAATAGCAGACGACATTCTTTGCAGTTTGTTGTTGCTGCACAACTAGATTTGACGTAGTCGATCGACTAGATGCGTTCGAGTGAAGGACAGACCACGCATGCGTTTTTTAAATAGCAAATTGACAAAAAGGACTAGGTCAGCAGCACCCGAACTTGCTCAATGATGTCAGAATGATAACTGCTACTGTTAAATACAAGTTTACCACTGAAATATAAGCAGATTAAACATGAACAATAATTTTAAGAAAACATTTTTTTAGTTTTTGTAACCTTAAGCGAGTCGGTGAGTGTGTGAGGAAAAAGTTCAAACACTCATAATTTCTTTTCTTCAAATAGCCACAACAATTGAGTACAATCTGAAAAACAGGAATCTGTGTTTGCCAGGCTTATGCATAAAACATGCATGTCTGTGAGCACAATAGATATAGAAAATGCTTAATTATTCATTTAAAAAAACTCGTTAACAATGGGTGCGTTCGAGTAGCTCACCCGGGTCGACTCGGGTTAGCCCCGTGCCGTTCAATTAGGTCTGACGTCATACCTGGGGCTCACTCGGGTCAGCCACCACAGACCCTGCTCGTGGAGCAGAGTCACTGGCGGAATTACTTCACATGCATGCGTAGTTAAGTCCGACTACCGACAGATTCTACTGGAGTGGGGAAATAAAAATGGCTGACCTCAAAGGCGATTGTGTAGTTAAGGACTGTTCCTATACAGAGAACAAAATCCACTTTTAAGTTATTGGACTTGGCAAACTAGATTACGACATTAAAAACCAACAGGTATGTCGTAGATAGAGGTCAGAGTTTTTAATTTTTTTGTGGGAAATTTTTGGGGAAGATGACAAAACGCAACACGAAAATAAGGATGGCGAAGACCGCACTGATTCGCAAGACACCAACTGCAAAAACACGTAAGAAAATTGCATTTTCTACCGAAAGAAACTGTTCAGAATTACAAAAAATGATGTCATTAAAATTGAGAGGAGTATACTTTAGGTTGATAAATTAATTTTGGAATGATAAAAACAACCTTGACTCGAAATGGATGAAATATAAAGAGGGGTCCGTAACTACACAATCGCCGACTCTTATTCATCCATGGCCGACCAAGTGCAAGGTGACATCAACAGGAGAGGGCGTTTGACCGATCTAATAGCCCAGCTCTCGTGGCTGACCCGTAGGCCTTCACCCGAGTCGATCCGGGTGAGCTACTCGAACGCACCCAAAGCTCATCTTCAAATAGTCGTATTCAAATTTTCATAGATTTGTGCACAAATGTGCATGCCTCATAGGTGTGAATAAGGCCGTGTCCGAATGACTTGCCTACGGCTTGAAATTACACACGAGTCTATGGGAAGTGGCTGCAGCCGCTACCATAGACATGTGTGTAACATCCAGCCGTAGCCGAGTAATTCGGACACGGCCTTAGCATTGCAGTAATTTAAAGTAACTATGGGGTTAGTATGTCTAGATACCCAACTCATCTCCCAATTTGTAGTCCCGATCATACACTACCTTAAATCAATGACATGCAGCACCAGACTATATACAGGGATGCCAGTAGGTCTTGGCTGCAGGGCCGGAAAAAAATTGCGTGTCCGGAATCTGGGCCACGCTACAATTACATAGGCCTATGCGTAATACATGTACAATTGTACATTGACTGTACAATCAACTTTGCCTGTATTTTTACGAAGTGCTCGATGTATTTTTCCAATGAGAATGTTTCCAAAGCGAACGTAGATCTATCGTACAACAATGAACAGTACCAGTATACGCAATCACATCGTAGATAATCATTTCAACTTCCATTTTGTCAAACGATCCCCGCTGTTGTCGATCTGCCAAGTTGTATAAATGCTGCACACGCTCGCGAAACCATTTGATGCACGAACATAACTGGTTTCCTACTTTGACTGCGTAAAGTGAATACGGGATGCATGGGAATCAACAAAATCGGCAATCTGACTGTGGAACTAAACTTGACCAAGTCGTCGATTGATTGGATTTTGTTCTGCACGCACATTGTGTGTACGCACCAGTGGTACGCAACGTACACATAAATTGTGACCGTTCCTCACAGACTGGAATTTACCAGTTTCGTGTACATAGTATGTAAGTCTAGTGTCCGCTGCATACGTATGCAGGACACTGCTTATACAGTGCCCCGCGCGTAAATCAAATCTTTGTACACGTGTATTGCGGAATTGCGCATGAAGGTAGGAAAGCGCTGTATGGTCTTAGAGGCCGGAGGTTTTTCCCAAAAATATGAAAAAGCCTGAATTCCGGCAATTGCCGGAAGTCTGGCATCCCTGACTATATCATATCCTTAATGCTGATTGGTCAGTTTGTCTTCAGTAAAGCCTTTATATACAAAAAAACAAAAACAAAAATTAAATTTGTATTTTAGAATTACAGAAGCCTGAAAAGCTGAAAGCAGCGATTTACTGACAATATATCCATTCAGCAAGCAGTGGGCTGCTTTTTCTGTTTTGCGTTGTTCACGCTTGACTGAACAAAGAATGTGGCACCGAGGGAAGATCAGCTAATAATGTGGTTCCGAAAGGGTTTCAACAACGATCAATTTGAAAATGTCCAGGTTTGTCTAAGGCGATGCGGGTAGCGAGGATACAGCATATAGGAAATTTGCCTAAATTCTGGTGACCAAGAAACTCGGCATTAATCAAAGGTCTTAATTCCAAAAAAAAATTAGGGAGCATTGCCTAACCCATGGTCGGGCCAGGCTGTTGAAAAGCTTGTCCACGCCCGGGCCTTCTGGCTTTTAGTCTTGCTATTGTGAGCCACAAATCACCCAACAATAAATAGAGCATCTACTCGTGATTATTTTTGTTGTCATTCCATTCACAGGCCGGAGATCAAGTCTAGGTGAACAATGGGAGCTGGCTGGACTCCAGCATAAGTGGGCAGTTTATTGTGCACAACCAGGGGATCATAGAAGCCTGAAGGCCGGGCGTTTCTGGGGCTTGGCCTGGCTTTTCAACGGCCTGGCCCGACCATGAGTTAGGCAGTGCTCCCCTTACATTTTGACAGGCTTATTTCCTCTTTTGAGTCTGTAATTTCACCGTAAATATATATTTTTTTTTAATATCCACATCGATGGATTTGAATATATTTTCCCAAATATCGGGGGGTTTCATTCCGACTTCATTTTTTACAGTCCTTTGTTCATATGAGGGCGTTCGGTCATGAAACTCGGCTTTCCGTCTGTTCCCACCAATATCCTCTTGCTGTACCTAGAATGTAGAACGAAAAGCTATGCCAATAGCTTTTTCCCTTGTCATAAGAGTTGTAATCAAGTCAATCACAAGTAATCACAAGTCTTCACAAGTACCTTCGCAATTCTGGTCTCAAGCAGCAAGCGATTTAAACACACTATATAACAAAAGCATTCCTTTGTCATTGTTCATCCCATGTAGCTTGTGAGCTGACTTGTGATTGACTTGTGATCTGCCTTTTGATCCGACTTGTGATTGACTTGTAATCTGCCTTTTGATTTGACTTGTAATTGACTTGTGATCTGCCTTTTGATTTGACTTGTGATTGACTTATCTGCCTTTTGATCCGACTTGTGATTGACTTGTAATCTGCCTTTTGATTTGACTTGTGATTGACTTGTGATCTGCCTTTTGATCCGACTTGTGATTGACTTGTGATCTGCCTTTTGATCTGACTTGTGATTGACTTGTGATCTGCCTTTTGATCTGACTTGTGATTGACTTGTGATCTGCCTTTTGTTCTGACTTGTGATTGACTTGTGATCTGCCTTTTGATCCGACTTGTGATTGACTTGTGATCTGCCTTTTGATCCGACTTGTGATTGACTTGTGATCTGCCTTTTGATCCGACTTGTGATTGACTTGTGATCTGCCTTTTGATTTGACTTGTGATTAACTTGTGATTGACTTGTGATTGACTTGTGATTGACTTGTGATCTGCCTTTTGATCCGACTTGTGATTGACTTGTGATCTGACTTGTGATTGACTTGTGATCTGCCTTTTGA
This sequence comes from Hippasteria phrygiana, assembly GCA_037893225.1. Lineage (NCBI taxonomy): Eukaryota > Metazoa > Echinodermata > Asteroidea > Valvatida > Goniasteridae > Hippasteria > Hippasteria phrygiana. The sequence continues at coordinate 1,379,616 of JAZGUH010000184.1, forward strand.
TTTGACTCGTGATTGACTTGATTACAACTCTGCTTGTTATGTATCTCTGTGGAATTCTTTGCCTGGTGCATGTTTCCCTTCAACGTATGATCTTTCCTGCTTCAAGAGGAATTAATTAATTCCTACCTCTTGCATCTTCGATTCTTTTTCTTTTTGTAGCTCCGTACCTCGAGTGGCTTTTAAGCCTTATTCGGGGCGAACTTGCATACAAAAAAAATTCACCGTTTGAAGATACGACTGTTTATCTGAGTCAAATGTTACAATACCACAGGTCGGGGACTGGCGATGACGTCAGTGCTGCTTGTTGCGATAGTGTAGGGTCAGATCACCCCCGCTCTTAAAGATAAAATGCTTGACCGTTCGTAGGTCCATGTTGGCATCCAGAACCTGAAATAGATGAACAAATCAAATTGTTTTCGGATCAGGAAAGGGACCAAATGAGGCAATGTCAAGTTAACGTGGTGAGATCAAATGTCCGTTCTCCCAACTTCCGGCTCTGCACAGCGCGAGTCAAAAAAGTGTACCCCAAATAGATCCCATATTAACCCTTAATTTTTTTGGAAGGTCGCACACGTTTGACTACTTTTAATGTTTTTCAGCTTTAGTATGGCTTATTCTTTTGAGATAACCCAATAAAAGTATACTTTTTGAGAAAGCTCTTGTTCTCCTCTTTCATTTGGTGCCAAAATAAACAAAATATGAGGGGGTTTGAAGAAGTGTTACCTACAAAGCATGAATCCAGGAATTTTCCCCCAAATGTTTGTGTCTAGGCTCTTGAAGCTTGTCAAAAAAATAAAAAATCCAGTACACAGCTGGAATCATTCTATAGAGTACTGAAGTGATGACGTCAATCAATGCAATGTTTGGAACCAGAATACATTCTAAACTGCATGTGTTTGGAACCAATTGCCGCGGCAACTAACGTCAGACTTTGGTACTCTATAAAGGGCCCAAGGAACATTTATGCATCAAATCAATCAATTTCATAGGGCTACATCACCTCAAGAAAACACATCAAAAAAGGTCTTGGATTTGCAAGTGGAAACCGTGAAAATCTCCAAGTTTTCCGGATATATCAACATGCGAAAATGGCTGCAATGCTATTTATTTACATTGAAGTGGTCTCGAAGATGATCATGGCCGTATTTTCTAAAGATTTTTTTAAAAATCTATGCAGATTCTCTAATGAATATTCATATCGCACAAATTTGTACGATTGACAGTTAAAGGGTAATTAATCAAACCACATTAGTATCATTATGTAGCCTACGGTCTTCTCTTTATAAACCCTAAACCCCGAGGCATTTTTACAAGGAAGCTTCAACCTGTCAAAATCCAACACTGTGCAGTAAACCTATGGCACATTCTTTGGACTTAGACAAATTGGGGCATCATAGCTCCATGTAAAAAGTAATGGTGCCAAGGCCCTGCAGTCCTGAACCCATCAAAACTTGACAAAACCTGCTGTTGGAGTTTGCAAGGCTTGGGGTAGTTAGGGTTAAAACGATAGGTCACTCACCCAGATCAGATCACTAATTACTGAGGGTGAGGTGTCTACGCCAAACCAAAAACTTCTGCGTGAAGATGAAATTTGATCTTGTGACTGTGTAACCCTTGTGACAGTGCTATGTGGTGGCTGGCCTTGTGACTGTATGACCGTCACTCTGTGACCTTGTGACTAACATTTTGTGACTATGTGACTATGTGACCTGATGACTGAGTTACTCACCTGATCTTGGCATAGTAATTCCACCTTATCCTCTGATATACTAGCCAGATCTTCCTCTCCATCCTGTGATCCCTTCCCATTCATCGTCGATCCGCCGTCCACCCCCATCACCTTCTCGTAAACGTGCTCCAAGACCTTCCGAACCTGCAACATGTCGCTGGCTGAAAGTCTGTCTCTGCGGTGGGGGGGTTAGGTGAGGGATTGGGTGAAAAACAAAATTGGATCCAAATTTAATTCAAATTCTAATAATTCAATATTACAATATTTGATAAGACCAGAAGGAGGTTTTTCGTCTAAACAGTGGAACGCCGCTATAACGAACATCGCGGGATCTACAGATTTTGTTCAGTATAGTGATCGTTCGATATAGGGATTTTCAGCTGCCGGTCCGCCGCATGCCCATTTTTCATACCGAACACCGCTATACTGAACATTCGGCTATGAGCTCCGTGCACAACTACCCCCTCAGCGGAAAGAAAAGGCGAGTTGGGGGGTCAATATCGACGCCATCTTACCTGACTTCAATTTAAGTGTCTGGTTCCCGCTGTGATATTCTTATTGAAAACTCAATTATCGAGAGTCGGCAAACAGACGAAGCAATCCCACTGGTATACGAGTATCAAATGAACGAGGAGCGCGGTGCGGATACCAGCGACGTACTGGCCACGGAAGTGCGGTTGCTATGTGGACAGCGCCCTCATTCGACGGCGCACGGAGCCCATACCGAACACAAATTCTTGAATCCCAAATTGTTTGTACAAAACCTATTGAATATTGTTGTTGAAAAAAACAAACAAATTACGGATTTAAAAAATGTATCGGGGTATTTGGGCCGTTTGTAATTCCCAAACGGCCACAGCTTTATGTTGAAGAGTGACAGGTGGCTACTATTTCCCCAAGGAATAGAAGGGAAAAGCCAACTGTTGCTTTAGAATTTGGTAAGCTTAGAAAGTATGAACATGTAATTACATGATTCATGGGCCGGCACATGTTCAAAGTCGCCCTTAAGTAACCGCCAGGGCGTGCAGGGTGACGTGCTGCCAAGATGAACGGACAGTGGATTCGTGGAGGGGGGGGGGGCCTCTTTTGACGATGGTGGCGCAATTTACACCACATTATACTACTCGGAAATAGGCCACATACATGTCACCACGGTCAATTCCTAAAAAGAGTTACTGCTCTGTCACTTAAATGCAAATCCAGTATTTTCCAGTTGTTTTTTTTTTTGCATTTTTTTTTTGGGGGGGGCTAGACAAAAGTTTGGGGGGGGGCTAAAGCCCCCCTAGCCCCCCCGTAGAACCGCGCCTGCTTGTGTGGACGTGTGCAAGTCCACTTAAGGTTCAGTCTTCCTATTGCGTGGACATCTTTTGTTCACAGGTCCACACATACAGAGTATGCAAGGTTGGAGCACAACATCTTCCACAGTCCAAGTTGAACTTACTTTTTGAGGGTCTTGGCTCCGGAGCTGGAATGCGGTTGCAAGAAGAAGGAAATTTTGTTGAATTTGGGCTGATTTTTCTGCAGGAAAAAAGGAGAAACCAATACACAAAGCTCTTACACCACCGTGATGAAAATATCCACAGTCGGGAATGGTCACTATTTGTATATAATAAAGTTTTTAAACATGCGATTGTGGTTTGCACCCAAAATTAGGGGTGTGCATTTACGGGTAGTACGGGAATCGGGTAATAATCCCTTACCTATGGGCTCCCCAGACAATATGAAATGATCCCTTACCGATGGGCTCCCGGTACCGCCGATGGGCTCCCGGTACCGCCATTGATACCGCTCTCAGACAATATGAAATGATCCCTTACCGATGGGCTCCCGGTACCGCCATCGATACCGCTCTCAGACAATATGAAATGATCCCTTACCGATGGGCTCCTGGTACCCCCATCGATACCGCTCTCAGACAATATGAAATGATCCCTCACCGATGGGCTCCCGGTACCACCATCGATACCGCTTTCAGACAATATGAAATGATCCCTCACCGATGGGCTCCCGGTACCGCCATCGATACCGCTCTCAGACAATATGAAATGATCCCTCACCGATGGGCTCCCGGTACCCCCATCGATACCGCTCTCAGACAATATGAAATGATCCCTCACCGATGGGCTCCCGGTACCCCCATCGATACCGCTCTCAGACAATATGAAATGATCCCTCACCGATGGGCTCCCGGTACCACCATCGATACCGCTCTCAGACAATATGAAATGATCCCTCACCGATGGGCTCCCGGTACCACCATCGATACCGCTCTCAGACAATATGAAATGATCCCTTACCGATGGGCTCCCGGTACCACCATCGATACCGCTCTCAGACAATATGAAATGATCCCTTACCGATGGGCTCCCGGTACCACCATCGATACCGCTCTCAGACAATATGAAATGATCCCTTACCGATGGGCTCCCGGTACCACCATCGATACCGCTCTCAGACAATATGAAATGATCCCTTACCGATGGGCTCCCGGTACCGCCATTGATACCGCTCTCAGACAATATGAAATGATCCCTTACCGATGGGCTCCCGGTACCGCCATTGATACCGCTCTCAGACAATATGAAATGATCCCTTACCGATGGGCTCCCGGTGCCGCCATTGATACCGCTCTCAGACAATATGAAATGATCCCTTACCGATGGGCTCCCGGTGCCGCCATGGATACCGCTCTCAGACAATATGAAATGATCCCTAATTCCACTACATTCATTTGCCTGCCAAAAAAGAGGCCTACCTCCACGGTAATGTCCACTACCCACTGGGGCACCGTCTCCGACAGCAGCATCCGCTCCGAGTCTCCGCCCGCATCACGGCACAGGAAGCGGAACAGCGTACGACCCCCGACCTCGCTGAAGATGACCGGGGTGTGAGAGGGCACGCTGAAGTAGCTGTTGCCCTTACGCAGCACGGTGCCCTGCTGTACGGGGTCCAGGGATAAGTTGATGTCACCGGGGCTCGTGTTGTGACCATTAACTGCAACCGATAACAATAAATGTGATTTGCAAATTGTAGTAGCCAGGTCAGTGCATAACGGATTTTCAATGGGTAATCAGTTAAATATCGTAAAAATCATTACACCAGAAGTACACAGGTGTGAGATTGGCCAAAAATGAAAAATCCACAAAATCGACAGTGTGTGTGGGTCGCCGAGGACCCCAGAGCAGAGTTGGAGTCGAGTCCCTGCAAGTACTTTCACAAGTACTTTCGCAAGCCCAGTCAGAAGTCCTTTCATAAAGCCGGTCACAAGTAACTGGATGAACAATGACAAAGGAATGCCTTTGTCAAAGCTCATTTGAATAGCTTGCGATTGGGATCAGGACTGGAGGGCTTGTGATGGACTTGCAGGGACTTGCAGGGACTTGCAGGGACTTGTGATGGACTCGACTACATCTCTTTCCCAGAGCAACGTCGGGTCTATGGTTTGTATTTGCCTAAAGGCACCCCTTAAAATACCCATTTCTATTGGTCTACAAAAATATCCACTTTTACAGGTAAAAACACCTTTAGGGTAACACCACAGGAATTCCAGATATCAAAAGATTCTTTAAAGATTCGGCAATCAGTAAAAATCCTGACAACAAATCCAGTAATCAGGTAAAATCCTGAAAAATCTCACCCCCGAGTACAATTTGGCTAAAAAGTTCAGGAAATACTTAAAACTGTTGGAGATTCCAACAGCATGCAATTAGTTATCAAAAGCGTTGAAATAAATGGAAGCTAAGTTACTCCTTCAGAGTCAACCTACAAACTTTTCAGCCGACCCTCGTATATCATTAACCCTAACTCCCTGAGCATTGAAGTAACCTTCCTCAACCCTGTCAAATTCCAACACCATGTTTGACTGTTGCTGGGTAACAATACCCAACCCGTCAAACTCCAACAGCCCATTTTCCATAACAGTACACAACCCGTCAAACTCCAACACCCCCTTAGCTGTTGGGTTTTGATTGAGTGGGTACACTTGGCCAAATGCACAGCATGAACAATGCTGACATACAGTACCCATCCTGCCAAAATCCAACTATTGTATTCCTGTGCAAAATATTCAAGCCCTAGTTGTGCAACATACATTACTCAATGTATGTGTTCTGTAGAAGTATTATGTAAGACACCATACAAGCTGTTTATTCCATCGTTTGTTCAACCTCCATACGCCATTTTTCAGTACTTGTCAAACAAAACATACAGCAACACACACATCCCAACACAAGAGCTCTATGTCCATTGCTCGAACCAACCTTCCCCACTCAATCAAAACTCATACTACACACCTGCAGTACCCATCCCGTCATAATCCAACACCACATCAGAAGTACACAGTACCTAACCCATCAGATTCCAACCAAACCTGGTGTTGGGATTGTTAAGGTTTTAAGGCCGACTTACCATGGCCATTTATTTCCTCTGGTTCCAGGCTGTGAGTCCGTGGCCAGTGCTCCAGTAATGCCTGCAGTAACAGCCCTCCGAAGTTGACTGTATCATGGGGTCAAAGAAGACGATTATAACCAACAGAAACAACGGCTGTTTAACCCCTTGAGCACGGTATTTTACAGGAGACGTCGGGGTGTTGCAGTGGTTCTGGCAGCCAAATCGAACCGCTCACAATGTGTTTGTGCAGTCAAGCATGACATACACAATAATCCAACAATGGATTGAAACTGCACAAACAGCGGCCAGTGGTGTCATGCGGCCTGGTGACGCCGTTTTTTTTGCGCCCTATGGCGTCATCCGTACGCAAGGGGTTAACCATAAGCATGCTGAATCCAACAAAAATCAACAACGGTAAAAAGCTGTTGCAATTGGTTGGATTTCACAGTCAACACAAACTACACGGTGTGTTGGATTTTGTCGTATTCAGCAGGGTGGAAGCAGACTTCTAGTAAAACTTTGGTTCGATTTTGTTGGATTTGGCAGGGCTGATACAAACAAATGCCTGTCGTATTTTGTTGGATTCAGCAGGGTAGCTGCAAAATGCCAAGGCTGGTGTGTGGGTGGTACACTGCAGAATCCAACCAAATTTGCTGTTGGATTTTGTTGTATTTAGCAGGCTTCTCATTTCAGTTTTGTTGGAAATTGTTGGACTTAGCAGGGCCATATGAAAAGCACTGAAAAGGGTTAGGGTCAAAGAACCCGTGCAATAAATGTGCAGTTTAACTTCTTTTTATCCGTGTCACTATGTCTAATACAGCATTATGAGCATGGTCTAAATGTGTGTTGTCAATTGGTGCGATCCCAATTGTGTGATCCAAATCCATCCCTGATGATATTGGTGGATATTGACATTTTAACCAAAGATCGTATAACGCCGCACAGCAGTGCAAGATGGTTTTACTCAACGGCCAAAAGTGAAGTACGCCATGGAAAATTTCGGCGGCCATTTTTGTAGGCAAACATTTTGAAAAGTTCCCGGATGTGTACGTATTGGTAATGGCAGAGTTGGAGTCGAGTCCCTGCAAGTCCTTTCACAAGTACAGTACTTTCGCAAGCCCAGTCAGAGGTCCTTTCATAAAGCCTGTAACAAGTAACTGGATGAACAATGACAAAGGAATGCCTTTGTCAAAGCTCATTTGAATAGCTTGTGATTGGGATTAGGACTGGAGGGCTTGTGATGAACTTGCAGGGACTTGCAGGGACTTATGATGGACTCGACTACATCTCTGGGTAATGGCATCCACATGTCATTCATCGCCGTCTTCGGGCCATTGTTCGGTAAAATCTAAAACTGCCAGAATTGTAATTCTTTGAGATCCGAAAGAGCATGGAAAGGTCATGCACTGATTTCTGTTGGTTTTAATCAAAATTTTACGAAGCTTGTGCCGTGCCACGCTGCACAGCAAGTTGACTTACTAAAATGGCGGCTGATCCGCTCCATGACGTAATCACTCAGCCAATGCGCATTGTAATAATACACAATGGTCCATCTTGCGCCACTGGACGGTGCTATACAATTTTTGATTATAATGTATTTGACTTTACAATTAATCAAAAGCTGTGTTCACGTGGTTCTACTGCAATACGGCAATTGCTTTGTTCAGGGGTGAGATTGGCCAAAAATGAAAAATCCACGAAATCAACATAAAATCCATGAGGACCCCAGATCAACATATAGTTTGTATTTGCCTAAAGGCATCCCCATAAAATATCCATTTTTATTGGTCTATATCCACTTTTACAGGTAAAAACACGTTTTTAGAACACCACCTCAGGATTTCCGGATTGCAAAAGAGATTCTTTAAAAATTCTGAAATCCCGACAAAAAAATCCTGAAATCAGGAAAAATCCTGACAAATCTCACCCCTGTTTGTTTCCCAATGTGTATTTAATATAGGGCCAATGATTTTCCGTTTTAGTGGAAACCAAACGGAATTAACGGAATTGGCCTCTTTCATTGTGCATTCATTTACATGTATGAAATAATGTCAAATGGAAATGAAACAGATTTTTGTACACTGTTCTAATGGGCGAAACGGAAATGAAGATTTGTCAAAACGGAAAATTGACTTTTCTGAAACGGAAAATCATTGGCTTTATATTTACCTTTGGTTTCGGGGCCGTCCACGGGACCCAGTCCGACGTCTTTGGAAGATACCCAGGATGCAAAGCAGTCGCTCTCCTCAAGGTGTATAGACAGCATCTATCGAACAAAGTCAGATGAACCGTGCAATGTCAGCTTGCAATACGGTATCTGATGTCATTGCTCCAGAAAAAGGTGATATAAGTCGCGCTATGCATTTACGTGTAATGGCCCTTTCAACGTTGAGAGGGTGAATTTTTTTTTCAAAATTCATTTTTTGTTTTTTGTCTTTAATGACATCTTAAATATCTAAAGTTTCAGGTTTGGTGCACAACAATGTTGATTTCAGTGAATACAGTGAAAAAATAACCTTTTTAGAGTGCATTGTTCCATTGCATTGTATTAGAACTAGCTATTTCAAAGCCCGTTTCCTCTGTTGTGCAATTTGAACTCCATAGACCTAATTAATATGCAAAAACGCGATATCTCCAGAACGGAAAGGGCTTTGGAGCTCTATCATGTACCAAATCAAAGCCGACATTGCGGGCTTTTCAAACATACATAAAACTCATTTTGTTATATTTTGCGACATAATATACCTTTTTCCAGAGCGGGTCACATATAGTCTGACGTCAGTTGCCACGGCAATGGTTCCAAACACATGCAGTTTTAGAATGTATTCTGGTTCCAAACATTGCATTGATTGACGTCATCACTTCGGTACTCTATTACATATTGGAACAAATGACCTACAGCCTATTTCACGAAACCTTGCGCAATTGCGTAACTGCACTTAATATGCCACATTTTATTGTGTATTAAGTATATGCAACATCTGTCACATTTAAAAAATTGATTTCATTATAAAAAAGTCGCTGACTTGCGCCACAAATTATGGCGTAACTTAGGCACTCATTTTAGGTGGCGTTTATACCGCTTTGATGGGTGCACTCGTCCAAAAAGCGGGTATTAACCCTTTCAGCCCCAATGGCGACTATAGTCGCCCGTGCACTATATACCCCCCTTCAGCCCCAATGGCGATTAAAGTCGACCGTGAAGTGCTTAGTGCGTGAACAATGTGGGCACCACAGGCTGCATGCCAATAAACAATGCGGGGCTGAAAGGGTTAATGTTTTTCTGGGTAAACCTGTGTAATGGGAGACTTCTGAGATGCTGGTGGCAGTAGACATACCGGCCCTTTTTTGCTAGTTCTGAGCACGCGCATGAATGGTGAGAACAATGGAAAAGGACGGGGGTTTGTCTGCTGTAGGGGCGTGCATCGGAACCAGGTACCCGAGTACCCGACCGTTCATGTCAGGAACCGGTTCCAGATTATGGAATCGAGTACTCGTACAACTTTACATTATCACATAGTAACTTCCCAGACAGTGAAAAAGGGAATGTTATTTGTCGAGAATTTTCAAAATTAAAACCCGACTACATGGCAAACCAGCACAGGTTTCACGTTTATGACGCTCACAAAAGTTGACAATAAAGGGAATTTACCGGTCGTGGTTTTTGTAGTCTGGGTATGGATAAGAGCCTCGACGAGAATCTTTCACAATAAATACAACTGTATAAAGCTTCCGCTTGGCAGAGTGCCGGTACAGTACATGTATTCCGGAGGTCGCAGGTTCGAATCTTGCTCCTGCCAGTTTTCTTTGTTCACTTTGAAAATGTATTCAAATTTACCTACTCAGTTTCCCTTGAGGACTGTTTGACAAATTATCAGTCAAAAAGTCATATCCTCATTGAGTGATCCCGACAATGTCGCTTCCCAGGTTGTATCGTAAAATTGGGTGTGATCTCTGGCTATACGGCATTCTGGGTTTATGACTTCTGACTAGCGCCCACCCGAACAAAGATACTGACAATTTGGGAGACCGCCAACATAGGGCACGATAGCTTAGTTGGTAAAGTGCTGGTACGGTATTCCGGAGTTTGCAGGTTCGAATCCCGCTACTGCCAGTTTTCTTCTTTTGTTTAATGCAAATCGCCCATCACAAGGCCAAAGGCCACTCGAGGTGTGGGCTACAGAGGAAAGTGTGGAAGAACCAGCCCCTCACACTGAAACAAGACAAGATAATCTGATCTCTTCACAGTATGAATAGGGTCGGGATGGGTAACTAGTCCAACTAGTTGGTTAGGATCGCAATAATGAGTTAGTACACGCGCAGTATAATAGCATAATATGCATGACAAAACATAATATTTATAAACAAACAATTCTTGCTTATTCATATTTTTCGAGAATTTCCATATAAAATATGGAAAATCCAGTACTGGTTTGCAGCTCTGTATAGCGTACCTCTCGCGTACCAGTTATTTCCAAACTCACCCCAATCTTCAGGTCGACTGAGAACCAGTGAGGCACGTGAACCATCTGATGTTTGGACTTAATGACCATTTCCATGTCAACCGACCCAAGATCCTCAACTTTCTTGGCCTGCAAATAGCGGTGGGATATAAATCCGGATCTATTGGCATTCGGTTTGAATTCCACTATTCAGTTTTGATTTTGGAAACCGGATATTCGCAAGCAACCGTAAAAAAAATAAAGCCTTCCTTTTTTTTTTACACAGGCTAAAGAAAACAACTGGAACATCCTCCAATTTGTTCCATGGTCTCTGATTGTAACTGCATTCACTCGCTAGTGGTCTTCTTGGTATATATGAATAGCCTGCCCATCCATTTTTTTCCAACATTACAGCTCTGGAGTGTTTTTGTAAAGGCCCAGTGGTCACTGAATCCTGCAAACTATATCCAGTCATTGGGAGGGCTTTTCATGCAGCACCTCACTCGTCATTTTGTTGTTTTTGTTGTTACGACTATGAGCTAGATAGGAACTTCTGGTGAAATCGGATAACTGCAATCACTGCAATCACCAGCAATCACTGCAGTTTCCACTCACCTTCAAGAAATCAATTGCTTTGAGCGAGAATGGCACCTCTGATTTTTATAAATTTTGTGCGAAAATGTGCCTTAAACGATAGTAATAACTCAGAAAGGCTCAATATAAAAAAAACACGACACTATCCCCCCCCAAAAAAAATTTTTTTTAAAGGGGGTGGATTTTTTAGCATTAGATTCAGTTTCAATTTTAGAAACCGGATATTTAAAAGCAACCTTTTTTTTTTTTTTTAAGAAAACAACTGGAACATCCTCCAATTTGCTCCATGGTCTCTGATTGTAACTGCACTCACTCGCTAGTGGTCTTCTCGGTATATGAATAGCCTGCCCATCCATTTTTTCAACAAACCAGCTCAGCTACGCAAAAGAACCAACAAAATTTACTCATACAACCAAACTTACCGAGAGGACATCATAGAGGGCGACGTTGTTCTCGGTGTCCTTGGTCACGATGTGTCTCTTGTCGTTCAAGATTTGGTACTGGACGACACTTGGTCCACCTGCAGAAACAAATGATGACAAGGGAGGAGAATTATGGACAACTTCTATCTAGACACCAACATCACACCCCATAATCTTCCCTTCCATTCTGAATAGTATACAAATAATGAATGTTTATGAGTGCGATGGTAAGAATAATTTCATGAGGTGACAGATTGAATGTCGCCGAGTGGAATGGGACATTCCATCTGTCACCGAATGAAATTATTCTTACCATTGCACGAATGTGAAACATTCATTATTTGTTTTATACAACGCCTGAATAAATCAGACAGATTGCATGCATGGATTTCTTGGTGTACAACGTGCCGTTTACCTTCTCAGTCCCGCATTAAACTGCAACAAAAAGTGGTCCAGTTCCGAATCAGTTAAAGCTTTAATTGTTGTTCCTGCGTGTCTTGCAAATTCCTCTAATCATTTGACTGCATATTTCATTTGTCTCTGTGTTAGCAGCGTCAGCATCGCCTACGAGTTCCAATATTTCGTCGTCTGTTAGGAAAACAAACCGCGGTACGGAAACACCGTCCGCCATTTTGTGTGAATGACTAGACTGGTTCCTAGACTGGTTCCCGGTCCCCGTGTGTATATAATATACATTTGAAGTCCGAAGGACAACGGAGGGACCGGAAACCAGTCCAATGACAGCCGTGTTGTAGCGGTGGGGAAATTCTATCAAACGCGTTACCGTTTGATAGAACCATGTGATAGAACGTTTTTTGGCGGTGCGGGTTCGTGTCGTACGATGGGACGAATAATTCAATGCACGTGATCGACAATCCACCAATCGGATGGCTGGGATTTATTCAGGTGTTGTATAAAAAACCATATCAAGGCTTTTACTGTGGTACTGGGTTCAACTGCCCAATCCCTGTTTGCCAACACACAGGCATGCAACTTGGAATTAACAAAAAATACGAGGAAATTCCAATCTTTACAAGACTTTGTACAGTGTTTTTCAATTTTCAATGGCATAAGTGTGAAGTGAAAAAACGAGAAAATCAGCTGATCCGAGGAAAAGTTGCAAGCCTGCAACACAGTTTTGAGCCTGGCACTGCTCGGTTATGTCGCATGCTCCCAGCGAGTTATTTCTCCATCAACCCTAACCTTCCCAAATCCTCAAAAATCCTCTAATTGCCAAATGGAGGAATTTGGAGGATTGAGGGTCTATGGAAGTTGAAGCATTGAAGGATTTTGTAGGATTGAGGGCATTAGAGGATTTTACCTCTGGAGGAAAATGGAGGATCCAGGTCATCAGGCCTAATCTGATGCTGGATGATTTTGGAGGATTTTGAAGGATTCATACGGTACTCGGTCCCCATTAGAGGATTTTGGAGGATTCAGGTTATGTGCAGCTTGAACACTTTGAAATTGGAGGATATTGGAGGACTCATCAGGTTCCTTGGAGGAAAAATGATGCAGGGAGTTAGGGTTAACCCTAACTACCCCAAGCCTTACAAACTCCAACAGCAGGTTGTGTTGAATTTTGTTTTATTTAGTACCGCAGGGGTTCAATGTGGTGTTGAGTTTTGTTAGGTTTTAAGTACCAAAGGCCAAGGGTGACCCTGTTGAATTATGTTTGATTTAGCAGGGATCGAAATATCCACTGGACCGCTGGACCGAGTTCAGTGATTTAAGCGTTGGTCTAGTGAACTCTTGGCTGAACTAGTCCGATGGTCTACACATGCTGGTTTTGTTTCATGCTATCTGGTCACATGGCATGCATGGGTGAAAAAAAGGTCTAACAATTTTAACAGCAACCATGGCCGCGGTTTAAAAAAGACCACCTGGCTGGTTGTCGTCTATATGTGCATTCCTGCACATACTCAATCCATTGTTTGCCCATAGTTTGCATTACGCTTGGCTGCACAAGCCCGTCTTGGCATACCAGCGCCCCATTAATAACAGCCGGCCATGAGGGGTTTAACAAGCTCACCTTTGACTGTGTACTCTGGCGTTTTGATGAATGGCTCGCACGGCGCGTTGTCATAATCGCCGGAATTCCTATCGTCACTCCCCACCAATGACTGAACATTGAAGAAATCACACCACAATCCTCACATCAGCATGATTATAAGTTTATATACACCACAGTCCTGTAGACAGACTCTTAAATTTGTCAAAAAGTTCTGAACCAAATCCAACTTATTATAAATGGGCAATTATTAATGAATTGATTATAAATATGGGAAATGACTCATTTTAAAGTTGATCAAATCACCATTAAATTAGATGTCCAGAGTGGCTAAATGCATGCTTACATGTAGCAAGGAACCAAAAACCATTCGGGAATATCTTTATTGGTCATATAGATTTCAGAGAATTTTCATTGGAAATGAAGGTAAAAAAAAAAGAATTCAGAATTTTCTGATGTTATTCCGTTACAGACTCATTTTCAAGTTTCAATGTGTTATATTTAGATATGATAGCAGGGGTACAACCAGATCATACAATCATGTTTGCAATCAGGCCGCCAGACTAATCCACAGCATTAAAAAAATACAGCCCAAATTCCTCTGAAATGTAACTCTGATACTGCGGAATTGCCCAAATGCATGAGAAAGGACATGATTTTATTGATACACTGAGAATTTACAGTAGAAAAATTGCAAGAAACAGAACTGTCTAGGAACAATTTAACCCCTTGCGTACGGATGACAGAATATGACGCAAAAAAACCCAGTGCCACCAGGCCGGATGATGCAATTGGCCGCTGTTTGTGCAGTTTCAATCTATTGTTGGATTAAACAGTGCCACCAGGCCGGAAGACGCCATTGGCCGCTGTTAGTGCAGTTTCAATCCATTGTTGGATTATTGTGTATAGGTTACGCTTGACTGCACAAACACATTGTAGCGGTTCGCTTGGCTGCCAGAGCCGCTGTGGCACCCTGACGTCTCCCGTAAAATACCGTACTCAAGGGGTTAAGGACCAAGTGTATGTAAACTATTGGCCGCAACTGTAAATATACAGAATGGGTCATTCTATAAATTTTGGGGTCAAAAAGTGTTAGGGCTGTTCATTTTCAAATCATTTAGTATTCGATTATTCGAGACTGGGCTTAACCGAATATTCGATACTCGCCGATCAAGTCTTTCAGGCGTCTGCTGCAACTGCATGCCGCGCCAGTAAAAAGTTGCATGCAAAGCATGCCGGTGTTTTACGTGCGGCGATCGATATTATAGACCACATTTTGTGCATTGTATCAAGATCATTACGAGTACGTATAACGTTCTGATAACAAGAAACCAAACTCCAGCCCGAGTTTTTGCAATAATTAAGTGTCAAGGGTTTTACGGTTGGGAACAATGAACATCTGTCCCAAAAAAATGCGCCATTTGACACTGCTAAGCACACAGTCATATCTGTAATTGCATATATATTTTTTTCAAATATTCGAACCGGCAAAAAGCTATTCAAATATTCGGTTGATGATCAAAATATTTGAATATTCGCTATATTCGGGACATCCCTAAAAAGTGTGACATTTTTTGATGTCCCTGTTACACCTGACCTTTGTAATTTCCCATCAAGTATCATAAAAAATTGACTTCACACTATTTTTTGTTTTACTTGTTTGGCAGGTACTTTGCTTTACATAATCACCCTTGGAGATAGAAGGCATTAACCCTCCTACTACTATAACTATCACAACCTATCAAAAAACCAACCCCCTTCCTCTCTCATAGCTTGTGTGTTACTCGATAGGTTTTGATAGATAAGGTAGTTGGCTCCATTTTGGCCTTGAGAATGTGTCCTGAATTGCAAAATCCTATACATGTCAGATGTAACAGGGGCACAAAAATTGGACCCCTAATTTATAGAACGACCCAAACACACGTTTTTAGCAACCGATATTTACTGGGTGGTGGGATCCGGAGGGTGGTGACAAATTCAAAACCGTACCCATTTGTTAATGTCGGAGCGAGTTGTGGCCACCCATAGCGACTTCTGGTCTGGGGTGATTTCTATTCTCAGAATCGGAGCGTGCTCCTCACATATTAAAACGCTTCCCTCCGGGTACCTGCGAAAATAAACGATAAAAAACTTAGCCTTGGTCAAGGCGTTCGATTATCAGATGAAGAGTGGCCCCACTATGCATGAACTCATACATACTGTAAACGAAGCGTGAATAGCGACCTCAGTCTGCTCTGCAACAATATGCAAATCAGTTGAATCCGATTTCACGTCTTGGAACAACCGTTCATCACCTTGTCTTATGTTTTTGGGTTTTTTTGTCACTGGATTTCCAGTGACGACATTGTATGCAAATAAAAATGATATTCTTATTCAGTACTTGGTAATGGAGGTTCATATGTTACATGGATAGAGAGCTGGACAGTGTGACTACATTCTCCAAGTTTGGACTTCGAAGACCAAATTTAACTAGATACAAATCTAGATACTGACAATTTGGGAGACCGCCAACATGGGGCAAGATAGCTCAGTTGGTAGAGCGCCGGTACACTAACCCGGAGGTCGCAGGTTCGAATCCCGCTCCTGCCAGTTTCTTTGTTCACTTTGAAAACAGATACAAATCCAATGACAAAATAAAGAAAATTGTCCGGAAACGATTGCGACCGTGGCCGTTGTTCCAAGGTGTTTGACCAACACAAGTTAATTTGCATAGTGTAGCCTCGTCGTGTGAGGTCACTGTTTGTGTTTTGAACAGTATTGTGTGTACGAGTGTGAGTGCATGGCGCGCGGCTACTGTTAGTAGGGCTTGTTCATTTTCGAATAATTTAGTATTCGATTATTCGAAACTGGGTTTGACCGAATATTCGTTACTCGCCGATCAATTTTTCACGCGTCAGCTGCAACTGCATGCCACAAAAATAGCAGAACCGCTGATAATACTGATTAATAATAATTAATAATATTGAACCCTAAAGCCCGGTTCATACTTCATACGAATGCGAAGCGAATTTCATGACGTCAACAATTGAAGTTTCATTGTGTCGTTTCTCCGTTACCCCAGCGTATTCGCTTCGCATACGCATTTGCATGAAGTATGAACCGGGCTTTACCCACCTTAATCCTCCAAAATCCTCCAAAATCCTCCTTGCAGTTTTGGAGGATTTTGGAGGATTGAGGATGAATGGTATATCAAGAAAAAGAGGATTTTGGAGGATGGAGGGTAAATGGTGTTTGAGAAACAGGAGGATTTTAGAGGATTGAAGGTGAATAGTGATTGAAGCACAGGAGGATTTTGGAGGAATGGTGATCAACATAAATGCAAACATTTTGAGGATTTAAAGGGAGGATTGAGGATGAATGCGTTTTTTGGGGTAGGGCAATCGGAGGATTATGAAGGATTGAGGATGGTTTCTAGGGGGTTAGGGTTAATAAATGTGACCCGCTCCAGAAAAAGGTGATATAAGTCGCGCTATGCATTTACGTGTAATGGCCCTTTAAACGTTGAGAGGGTGAAAGTTTTTTTGTTTATAATGACATCTTAAATATCTAAAGTTTCAGGTTTGGTGCACAACAATGTTGATTTCAGTGAATAAAATTTAAAAATAACCTTTTTAGAGTGTATTGTTGCATTGCATTGTATTAGAACTAGCTATTTCAAAGCCTGTTTTCTCTGTTGTGCAATTTGAACTCCATAGAACTAATTAATATGCAACAATGCGATATCTCCAGAATGGAAAGGGCTTTGGAGCTCTATCATGTACCAAATGAAAGCTTACATTGCGGGCTTTCTAAACATACATCAAACTCATTTTTCATATTTTGCGACATAATATACCTTTTTCCAGAGCGGGTCACAAATGTCATCCCTTAGACTAGCCAACTGTGGACAGTAACATTAAATGTCCCTCCGCCTGATACCTGATATCCGTCTCAAACAGCCGGCAGTCCCGCCCGCCGGAGTAGAAGTGGGTGAAGTTGGAGTTAGCCCGCAGTGCCCAGACGCCGTCCTCGTGCATGCGGTAGGTTGCGATGCATCGCTGCTGGCCCAGCGACCATAGCCTGACGGTGCCGTCCGAGCTCCCAGACAGACACTGCGACATTAAATTAAGTACATGTATACAATATTGGCTTTTGCTGTCATTTTCAGAAATGAATGGATTTGGAGGTTAGTTTTTGTTATAGCAAATACTGTAACACTGACATGTATAAAGTTTTGTGTGCATATAGATGCTGGGGAAAACAGAGAGAAAACAATACTGTTCTTGTAGTTCTTATAGTCTGCATCAGAAATCAACGACTGGATTTACCAATGCAGGTTTTCAAGCAGTAAATTATGCATATACAGGTCGCGTGCAGTTCCCTTACGAAAGGGCCAAGACGTCCTTAGCGATTTGGCCTTGGCGTGCGTGTGTAGAGGGCTCTGTACGGCTCTGATCCGTGCGCGCTACGTCGCACCGCTAAGGACGTCTTGGAACCAGGACTAAAGATACGTGCAGCAAACCCATCACTAGCGCCTGTGTATACATGTACAGTGTGCAGTTATACGCTAGACTGCACGTGTGCAAAGTCGACCAAGAAATCCCAACGACTGGTTAACCAATGCAGGCTTTCAAGCAGACTTAGGTGAAAAAGCAGAAGAATAGTAGATCCAAATGTTCAACAAATCAGGACAAAAGTAGGACTTTTGCAGGCTTTCAAGAGTTCAAGTTTTGTTGATACTGACAGTATGTTACACTGTTATGAATACATTCAATGAGATTTCATTTTTCTGGGGTTGTGGGACAAGTGGGGACACAAGTAGGAACAAGTACCAAGTGGTACAGCCCACGGCGGGTTTACGCGTTAAAACTTCACTGGTCCACGAACCGTACAACCGCGAATTTTGCAATGCAATGGGGCGGGATCTAATATGCAGATTAGACGTTCATTAGACGCATGCGCATCAGTGTTATCAAAACACCATTCCAGGCCTTGCCCTTAAGCTTTTTTTTAACTAGCCCACCGGGCAAGTTAACTGGGTTTTTTACTAGCCCGCAGAAATTTTTACTAGCCCACATTTAATGGACACATTGTAACATCTCATTAATGATAACTCCCGATGTGTCGGAAATATTGTATTAAAATTTGAGGATTCAACAGTTATACGTGATTTTGCAATCTTGTGGTTGTCCGACTGATCATGTGACTTAACAGAATCTATTCGGAAATTGTCTGTGCCATACATGTAGTAGAAAAGGTTCTGTTTCCTTCCACTGCCTCCAGCCATTTTCATTTCGCGGCACACACGGCAAAACATCGTTTGTCCATCGTAGCTTAGCCAGCTGAAGTCCCGCTCCCAGTCTTGTCTGTAGACACGTTGTCTTTTGTTTTTGTCGTAGTTTGTATCATATTCTCTTTTGCTTCCTTTTTTGGAAGGATCAGACACATTTAGATATCGCCACATGACTGAAAACTTTCTACCAACAACGTACGTACACGGCCGGCTGTCATCGATCAAAGGCCCACGCACGAATTACCACACGCATGAACTTTCTTTCATTCACAGTACAGTACACTGCACTGCATGCATGCATGCATGCAAAAGCTAGCGCGAATATTGCTGAGGTAAAGGACCAATGCGTATGCTCAGTATGTACATTGTACGTGGAATTCCCCGAATGGGCCATTTATCAAAGCTGGCTTCAGTTCGGGTCACTCGTGACATCGCGCAATGAATGGCATGTGCATGTGTGTGTGTGTACGTACGTACGTATAGCCGAAGTTACAACAAGCATGCATGGTGCGGTGGCGCGGCACAAGTATACTGATTGCATGAGAACCCGCAGCGCTGTACAAGTAGTCATTAAATAAAACAAGAACATTCACCCAAACTTCACAAGGACTTCCGTTTTATTCATCTCAAGCAAAAGTGACAATTTTAAACAGGTAGGTATATATTTTTTTGACTAGCCCGCCGGGCAAGTTGAAGAGTGCTTCTGACTAGCCCGGAGCAGTTTTTACTAGACATTGTACGCCGGGCTAGTGTTAAGGTCGAGGCCTGCATTCCCAACTGACTTGCGAAGCCGTGATACACGCGGGGCATGGAAACATATACACCCGAGTAAACTGTCCACCCACCCACCCACCCACCATCCAACCAACCCACCCACCCACCAACCCACCCACCAAACCACCAGCATAAGCAGCAGTAGACCACGGCGCGTTTCACGCCGCCGTGGCAAAAAGTAGGAAAAGTAGGAAAAAATACAAATTTCAAGAAAAAAAGTAGGAAAAATAGCTTGGTAAAACAAAATAGGAAAAAGTAGGAAAAGTGAGAATACCTGAAAGCCTACCAATAATGTTCCTTGCTCTTTGCTGTCAGTTAATGTTTGCACTGTGATTTTGTTTGCCCAAACTATCAAAAAGCTGTCAATTATATTTAGACCATTATCTACCTTTGATTCCAAACTATCACAAAGCTGTCAATTATATTGAGAGTTAAAAGTTTAAGAGTTTATAAGTTAAAAAGTCGTATCCTCTTTGAGTGATCCCACAATGTCGCTTCCCAGGTTGTATCGTAAAATTGGGTGTGATCCCTGGCTATACGGCATTCTGGGTTTATGACTTCTGACTAGCGCCCACCCGAACAAAGATACTGACAATTTGGGAGACCACCAACATAGGGCAAGATAGCTCAGTCGGTAGAGCGTCGGTACGTTAACCCGGAGGTCGCAGGTTCGAATCCCGCTCCTGCCAGTTTCTTTGTTCACTTTGGAAATTATATTTAGACACGTTATCTAAAGTATATTTAGACACATTATCTACCACTGATTCCAATTTCGATATCCGTTTCAAAGGGGGACTTCCGGATTTTGAGCTTACCTGGCTAGCGTCCCTGTTGACGACCAAGGACTTGACGTTGTCCGTGTGACCTTTCAGCTTCATGACTTTGGCACAAGTGCGCGGATCCCACACCCTTAAAACCTGGATAAGATCATGGGTGAGGAATGGGCGATAAGGAAATCCTCTCTATGTGTGTCATACAGATAGCTACAAGGTAACGTGTGATGCAGCTACAAGCATGCTGTGGTCCATCATGTCCATATGTTCATACAAGGGTTGTGTATCTGAACCGGGCACTCGAGTATTCAACTGCTAATGTCTGGAACCGGTTTCAGATTATGCAATCAAATACCCGTAACCGAATTAACATACACTCCAAAAAAAGGTTGGTCAAAATGGGTTGATATTTTGCCCAGTGTTGGGCAACATATCAACAACCGAAAATCTTGGGCAAATTCTTCCCAATCATTGGTCCATTTTTACCCGAATTAACCAACAATGTGGTAAATTAATACCAATGTTGGGTAAATAGCAGTTTCCCAATTATGTTTCACCCAACATTTTTACAGTGTATTACTTTTAATAGTCCAAGTGTATTAGTTGGACCCTACTTATCACCTTTTAACATTTGGATATCAGGGGTGAGATTGGCCGAAAATTAAATATCTTGCAGCGTTTGGGGGTCGCCGAGGACACCAGAGTAGCATAGAGTCTACGGTTTGTATTTGCCTAATGGCACCCCTTAAAATACCTGTTTCTATTGGTCTATATCCACATGGTATCTGCATGTTTCAGAAAGTCAAATTTAAGACTTTTTAAGACCCTTTTAATGCTGCCTTAAACAAAATTTCAGACCAAAAATAAGCAGACCGACACTAGATGTATGGGTGGATTTTGGATCCCGGGACTGGAATGCATGGTAAATACATTGTGTGGTGTCTGCCACTTGGATCAGCTTTCCGGAACAATTTGCTATGCGCTCCAATAAGCTGATTTTTTTATATACACTGTGCGACTGCTATTTACGAGCTGAAAAAAAAAATTCATTAATCGCTTTGTCCATTTTTTTTTTAATAAGACCTTGGAGAACTAAATTTAATACTTTTTAATGCTTTTTAAGGCTTTAAATTGAGAAAATTCAATTTCAGACTTTTTAAAGACCCGCAGATACCCTGATCCACTTTTAAAGGTGAAAACAACTTTGGGGTATTACAGATTTCAAAAGGGATTCTTAAAAATTCTGAAGTCAGTAAAAATCCTAAAAAAAAATCCTAAAATCAGGAAAAATCCTGAAAAAAATCTTGACAAATCTCACCCTTGGGATATTAACTGGTGTATCGACAGATCATACCCAAATGTTTAAAAGGGGATAAAGTAGGGTCCAAGTTAATCAGACTACATATTATTTTATGAATGTTCTTAAATGTCATTTGTGGGGAATTTTCAAAATGAAACCAGGGTACATGGAAAAGCAAAACAGATTAACATTTATGACGATTGCGCAAACCCAAATTACACCGTTAAACTATAGAGCTCACTGTACACACTTGCATCTTGCTGCATTGATGCACCGATGTGGTAGTATTACCGTGCGGACCTTTACGAACAATATGAACGGCAATTTCAGAGATTAAATTTTTGGGATTGGCTTTCTTTAACCCCTTGCGTACGAATAACGGAATTTGGCGCAAAAAAAAACAGTGCCACCAGGCCGGATGACGCAATTGGCCGATGTTTGTGCAGTTTTAATCCATTGTTGGATTAAACAGTGCCACCAGGCCGGATGACGCCATTGGCCGCTGTTTGTGCAGTTTCAATCCATTGTTGGATTAAAGTATATAGGTTACGCTTGACTGCACAAACACATTGTAGCGGTTCGATTGGCTGCCAGAGCCGCCGCGGCACCCCGACGTCTCCCGTAAAATACCGTACTCAAGGGGTTAACAAGTACCCGGGAATCTGATTCACATACCACCCGTAAATGCACACCCCTAGTTCATACATGTAAACACGATGGGGAGACAGGTTGGCCTAGTGGTACCTTCCTCGCCTTCCACAGCTGTGACCCGGGTTCGAATCCCACCGACATGTGTCGACATGTGGATTGGGTTTTCAGTCCCTGCCTGACTCCGTGGGTTTTCCCCCAGGATATATCATTCTGGGGTTTTCCTCCCACCTCTAAAACTGAACATTTCTTCATCGTCTTTCTACAGGTTTCTTCAGGCTTTCGAGCTACAGTGCGATGCGCTTTTGAGGAATCCTTGGTTTCATTACCAGAAAGAATTCTAATTCAAATGAATACAAAACTATTATGTGTCAGACATAATTCCAGACAACTCCAGTCAGAGATTCGTGTAGTCTTGGTTCCAAGACGTCCTTAGCGGTGCTGCGTAGCCGTACAGCGCCCTCTACACACGCACGCTAAGGCCAAATCGCCAAGGATGTCTTGGCCCTTTCGTGGTTCTGTTTGCGAAATCGCGAGCAGAACTGTGTGTGCATTTGCATGCGCGCGTAACAGAGTGCATATAATCGCGTGACCCACATTGCTTTGTATAATCGCTGACCCACTGGTCTAGTTTCCCCGCGCCATACAGCTTGAGGGACGCATGTACGTACGTACGTTACCTGACTAGCCAGCTAATTACTAAAACATGATTTCCTCCAGTGCGCAAGCGCCATTATTCTTTTGACCTGCCTGTTAAATTATGCATATACAGGTCGCGTGCAGTTCCCTACAAAAGGGCCCAGACATCCTTAGCGATTTGGCCTTGGCGTGCGTGTGTAGAGGGCGCTGTACAGCTCTGATCTGTGCGTGCTACGTCACACGTCTAAGGACGTCTTGGAACCAAGACTAAGATACATTTGTACGTGCAGCAAACCCTTCACTAGCGCCTGTGTATACAGCGCACAGTTATACGCTAGACTGCACGTGTGCAAAGTTGACCAAGAAATCCCAAACGGCGAAAGGTCAATTAAGTTTCATCAACAAACCTTTTCTGTTGACCCTGAGATGACGACGGACCCTGATTGGTTCATTGCAAGACTGTAAATAGAATCCTTCTGGCCGTTCAACGACGAAGCTGAGAAATACAAACAAAAGGACCAATGTATTACAGATGAAAACTGGCCAGGTGGTCTTTTTACAAGCCGCAGCTATGGCCGCCGTCAG
The DNA here is from genome assembly GCA_037893225.1 of Hippasteria phrygiana. Taxonomy (NCBI): domain Eukaryota; kingdom Metazoa; phylum Echinodermata; class Asteroidea; order Valvatida; family Goniasteridae; genus Hippasteria; species Hippasteria phrygiana. The sequence continues at coordinate 1,403,194 of JAZGUH010000184.1, forward strand.
TATTCAGTGGGTTAACTGAGCGTTAATGATATCCTTCTTAAATTCCAAATTTTCATCAAGGCAATACTGAAACACTGCAGTCTTGACATGAGAAACTGACTTCCCCACTTTGTCGATAACCTGAAACCGGTGATGTTGAAAAAATGCCCATCCCCAGGGGTCGAACTTCAGGTAAAAATCTACTAGACAGCTGGGCTAGTAGCACAAAATTTTTACTAGACCGGAAGGTATTTCACAAGACCAATGGTAAAAATAAGAACACAATGTTTTGAATGAGTGTGCTGTTTTGATTTTTCCCCCTTTGCCGACTTTGTTGGGGGAGGGGTTAGAAATGCTGTTTTGATTGAAACTCCCTGCCTCAAAACTAAAAATGGCCATTCCAGAAATTATGGGGCTTTTTCAGTTCACCAGATTTAGAGAAAAAAATTTACTTTAGTGATAGCATTTCACGCAGTTTATGAAAAAAATCACTAGACCACCGGACTAGCTCGGTCAAGAGTTCACTAGACCAACGCTCAAATCACTGGACTCGGTCCAGCGGTCCAGTGGATATTTCGATCCCTGATCCCTAGTCAGGGCAAGTGCAGGGGATTCTTTGACTTACTTGTGACAGTGTTATTAGTGGCCGTGAGTGCCGTTAGTGTCCGCACATCCCATAGAAAGATCTGTTTATCCAGACCGGCTGACGCCACATGCTCCCTGTCTTTAGCATATGCTAACGCTTTCACATAATCCTGCAACAAATCGTAATAGAACTGTTGAAAATGTGTGGACTTTATCCTTTGCATGCAAAAAACGGTTGATGGCTCTACATTTGTAGCGATTAGAGGTAAGTTTTGGAACTTAACCCTAACCCACCTCAGTCCTTCAAAATCCTCCTTGCAGTTTTGGAGGATTTTGGAGGATTGAGGATGAATGGTATTTTTTCTAAAAAGAGGATTTTAGAGGATTGAGGATGAATGGTGTTTCAAAAAAGGAGGATTTTGGAGGATTGAGGATGAATGGTATTTTATTAAAAAGAGGATTTTGGAGGATTGAGGATGAATGCATTTTTTGGGGCAGGGATAATCGGAGGATTTTGGAGGATTGAGGATGAATGGTATTTTTTCTAAAAGAGGATTTTGGAGGATTGAGGATGAATGGTGTTTCAAGCAAGGAGGATTTTGGAGGATTGAGGATTAATGGTATTTCAAGCAAGGAGGATTTTGGAGGATTGAGGATTAATGGTATTTAATAAAAAAAGAGGATTTTTGAGGATTGAGGATGAACGGTGTTTAAAGCACATGAGGATTTTGGAGGATTGAGGAGGAATGCATTTTTGTGGGGCAGGGATAATCGGAGGATTTTGGAGGATTGAGGATGGTTCCTAGCAAAAAGGGTCTAGGGGGTTAGGGTTAAAGATGATGTTGATTGCTGAGAGAAGTCTGCGTCATTTTTTTTAGTTTTATGTAGATTGCGTATTGTAAAATCAAACAGCAAATTATTTCTGCCATGAAATAACAAAAAAGTGACTTTTGAGATTTATTTTTTATCAAGTCCCCTCTAGTGCAGCATAGCCCACTAGTGCCATTTGTCTAAAAGTCGTCGCTGCGGGCAGCAAACAAATCTGATGTCATAGAAGGAACTCCCCTTTTGTGCCTAGTGTTAGACATAAAAGAGGAGTTCGTCCTATGACGTCAGAATTTTTTGCTGCCCGCAGCGACGACTTTTAGAAAAATTGCCTGTATTTCCACACGCACCCAAACATCAGTCGATCCTACACTATTGGGCACAGGCACTCACCTTGTGCGTCCTTAGCGTGGACATGCAGAACCCTTTGTGTGCGTTCCAGACTTTTACTGTTGTGTCCGATGACGCTGAAATTACTACATGATGACGGGGAAAAAAGATCAAGGAATGTCTTCACATTTGTTCCCAAACTAGGGTTGTGCAACCGAACCGGGTACCCAAATAACTGACGCGCTAATGTCAGGTACCGATTCCAGATTATGGAATCGAGTACCCGTTACCGAATTAACATATGTGACCCACTCTGGAAAAAGGTATATTATGCTGCAAAATATGAAAAATTTGTTTTATGTATGTTTGGAAAGCACGTAATGTAAGCTTTCATTTGGTACATGAAAGAGCTCCAAAGCCCTTTCCGTTCTGGAGATATCACGTTTTTGCATATTAATTAATTCTATGGAGTTCAAATTGCACAACAGAGAAAACAGGCTTTGAAATAGCTAGTTATAATACAATGCAATAGAACAATGCACTCTAAAAAGGTTATTTGTTCACTTTATTCACTGAAATCAACATTGTTGTGCGACAAACCTGAAACTTTAGATATTTAAGATGTCATGAAAGACAAAAAACAAAAAATGAATTTTGACGAAAAATTTCACCCTCTCAATGTTGAAAGGGCCATTACACGTAAATGCATAGCGCGACTTATATAACCTTTTTCTGGAGCAGGTCACATATTACTTAGTAATTTCTCAGACAAGGAAAAAGAAAGTTTTTGAATGTCATTTGAGGGGAATTTTCAAAATGAAACCCAGGGTACATGTACATGGAAAAAAACAAAAAAGATTAACATAGGGGAGTGCATTTACGGTTATCGGGTACAGGAATCTGGGACCCGATTGGAAAAACAAAACATGGGTACCAGGGTACCCGTTAAGCCAATCCCAAAAAATAAATCTCGGAAATTGCTGTTCATATTGTGCGTAAAGGTTGGTGCTAGGGCTGTTGTCGTTGGCGATTTGTCTTGTCGACATGTCAGCAAAATAAAACTCTGACCTCGACAAAGTGTCGACAAAAGCAAGTTACGAGTCGGGTAAATAAATCACGCATTGAGTACAGGTAAAACTTTTCTGTATAAATTACTGAAACGCGGACGTGAAGTCCGATTTCTGACCTTTCCTTTTTACTGTAATAATTGTTGACTAAAACTAAATTCCTGGTCATTTCGACATTCATAGTTTAACCCTAACCTACCTAAATCCATCAAAATCCAAACCCTGTTTTGGAGGATTTCGGCGGATTCAGGATACCTCCGCATTGAAAACTGGGGATTTTGATGGATTGAGGATTGTAAGCCTAGCGGTACTGCAGGATTTTGATGGATTCAGGATACATGTACCTCCATATTGAGCGGTCACCAAAACCAACTTTTTGTGTATGACAAAATAGGTGGATTTTGGCGGATTCAGGATACTTTTTTAGTCAAGTTACCCAAGGCGTTAGGGTTAAGGTAAAGTAAATGTATTATTCAAAACAACAAACATTGTTCTTCTGCAAGCCCCGATCCCGTTCTGGACAATGTTTTAATTTAGAATATTCACGTGTCATGTATAACTATATTATAAGCCAAAGCCATGCGCAGTAACGACCAGAAAATCCCCATGCTAGAACAGCTCGCACAAAAATCGGTTTGGACTGGTCAAAAACACCAAATGCCATTGCATTCACGAACGCCACAGATTGTAGCGATGACATTACGATCGGACATCGGGCAGTTTCCGACCACGTAGTGTTATTGTCCAACCGACACACTGACATAAGAACGTACATTTTGGAACACGTGGCCCATTGCTATGCGTTGAACTCAATTTCACCATAGTGAAAGATAGGTAAAGAAAATGTTGGTGTCCAGGGAAACTCACAAGCTAAATACACCGCAAGTAAGTCGGCGTTTTGGACAAGAAAACACATAAAAAAAACATGGGTTGTTAATGCATACTAGAACATTATAGTAAGCTAGGTCTCACGTGTAACTTAATACAAAATCAGAGTTTTATCGTACACAAATTATGTGCGATGTAAAAAAAAAAAAAAAAAGAGTCATCTGTATCAACATGTCGGAAAACTGCCATGTCGCCAACATTGTCGGCAAAAGGCCTTTCAACAACAGCCCTAGTTTATACTACCACATCGATGCATCAAACCGCAGCTATGGCCGTCATCCGTATTCGAGAGGTTTAAAAAGGAACAAAAATTACCAGTTGAGGTCTACATGTATGTAGAGTACCAGCAAGGAGTGACTTACGTGTTTTCCCATCACAGCACAGGACAATATCATTCACCCAGTCAGTGTGGTGTTCCATAGACTGCTGATATGGGTCCTGTAGGTAAGAAAGTATGGTAAAAAAAAAAAACACTGAACAAACTAGATGAAAATGCAGTCTAAATATTGTGCTTCAGTTAAAATATTTTGCATCTAAAATTCAGGTTTTTGAAACGAATGCTTGAATAACGTACATGGGCGCAGCCACTACATTTTGCGTGGTTACCAGTGATAGATGGCGCTCTATCAGACGTTCTGTGGCGTTCGAGCAGCCGGAACAGGAACGAAGACACGAGTTGTTTTTTAGCAAACAAGAACAGCTCGCCCGAACTCAGCCTAATAATTAAACCCTAACCTTCCAAAATCCGCCTAAATTCTCTTTGTCAAATGGAGGAATTTGGAGGATTGAGGGTCTTTGCAACTTAAAGCATCAGAGGATTTTGCAGGATTAAGGGCATTTGTGACCCGCTCCGGAAAAAGGTATATTATGTCGCAAAATATAAAAAATGAGTTCCATGCATGTTTGGAAAGTCCGCAATGTAAGCTCTAATTTGGTACATGACAGAGCTCTAAAGCCCTTTCCGTTCTGAAGATATCACGTTTTTGCATATTAATTAGTTCTATGGAGTTCAAATGACACAACAGAGAAAACAGGCTTTGAAATAGCTAGTTCTAATAATTGGAGGAATTTGGAGGATTGAGGGTCTTTGCAACTTAAAGCATCAACGGAACAATGCACTCTAAAAAGGTTATTTTTTCACTTTATTCACTGAAATCAACATTGTTGTGCACCAAACCTGAAACTTTAGAAATTTAAGATGTCATTAAAGACAAAAACAAAAATCAAATTTGGACGAAAATGTTTACCCTCTCAATGTTGAAAGGGCCATTACACGTAAATGCATAGCGCGACTTATATCACCTTTTTCTGGAGCGGGTCACATTTACAGGATTAAGGGCATTTACAGGATTAAGGGCATTTACAGGATTGTCTCTGGAGGAAAATGGAGGATCCAGATCATCAGGAATAATCTGATGCCGGATGATTTCGGAGGATTGCGGTTTACTGAGATATTGGTCAAAAACCCACTGGAGGATTTTTGCAGGATTCAGGCAGTGGTCCCCGGGAACAAACCTTGGAGGACTTTGGAGGATTCGGGTTATAATACATGTAGCTTTTACACTTTGAAATTGGAGGATATTGGAGGATATTGGAGGATATTGGAGGATATTGGAGGATATTGGAGGATATTGGAGGATATTGGAGGATATTGGAGGATATTGGAGGATATTGGAGGATATTGGAGGATTCAGGTCACATACAGGGTACGGTGCAAAAAAACGGAACAGCATACTTCCACTACATGTACCTTTAGAGTCAAACCACCTGTACCGATGGATGGAGAATCTTTTTAGAAGAAAAATGATACCAAGACCTCTCGATTCGGTCCAGTAGTTTTTGCTCCAGAGCCTATTTTGTGAAGCAAAGTCGGGTCACTTGGCCATTTGTTCCATGCAGAAAAGAGCATGATGATAGCATACTTGTTATACCTCGGGACCAAATGACCCCACGACTTTGTTTCACAAAATAGGTTCTAGAACAAAAACTACTGGACCGAATCAGGAGATCTTGGTGTCGTTTTTCTTTTAACCCTCCTATGCAAAAATACATTCTGAGCCATGTTGCTGTATGGGTCAAGATCGGTCAAGTGACTGTTTGTGACCCGTTGGGATTCTATGCATAGAACTTCATTTTTGACCTGTGATGACTGCTTCAGTAACTAGCTATGAGAATGATTTGGCATGCTGTGACCAATCAGAAAGAGTCGAAACCAGTCGACTGATTTTGACCACATAAGTAATCTGACCATTGGTGACTGGTCTCTGTTAAAAGTATAGGCAGTGTAGGTGTGGTTGGAAACTTTGACTGATTTTGACCTTTTAAATAATGTAAGGGTAAATTACCCATGCATTGGTATAGGTTTTAGGAAGTATGCCGTTCCGTTTTTGTTTGGACTACCCTGTATAGGAAAAATGACGTAGGGGTTAATATAGCTCTACGGGTTACCTACACATGCAGGACAAAAACAATAAAGCACACAGCAAAGCTTACTGTGGGGTTGTTGAGGTTCCAAATTCTGATGATAGAGTCCCGCCCGGCCGAGTACAATTTGTTGCATGTGGGGTCAAACTGGAGGCCGTTGACCCCTGACCTGTGCTGCCGCTCCACCTCATCACGGATGACAAACGACACCTGTGCATCATTGACAAGAAGAGTGCATGTGGGAAATTCCACCGTCACTGTTACATTTATAGACTGTCATGACACTTTATCTCTCATAGCTTCAAAGTCTATAGACCGCGTAAGTCTCGCGCATAAAGGTCACGATTGAACTTTTACATGTGGTAGATTTTGTTTTCTATAATACTTTTTTTTTTTTACGAAGATCTGAAACATGAAACGGCCAAAAATATGGATGATAAATTCAAAATGAATTTTACAATGAAAGCATGCATTGACTGTCTAAATTATTGAAGAAAAGTAGGAAAAAATGTTTGACCCGAGCGTCAGGTTGCAACGTGATTGGCTCATTGTCGGGAAGAGAAAGCTCAGCCCCCAAAACCCCTGTACTGCATCCTCTGGTGCTGCGGACGTAAGTGAACGTACATCAGGGTTCTCCTCACGTACAAACTTGCGTATCGGCCCGATACGAAATTATTTCTGCCCGATACGCAAAAAAATAGGCCGATACCCATTTTTTCATCCCCGAAACGCACAATATATTTATGATAGTATGGCTCAGTATTATCTTACACGATGCAGGTCCATTGCATGGCGTAAGGCCTAGCTTGCAATTTTACATGTCCAGCAAAATCTAGACGAAAAAGCAGTAAATCTTCGTACATTTTCCGTGTCGTACACGACGTACACCCATTTGTAATACTGCAGATACGTACACATCGCACCATGCACAACGCATGGCCACACAGCACACATGCACAGTACATGTATCGGCACCACACACGAGTTCCTCGTGGTCGGTGTCGCCCCAAATCTGAACCTCCGTTGTAGGACAGTTCTTCGTACATGCACCTTCCTTTGTGCGTGCGCGCGTGTGTTCTCTTGGTGCGGTACAAAACCGTAAAGTATGGGTCAACACTAGCCCTAGAAGGACGCCATGATATGGCGTCCTAGCGCCCAAATATGCAAAACAGTCCTATGCTAGAAACTGAAGATCAAAAATCACATTTTACCTGCATAAATATTCTTGGCATCATCTTCGTCAAACAGTTCAACAGCCCATCTCCCCGTACGGATAGAAATATTCCTATAAGAATGTCAAGAACAGGAGATATTTGCAGCGCAAAATCGTCTCCACGCGATGCTGACTTCACAAACACGAGGAGTAATACCTTGTCCGCACGTCTTGAACGTTCATCAACAACAGAGGGCGCAATTTTGGCCGTGCACGCAGCACAGACATAAATTATGTCTGGTTATTTATGTCTGTGGCACGCGGCGACTGTAAATTGCGTCCTCTGTTGACGAACGTTCTGAATGTGGGTATTACTCCTGGTGTTTGTGAAGTCAGCATCGCGTGGAGACGATTTTGCGCTGCAAATATCTCCTGTTCTTGACATTCTTGGAGAAATATTTCTATCCGTACGGGGAGATGGGCTGTTGAACTGTTTGACAAAGATGATGCCAAGAATATTTATGCAGGTAAAGTGTGATTTTTGATCTTCGGTTTCTAGCATAGGGCTGTTTTGTATACTTGGGCGCTAGGACGCCATATCATGGCCTCCTTCTAGGGCTAGGTCAACACGAGATTTTGGGATTAAAAATGGGAGGTTAACTGTCTTAAAATGCGATTTCTTTCTTCATGTTCTTCAAGAAAACGGACCTCTCCATGCAACTCTGAAATCGGCAGCCGTGCCTCACTCAGCCATGTCAGCGGGCACGCAGCGCGTGCGAAGGCAAGATGGTGGCCAACGGCCGTGCTGCTTAGAGATAATTTTTCGCATGAAAAAATTTATTTTTATAAATGAAATGTGACTTTACAGAAATTCTAATTTAGCCTATGCATTACAATTCTATGCCTCTTTTGTTAATTTCGAATGTGTTTTGGAGGTGTTGACGATGTGTTGACGGTGTGTTGACGGTGCTGGTGCGTGTTGACCCGCTTATTTGTTGATGCTTGTTGACGCTTGTTGACGCTTGTTGACGCATGACCCGATTACCCAGGCATATCCATCCATACGGTCTAGCTTGAAAATTCCAGCTCTTAGCTTATGACATGTGAGATTCGCCATTAGAGCTGGAAAGAATTCTATATCATAGGTCAGGGTCGTTTAAGATCTTGCCCATATCTTACGTTTCCCTGAATATATCAACTAAATACTCACCGTCCGGGTGGAGCAGTCATTCGTGCAGCTTTGTATCCCCTCAAAATGAGAATCTGATAAATTTAAACCCGAAAAACAAGTGAATTTTTCGTGCAACTAGGTGCATGCACAAAACCAGCTGTGTACAAAGCAATGGCGCAGTGATTCTTGGTGCCCGACCAAAACACGAAGGGCCAGACCACAACAATTTGCCGTTTGAAGCTTACGGTGGTTTCCGATTACCATGCGGCCGGTGCGGTATGCACTGCGCGCACACCCCCTCGTGGATCGCTATACGACGGCTGTTTCCTGATGCAATGACAGCTATAAGATTATGGACAAGAACGCATGCAAAACAATAACAATGACGGGCTGTTCTTATTTATTCGTTGCCTTTTCAGAATCCACTGAGGCATTATCCCATGATAATAAATCTTAAGAAATATACAATTTCTGCTCAATTAAATTTGCGGGTAAACACTGACCAAATTGTAACATAAGAGCAAGATGAAAATATAGAGGCTAATAGCAGTAATTTGAGGCAAAGACAACGAGGAAATAAAAACAGCCCGTTATTGTATGCGTTCTTGTCCATAATCTTATAGCTGTCATTGCATCAGGAAACAGCCGTCGTATAGCAATCCACGAGGGGGTGTGCTCGCAGTGCATACCGCACCGGCCGCATGGTAATCGGAAACCACCGTAAGCTTCAAACGGCAAATTGTTGTGGTCTGGCCCTTAGTGTTTTGGTCGGGCACCAAGAATCACTGCGCCATTGCACCTAGTTGCACGAAAAATTCACTGTTTTTCGGGTTTAAATTTATCAGATTCTCATTTTGAGGGGATACAAAGCTGCATGAATGACTGCTCCACCCGGACGGTGAGTATTTAGTTGATATATTCAGGGAAATGGAAGATATGGGCAAGATCTTAAACGACCCTGACCTATGATATAGAATTCTTTCCAGCTCTAATGGCGAATCTCACATGTCATAAGCCAAGCTACATACGGTCATGCTATTTAGCGTCAACAAGCGTCAACAAGCGTCAACAAGCGTCAACAAACCCAATCAGCGTCAACAAGCTCAAAATGCACATTTATTATTTAAGCTTCACAAAAGCTATACTTGTATTCAACAAATTCTCGCATCTCGTATTATGTAAGAAATTGGCTGAATTCTCGTTCACAATCCCACATAAAAACGAAATTTTAAGACGACAAAATTACGATGAATGGGCGCCGCCATCCTTGTTTTTTCTTTTGCGCATGCGCGATTGCACCATGTCCCAGAAAAACAAGATGGCTGCCGGGAAAAAGCACCGTTGATGTCGTACTTTTTCGCTTAGAAATCACACATTTTAAGATACTTTTAAATATTACTAACCCTAACCCTCCAGGGCATGTTTGCAAGAACCCTGCCAGACGCATCAGATTGCATACTTTGTCACATTGACTTGTGACTGGAGAGTGCAGCAAAGTGGAGCTGTCAGCACAGATTAATTACATTCCACACATCACCGTCGCGTTGCGCGATGTAGACAAGATGCCCCCCCTCCCCCCCTTAAAAAAATGGTCGAGCCCCAAATCTCTTCGAAAACTCCACACGCATGCGCAGTCTGGTGGACTTTATTAGTCAGCTGTGCGACGCCATGTTCATCTCGGCTGAATACGTCGGTTGGTGAGTAAAAACTCCATTACTCAATAAATTGTCCGTTTCAATGTTCCGCAAATGTGCCGCAAAAGTCTTAAAGATATGTAGCAGGGATTGGATAACCTTCTGGGGAAATTTAACGTTTGGGAAAGTGGAATTCTAGAACATTGTAACTGATCTCACAAAAGCGTATTGCAAATCCCATTGAGTTACGGGGTCCAAGAAGGAATATCGTTGTAATGCTAACGGAGAGCCTTACATTTTTGGAAGTAAGATGCACTGTGTGCTGCGTCTGGCAGGGTTAGGGTTAATGATACTTTTAAATAATCATAGGAGCCTACTAAATATTGTGAATAACATGTTTAAGCTTAACAGTGTTTTTATAAGTTGTTGACGCTTTGTTGGCGCTTGTTAACACTTGTTGACGCTTGTTGACGCTTGTTGACGCTTGTTGACGCTAAATAATTAACGTTAGCATGACCCCCATCCATATGATACACCCAAATTATGCATGATCAACAAGCTTTGCAATTCCCCCGAAGAAAAAAAACAGCAATGCTCATTTTGTCCCCCATGCAGTGGTGTTCCTAATGCACAAAATAACCATAATTACACAACTAATGTGCCCAAAATTACCTGAACTTTTCTCCGTGTACTACTCGGTTGACGATGGTGAACCGCCATGTTTCACATCGCTGACGTCATGAGATTTTCTCCAATGTCCAGCGCCCTCTATGGTTGTGTCTAGCCCAAAAATCGTGTTTGGTTTGGTTTATATGGACTGCCCAAGCCAACAAAACAAGTCACAAGTCGCCAGAGTTACTTTTGAGTAACATGCCCTTAAAACCTCTTGCTTACGGCAGACGCCAAATGGAGCAAAAAACAACAACAGTGCCACCAGGCCGGATGACACATTTGCCGCTATTTGTGCAGTTTCAATCCATTGTTGGATTATTGTGTCCGTTTCGCTTGGCTGCCAAAGCTGGCGCAACACACCGACGCCTCCTGTAAATAACTATACTCAACTGGACCAAAGATCCAAAGATCCTATACAGCGCCGCGTAGCGGCGGATACTGTGTTTTCACCCAAAATTATATGTCCATATTCATCAGGATGTCAAACTGAGTGATACCAGGGAGGTATTCCTCTATGGTGATACTTCAAAATAAAGAGCCATCATGTACGCTCTTCCCTTGCAAGAAAAAACTACTAAGTAAACCTTAAGACTCATTTTGTAGGAACCGATCACATTTTTCATTCTCGGAGAAGTTGGTACCTCTAACATTATTTTACCATTTTCTCTTACTTGTTTTACGGTAATTGTTTATATAAACAACGAGCTGCGGTTGTAATGAACATTGGTTTTCGCTAATGCATAAAACCTGTGCTGTGCAGGTTTTCTCATAGGCGACTCCAGATCGCAGAATTTACGAGAATGTGCTCGCTATAATGTTGTTTACAAAACTTCGCTAAATTTAATTTTAACAACATCGCCAGCTGGCATTTAATAACGCATGTAAACTTATTAAAAACGATGCAAAGAAACATAGTGCAATATTGTTTTCACACATTACAAACATGTTTTAAAAATGTGTTACAAAAATACAATCATGATTTAAACGCATGTGTTCACTAGAAGTAAAAAGGGTATTTTTTGCCAATATTTTTTTTAAAATCCTATAAGTTGGTGGTGTTTGCGTTTGGCAATACAGATCAGTCATTGTCAAAAGAGCATAAGACTTCATCAAAATAAATAGCCACCGCCAAAGTTTTGAAGAAATATTGACCATGTTGCCCAAAAGCTTGGGTCAAAAATGGAAACTACTCTAATGTTGAAATTTAGGCCAAAAATTAATTAATTCGGTCTCTGGTCAGCGCGCGCGTCAATTTTGATCATGCGCGTAAATTTTTTTTCCAAAAAAATAATTTTCCGCGGTAGCTACAACAGCGCCCTCTATTGTTGTAAAAAGGCCTCTGGTCCCAGCTAGCAATTAAAAACCAAACTGCTTTTTATGGTCTAAACATTAATGCAGCATACTCACTATTAAATGTGAAAAACGTATATTATGGCTGAGAAGGGCAACATTGCCAGAACATGGATTTTGGGTTTTCACGAAGAGACAAATGATACTCTGTATAGGGCAAAACGGGCAATTTCTCGCTTCTGAGTTTTCACGAAGAGACAAATTTATTAATCAATTAATAACTCTGTAATTCATTGACTTATCGCTCAGCTGCCAATGACTTGTGAAAGACCGAGAACTGAACTTTAACATAGTGTCAACAATGAATCAACATGTGGTATAAATGCAGGTATTATCTTCAAATTAAAAAGTGAGCAGCTTAAAACCTGATTTTCTTGTAACTTTAGTTTAGTGCGGAGAGTCAAAATTCGTCTGTTCGTGAAAACTGTGACGATTTAAACAATGGTCTAGAATTCCCCCACCTCCCCGACCCCCTTGCCTAAGACGCTGATTAATGCAACTTGCCCACCAACAGTGCGTTAACTTGCGCTATCTTGCGAATTTTTGCGCCAAATTTTCCGCAAAAATTTGCGATACATTGTATTGCGCTATTTGCAAATTTTGCAATTTTAGTTACGATATTTTTGCGAAATGCTATTGCCCACCGGCGCAACGATTTTTTAGGTATAGCTCAATTCAATTCCGGACACAGAAGAGTCGGGAAACGCTTGTGCTGCCTTGCGCTGCATTGCGCTCGTTGCGCATGCTTGCGTTATAAGCCTGTGGACTGCTTGAGATGCATTGCGATGCATTGCGAAAGACGTCTAGCGCAGCGTGGCTTGCGCTATTTTACGCTATTTTGGGGCGGGTTAAAAACTAGCGCAACAACTTCCGAAGCCATTTCGCGAGCTAAATTTGCGCAAGCAGACCATGGAGACCAATGACGATGATGATGGATAACTACAACAATTTGTTAACTTTAATTTAAATGCAGTAAATGTATCTAACTAACGATATTGTAACTTTCGTTAAAAATAGCCGGAATTAATTTCCAAAGGCGAGTCAGATGACCCATTCTCGGGGATAACGTTCTTTCAATGATATCGTAAATTACTTTCCCGATACAACATAAGGAGTAGGATAGACGAGTTTATAACTAATAAATTAAACGTTATGCACGGCTGTCCCCAATCGATCTGCTGCTTGTTTGAAATTGAATCGATAAGGGAATTCCAATGTCAGCGCAAGCTATTTTGAAAAAAAAGGGTTTACCTATTTTGGAAAATATTGCCAGGTGTGATCTACAAATGGAAGTAAAAAAGGGCTTCTGCTTCCTTTTGGAAAACGACACGACACTAAAATTGTGCATAATAGGCCTATTGTAACTTGAACTTTGATCAAATATACACTGTAACTAACTAACTAACTAACTAACTAACTAACTAACTAACTAACTAAGTCAGTTTCTTTGTTCACTTTAAAAATGTATTCAAATTTACCTAGTCAGTTTCCCTTGTGGATTTGTTTGATGAATTATAAGTTAAAAAGTCGTATCCTCATTGAGTGATCCCCACAATGTCGCTTCCCAGGTTGTATCGTAAAATTGGGTGTGATCCCTGGCTAAACGACATTCTGGGTTAATGACTTCTGACTAGCGCCCACCCGAACAAAGATACTGACAATTTGGGAGACCGCCAACATAGGGCAAGATAGCTCAGTTGGTAGAGCGGCCGGTACGGTAACCCGGAGGTCGCAGGTTCGAATCCCGCTCCTGTCAGTTTCTTTGTTCACTTTAAAAATGTATTCAAATTTACCTAGTCAGTTTCCCTTTGTTTGATGAAAGATAACTAACTAATTGACTAACTAACAATACTTGATACTTATGTATACTACAAAAACCCTTCTACTATAGCTACCACACGATTTGTACCCCAGGAGACACTGATCAATCTAGTTAACAAAGGTTAAGCCGTAATAACTGACATAAAACTGGGTAAAACAACTTATAGAGTAAACAAAATGAAATGACCACTAAAATACGTACATGTTGTAACTGTAATAAAGATTGATAAAAAAAAACACGTTGTAACTGTGATGAAAAACCATGTTAGATCTGTAATAAGATTGATGGAAAATATTAAATCCTGTAAAAGTGTTATAAGATGAATGAAAAACCATACATGTAAACTGTAATCAGATTGATTAAAGGGACATATTGCCAAATTGGGCTACACAACAAAATGGAGTAAAACAACCTGTTTAACAAATCAAAACGAAATTACCACTGGGTACGATAGCTCAGTTGGTAGAGCGCCGGTACGGTATTCCGGAGGTCGCAGGTTCGAATCCCGCTCCTGCCAGTTTTCTTTGAAAATCTAATAAAATCTAGTTAAAGGTCAAGTCGGAATAACCGACATAAAATGGAGTAAAACAAGCTGTTCAACAAATCAAAACGAAATTATTACTGGTAAAATATACATGTTGTAACTCTAATAAGATTGATCTAAAAAAAAAAAAACACGTTGTAACTGTATAATACACTTTATAACGAGAATGATGAACAAACATGTTTGAACTGTAATAATGTTGATGGAAAATATAAATCCTGTCAAGTGTTATCAGATTAATGAAAAACCATGCAAACGTGTACATGTAAATTGTAATAAGACTGATTAAAGGAGCACACTGCCTTGGAGGCGCCCAATTGGGCTATAAAAAGCGTCCGTCCTAAAATGGCTGTGGTTGGAAAGATCATTCAAAAGTAGAAAATAATACTCATGACATGCATGGTGACAGTAAAAAGCCAGAAGTTACACAAGAAACCATTTATACAGCCCTATTTGTAGAGCTACTCCAACAACATGATCATCTATCAAAATGTTGTACTATATTAAATACACTTGATACAAAAACATACATATTGTAACTAATAAGATTAATGAAAATCTAATGTTGTAACTGTAATATTATTGATTAAAAACATGTACATTGTATAATAACTGTAAGAAGATTTAATTTGTTAACGAAAAAACGTACATGTTGTAAGTGCAATAATTCATGAAAAAAGAAATGTAACTGTAATAAGATTGATAAAAAATGATTGTAATTTAATACGACTGATGGAAACTGGCTGCATCACTTTCACTTGATTAAAGAACATCCAAAAGGAAAACTACCAAATTATTATTGAAAACCTTACATAACAACTGGCAAACAAGTCTCAAGAATCCTGTACAATTATAGTGCGTGGTGTGCTATCATTCTCAAGAAGAATGTGATTTTGCATTAATTTCAAATGATGGTCAGTCGACCATCAGTGTGCTGTCATTTTCAAGAAAATTGGAATTTTGCATCAATTTCAAACGATGGTCAGCCGACCATCGTTGGTCAAAACCTGACTTTTTCAAGTACTGCCACCCAGTTTATAGCAAATTTAGTTCGTCAACATTTGGTTTACAATCAGTTATACATCCGTGAACGGGTGCAAGCCAGCTAGTCTGGTTCCCTGACCTGACAATTCTCTGATGTCCATAAACTGCCACATTGTACTTAAAGATGGGTCAAGCAACCATGCAGACAACTAGAACTTAGCATTTTGTTCTTGTTTTTTACACTATATCTATGAACATACATGTAAAACTTAAAACGGGTCATTGCAATAATATTTGCTTTAAACTACTAACCCCCAGATTCATCTATTTCTGAAAATTACAGCAAAAGCAAAATGTCGTATATTATATGCTTTTAAAGCTGCAATGTACATGCTTAGCAACCGTTACCAAAAAAAGGAGAGATTTTTCGTTGCTAATTAATTATTAAAGATAATTTAAACGAAAAACAAACTCAATTGTTTGTGTTTGGTCCTGCCAGAGCAACGTCGCATGCACATGCATGTATAACATGGCCCACCCAATTGATATTTGAAATTTGTACTCTGAATAAACACGGGAACTTGTAATCAGTTATTCAGTTACATTGTTGGAGAAAATGAACAAAACTGCCACTTTAAAAGTTTCCTCATAGTGGATTTTTATTCCATAATTCAACTGATACTGGGCAGGCCCTATTTATAAAGGACGTCAAATCTGCCCACTAGCTGCTAATTAAAGGGCTAATGCATGACGAGTACCTATTTTCGTCCGAAAAAGTGCACGAAACTGCGTTTTCTGATCAACACCACCACTTTAAACTGGGGACTCGTCATAAGCCCTTTATTTATCAGGTAATGTTGGCGGATCTGGCCCCTCCAAAATAGGGCCTGCCCAGTACATTGGTAACATGGAATCTGCAACTTTGGGTAAAGTATGTGGGGTACATACAAAATGCAGTAAGGCAACATTTTAAAAAGTTTATATCGTCCCCGCCCGATTCCTTTTCGAGGCCGCCGCTCCTTTTTCCTTTTTCTCAAAAAAACAAAACAAAAAAACTCCACAAAAAGTTCAAACGTTGGCCAACTACGCGAACAATTTTCCATTGAATGTGCACACAAAAATGGCGAAAGTTGATCAACGTTCGGGTGAACACTCTTAAAACTGTGTTTTGACACAATCTTTGCTATCAGTTTGTAAACATGTTGAGAGGTTAAACATTATGTGTCCAATTCCCATACATCAATGTCCAATGGCTAAACACTACCCATCACCACTCTAAACATAATTATGTTTAAACATGTCTACAAACGGATAGCAATATTTGTTTAGAAAAGTGTTTAATTGCTAAACACAGTTTCTGCAGTGGGTGGAACGCATGTGCGGCAGAACCCTTTTGAAAGTAAGTGTGTTGGGGGGGGGGGGGGGGGGACAGCGCCGGTGCTGGCCGGCTGCTGTCCTTTTCTGTTTTTCTTGTGCGGAACTGCCAAAAGTATGAGTGTGTAAATACCGGCAATCGTAGACAAGAGACAAAAGAGTTAGGGCGTAGACAAATTAGGGTCCACGATTGATCGAACGTCCACGATTGAAAATCGTGTACAAAACATATGGGAGGCCTTCCGAAAAAGTTTAAGTACAAACAAAAGAGGGACAATATGAGGTCCGCGATTGCCGGTATTTACACATGGGTGTGTGTGGGGGGTCATTTCCTCCAAGTGAAAAAAGTGGATGGGGAAAATCCCCCTCCCCCACTCTCCCCCCGTTCCGCCGCCAGTGAACGCACCCAAGATCTAAAAATGGAAGTAAAAGGGGGCATTCTACTTCCTTTTGGAAAACGACACGACGCTAAAATTTTGCCTAATATGCCTATTGTAACTTGAACTTTGATCAAATATACACTGTACGTAACTAATTGACTAAATAACAATACTTGATATTTAAGTATAATTACAAAAGCACCTTTATACTACCACGCGATTTGCACCTGAGGAGATGCATCAATCTAGTTCAAGGTTAAGTCAGAATAACCGACATAAAACTGAGTAAAACAACCTGTTGGGCAAATCAAAACGAAATTCCAACTAACTGTAATAAAAGATTAACACCACTCCTTGTAACTGTATATAACTATAACTTAACGAAAAACCATGCATAGGCTACATGTTGTAATTGTAATAAGATTGATGGAAAATATAAATCCTGTAAAGTGTTATAAGATTAATGAAAAACCATACATGTAAACTGTAATAAGAATAATTATAGGGACACATTGCCGTAGAGGCGCCCAATTGGGGTACTAAAAGCGTCCGTCCTAAAATTGCTGTGGTTGGAAAGATATCATTAAAAGGTAGAAAATGACATGCATGACAATCGGTTCAAATGCGCAATTTGTCTGGAAATCATTGACGAAAATCATTTTGGAAACGCCAGTTTGGTTCGGAAAAGTCGATCCGTTGGAGTGGTGCCCATGGTCTCGTATTGGTTAAGTACAGGCTGCACTATGTGCGGCGCCGGTCTGAATGTTCGGATTTTGATGCTTCGTTTTTTCCTCAAGTTCTCCATAAATGTTACACATTATATGGTGGAATTTTTACACTAGGACCTTGGAAATAGGCTAGGTACGTGTAGGTAAAGTAGCCTAACCAAAGAGATTAAATTTGGGAGGATTTCAGGGCAATGTTTGCCTTATTAAAAACATAAAAATTGTAACTGTAAATATGAAAAAAATGTAACTCTAAAAATATTAATAATAAGCATATATAACTGTATAATAAGATCTAATTAACCAAAAACCGTACATGTTAACTGCAATAACACTGATAAAAATGAACTACCAAGTTGTTGCAACTGTATTAAATATGCTTGATTAAACAAACAAACAAACAAACAAACAAACAAACAAACAAACAAACACATAATGTAACTGTAATAAGTTTGATGAAAACCTAACTGTAAAAAAATTCATGGAAAAAAACCCAGAAATGTAACTGTAATAGGACTGATGACAAAAAAAATGTTGTAACTGTAATAACCATACATACTGTTATTATTAATACGAATGATGGAAATCTGGCCGCATCACTTTCACTTGTTAAAGGTAATACATTTGCAAACATCAAAAACAAAACTACCAAATTATTTTGAGAATTGGTAAATAACAGTCTTGAGCATCCTGTGAAACCATGGCACACGGGCTGTCATTTTCCAGAAGAGTGGGATTTTGTATCAATTTTCAATTATGGTCGGCTGACCATCGATGGTCAAAACCTGACCTTTTCGATTACTGCCCTTAGTATTTAGGGAGTCCACATTTTGTTTGCAAACGGGTGAAGGCCAGCTAGTCTGGTTCCCTGACCTGACAATTCCCTGATGTCTATAAATTGCCACATTTCGTTTGAAGTAGGGTCAGGGAATCAGACCACAAGGACAGCATTCTGTTCTTGGTTTTTCCAGCATCTATGAACATAAAACTTTAAACAGGTCATTGCAATAATATTTGCTATAGGCTAACCACCACATCCATTCATTTCTGAAAATTACAGCAAAAGCAAATGTCGTAAAGCTGCAATATACATGCTTAGTAACTGGTATCAGATTTGTTGCTGCTAATTAATTATTAAACTAAGATAATTTGAAGGGATAACAAACTCCCGCCAGTTTTGTTTGTTCACTTTGTTTGTTCTTTATTCAAATGTGCTATATAGTGTGGTTTATTATTTTGATGGATAAGAAACTCAATAGATTGTGTTTGTTTGTTCCTGGCAGAGCAACATCGGATGCACATGCATGTATAATATGGTCCACCCAATGGCAGTGCGAATTGATATTTGAAATTTGTCCTCTAAACACGGGAACTAGTCATCAGTTATTCCGTTCCATTACATTGGAGACAAAGGATAACTTTGATAATGCTACAAAAATAGATGAATGTAGTGTTACAATTTGGTCTTGAAAATTAGGATATGCTCTCCTAAAAAAAATCTGGCGTTCCTGCCTGCTAAAGATGAAACTGTCACGGCATGATACACCAAATACTGTCTTAGATATTTAAAACATGGGTTCAAACAGGTGATTCTTCATACAGAGTTCCTGAAGGTTCCTGTTCAGGCATCATCAGTATTTCTGCTGATGTGCCTTCGACTGGGAGTACTCTAGTTCGACTTCCCTGTGAAGTTCCTCCAGTTCGACTTCCCTGTGAAGTTCCTCCAGTTCGACTTCCCTGTGAAGTTCCTCCAGTTCGACTTCCCTGTGAAGTTCCTCCAGTTCGACTTCCCTGTGAAGTTCCTTCGCCTCCACTTTCTTGTGATGCTCCTCCAACCCTACTTCCCTGTGAAGGTCCTCCATGATTTAGTAAGTCATGTAGGTCTTGTTGTATGTCAAGTAAGCGATTAATGGTTTCTTGTTGCTCAAGAAGGTATTCTATTTCGTCTTTATTCTTGGACATGTAGTTAAGGGTATTTGTAATTTGCGAAATAATCCCCGCACATTGATTTCCGCACTGGTCCCCTGTGGTCATCCTGGTACAATTCTTAAGTGTCTTTACCAGTCCCTGCAACTGCTGCGTTCCAATATCAACTTCCTCCATAGTACACACAAGGTAGTAGATGATACGAATGGTGTGCAGCACATAAGCACCAAGAACGTTTTTGTCACGGGCACTGTCATCAGCTGAAGGTAGCTGATTGATTGGAAAATTACACGTATCCCAAGCCTGGCTGATTTTGTCTGCCATTTCCTGCAGTTTGTCAGGGTTGATGAAGGAATTATTGTTCAGATCAAATTCGATCCACAAGAGTTCACTCAGTATCTGAGATAGAGGCGTCGACCTGAACTGTACTTTAACTAGTTCGAATTTTCCAAAAGTTTTCAATAGGAGGTGATTTTCTACGTACGGAAGAGCACGAGCTATTTCTTCTTTTTTTAAATTTCTTTCAGTCGCCAAAGGTTCACCCTTGAAGTATCTCACCGATTTTAAAACCGTTTCATACTTTTCGTCTGAAGGAAATAGAAAGGAAACAGTAACTTCCCCCAGTTTCCAGATAAGTGGGCCTAATTCGTATTTGATGTTCTCGGGGCACTTTCCTTGCAGGGGTAACTTGATGCTCAAAATCTGGAAAAGTCGTACGATTGCATCCAAATGTTTATGAAGTTTCACAAGCTCACTGTCGTTCGTCAATACCTCAAATTCTTCACGTTTACTACTACGGCAGGCATAATCGTCCCAATACAGCATGAACCGTAATACATCAAGTCCTGTAAACTTAGGCCCACGAATTAACATTTTCTCGTATGTCTCTTTTGCTTCTTTTATGTGTGCGAGAATGCGTCTATTTTCAAGTGTGAAGTACTCAGTGCTTATAATATCAGCAATTTTATCCCTCTCTTCTCGGTCTAGTTTCTGTTTCTTGTCACGCTTCTCTCTGTCTAGTTTCCGTTTTTCATCACGCTTGTCTTTCTTTCTCAGGTGAACGTGAACCACGTACAGAGCTACAAAGGTAATGACAATCTGCAGGATAGAAAAGATGGCAGTCAGTGTTGAAAAGATGATATATGCGATGTCTCTACAACTCCAAGATGGTGAAGGTGCTAAAATAGGCAGACACTCGGCCTCTTCCATCCCAGCCATGATGTTGTTTGTGTAGTTCATTCCGATGCTCCTGCAAAATGAGCATAAAATAGCAAGATTAAAATTTGACAATTATTGACATGTATTCAAATCAACAAAATTAGCTGGCCCAACATCTCAAACTTCAGCAAGTTCTTTCTCAAAGGCAAATGACAGTGGTACAAGATACAAACATGTATAGAGATACAAACAAGTTTTTTTTTGGGGGGGGGGGGGGCTATACATGGTTTCTTGTACCACTGTCATTTGTATTTAGTTCGAAACGTTAGGCCAGCTAATTTTCTTGATTTGTATATAACAGGTCAATTTAGTCAGTTTGCAGCAGTCTAATTCATTTTCATTAAATTTATTCAAATTTAAGCGGTATAGATTGAATTACTTTAATTGAAATTATTTCAAGACATTTCGAATTGTGTCAAGATTTCTGGAAATTACTAAGCAAGTGTTATTATTGATCCCCCCCCCAGCAACTTGAACATTGATCAATATACAATCCTAAAAAAAATCACAGTGTTTTAAAAGTAGTATACAACATTTGCAAAAACAAACCTACTGAATTATTACGAAATACTTTACAAGACTAAGTAAATGTATATAGCAGCTCAAGATTCCTGTGAAATCATAGCACCTAGTATGCTGTAGTTTTCAAGAAAAGTAGAAATATCTATCGTTTTCCAACGATTGTCGGCCGACAACCGTTGGAAATAGTCTAGTTCCCCGACTTGATAATTCCCCGACTCTATGGATTGTTCCGTTCGGTCTCAAGTAGGATTAGGGAACCAGACTACTAGAACAATGTTTTCACTCTGTTTTTCCAGCATCTATGCACACACAACTTTAAACAGGTTAGTGTTACAGTATTTGCTATATAACACGCTATAAAATACTAACCCGCAAATACATTTATTTCTGAAAACTACAGCAAAAGCAAATGTTGTATAGCCTACTACCTTTAACAGGCGTGGTATGAACTAAAATATCTTGTAAATAGATATTGTGCTTTTTACTTAATGTAAACTAAATAATGAGTGACAGGCGGGCCCGAGAATGAAAAGCAAGTGAATATCAGGTTACTAAAAAACTTCCTTAGCAGCCATCCATTTTTGTCATCATTTTCACGAGCGTACCATGAGTATTTTTTTTCTGAACCCCTTCCCTTCCAACAGAGCGAGGGGGAAAATGATGAGTTCTCTGTTCGGTCTTTCACTTGTTTTAATTACGCACTTTATAAGCATTGCATATACTTTCTGGTAGGATAATCAAGACTGCACAACAATCCCATAAAATGAAAACATAAACACTTCCTAGTTGTACCAGTGGTTTCACACAAAAGACAGGCTAAGCTGGGATACTCCGAGGGGGTATTACTTAAAATGATTTTTAAAAGGGTACATAAGCCCCCTTACCCCACACCCAGCATACAGTTTTTACGCCAAAAGAGGGGAGGTGGGGACAGAGGGAACCCCCTCTTTTGTGTTGGTCATTGTGTTCCCGGAATCTTAGGAATTCCTATCAGATATCTGGGAAATGTGTTAACAATAGTATGGAGTGTGTATAGGGTATATAGGGACAAGATGAGGGGGGAGGGGGTTCCCCTTGATCCCCTAATTATCGTGCTGGGTATATTAAATTTATAACACCTGAATTTAATATTTAAAAAAATCGTCAAACTAAACAAAAAACCGATTTAAACAAGTTCTCGATGTCAGTGATTACGGTTAATTACTCTATACTCAATCATGGTAAGTTAAAATAATCAGGTAATCGGGTTGATCCCTGATCACCTATTTCTGTACAGCTTCTACGTTTTTCTCTTTCTTGACAATAATTCCCAGCAGCTTTTCTTCCAAATGATTGAACGTATCAACTTGGAACTTGATTCACGTGAACATCAACCCTGATCTGATCTCTAGCAGCGTGTTCGATTACTCATTACCCGCGCTTACTCGTGCCTCCAAATCAGGGAAAGTTTGACATGCGCAAAGAGTAAGAGTAAACGAACGATCTTGGGTCACTCGAGTGACGTCGACGCGGCTGGTGACAACATCTCTGTAGGCCTGAAGGCGCTATTTGCGATGCGCAATTTTCTGTCAGCGCTGTGACCAGCTTATAATTTGTTTTATTATAACATTTTTGATCATTTATTGACAAATAATTATATTTTAAATGACTCGTATAATTATTTCTATTTTTATAACAAATTGATAAGAAATGAATGAGGCTCAAATTTTCAATTAAAAAAATTAGCAATTTAGCAATAATGGTCACAACTTTTTAACTGAAATTTTTTAAAAGAAATATTTGTCGCTGGTTTGAATTTATTTCCCACCTCTGGCACATCGCCGGACGTGGCAGCCATGTTTTCTGAGCATGGCCTTATGTGATACTTAGGGGCCGTCCATAAAGTACGTACGCACGAAGGGAGGGGGGAGGGGGGTTGTTTACATTGCGTACACCATGCGTATAGGGGGAGGGGGGTTCCAAGCCAATGCGTACCGTACGCAACCGACAATTTGCTTTAAATGTAATGAATTGTCATGAAATCAATGTACTATCTCATATACATAACTATCAGGACCAGCTTTTGTGCATCAAAAAACAGTTATAACACAGTACCCTTCACCCCAACCAAAAGTAAATTAGTCTTCCCAGCGCCACTGCCAGCCAACTCCGGCCTATTTTTAGACCGCAAAAAAACTGCTTTATAAACCGGCAGTGTAGGCCTACACCGGAAACGTACAGGTGTACTTGTATCAATTTCACCCGCGTGCTGTCCAAAATCGCACTTGTACTGGAGGTAAATAAAAGAACAAAAACGATATACGTCTTGTATATCAACTGCCTCTTGTTCAAAGCGTTATTCACTATCTCAATAAACTATGCAAAAAATAGTGTATCAAGATGTTTATGTCCTTTTTTGGTTCATGTCATCATTGACTGCTGTTTTGGTTAAAAATATATCACTGTTCAATCATTTTCAGGCCGTTAATAGAAATGTTTGCATTTTTTTCTGTCACCATTTTGTGATATATTTCAGACTTTGGATGCAACATGCGAACCATACCACTACAGCAGGTGTACTGTGACGCTTAATGATGCAAGAATAGGGTAATCTGAGAAGTCAAAAAGAGATATGGAGGAATGCGTATGCGTTGTTGCAGATTGACAAAAACATTTCCATAACAAAATATGTTGTTGGGGCCCACACAGGGTACTGAGAGACATTGTAAAACTTTAGTAGCCTCGCCTTTTCATAGGTTTTTCCTTTGTTTTACAAGATTTTGAGCAAAACAGAAAAACAAACTGAGAATTAAGATTCAACTTTTCAAGTTCGTTCCACGTCGACCGGTAAAAACAACACTTTTAGAACAATGTACGCGCGCTTTGTATACAATTACATCTAGGCTACATAGACCTATAACTGATTCTCTCATTTAAAAAAGTGACAACAAAAAGAAAACACGTTATAGAAAACAGGGAAGTACACGTAATAAAAAAAAAATTACACATTTGCTAGACTAGGCTTAACTTTGGATAGTAAGATGAATGTTTGTCATGGAAAGTATAAATATTTACAACATAACTTCCTTAATGTGTAAAAGGATGACTCAAGACATTAGTTAACAGAAATAGAAACCAGGCAAAAACTGAAAAAGGTGATGGAAAGAGTAATCGAAATATATACATAAATTTTGGTGACAATTTGTTTTATCATCAAACAACGACAAGGAAAACTGACTAGATATACTTAGTTAAAGAATTTCCAAAGAGAAAGAAAACTGGCAGGAGCGGGATTTGAACCTGCGACCTCTGGAACAACAAAGACACTGACAATTAGGGAGACCACCAACGTAGGGCAAGATAGCTCCGTATCGACGTAAAGCGCCGGTATGGCAATCCGGAGGTTGCAGGTTCAAATCCCCCTCCTGCCAGTTTTCTTTGTTTTCTTTGGAAATTTTGTTTTGTTAAAAAATCCATAGGCAACGGTTCAGAAGACGTCACAGATCGCGAGATCACTTTCTAATATAATCAGATTGCATACCAGTCTCTGTTCGTAAAAACAAAGCAAATTTATAAACAGAAAAACTAATTCTGCTTTTTATGACAATCATTTTGGATTGAATTGTTGTCTGCTCCAAATGCCACAACTTAACAGAGATTTTTCTATGCACTTTATGTCTCCTGACTTTGTTATTTGCAAAAGAAAAAAAGATCCCTTCAACTGAAACCCCCCAAAAAATGCAAACCCAAACACAAAAAACTCTCAAAAGAAAGGTTCTTACACAAAAATCAAAATAAGCAAAGTTTTGGGAGCCTGACTTGTTGGAATTGTAGTAGTCTTGAAACCGTTTAAAATTAAAAAACAAATTCAGACAATTTAAACAAATTCCATTTACTACAACGGAAAAAAATGGGGAGGGGGATTTTGATTCACTTTGGGTGACTAGAGCCCCAGCCCATTCAAGAACCACAACAGCAAATCTAAGGGGATGTACAGGACGAGCATAACAAAAATCCCAAAAAAATATCTGAAAATGCAATTGAATTTGATATAGGTGTATTATTATAACGCTATGATACATAACAAGTCCTAATGTGATGATTGGCCTACTTGTATATGTAATGCATTGCAAATAAAAGTTAGTTTTTCCACCATTTCATGAAAACAAAATTCCCCGATTTTTATCCGAGTTTTCCCCTGATGAATTTTCAAAATTCCACTGGATAATTACTTCGACTTATATCCAGTTTGACACGTCTTTAATGTTAGAGGTTTTAGGTCATACACCACAGCCACCTAGCTAAAGAGAGATAAAAAAGGATTTGCACACTAAAAAGCCACCATTACCAATCATCCAGTGGATAGGAACAGACTGACCGCTTTCTCTTTTGGGCCAATCAAATTCCCGGACTTTTCCCTGATTTGAGGCATTTTTCTCAATTTCCCAGACTTTTCCCCGACTGGAAAAAGCGAAACTCATTTCCCAGGTTTTCCCCGATTTTCAGGATGCGGTGAGAACCCCGAGTTACTCTGAAAACCCCAAATAAATCACAAACTAAAAAAGAGTTTACTTCAATGCCCCCACCAAAATCGGTCAGGAAAAGTAACATTTTGGAAAATAACCAACCCTTAACATGTGGCAAGACCAGTTATTTCAAAAATTTCGTAAAAATTAGGCAGAAATTAACATGTATGTGAACACTTAACCATACACTGTGCCACGAACATCTAACACAGAAAACAATTGTTTTTTCCATAGGCATATATTTCCCGGAAATTTCCTGAAAAACATTCAAGTTTGTGCCAGACGACAGTGCTTTCATTATGAACAATTCTGAACACAAAATGGATGGGTATTACCGGCAGGATTTTGCTGTTCCTGACCGATTTTGGTAAAGGTTTCGGTAAACTATTTCCTCCACTTGAGTAAAGAGTAATGACAGTAATGTCATACCCCACCAAAATCGGTCACGAACAGCAAAATCTTGGGACCACGTATGTTTGGACTTAAGCATCAAGTTCGAATTTTTTTCACACTTACCCAACTTTTTGGATGGACTTGAATCAAAGGCACAAAACCACGACAAACACCAGCGAAAGTTTTCTCAAGACGAGATCGCCAATAACTGCTACCAGAAGCTCTGAAAAATCGTGACACCAAAATGTAACCTTAGTTTGGCAACTTATGTGAGCTTCGTCTGAATTCGGTTTGTACACAGAAAGTGCAACAGAAATTGAGGTCTTGTTTTGATAGCGCATATCTTTTGGTGGTTGGGAACTGCAGTAGAGTGTGGTATTTTGCTGTGCAGTTAAGCGGAACGACAAGTTTTGTGTGAGTCTATTTCTTGTTGTCATACCTAGTACCTGTGCATTGTTCGTGACCAGGGTCCAATTTCACGGCGATGCTTACCACAAAAGTTTGCCAACCAAATTTTGATGTGAAGTGTATCGCTTGTGGCTGGCATTCAGCTGTTTGTTTAGCATAGAAATTCCATGGCATTTTGGCTGGTAACCTGTTTGAACTCGGCAAGACTTTTTTGTGCTGAGCAAATTTCTGTGCTGAGCAGCTATGTGAAATTTGCCCCAGTAGACCAGCGTCGTGTAATTATAAGCTCCCTGAAAATCAGATTTGGGCGATATCTCTGGAAGCCCGCCGCGTCACCTTTTACTTCCAGGCTCTATAGGTTTGATGATGTCATCACATGAACGGGCGCCCTCTAGCGGCACGTCATGCACAGAAAGTATGTTTTTAAAACATTGACAATCAATTAACAAACTTTTACTAAAGTGGAAGGACAAGAACAAATTACTTTTTAAAGTTTCAAAATAATGACGCCATGATAACCGGAAGTTATTGTAAGGAGAATTTGGTAATGATGAATGTTTGCACTCTTAAAAAACTTTGTCATTTAATACACAGTCATTTTGCATACATAATGGTACCGACTAGATTTTTGTGTGTTGGGCATCAAACTGCAGTGACGTCATCAAAGCGGAAGTTATGTGTAAATGTATGCATAACATAAGTTCGCGCAATTTTGATTTTGACAGAGTAACATTGTATTTTCCTGTCATCTTGCACATCCAACGTTCAAAACAAATGTTGAACCTAACAATTTCTTCTTTGGCAGGAATCATATATTTATATTCAGGACTGAATTAAACAACGTACAACTGAAAGAATTTCTCGCCCGGTCACCTCGTGTTTGTGATAAACAAACACCAAACCTCTATAGTTGTAATTAAAACAAACCTCATTCATATAGAAATCGATTTAACTAACAAAATGGGATTGCAATATAACCAACAAAATCTGACTTTTTATAAAAAAAATATTTTTTTGTATCAACCCTTGGCCCAAATGACAATTGTCTGGGATTCGCCAACCCCCACTCCCAATTTGCCCTGTAACCTTTATTGTTCATTATTATTCTGCATGATTGCAGCAGAACGCTGCCCAGATTGTAAAGCAAGGCTAAGTCCAGGGTCATCAAAGCTATACATGAAAGATGTCTGAGTGTGGTATTATTGTCGAGCCACTGAGTACGGCATGTGAATGTTCGGCGTTCAAAAGAACACGGTGCCAAGTTCAGTTGTTGAAGATTGACAAAAACATTTCCATAACAAAAGATGTTGTTGGGGCCCACACAGGGTGCTGAGAGACATTGTAAAACTTCCTTAGCTTCGCCTTTTCATAGGTTTCAGATTTTTTCCTTTGTTTTGTACATGATTTTGAGCAAAACAGAAAAACACTGCTTCAGAAATAATTTTAGGCATACTGGGAATTAAGATTCAAGTTCGTTCACGTTGACTGGTAAAAAAGAACACTTTTAGAACAATGTAAGCCTTATATAAAATTACAGCTACCTAGACCTATAACTTCACGTCAGAAACTGTGCTTAGCAATTATACACTTTTCTAAACACTTTCTCGCTATCACTTTGTAAACATTTTCAAAGTGAACAAAGAAACTGGCAGGAGCGGGATTCGAACCTGCGACCTTCGGGTTACCGTACCGGCGCTCTATCAACTGAGCTATCTTGCCCTATGTTGGCGGTTTCCCAAATTGTCAGTATCTTTGTTCGGGTGGGCGCTAGTCAGAAGTCATAAACCCAGAATGCCGTATAGCCAGGGATCACACCCAATTTTACGATACAACCTGGGAAGCGACATTGTGGGGATCACTCAATGAGGATACGACTTTTTAACTTATAATTCGTCAAACAATCCACAAGGGAAACTGACTAGGTAAATTTGGATACATTTTCAAAGAACAAAGAAACTGGCAACACAGTTTTTAGAATGTGATTATCTCATTAAAAGGTGACAAGAATAAGAACAAAGAAACCTAAACACGTAATAAAGAATCAAAAAATAGAACGCTTGCTCGACTATGCTTCACTTTGGATAGTAAGATGAATGTTTTTCATGGATAGTATACCAAATTACAACATAACTTCCTTAATGTGTAGAAAGATGACTCAAGGCATTTAGTTAAAATAGAAACCATAAAACAGGAATAACAATTGAAAAAGTGATGAAAAAGTGATCGAAATACACATAAATCTTGGTGAATTTTTGTTTGTTTTATTGTCGAAACAAACCACAAGAAAAACTGAATAGATACTTTAAATGAATCTCCAAAGAGAAAGAAAACCGACAGGAGCGGGATTTGAACCTGCGACCTCTGGAACACTAAAGACACTGACAATTTGGGAGACCACCAACATAGAGTAAGATAGCTCAGTACCGACGTAGAGCGCCGGTACGATATTCCGGAGGTTGCAGGTTCAAATCCCGCTTCTGTCAGTTTTCTTTGTTCTCTTTGGAAATTTAGTTTTGTTTAAAATCCACAGACCAACAGTTTAGAACACGTCCCAAAGTGCGAGACCACCCTGTAATATAATCAGACTGCATACCAGTCTCTGTTCCTAAAAACAAAGCAAACTTTAAACAGAAAACCAAAATCTACTGGTGAAGTGTTGTCTACTCCAAATATCACAACTTAACAGAGCTTTTTCGGTGCACTTGCAACATAAATATGTTGTCTGATTTTGTTATTTAAAAAAGAACAAATCTCTTCAATTGAAAAAACAAAAAACAAAAAACAAAAAATCCAAACCCCGCAAGTCCTTTGCATTGTGCGTGGCTATGCGAATGATTCAAGTAGACCGTTGCTTTCATTCAATTTGAACACAATATATGCCCTCAGTTGGGAGAAAAATGCATTCAGATGAAAACCGTGTGAAATGTACATTGCTAACGTTTAATGAGATGCAACAATTTGCTAGTGTACCAAAATGTGTGCGAATACAACAAAAGAATACTTTAAGTTTTGCATCAGGCACGCAACATTTTGAATGGTGTAATTTCACTTCTGATTATCGTCACTTTAGTTGGAGTTGCCGCGTTAAAGCGATTGAGAAAAACTGTATTTGAAAAAGAACAAAATCCTTCAATTGAAAAAGAAGAACAAAAATCCAAACCCCCAAAAACTTAAAGGTTCTTACAAAAATCAAAATAAGTAACGCTTTGAGAGCCTGATTTGTTGGAATTGTAGTAGTCTTGAGACATTATACGATTTTCAAAATTTTCAGATGGACCTAATTTTGATTAATTTTGAGTGACTCTTTTTAATAGAGCCCCAGTCCAATCTAGAACCACAGCAGTAAATGTAGGGCCTGCAGGATAAACTGCTGGGGCTATACTGCCCCCAA
The DNA here is from genome assembly GCA_037893225.1 of Hippasteria phrygiana. Classification (NCBI taxonomy): domain Eukaryota; kingdom Metazoa; phylum Echinodermata; class Asteroidea; order Valvatida; family Goniasteridae; genus Hippasteria; species Hippasteria phrygiana. Next base: position 1,433,464 of record JAZGUH010000184.1, read on the forward strand.
TTATAGCAGGCTGTGGAGGTGGGCAAAATTTAACCCCGATACGAAAAAACCCAAGAAAAGTGCATCTGAAAATGCAATTGATAGGTGTATTTGTAAATAGAAATATGATTTAGAATAAGCCCTAGTGTGATTGCAAATACAAATTATGCTGAATAAACCCAAATAAAAACAAACTAGAAAGCGTTTACTTTACGGAATCCTCCTACCAAAATCGGTCAGAAAAAGGAACATTTTGGAAAAAACCGAACCCTTAATTAACATGTGGCACAACCAGGTATTTCAAGATTTATGTCAGCAAAATCCGTAAAAACACTTTTGAGAGACCATACACTGTGCCAAGAACATCTAAATCAGAAAACAAAGTTTCTTTCCAAAGGCATATATTTCCCGGAAATCAAGTTTCCTAAAAAAAATTCAAGTTTGTGCCAAGCGACACTGCTGATCACGAAAAGCAACATATTGGGACCACGCCACGTATGTTTGGACTTTAGGATCATGTTCGAATTTTTGTTGCACACTTACCCAACCCTTGTTCCTCAGCTCAATGGACTTGAATCAAAGGCACAAAACCACGACAAACACCAGCGAAAGTTTCCCAAGACGAGATGGCCAATAACTGCTGCCAGAAACTTAGAAAAATCGTGAAAACGCCTCAACTTTACGACACTAAAATGTACCCTTAGTTTGGCAACTTATGTGAGCTTCGTCTGAATTCGGTTTGTACTCAGAAAGTGCAACAGAAATTGAGGTCTTGTTTTGATGGCGCATACATTTTGGTGGTTGGAAACTGCTGCAGAGTGTGGGTCTTTTGTTGTGCATTGAAACGGAACGACAAGTTTTGTGTGGGTCTATTTCCTGTGCATTGTTCGTGACCAGCGGCCAATTTCACGGCGATGTTTACCACAAATATTTGCTTAGCATGAAAAGACTTTCTCAGTAAATACAGGATTACAAACCAATTTATGTGAAGTGTATCGCTTGTGGCTGGCATTCAGCTGTTGTTTAACATGGAAATCCCATGGCCTTTCGGCTGGTAACCTGTTTTAACTAATAAGCAAGACTTTTTCTGTGCTAAGCAAATTTCTGTGCTGAGCAGCTATGTGAAATTGGCCCCAGCAGACCAGCGTCGTGTAAATATAAGCTCCCTGGAAATCAGATTGTTGGTCATACTGCGCATGCTCAGTAGGTCCAAGTACGTCTTTTTTTTCCTGGACCAGACTAAGCCAGTTCGGTATTTCAAATGCCCATATGACATTTTATCCCGAACGAACTGCGTGATCTAACGCGCGCGTGTGAACGCAAAATTTGATCGCAACAACGTGCACGTATTAAATTCAATCAGAATGGGCGTTTGGTAATATGGCGTGACATTACGTCAGCAATTTTATCCCGAATAACCTTTGAGATACCGAACTGGCTTATTATCATAATCCAATATTCATGATTTATTTTATATAAATTGCATCGCACGAGGGCGCTAGATATAGTGACGTCTTCAGTAAACTTATTTGGAAGACCTGCCCCCCCCCCCCCCCCCCCGAACTTTTTCCACTGTGGGAAAACATACGAAAGGGCAGCGTTAAATTTTGTCACCATGAAATATTGTAGTATTGCACATGCTTTAAGTGATCAATGAATCGACTATTGGGAGAGTGGCCGCAGTGGCGTACATGTAGCTAAGGGGGGCGTGGGGAGGGGGGGGGGGGCGCACGCTATCAAATATATTGTCTCCCCCAGTCGCCCCTCCCCCCCCCCGCCTACTGAAAATTTCGCAAACGCAGAAAGTAATATATATGTATTATAAAGACAAAAAAAACTGAGAACCCCCCCCCCCAGTAACATCCAGCCCCAGCCCCCCCCCCCCCCCCCCCCCCCCCCCCCGAGTGGAGACAGCCCTGGCCGGCTACGCCGCTGAGTGGCCGGTCACGAGAGAGGGTTAAACCAATAATAGGTAAAAGGAGTCGGACATTCATGGGAGTCGGATATTTATATGACACTGGCGCTGTTGTCGGACCATGGTCGCGGATGTGCTCGGTTAATCAGTTGAAACTTCTAGATTAGTTCATAATCATGTATCTTCTGCAATAAGGTTATTTTCCTAAAGGTAATTTAGAACATTTGCAACTAAAGCTACCAAATTATTATGAAAAACGATGTATACATATAATATGGCAAGTGTTATAACTGTTTAAACATAAACTTTGATAACATGTAAGGCAACATTGAAAAAAGTTTATATCGTCCCCGCCCGATTCCTTTTCAAGGCCGCCGCTCCTTTTTCCCCCTTTATAGTAGGGGAGATGGGGGTTAGTTGGAACACGGGGTAAGTTGAAACATTAAGATCCACAGCTGGCTGTGGAAAACAATTTCAATGTTTCAACTTTAATACCCCGTGTTCCAACTAACCCCCATCTCCCCTACTTTTACCGTGCACAGAAAGATAGCAAAAATAGCGAATTTCATGTGACTCTCTCCCGGCCAATCGAGACACAGAATCTGTGGGTGAGGTGTTATAAGAATGTGCTTTTCAAGATCCTGTGGGAAAATTCACAGGCTTTACTCGGGCGGGACTCGAACCTCCGTTAAGACGTCTGCACTGGTAAGAAAGAGGTCGTTTGGTTCGAGTCTCACCCCGAGTAGGCCTTTGAATTGAGTGCTTTCTCGGAAAGCACTCAGCATATAAAGTGGTGTTTAAATTCTTCAAGATACTGGTACACATTCTGCATCTTGTCAGCTTTAAATAATGAAGTGGACATTTACTGTACATGCATAACGGGACTTTAATGACAGATCATATCCCCCTAGATATCTGAAAGGAATTCCTGAGATTCCGGGAACACAATGACCAAAACCAAAGAGGTTGATGGTGGGAGGGGGATGGGGGGGGGGGGGGGGGGGGGGGGGTTCCGGGGTCCCGCCGTCCAATATCTTGCTTCAAATGGCGCTATACAGCACTTGAGCAGAATACACCCGTATGCATTTTGCACACAATACCGCGTGCTAAAGGTGTACTTTGGTCGTTACCGTAGTAGTGGAGATGGGGGTTAGTTGGAACACGGGGTAAGTTGAAACATTAAGATCTGAAACAAATCTCAATGTTTCAACTTTAATACCCCGTGTAATAGCGCATTTCATTGTAAATCGCTCTCGGCCAATCGAGACACAGAATCTGTGACTGATCATAAACACAACACACACTCTGCAGGTATGTTCGGGAAGGATAAACATTTATCCTTTGTTTCAGCGTTTCTGACCTATATTAATGAATGGATAATTAACGCATTTCTTTCGGGGTTGGGGTCGATTGTTAATGGTCCCCAAAAATTATTGACCACCTATTGAGAGTATACATGTATTGGGGTACGGTTTAAATATAGGCATGTGTGTGGCAAATACTTGTATAGGATGTTATCAGAGTTTTAGCGCGCTATTTTGCAGATATGAAAGTATTGAAATCATGGGAAAGGGGTCATCCTTCCATAGGCGTCGACGTGTGGGGCGGGGACATAATATGTTCCCCAATTTTCGTACTCCGAGGGGACGCTGTCACGCTGACGCGTACCAATTTATTCCCATCTTTTCCTCTACTTTTTTCAACGAAAGACTGTCCTCAAGGATTCTTGTTTGAGATTCTTGTTTTAGAAGTATACATTTTCTGTAACAATTCACTCCATTTTCAGTGACACGTATAGATTTACTTGTATTATTTGTAATCATCGGTCTACATTTAAACAATGGTCTAGAAGTCCCCCCCACCGCCCCTCGCCCCACCCCCACCACTTGCCTAAGCGTTAGCTTGCGTAATCTTGTGAATAATTGCGCCAACATTTTCCGCCAAAATTTGCGATATATTGCGCTATTTGAAAATTTTGCAATTTTTTGCGGCTTTTTGTGTGAAATGCTGTTGCCCACCGGCGCAACGAGCGCAAGAATTCGCCAAAAATCACAGATTTTTCAGGTATATTTTAATTCAAGTCCGGACACAGAAGAGTCGGGGAACGCTTGTGCTGCATTGCGCTGCATTGCGCTCGTTGCGCATGCTTGCGTTATAGGCCTGTACACTGCTTGCGATGCATTGCGGTGCATTGCGAAAGACGTCTAGCGCAGCGTGGCTTGCGCTATTTTACGCTATTTTGGGGCAGGTTAAAAAGCTAGCTCAACAACTTTCGAAGCCATTTCGCGAGCTAAATTTGCGCAAGCTTTTGCAAGAACGCTTGCCCACTGCCGCGCTATCCTATACTTGCGCTATTTTTGGCTTCGCGAGCTGGCACAAGTTTCGCAAGCTAACGCAGTTGGTTGGCAATATGCATAAGAACCACCAGATGCTCTTCAATTTCCTTGCTCCATAGCAGTGGAAGTTCAGAATTGGACTATTTTTAGCCACAGCAAGAAAAGACAGAAAAGATTGAGCGAAACCATCATTTCAACTTTGTATATTACGCAAACATTCTAACGTGTTTCATTATATATTTGAACTGTAGTATTCTCTCAGTGGAATATCTGCAAACAAAGGGATTTCTGAACAACAATCCAAATTCAATATTGACTGACGGAGACCATGATGATATGCATAACTACAACAGTTTGTTAACTTTAATTGAAATGCAGTAAATGTATCTAACTAACGATATTGTAACTTTCGTTAAAAGCAGCCGGAATGAATTTCCAAAGGCGAGTCAGATGACCGATTCTCGGAGACAACGTTCTTTCAATGATATCGTAAATTACTTTGCCGATACAAAATAAGGAGTAGGATAGACGCGTCTATAACTAATAAATTAAACGTTATGCACGCCTGTCCCCAATCGATCTGCTGCTTGTTTGAAATTGAATCGATGAAGGAATTCCAATGTCAGCGCAAGCTATCTTGAAAAAAGGGTTCACCCATTTTGGAAAATATTTCCAGGCGTGATCTAAAAATGGAAGTAAAAAAGGGCTTCTGCTTCCTTTTGGAAAACCACACGACACTAAAATTGTGCCTAATAGGCCTATTGTAACTTCAACTTTGATCAAATATACACTGTAACAAACTAACTAACTAATTGACTAACTAACAATACTTGATACTTATAACACGTTCATATTTAACTGTTGATTTTCATGTTTGCCTTTTTAAAGATATAAGATCAAAATGTGGCTACTTTTCCGTAAAAATTAAAAGTCTTGGCTAAAAAACGATATCAGGCAATGTAGCCTCAAATTTGGCCCCAAATAAGACATGCATGCAAAACCACGAGTAACCTAACGATAGAGAAGTATTTATGAAAAACGACAGTTAAATGTAAACGTGTTTTATGTATATTACAAAAACCCTTCTACTATAGCTGATTAATCTAGATAACAAAGCTTAAGCCGGAATAACTGACATAAAACTGAGTAAAACAACTTATAGAGTAAACAAAATGAAATGACCACTAAAATACGTACATGTTGTAACTGTAATAAAGATTGATAAAAAAACACAAGTTGTAACTGTGATGAAAAACCATGTTAGAACTGTAATAAGTTTGATGGAAAATATAAATCCTGTAAAAGTGTTATAAGATTAATAAAAAAAACCATACATGTAAACTGTAATATGAATGATTAAAAGGGGCATATTGCCAAATTGGGCTACACAACAAAATGGAGTAAAACAACCTGTTTAACAAATCAAAACGAAATTACCACTGAAAAAATATACATGTTGTAACTCTAATAAAATCTAATTCGTCAAACAATCCACAAGGGAAACTGACTAGGTAAATTTGAATACATTTTCGAAGTGAGCAGGAGGAGACCGCCAACATAGGGTACGATAGCTCAGTTGGTAGAGCGCCGGTACGGTATTCCGGAGGTCGCAGGTTCGAATCCCGCTCCTGCCAGTTTTCTTTGCTCACTTTGAAAATCTAATATAATCTAGTTAAAGGTCAAGTCGGAATAACCGACATAAAATGGAGTAAAACAAGCTGTTCAACAAATCAAAACGAAATTACTACTGGTAAAGTATACATGTTGTAACTCTAATAAGATTGATCTAAAAAAAAAAAAACACGTTGTAACTGTATAATACACTTTATAACGAGAATGATGAAAAAACATGTTTGAACTGTAATAATGTTGATGGAAAATATAAATCCTGTCAAGTGTTATCAGATTAATGAAAAACCATGCAAACGTGTACATGTAAATTGTAATAAGACTGATTAAAGGAGCAACACTGCCTTGGAGGCGCCCAATTGGGCTATAAAAAGCGTCCGTCCTAAAATGGCTGTGGTTGGAAAGATCATTCAAAAGTAGAAAATAATACTCATGACATGCATGACCATCCTTTCAAAATGCGCAATTTGTCTGGAAATCATTGACGAAAATCATTTTGGAAACGCCAGTTTGGTTCGGAAAAAGTCGATCCGTTGGAGTGGCGCCCTTGGTCTTTATACAACACCTGAATAAATCCCAGCCATCTGATTGGTGGATTGTCGATCACGTGCATTGAATTATTTGTTCCATCGCACGCCGCGAGAAGTAACATCACACGCGGTATAGGCGTGTGATGTAACTTCGCAAATTTCACGGTCATTATAGGTGGCGCTACAACACGCCTGTCATTCATACAAAATGGCGGACGATGTTCCCGAACCGCGGCTAACAGACGACGAAATTGTAACTCTTATCGGCGATGCTGACGCTGCTAACACAAAGAGACAAATCAAATATGCAGTCAAATGATTAGAGGGATTTGCAAGACACGCAGGAATAATTCGGAACTAATTCGGAACTTGACAACTTTTTGTCGCGGTTTTATGCGGGACTGAGAAGGGAAAACGGCACGTTGTAGGCCTACACAAAGAAATCCATGCATGCAATCCGACGAGGATTTATTCAGGTGTTGTATAACTTGACAAATAATGAATGTTTCACATTCGTGCAATGGTAAGAACAACTTCATTCGGCGACAGATGGAATGCCCCATTCTACTCGGCAAGTTCGCCTCGTGGAATGGAACATTCAATCTGTCACCGAATGAAATTATTCTTACCATTGCACTCATAAACATTCATAATTTGTATAATATCGCATTGGTTGAGTACAGACTGCACCATAATGTGCGGCGCGGGTCTGAATGTCCGCATGTCGGTGCTTCGGTTTGTCCTCAAGTTCTCCGTAAATGTTACACATCATTATTTTTATATGGTGGAATTTTTACACTCGGACCTTTTAAATAACCAAAGAGATTAAATTTGTGAGGATTTCAGGGCAACGTTTGCCTTATTAAAAATATGCATACTGCAACTGTAATAAGATTGATGATGAAAAAAAAAATGTTGTGACTGTAATTTGATTGATTGATAAAAAATACATATTGTAACTTTAACAACTTGAAGATTGATACAAAATAACTAACTGTAAAATTATTAATAGAAAGCCTATATGTTGTAACTGTAATTAGATCCGATTAACAAAAACACCGTAATAATAATAATAATAATAATACAAGCATTTGTAAAGCGCCATCTATCTATGTAGACATATTCCGAGGCGCTTGAAGAAAAGAAACTGTCCAGAACTCTACAAATAATTAAATATACATGTACATGTATGTATACTTGAAACAAAACCAGCAATCTAATTATAAGTCGAGTTAAACAGGAATGTTTTAAGAAGGAATTTGAAGGTATGTAAAGATTGACAGCTACGAATTTCCTGAGGCAAAGAGTTCCATAGAGTGGGCGCCGTAACTGAGAAGGCATAGTCCCCATACGATGTTCTAGTTCTTGGTGTCACAAGAAGATGTTTGTCAGATGACCTTAGGTGGCGATTAGGGGAATACTAATGTTGTAATACTATGTTGTAACTCCAATAACTAGCCCTGAGGGCTGTAAATGGTTCCTTTTTTAAACTTCTGGCTTTTTACCATCATGTTGACAGTAAAACGCCAGAAGTTAAAAACGGAACTATTTACAGCCCTATATGTAGGGCTACTCCAACAACATGATCATCTATCAAAATGTTGTACTATATTAAATACACTTGATACAAAAACATACATATTGTAACTAATAAGATTGATGAAAATCTAATGTTGTAACTGTAATAATATTGATTAAAAACATGTACATTGTATAATTATAACTTTAAGAAGATTTAATTTGTTAACGAAAAACCGTACATGTTGTAAGTGCAATAATTCATGAAAAAAAAATGTAACTGTAATAAGATTGATAAAAAATGATTGTAATTTAATACGACTGATGGAAACTGGCTGCATCACTTTCACTTGATTAAAGAACATCCAAAAGGAAAACTACCAAATTATTATTGAAAACCTTACATAACAACTGGCAAACAAGTCTCAAGAATCCTGTACAATTATAGTGCGTGGTGTGCTATCATTCTCAAGAAGAATGTGATTTTGCATTAATTTCAAATGATGGTCAGTTGACCATCGTTGGTCAAAACCTGACTTTTTCAAGTACTGCCACCCAGTTTATAGCAAATTTAGTTAGTCAACATTTGGTTTACAATCAGTATAATACATCCGTGAACGGGTGCAAGTCAGCTAGTCTGGTTCCCTGACCTGACAATTCTCTGATGTCTATAAACTGCCACATTTCATTTGAAGTAGGGTCAGGCAACCAGATAACAAGAACAGCATGAACGTAAAACTTTAAACAGGTCATTGCAATTTGCTATAAAATACTAACCCACACATCCATCAATTTCTGAAAATTACAGCGAAAGATAAATGTCGTATATTATATTCCTTTTAGTTAAAGCTGCAATATACATGCTTAGCAACCGTTAATCAGATTGATACAAAAACTATATACTTGATTAAAAAACATACACATTGTAACTGTAATAAGATTGAAAAACGTAACTGTAAAAAGATTCATGAAAAAATGATGTTGTAACTGTAATAAGATTGATTACAAAAACCATGTACATGTATGATTGTAACTGTAAGAAGATCTTTTTTGTTAACGAAAACCAGTACATAATGTAACTACAATAACATAAAAATATTAATGAAAAAACATAAATGTATATAACTGTAATAAAACATAACATGTTGTAACTGTAATAGCCATAAACATGGTAACTGGCTGCATCACAAGGTAATACATTTGTAAACATCAAAAAACAAAACTACCAAATTATTATCATGAAAGACCTAAGGGACCATTCAAAATTTTCAATGTTTTGAAATTTCGATTTTTCATTTTTTCGATTGTGTTTATACCCACTCACCCACCCCAATTTTCGATCTTAAAATATTTATATGCCATTGAATACAAAAATAATATAATGTCCAGTTCAGTTTATTTCACAACACATTCAACTTCATTGTTATATCTGATACCGGAAAATTCAATAATATACCTTGATCCACCCACCCACCCACCCACCCACATTTTCGAGAGAAAAAAAAAATCCAAATTTAAAAATGTAGAAAATTTTGAATGGCCGCTAATAAGGTCTCAAGGATCCTGTACGTGGTGTGCTGTCATTCTCAAGAAAAATGGGATTTTGCATAAATTTCAAATGATGGTCAGTCGACCATCGTTGGTCAAAACCTGACTTTTCCAAGTACTGCCACCAAAGTCCACATTTTTGTTTACAATCGGTTATACATCCGTGAACGGGTGGAAGCCGGCTAGTCTGGTTCCCTGACCTGACAATTCTTTGATGTCTATAAACTGCCACATTGTACTTGAAGTTGGGTCAGGCAACCAGACAACTAGAAAAGCATTTTGTTCTTGGTTTTTACACTATCTATGAACATACATGTAAAACTTAAAACGGGTCATTGCAATAATATTTGCTTTAAACTACTAACCCCCAGATTCTTCTATTTCTGAAAATTACAGCAAAAGCAAATTGTCGTTTATTATATACTTTTAAATCTGCAATGTACATGCTTAGCAACCGTTAGCAAAAAAAGAGAGATTTTTCGTTGCTAATTAATTATTAAAGATAATTTAAACGAAAAACAAACTCAATAGTTTGTGTTTGGTCCTGCCAGAGCAACGTCGCATGCACATGCATGTATAACATGGCCCACCCAATTGAAATTTGAAATTTGTCCTCTGAATAAACACGGGAACTTGTAATCAGTTATTCAGTTACATTGTTGGAGAAAATGAACAAAACTGCCACTTTAAAAGTTTCCTCATAATAGTGGAATTTTATTCCATAATTCAACTGATACTGGGCAGGCCCTATTTATAAGGGACGTCAAATCTGTCCACTAGCTGCTAATTAAAGGGCTAATGCATGACGAGTACCTATTTTCGTCCGAAAAAGTGCACGAAACTGCGTTTTCTGATCAACACCACCACTTTAAACTGGGGACTCGTCATAAGCCCTTTATTTATGTTGGCGGATCTGGCCCCCTCCAAAATAGGGCCTGCCCAGTACATTGGTATAACATGGAATCTGAAACTTTGGGTAAAGTATGTGAGGTACATTTACTTTTAAAGCGACAGTGTTGTCAACAAAATGCAGTAAGGCAAAATTTTAAAAAGTTTATATCGTCCCCGCCCGATTCTTTTTCGAGCCCGCCGCTCCTTTTTCCTTTTTCTCAAGAAAACAAAACAAAAAAACTCCACAAAAAATTCAAACGTTGGCCAACTGAATGTGCACACAAAATTGGCGGAAGTTGATCAACGTTCGGGTGAACACTCTAAAAACTGTGTTTTAACACAATCTTTGCAATCAGTTTGTAAACATTAGTCCATGGGCCAGACCAGATATCGGTACCACCTAAGGTGGCAAAACATTACGGGTGCCAAATGCTTTGTATGATCGACCTAAGTACAAAAACATGTGATAGCATCTCCAAATGAGTAGCTTAGTCTCTTTTTTTCTTAGTTTTGTGTTTTGCCATTAAGTTACATTATAATAGCATTCTACATGTATGTACATCTCTTAGCATATGGGTTGGGCTAATTTTAATTACGCTGTTATTGCACGTGATGTATGACAATAAAATATAGACAGGCAGTTGGTTAACAATAAAACTTATTCCAGTAGTGCATGTTGATTGTTGCAATACATTTTGTTTCGGGGGGGGGGTGGGGGTGGGGGGGGGTGGGGGTGGGGGGGGGGTGGGGGTGGGGGTGGTGGTATGTTGGTATGTTACAGTACTCTGGCTTGACAACTTATAAATATGCACCCTTTCAGCGCTTTCCGCTGAACTATACAACAAAGCATAATGGTGTAATTGCGAATTAATCAACTGTATCCTAACCTAATTGCTAAGGATTTATGTAGTAAGCTCATTCTGACTGGGCTTTAAAAGTGGGCATTTACTACCACTAAGCTACCACCCTGGGATTGCTATCACATCAATGTATCATCCTTAGACATAGACCTTTCAAAAAAGTGTTATTAGATTTTGCTACCTCAGGTGGTACCAATAAGTGAAATTTTTGCCTCGAGTGATGGAAATCTGGCTGCACCACTTTCACTTGTTAATAATAATTTGGGAGGCTAATCATCCTTACTCGCAGCTGGGATGCTGAATTGCGAAGGACGCGGCTACAACGTGGTCGAGTCGCTGGCACGTAAAGGCGCCTCTGGCAGCCGGCCTACATCGACCCACATATGACCACGGAGCACAGCCAGAGATCGAAAGTGTTTGATTTTTCCGGAGGGAGGAAAGCCGGAGGACCCGGAGAAAAACCCTCGTGTCACAGGAGAGAACCAACGCACAACTCTACTCACATATGGTCCGAGCCGGGAATCCAACCCGGCCACCCATGCTACCCATGCCACCCAAAAGGTAATACATTTGCAAACATTAAACAAAAACCTTCAAATTATTTTGTATTAAAAAAAAATATATATATTTTGAGAATTGCTAAATAACAGTCTTAAACATCCTGTGAAACCATGGCACACGGGCTGTCATTTTCCAGAAGAGTGGGATTTTGTATCAATTTTCAATTATGGTCGGCTGACCATCGATGGTCAAAACCTGACCTTTTCGATTACTGCCCTTAGTATTTAGGGAGTCCATATTTTGTTTGCAAACGGTGAAGGCCAGCTAGTCTGGTTCCCTGACCTGACAATTCCCCGATATAAATTGCCACATTTCGTTTGAAGTAGGCCAGGGAACCAGACCACAAGAACAGCATTCTGTTTTTGGTTTTTCCAGCATCTATGAACATAAAACTTTAAACAGGTCATTGCAATAATATTTGCTATAGGCTAACCACCAAATCCATTCATTTCTGAAAATTACAGCAATTAAGCAAATGTCGTAATACATTTAAAGCTGCAATATACATGCTTAGCAACTGTTATCAGATTTTTGGCTGCTAATTAATTATTAAACTAAGATCATTTGAACGGATAACAAACTCCAGTTCTATTTATTCACTTTCTTTGTTCTTTATTCAAATTTACTATATATAGTGTGGTTTGTTTGATGGATAACAAACTCAATAGATTGTGTATAATATGGTCCACCCAATGGCAGTGCAAATTGATATTTGAAATTTGTCCACCAAACACGGGAACTCGTAATCAGTTATTCCGTTACATTAGATTGGGGAAAATGGATAACTTTGATAATGCACCAAAAATAACTGAATGTAGTGTTACAATTTGCGGGGTGAAATTCAAAACTTTGTTTACAATTTAAAAATTTGGTCTTCAAAATTAGGATACGCTCCCCTGAAAAAAAATCTGGCGTACCTGCCTGCTAAAGATAACTCTGTCATGGTATGATACACCAAATAATGTCTTAGATATTTAAAACATGGGTTCAAACAGGTGATTCTCCTTACAGAGTTCCAGAAGGTTCCTGTTCAGGCACCAGAGGCTGCCTTTCTGCCAATGTGCCTTGACTGCCTTCATCTGGGCGTACTCCAGCTCGACTTCCTTGTGAAGGTCCTCCAGCTAGACTTCCTTGTGAAGGTCCTCCAGCTAGACTTCCTTGTGAAGGTCCTCCAGCTCCACGTTCTTGTGAAGGTCGTCCAGTAGTACTTCTTTGTGAAGGTTCTCTAGCTCCACTTCCTTGGGAAGTTCCTCCACCTCCACTTTCTTGGAAAGTTGCTCCATCTCCACTTTCTGGTGATACTCCTCCATCCCTATATGTACTTCCTGGTGAAGGTCTAATTGTACCCATTTTCATGTGCAGTAGGTTTTCCTTTATGGTACTTAAGAGACTAGCAGCTCCGTTTTGCTTAAGAAGGTCTTCATCCTGGGACAACATATTAGCGTTGTCAATAATAATCGTAATGTACTCCTTACACTCTACCACTTTGTCACTTCCCGGTAGCTTTAGTAAGTTTTGTAGGCATGCATGTATGCCAAGTAAGCGATCAACGGTTACTTGTTGCTCAAGAAGGTTTTCTATTCTTTTGTCATGTTCGTGGTATTTTTTCTGGGACATGTCGTTAATGTAAGATCCAATTTCCGAAATAATCCACTTACAATAAAGTCTGCGCCCGTCCCTTGCGGTCGCTATGGTATTTTCGTTAAGTTTTCTTAGCAGTTCCAGCAACTGCTCAGCTCCAATATTACCTTCCTCCGTAGTACACACAAGGTAGTAGATGATACGAATGGTGTGCAGCACATAAGCACCAAGAACGTTTTTGTCATGGGCACTGTCATCAGCTGAAGGTAGCTGATTCATTGGAAACTTACACCTACCCCAAGCCTGATGGCTGATTTTGTCTGTCATATCCTTCAATTGGTCGAGGTTGAGGGAATTCTTGCTCAGATACAATTCCATAAACCTGAGTCTACCCAGTATCTCAGATACATGTAGAAACCGCTGCAACCCCAACTCTACAATTAGTTGAAATTCGCAATTAATATTCAAGAAGAGATGTTTCTTCACGTAAGGAAGAGCTTTTGCTATTTCTTCATGGTTTTCAAAATTTCCTTCAGGCACCAAGGGTTCACCCTTGAAGTATTCCACCACTGTTGAAACCGTTTTATACTTTTTGTCTGAAGGAAATAGAAAGGCCACAGTATCTTCTCCCAATTCCCAGATAAGTGGGCCAAATTCGTCTTTGATGTTTTCGGGGCACTTTCCTTGCAGGAGTAACTTGATGCGCAAACTCTGGAAAAGTCGTATGACTACATCCAAAAGTTTATGAAGTATTACAAGCCCACTCTCTGATACTCGCAATTCATGTTTATTCCTAAAGTGAGGATAATTGTCCGGGTGCAGCATGTACCGTACTACATCAAGCCCTGTGATTAAAAACTTACCGGACAACTTACAAATTACGATTTCTGTGTAATACTCTTTTATTTTCTTTATGCGTCTGAGAATGCCTTCATTTTCAAGTTTGGGGTAGTCACTGCTTATAATATCGGCAATTTTATCCCTCTCTTCTCGGTCTAGTTTCCACCATTTTTCACGCTCTTCTCGGTCCAGTTGCTGTTTCTTGTCAAGCTTTTCTTTCTCTCTCAGGTATATGTTAACCACGTATAGGGTTACAAGGGCAATGATAACCTGTATGATAGAGAATATGACATATACAGTGTCTCTATCACTCCAAGATGGTGAAGTTGTTAAAGACTGGTTACCAGGTAGACACTCGGCCTCTTCTATCTCAGTCATGTTGATGCTGCTGTTTGTGTAGCTTATACTGATGTTCCGCTGGAGTATCACACCTCCTGCAAATAGCAAGATTAAATGTTGACTATTATTGAAATTTATTCAAATCAACAAAATTAGCCGGCCTAACCTCTCAAACTTAGCAAGTTCTTTCTCAAATGCAAATGACAGTGGAACAAGAAACAAACACACCAGGCAGGGGACACACAAGCAAGTGGGGTGGGTCCTATAGACCTACTCGTTTGTTTCTTGTACCACTGTCATTTGTCTTTGAGAAAGGACTTGTTGTAAGTTCGAAACGTTAGGCCAGCTAATTTTGTTGATTTGTATATATCAGGTCAATTCAGCCGGTCAGTTTGCAGCAGTCTAATTCATTTTCATGAAATGTATTCAAGTTTAAGCAGTATAGATTAAATTACTTTAAGATATTTGAAACTATTTACAAGACATTTTGAATTATGTCAAGATATCTTGAAAGAATTGGCCACCTCGATTGTTTGGGTGTATGTTGAAGAAAATCCATTTTCAGAAATCTCTCAATCGCAGAAACAGCAACATTTCTGGAAATGACCAAGCAAGTGTTATTATTCATTTTCCCCATGAACTTGAACATTGATCAATATGCAATCCTACAAAATTCACACATCAGTGTTTTAAACGTAGTATACAACATTTACAAACATAAAAAAAAAAAAAAAAATACTGAATTGTTACAAAATACCTCACTAGACTGTAAGTACATGTAAATACAGCTCAAGCATCCTGTGAAATGATGGCACCCGGTGTGCTGTAGTTTTCACAAAAAGTGGAAATTTGTATCGTTTTCCAACGATTGTTGGCCGACAATCGTTGGAAATAGTCTAGTTCACCGACCTGATAATTCCCTGACTCTATAAATTGCTCCGTTTTGGTCTCATAGTAGGATCAGGGAACCTACCAGAACAATTTTCTCTCTCTGTTTTTCCAGCATGCACACAAAACTTTAAACAGGTTAGTGTTACAGTATTTGGTAAATATAATACTAACCCAAAAATTCATCTATTTCTGAAAACTACAGTTGTATACTACCTTTAACAGGTGTGGTATGAATACAAATATCTTGTAAATAGATATTGTGCTTTTTACTTAATGTAAACTAAATAATGAGTGACAGGCGGACCCGAGAATGAAAAGCAAGTGAATATCAGGCTACTAAAAAGCTTCCTTAGCAGCCATCCATTTTTGTCATCATTTTCACGAGCGTACAAAAAGGTTTGTTTTCTGAACCCCCTTCCCTTCCAACAGAGCGAGGAAAAAATATGATGATTTCTCTGTTCGGTCTTTCACGTGTTTTAATTAAGCACTTCTTAAAACATTGCATGGACTTTCTGGGACACCATGTACTTGTAGGATAATCAAGACTGCACAACAATCCCATAAAATGAACACATAAACACTTCCCAGTTGTACCAGTGGATTCATTTAAAAAACAGCAAGCAGGAAGTCGCGGGTTCGCATCCCGCCCGAGTAATCCTGTGATTTTTTCCACATAGGCTCTCGGAAAGGACTCAGTACACAGTGCTTTATACACCAAACGAGGGGAGGGGGCAAGCAGGGGGAGCTGAGCCATGTGAATCAAGGAAAAGAACCTTGACGGAAAAGGGAAGAGCCCACCATGTTGATTTTAAGAGAAAGATGTACATGGCAAAGAGAACCGAGCTCACCAGACGGAGGAGGAGAATTCTGCAGATGAAGGGAGAGTCTTTCAACATAGCCACATGGAAGAAAGAATTTGGCCAGGCCCAGATAACTTGGGATGAACTGAATGAGATTTCAGAAGAATTGATACATCTGATAATTGATGATGATGAATCAACTATCATGTACAATCATCACGATAAGGCCTGTATGGATTGGGACAACTTTGAGCGAGACGTGCGATCAGAAATCGAGCACATGCAACACCTAGAAGAGCTGCGAGCAGAAAATATGTCCGCCATTTCTGGAAGTTCCAGAAAATCCAGCAGAGCACCATGCAGTTCGCACAGAACCAAATCTAGTTCAACCAGATCTTCACGGGCTGAAAAGTTTTACCTTCAGAAAGAAGAGGCAGCGCTGAAAACAAAGTTGGCGTTTGCAGCAGAAGAGCGATGTCTGAAGCTACAAAGATTGGAGGAGGAAAGAAAGCGGTTGGATGAGGAGAAGTTAGCTCAGATTACTCAGTTTGAGCAAGATGAAAAGTTGGAGCAGTTTCGTCTGAAGAAGGAATTAGCAGAGAAGCAAGCCCAACTTGGCATCTTCCTTGACTTTGAGACAGAGAATGAGGACTATGGCTTGACAGAGCATGCCTTATCAGCCGTCCCAACCGAAGATAAGGCAAAAGACTTCAAGAAGTTTTTTGAATCCCATGAGTTCTCATCTCCCGTTTCCCCTGTAATTCTCCATCAGAGTCCAACGGCTGCTGCGTCTTTGCCGAGGGAAGTTCCTCTCGTGTTAGAACCACAGTCAGTGCCAAAGTTCACGTTACAAGGACTTGCACCAGCCGAGAGCCATCACGACGACAGAGTACAAAGTGTACTAAACCCAAATGCCGACAACTTCAATGTGGACGGTGTCCCATCGAGCAACCCCCCTCACCAGCATACCGAGACAATCCCAGAAATTGACCAAAAACCGCAGAGTGGATGGGAACAAGTTGCATTTTCTCTTGAAAAATGCTTCAAGCTAATGGCTGGAGAGAACAAGGAACAGAATGACATCAACCGCAAGCTTGCAGTGTCGAGCCAACTGCCCAAGATTACGATACCTGTGTTTACCGGTGATCCTCTTCAATATCCACTGTGGCAAAACTCATTCAATTCGCTCATCGATCAGAAAAACCTAGATGTCAACACAAAGATGAACTATCTAAACCAGTATGTTGCAGGGAAACCAAAGCAGGTCGTCGAGCACTACCTACTCATTGGCACGGACGACGCCTATCAGAAAGCTAGAGATCTGCTAGCAGAAAGATATGGCAACAGTAGTGTTGTAAGCTCAGCATTTACTAGCAAGCTGGAGACATGGCCCAAGATACCCCCTAGAGATGCAGCAGCACTGAGATATTTTTCTGACTTTCTCAACAAGATCGTGGCAGCCAGAAGGACAGTCCCGAGCCTGGGTATTTTGGACTTTGCCAAAGAAAATGTTCGACTGGTGGAGAAGCTTCCATATTACCTAGACTCCAAGTGGAGGGACACCATTGAACGATGGAGATCATCCCACGATGAAGGAAGTTTCCCCCCTTTCGCAGAGTTTGCGGATTACGTCGAGAGAGCTGCAAAAAAGGCCAACATGCCTGAGCTAGAAAATCTGGCTAGAAACAGGGAGAACCCTAGATCGAGTGGTCCAAGCACTAGCGGTACTCAGTCAAAATCAAGTAAGCCTTCCAGTGCGAGAGCATTCACCACCTCAAGTAAGCAGAATGAAGATCGTTCAAACCCGGTGCAGAAGTCTGCGGACCAAAGTTTGTGCCCGTTCTGTAAAAAACATCACCATCTTGATGAGTGTGAAGTATTCACGAAGAAGCCCTACAGCGATCGCAAAGATTTCTTCTTCAAAAGACGGCTATGCATGGGCTGTGGAATAAGTAGCCAGCATCAAGTAAAGGAGTGCAACGACAAGAAAACTTGCACAAAATGTTCTGGTGCACATTTGACATGTCTTCATCGCAACAAACCCAAAGAAGCGATGGCAAACTGCACAACTGTATGTTCAGTACAAGACCAAGACGGCCGTGATCACTCTATGATCGTACCAGTATGGGTGAGACACGAGAGTGACCCCAACAACATGTCTTTAGAGTACGCCATTTTGGATGACCAATCGAACGTGGGTTTTCTATCCAACCAGCTCTGTGAGCGTCTCCATCTAAGTGGAACTGAAACTGATTTGCTGCTCACCACGATGCAGGAAAAGAACGCTCATGTGAGAAGTAAGAAAATTGTAGGCCTTCAAGTGATGGACTTCAATAAAGAGCACATCATCAATCTTCCTGCGTGCTTCACACGTGACACTGTTCCAGCCAATAAATCGCAGATCCCAAAACCAGATGTAGCCAAGCAGTGGAAACATCTTGAGCCTATTGCAAGTCAGCTCATGCCGTATGATAGGAAGCTGGAAATTTCTGTGCTCATTGGCAATAATTGCCCTAGAGCCGTTCGTCCGAGAGAAATCATCGCTGGTGGTGAAGACGACCCCTATGGGCAGAGATCCCTTTTGGGGTGGGGCATCATAGGGAATGTGTGTCAGTCGAGAAAGTTCTTCGTGCACTGGAGTCTGACTTCAAAGAGAAAAGTCCCCACACTCAGCCATACTCAGTTGAAGATGAAACCTTCATGAACATCCTCGAGAATGGGATAAGAAGGAGACAAGATGGCCATTACGAGATGCCTCTTCCTTTGAAGTCAGAAAACATATCACTCCCCTACAACCGTAAGCTAGCAGAGAAGCGGTGGCTCCAACTAACAGCAAGATTTAGGAAAAAACCAAAGTTCTCCAGCGATTACAGAGAGTTCATGAAAGATGTCATCAGTCAGTGTGCAGAAAAGGTTCCTAGCAACCGCTTGGAAGTCCAAGATGGAAAAGTAAACTTCATACCTCACACTGGGGTATATCACCCAAAGAAACCGGATAAGATCCGCGTGGTGTTCGACTGTTCAGCTAGATATGCAGGAGTCTCCCTCAATGACTACTTGCTGCAAGGACCAGATTTGATGAACGCCCTTCTGGGTGTTCTGTGCAGATTTCGACAGGAACAGGTGGCCTTTATGGTGGATATAAAGAGTATGTTCCACCAGTTCTTTGTCGAGGAGAAGTATCGTGATCTGCTTCGTTTCCTATGGTGGGAAGACGGTGATCCCGACAAGGAAGTCATCGAATACAGGATGAAAGTACATCTCTTTGGTGCAGGTAGTTCACCTGGATGTGCCAACTTTGGGCTCAAGAGAGCTGCTGATGATGGAGAAGAGAAGTTTGGAACGCAAGCTGCCAACTTCATCCGTCAAGATTTCTATGTTGACGACGGTCTTCAGTCGGTTTCAACAGTTCCAGAAGCAGTCTCCTTAATCAATGCTAGCAAAGCAATATGTGCCAGTGCAGGTCTGAAGCTTCATCGCGTCATGTCAAACAGAAGAGAAGTCTTGGAGTCAGTTCCAGAAGACGAGAGAGCCAAAGGTCTGAAGGATCTTGACTTGACAGTTGACCCTCTACCGGTTGAGCGTGTTCTTGGTGTAATGTGGTGTGTCCACAACGACACCTTTGGTTTCCGGATTGAGCTGCAAGATCGCCCTCTTACAAGACGTGGAATCCTGTCCACTGTAAGTTCGATCTACGATCCCAATGGCTTCGTTGCCCCTGTGACCCTGAATGGAAAGCAAATTCTCCAACAGATGTGTAAAGACAACCTAGATTGGGACAGCCCAATTCCCGACAACCTACGCCCTGTGTGGGAGAAGTGGCGTGCAGATATCCACCTTTTAGAGAAGCTGAAGATCCAGCGATGTTTCAAGCCAGGAAACTTTGGTCAAGTAAAGACCATTGAGCTTCATCATTTCTCTGATGCCAGCGAGTATGGTTATGGACAGTGTTCATACCTGAGGCAAGTGAACGAGAAGGACCAGGCACACAATGCGTTCGTCATTGGCAAGGCGAGAGTCACGCCCCTAAAGCAAGTGACGATCCCACGACTAGAGTTGACCGCAGCGACTATATCAGCAAGGATGAGCGAATTCTTGCGTGCCGAGCTCTCATACCAGAACATCAAAGAATACTTCTGGACAGATAGCAAGATTGTTCTTGGGTACGTGAAGAACGAGGCCAAGAGATTCCACGTGTATGTTGCCAATAGAGTACAGCAGATCCGGGAGACAACGAATCCAGCTTCTTGGCAGTACGTAGAGACCAGTGTCAATCCTGCTGATGAAGCTTCCCGAGGTTTATCGGCCACGCAGCTGGTAGAGAATTGTAGCTGGTTGACAGGTCCCGACTTCCTCTGGAAAGATGGTCCCTTTCAATCTAAAGAACCAGCAGAGTCCCTCGAGTTGGATAGTTCTGACCCGAATGTAAGAAGTACGACAGTCCTTGCAACCACAGCAGTGCATACAGACGCCAGACAGCTTCCAGGATACCTTGAGACATCCCGACTTCATCACTTCTCGAGTTGGCACCGAGCACGTAAAGCGGTTGCTCTCTGTCTACTTCTCCGGACCAGGCTCAACACCAGAGAAGTGAAGCGGAACAAGGACGGAAATAAACCTCCGGTAGCAATACAAATATCCGTCGATGAGCTGCAGGCATCAGAGAAGTCTATCATCAGAGGCTTGCAGTATGAGCATTTTGACAAGGAACTGCAAGCCCTGCAGGAACTGAACGTGACCGGAGAAATCATTGATCGAAAGACGACTAGAGCAAGAAATGTCCGACTCAAGAAAACCAGTTCTCTATACCGGCTGGATCCTTATCTTGACGATGAAGGTATTATTCGCGTGGGCGGCTGTATAGATAGAGCAAATCTCCCAAGGGATGTCAAGCATCCAATTATCTTACCAAGAAAGAGTCATGTGACAGAGTTGCTGGTAAGACACTTCCATCAGAAAGTCAACCACATGGGACGAGGGATGACCCACAACGAGATAAGGCAGAGAGGTTACTGGGTGATTGGAGGTTCTTCGGCAGTATCTAACCTCATAGCGACGTGTGTTACATGCAGGAGACTAAGAGGCGTCCTGCAAAAGCAAAAGATGGCCGAGCTACCCAAAGACAGGCTATGGCCAACACCCCCCTTTTCCTACTGTGCCGTCGACTATTTTGGGCCTTTCTATATCAAGGAAAGAAGGAGCCAAGTCAAGCGCTGGGGAGTCCTGTTCACATGTATGGCCTCTCGCAGTGTTCATTTGGAGTCTGCCAATTCACTGACGTCCAGTTCGTTCATCAATGCCCTCAGTAGATTCCAGAGTCGTCGTGGTCCTATCCGTCAAATGCGCTCTGACCAAGGTACAACGTTTGTTGGAGCCAGGAACGAACTGAAGGAGGCTTTGGGAGACATGGATCAAGATCGAGTACAAGAATACTTGCTAGAGAACAACTGCGAGTGGATTCCGTTCAAGATGAACGTTCCGCACTCCAGTCACATGGGTGGTGTGTGGGAGAGACAGATTGGTACTGTTCGAAGTGCACTTGAAACCCTTCTCACCAAGTCTGGAAATCAGCTGGACGACGAAGCCTTTAGAACCTTCCTGACCGAAGTAGAGTGCATCATCAACTCGAGGCCGCTCACTGTAGAAGGTCTGTCTTCCCCAGAGGGTCCTGAGCCCCTGACACCTAATCACCTGTTGACGATGAAGCCCAAAGTTGTGCTTCCCCCACCTGGAAAATTCCAGCAAGTAGACATGTATTCTCGCAGTTGGTGGAGACGAGTTCAGTATCTTGCCAATGAGTTCTGGCTTAGGTGGAGGAAAGAATTTCTCCATCACCTTCAGTCACGACAGAAGTGGGTGCATCCAGAGAGGAACTTCATGGTCGGTGATGTTGTCATTTCCAAGGAGAAGGAGGAGACTCGTAACCAGTGGCCTCTAGCTCGTGTTGTGGAAACGTTTCCTAGTGATGATGGGCATGTGCGCAAGGTCAAGATCTTGATGGCAGATGGCGCACTGGACAACCTGGGCAGACGACAACACTCTCCCAGCCTCCTGGACCGGCCAGTCCACAAGCTTGTTCTCCTTCTATCAGCCGAGGATGCCAAGAGACAAAGGTCAGTGATCCAATCTAATAGCCAGGAGACCTGAGAATTCCCCGACAAGGAGCCAAACACTGACGAGGGACTCAACGGAGCAGATGCACTGCAGAGACGATGAATGAACATTTTGATAATATGAACACTTATTTTACTTGTCTTAATTTGTTTAGTTTTTGTATAACTGCAGGCAGCAGTTAGGAGAGCCATGTCACTGCAGCAGTGCGTACAGTGAAGTCATTTGGAGGTAGATTATCTTCTTCCTTTTTTACCACATTTAATACATAAAATGTAGGTTTGTACTTTCCATAGTTTATGAAATAAGTAGTTCTTTTGATATAATTTAGTTCAAGAGGATAAGTATGAATTCAATCATACTTAGTGGAAGAGCCTGTTTAAGTGTTTTAGTATATTAACCTCCTTCCCAGAACAGGTGACCTTGTCTGTGTGTACATGTACTCACAGTGCAGCACCACTGGGTACAGTGTTGCTATACATGTGCAGGCAGCCATCTTTACTTATGTGAATCACTACAGTAATAATGTGATCTTACTCAGTACAGTTTATAGAAACCTCTCGAAGTTTGCGAGTTTATTCACCCCTTATTGGACATCAAAAGACCCCAATTTGGTAAGCCTTGTTTTCCTTATTCAATACAGCTATATTCATCAGTCATCGGATGGAGAAATTAATAGTTTTTAGATGACTTTTACAGTGACTTTTACAGCCGAAATGAGCGACTAGATTTTAGCATGTTTTAATAGTTTTTATTCATTGTTACAACTTTATGATACGTATATCTTATGAGTGTTTCTTGTTTTTACATTAAATTCCAGATTGTTATCTCGACTACTATACTCAACAACTGGACGAATTGACAAGTCGACTCTGCGTCCTATTTTGTTGTGCTTGGTTGGTGTATTTAGTTGTGAATACCAGTCTTTTGGGCCCTTCGGGTACTTGTCTCATAAGTTTGAGGCACTTTGTTAGAGTGAAACTCCTCAGGGCACACGTGAGCCCCGAGGCAGGCACAGTGAGTGAACACCGCAGAGTAAACCAACCAAGTTATGACTCAGTTTCAGTTTACTTAAGGAGCCGCCAGTCTAGGAGCCGCCAGTCTAGGAGCCGCCAGTCTAGGAGCCGCCAGTCTAGGAGCCGCCAGTCTAGGAGCCGCCAGTCTAGGAGCCGCCAGTCTAGGAGCCGCCAGTCTAGGAGCCGCCAGTCTAGGAGCCGCCAGTCTAGGAGCCGCCAGTCTAGGAGCCGCCAGTCTAGGAGCCGCCAGTCTAGGAGTCACTTATCCAGGAGCCGCCTATTAGGCGGGGAGTTGAATAAACCACTGTGTACTAACACTGCAGTGACTAACACGTATTTCAACAACCCTGATATATAGTCCCATTCTTGGCGTCATCCGCGGTCAAAACGCTGGCACCTCCTTGACTATGTGCTAACTCGCAGAGCGGACATCATGGACGTAGCACACAGGTAATGCGTGCTGCGGATTGTGACACCGATCACCTGATGATACGGGCGAAGCTGAAACTGGTTCTGAATCCACCACGTCGAAAGACTGCAGCTAAACAGCGCAAGCGCCTAAATGTGGCGGCCCTACGAGATCCAGAAGTAGCTAAAGCGTTAGCAAGCAGCATAGACGCTGGCCTCAACGGTGACCAGACTGAAAATACTTTAGCCAAAGACCTTTGGCTGGATTTTAGAACGAAGGTCTGTGACATTGCATCCAAAGTCCTTGGTCATCAAAAACCACGCAGTGCTGACTGGTTCAATGAGAATGATGCTGACATACAAGCACTTCTGGAGACCAAGAGGAAGCTGTTTGACAAGACACTGCAAATATGATGCACGCGGTCTGTAACAGCACAGTACAAACAGTTGAAAGCAGAGCTGCAGAAGAAATGGAAAACCAGTGGTGGCTCGACAAAGCTGCTGAGATCCAACAGTTGAGTGACGCCAAAGACAGCAAAAATCTGCCCTGAAAGAGGTGTACGGCCCAACTCAAGGAACCCTAGCACCTGTTGCCAGCGCAGACGGCACCCAGATCTACACAGAAATGAATGAAATAATGTATCGCTGTGTTCAGTACTTCAGCAAACTTCTAAACTGTCCATCCATAGTGATTGATGATGTAATTAAGCAGGTACAGCAACGACCTATCATGGATACGGTCGCAGAATCACCAACAATGGATGAACTGGAAAGAGCCATCAAGCAGTGCAGCAACGGCAAATCACCAGGTTCAGACGGGATACCTGCAAAAGTCTTTAAACACGGCGGCAGCCGACTCAGAGGATATCTGCTGCAAATCATCACTGAATCATGGAACAGTGAAACTATGCCAAGTGACTTTAAAAATGGCATCATCATCACGATATACAAACGGAAAGGCGACCGTCAAGTGTGCGGAAACCACCGTGGTATAACGCTCCTCTCAATTGCTGGTAAGCTGTACGCGAAGATTCTCAACATGCGTCTATCGACTTTGTCTGAGAGACTGCTTCCTGAATCACAATGTGGATTCAGGCCTAACCGTGGTACAGTGGACATGATATTCACGCTACGTCAGATCCAGGAAAAATGCCGTGAGCAGAACATGCCGCTTTATGTTTGCTTCGTTGATTTCCGTAAAGCTTTTGACAGTGTCACGCGTGATGCATTATGGAAACTCCTTGCCAAGTTTGGCTGCCCGGAGAAATTTGTCAACCTCGTCAAGCTATTTCACGATGATATGACAATACAGGTGCTGGTTGGCAGAGAGTTGTCTGATGCATTCCCAGTGACTGGCGGTGTGAAGCAAGGGTGTACTTTGGCCCCCACTCTCTTTGCTCTCTTCCTGGCAGCTGTACTGGAAGTGTGCAGGACGGATCCGCCCTCCGAAGGTGTGTGGCTGCGCACACGGCATGATGGCAATGTATTCAACCTACGACGATTGACTGCCAAATCAAAAGTCCAACACATTTGTGTGCAAGAATTGCTATATGCCGACGATTCCGCTTTCGTGGCACACTCTGAAGCTGAACTGCAGCAACTCATTGATCGTTTCGCCAAAGCGGCGGCAGATTTTGGTCTTACCATCAATACGTCAAAGACAGAAGTGATGTACCAACCTCCACCAGGTGCTGTGTACCTCGAACCGCAGATCCTGTATAATTGTGCTCTGCTCCCAACAACGAAGAGTTTCAAATACCTTGGCAGTTTGGTGACGCATGACACAAACCTGGACGATGAGATCGGGCGACGGATTCAGTCAGCGTACGCATCCTTCAGTAGACTGCGAGACCGTCTGTGGAATAGACGTGGTGTAAAGCTGTCAACTAAGATTGCGATGTATCGCGCAGTCATTCTACCAGCTTTTTTTATATTCATCTGAGACGTACACACTCTATCGGCGACATATAAAGAGACTCATGAAAATCCAGCAAAGACATCTTCGCTGCATCATGGGTATACGCTGGCAAGATCGGGTCACTAATAAGGAAGTGCTCCGACGAGCTGCAATGGTCAGCATTGAATCAACCATCATGCAGTCGCAATTGCGCTGGACTGGTCATGTCATACGAATGAACAGCGAGCGTCTTCCCCGACAAATCTTCTATGGAGAACTGAAAGAAGGTGGCAGATCTGCTGGCCGACCGTTGCTCCGCTATAAGGACTCGCTGAAACGACAATTAAAATCTGCCGAGATCCTACCGGAGAGCCTTGAGAAACATGCTGTAAACCGTATGGAATGGAGAACAATGATCGGAATGGCAGTTGACGTAGCTGAATCAAAATGCTGTGATGCCGCTGAAAAAAGAACAGAGCTGTCAGACACGCTACTGCAAAATGGCCTCAAACAACTGACGTCAATTTGCCGACTTGCGATGTCTGTGGCTTTCGCAGTGTTAGCAAATTTGGGCTGCGAAGCCACGCAAGGACACATTGGAAGAAATGAGAATTGATGGGTCAGATCAGTCATCATCGATAACGATGGACAGCCGACGACACAAATATCTGACGCACTGTGACTTGGTGATTTGTATGTTGTCAATCGAGTGAGTGAGCCTATTGAGGTGAGCCTGAATGCGTGAATGTCACTGGCCAACTGTGGTGTCTGGGGGTAGACTTCCTCCAAACGGAGTTACGTCCCGGGTTTCCCGATCACCGCTTGTCGGGAAGGCCCTATCCTGTCAGCGATCGTCCGGTGGCATCCCCAGTCAGAAAGCAGGACGGAAGGGCCGCCGGACCGCTACAAATTTGGTGTCAGAAGTGGGATAGACATCGCAGTAACATCAGTGACCCGCAATCATCGGTAGAGTGTGAAAGGGTACTTCACCTACCAAGGCGTCATGGCTGTCAGCCTCATTGATTTTGAAGGCGAATTGTCGACGGTCGATCAGATTGACAGTGACCTCCAGCGAGCGACCCACGAGAGGGAGCAACTGAAGGCTGAGAACTACCGTTTACAACTTGAGGTACAAGAACTACTAGAGAGACTCAACATTGGACCCCAGGGTTCGGCGATGTCAACGCCTGCCCTGCCGTCAGGAATTCCCCCTAC
The DNA here is from genome assembly GCA_037893225.1 of Hippasteria phrygiana. NCBI lineage: Eukaryota > Metazoa > Echinodermata > Asteroidea > Valvatida > Goniasteridae > Hippasteria > Hippasteria phrygiana. The sequence goes on from JAZGUH010000184.1 coordinate 1,460,329, forward strand.
ACCAAAACCTAGGAACCTACACCAGTGCCTATGTAATGGGGACTAAGTATACTTAGATGTTTTTATCTTGCCCTGCTGTTTATTGGAGTGGTTCCCTAGGAGATCAATACATTTTTGTTTTTTCTTTAGCTCACCATTGCTTTCACATAGGAGTGTACCCCCCGTGCATTTACCCCTAGAACAAAGACCCTTGCATGTGGTTACAATAATTGCGCAAGACCATGCTTCAGTTCCAGACCAGCAGCAGGAGAGAATACAGCCACTTCTCTTGACCTCTCCTTTTTCTACAACCGATAAAAGTTTAGCTGCCTAAAGCTTTGGTCTGTCGGGGACTTGGTAAGTGAGATTTGAAGATTTGTATAATCTTAGGATTTCCCTGTATTACACATCGTGTCTTTTGCATTTTAATTGGAAGCAATGAAGCTCCCGGGCAAACTTTGGTGAAAAACTTTGTCTTTGTTGAGTTTTGGAATGTACAGCCCAAGAGTAGAATAGTACATTACATGTATAAGTTTTATTCAAGTCGTGAACTGGATTACTTGAAGTTAAGTGTGAATCTTGAATGTTTGGCTTGACAACTGAATTAGGTTGATTTTCCTGACATTACTTTTGTAAAAGTCATTTTTACTGTATCTTTGGTCAACCGCTGAAAAGACAAGTTTCACAGAATAGTTTTGTAGCCAGAGTATTGGAATTTCTATTTTTGGGTTGATGTTTTATGTTAATCAAATGTATTCTTTTAGTACTGTAGCCTAGTTCAGTTTTTATCATAGTTGTTGCAGGCAGTTGTCTATTTTAAACCATCCTGACATGCAGTCATATATATTGGCAATGTACATACACATGCTTGTTAGGCAGAATTTAGCACATGTACAGTGTGGCTGTATAGGCTAAGTATACCCCTATACAGTATAGCCATTGTTTCAGCCATGTGGCATGGCTGACCTTGTAGGGATGCCAACCCCTCTTGAGATCATACATGCATTATTAATGACTAGAGTAGACTTGTTTTAGCTCTCAAGGACAACTTTGCTCTGCCTTTTCTTTGTTATTTGTTAAGTCTATAGTGCCTTGCACATTCTGGCTCAGTTTGACTTGGACAAGTCTAGCCCTTGTGTTTGCACAAGTGATTAGACACTTGCAGCTCTCTGGGCCAAGGAAGTTTATCTTGCCCATGTACTGTACTATCCTGTAATACATGTAAAATAGTGTATTGGCCAAGTTCCTTTGATACAGTAATAGACAATGCATTTCAAGCATTCTTTTTCGTTAGGAATTTAATTTGTTTGTTTGGCCATTCCAAGATTGTGTTTCATTCATTGCTGGAGACATTTCATGTATGATTGACAAATTCAGATTCACCATATTTTCCATGATTTTGTTTAGTTAAGCCTATTTACTGATTTTTGCTTTCCTGATTGTATTTTGCAGGTTACTTAAGCTTGATTACTCAAATTTGTGCAGCTATTTGCTGAGTGCTGTGTTGGTTTATTTAAATTCTACATTGGTTTTGGTTAAGTGTTGGCCGATCTATTTGAACTTTTGTTTTTCTTGGATTTAAACCTTTTGTTTTTTTTTGCTTTCTGGAATTTGTCGGTTTCAGGTTAAGGGTTAAATTTATTAAATTTTGCAAAATTTGTTAAATTGGTTTATACATTGGTCCTTGGTTGGTTTCTGAATCGGTCCATTTGTTAGTTCATCGGTCAGGTTCATCCTTTAGTACACTTGGTTTATTTTTATATTTTTTATTCTTGGTTTATCATTTAAGGATTTTCTTTTACTAATTCGTTTTGGTTCCTTTTTCCAAAATCAGTTGTTCCAGTCTAAGTTATGTTTTACTGATAATTCCACTCACTGTTTTCAGTACAAGTTCTTTGGCATTGAGATTCAAAAAAATCCTTTTTTTCCGTTTGTTTGTAGAACTGAAATTTATCCTCTTTTTGTTGTTTTCTTTTTTTAATGAATATCCTGCGACCCTTCTTATCGATTCCAGTTGTTATTGGTTTTTGGTTTTTTTCTGTAAATTTGCGAGTTCCCCCATAGTGTCTGCATTGTGCCAGTTTTCCAGGTTACACCTACGCAACCAACCTCCACACCAGTGCTGGCGGCTGATGCAAGCAACTATGAAGGGTGGTCACTTCCCAGACGTTGCAGTGAGATCGCGTGAGACGTTGCAGTTAACCGCAGCACCACGTTCGGAGAGGGCGAATTGGATTCATTCGGCATCAGGGAGAAAACCGCAACCGAGACTAAGGCGTGCAGCTGCGAGTCAAGCACTGGCAGGCGGCCGAACATCCTACCGGACCGATTCAACGGGAAGACCCCTTGGCGGGGATATAAGCAGCACTTCGAGGCCTGTAAACTGGCAAATAATTGGACAGATAGTCAAGCGGAAATTTTCCTTGCAGCGAGTCTTCAAGGCGAGGCAGTGAAAGTGCTTGGGAACCTCGCCTCCAGGGGTAAAAAATTCACCTACACTGAGATGATGGATCTCCTCGAAAAGCGATTTGGGCCCGGACAACTGGCTGGAAATCACCTAGTAAAACTTCGCCACAGGCGTCAGAAAGAAATGAAGACGTTGCAAGAATTAGGACAATCCATACGTGATCTGGCGGCACTCGCCTATCCTGAATTGACTGACGAGGGGCGTGATCGCCTAGGTAGGGGCCACTTTTCAGATGCAATACGAGAGCAAGGTATCCGTGAGGGGGTGTTTAGGCCAAGACCATCGTCACTGGATAAAGCCATCCGCGCCGCCTTAAGCACCGAGAGCTTCCTTAAGATCGAGGAACAACGGAGTGAGAGACGATTTTAGTACGCCCGAGGGGTAGACGGGGTGCCCAACGACCCTATACAGGAGGTCATGAGTGAAGTTCATGAGAGTTGCAGTCAACTAAGGGAGTCATTCGTGCGAAGCGACAAAGAAATTAAGGAGTGGCTCGAGCGGATGATGAACAAGCTAGATGACATGAAGACGAATCCAGAATCTGAAGCACCTGTAGGGTCGAGAATTCACCCCAGGCGCAAGGCAACTTCAGAAGATGTGTGCTACCGGTGCAAGAACCGAGGTCATTTTGCACGCGACTGCAGGCAGCGCATCGGGAAAAATGGACGGGAATCGGGAAACGAAAGCCTCGACGGCCCGAGAGACAGCTGGAGAAGTAGATGGGCCGGAAAACCGGGATGGAGACAGCATAAGGAGTCAAAGTGCAGATAGGAGAGAAGTAGGACCGACGGCTGGCCAAAGAGCACGTGCTGGGTTATTTGTGCAGGCATTCGTTAGAGGAGTCAAGGCGAACCTACTGGTGGACACAGGTGCGACGGACACCGTCCTATCGTCGGGGTTTTACTTCCGGATACCCATAGAGAAACGGCCAAATCTGGAGAGCGAAGATTCAGGCGTTCGCAACGCTGACGGTAGCAGAATGGAAACTCTCGGTAGGGCCTTGGTGGAAGTACAGATTGGGAGGACGACATATCCCGTTCGTGCTGTGTTCGTCAATACCGGTGAAGTTGAAGGGATCCTGGGTATGGATTTTCTGTTGCCAACACAGGGCTCCTTGGATTTCCAGTCCCTTGAGCTTCGATTGAATGGAGAATGGATAAAATGCATGGACCTCAATGGGGGAGGCTTGTGTGCAAGAGTAATTGTAGGAGAAACGACGAGGGTTCCAGCAGGTCATGAGGCACTATACCGGGGATGGTGACAGGTCAGTGCATCAGAAGCAAGCTTGGTATCATAGAACCTTCTGATCGGAGCGAGGTGGCTGACAAGGGCATGATTGTGGCACGTGTACTTGTAAACCCAGAAGAAGAGTTGCTTCCCGTGCGTGTGTTCAACCCTGGAAAGAGAGAATGTGTCGTGAGGCGAGGAACAATGGTGGGTTTCCTGACGCCTGTGAAAGAAGAAGTAGAAAAAGGGCTGTCCGCACCTACCGAGGCGGGACAGGTGGATGTTCCCGAACACCTAAAGGATCTGTACGACCGCAGCATCAAAGGTGTGGAGAGGAAGTACCATATGAAAATTGCTGAAGTCTTGCTCATCTACCAAGACGTCTTTGCGAGTAGCGACACAGATATCGGCCGTACAAACCTGGTTCGACATCCTATAAAGAAGCGGCCCAGGCGTTTTCCCCCGAGCGAACAAAAAGAAATAGATCGCCAAATCAAGGAAATGGTTAGAGACGGTAGGTTTGAGCCTTCAGAAAGTCCTTGGGCGTCAAACGTAGTCCTTGTTAAGAAGGACGGTAGCCAGCGATTCTGTGTAGACTACCGGCGCCTAAATGCGGTTACCATCAAGGACGCCTTTCCCTATACCTCGCATAGATGAGTCTCTAGACACCCTTTCAGGAAGCCAGTGGTTTTCTACCTTGGACCTGGCTTCGGGGTACTGGCAGGTAAAACTCGACGACGATGCAAGGCAGAAGTCGGCATTCGTAGTCCGAGGCGGCTTGTACTTTTGGCGAGTCATGCCGTCCGGGCTATGTAATGCTCCGTCCACATTCGAGAGGTTGATGGAAAGGGTGCTATAGCTGGCCTACATTGGGAAACATTACTGGTTTACTTAGATGATGTCATCGTATTTTCCGGAACAGTGGAGGAAGAGTTGAGGCGACTCGAGACGGTATTCCAACGCCTGCGAGCTTCTGAGCTGACCTGATGAAGCTTAAACCAAAGAAGTGCCACCTGTTCAGGAGTAGTGTGTTGTACCTCGGACATAATGTGTCCGGGATGAGGGTATCGCTACTGATCTAGACAAGATTCGCGCCATACGGGAGTGGCCAACACCCAAGACAGTGAAAGCAGTACAGAGCTTTTTGAGGCTGGCATCTTACTATAGATGGTTCATCAGGAAGTTTGCTGACATCGCCCGCCCCCTGCACAGTCTCACCGATAAGTCAAGGGAGTTTGTTTGGAGTAGCGCCTGTGAACTCGCCTTCCAGGAGTTGAGGACAAGGCTCCAAGAGTCACCTATACTCGCCTATCCTGTTGCAGATGCCGACTACATAGTAGATACCGATGCCAGTGGGTCGGGCATAGGAGCCGTCCTTTCGCAGATTGTCGACAGTCAAGATAGAGCGAGTCATCGCCTAAGCGAGTAGAGGTTAAGCAAGGCCGAGCGAAATTATTGTGTTACGAGACGTGAAATCCTAGCGGTAGTGGTCTTTTTGAAACAATTCCGGCAGTACCTGAGTTTGACTTCACTGTGGTACACCGACCAGGACGTCTCAAACGAACGCGGACGGGTTGTCTCGGATCCCATGTGCTCAATGCGACCGAGAAGAGGCGTCGCATGCGGATAGTCAGCAAGTGGTCCAGGAAGAAGTGGCCGAGAAGGGAGCCACATCCGCTGTTTCTCACTCAAGAGTCGTTACTGTCCAACATACCCTGAGTTTAGTAGAGTTACGAAAGGCGCAGTTGGAGGACGAAATCCTTAGATGGGTGATAGCTGCAAAGGAAGACCATGGACGAACACCTGACTGGGCGGAGACTTCTGCATTGTCGCCCAAGGCCAAGACCTATAGGAACCACTGGGGCCAACTCGAAGTACAAAATGGTGTCCTTGGCAGGAAATGGGAGTCAGATGACAGGCGCGAGGTGAGATGGCGGTCAGGGCTACCAGTGAGATACCATAAAGAAGTGGTGAACCATTTACATGGCAGCACTACTGGAGGACATTTGGGCATCACACAAACTATGGCAAAGGTGAAGGCGAGATTCTACTGGGCTGGAATTTCGGCGGACATCCGATCAATCCCCAGGCGATGTAATGTCTGTGCCCGTAAAAAGTATCCAGCGAAGAGAAGAAGAGCTCCTCTGCAGCAGAGGATGGTCGGCACGCCTATGGAGAGGGTTGCCTTAGACGTACTGGGCCCCTTACCGGTTACCGAAAGAGGGAACAAGTATATACTTGTTGTAGGCGACTACCTGAACAAGTGGACAGAAGCCTACCCAATACTAGATCAAACGGCAGAAACAGTAGCAGAGAAATTCGTCAAAGAGTTTATGTGCCGGTACGGTGTGCCTAAAGTCCTACACTCCGACCAGGGGCACAATTTTTAATAACGGGTCTTTGGAGAAATGTGTCGCCTACTTGGCATCGAAAAAACGCGAGCAGAGACGCGACCTATCTTAAATGTCATACATCTCTTATCCATCCCCACTGCAGAATCTACACGTGATGGGTCGAGACAGTCAGGAAGAGAAGGTGGACCGGGACCATACGAGATGTCCCAAGTGCCAAGTACAACTTCACAAGAGAAGCCTGGATCGCCACCTGAGTACGGAGCATGGGCCGCGTCTGTACTACTGGTGTAGGCGCTGCGCCCACAAGAACAACCGCCGAGATAATTTGAAGGCACACTACCGTGACTGTCACCCGGATCGCGTAGATGAAGTCAGCGAAATTAAGGGGCGAGACTCACAAGTCCCGTGAAGACAGACGTCGAAAGGAGAATGGAAACAAGCGTCGAAGTAAAGGTGAGCTTAGGTGCACCGAGACTCCAGGGAGCCGCAACGACAGTGACATAAAGGTGACAATGAGAGTTTCTCCAGAGAGGAAGAGGAAGCAGGAAGGAGCCACAGGCATGCGGCATAGCAGTATAAGGCTGATCGAGAAGAGCGGCCTGCTAAAAAGCCACGAAAACGTGATGCAGTGCCCTGCATCGTGTCCAAAGCACCTGGTGGTAAAACCACTCCACCTAAAGGCGCAGAGGCGAAGAAGAGTCATCCAGAATCGACAGAGCCACCACAACGGCAGGGTATAAGAGTGCCTGAGCCGTTCGAGGTAGCGGAGGCAGCGAAGGTACCGACGGCAGAGTCGTCAAAGACGTGCAGAGAGGCAGCCACTGACCTTCCGGATGTAGCCGCAATGGTAGAGATCGAGTCTGCGGAGCCGCTCGAAGAATCACCACTAGGAGGAGCGGCAGAGATAGCTTTGTCACCGATGTCAATGTCATGGGACATTGACGAGGCGCCTGTGAGTAAAATGACTGTTCCGACGCCTGGAGGAAAACCTCTGAGCATGATGAGAGTGCTGAGTCAGCAAGGAGCTGAACAACAAGCGATGTCGTCGGATGAGTCTTCCTCGGGGAAAAATGAAGATGACAAGTCATCTAGGCAGTTGCGGATCAGCTACTTGCTGTCGGGGCTTTCTGTGAAAATCACTGAAGGTGGTCACACCAAGGTCATAACTAGCACTACTCAAACTGTGCATGAACGCCGTGCACGACAATACGACGTAGTATTCCTAAGGCCCCCGCTTGCAACCACAGGAGCCGCTAAGGATCAACAGCCTACAAGGATCCGCAGATTAATGAGGGACGAGGCCACCAGCGTGAAAGGTGTAGGACCCCCGATGGTAAATGAGGAGCTCGAAAGGAGCATGATCGGGAACATTACGAAGATTACGGAAACGGAGACGCGTAGTGTTTACCAGGAAGGAGTGCTGGTGACCAAGGACCAGACCGATCGAGTCTTCCATGTGAACTTCATGGCAGGAGTTCGCTGAGGCGAACCTGGACAATGAACTTTAGGCATGCTAATAGAAGGAACATTAGCGCCTTGTAAACAACAACAATAAAACACCTGTTAGTTATCTTTCGATTAGAGCCGCACCTATGTTAGTGCATCAAGTTTTGCTAAAGTTTATTCAGAGTTTATGAAGCCCTTTGTTTTAAAGTTAATTTATTATGATCGCCTACCGATTTTCTAAGATTTCAGTCATGTCGGTGCTACTATGATTATCATTGTAAACTGCAGAAGACTTTAGTTAATTTACAAAATTTTCAATTATTCAGATGAACCCCATTTGTTTTTGAGCTGATGCATTGCCTTTATGTAAGAGACTTTAGGCGTAGCAATGTTTCGTTCTTTTGGTGTATAAGTTTATTGGTCAAAGGGACTGACCAAACTTAAGGCGAGGCTGCGTAACGAAACATTAAGTTAGGGATCTCGTACCAGTCTAGGGTACCATGCTGCTACAGCTATAGCTTTGCAGCGCGTTGTATTGCCCGAGGTATGGCAGTGAGCACGTGCCGCCCGCGAGTATAAAAGGACGCGTCGTCCGTGCGTGGCTCTCTTGCTTTTGCTCTCTTGAGTCTCATACGTCGCTCTGAGTAACTCTCCACCTTTGTGTGACTGCTTAGCGTTGCCGCCGATTTTGGCCGTGAATCTTGAGTCTCCGCCGCTACCGCTAATCACCTAGCGCGCAGAGAAGCGGGACCCACCGAGCGGGCTACCTTGAGCACATAGTCGGTGAGTGAACACCGCAGAGTAAACCAACCAAGTTATGACTCAGTTTCAGTTTACTTAAGGAGTCGCCTATCCAGGAGCCGCCTATCCAGGAGCCGCCTATCCAGGAGCCGCCTATCCAGGAGCCGCCTATCCAGGAGCCGCCTATCCAGGAGCCGCCTCTTAGGCGGGAGTTGAATAAAGCACTGTGTACACAAATATCTGACGCACTGTGACTTGGTGATTTGTATGTTGTCAATCTAGTGAGTGAGCCTATTGAGGGGAGCGTGAATGCGTGAATGTCACTGGCCAACTGTGGTGTCTGGGGGTAGACTTCCTCCAAACGGAGTTACGTCCCGGGTGTCCCGATCACCGCTCGTCGGGAAGGCCATATCCTGTCAGCGATCGTCCGGTGGCATCCCCAGTCAGGAAGGGCCGCCGGACTGCTACAATATTAAAGTCATTATTGTCTTGTCTATACATCATTTCGCATTTTGTCTTTTGCCTCCATTGTTTTTTTTCTGTCCGCCCTGTTTTGCTTTGCATTTGTTTTTTGCTCATTTATTTTGCTCAGGCTTGCCAGATACTATCATGCTTCACCGCTAAACGTCATTACCCGGTACCAATAATATTGGTTATCACACACTAAGTCGCGATCGGGCTCGCGATCTCGGACTTGACCCTTACGTGTATATGGGATATTCATGTTTCATAACTAAATTTAAATAATAAAACGGAGGCCATAGAGATGGCCAATCGGAAGGACACAAAAACCGTGTAGGCCGCGTACATTACCAATAGGTTACAATATTAATAGTAATAATAATATATCAACTTATATTGCGCAAATTCCATAAAAAGATGTTCAAATGCGCATTACAAAGACATTAAAATTTAACGAATACAAATAAAAATAAGTGTTTAAGAATGAAATTACATATATAAACCTATTAAAGTGTAAAACAACAATAATTATTAAAACAAAGAAGGCAAGTAAATAACAATTACAATTACAATTACAATAAAACACCACACAACAATATCAATCAAATGCAATGGTAAAAAGATGTGTTTTAAGTGATTGTTTAAAAACATTCAAATTGGCAGATTTCCGGATATTCAATGGAAGAGCATTCCATAATTTAGGTGCAGCATCAAACGCTCTATCACCCAACGTGATTTTAGTCTGACACGTCGGATAGCTAAGGAGCATATTGTCCCTAGAACTTCTAAGATTGTAACAAGATGAAGATTTTCTTTTAATAAGTTGGCATAAGTACAAGGGAGCAAGACCATTTAAAATGTTATATGTTAATAACAACATTTTAAAATCAATCCTAAACCTCACCGGAAGCCAATGTAAATCAAAAAACAAAGGTGTAATATGACAGTACTTTAAAGCATTACAGACCAATCTGGCGCAAGAATTTTGAACACGTTGCAGCTGGTTAATTTGAATATCAGGCAAACCATAAAAGAGACTATTACAATAATCCAATCGGCTTGAAATGAAAGAATGAATTAATGTTTCAGTACATTGTCTAGATAAATACTTCCTGATACGCCTAATATTATGTAAGTAATAAAAAGCAGTAGCACAAGTTTTTGTAATGTGAGTAGCCATTGTCATGTTTGCATCAAACCAGGCACCAAGATTCCTTACTATGGGGACAGGGGAGACTCTGGACACTCCAACATTAATACTATCTATGTTAACCTTAGCCAATTGTTGACGAGTACCTAAAATAATAAATTCAGTTTTACTATCATTTAACATCAACCCATTACCAAGCATCCAATTGCGCACAACATGTATACAACCCTCCATTGCGGAAAGAGCCGACGACTGATTTGATGGAGCGTTTGGGCAAAACGAAAGATAAAGTTGCGTATCATCAGCATAGCAATGAACAGATGGAAGTTGAGTTTCAATTATTTCAAACAAACTACTAGTATACAAAATGAACAAAAAGGGACCTAAACAAGAACCCTGGGGTACGCCCCCATCCAGGTTAAATTTCTGAGATAATTTGCCATGAATGGAGACCTGCTGAGATCTGTTAGCCAAATAAGATTTAAACCAGAGAAGAGCAGTCCCATCAATGCCAAACTTAGAATGAAGTGTGTTCAGTAAAATTTGATGATTTAAAGTGTCAAAAGCCGAACTCAAATCGAGTAAAACTAATAATGTTACATGTTGCTTATTCATAGCCATTAACAGATCGTTTTTAACCTTTAATAAAGCAGTCTCAGTACTATGATACCTACGATATGCCGATTGTTCAATAGGATATAAACCATTCAAGGATAAATGTGACTGTAGTTGAAGTGCCACAGCCTTTTCCACAAGTTTAGAAATAAATTGCAGATTACTAACAGGCCTAAAATTTTCAATCTTTAGATCAAGACCAGGTTTTTTTAACAAAGGTAAAACCAATGCTGATTTCCAGCATGCTGGAAAGTGACCCATACGTAGGGATGAATTAACTAAACCAGTTATAACAGGCAAAAGTACATCTAAGGAGCCAATAAATAACTTCATTGGAATAGGGTCAAGGACACAACATTTCTTACTTGAGCATAAAATAAGCTTACGAACACCGTCTTCAGAAAGTTGACTAAAATCAGTTAAAATATCGGCATCCTCAGCTAATGAAGGTACGGGGACAGCTAACTGAGGTGAGCAAATCTCATTACGCAATCTTAACCTGATATTTGATATTTTATTGACAAAAAAAGTACCCATCTCATTCGCAAGAGACAAGTCATCCGTGTGTGAAGGCAACAAAAAAGACCTGCTCACCATGAACAATTTCCGTTGATCATGACTGTTTTCGCCAATCAAACTAGAATAGTAATCCCGACGTGCTTTATTCATCAAGAAAATGACATTATTTTTCTTCAGCTTAAACAAGTCATAATCATGCTGGCGCCCAGTTGTTCTCCATCTACGTTCATATTTCCTACGCAACTTTTTTGCCGTTCTGACCTCATCGTTAAACCATGGAACACAAGGCCGAGCAATGATAATTTTTTTCACAACTGGTGCATGCTGTTGAACAATAGAACTAAGAATATTATTATATGAAGCAGCAAAACGATCAAGATCACCAGATTTACACATTTTTAAATCTCCAGCACACAAATCAGATGATGAAATGTTTGAACATATCCATATCAACAGAATTAATCTTTCTGTAGGATACCTCTTTCACAGATAGATCAGGTTTATTTAAATTTAGTTTACACAGAATGGAATAATGGTCAGAAAATAAGTAATCAATGACAGGATTACCTACAATTATTAAATCTGACTTACGAGTAATGATTAAATCCAATGTATGACCTAATACATGAGTGGGTTGATCAACAAACTGTTCAAGGTTCAATGATTCTAATAACTCGGAAAAATGTATCGCATCATAGTTTTCAACATCATCAACATGAATGTTGAAATCACCAGTAAGTATCAGTGGCGCAGTAGACAGTAAAACAGTTTCAAGGTAATCGGAAAACTCGCGAAAAAAAGAATTTAATGTTACCCGATGGTTGGTTGAATAGGGTGGTCTATAAATGACAACAACACGCAGTTGATGAGACCCTACCCCCACAAGCCATTCCGAGAATTCAAAGGACACTTTTTCAGCTGCGGCGACCTTTTTAACCTCCATCGAGTCACGTAGAAGAAGGGCAGTACCACCACCACGTCTATTCCCACGTGCATGATCCACGAACTTATAACCCGTTGGAGTCGCTTCAGATCGATGAGCAGAATCGATGTCTTTTAACCAGGTCTCAGTCAGCGCAAAAATGTCCGCATTGCATGTACATACATAATCCAAAAAGTCGGCAGATTTATTTTTTAATGATCGGACGTTTATCGTGCAGAACTTTAAATGGCAACCAGATGACTTAAGAGGAAAACTCTGTAGAGAAGGTGTAACAAATGTCCGGCTAACTGACCCATTTGATGGTATATATTGATGAATAGACGGGCGATGACCGACGATGACGGAGATTTTAGAATTTCGTTTTTTCTGGCCTGCACGTTTGCCTCTATATCTCAAAATGCCGTTAACTTTGAACAGCTGAAATTGCACATCAGTAATACGACAACGAGATGAATACCGAAGACGCAGAAGTTCATTTCTTGAATACATACATGTGCGCACTGAACCAGTAGAATTACAGCTGGATTGTGTAACGGACAAATCAAATAAAGTTCCACCATTATCGACAGAACAAGTGGATGTAGGTCCTGGGTTAGCAGCGATATCCATACAAATGGTAATATCCAAAGGAGGATCTTTACGTTGGATATAAACACACGTCTGTCCATGCTTGGACCATTTCACAATAGGTATTGAAACAAAGCCAGTGTTCCCACATGTAGAGATACTGCTCCTGATTGTTGCTGAAAGCAGCACTGGGATCAGGTGAAAACCGCTAGGGCTGATTCCATGTTGAAAAGAACAACCCAAGTCCACATGATTGAGTTTTAATTGAACTGTTTGTTGAACCAGCAGTGCAAATATGAAGCCGACTACTAGTAGTATACTCACAGTAGTGGCCATATTGATGATACACACAATACACAGTCAAAATGGCCAGTCATCAGTAACAGGAAACTGTCAAAATCAGACGAATCACACCACATTTGGTGCACAAAATTACAACAGAAGATCCACAAGTGAGTAAAAAAGCAAACATCAATCAGAAAAAGGATAGATGACCAATGCCAACGAAGATTAAAACAGATTTTAAAAACAAACATTAAGCAGAACAAAAAATGGCAGCTTCTCGAAAGAGCGCCCTCAATACAGTGTTCTGTTACACTGTTCAGTCTCAAATTTGTATGATACTTGGCACAATGGCACGTATAATGGTATTTAAAACCTATAGACCTTTCCATTGTTTGTAAACATTGCCCGGAAACCCACGCATGCGCATTCCTTGGTTGGCAAATGTGTTTGGGGATGTCGTCTGCACAACAAAATGGAGGATCATTCGTATGCAAAGTCACAGCCGATGTTGTCGGGTATCAGCCGAATTAGCGAAGAACACTCTTATTTTCCAAAGTCAAGCTGTTCCGATCTTTCTTCTTCATACGTGCAACAGCTAGACCAGATATCCAGAGAAAGGTATAATGAGAAATTAATGGTTGAATTCCCAAATGGAAAATTAGAAATTCCGGATCCGTTCGGTGGCGGATTGCAATACATCAACAACCCAACCCTATAGACCATATCGCAAATACCGCCTGGTCGAGACGTCACAATGGTCACAAGGGATTGTGGGAAGGAAATGGGAGCTATTTTGGTGCGCGTTTCTTTTCCACGTCCCTAGTAACCATTGTGACGTCTCGTCTAGGCGGTATTTGCGATAAGGTCTATGGCCTACCTGCTTCGAATATGGTGACATGTACAATTACCTCATTAATTCACTTGGGCCATACACAAAGGACACGATGAAATCCTTCAAGTCACTGGAGTCCTACAGCTACTTTGTGAAAGGATTTGTCCAGGCAGTACTGTACTCACCAGTTGGTGATAACAGCCCCGTGTGTGTACTCCGAAGCAGAGTGACCCACTCACAAAGCCTGACAAAACCCCCTGTGAGTGCTTGGATAATGGTCAACAAATTCACAGGATCGGTGGTTGCTGCGCACTGCATGTGCATGGCGGGGTAAGAGAAGACTAACATTCTAAATACATGTACTTGTAAGTGCTTCAGAACATGGTTTATGAATGTACATCTTGGTTTTACTGGGGAGGGGGGGGGGGGGGGGTGTACTAGTATGATCTTTGTATTTTAACGTTACAGATTTCTTTAAAAAATAATGTGCCAGGACATTGCCTTTTGAAAGAATAGGCCTCTGCATAATTTACTCCAGTCTTCTGCTTTTTGAAAATTACGTCAAGATTTTCACAAAATAGCATAATGGCCGTTGACATGTTTATTTAGGTCCTTGTGTGCCTCTGACAACTTTCAAATTTTCAGTCAATTTCCTGAAAGGTGACAGATTTTAGGCGAAAACATTTCTCTTGGTACCGTCAGTACTTTACCCACTTTGGTACTCGGTGGCATAGCAAAGAAGGTGGGAACCTCTCTGACCCCCACCTTTGGCTGTTCGCCCCCCCCCCCCCCCCCCCCCCCCAGCCCCCGTTCTTGTTATTCCCCCCTGAGAGCAATCCTGGTCGTGTTACTGGTAGAAGACAATTGTTGTTCAAAAGTTTACATTAACATAGTCCTTTAAAAACAATGTCAAAAGAGGCTGCAATTTACAGGACTTTGTTGAGTCCATTTCCACCAGCCAATTTTCCAGAGGCTGGCTTCAGTCCATTTAGGCTTCAGCTCTATTCCTGAAACCAGAACAGAGACAAATCAGGGATTTAGAAGAAAGTGTTCACGGTGCGGGCATGCAAATAATTTCACAAAATAAAAAAATGAAGGGTCTTGGTACTCTTGGAATCAAGACAAACATTGACATGATTTGTTGGGATTTCTTTTTTCAGTCTTGGAGAGGCATGCAGCCACATTGCAGCAGTAATGTTCAAGCTGGAGGCAGCAAATCGTCTGGGTTATACTTCACAGGCGTGTACTGAAAAAGCATGTCTTTGGAACCAAGACTGTCTGAAAGGGAAGTATTTAGACCCGTGTACACTCCAAGAACTTCACTTCACAAAGCCCAAACATGACAATCAAAAGAAGAGGTCAGTACATGTACATCCATTTGCAACCACCTCAACGGCAACCTTACAAGATCTGGACTTGGATGCATTGAAAAGAGTAAACCCCAATGCATGCATATTTTCTCTCATCCCAAAAGAAGATGAGGATACTGATACAGCATCAGAAAATGAAAATAATGTAAAAGTAGAGTGGGAGCCGAAACTACCAACACCGTTTTGTCACCTGAGAGGAAATGACATTCCTCATCATCAGATAATTACAGAAGAGCAAGTACATCTTATAGCTTCAAGCACATCTGGCCAGAGAAAGTCAAATTTGTGGCACCTCTATCGATTTGGTCGCATAACTGCATCAGTTGTGGGATCTGTTGTAAAATTCATGGATGGGTCATCAAAGAGGGATGTTGCTTCACTTTGCTCCAAAATGCTTGGACTTAACTCATTTTTTCCAACTAGAGCCATGAAATGGGGGATTGATCATGAGTCAGTGGCCTTGGCTTGTCTGAGACAGCGTTTAGAGTTGGAGGGCCATCAGAATCTTACAATGTGGAATATTGGGCTGTTCATAGACCCAGATTCACCATTTCTCGGAGCATCTCCTGATGCCATGGTTAGTTGCACTTGTTGTGGGGTACAGTGTGTGGAGATTAAATGTCCCAACAACAAAAAAGATGCACACAACCTGGATCCACAAAGTTTCCATGGAGCCAAAGCCATTGACTGTTTAAATGTAACTGGGAAAGAACAAAATTATGCAATTTCTCTTAAGGAAAGACATGATTACTTATACCAAGTGTTGTGCCAAATTGGTGTTCTACACAAATTGAAAAATGTATCATCTGGGTTGTTTGTTATTTGGACATCCAAAGGTATGTTTGTGCAGAAGATTATTCATAATCAAGACCAGTGGAAAGCAATTAGGGAAAGCAGTGAATTGTTTTTTAAACAACATCTCCAGCCTGCAATTCTCAGGTTTTTAAGGAAGCCAGAGTTGTAATTAGGAATGATTTGACAATTTTTCATCCCACTTTTTAAGGTTTGTGTAAAACGAACACAGTTGTAACAAAATATGCTAGCATTATTTCTTTTTTCTAATTCACAGGTAAATATGGTTCCTGAAAACTAGCATTAAAATGAATATACTATAAAAAAAACAGTGATAAGGCGAATTAAATAAAAATGTTTAGTGTCCCTGTCCGCTTCCTTTTTGTAGGCCGCCTGGATTTAAAAAGAATTTTACCGGCTGAAATGAGGTGAAAAACCCAAAAAATGCCAACTGATCCATGGGAAAATAAAATATAAGTTGACTAAAACTATTAGGGGCCTAAAACCACTGTAACATGTTCAGTTCTCTTGTCCAACATGTCCCTTCCTTTTTTGTATCTTTGAACAGTTGAGAAGCCTATGGTTGTCGGAAATTATAAAAAGAATGGCGGCCATCTTGAAAATATGAATTGAAAAGCCACTCCTCCTTCCTTTAAAAAAATAACCGGACACTAAACATTATTTTTTTACTTGGCCTAATAGCAAGAGGTAGATGTTTGTTTTATTACAAATGCATGGTGTTTATTATTACAACTGCTGGTGTCTTTCTCTTCATGTTTTAAAATGGTCATATACATATAAATAACGGTTCACGTTGGTACCAGGTTTGAAGTTAATTTTATGTACCAGATGTGGTGCAGGGAAAAAGAGATTGCAATGATAAGAACTTATAAGGTCATCAACTCTTCGCAAACATGTAGGTTTGCATGCATGTGTGACTATACATCCTTGAAACTATAATAATTACATGTATCCCTAACCCTCCAGCGTATTTTGGCTAGAAACCCTGCCAGACGCATCAGATTGCATACTTTGTCACATTGACTTGTGTGCAGAGTGCAGCAAGGTCAAGCTGTCACCACAGATGCACTGTGCTGCGTCTGGCAGGGTTAGGGAATGTCCCTGTATGTGCTAAAAGTATGATTGTCTGACTTTGACCTTCCAGTGATCCAAAAAGAAAAGGCCAAATCGAAAAATGAACCACCAACAATTTCGACCAGTATTAGGATCTATCTGATCAAAAAAAGAGAAGCTTGTGAATTGAACTTCATGAGATACGTTTCAAAAATGTGCTGATGTCAATACATTTTTGCATGTCTACAAAATGAGCTAGCATGTAATCTTTTTGAAACAAGAAAAAGAAAAATCAATAGGTGTTTGGGCCTCAGCTCTTATATAACTAATACAATTCTTTAAGGGTCATATTACAGTCTATGCGCTTGAGGATGAACAGGTAGGCCTAAGTTTTAAGATTTTGTTTAAATTCATCCAAAGTGGGACAGTTTTTTATATGGTCTGGGAGATTATTCCATAGTTTGAGCAGTGAATTAAAGGCATGTTGACCATATGATTTGGCAAGTACTGGAACTAGAGCAGAGGGTGGTATTTCTTGATTAATTCTTGGAGATAGACTGCAGCTAATATGCATTTGTAAACCAGCAATTTGAAATTATCCGGGATTTAACTGGTAGCCAATGCAGCTGATGTAAAATTGAGGAAATTGGTTCATGTAAGCTTGTTTTGGTGACAAGCCTAGATGCAGATTTCAGTATTGGTTTGATGTAACATCTGTTATATATCGCAAATATTTTGATTGCATAGTGTAGTTATAAATTTAACAATATTTATTAAATTTTATAAGCTATTTTATTTGTAAACAGCTTACATATATATTTAAGTGAAATGGTCTGTGTAAATCCCAAACTGACAAGCTATTATTTCTTTGTTGGTAACTTACAAATAAGAATGGTGTATATATAGGTTTGATTGATCAGTGCAATGAAATGTATTGACATAGTAATATTTCATTCTTTTAAAAGAAGAGCCACTTTTACTTGACATTCCCTGGCAGAATATCTGTGGGAATGGTTTGAACTGGCAACAGAAGCCAGTCACTTTTTTCTGTCCTCCATGCAATCCAGTCTGCAATAACTATATTCTTTTTAAATTGGAGATATATTTCACTGATTTCATGTCCACACTGAACACTTTAAGGAAATTATATTTTTATTATGAACTGAATGCATAAATGCACAAAAACACTTTAATTTGTACATACAAAAATGGAATAAATACATGAAGTTCAATTTGGTTTATCTTGTAAAATTAATGGTTTGGCGTTTCCCCCCTAAATTTGAGCCAGTCATTTTACTTTTATAAATATCTTAATATATTTCTGACCTGAGACCGTCTTAAAACTCACTCTGTATACTAATTACAAAACACAAACTGCAACACAAAAAACAATTGTTATGATATTCAATATCCAAATGCAGCACAACAGCAGAAATATGTATGGTCATGGTCTAACATGGTGTCCATGTTACGTCTGCACCGATTCTTCAAATTCTTGCTATTTGTGCTATGTTTGGACACTGACTGCCGTAAAAAGGTGTTTCATTGTTGCATAGTGTGTCTTTTAATTATTGTACATAATAAATTGTCCATATTTGTTTATTAAAGTGTTAACAAACCACAACAATTTAAATGTTGGACACGGTGTCCATGTTACGTCTATTTTACATTAATAAAAACACTTTTTATCATATTTTTGTAAAAATATAACTTACATGATTGAAACTTTCTTAAATAATCTCACACACAAAGATGGATGTCACATGAAATAACTGAATTAAATGTAATGATGGTTTTAATGATATGGTCATATACACACTGTGTCCCAACCTGGTGGAATGACCCAAATGGGAATCAAGTATGATGAACCAATTTTTACCCATCAATATTGACCTCAGCATGGGCCTCGCTTTTGGTTTGGTCCAATAACTGGCCATGAGAAACATTACTGACATGCAAAAGATTGGTTCATCACACTTATATTCCAATATTTAAAGGTAGTGTACATGATTGGTCATTGTTGCAATTTTTAGAAATGGGCGGATTTGGGGGTTCAGTATTTTATAGGAAATATCGTTCCACTGACCTGCTCAAAGTTTTACGTTGTTGGATGGCGGAAAAAACGAGAGAAAAAACGGCGCTCGTTTTCAACCGTCGGGCGGATGATAGCCTTTAGTCAAGGCGCGCATGGCTATACCGCGTGACGCGCCCCGAATATGCCATCATGTCCGGGGGTGCCACTCGTCCGGGTAGCCACGCGCGCCTTGACTGAAGGCTACAGGGCAGTTTTCCAACTATTTCAAACTGGAAATCGTTGGAAAACGATATACATTTCCACTTTTCTTGACAACGACAGCACACCTAGTGGTGCCATCATTTCACAGGGTGATTGAGACGTCTAGTAAGGTATTTCATAACAATTCAGTATATAAAAAATGGAGGATTACCAATCGTGTACACTACCTTTTATGCGTTATTCAGAAAACCTATATTTTGATATCACAGAAAAGTACACTCATTTGTCAAGGATAAACCAGCATACATGTACATGTATCTGCGATTGAAACTCCACTTTCTTTGAGGAAGTCACACTACTTGACTAGAGCTGGAAGAAGATTGGTCAATGCTGCACACACTATAATTATTTCATCAATAGTTTTGACCAATGTTATGGGAACAACATGCTGCAATATGTGAAATTCCTTTATACGTCCAATTGCCCTTTCTACATGAATGCGAACATTTGACAGACTGCGTGAACCTGCAACTTCCTGTCCTGATAATTGTTTCTTTCCTTTAGTGAATGCAGGAATGGCAAGGGTGGCACCGTGTACAGCAAGTTCCTCAGCAATAGTGAACCCTCTGTCAGCTAAGATGAGGTCACCAGGCAACAGTTTCTCATAAAACCCACTCTTTTGGGTTAATGTTTTATCTGAAACTCTACCTCCAAAACATTTAGACAAAAACATGACTGCACCAGTGGGTGAAATGCCTATTAATACCTTAATTGTATTGTGATGTTTGTAGTGGCTGTATGTGTGTGCTCTAAGCTTTAGATCTGAAGGCCGTTGCATAAATATTTCAAAGCAGTCAATAATGACTGTTGCTTTACGATATTTCTTTGACTTCTTAAAAGCTGTGGGAAGTGTCCACCTCAGGGTGTGCCTATCTGGCCAATTTATCAATGGCTTCAGCTGAACTGCCATGTGCCTAATCCATAAATGAAATATGTTTGAAGCACTTGATCTTGAAATTTTAAATCTGTCAGCAATATCATCAAAAGCTAAATCAAGCCTAAGCTTCATTAAAACTAACAACAGCTGATCTTTTAAATTAAGACACTTGCAATATGAAGGAGATACACCCTTGACTAGCTGCTGAAACAACCACAAAAAAACTAAATATGAAGGAAGACCAGTGTAGAATTTACATTTTTTGTCTGATTTAATTTTATCATTGGACCATTTCAACTTGTCTACTGTCCTGTGTAGAGAGCAAATATCAGATTTAAGACTTGCTATTTCATCACGGTACATTTTGTGTGGGTCATCACAGGGTTCCACAGTCTGGCTTGATGAATCAGTTGTTTTCTGTCCATCTTGTGCAAAATCTTCTTTTGCCCTCTTTCGTGAAGGTGGCAAAGGCACATTGCTGAAACAAAAACGCATTTAAAACAAAAACCTTATCAGAATTCAGGTTTGCATTTTGCAAAAAAAAAGTTGTGTTGCCCTCTGCGACCGACCCTAAAAGTCACAAAAGTCTGGTTGTGTTTTTTTTATTATTATTTTAAAAGCAATTTTCAAAATCTCACCTTTTCCCACACAAAACGAACAAGTTTTATTGAAATAATTGTCTTTTAAAAATACAGCTACGATGGCACAATCGTGCATTTCGCCATTTCAATTATAAATAAGCCTACTTTTTGCCTCCTGACTTTAGAGTTACACAACATGTAGTATTGTTTTGATGATTTCAAGGATAGTAAAAAAAATAAAAAAAAAATAAATAAAGTAAATAAATAAATTTAAGGGCAACACAAGTGTTTTTTCCCCTTACTATACTTTTGTTGCTGCACTAGTATTTAGAACATACAATTTTATCACTGTGCACCAGAGCTTGAAACCAACTACACACAACTGTTTGTCAGTAAATAAGATTATTTTTTAAACCCCAACAGTGCTGAATCCATTGATTTTAATACAAATTTACACGCACCCTAGGGGGTTATAATAGGATTAAAAGAATGCAAATATGTAAATCAAATGCCATGAGAAAAATAAACATACTTATTCACCAGGTCAGGTCCCAACAGCGGAGTTGATGAGTTGGTGGTTGGCTCAGTACATGTAGGCCTATCTTGCACGTCTTGGGGAAATTTCTGTAGCCTTCGCTTTAGCTCTGAGCGTTTCCTGCACCTCTCATAGCGCTGCAGATCCTCCTCTCCTTTCCTCTTTTGGTCAGGTGCGGACTCGCTGAATAAGGATGGCTTAAAATCAACATGATTTTTATCTCTGGAGTAATTTCCTGTAGAATACCAAGCATGAGAAAGCAAACACTAATGAGGAATTAAAAAGCAATAAACAAAATTAAATCAAGGTGATGAATCCAAATAAGCCTAGTTAGCTTCCCCATAAGACCTGATGAATTATTTCAATTGACATTGTAACACAATTTTGAAAGAAACTGATGCAATAGAGGGCTTCACTATATAGGAACTATGCAAAACAGAAGCGTTTCACCTGAAGAGCTCTCATCTTTGAGTTGAAATTGAAACAATGAATATAATTTAAGTCTAAGCTTGTAGCCTGGAGAGTGGTTTGTGTTTTGGGGATCTCAAAAAAAATTTGTTGATTGTTAAACATTCTAAACACGTGGTGAAATATTATTAGTGCCTGAAAGAACAGCACAATCTTATTTTGTCCTAGATATGAGAAAAAAGAAAACCCTTCAGTATGTTTTTTTACGGGAGACGTTGGGGTGTCGCGGCTGTTCTGGCAGCCAAACGAACCGCTGCAATGTATTTGTGCAGTCAAGCATAACATAAACAATAATCCAACAATGGATTGAAACAGCACAAACAGCAGCAAATGGAGTCATCCGGCCTGGTGGCACTTATTTTTTGATGCCATATGGCATCTTCTGTACGCAAAGGGTTAAGTTTTACGTTTTTAATCAAATGGTTATTTCTATTTAGATTTTATTTTCTTCCCTTTGATTTCAGTGGTTTTGACTTTTGGAGAATTTGTTTTAAAAGGAAAATAAAGTCTGAGAACCATTTGGTTCCAACAGCAAAGATTGTTACGTTGAATACCATTTCGTCGAAGAACTAGACAGTCGAGTGCTGTAACCACTGGGATTAGTAAAATCTTTCCGAATTTCTTTTTATTCGGTCAACATAGCCTAGGCCTATCACTGTATCAGTTCAATCATGCATGGTCAAAGATCATCGACAACTGTGCCAGGAGTGGTTAATAATCCTGCCTTAAAAACAAGTGGGTTTGTCAAAACAAAAGTGCAAATAAGTTTAACTGATTGATGGTGTTACTGACTGTTGCGAATTCATAAAAAAAAACAATAGTTAAGCTCTGTCAAATAAAATCGAACAATAAATTAACTGACCGGAAACAAAGTGTTGGCTGCAGATCCGATGGTGTTCCGACAGCTGCCATCTCAGCTGGTCGCGGTGTCGGCGTACGGTACGGATCCAGGCCCTACGTTGCACAGAATACGCCTCGGAATCCGGAAAACGGAAGAATTTTGTTTCTGAGTCTTTTCTGTGTCTATTACTACAGCAACAACAGCTTACAACCATGTTCAGTCAATGTGAAACCGCCGACAGTGATGCTTGAATTACGCGGGAGATTTGTTTACATATCAGTCGCTTCAGAGTTTGCCAACCAAAATGGCGGATTTGTTTTATCACGTGATTCGTGACGTTTCGATAGAAAGGTCTATAGCTAAATCATATTAGATCTTATAGGGCCTATTAGTAGAACAAAATACCAAATTAAATACGCGATTGTTATTTTTGTTACTAGACGAAAAACGCGTTACCTATACTAATCCGACGAACAAAATTTAAAATTAGAAGCCATCTTTGGGTACCCAATCGAGCGGTAGGCCTACCATACACACGCGATCGTTATACGCGCGCACACATTGCGCCTTTGACCAATAGGTCAAAAGTAAACACGCCCCAAAGCAAATACGCGCCTTATAATTATGTGCTAAGCACGCCGCGCCTATGAAGCGCGTGCGAGCGCTGTACCGCCCGATTGGGTGGCTTCTAACGGTTCGTCGGATTAGTGGAATCGTCCAGTAATTCTCCTTGTTTGAATATTCATGTTATAGAAGGCTTTTGGCGATTCCGACTAATCAGCTTATTCCGTCCACCTAATTCGCCATAGGGTGTGTACAAACCGATGAACGACATTCCCTAGTCTGGTTCCTAGACCAAAATATTCTGACTACATAAGTTTCTGATAAATAGGGAATCTTCAGGTCAGTGAACCAGACTACGACATTCCCAAGTCTGCGATCGTGATCAAAGGTTAACTCACAAGAGGACGCAAGATGGCGCTATTTCCGGCACTACTGTATTGGCTATCAGGCTGACAAAAACCACGATCACAGACGTGGAACCAAGTCTAGTTTAATAGCAGTGTTGTAACCAAGTCATTTTTTTCTCAAGTCAAGTCAAGTCAAGTCGCAAGTCAAATTTTCCCAAGTCAAGTCAAGTCCCAAGTCAATTTTTCCAAGTCAAGTACCAAATCTCGAGTCAATTGTTAGTAAATAAAAATTCCAATGACAAAATGACAATACATAGGCTAGGCTAGCACGCATGCACTGTACAAAATCAACCTGGTGTGCCATTTCGACAATTCTCCATGCAGCTCGGCCAGCGCTGCGGCCCTGCATACGTATACTGGACCCAGCTTGCTATAGATGCGCTATAGGCTTGTTTTTTAACTGATACCTGTATGTTTGTGTTTATTTTAACAGAAGTGTTAATGTCAGCAAGTCAAATTTATTCAAGTCAAGTCGAGTCACAAGTCATGTTCTTTCAAGTAAAGTCAAGTCCTAAGTTATTTTTTTCCAAGTCAAGTCAAGTCCTAAGTTATTTTTTTCCAAGTCAAGTCAAGTCTCAAGTCAAAAAAATTGCGACTCGAGTCCGATTCAAGTCAAGTCAGCAAGTCAAGTCAACAAGACTGTTTAATATACGCGCGGGCGACGAAATAACAACACAAGGGTCTGGGGCCCAAGACGATCATTGCATACATAATATTACCCACTGGATTTTCTAGTGCTGGGCATCAAACTGCAGTGACGTCATCAAAGCGGAAGTTATGTGTAAATTTACGCATAATATATAAGTTCGCGCAATTTAGATTTCGACAGAGTTACATTGTAATTTTCTGTCATCTTGCATATCCAACGTTCAAAACAAATTCTGAACCTGAAAATGTCTTCTTTAGCAGGAATCATATATTTGTATTCATGACTGAATTAAACAAAGTGCAACTGAAAAATGTCTCGCCTGATCACCTCGTATTTGTGATAAACAAACACCAAACCTCTTGTTGTAATTAAAACAAACCTAATTCATATAAAAATCGACTTAACTAACAAAATGGGATTGCAATATAACCAACAAAATCTGACTTTTTATTTTAAAAATAAGATTCTTATCAACCCTTGGCCCAAATGGCAAAATTATCTAGGATTCGCCAACCCCCATTCCCAATTTGCCCTGTAACCTTTATGGTTCATTATTATTCTGCATGATTGCAGCAGAACGCTGCCCAGATTGTAAAGCAAGGCTAAGTCATGGGTCATCAAAGCTATACATGAAAGATGTCTGAGTGTGGTATTATTGTCGAGCCACTGAGTACGGCATGTGAATGTTCGGCGTTCAAAAGAACACGGTACCAAGTTCAGTTGTTGAAGATTGACAAAAACATTTCCATAACAAAAGATGTTGTTGGGGCCCCACATAGGGTGCTGAGAGACATTGTAAAACTTCCGTAGCTTCGCCTTTTCATAGGTTTAAGAGTTTTTCCTTTGTTTTACATGATTTTGAGCAAAACAGAAAAACACTGCTTCAGAAATAATTTTAGGCATACTGGGAATTAAGATTCAAGTTCGTTCCACGTCGACTGGTAAAAAGAACACTTTTAGAACAATGTAAGCCTTATATAAAATTACAGCTACCTAGACCTATAACTTCACGTCAGAAACTGTGCTTAGCAATTAAACACTTTTCTAAACACTTTGTAAACATTTTCAAAGTGAACAAAGAAACTGGCAGGAGCGGGATTCGAACCTGCGACCTTTGGGTTACCGTACCGGCGCTCTATTAACTGAGCTATCTTTCCCTATGTTGGCGGTCTCCCAAATTGTCAGTATCTTTGTTCGGGTGGGCGCTAGTCAGAAGTCATAAACCCAGAATGCCGTATAGCCAGGGATCACACCCAATTTTACGATACAACCTGGGAAGCGGCGTTGTGGGGATCACTCAATGAGGATACGACTTTTTAACTTTATATTTCGTCAAACAATCCACAAGGGAAACTGACTAGGTAAATTTGGATACATTTTCAAAGAACAAAGAAACTGGCAACACGGTTTTTAGAATGTGATTATCTCATTAAAAGGTGACAAGATTAAGAACAAAGAAACCTAAACACGTAATAAAGAATCAACAAATAGAACGCTTGCTCGACTATGCTTCACTTTGGATAGTAAGATGAATGTTTTTCATGGATAGTATACCAAATTACAACATAACTTCCTTAATGTGTAGAAAGATGACTCAAGGCATTTAGTTAAAATAGAAACCATAAAACAGGAATAACAATTGAAAAAGTGATGAAAAAAGTGATCGAAATACACATAAATCATGGTGAATTTTTGTTTGTTTTATTGTCGAAATGAACCACAAGAAAAACTGACTAGATCCTTTAAATGAATTTCCAAAGAGAAGGAAAACCGACAGGAGCGGGATTTGAACCTGCGACCTCTCGAACACTAAAGACACTGACAATTTGCGAGACCACCAACACAGGGCAAGATAGCTCAGTACCGACGTAGAGCGCCGGTGCGATATTCCGGAGGTTGCAGGTTCAAATCCCGCTTCTGTCATTTTCTTTGTTCTCTTTGGAAATTTAGTTTTGTTTAAAATCCACAGACCAACAGTTTAGAACACGTCCCAAAGTGCGAGACCACCCTGTAATATAATCAGACTGCATACCAGTCTCTGTTCATAAAAACAAAGCAAACTTTACATGTAATAGAGCCCCATTCCAATCTAGAACCACAGCAGTAAATGTAGGGCATGCAGGACAAACTGCTGGGGCTATACTGCCCCCAATTATAGCAGGATGTGGAGGTGGGGGAAAATTTAACCCCGATACGAAAAAACCCAAGAAAAGTGCATCTAAAAATGCAATTGATAGGTGCATTTGTATAGAAAATATGATTTAGAATAAGCCCTAGTGTGATTGCAAATACAAATTATGCTGAATAAACCCAAATGAAAACAAACTTTACTAAATCCCCCTACCAAAATCGGTAAAAAAAGGAACATTTTGGAAAATAACGAACCCTTAATTAACATGTGGCACAACCAGGTATTTCAAGATTTATGTCAGCAAAATCCGTAAAAAACACTTTTGAGTGACCATACACTGTGCCAATAACATCTTTAAAACAGAAAACAAAGTTTCTTTCCAAAGGCATATACTTCCCGGAAATCAAGTTTCCTGAAAAAAAATCAAGTTTGTTACAAGCGACACTGCTGAACAAGATTTTGCTTTTCCTGACCGATTTTAGTGACTCTTTTCTCAACTTGAGTAAAGAGTTTACTGTAATACCCCACCAAAATCGATCACGAACAGCAACATATTGGGACCACGCCACGTATGTTTGGACTTTAGGAACATGTTCGAATTTTTGTTGCACACTTACCTAACCCTTTTCCCTCAACGAACTTGATCAAAGGCACAAAACCACGACAAACACCAGCGAAAGTTTCCCAAGACGAGATGGCCAATAACTGCTGCCAGAAACTCATAAAAATCGTGAAAACGCCTCAACTTTACGACACCAAAATGTACCCTTAGTTTGGCAACTTATGTGAGCTTCGTCTGAATTCGGTTTGTACACAGAAAGTGCAACAGAAATTGAGGTCTTGTTTTGGTGGTTGGAAACTGCTGCAGAGTGTGGGTCTTTTGTTGTGCATTAAAGCGAAACGACAAGTTTTGTGTGGGTCTATTTCCTGTGCATTGGTCGTGACCAGCGGCCAATTTCACGGCGATGCTTACCACAAATATTTGCTTAGCATGAAAATAATTTCTTAGTAGATACAGGATTGTGTATCGCTTGTGGTTGGCATTCAGCTGTTATTAACATGGAAATCCCATGGCCTTTTGGTTGGTAACCTGTTTTAACTAATAAGCAAGACTTTTTTGTGCTTAGCAAATTTCTGTGCTGAGCAGCTATGTGAAATTGGCCCCAGTAGACCAGCGTCGTGTAAATATAAGCTCCCTGAAAATCAGATTTGTTGGTCATACTGCGCATGCTGAGTAGGTCCATGTACGTCTTTTTTTTTTCTTGGACCAGACTAAGCCAGTTCGGTATTTCAAATGCCCATACGTGCACAATGACATTTTATCCCGAACGAACTGCGTGATCTAACGCGCGCGTGTGAACGCAAAATGTGATCGCAACACGTGCACGTATTAAATTCAATCAGAATGGGCGTTCGCGTAATATGGCGTGACATTACGTATTTTATCCCGAATAACCTTTGAGATACCGAACTGGCTTATTATCATAATCCATATTCATGATTTATTTTATATCAAATGCATCGCACGAGGGCGCTAGATATAGTGACGTCTTCAGTAAACTTATTTGGAAGACCTGGCTGTATTGGTAAAACGAAAACGGGGCAATGCCCCCCCCCCCCCCCCCCCCAACTTGTTCCACTGTGATGGGAAAACATACAAAAGGGCAGCCTTAAATTTTGTCACCATGAAATATTGTAGTATTGCACATCCCTTAAAGGGACACATTGCCTTCAAATGTCATGAAATTTTGCTGTTTGGAAATGTTCCTTATCTTTTATAAGAGTTGTTCATGCAAAAAAACACTTATAATATGTTGTAATAAGTGAGTAGTGATTATAAAACAAAAAATTTGCCTTTGACTCCTGACATCTGACCCGCGAAACATAGACTTATTTCTAGTAGTAAATACCACTGTCTAAATAATGCGCAAAATACGCTGTAAGAGTCTTTAGGTTGGCGCCGCAGCCAGTGGCCTTGTAAACCTATCAGAATGATGATCGCCAGGTACCATTCTCTACCTCGCGACACATATCGCCAGCTACCTGCGCGCCGTGCCACAGTACATCAAAATGGATCAACAGAATGTAGGGGCCTACTTCAACCAGCTGCGACTGGAAATACGACGGTGAAAATGGTCCGCCATTTTGTGGATTCAAAAAATTGGTTCTACAAAATGGCGGAATGTTATTTGTCACGAAATTAAACAAAAACCACGCAATTTGAAGGGATAGTTATGTGAATCTTTATATTCTACTTTTTAAAAAGCTTCCCAACCATATCCATTTCAAATCGCAAAATCCAAAGCAATGTGTCCCTTTAAGTGATCGATGAATCGATTATTGGGAGAGTGGCCGCAGTGGCGTACATGTAGCTAAGGGGGGCGTGGGGAGGGGGGCGCACGCCATCAAATAAATTGTCTCCCCAGTCGCCCCCCCACTGAAAATTTCGCAAACGCAGAAAGTAATATATATGTATTATAAAGACAAAAAACACTGAGAACCCCCCCCCCCCCCAGTAACATCTAGCCCCCCCCCCCCCCCCCCCCCAGTGGAGACAGCCGTGGAGACAGCCCTGGCTACGCCGCTGAGTGGCCGGTCACGAGAGAGGGTTAAACCAATAATAGGTAAAAGGAGTCGGACATTCATGGGAGTCGGATATTTATATGACACTGGCGCTGTTGTCGGACCATGGTCGCGGATGTGTTCGGTTAATCAGTTGAAACTTCTAGATTAGTTCATAATCATGTATCTTCTGCAATAAGGTTATTTTCCTAAAGGTAATTTAGAACATTTGCAACTAAAGCTACCAAATTATTATGAAAAACGATGTATACATATAATATGGCAAGTGTTATAACTGTTTAAACATAAACTTTGATAACATGTAAGGCAACATTGAAAAAAGTTTATATCGTCCCCGCCCGATTCCTTTTCGGGGCCGCCGCTCCTTTTTCCCCTTTATAGTAGGGGAGATAGGGGTTAGTTGGAACACGGGGTAAGTTGAAACATTAAGATCCACAGCTGGCTGTGGAAAACAATTTCAATGTTTCAACTTTAATACCCCGTGTTCCAACTAAACCCCCATCTCCCCTACTTTTACCGTGCACAGAAAGATAGCAAAAATAGCAAATTTCATGTGACTCGCTCTCGGCCAATCGAGACACAGAATCTGTGGGTGATGTGTTATAAGAATGTGCTTTTCAAGATCCTGTTGGAAAATTCACAGGCTTTACTCGGGCGGGACTCGAACCTCCGTTAAGACGTCTGCACTGATAAGAAAGAGGTCGTTTGGTTCGAGTCTCACCCCCGAGTAGGCCTTTGAATTGAGTGCTTTCTCGGAAAGCACTCAGCATATAAAGTGGTGTTTAAATTCTTCAAGATACTGGTACACGTTCTGCATCTTGTCAGCTTTAAATAATGAAGTGGACATTTACTGTACATGCATAACGGAACTTTAATGACAGATCATATCCCCCTAGATATCTGAAAGGAATTCCTGAGATTCCGGGAACACAATGACCAAAACCAAAGAGGTGGATGGTGGGAGGGGGAGGGGGCGGGGGTTCCGAAGTCCCGCCTTCCAATATCTTGCTTCAAATGGCGCTATACAGCGCTTGAGCAGAAGGTGTACTTTGGTCGTTACCGTATAGTAGTGGAGATGGGGGTTAGTTGGAACACGGGGTAAGTTGAAACATTAAGATCTGGAAAAAAATCTCAATGTTTCAACTTTAATACCCCGTGTTAACCCCCATCTCCCCTACTTTTACCGTGCACAGAAAGATAGCAAAAATAGCGCATTTCATTGTAAATCGCTCTCGGCCAATCGAGACACAGAATCTGTGACAGATCATAAACACAACACACACTCTGCAGGTATGTTCGGGAAGGATAAACATTTATCCTTTGTTTCAGCGTTTCTGACCTATATTAATGAATGGATAATTAACGCATTTCTTTCGGGGTTGGGGTCGATTGTTAATGGTCCCCAAAAATTATTGACCACCCTATTGAGAGTATACATGTATTAGGGTACGGTTTAAATATAGGCATGTGTGTGGCAAATACTTGCATAGGATGTTATCAGAGTTTTAGCGCGCTATTTTGCAGATATGAAAGTATTGAAATCATGGGAAAGGGGTCATCCTTCCATAGGCGTCGACGGGTGGGGCGGGGACATAATATGTTC
The DNA here is from genome assembly GCA_037893225.1 of Hippasteria phrygiana. Taxonomy (NCBI): domain Eukaryota; kingdom Metazoa; phylum Echinodermata; class Asteroidea; order Valvatida; family Goniasteridae; genus Hippasteria; species Hippasteria phrygiana. The sequence goes on from JAZGUH010000184.1 coordinate 1,490,687, forward strand.
CCCACTTTTCGTACTCCGAGGGGACGCTGTCACGCTGACGCATACCAATTTATTCCCATCTTTTCCTCTACTTTGGATTAGGAGAACAATGACCATCAGTTGAGCGCGATAATCTGTTGAAATAAGTTATTAAAATAGGACATAAAGTACCTTTCGTACAGAAAGACAATATCGGGAATCAAATGATAAGACATGATGTCATACGCCTAAAGGGCCTCTATTTTTCACAAACATGCCAGTTTTTGTATGGTGTCCTCAATTTGATAGACAACACTCGCATGATAGAAATGGCCTCTATTTGATAGAATACTAAGTATGTCCTCAATGTGCATTGGTGCACATGTATGTGTGTGTGTGTGTGTGTGTGTCTAATTCGTGTAGGATGTAATCAGAGTTTTAGCGTGCTATTTTGCAGATTTGAAAGTATTGAAATCACGGGAAAGGGGTCATCCTTCCATAGGCGTCGACGAATGGGGGAGGGGACATAATACTCCGAGGGGACGCTGTCACGCTGACGCATACCAATTTATTCCCATATTTTCCTCTACTTTTTTTCAACGAAAGACTGTCCTCAAGGATTCTTGTTCGAGATTCTTGTTTGAGAAGTATACATTTTCTGTAACAATTCACTCCATTTTCAGTGACACGTATAGATTTACTTGTATTATTTGTAAACATCGGTCTACATTTAAACAATGGTCTAGAAGTCCCCCCCCCCCCCCCCCCCCACCGCCCCTCGCCCCACCCCCACCACTTGCCTAAGCGTTAGCTTGCGTAATCTTGCGAATAATTGCGCCAACATTTTCCGCCAAAATTTGCGATATATTGCGCTATTTGGAAATTTTGCAATTTGTTGCGATTTTGTGTGTGAAATGCTGTTGCCCACCGGCGGAACGAGCGCAAGAATTCGCAAAAAATCACAGATTTTTCAGGTATATCTTAATTCAAGTCCGGACACAGAAGAGTCGGGGAACGCTTGTGCTGCATTGCGCTGCATTGCGCTCGTTGCGCATGCTTGCGTTAGGCCTGTACACTGCTTGCGATGCATTGCGATGCATTGCGAAAGACGTCTAGCGCAGCGCAGCGCCGCTTGCGCAATTTTACGCTATTTTTGAGCTGGTTCAAAACTAGCGCAACAGCGTCCGAAGCCATTTCGCGAGCTAAATTTGCGCAAGCTTTTACAAGAACGCTTGCCCACTGCTGCGTTGCGCTATTTTTGGCTTCGCAAGCTGGCACAAGTTTCGCAAGCTAACGCAGTTGGTGGGCAATGTGCATAAGAACCACCAGATGCTCTTCAATGCCATTGCTATATAGCAGTGGAAGTTCAGAACTGGACTATTTAGCCACAGCAAGAAAAGACAGAAAAGATTGAGTGAAACGCATGCGGCATCATTTCAACTTTGTAAAATTATACAAACATTCTAACGTGTTTCATTGTATATTTGAACTGCAGTATTCTCTCAGTGAAATATCTGCAAACAAAGGGATTTCTGAACAAAAATCCAAAGTCAACAATGACTGACGGAGACCATGATGATGATGCATAACTACAACAATTTGTTAACTTTGATTAAATGCAGTAAATGTATCTATTACTAACGATATTGTAACTTTCGTTAAAAACAGCCGGAATCTATTTCCAAAGGCGAGTCAGATGACTATGGGCGGCCATTAGGGCAAAAAAGACAACCGCAAAATTAAAGTAAAGCAAAAATAAAACAAAAATAGAATTCGAAAAAATAAACAATGAAGCTACAATTAACAATGAGAATGCAGCAAAATAAAACCAAGAACCCCAAAACAAAATTAAAACCCCCCAAAAATACAAAAAAACAACAAATAAAACGTTTGTGTTAAATGAACAATAAAACACAAACTTTGTATTAAATGTACAATAAAACACAAAACTAACAAAATGCTTTGGAAATTTACAAATACCCCTTAACAAATGAAAGGCCATGCAAAGAACGAAAGCCACGCACAGAAAGTCCCGCGATTTATTTTCCTTATACAAAATAAGAAGTAGGATAGACGCGTCTATAACTAATAAATTAGACGTTATGCACGCCTGTCCCCAATCGATCTGCTGCTTGTTTCAAATTGAATCGATAAGGGAATTCCAATGTCAGCGCAAGCTATCTTAAAAAAAAAAGGGTTTACCCATTTTGGAAAATATTGCCAGGCGTGATCTACAAATTGAAGTAAAAAAGGGCTTCTGCTTCCTTTTGGAAAACGACACGACACTAAAATTGTGCCTAATAGGCCTATTGTAACTTGAACTTTGATCAAATATACACTGTAACTAACTAACTAACTAACTAATTGACTAACTAACAATACTTGATACTTATAACACGTTCATATTTAACTGTTGATTTTCATGTTTGCCTTTTTAAAGATATAAGATCAAAATGTGGCTACTTTTCCGTAAAATTAAAAGTCTTGGCTAAAAATCGATATCAGGCAATGTAGCCTCAAATTTGGCCCCAAATAAGACATGCATGCAAAACCACGAGTAACCTAACGATAGAGAAGTATTTATGAAAAACGACAGTTAAATGTAAACGTGTTTTATGTATATTACAAAAACCCTTCTACTATAGCTGATTAATCTAGTTAACAAAGCTTAAGCCGGAATAACTGACATAAAACTGAGTAAAACAACTTATAGAGTAAACGAAATTAAATGACCACTAAAATACGTACATGTTGTAACTGTAATAAAGATTGATAAAAAAACACACGTTGTAACTGTGATGAAAAACCATGTTAGAACTGTAATAAGATTGATGGAAAATATAAATCCTGTAAAAGTGTTATAAGATTAATGAAAAACCATACATGTAAACTGTAATATGAATGATTAAAGGGGCATATTGCCAAATTGGGCTACACAACAAAATGGAGTAAAACGACCTCTTTAACAAATCAAAACGAAATTACCACTGACAAAATATACATGTTGTAACTCTAATAAAATCTAATTCGTCAAACAATCCACAAGGGAAACTAACTAGGTAAATTTGAATACATTTTCAAAGTGAGCAAAGAAAACTGGCAGGTGCGGGATTCGAACCTGCGACCTCCGGAATACCGTACCGGCGCTCTACCAACTGAGCTATCTTGCCCTATGTAATAGCGCTTAGCGGTCTCCCAAATTTTCAGTATCTTTGTTCAAGTGGGGGCTAGTCAGAAGTCACAAACCCAGAGTGTCGCTTCCCAGGTTGTATCGTAAAATTTGGTGTGATCACTGGCTATACGGCATTCTGGGTTTATGACTTCTGACTAGCACCCACCCGAACAAAGATACTGACAATTTAGGAGACCGCCAACATAGGGCACGATAGCTCAGTTGGTAGAGCGCCGGTACGGTATTTCGGAGGTCGCAGGTTCGAATCCCGCTCCGGCCAGTTTTCTTTGCTCACTTTGAAAATCTAATAAAATCTAGTTAAAGGTCAAGTCGGAATAACCGACATAAAATGGAGTAAAACAACCTGTTCAACAAATCAAAACGAAATTACTACTGGTAAAATATACATGTTGTAACTATAATAAGATTGATTTAAAAAAAAACAACGTTGAAACTGTATAATACACTTTATAACGAGAATGATGAAAAAAACATGTTAGAACTGTAATAAAGTTGATGGAAAATATAAATCCTGTCAAGTGTTATCAGAATAATGAAAAACCATGCAAACGTGTACATGTAAATTGTAATAAGACTCATTAAAGGAGCACACTGCCCTGGAGGCGCCTAATTGGGCTATAAAAAGCGTCCGTCCTAAAATGGCTTTGGTTGGAAAGATCATTCAAAAGTAGAAAATAATACTCATGACATGTATGACCATCCTTTCAAAATGCGCAATTTGTCTGGAAATCATTGACGAAATTTGTTTTAGAAACGCCAGTTTGATTCGGGAAAAGTCGATCCGTTGGAGTGGCGCCCTTGGTCTTTATACAACACCTGAATAAATCCCAGCCATCCGATTGGTGGATCGTCGATCACGTGCATTGAATTATTTGTCCCATCGCACGACGCGAACCCGCACCGCCAAAAAACGTTCTATCACATGGTTCTATCAAACTGTAACGCGTTTGATAGAACTTCCCCGCCGCCACAACACGGCTGTCATTGGACTGGTTCCTGGTCCCTCCGTTGTCCTTCGGACTTCAAAAGCATATTATATACATATGGGGGCCGGGAACCAGTCTAGGCTGTCATTCACACAAAATGGCGGACGGTGTTTCCGAACCGCGGTTTGTTTTGCTAACAGACAACGAAATATTTTGTTTGCAAACGGGTGAAGGCCAGCTAGTCTGGTTACCTGACAATTCCCTGATGTTTATAAGTTGCCACATTTTGTTTGAAGTAGGGTCAGGGAATCAGACCACAAGGACAGCATTCTGTTCTTGGTTTTTCCAGCATCTATGAACATAAAACTTTAAACATGGAAACAATGGAAACAATGGCTGCGAACGGACAAGACGTGTGTCACATCGGCTCTCCGAGTTTTCTATCAAAACTTGACTCTAAGATAGAGCAGATAGTCTCAAAACTACAGAGTACACCGTCTGTGCCCATAGAGTCACTGTTGAGAAGTAACTGTACCATTGATGAGCTTCTACCGGCAAGGAATTTGATCTTCGAGTCTGCAAGGGAGAAGTACCGTGACGATTTCCAAGATGGCGACGAGACAAACGACTCTTCAACAAAGCTAAGTACCCAATTTTCTTGTAATTTCTCATTAAAATCCCGTAGGTCCACACAAACAGCGGCCGATGACATCAAGGAACTATGTCTCTACATTTTTGGTCATCGGAACAGTTTTCCTAGGTCTTGTTTAAGTTGAGCTTGTCAGGTTAAACCGAAGCCAACAAAGCGCACTGTGGATCGAGATTTAACAGGTGCTATAGCCCTCGATCCAGTATCTGAACCCACCCTACAGGTTATTTATAAAGCCATCCTACAGGTTCAGAACGACATAAATGTACTTGATCAGAAATTATCAGACCAAATTGCAACACTTTCTGGCCAGATTTCTTTATCTTCTTCTTCCCAAAGGGAGACAATTGACCACTTGAAGAAGGAATGTGATGCTCTCCATTCTACCATTGATATGCTGATGAGCCCTTCTTCTCGTGAAGCCGATGCCCATTCGAAACGCCAGCCCTGTGCCCTGAGCCGGAACAACCCGAGTACCACCATTGGTTTAGCCAGTCCAGCGGTATCAACCAGCAACCGCTTTGCTGCATTGGCGACGGAGGATGTCGATCCGGCCAACATCGAAAACAGCTTTGATGATTCCCGGACCGAAGCCGAGTTCCTGATTGACTCTTACTACGAAGCCATGCAGCCCAAAGTCCAGCCCGGCAAGGAACAGGGGTCCTGTACTCCCCCAAACAAGCCATGTCCCTCAAAAAGCAAGGCCTCTTTTCAAGAGCAGCTCGAACAATACCGGGAAAAGCACAAGAAACTGACCACTACAAAGCAGAAACCGACACCTACCATGAAAAATCGGCCACCCACACCTAGCGAACACAACCATGCAGATATCCTAATAATCGGTGACTCAATGATCAAACGGCTACAACCCAGGAGATTGAGCAGGCAAAAGAAAGTGATGTGCCATACCATGCGTGGAGCAAAAATCGAAGATCTTGCTCCTAACGCCATACAGCTGTCGGCCAAGCACGACGTCTCTGGAGTAATCCTTCATGTTGGGACCAATAATACTTCTGACAACCCAGAGACTATTGCTACAAAGATCACTTCCCTTGGTGAATCACTACAACCAAGATCAGTAACAATCTCGTCGATTATACATCGCAAGAACCAAACAGTGCCAAAACACAAGAAGGTAGATGACTCTAATAATCTGCTTAGGTCAATAGCAAGACAAAATAACTGGGGCTTCATTGACAATGGAAACATAAACCCAAATCACATTGTGTCGGATGGCGTGCACCTCAACTCGACAGGAGTGCGTCTACTTGCCATGAACATTATCCAACACGTCGCAGGACCACATAAGACCACTGCTAGCCGCATCACACACCAGAGGACCACGTTCGGCAAGACCTTGTACTCTGATGTCGTGAAGGAGCGGGCTGCAGCGAATCGTGATGTCCCGACGGGTTTTCAAATGGCAAATCAGTACTACCCACACCCGTATCAAAAACAGCATCCAACCCATCTCCGTCAGCCACTAACCCAGACACACTATCGAGGCCAGGAATGGAACCAATACCTAAAAACGGTCAGAGAGCTGCTCAATCCACAAGGCAAAAATCTACGATAGAATTAACAGATGGCGTTATCTACAACCGAAGCTCCGGAGGATTCTCATTCGCCCATCTTAATGTGAGAAGTTTAATAAACAAATTTGACCAATTTAAAATTTTAATGTCTACAAATCCATTCGATATCATCTGTCTAAATGAAACTTTCTGCAATGCCTCAATCTCCGACGATGAAATCACATTACCAAATTTTTCCATTGTCAGAAAAGACAGGAACCGACATGGTGGTGGGGTTGCCGTGTACATCCGAAACAATTTAACTTTCACTCGTCGTGAGGATCTTGAAACAGATGATGTCGAGTGCATATGGGTTGAAATTAAGTGTAAACAAAGACAGCCTGTGCTTATTAGTTCTATTTATAGGCCACCTTCAAGCTCTGTTGAATTCATTGATAAACTAAGTGATATTATTAATAAGGCCTCCTGTGAATGTAAAGAAATTATTGCAACTGGGGACTTTAATTATGATGTTTCAGTTGACGATGATAGTATGAACTCAAACCCAATTATTTCTTGTTTTGATTTATTCCAATTGGCGCAACTCATACATGACTCAACACGGGTCACTGAGTCCACTCAAACAATAATCGATCTCATTTTCAGCTCCCATCCAGAGCTAATAAAGGAATGTGGTGTATTACCAGTCCTAATCAGTGACCATTATCTTGTTTATGGTCAACATAGTTGGAAAACACCAAAAAATTAAAGGTCGCTCAATAAATTTTCGATGTCTTACAAATATAGACAATGATGCATTTAAAGACGACCTCCTTAATGCACCATGGCAAGATGTACTAGACTGTTATGATGTTGATGAAGCGTGGTGCAAATGGCACTCCATATTTATGAGTATTATTAACTTTCATGCACCAATCAAAACTAAACGTATTCGGGGTGCCTCTTTACCTTGGCTCGATTGCGAAATTCTTAAACTTATGAGACAGCGGAATCGTGCACACAAAATCGCAAAACGCTCAGGCTCACAGATCGATTGGGACTCTTACAAAAAGCTGCGGAACAGTGTAACTAATAAAATCCGCACTAAGAAGAGTGAATACTATACATCAGCCATAGAAGAAAATAAAAGCAATTCATCTATGCTATGGAAAAAGCTAAAGGAAGTACTTCCTAAGAAACAGAAAATTGCTCCAAATTCTATCACTTCCCCAAATGGAGAAAATATTGACGATCCCACTGACATTGCTGATACATTAAATGAACACTTTTCTACAATAGGAAAACGTACAGCTAGAAATTGCCCATCGGGCGAACTTGAAAACAATGATACCTACGCCTCTATCGTTGATTCTCTGGATGAACTTGAAGAATGCACTGTACCTAATATTACAGAAGAGTTCGTTCAAAAGCAAAAGCAAATATCATGTTGGTTGGGAAAGCAACAGGTCCGGATGGCATCAGTGTTAAAATGATTAAAATTGCTTCCCCTTATATTACTAAATCTTTAACTTATATTTTTAACCTCTCCATAAGATGCGAGCAATACCCTAAAGATTGGAAACACGCCTTGGTAACACCAATTTACAAGGGAGGAGATAAATGTAGTACAAGTAATTATCGGCCTATTTCTATACTGCCAATTATCTCTAAGATTCTAGAAAGATGGGTGCACTCGGCAGTATATAACTACCTCGATGATAACAATTTGTTACCTAGTTGCCAATCGGGATTTAGACCCTTACACTCAACTGAAAGCACTCTACACGATTTAACAAACAAGTGTTTTGAGGCTATGGAGCAAGGTAAAGTTACAGGTAGCGTGTTCATAGATCTCAGTAAAGCTTTTGATTGTGTGGATCATGTAATCCTACTAGGCAAATTGAAGAAGCTGAATTTGTCATCTTCTGTAATTAATTGGTTTAAGTCGTACCTAGGCGGTCGTAGTCAGTCTGTAAATATTAAGGACACAATATCGAAGGTCTTGCCCATAGACATAGGCGTTCCACAAGGGTCGATCTTAGGGCCACTTTTATTCATTGTTTATAGTAGTGACTTTCCATCTTGTATACCCCAAAATTGCAATATATTTATGTATGCAGATGACTCCACGTTAACGTGTAGCTCCTCTAGTATTAACGAAATAGAAAGGAACTTAAATGTAGCTCTTGCTAGTATTCACAAATGGTGCCTAAGAAACAAACTAGCATTAAATGCCAACAAAACCAAATGTATGCTTATTGGTTCAAGGCAGAAAATATCTAACGTCGACCTCAACGTGTGCATTGCTGATAAGGTTATCGAAAAAGTGAAATCTTGTAAATGCTTGGGTGTAGTTGTTGATGAAACATTAAGTTGGGGTACACATGTTGAATACGTAAGGAAGACTGTTTCGTCTAAATTGGGTGTGTTAAACAGAATTCGTGATTACGTTCCCCAAAGCAGCCTTCACACACTCTTTGTAAGTTTAGTTATGCCATCTTTAGAGTATTGCTGTACGGTGTGGGGAGGAAGGTACATATCTCACGACAATACCCTCAACAAATGTCTAAAAAGAGCCGCACGGATAATCCTTAAATGTACCTTCCTCACCCCCTCAGCTGATATGTTTGCCAGACTAAATTGGATTCCTTTTAAAGAAAGAGTTCAGTCCAAAAAGGCTATCTTTGTTTTCAAAAGCCTTAACAAAATGACTCCTTTGTACATGACACATCTGTTCACACCACTTACAGTGATTCGTGAAACACGACAATCGACCCAAATGGCACTGAAAGTTCCTTTCGCCAAAAAGGAATGCTACGTGACAAGTTTCGCTGTGAGTGGTGCCAGTATATGGAATAATCTGCCTGAACAAATGAGAACCATAAACTCCTTAAGTACATTTAAATCGGAGCTACGTAAAGCCATCTATCAGTGATATTTCTGTCATTTACGCTGATCTGCGGAGTTATAAACTTGGTTGCCAAAATACTTTGGAGCCGGATGGGAATTTCCCCTTGTTTTTCACCCTTGAAGGTTTTTTCTCGCGGGTTTTTCGCCCATCCCGTATATCAGGAATAGGCTTCTGGAGAGTTGAAAAGTTAACAGAAAATGTATTTATTTGTGTAAACATTATTGTATTTGTTTAAATATTTTGTATGAATGTGTAAATATTCAGTTTTAACTAATAATATGCAGGGCCCCAATGGAAACCAGTTTTAAACTGTTTGGGCATACCCTGGGTAAAGAAATGTAATAAATAAATAAACAGGTCATTGCAATAATATTTGCTATAGGCTAACCACCACATCCATTCATTTCTGAAAATTACAGCAAAAGCAAATGTCGTGAAACCTTTAAAGCTGCAATGTCAGGGGCGGATCTAGAGGGGGGGGGGGGGGGGTTGTGGGGGTTGCAACCCCCCCCCCCCCCCCCCCCCCCCCCCCCCCCCCTGGCTGCTAAGCAAAGTTGTGATAATCAATGCTAAACCACATCCTTGTTACCAGTGGGTATACCGCTGGTCCATACACTGTACCGGTATAGGCGGGTACAACCCCTCCCTAAATGAAAGGCTAGATCCGCCCCTGAATGTACATGATTAGCAACTGTTATCAGATTTTTGGCTGCTAATTAATTATTAAACTATGATAATTCGAAGGGATATCAAACTCCTGCCAGTTTTGTTTGTTCACTTTCTTTGTTCTCTATTTGGATGAATGACAAACTTAACAGATTGTGTTTGATCCTGCAGAGCAACATCGGATGCACTATGCATGTATAATATGGTCCACGCAATGGCAGTGCAAATTGATATTTGAAATTTGTCCACTAAAAACTTGTAATCAGTTATTCCGTTACATTAGATTTGGGAAAATTGATAACTTTGATATTGCACCAAAAATAGCTGAATGTAGTGTTACAATTTGCGGGGTGAAATTCAAAACTTTGTTTACAATTTAAAAATTTAGTCTTAAAAATTAGGATACGCTCCCCTGAAAAAAAAATTATGCCGTACCTGCCTGCTAAAGATAACTCTGTCATGGCATGATCCACCAAATAATGTCTTAGATATTAAAAACATGGGTTTAAACAGGTGATTCTCCATACAGAGTTCCAGAAGGTTCCTGTTCAGGCACCAGAGGCTGCCTTTCTGCCAATGTGCCTTCATCTGGGCGTACTCCACCCCGACTTCCTTGTGAAGGTCCTCCAGCTCGACTTCCCTGTGAAGGTCCTCCAGCTCCACTTCCTTGTAAAGGTCCTCCAGCCCCACTTTCTTGTGAAGGTCGTCCAGTAGTACTTCTTTGTGAAGGTTCTCTAGCTCCACTTCCTTGGGAAGTTCCTCCACCTCCACTTTCTTGGAAAGTTGCTCCACCTCCACTTTCTTGGAAAGTTGCTCCACCTCCACTTTCTGGTGATACTCCTCCATCCCTACATGTACTTCCTGGTGAAGGTCTAATTATACCCATTATCATGTGCAGTAGGTTTTCCTTTATGGTACTTAAGAGACCAGCAGTTCTTTCTTGCTTAAGAAGGTCTTCATCCTGGGACAACATATTAGCGTTGTTAATAATATCCGTAATGTACTCCTTACACTCTACCACCCTTTCACTTCCCTGTGAAGGTCCTTCATGCTTTAGTAAGTTTTGTAGGCATGCATGTATGCCAATTAAGCGATCAACGGTTACTTGTTGCTCCAGAAGGTTTTCTATTCTTTTCTCATGTTCGTGGTCTTTTTTCTGGGACATGTCGTTAATGTAAGATCCAATTTCCGAAATAATCCGCGCACAATAACGGCTGCGCTTTTCCCTTGTGGACACTATGTTACATGTACATTCGTTAAGTTCTCTTAGCAGTTCCACCAACTGCTCAGTTCCAAAATTACCTTCCTCCGTAGTACACCAAAGGTAGTAGATGATACGAATGGTGTGCAGCACATAAGCACCAAGAACGTTTTTGTCATGGGCACTGTCATCAGCTGAAGGTAGCTGATTCATTGGAAACTTACACCTACCCCAAGCCTGATGGCTGATTTTGTCTGTCATATCCTTCAATTGGTCGAGGTTGAGGGAATTCTTGCTCAGATACAACTCCATATTCCTGAGTCTACTCGGTATCTCAGATGCATATAGAAACTGGTGCAACCCAAACTCTACAGTTAGTTGAAATTTGCCATTAATATTCAAGAGATGTTTCTTCACGTACGGAAGAGCTTTTGCTATTTCTTCATGGTTTTCAAAATTTCCTTCAGGAACAAAGGGTTCACCCTTGAAGTATTCCACCACTGTTGAAACCGTTTTATACTTTTTGTCTGAAGGAAATAGAAAGGCCACAGTATCTTCTCCCAATTCCCAGATAAGTGGGCCAAATTCGTCTTTGATGTTCTCGGGGCACTTTCCTTGCAGGAGTAACTTGATGCGCAAACTCTGGAAAAGTCGTATGACTACATCCAAACGTTTATGAAGTATCACAAGCTCACCGTCTGAAAATGGCAATTCCTGTTTACTCCTAAAGTGAGGATAATTGTCCGGGTGCAGCATGTACCGTAATACATCAAGCCCTGTGATTAAAACCTTACCGGACAACTTACAAATTAAGATTTGCGCGTATTTCTCTTTTGTTGCTTTTATGCATCTGAAAATGCCTTCATTTTCAAGTTTGGGGTAGTCACTGCTTATAATATCTGCAATTTTATTCCTCTCTTCTCGGTCTAGTTTCCACCATTTTTCACGCTCTTCTCGGTCCAGTTGCTGTTTCTTGTCAAGCTTTTCTTTCTCTCTCAGGTATATGTTAACCACGTATAGGGTTACAAGGGCAATGATAACCTGTATGATAGAGAAAACGACATATACAGTGTCTCTATCACTCCAAGATGGTGAAGTTGTTGAAGACTGGTTACCAGGTAGACACTCGGCCTCTTCTATCTCAGTCATGTTGATGCTGCTGTTTGTATAGTTCATACCGATGTTCCGCTGGAGTATCACACCTCCTGCAAATAACAAGATTAAATGTTGACTATTAATGAAATGTATTCAAATCAACAAAATTCGCCGGCCTAACCTCTCAAACTTATAGCAAGTTCTTTCTCAAAGGCAAATGACAGTGGAACAAGAAACAAACACACTAGGGGACACACAAGCAAGTGGGGGGTGGGTCCTATAGGCCTACTCGTTTGTTTCTTGTACCACTGTCATTTGTCTTTGAGAAAGGACTTGCTATAAGTTCGAAACGTTAGGCCAGCTAATTTTGTTGATTTTTTTATATCAGGTCAATTCAGTCAATTCAGTTTGCAGCAGTCTACTTCATTTTCATGAAATTTATTCAAGTTTAAGCAGTAAAGATTGAATTACTTTAAGATATTTGAAACTATTTACAAGACATTTTGAATTATGTCAAGATATCTTGAAAGAATTGGCCACCTCGATTGTTTGGGTGTATGTTGAAGAAAATCCATTTTCAGAAATCTCTCAATCGCACAAACAGCAACATTTCTGGAAATGACCAAGCAAGTGTTATTATTCATTTTCCCCATGAACTTGAACATTGATCAATATGCAATCCTACAAAATTCACACATCAGTGTTTTAAACGTATAGTATACAACATTTACAAACATAAAAAAAAAAAAAAAAATACTGAATTGTTACAAAATACCTCACTAGACTGTAAGTACATGTAAATAGCAGCTCAAGCATCCTGTGAAATCATGGCCCCCGGTGTGCTGTAGTTTTCACGAAAAGTGCAAATTTGTATCGTTTTCCAACGATTGTTGGCCGAACATCGTTGGAAATAGTCTAGTTCACCGACCTGATAATTCCCCGACTCTATAAATTGCTCCGTTTTGGTCTCATAGGATCAGGGAACCTACCGGAACAATTTTCTCTCTCCGTTTTTCCAGCATGCACACAAAACTTTAAACAGGTTAGTGTTACAGTATTTGCTAAATATAATACTAACCCCAAAATCCATTTATTTCTGAAAACTACAGTTGTATACTACCTTTAACAGGTGTGGTATGAATACAAATATCTTATAAATAGATATTGTGCTTTTCACTTAATGTAAACTAAATAATGAGTAACAGGCGGGCCCGAGAATGAAAAGCAAGTGAATATCAGGCTACTAAAAAACTTTCTTAGCAGCCATCTATTTTTGTCATCATTTTCACGAGCGTACAAAGAGGTTTTTTTCTGAACCCCCTTCCCTTCCAAGGGAGTGAGGGAAAAAATGATGATTTCTCTGTTCGGTCTGTCACGTGTTTTAACTAAGCTGTGATTTTTTCCACATAGGCTCTCGGAAAGGACTCAGTATACACAGTGCTTCATACATTACGTCGGGATAGGGCAAAAAAAGAGAAAAATCTCTGTTCTAATTTACATTAAACACAGGTTAAGCTGAAATACCCCTGTGGTGGGTATTACTTAAAATTATTTTAAAAAGGGAACACAAGTTCCCCTTACCCAACACCCAGCTACAGTTTTTACGCCAAACGAGGGGGGCGGGGGGGGGGGGGGGGGGGGCGGAGTAAACCCCTCTCTTTTGTGTTGGTCATTGTGTTCCAGAAATATCCGAGTGGGTGTGGAAAGGCATGTGTACTTTGTCCCATATCTTGCTGATGGGTATATTGTACGCTCGTGAAGAATGTAGTTTCATTCGGTTGAATGATCAGATCAACAGTGGGCGCTGTTTCCCCGCTGTTTTCACATTCCTTCCCGCGGACTCGGTCACGTGTCTAGACCTCTTATGTAACCCCATTCATAAGAAATTGCTGATGCATATTACCATAAAAGGAGCGTCCTATACAACTGTCACAGTTCAGGTCTTATACCGGCCCCTACAATTTTTTTGCTAAACGTATGAGATCTATATACGCGTTTCCCTTGTTTCTGGTTTTCTTTTCGTTTTGTTTATATTGTAACGAAACATTGTGTTGTGGATCTCGTACCAGTCTAGGGTACGTATTTGTGGTGCCCGCGTCGGTGGTCCCATGCTGCTACAGCTAGCTTTGCAGCGCGTTGTATTGCTTGAGGTATGGCAGTGAGCACGTGCCGCCCGCGAGTATAAAAGGACGCGTCGGCCGTGCGTGGCTCTCTTGCTTTTGCTCTCTTGAGTCTCATACGTCGCTCTGAGTAACTCTCCAACTTTGTGTGACTGCTTAGCGTTGCCGCCGATTTTGGCCGTGAATCCTGAGTCTCCGCCGCTACCGCTAATCACCTAGCGCGCAGAGAAGCGGGACCCACCGAGCGGGCTACCTTGAGCACATAGTCGGTGAGTGAACACCGCAGAGTAAACCAACCACGTTATGACTCAGTTTCAGTTTACTTAAGCAGTTAAGGAGTCACCTATCCAGGAGTCACCTATCCAGGAGTCACCTATCCAGGAGTCACCTATCCAGGAGTCACCTATCCAGGAGTCACCTATCCAGGAGTCACCTATCCAGGAGTCACCTATCCAGGAGTCACCTATCCAGGAGTCACCTATCCAGGAGTCACCTATCCAGGAGTCACCTATCCAGGAGTCACCTATCCAGGAGTCACCTCTTAGGCGGGAGTTGAATAAAGCACTGTGTACACAAATATCTGACGCACTGTGACTTGGTGATTTGTATGTTATTACGTGCACCGAATTCAAAAACCAAAAGAACACGGGCACGGCAGAAACAAGCCGCAAAAAGAAAAGGGCAGATGGCAATATAGCAAATACATTCAAAATTAACTATTTTATTTCAAAAGAAGTAATCACTAAACTTATAGCTAAATAATACATTTATATAATACAGCATTAATTAAATTATGAATTTGTATATTTAATCCATGCATGGAAAATAAATACCAAAATCTTGAAAAGCGCCGGGGTCGAGTCCAGTTCACTGCCGCTGCCACACGACGCATCCGATCAGTCCCTCAGTCAATCCCTCCAAATGCACAGAGCCAGTCCGGATCAGGCCATCTACGGGGTGCAATGAACCAGTCCGGTCCAAAGCCATCCACGGAGTGCAATGAGCCAGTCTGGCCCAAAGCCATCTACGGAGTGCAGTGAGCCGGTTGGCCCAAAGCCATCTACAGAGTGCATGCAATGAGCCGGTTGGCCCAAAGCCATCGAAGGAGACCGATAACAGGATGTGAGCACTGTGAACAAGCTCACTACCGGAAGGCAAACTAAACTTATGCCGTCTTGAAACAAACAACTGACGTCTAAACAAAGTTATTAACGAAAGACGAACTAAAAGCCTCCGGCAAACCCCATGGTTGTAACGTGGCGCTTCTCCCGAAACTGGACTCGAACCCAGTCTTATATACACTTTACAAAAAGAACCCGTTCACTCATGTGAACATAGGCCAACTGCCATCGTGCACAAACTAAATAAGCACCATATAAACACGTAATACACTCGGCTGGACCGAATAACTAGCGACCGCAATGATAGCTCAGATAGTAACAATAAACCCAAACAAATAACTAAGTTTACACGTGCAAAAACCAGAGCCGTAACAATGTTGTCAATCGAGTGAGTGAGCCTATTGAGGGGAGCGTGAATGCGTGAATGTCACTGGCCCACTGTGGTGTCTGGGTGTAGACTTCCTCCAAACGGAGTTACGTCCCGAGTGTCCCGATCACCGCTCGTCGGGAAGGCCATATCCTGTCAGCGATCGTCCGGTGGCATCCCCAGTCAGGAAAGGCCGCCGGAATAAGTCATTATTGTCTTGTCTATACATCATTTCGCATTTTGTCTTTTGCCTCCATTTTTTTTTTCTGTCCGCCCTGTTTTGCTTTGCATTTGTTTTTTGCTTATTTATTTTGCTCAGGCTTGCCAGATACTATCATGCTTCACCTGCGGGATGCTCGGTCATTGGTCGAGACAATGCCCTAAACACGGAACCTATATCCCAGTTCAACAAACACCGGCTGCGGATCCGGCTGCACTGTAAACTACGCATGCGTGAGGCCATAACGCATATACGAAGCCGGGATTTCGAGAGGATCAGGACACAAGGTACGTTTAGAAGAGTAGACTTCATTTCAAGTCCGAGATCGCGGCTATTTTCTTGTCAGCATCAGCCACGCTAAACGTCATTACCCGGTACCAATAATATTGGTTATCACACACTAAGTCGCGATCGGGCTCGCGATCTCGGACTTGACCCTTACGTGTATATGGGATATTCATGTTTCATAACTAAATTTAAATAATAAAACGGAGGCCATAGAGATGGCCAATCGGAAGGACACAAAAACCGTGTAGGCCGCGTACATTACCAATAGGTTACAATACAGTGTTCTGTTACACTGTTCAGTCTCAAATTTGTATGATACTTGGCACAATGGCACGTATAATGGTATTTAAAACCTATAGCTAAATCATATTAGATCTTATAGGGCCTATTAGTAGAACAAAATACCAAATTAAATACGTGATTGTTATTTTTGTTACTAGACGAAAAACGCGTTACCTATACTAATCCGACGAACAAAATTTAAAATTAGAAGCCATCTTTGGGTACCTAATCGAGCGGTAGGCCTACCATACACGCGCGATCGTTATACGCGCGCACACATTGCGCCTTTGACCAATAGGTCAAAAGTAAACACGCTCCAAAGTAAATACGCGCCTTATAATTATGTGCTAAGCACGCCTATGAAGCGCGTGAGAGTGCTGTACCGCCCGATTGGGTGGCTTCTAACAGTTCGTCGGATTAGTGGAATCGTCCAGTAATTCTCCTCGTTTGAATATTCATGTTATAGAAGGCTTTGGGCGATTCCGACTAATCAGCTTATTCCGTCCACCTTTGGACTAATTCGCCATAGGGTGTGTACAAACCGATGAACGACATTCCCTAGTCTGGTTCCTAGACCAAAATATTCTGACTACATAAGTTTCTGATAAATAGGGAATCTTCAGGTCAGTGAACCAGACTACGACATTCCCAAGTCTGCGATCGTGATCAAAGGTTAACTCACAAGAGGACGCAAGATGGCGCTATTTCCGGCACTACTGTATTGGCTATCAGGCTGACAAAAACCACGATCACAGACGTGGAACCAAGTCTAGTTTAATAGCAGTGTTGTAACCAAGTCATTTTTTTCTCAAGTCAAGTCAAGTCAAGTCGCAAGTCAAATTTTCCCAAGTCAAGTCAAGTCCCAAGTCAATTTTTACAAGTCAAGTACCAAATCTCGAGTCAATTGTTAGTAAATAAAAATTCCAATGACAAAATGACAATACATAGGCTAGGCTAGCACGCATGCACTGTACAAAATCAACCTGGTGTGCCATTTCGACAATTCTCCATGCAGCTCGGCCAGCGCTGCGGCCCTGCATACGTATATTGGACCCAGCTTGCTATATATACGCTATAGGCTTGTTTTTTAACTGATACCTGTATGTTTGTGTTTATTTTAACAGAAGTGTTAATGTCAGCAAGTCAAATTTATTCAAGTCAAGTCGAGTCACAAGTCATGTTCTTTCAAGTAAAGTCAAGTCCTAAGTTATTTTTTTCCAAGTCAAGTCAAGTCCTAAGTTATTTTTTTCCAAGTCAAGTCAAGTCTCAAGTCAACAAAATTGCGACTCGAGTCCGATTCAAGTCAAGTCAGCAAGTCAAGTCAACAAGACTGTTTAATATACGCGCGGGCGACGAAATAACAACACAAGGGTCTGGGGCCCAAGACGATCATTGCATACATAATATTACCCACTGGATTTTCTAGTGCTGGGCATCAAACTGCAGTGACGTCATCAAAGCGGAAGTTATGTGTAAATTTACGCATAATATATAAGTTCGCGCAATTTAGATTTCGACAGAGTTACATTGTAATTTTCTGTCATCTTGCATATCCAACGTTCAAAACAAATTCTGAACCTGAAAATGTCTTCTTTAGCAGGAATCATATATTTGTATTCATGACTGAATTAAACAAAGTGCAACTGAAAAATGTCTCGCCTGATCACCTCGTATTTGTGATAAACAAACACCAAACCTCTTGTTGTAATTAAACCAACCTAATTCATATAAAAATCGACTTAACTAACAAAATGGGATTGCAATATAACCAACAAAATCTGACTTTTTATTTAAAAAATAAGATTCTTATCAACCCTTGGCCCAAATGGCAAAATTATCTAGGATTCGCCAACCCCCATTCCCAATTTGCCCTGTAACCTTTATGGTTCATTATTATTCTGCATGATTGCAGCAGAACGCTGCCCAGATTGTAAAGCAAGGCTAAGTCCAGGGTCATCAAAGCTATACATGAAAGATGTCTGAGTGTGGTATTATTGTCGAGCCACTGAGTACGGCATGTGAATGTTCGGCGTTCAGAAGAACACGGTACCAAGTTCAGTTGTTGAAGATTGACAAAAACATTTCCATAACAAAAGATGTTGTTGGGGCCCCACATAGGGTGCTGAGAGACATTGTAAAACTTCCGTAGCTTCGCCTTTTCATAGGTTTAAGAGTTTTTCCTTTGTTTTACATGATTTTGAGCAAAACAGAAAAACACTGCTTCAGAAATAATTTTAGGCATACTGGGAATTAAGATTCAAGTTCGTTCCACGTCGACTGGTAAAAAGAACACTAACTTTTAGAACAATGTAAGCCTTATATAAAATTACAGCTACCTAGACCTATAACTTCACGTCAGAAACTGTGCTTAGCAATTAAACACTTTTCTAAACACTTTGTAAACATTTTCAAAGTGAACAAAGAAACTGGCAGGAGCGGGATTCGAACCTGCGACCTTTGGGTTACCGTACCGGCGCTCTATTAACTGAGCTATCTTTCCCTATGTTGGCGGTCTCCCAAATTGTCAGTATCTTTGTTTGGGTGGGCGCTAGTCAGAAGTCATAAACCCAGAATGCCGTATAGCCAGGGATCACACCCAATTTTACGATACAACCTGGGAAGCGGCGTTGTGGGGATCACTCAATGAGGATACGACTTTTTAACTTTATATTTCGTCAAACAATCCACAAGGGAAACTGACTAGGTAAATTTGGATACATTTTCAAAGAACAAAGAAACTGGCAACACGGTTCTTAGAATGTGATTATCTCATTAAAAGGTGACAAGATTAAGAACAAAGAAACCTAAACACGTAATAAAGAATCAAAAAATAGAACGCTTGCTCGACTATGCTTCACTTTGGATAGTAAGATGAATGTTTTTCATGGATAGTATACCAAATTACAACATAACTTCCTTAATGTGTAGAAAGATGACTCAAGGCATTTAGTTAAAATAGAAACCATAAAACAGGAATAACAATTGAAAAACTGATGAAAAAGTGATCGAAATACACATAAATCATGGTGAATTTTTGTTTGTTTTATTGTCGAAATGAACCACAAGAAAAACTGACTAGATCCTTTAAATGAATTTCCAAAGAGAAGGAAAACCGACAGGAGCGGGATTTGAACCTGCGACCTCTCGAACACTAAAGACACTGACAATTTGCGAGACCACCAACACAGGGCAAGATAGCTCAGTACCGACGTAGAGCGCCGGTGCGATGTTCCGGAGGTTGCAGGTTCAAATCCCGCTTCTGTCATTTTCTTTGTTCTCTTTGGAAATTTAGTTTTGTTTAAAATCCACAGACCAACAGTTTAGAACACGTCCCAAAGTGCGAGACCACCCTGTAATATAATCAGACTGCATACCAGTCTCTGTTCATAAAAACAAAGCAAACTTTAAACAGAAAACCAAAATCTACTAGTGAAGTGTTGTCTACTCCAAATATCACAACTTAACAGAGCTTTTTCGGTGCACTTGCAACATAAATATGTTGTCTGATGTTGTTATTTAAAAAAGAACAAATCTCTTCAATTGAAAAAAATAAACAAAAATCCAAACCCTGCAAGTCCTTTGCATTGGTGCTTGTGCTATGCGAATGATTCCAGTAGACCGTTGCTTTCTCTTAATTTGAACACAATATATGCCCTAAGTTGGGAGAAAAATGCATTCAGATGAAAACCGTGTGAAATGTACATTGCTAACGTTTAATGAGATGCAACAATTTGCTAGTGTGCCAAAATGTGTGCGAATACAACAAAAGAATACTTTAAGTTTTGCATCAGGCACGCAACATTTTGAATGGTGTAATTTCACTTCTGATTATCGTCACTTTAGTTGGAGTTGCCGCGTTAAAGCGATTGAGAAAAACTGCATTTGAAAAAGAACAAAATCCTTCAATTGAAAAAGAACAAAAACAAAAAAAATCCAAACCCCAAAAAACTTAAAGGTTCTTACAAAATTCAAAATAAGTAACGCTTTGAGAGCCTGATTTGTTGGAATTGTAGTAGTCTTGAGACATTATACGATTTTCAAAATTTTCAGATGGACCTAATTTTGATTAATTTTGATTGACTCTTTTTAATAGAGCCCCAGTCCAATCTAGAACCACAGCAGTAAATGTAGGGCATGCAGGACAAACTGCTGGGGCTATACTGCCCCCAATTATAGCAGGATGTGGAGGTGGGGGAAAATTTAACCCCGATACGAAAAAACCCAAGAAAAGTGCATCTAAAAATGCAATTGATAGGTGCATTTGTATAGAAAATATGATTTAGAATAAGCCCTAGTGTGATTGCAAATACAAATTATGCTGAATAAACCCAAATGAAAACAAACTAAAAAGCGTTTACTTTACTAAATCCCCCTACCAAAATCGGTAAAAAAAGGAACATTTTGGAAAATAACGAACCCTTAATTAACATGTGGCACAACCAGGTATTTCAAGATTTATGTCAGCAAAATCCGTAAAAACACTTTTGAGTGACCATACACTGTGCCAAGAACATCTAAAACAGAAAACAAAGTTTCTTTCCAAAGGCATATATTTCCCGGAAATCAAGTTTCCTGAAAAAATATCAAGTTTGTGCCAAGCGACACTGCTGAACAAGATTTTGCTGTTCCTGACCGATTTTGGTGACTCTTTTCTCAACTTGAGTAAAGAGTTTACTGTAATACCCCACCAAAATCGATCACGAACAGCAACATCTTGGGACCACGCCACGTATGTTTGGACTTTAGGATCATGTTCGAATTTTTGTTGCACACTTACCTAACCCTTTTCCCTCAACGAACTTGATCAAAGGCACAAAACCACGACAAACACCAGCGAAAGTTTCCCAAGACGAGATGGCCAATAACTGCTGCCAGAAACTCAGAAAAGTCGTGAAAACGCCTCAACTTTACGACACCAAAATGTACCCTTAGTTTGGCAACTTATGTGAGCTTCGTCTGAATTCGGTTTGTACACAAAGTGCAACAGAAATTGAGGTCTTGTTTTGATGGCGCATACATTTTGGTGGTTGGAAACTGCTGCAGAGTGTGGGTCTTTTGTTGTGCATTAAAGCGGAACGACAAGTTTTGTGTGGGTCTATTTCCTGTGCATTGTTCGTGACCAGCGGCCAATTTCACGGCGATGCTTACCACAAATATTTGCTTAGCATGAAAATAATTTCTTAGTAAATACAGGATTACCAACCAATTTATGTGAAGTGTATCACTTGTGGCTGGCATTCAGCTGTTGTTTAACATGGAAATCCCATGGCCTTTTGGCTGGTAACCTGTTTTAACTTTTTTGTGCTAAGCAAATTTCTGTGCTGAGCAGCTATGTGAAATTGGCCCCAGTAGACCAGCGTCGTGTAAATATAAGCTCCCTGAAAATCAGATTTGTTGGTCATACTGCGCATGCTCAGTAGGTCAAAGTACGTCTTTTTTTCCTGGACCAGACTAAGCCAGTTCGGTATTTCAAATGCCCATACGTGCACAATGACATTTTATCCCGAATGAACTGCGTGATCTAACGCGCGCGTGTGAACGCAAAATGTGATCGCAACAACGTGCACGTATTTAATTCAATTGGAATGGGCGTTCGCGTAATATGGCGTGACATTACGTAAGCAATTTTTTCCCGAATAGCCTTTGAGATACCGAACTGGCTTATTATCATAATCCAATATTCATGATTTATTTTATATAAAATGCATCGCACGAGGGCGCTAGATATAGTGACGTCTTCAGTAAACTTATTTGGAAGACCTGGCTGTATTGGTATAGAACGAAAACGGGGGGGGGGGGGCAACTTTTTCCACTGTGGGAAAACATAAAAAAGGGCAGCGTTAAATTTTGTCACCATGAAATATTGTAGTATTGCACATGCCTTAAGTGATCGATGAATCGATTATTGGGAGAGTGGCCGCAGTGGCGTACATGTACCTAAGGGGGCCGTGGGGAGGGGGCGCACGCCATCAAATAAATTGTCTCCCCCAGTCGCCCCTCCCCCCCCCCCCCCCCCCACTAAACATTTCGCAAACGCAGAAAGTAATATATATATGTATTATAGAGACAAAAAAAACACTGAGACACCCCCCCCCCCCCCCCCCCCCCCCCCCCAGTAACATCCAGCTCCCCCCCCCCCCCCCCCCCCCCCGGTGGAGACAGCCCTGGCTACGCCGCTGAGTGGCCGGTCACGAGAGAGGGTTAAACCAATAATAGGGAAAAGGAGTCGGATATTCATGGTAGTCGGATATTTATATCACACTGGCGTTGTTGTCGGACGCCACATTATTGGGTTTATGCAATGCATCATAAAGGGTCAGATATTCATACGCCAGCGTCACTTTTGTCGGACCACGGTCGCGGATGTGTTTGGTTAATCAGTTGAAACTTCTAGATTAGTTCATAATCATGTATCTTCTGCAATAAGATTATTTTCCTAAAGGTAATTTAGAACATTTGCAACTAAAGCTACCAAATTATTATGAAAAACGATGTATACATATAATAAGGCAAGTGTTATAACTGTTTAAACATAAACTTTGATAACATGTAAGGCAACGTTGAAAAAAGTTTATATCGTCCCCGCCCGATTCCTTTTCGAGGCCGCCGCTCCTTTTTCCCTTTTTTCGAAAAAAAATCCCACACAAAAATCACACGTTGGCCAACTACGCGAACAATTTTCTGTTGAATGTGCAAAAAAATTGGGCGAAAGTTGATTAACGTTCGGGTCTAAAAACTGTGTTTTAACACAATCTTGCTATCAGTTTGTAAACATGTTGAGAAGTTATAACATTATGTGTCCAATTCCTATACATCAATGTTCGATGGCTAAACACTACCCATCACCACTCTAAACATGTTTTGAAACATGTTTACAAACGGATAGCAATGTGTGTTTAGAAAAGTGTTTAACTGCTAAACACAGTTTCTGCAGTGAGTGGAACGCACAGGTGTGCGGTAGAACACTTTTGAAAGTAAGTGTGGTGGGGGGGGGGGGGGGGGGGGGGGCAGCGCCGGTGCTTGCCGGCTGCTGTCCTTCTGTTTTTCTTGTGCGGAACTGCCAAAAGTGTGAGTGTGTAAATACCGGCAATCGTGGACAAGAGACAAAAGAGTTAGGGCGTAGACAAATTAGGGTCCACGATTGACCGAACGTCCACGATTGAAAATCGTGTACAAAACATATGGGAGGCCTTCCGAACAAGTTGAAGTATAAACAAAAGAGGGACAATATGAGGTCCGCGATTGCCGGTATTTACACATGGGTGTGTGTGTGTGTTTGGGGGGGGGGGGGGGTTCATTTCCTCCAATTGAGATTGGCGAGCGCGTGGCGCGTACTGTGTGATTTGGCGCAGAATGCTGAACCCTGGTGCTGATTGGCTGCACGATGAAAAAGGAAGCTTGATGCGCGTACGACGTCGTAAATTCAAACAGAGGTCGACTGTGTTTGAATTTACAATTGAGATTGGCGAGCGCGTGGGGCGTACTGTGTGATTTGGCGCAGAACGCTGAACCCTGGTGCTGATTGGCTGCACGATGAAAAAGGAAGCTTGATGCGCGTACGACGTCGTAAATTCAAACACAGGTCGACTGTGATTGATTCCGCCTGTCGGGGAACACGTCGTGAAAGTTGAATTTGTTCTACTCCTGCGACTGGTGATTTTTTTTGTTCGCTAACTGATCCTAAAAAGTCAGTCGCGGACTGTTCTGTTTCGTCGCAAGGTCGACCTGAGGCCGCCTTTAGAGGCGTCCAGTTGGGGTACTAAAAACGTCTGTCCTAAAATTGCTGTGGTTGGAAAGATATCATTCAAAGATAGAAAATGACATGCATGACAATCGGTTCGAAATGCGCAATTTGTCTGGAAATCATTGACGAAAATCATTTTGGAAACGCCAGTTTGGTTCGGAAAAGTCGATCCGTTTAAGTGGTGCCCATGGTCTGGTATTAGTTGAGTACAGGCTGCACTATGTGCGGCGCCGGTCTGAATGTCCGGATTTTGATGCTTCGTTTTTTCCTCAAGTTCTCCGTAAATGTTACACATTATATGGTGGAATTTTTACACCCGGACCTTGGAAATAGGTTAGGTACGTGTAGGTAAGTAGCCTAACCGAAGAGATTAAATTTGGGAGGATTACAGGGCAATGTTTGCCTTATTATAAACATACATATTGTAACTGTAAATATGAAAAAACTGTAACTGTAAAAATACACATGTATTAATAAAAAGCATAACTGTATAGAAAGATCTAATTAACCAAAAACCGTACATGTTAACTGCAATAACACTGATAAAAAAGAACTACCAAAATGTTGTAACTGTATTAAATATGCTTGATTAAACAAACAAACAAACAAACAAACACATATTGTAAAAAGATTAATGCAAAATAACATAAATGTAACTGTAATAAGACTGATGAAAAAAACAAAAAACATAAACATGTTGTAACTGTAATAACCATACATACTGTTATTAATACAAATGATAGAAATCTGGCTGCATCACTTTCAGTTGTTAAAAGTAATACATTTGCAAACATCAAAAACAAAACTACCAAATTATTTTGAGAATTGCTAAATAACAGTCTTGAGCATCCTGTGAAACCATGGCACACGGGCTGTCATTTTCCAGAAGAGTGGGATTTTGTATCAATTTTCAATATTATGGTCGGCTGACCATCGATGGTCAAAATCTGACCTTTTCGATTACTGCCCTTAGTATTTAGGGAGTGCACATTTTGTTTGCAAACGGGTGAAGGCCAGCTAGTCTGGTTCCCTGACCTGACAATTCCCTAATGTCTATAAATTGCCACATTTCGTTGAAGTAGGGTCAGGGAATCAAACAACAAGGACAGCATTCTGTTCTTGGTTTTTCCAGCATCTATGAACATAAAACTTTAAACAGGTCATTGCAATAATATTTCCTATAGGCTAACCACCACATCCATTCATTTCTGAAAATTACAGCAAAAGCAAATGTCGTAAAGCTGCAATATACATGCTTAGTAACTGGTATCAGATTTGTTGCTGCTAATTAATTATTAAACTAAAATAATTTGAAGGGATGACAAACTCCTGCCAGTTTTGTTTGTTCACTTTCTTTGTTCTTTATTCAAATTTGCTATATAGTGTGGTTTATTATTTTGATGGATAACAAACTCAATAGATTGTGTTTGTTCCTGCCAGAGCAACACCGGATGCACATGCATGTATAATATGGTCCACCCAATGGCAGTGCGAATTGATATTTGAAATTTGTCCTCTAAACACGGAAACTATAGTAATCAGTTATTCCGTTCCATTACATTGGAGACAAAGGATAACTTTGATAATGCTACAAAAATAGATGAATGTAGTGTTACAATTTGGTCTTGAAAATTAGGATATGCTCTCCTAAAAAAATCTGGCGTGCCTGCCTGCTAAAGATGAAACTGTCACGGCATGATACACCAAATACTGTCTTAGATATTTAAAACATGGGTTCAAACAGGTGATTCTCCATACAGAGTTCCTGAAGGTTCCTGTTCAGGCATCATCAGTATTTCTGCTGATGTGCCTTCGACTGGGAGTACTCCACCTCGACTTCCCTGTGAAGTTCCTCCAGTTCGACTTCCCTGTGAAGTTCCTCCAGTTCGACTTCCCTGTGAAGTTCCTCCAGTTCGACTTCCCTGTGAAGTTCCTCCAGTTCGACTTCCCTGTGAAGTTCCTTCGCCTCCACTTCCTTGTGATGCTCCTCCAACCCTACTTCCCTGTGAAGGTCCTCCTAAATTTAGTAAGTCCTCTAGGCCTTTCTGTATGTCAAGTAAGCGATCAATGGTTTCTTGTTGCTCAAGAAGGTCTTTTATTTTGTCTTCATTCTGGGACATGTAGTTAAAGGTATTTGTAATTTGCGAAATAATCCCCTTACATTGATGTCTGCACTGGTCCCTTGTGGTCATCCCGGTATTATTCTTAAGTGTCCCTACCAGTTCCTGCAACTGCTGCGTTTCAATATCAACTTCATCCATAGTACACACAAGGTAGTAGATGATACGAATGGTGTGCAGCACATAAGCACCAAGAACGTTTTTGTCATGGGCACTGTCATCAGCTAAAGGTAGCTGATTCATTGGAAACTTACACCTACCCCAAGCATCATGGCTGATTATGTCTGCCATGTTCTTCAATTGGTCAAGGTTAAGGGTATTTTTGTTCAGATCAAATTCGATCGACCAGAGTCTACTCAGTATCGCAGATAGAGGCGTCAACTCTAACTGTACAACTAGTTCAAATTTTCCAAAAGTTTTCAATAGGAGGAGATTTTCTACGTACGGAAGAGCACGAGCAAGATCTTTTTTTTCATTTCCAATATTTCCTTCAGTCGCCAAAGGTTTACCCTTAAAGTATTTACCCACTGTTGAAACCGTTATATGCTTTTCGTCTGAAGGAAATAGAAAGGAAACAGTAACTTCCCCCAGTTTCCAGATAAGTGGGCCTAATTCGTATTTGATGTTCTCGGGGCACTCTCTTTGCAGGGGTAACTTGATGCTCAAAATCTGGAAAAGTCGTACGATTGCATCCAAATGTTTATGAAGTTTCACAAGCTCAAATTCTTCACGTTTACTACTACTACGGCAGGCATACTCGTCCCAATACAGCATGCACCGTAATACATCAAGTCCTGTAAACTTAGGCCCAAAAATTAACATTTTCTCGTATGTCTCTTTTGCTTCTTTTATGTGTGCGAGAATGCCTCTATTTTCAAGTGTGAAGTACTCAGTGCTTATAATATCAGCAATTTTATCCCTCTCTTCTCGGTCTAGTTTATGTTTCTTGTCACGCTTCTCTCGGTCTAGTTTCCGTTTTTCATCACGCTTGTCTTTCTTTCTCAGGTGAACGTGAACCACGTACAGGGCTACAAAGGTAATGACAATCTGCAGGATAGAAAAGATGGCAGTCAGTGTTGAAAAGATGATATATGCGATGTCTCTACAACTCCAAGATGGTGAAGGTGCTAAAATAGGCAGACACTCGGCCTCTTCCATCCCAGCCATGATGATGTTTGTGTAGTTCATTCCGATGCTCCTGCAAAATGAGCATAAAATAGCAAGATTAAAATTTGACAATTAGTGACATGTATTCAAATCAACAAAATTAGCTGGCCCAACATCTCAAACTTCAGCAAGTTCTTTCTCAAAGGCAAATGACAGTGGTACAAGATACAAACATGTATAGAGATACAAACAAGTTGGGGGGGGGGGGGGGGGGCCTATACATGGTTTCTTGTACCACTGTCATTTGTATTTAGTTCGAAACGTTAGGCCAGCTAATTTTCTTGATTTGTATATAACAGGTCAATTTAATAGTCAGTTTGCAGCAGTCTAATTCATTTTCATGAAATTTATTCAAATTTAAGCGGTATAGATTGAATTACTTTAATTGAAATTATTTCAAGACATTTCGAATTGTGTCAAGATTTCTGGAAATTACTAAGCAAGTGTTATTATTGATCCCCCCCCCCCCAGCAACTTGAACATTGATCAATATACAATCCTAAACAAATCACACATCAGTGTTTTAAAAGTACGGTATACAACATTTGCAAAAACAAACCTGTTTTTTTTCAAAATACTTTACAAGACTAAGTAAATGTATATAGCAGCTCAAGATTCCTGTGAAATCATAACACTTAGTATGCTGTCGTTTTCAAGAAAAGTGGAAATATATATCGTTTTCCAACGATTGTCGGCCGACAACCGTTGGAAAGTCTAGTTCCCCGACTTGATAATTCTCCGACTCCATGGATTGTTCCGTTCGGTCTCAAGTAGGATTAGGGAACCAGACTACTAGAACAATGTTTTCACTCTGTTTTTCCAGCATCTATGCACACACAACTTTAAACAGGTTAGTGTTACAGTATTTGCTATATAACACGCTATAAAATACTAACCCGCAAATACATTTATTTCTGAAAACTACAGCAAAAGCAAATGTTGTATAGCCTACTACCTTTAACAGGCGTGATATGAACTAAAATATCTTGTAAATAGATATTGTGCTTTTTACTTAATGTAAACTAAATAATGAGTGACAGGCGGGCCCGAGAATGAAAAGCAAGTGAATATCAGGCTACTAAAAAACTTCCTTAGCAGCCATCCATTTTTGTCATCATTTTCACGAGCGTACCATGAGTATTTTTTTCTGAACCTCCTTCCCTTCCAACAGAGCGAGGGGGAAAATGATGAGTTCTCTGTTCGGTCTTTCACTTGTTTTAAATTACGCACTTTATAAGCATTGCATAGACTTTCTGGTAGGATAATCAAGACTGCACAACAATCCCATAAAATGAAAACATAAACACTTCCTAGTTGTACCAGTGGTTTCACACAAAAGACAGGCTAAGCTGGGATACTCCGAGGGGGTATTACTTAAAATGATTTTTAAAAGGGTACATAAGCCCCCTTACCCCACACCCGGCATACAGTTTTTACGCCAAAAGAGGGGAGGTGGGGACAGAGGGAACCCCCTCTTTTGTGTTGGTCATTGTGTTCCCGGAATCTTAGGAATTCCTATCAGATATCTGGGAAATGTGTTAACAATAGTATGGAGTGTGTATAGGGTATATAGGGACAAGATGAGGGGGGAGGGGGTTCCCCTTGATCCCCTAATTATCGTGCTGGGTATATTAAATTTATAACACCTGAATTTAATATTTAAAAAATCGTCAAACTAAACAAAAAAACCGATTTAAACAAGTTCTCGATGTCAGTGATTACGGTTAATTACTCTATACTCAATCATGGTAAGTTAAAATAATCAGGTAATCGGGTTGATCCCTGATCACCTATTTCTGTACAGCTTCTACGTTTTCCTCTTTCTTGACAATAATTCCCTGCAGCTTTTCTTCCAAATGATCGAACGTATCAACTTGGAACTTAATTCACGTGAACATCAACCCTGATCTGATCTCTAGCAGCGTGTTCGATTACTCATTACCCGCGCTTACTCGTGCCTCCAAATCAGGGAAAGTTTGACATGCGCAAAGAGTTAGAGTAAACGAACGATCTTGGGTCACTCGAGTGACGTCGACGCGGCTGGTGACAACATCTCTGTAGGCCTGAAGGCGCTATTTGCGATGCGCAATTTGCTGTCAGCGCTGTGACCAGCTTATAATTTGTTTTTTTTAATAATTTTTTTGATCATTTATTGACAAATAATTATATTTTAAATGACTCATATAATTATTTCTATAACAAATTGATAAGAAATGAATGAGGCTCAAATTTTCAATTAAACAAATTAGCAATTTAGCAATAATGGTCACAACTTTTTAACTGAAATTGTTCTCCAGAATGACCAAAAAATAAATCAACAAAAATACATAGCTTTGCATATGATTAACCTATCATGACCATTGACCCCTAAATTTACTTATATTTCTTTTTACTCTTTCCAGTGATATAATATTTAAAAGAATTGAAGCAACTTCAAATGTCCTTGAATCTGCCTTGTCAGGCGGTGTGTCCATGATTGATGGACAGACAGAATCGGAGCCCCATTTTAAAGTGGATTGGTTTTTAAAAAGGTGACATACTTGACTGAAGCCTTGGTGCTTCATTCGCAATATGTACACATTTACGTCAATCGTCCAGAGTAATTTGGAAAGAAATATTTGTCGCTGTTTTGAATTAATTTCCCACCTCTGGCGCATCGCCGGACGTGGCAGCCATGTTTTCTGAGCATGGGGCCGTCCATAAAGTACGCACGCACGAACGGAGGGGGGGGGGGGGGGGGTGTTCACATTGCGTACACCATGCGTATAGGGGGAGGGGGGGGGGGGGGGGTTCCAAGCCAATGCGTACCGTACGCAACCGACAATTTGCTTTAAATTTAATGAATTGTCATGAAATCAATGTACTATCTCATATACATAACTATCAGGACCAGCTTTTGTGCATCAAAAAACAGTTATAACACAGTACCCTTCACCCCAATCAAAAGTAAATTTGTCTTCCCAGCGCCACTGCCAGCCAACTCCGGCCTATTTTTAGACCGCAAAAAAACTGCTTTATAAACCGGCAGTGTACACCGGAAACGTACAGGTGTACTTGTATCAATTTCACCCGCGTGCTGTCCAAAATCGCTCTTGTACTGGAGGTAAAAAGAAGAACAAAAAAGATATACGTCTTGTATATCAACTGCCTCTTGTTCAAACACATATTTTTGTGAAAAGCGTTATTCACTTTCTCAATAAACTATGCAAAAAATAGTGTATCAGGATGTTTATGTCCATTTTTGGTTCATGTCATCATTGACTGCTGTTTTGGTTAAAAATATATCACTGTTCAATCATTTTCAAGCCGTTAATAGAAATGTTTGCATTTTGTTTGTCAACATTTTGTGATATATTTCATACTTTGGATGCAACATGCGAATCATACTACTACAGCAGGTGTACTGTGACGTTTAATGATGCTAGAATAGGGTAGTCTGAGAAGTCAAGAGATATGGAATGCGTATGCGTACATGGGGAGGGGGGGGGGGGGTTGGAGCCACTCCGTATGCCATGCGTACAGGGGGAGGGAGAGGGGGGGGGGAGGGAGGGAGAGGGGGGTCAAAAACGTCGGCATTTCGTGCGTACGTACTTTATGGACGGCCCCTTAACCTCCTAACCGGCTCGGCAAGTCGGTTAGTAGGGCCAGGCCCGAGTAAGCGCGAGAAGTCACGTGAGAGCTAAATTGAACGGGCTCGCGCTTGCACGAGTAAGCGCGGGGTAAGTAATCGAACGCGGTCTGGATGTGCAAACAAGTGTGGCGTCATAATGACGTTATAATGTATCAAATTGCAAGCAATTTTAGTTTAAAAATTACCACGCGCATTCTTTCAACTGTATCTCATGAACTAATACAGCTATGATGTGCATGATTTGGGATCTGGTAGATCTAAGATTGGGCAACATTTTTTATCTCTCAAGGCAAAGTCAGACCTTTACTTCCGGTGTTACCGGAAGGTCAAATTTAGGTAAATTTCAAATGCGAAGATAAAGTTCAAATCAAAACTAACCTAATTTCTTTAAAACTTTGAAACTTAGTACAAAAATAAACCTTGATGTTGAGATGTGCATATCTTTATGACGTCACTATGACGTCATCAGATATTAAATTACAAGTGAATTAAGTTCAAAGAAATGTTTGAACTATAACTTTTGAACTAAATGAGATAGCATGCTTATATATTGTGATCTTGTAAACCTTGCTTGCGCGATATTTTCTTATTACCGGACACAAAGACACTTGACCTTTGATTCCGGAGTTACCGGAAGTGCAACGATAAGTGAATACAACTCGAAAATGTAAATATTTGTCTACAACTAAATTTAATACTCAAATGTTAAGAGTGGTAAGCCTATGCCAAACATATCGGAAGGTTTGATGATATCATCACATCAACGGGTACCCTCTAGTGGCACGTCACATCAAGTGTGTTTTTACCAAAGTGGAAGATAAACACTTGGACAAGAAAAATTATTTTGTAAAGTTTCAAAAATGATGACGCCATCAAACCGGAAGTTTTGTAAGGAGAATTTGGCAATGATAAATGTTTGCGCTTTAAAAAAAAAAACTTTGTCATTAAATACACAGTCATTTGCATACATAATGGTACCGACTAGATTTTCTAGTGTTGGACGTCATCAAAGCGGAAGTTATGTGTAAATTTATGCATAACATATTAAGTTCGCGCAATTTTGATTTTGACAGAGTTACATTGTATTTTTCTGTCATCTTGCATATCCAACGTTCAAAACAAATGTTGAACCTGAAAATGTTTTCTTTGGCAGGAATCATATATTTATATTCATGACTGAATTAAACAACGTACAACTGAAAAAATGTCTCGCCTGGTCACCTCGTGTTTGTGATAAACAAACACCAAACCTCTATAGTTGTAATTCAAACAAACCTCATTCATATAAAAATCGATTTAACTAACAAAATGGGATTGAAATATAACCAACAAAATCTGACTTTCTTTTAAAAAAAAGAAAGATTCTTTTCAACCCTTGGTCCAAATGGCAAAATTATCTGGGATTCGCAAACCCCCCCCTCCCAATTTGCCCTGTAACCTTTATGGTTGATTATTATTCTACATGGTTGCAGCAGAACACTGCCCAGATTGTAAAGCAAGGCTAAGTCCTGGGTCACCAAAGCTATACATGAAAGATGTCTGAGTGTGGTATTATTGTCGAGCCATGTGAATGTTTGGCGTTCAAAAGAATACGGTACCAAGTTCAGTTGTTGCAGATTGACAAAAACATTTCCATAACAAAAGATGTTGTTGGGGCCGCACACAGGGTACTGAGAGACATTGTAAACCTTTCCTAGCTTCGACTTTTCATAGGTTTAAGAGTTTTTCCTTTGTTTTACATGATTTTGAGCAAAACAGAAAAACACTGCTTCAGAACTAATGTTAGGCATACTGGGAATTAAGATTCAAGTTCGTTCCACGTCGACTGGTAAAAAGAACACTTTTAGAACAATGTAAGCTTGGTATAAAATAACAGCTACCAAGACCTATAACTTCACGTCAGAAACTGTGCTTAGCAATATTAAACACTTTTCTAAAAACTTTCTCGCTATCAGTTTGTTAACATGTTTAAATGCTAGAGTGCTGACGGATAGTGTTTGTATTGTTTAGCTTCTAAACCCGTTTACAAACTGACAGCAAGATTGTGTTTAATTGCTAAACACAGTTTTTAGAGTGTGGTTATCTCATTAAAAAGGTGACAAGAATAAGAACAAAGAAACCTATACACGTAATAAAAAAATCAAAAGGTATACCACGTGCTCGACTCGGCTCCACTTTCAATAGTAAGATAAATGTTTTTCATGGAAAGTATAAAAAAAATTACAACATAACTTCCTTGATGTGTAGGCCCCCCTATAAAGATGACTTAAGGCATTTAGTTAAATAGAAACATACAACAGGAATAACAATTGAAAAAGTAATGAAAAGAATTATCAAAATACACATAAATCTTGGTGAAATTTTGCTTTTTCGTCCAAGAGAAGGGAAACTGACAGGAGCGGGATTTGAACATGCGACCTCTGGAACACTAATGACACTGACAATTTGGGAGACCACCAACATAGAGTAAGATAGCTCAGTACCGACGTAGAGCGCCGGTGCGATATTCCGGAGGTTGCAGGTTCAAATCCTACTCCTGCCAGTTTTCTTTGTTCTCTTTGGAAATTTTGTTTTGTTTAAAATCCACAGACCAACAGTTTAGAACACGTCCCAAAGTGCGACACCACCCTGTAATATATCAGATTGTATACCAGTCTCTGTTCATAAAAAAACAAAGCAAAATTCAAACAGAAAACCAAAATCTACTAGTGAAGTGTTGTCTGCTCCAAATATCACAACTTAACAGAGATTTTTCGGTGCACTTGCAACATAAATGTCTCCTGATTTTGTTATTTGAAAAAGAACAAATCCCTTCAATTGAAAAACCCAAAAAAGAAAAAAACTAAATTCAAACCCTCAAAACTTAAAGGTTCTTACAAAAAATCAAAATGAGTAACGCTTTGAGAGCCTGATTTGTTGGAATTGTAGTAGCTTGTATGAAACGTTATACGTTTTCAACAATTTTCAGATGGACCTAATTTTGATTCATTTTGGGTGACTCTTTTTAATAGAGCCCCAGTCCAATCTACAACCGCAGCAGTAAATGTAGGGCATGCAGGACAAACTGATGGGGCTTTACTGCCCCCAATTATAGCAGGCTGTGGAGGTGGGGGAAAATTTAACCCCGATACGAAAACAAACCAAGAAAAGTGAATCTGAAAATGCAATTGATAGGTGTATTAGGATATAAAAATTTGATTCAGAATAAGCCCCAGTGTGATTGCAAATCCAAATTATGCTCCCAAATTAAAACAAAATAGAAAGCGTTTACTTTAATCCCCCTACCAAAATCGGTCAGAAAAAGGAACATTTTGGAAAATAACCAACCTTTAATTAACATGTGGCACAACCAGGTATTTCAAGATTTATGCCAGCAAAATCCGTAAAAATGAGGCACAAATATGTCAACACTTTTGAGTGACCATGCACTGTGCCAAGAACATCTAAAACAGAAAAAAAAGTTTCTTTCCAAAAGCATATATTTCCCAGTAATCAAATTTCCTGAAAAAAATTCAAGTTTGTGGCAAGCGACACTACTGAACAAGATTTTGCTGTTCCTGACCGATTTTGGTGACTCTTTCCTCAACTTGAGTAAAGAGTTTACTGTAATACCCCACCAAAATCGGTCACGAACAGCAAAATCTTGGGACCACGTACGTTTGGACTTTAGGATCAAGTTTGAATTTTTGTTTCACACTTACCCAACCCTTGTTCCTCAATGGACTTGAATCAAAGGCACAAAACCTCGACAAACACCAGCGAAAGTTTCCTAAGACGAGATGGCCAATAACTGCTGCCAGAAACTTAGAAAAATCGTGAAAACGCCTCAACTTTATGACACCAAAATGTACCCTTAGTTTGGCAACTTATGTGAGCTTCGTCTGAATTCGGTTTGTACACAGAAAGTGCAACAGAAATTGAGGTCTTGTTTTGATGGCGCATATCTTTTGGTGGTTGGAAACTGCAGTAGGGTGTGGTATTTTGCTGTGCATTTAAGCGGAACGACAAGTTTTGTGTGGGTCTATTTCTTGTCGTCATACCTAGTACCTGTGCATTGTTCGTAACCAGGGTCCAATTTCACGGCGATGCTTACCACAAAAGTTTGCTTAGCATGAAAAGTCTTCCTTGGTAAATACAGGATTGCCAACCAAATTTTGATGTGAAGTGTATCGCTTGTGGCTGGCATTTAGCTGTTGTTTGTTTAGCATGGAAATCCCATGGTCTTTTGGCTAGTAACTTGTTTTA
The DNA here is from genome assembly GCA_037893225.1 of Hippasteria phrygiana. Classification (NCBI taxonomy): domain Eukaryota; kingdom Metazoa; phylum Echinodermata; class Asteroidea; order Valvatida; family Goniasteridae; genus Hippasteria; species Hippasteria phrygiana. Next base: position 1,526,105 of record JAZGUH010000184.1, read on the forward strand.
ACTCAGCAAGACTTTGTTGTGCTGAGCAAATTTCTGTGCTGAGCAGCTATGTGAAATTGGCCCCAGTAGAACAGCGTCGTGTAATTTTTATAAGCTCCCTGAAAATCAGATTTGGGCGACATCTCCGGAAGCCCGCCGCGTGACCTTTTACTTTCAGGCTCTATAGGTTTGATGATGTCATCACATGAACGGGCGCCCTCTAGCGGCACGTCATGCACAGAAAGTGTGTTTTGACAATCAATTAACAAACTTTTACTAAAGTGGAAGATAAACACTTTGAAGGACAAGAACAAATTACTTTGTAAAGTTTCAAAATGATGACGCCATCAAACCGGAAGTTATTGTAAGGAGAATTTGGTAATGATGAATTTTTGCACTTTTTAAAAAACTTTGTCATTTAATACACAGTCATTTTGCATACATAATGGCACCGACTAGATTGTTTAGTGTTGGGCATCAAACTGCAGTGACGTCATCAAAGCGGAAGTTATGTGTAAATTTATGCATAACATATAAGTTCGCGCAATTTTGATTTTGACAGAGTTACAATGTATTTTCCTGTCATCTTGCATATCCAACGTTCAAATCAAATGTTGAACCAGAAAATGTCTTCTTTGGCAGGAATCATATGAAGACTTCAGGCGCAAAAGCCGCTGAACTCCACTTCCATGAAAAATATAAAAACAATATCAAGTGAAAGCAATCAGTTCCTAGTATACAATAATCAATTTGTTTTGTTGGCGTTTAGTGGCTTTTGCGCCTGAAGTCTTATATTGTTTATATTCACGACTGAATTAAACAACGTACAACTGAAATATGTCTCCCCCGATCACCTCGTGTTTGTGATAAACAAACACCAAACCTCTATAGTTGTAATTAAAACAAACCTGATTTTTATAAAAATCGATTTAACTAACAAAATGGAATTGAAATGTAAAAAATCTGACTTTTTATAAAAGAAAAGAAAAGATTCTTATCAACCCTTGGCCCAAATGGCAAAATTATCTGGGATTCGCCAACCCCCAATCCCAATTTGCCTTGTAACCTTCATGGCTCATTATTATTCTGCATGGTTGCAGCAGAACACTGCCCAGATTGTAAAGCAAGGCTAAGTCATGGGTCATCAAAGCTATACATGAAAGATGTCTGAGTGTGGTATTATTGTCGAGTCACTGAGTACGGCATGTGAATATTCGGCGTTCAAAAGAATACGGTACCAAGTTCAGTTGTTGAAGATTGACAAAAACATTTCCATAACAAAAGATGTTGTTGGGGCCCACATAGGGTGCCGAGAGACATTGTAAAACTTCCGTAGCTTCGCCTTTTCATAGGTTTAAGAGTTTTTCCTTTGTTTTACATGATTTTGAGCAAAACAGAAAAACACTGCTTCAGAAATAATTTTAGGCATACTGGGAATTAAGATTCAAGTTCGTTCCACGTCGACTGGTAAAAAGAACACTTTTAGAACAATGTAAGCTTGGTATAAAATAACAGCTACCAAGACCTATAACTTCACGTCAGAAACTGTGCTTAGCAATATTAAACACTTTTCTAAAAACTTTCTCGCTATCAGTTTGTTAACATGTTTAAATGCTAGAGTGCTGACGGATAGTGTTTGTATTGTTTAGCTTCTAAACCCGTTTACAAACTGACAGCAAGATTGTGTTTAATTGCTAAACACAGTTTTTAGAGTGTGGTTATCTCATTAAAAAGGTGACAAGAATAAGAACAAAGAAACCTATACACGTAATAAAAAAATCAAAAGGTATACCACGTGCTCGACTCGGCTCCACTTTCAATAGTAAGATAAATGTTTTTCATGGAAAGTATAAAAAAAATTACAACATAACTTCCTTGATGTGTAGGCCCCCCTATAAAGATGACTTAAGGCATTTAGTTAAATAGAAACATACAACAGGAATAACAATTGAAAAAGTAATGAAAAGAATTATCAAAATACACATAAATCTTGGTGAAATTTTGCTTTTTCGTCAAAGAGAAGGGAAACTGACAGGAGCGGGATTTGAACATGCGACCTCTGGAACACTAATGACACTGACAATTTGGGAGACCACCAACATAGAGTAAGATAGCTCAGTACCGACGTAGAGCGCCGGTGCGATATTCCGGAGGTTGCAGGTTCAAATCCTACTCCTGCCAGTTTTCTTTGTTCTCTTTGGAAATTTTGTTTTGTTTAAAATCCACAGGCAACGGTTTAGAACACGTCGCAAAGTGCGAGACCACCTTGTAATAATCAGACTGCATACCAGTCTCTGTTCATGAAAACAAACCAAAATTTAAACAGAAAACAAAAATCTACTAATGAAGTGTTATCTGCTACAAATATCACAGCTTAATAACAGAGATTTTTCGGTGCACTTGCAACATAAATATGTCTCCTGATTTTGTTATTTGAAAAAGAACAAATCCCTTCAATTGAAAAACAAAAATCCAAACCCCCCAAAACTTAAAGGTTCTTACACAAACCAAAATATGTAGCCTAACGCTTTGGGAGCCTGATTTGTTGGAATTGTATCTTGAAACATTATACGATTTTCAGAATTTTTCAGATGGACCTAATTTTGATTCATTCTGGGTGACTAGAGCCCTAGTCCAATCCAGAACCGCAGCAGTAAATGTAGGGCATGCAGAAAAAACTGCTGGGGCTATACTGCCCCAAATTAAGCTGTATAGCAGGCTGTGGAGGTGGGGAAAATTTAACCCCGATACGAAAAAACCCAAGAAAAGTGCATCTGAAAATGCAATTGATAGGTGTATTAGAGTATAAAAATATGATTCAGAATAAGCCATAGTGTGATTGCAAATACAAATTATGCTGAATAAACCCAAATAGAAACAAACTAGAAAGCGTTTACTTTACTGAATCCCCCTACCAAAATCGGTCAGAAAAAGGAACATTTTGGAAAATAACCAACCATTGATTAACATGTGGCAAAACCAGGTATTTCAAGATTTATGCCAGCAAAATCCGTAAAAATGAGGCACAAATATGTCAACACTTTTGAGTGACCATACACTGTGCCAAGAACATCTAAACAGAAAACAAAGTTTCTTTCCATAGGCAAATATTTCCCGGAAATCGAAGTTTGTGCCAAGCGACACTGCTGAACAAGATTTTGCTGTTCCTGACCGATTTTGGTGGGGGCATCGGTAAACTCTTTTCTCAACTTGAGTAAAGAGTTTACTGTAATACCCCACCAAAATCGGTCACGAACAGCAAAATCTTGGGACCACGTACGTTTGGACTTTAGGATCAAGTTTGAATTTTTGTTTCACACTTACCCAACCCTTTTCCCTCAATGGACTTGAATCAAAGGCACAAAACCACGACAAACACCAGCGAAAGTTTCCTAAGACGAGATGGCCAACAACTGCTGCCAGAAACTCAGAAAAATCGTGAAAACGCCTCAACTTTACCGCACCAAAATGTACCCTTATAGTTTGGCAACTTATGTGAGCTTCGTCTGAATTCGGTTTGTACACAGAAAGTGCAACAGAAATTGAGGTCTTGTTTTGATGACGCATATCTTTTGGTGGTTGGGAATAGGGTGTGGTATTTTGCTGTGCATTAAAGCGGAACGACAAGTTTTGTGCGGGTCTATTTCTTGTTGTCATATATACCTAGTACCTGTGCATTGTTCGTGACTAGGGTCCAATTTCACGGCGATGCTTACCACAAAAGTTTGCTTAGCATGAAAAGTCTTCCTTGGCCCCCCATACAGGATTGCCAACCAAATTTTGATGTGAAGTGTATCGCTTGTGGCTGGCATTCAGCTGTTGTTTGTTTAGCATGAAAATCCCATGGCCTTTTGGCTGGTAACTATTTTAACTAAGCAAGACTTTTTTTGTGCTAAGCAACTTTCTGTGTTGAGCAGCTCTGTGAAATTGGCCCCAGTAGACCGGCGTCGTGTAAATATAAGCTCCCTGAAAATCAGATTTGGGCGATATCTCCGGAAGCCCGCCGCGTCAACTTCAACTTTCAGGCTCTATACACTCTAAAAACTCCCGGGTCAGATTTGACCCGGATCCGGGTCATATTTGGCCTGACACTTTTCCGGGTCAAACTGACCCGGAAATGAGTCATTTTGACCCTGAAAAGTGTCACGTTGACCCGGAAAAAGTGTCAGTTTGACCCGGAAAAGTGTCAGGCCAAATATGACCCGGATCCGGGTCAAATCTGACCCGGGAGTTTTTAGAGTGTAGGTTTGATGATGTCATCACATGAACGGGCGCTCTCTAGCGGCACGTCATGCACAGAAAGTGCGTTTTGACAATCAATCAATTAACAAACTTTTACTAAAGTGTAAGATAAACACTTGAAGGACAAGAACAAATTACTTTGTAAAGTTTCAAAATTATAACGCCATCAAACCGGAAGATATTATAAGGAGAATTTGGTAATGATGAATTTTTCACTTTTTAAAAAACTTTGTCATTTAATACGCAGTCATTTTGAATACATAATGGTACCGACTAGAAACTGCAGTGACGTCATCAAAGCGGAAGTTATGTGTAAATTTATGCATAACATATAAGTAAGCGCAATTTTGATTTTGACAGAGTTACATTGTATTTTCCTGTCATCTTGCATATCCAACGTTCAAAACAAATGTTGAACCTGAAAATTTCTTCTTTGGCAGGAATCATATATTTATATTCATGACTGAATTAAACAACGTACAACTGAAAAAATGTCTCGCCCGATCACCTCGTGTTTGTGATAAACAAACACCAAACCTCTATAGCTGTAATTAAAACAAACCTCATTCATATAAAAATCGATTTAACTAACAAATTGGGATTGCAATATAACCAACAAAATCTGACTTTTTATTAAAAAAGGAAATTCTTATCAACCCTTGGCCCAAATGGCAAAATTATCTGGGATTCGCAAACCCCCACTCCCAGATTGCCCTGTAACCTTTATGATTCATTATTATTCTGCATGGTTGCAGCAGAACGCTGCCCAGATTGTAAAGCAAGGCTAAGTCCTGAGTCACCAAAGCTATACATGAAAGATGTCTGAGTGTGGTATTATTGTCGAGCCACTGAGCACGGCATGTGAATGTTGGGCGTTCAAAAGAATACGGTACCAAGTTCGGTTGTTGCAGATTGACAAAAACATTTCCATAACAAAAGATGTTGTTGGGGCCCACACAGGGTGCTGAGAGACATTGTACAACTTTCGTAGCTTCGACTTTTCATAGGTTTAAGAGTTTTTCCTTTGTTTTACATGATTTTGAGCAAAACAGAAAAACACTGCTTCAGAAATAATTTTAGGCATACTGGGAATTAAGATTCAAGTTCGTTCCACGTCGACTGGTAAAAAGAACACTTTTAGAACAATGTAAGCTTGGTATAAAATTACAGCTACCTAGACCTATAACTCTATATGCTTAGCAATTAGACACTTTTCTAAACACTTTCTTGCTATCAGTTTGTAAACATGTTTAAATACTAGAGTGCTGACGTGTTTGTAATGTTTAGCTTCTAAACCTGTTTACAAACTGATAGCAAGATTGTGTTTAATTGCTAAACACAGTTTTTAGAGTGTGATTATCATTAAAAAGTTGACAAGAACAAGAACAAAGAAACCTAAACACGTAAAAAAAAAATCAAAAAATAGAACACTTGCTCGACTATGCTTCACTTTGGATAGTAAGATGAATGTTTTTCATGGAAAGTATACAAAATTACAACATAACTTCCTTGATGTGTATAAAGATGACTCAAGGCATTCAGTTAAAAAACACACCATAAAACAGGAATAACAATTGAAAAAGCGATGAAAAAAGTGATCGAAATACACATAAATCTTGGTGAAATTTTGTTTTATTGTCAAAACAAACCACAAGAAAAACTAAATAGATACTTTAAATGATTTTCCAAAGAGAAAGAAAACTGGCAGGAGCGGGATTTGAACCTGCGACCTCTGGAACATTAAAGACACTGACAATTTCGAAGACCACCAACACAGAGTAAGATAGCTCAGTACCCGACGTAGAGGCCGGTGCGATATTCCGGAGGTTGCAGGTTCAAATCTCGCTCCTGTCAGTTTTCTTTGTTCTCTTTGGAAATTTTGTTTTGTTTAAAATCCACAGACCAACGGTTTAGAACACGTCACAAAGTGCGAGACCACCCTTTAGTATATCAGATTGTATACAGTCTGTTCATAAAGAAAAAGAGCAAAATTTAAACAGAAAACCAAAATCTACTAGTCAAGTGAAGTGTCTGCTCCAAATATCACAACTGAACAAAGATTTTGTGGTGCACTTGCAACATAAATATGTCTCCTGAGTTTGTTATTTGCAAAAGAAAGAAAAGATCCCTTCAACTAGCACCCCCCCCCCCCCCCCCCAAGAAATACAAACCCAAACCCCCAAAAAACTTTAAAAGGTTCTTAAAAAATCAAAATAAGTAACGGTTTGGGAGCCTGAATTGTTGGAATTATAGTAGTCTTGAAACGTTATACGTTTTCAACAATTTTCAGATGGACCTAATTTTGATTCATTTGGGGTGACGTGACTTGAGCCCCAATCCAATCTACAACCACAGCAGTAAATGTAGGGCATGCATGACAAACTGCTGGGGCTATACTGCCCCCAATTGCTGTGGAGGTGGGGGGAATTTAACCCCGATACGAAAACAAACCAAGAAAAGTGCATCTGAAAATGCAATTGATAGGTGTATTTGTATATAAAAATATGATTTAGAATAAGCCCTAGTGTGATTGCAAATACAAATTATGCTGAATAAACCCAAATAATAGAAAGCGTTTACTTTAATGCCCCTACCAAAATCGGTCAGAAAAAGGAACATTTTGGAAAATAACCAACCCTTAATTAACATGTGGCACAACCAGGTATTTCAAATTCAAGATTTATGCCAGCAAAATCCGTAAAAATGAGGCAAAAATATGTGAACACTGTGCCAAAAACATCTAAAACAGAAAGCAAAGTTTCTTTCTATAGGGCCTAGGCATATAATTATTTCCCGGAAATCAAGTTTCCTGAAAAAAATTCAAGTTTGTGCCAAGCGACACTGCTTTACCAATTCTGAACAAGATTTTGCTGTTCCTGACCGATTTTGGTGGGGCATCGGTAAACTCAACTTAAGTAAAGAGTTTACTGTAATACCCCACCAAAATCGGTCACGAACAGCAAAATCTTGTACGACCACGTATGTGTGGACTTTAGGATCAAGTTTGAATTTTTGTTTCACACTTACCCAACTCTTTTCACTCAACGGACTTGAATCAAAAGGCACAAAACTACTTCAAACACCAGCGAAAGTTTTTCCAAGACGAGATGGCCAGCAACTGCTTCCAGAAACTCTGAAAAATCGTGACACAAAAAATACACCCTTAGTTTGGCAACTTATGTGAGCTTTGTCTGAATTCGGTTTGTTCACAGAAAGTGCAACAGAAATCAAGGTCTTGTTTTGATGGTGCATATCTTTTGGTGGTTGGGAACTGCAGTAGGGTGTGGTCTTTTGCTGTGCAGTGAAGCGGAACGACACGTTTTGTGTAGGTCTATTTCTTGTCATACGAAGTAGGCCCTACCTGTGCATTGTTCGTGACCAGGGTCCAATTTTACGGCGACGCTATTTTAATAAGCACAAACAATTGCTTAGCATGAAAAGTCTTCCTCGGTAAATACAGGATTCCCAACCAAATTTTGATGTGAAGTGTATCGCTTGTGGCTGGCATTCAGTTTGTTTAGCATGGAAATCCCATAGCCTTTTGTCTGGTAACCTGTTTTAACCATAGAGCAAGGAAAGAAAGACTTTTTTGTGCTAAGCAAAATAATTTCTGTGCCGAGCAGCTCCGTAAAATTGGCCTCAGTGGACTGGCGTCGCGTAAATATAATATAAGTTCCCTGAAAATCTGATTTGTTGGTTATGCATACTGCGCATGCTCAGTGGGTCCCCGTACGTCATTTTTTTTCGTGGACCAGAATTATCATGCATATTCATGATTTATATACTCTGCATCGCACGAGGGCGCTAGATATAGCGATGTCTTCAGTAAACTGATTTGGGCGACCTGGCTGTATAAGCCATGCCATACCAGTTCGGTATTCTAACTGCGTATGTGCACAACAAGATTCGACACGACGCCAAAATGTGTACAAAAGTAATGGGAAAGACGCGACGGCACGACGCGACGGCACGATGCAACGGAGCCGTCGCGTCGTATGGTCGCATCGCGTATGGAAGAGGCGACGCCGTGTGTCGTAAATAGTACACCATATTTAAGAGAACAAAATCCACTTTTAAGTCATTGGACTTACCAAACTAGCTTGCGACAGGGTTTTTATTTTCTGTGGGTAATTTGGTGGCAAAACTACAACAAAAACAACAAAACGCAACACGACTATAAAGATGGTGATCACCGCGATGCACAGGGAACACGCAAAACGGCACTGATTCACAAGACACCAACCGCAAAACAAGTCAGAAAATCACATTTTATACTGCAAGAAACTGCTCAAAATTTCAAAAAATTATGTCATTAGAATTGGGAGAAGTATACTTTAGGTCGATAGTCATTTTAGAATGATAAATACACCCTTGACTTGTATTAGACCAAATCTAAAGAGGGGCCCGCAGCTATAATCGCCAAAAAACAGGCTGTACCATGTTTAGATAGTTGTTAGGCCAAAACAAATTGTGTTGCCCTCTGACACTTAATTACCCCAAAAGTCACAAAAGTGAGGTCACTTTTTTTGTTCGTTTATTTTTAAAGACATTTTCAAAATGTCACCTTTTTCCTGCACAATATGAACAAGTTTTATTATCTCTTTAATATTATCTCTTTAAATACATGTGCAGCAATGACGGCACAATCGTGTATTTTGCCGCGAATCTCACTTTTAAATAAGCTTTATACTCTTGGCCTCCCGATTTCTGTTCTGAGTTACACGACATATTGTTTTTCATGGATGGTAAATAGGGCTGTTCATTTTCGATTAATTTAGTATTTGAATATTCGAAACTGGGTTTGACCGAATATTCGAATATTTGATACTCGCCGATGAAGTTTTTCAGTGCATGCTGCACCGGTAAAAAAAACATTGCACGTAAAAGCACGCCGGTGTTTTACGTATGACGATTGATATTATGGACCGTTCAAACAACATTTTTTTGCATGCCCCTGTTGTATCAAGGGTTTCACGGACGGGAACAAAAACCTCTGGCCACAAAAAAGTTACCCTTGACAAAAATGTGGCATTTAACACTGCTAAGCTCCATAACTCTTCTACTAAAATAGCATCAGAGTCGTATCTGTACGTGCATATATTTTTTCGAATATTCAAACCGGCAAAAAGGTATTCGAATGTTCGGTTGATGAAATATTCGGTATATTCGGGACAGCCCTAATGGTAAAAATAAAAAATAAAATTGTGCAGTGTAGCGCCCCTCTAGTTTTGATCAAATTGGAGTCTAGGCAATGTTTTTCTCATTATTACTAAAATTACTTTTTCAACCTGAAGTAGACTTCTCTTAATTCTTTGACAACTTTTTGTTGTAATTTTGAACAGTTTATTGCGGTAGAAAATTCTCTTACGCGTTTTACGGCAGTTGCCAAGTAGATCAGCGCGGTTTTGCGTGCTTACTGTGCGTCGCGGTGATTGCCATCTTTATTTTCGTATTGTATTTTGGCGTCATCGTCGCTTTACCCCAAAATTTGCCTCAAAAACTAAAATCCTACCCTTCATCTACGGCATACCTGTTTTGTAATGTCCCAAATTAGTTTGACAATTCCAATAAAAGTGGATTTCTGGCGATTGTGTAATGTCGTAGACCCTGTTAAGGGAACAAAAATCCACTTTTAGGTTATTGGAATTGCCAAACTAGTTAGCGATATTACAAACCAACAGGTATGCCGTAGATATAAAGGGCAGGTTTTAGTTTTTGAGGGAGATTTTGGGGTAAAGTGAGATCGGAGTGCGCTTTTTGCTAGCTAGCACACGTGTTTTAACATCCGGGAGTAAAAAAGGTAAAGTCCCTTTTATAGTGACGTCATTATTACTGCAGACGATAAGACTGGTGCCTCGTGCAAATATGGCTGCATCCGAATCGCTTGTCTAGGGCTATTGTCTAGGTGTTCGTCCATTACAACTACGCGTGACGTAGCCGTAGCTCTAGACGCCCATTTCGGACACGGCCTATGATTATTTTGAGTGTGTTATTTGCCTGGTATCCAGACGTACACGTAGTATGCGTGTCGAAGTAGCAAGTTGTCGACTTTGCATAAAACTTGGTGCCGTGTGTTCCTTCCTCCATGGTTCAGGTATGAATGTTTTTGTATTTTGATTCCGGAAGATTTACTTTAATATCGCGGAAAGAGTTCCATATCCGGCCATCACTTATTGTCCCTTAAAATGACTTAAAACTACAAGAAAGTGTAAATCTGATGAAGAAACACGAATTTTAGGAGGACAACAATTTCAACTTTTTCTTTGAAAATACTTTTTGCCCATAGACTTTGTGCATGAGCAGGAACCCCCCCCCCCCCCCCCACTCTACACGACCATGGTGGAATAAAACTATCTAATGCAGCCACCATAAATATCACCATGTACATGCAGGCATGTACAGTATGTTTTGTTTTGTTTTAAAGTATTTTTCTTGAGTCAGAACAGATTGCATACAATGTACAAACGTTACCCTAATAACCCTATAGGGTGTGAAAAAAATCATCTGAGAATTGAGGACTGTTAGGGTTAAGACATTTAAATGGATTGCAAATCAAACAATGTTAGGTTGCATAATCAGCTTCCATCTCTTATCTTGTTTTCAAGTATATTTAATCATATTTATGTGCCCACATTACATTGAGCTGATGCGCCTATTAATTGTGTCCCCCCCCCCGGCCACCCCCACCTCTGAGGTGGGGATTGTCACTTTTGAAGCGACAAAATTCCCACCTCCAAGACAAAAATCTAGCGACAATCCCAACCTAAATGGGTGGGGACACCACCACCTTAGAGGGTGGGAATTAGAATTGTGATGCTATCATGTATGATTTGTTTTTATTAAAAACCGCCTTGCAAAAGGATCGAGGATCTGGGTGGCTGGGGGGGGGGGGGGGGGGGTGCAAAAATTGGTAGGCGCATTACATGCATCGAGTTAAACCTATGTGTAGCCTGATGGAGCAGATGGATGACAAATAATGAAAGCCTCCACTATCGACCGGGGGGGGGGGGGGCTAGCACTACTGAATGATGTTAGGGTGTGAAACCAGAAAAGTTGTATATCGCCAAAATTTGATTTATTTACAAGCCAAAAGTTTGAGTATGGGTATATTTAAGTGAAATTATGTATATAAACAAGAACGAGTCAAAATAGATGTCTTCAGTTATCTGTAATAATAAAAGGAAATTATACTCAATATGAAACATTATCTCAATAATTAATTTGAATTTGCATGGATGTATAAATTTGTTTGTTGTAATACCAGTTTGTTGTAATACCAGTTGAATGTCTAAGTAACGAAAATATATTACAAAAAGGTCACAAAATATACAAATGTACAAATAAGACTATTTACAAATAAATTACAAATAAATTACAATTGAATACTTGTAATAATCCAAATGTACTTATTTTGTTTCATATTTTAATATGCATACCTATATAATTAAATTACCCGAGTAATATCTTGTAGGGGCCTATATAGAGAGCAAAGTCGGCCTAGACCCTGGATTTGGCATAGGCCTACCAGGAAGTTAATCTGTAAAAGAAATAACGACTATAGGTTATATTGATTTGGCCAGAACTTGTATTATTCAATAAGTTGATTAAAGCCAACAACCCAATTTACGATACAACCTGGGAAGCGACATTGTGGGGACCACTCAACGAGGACACGACCCTCCAATTCATAATTCGTCAAACAATCCACAAGGGAAACTGACTAGGTAAATTTGAATACATTTTCGAAGTGAACAAAGAAACTGGCAGGGGCGGGATTCGAACCCGCGACCTCCGGGTTACCGTACCGGCGCTCTACCAACTGAGCTATCTTGCCCCACGTTGGCGGCCTCCCAAATTGTCAGTATCTTTGTTCGGGTGGGCGCTAGTCAGAAGTCACAACCCCAGAATGCCGCATAGCCCGGGATCACACCCAATTAAGTTAGACTTTTTTAGGATTCTGTGTCAAAACTGCAGTCGCAAAATACTTAAATAGAATCGTCGACAGCTTTTGACCAAGTTCCAGAAAAGGTCCATAAAATAACAAAACGAAATAAATAAATTGGCTGTAATGTTCACTTACCAGTGGGTGAAAGCGTTCAAATCAATGCCAAAGGTAGAAAAACGTTGTAGAAATGACGGCAAAAGTCCGCTACAACGGCAGAGACACACCCAAAATCAGAATAAAATTTGTGAGTGCAGACGATGTGTATCTGACGGACTCGTGTGACGCAGTGTCTAAAATAAATTTCTATGCCATCAAACATTAACAAAAGACAAAATGGTACGATGATCACCAGAGGGTTTGCGCCTGCCACATGTACACGTGGCACTTTCTTATTGGTCTGCGCCCGCCGCGGCGTCGCCGTGACTATGAATATCAACATTGTCGCGAGGGGGCGCTGTCGCGAGAGGGCGCTATAGCACGTTGGCTAAACGGGCATTATGTGTGCGTGTGGCCTGCGGGCATGCAACCATGTGTTTGACGAACGTATACAATTACAAAGACAACAAGGGTAAGTGAAAGCATTTGTATGTATTTATATTAATCAATAGATGACCAATGTAAGGGGCCTGTCAGGTGAAAAACCTGACTAGTCACATATGTAAGAGATGAATACTGTATCGTACATGTAGTACATTACTTTATAATCATATTCATTGTACACAAGATAAATGTAGTACACTGTTTCAGCACACTGGCCTTACATTATACATCCCTTTAGAGTGAGTAGGCCTATAAGCGATTTAAAGTTAATGAAAAAGTCAGGTTTGAATAACATACATTGTTTTTACATTAAAAAGTAACAGAAAAAAAAGAAAATCAAAACGTTAATTTTTATTAGTGATATTTTTTTTTTTTTTTTTCCATTGATTTAAATCAGGATTTAAATCAATGATTTAAATCGAGTGATTTAAATCAAACAACCCTGCCGAAAAAGTTAAAGTACACGACTGTGCACAATATGCAAGGCCTGTTTCACGGATTGCGCGGTCGGGCGTGCTTATTTAAATAACTTGAGAACGTCGCGTGGTCGAGGTATTGCTCCTCTTGGTTGCCAAGTCAGCGACAAGTCAGGAAATATGGACTATTAAACTGTTGGCAAAGATAGTGCCAATAATATTTATGCACGCGTAAAGTGGGCTTTTTAAACCACAATTTCTAGCATGGGCCTCCCATGCAGTTTCGTGCACTTTAGTAAGACATGTAAGAACGCCATTATCATGGCTGTGTAGGGCTGTCCCAAATGTACCGAATATTCGATCGTCAACCGAATATTCAAACACCTTTTTGCCGGTTTGAATATTCGAAAACGAAATATGCAAGTGCAGATACGACTCTGATGCTATTTTAATAGAAAAGATACGTCACTTGAATTGGAGTGTCAAATGCCTCATTTTTGTGGACATTAATTTTTTGTGGGCGGAGGTTTATTGTTCCCGTCCGTATATGAAATAATTACTGGTAAAGTGCAGGCTGGAGTTTGGTTTCGTGTTATCAGAATGTTATTCCATATTACTCATAATGATCCGTATACAACAGACGCATACAATAACTAGACATCATGCGTCTTTTGTAAACAGACGCACGGTTTTTCCGTTTTTCTGTTATATTCAGCACTAAACTCCATCACTTCTGTGTCTTTTGCTACTCTTAACTTGACCTTTAAGCGTGGCGCCATCGTGACTTCTTTCTTGGTTATCTAAATTTCCATTATAGGATATATATATATGACAAGTTTGTTTAAGACCTTAGGCTGTTAAATGGCGCAAGTTCCAGTTACAAATTGCATTACAAATTCAAAAACCTAAAAATTAACACAAAATCGTCAGATAGCGTCATCGTGACGTCGCATAAATTTTCATCTTTACCACTTGCCTGGATTATTCTATCAATTCCCATAAAAAGCAAAATCAGATCTCTCACGGTTGATCTTCAATCGATTTTCAAATATTGAATCTAGAAATCTTCAATTGCTTGTAATCTAATACTTGACGACGTCATCGTGACGTCATTATCAGAAAGCTCGGGAGCTATGTTAACTGTGCTATCCGAAGGAAAAATCTGGATTATATCTCTCGCGGTTGATTTTTCAGCAATTTTTTAAAGGTTTAATGGTCTTTTCATTGTAACTTCCGGTCTGGTGACGTCATCAATCTTTAAATTTCTCCCTCTCAAGTTGTTCTTAGCATGAAGCTGATTATATACATCAATTATAAAGTGATTGCAGGCTGGAGTTTCATTTCGTGTTATCAGAATGTTATTCCATATTACTAATAATGATCCGGATACAACAAGCGATACAATAAAAAGGTCAATCGGGCAGTCCACAATATCGATTGCCACACATTAAACACTGGCGTGCTTTCCGTGCAACTTTTACCGCCGCGGCAAACAGTTGCAGCAGTTGCATAAAAAACTTAATTGGCGACTGTGAGTATCGAATATTCAGTCAAACTCAGTTTCAAATACATGTAATTAAATACTAAACTTCAAAACTGAACGGTCCTACTCTATAGTTTGACAGAGTATATTGCATTTTCGCGAATGTCATAAACGTAATACGTTTTGTTTATCCATGTAGCCCGGTTTTCATTTTAAATATTTCAAGATTTATGTCAGCAAAATCCGTAAAAATGCGCCAAGAACATCTAAAACAGAAAACAAAGTTTCTTTCCAAAAGGCATATATTTCCCGGAAATCAAGTTTGCTAAAAGAAAAATCAAGTTTGTGCCAAGCGACACTGCTTAACCAATCCTAAACAAGATTTTGCTGTTCCTGACTGATTTTGGTGGGGGCATCGGTAAACTCCTTTCTCAACTTGAGTAAAGAGTTTACTGTAATACCCGACAAAAATCGGTCACGGACAGCAAAATCTTGGGACCACGTATACGTTTGGACTTTAGGATAAAGTTCGAATTTTTGTTTCACACTTACCCAACCCTTTTCCCTCAATGGACTTGAATCAAAGGCACAAAACCACGACAAACACCAGCGAAAGTTTCCTAAGACGAGATGGCCAATAACTGCTGCCAGAAACTCAGAAAAATCGTGAAAACGCCTCAACTTTACCACACCAAAATGTACGCTTAGTTTAGCAACTTAAGTGAGCTTCGTCTGAATTCGGTTTGTACACAGAAAGTGCAACAGAAATTGAGGTCTTGATTTGATGGCGCATATCTTTTGGTGGTCGGGAATAAGGTGCGGTATTTTGCTGTGCATTTAAGCGGAACGACAAGTTTTGTGTGGGTCTATTTCTTGTTGTCATACCTAGTACATGTGCATTGTTCGTGACCAGGGTCCAATTTCACGGCGATGCTTACCACAAAAGTTTGCTTAGCATGAAAAGTCTTTCTTGATAAATACAGGATTACCAACCAAATTTTGATGTGAAGTGTATCGCTTGTGCCTGGCATTCAGCTGTTGTTTGTTTAGCATAAAAATCCCATGGCATTTTGGCTGGTAACCTGTTTGAACTCGGCAAGACTTTTTTTGTGCTGAGCAAATTTCTGTGCTGAGCAGCTATGTGAAATTGGCCCCAGTATACCAGCGTCGTGTAAATATAAGCTCCCTGAAAATCAGATTTGGGCGATATCTCCGGAAGCCCGCCGCGTCACCTTTTACTTCCAGGCTCTATAGGTTTGATGATGTCATCACGTGAACGGGCGCCCTCTAGCGGCACGTCATGCACAGAAAGTGTTTTTAAAACATTGACAATCAATTAACAAACTTTTACTAAAGTGGAAGGACAAGAACAAATTACTTTTTAAAGTTTCAAAATAATGACGCCATCAAACCGGAAGTTATGTTAGGAGAATTTGGTAATGATGATTTTTTGCACTTTTTTAAAAACTTTGTTATTTAATACACAGTCATTTTGCATACATAATGGTACCGACTAGATGTTTGTGTGTTGGGCATCAAACTGCAGTGACGTCATCAAAGCGGAAGTTAAATGTAAATTTATGCATAACATATAAGTTCGCGCAATTTTGATTTTGACAGAGTAACATTGTATTATCCTGTCATCTTGCACATCCAACGTTCAAAACAAATGTTGAACCTAAAAATTTCAGGAATTATATATTTATATTTAGGACTGAATTAAACAACGTACAACTGAAAAAATTTCTCGCCCGGTCACCTCGTGTTTGTGATAAACAAACACCAAACCTCTATAATTGTAATTAAAACAAACCTCATTCATATAGAAATCGATTTAAACTAACAAAATGGGATTGCAATATAACCAACAAAATCTGACTTTTTATAAAAAAGGAATTTTTGTTTATCAACCCTTGGCCCAAATGACAAAATTATCTGGGATTCGCCAACCCCCACTCCCAATTTGCCCTGTAACCTTTATGATTCTTTATTATTCTGCATGGTTGCAGCAGAACGCTGCCCAGATTGTAAAGCAAGGCTAAGTCCTGGGTCATCAAAGCTATGCATGAAAATGTCTGAGTGTGGTATTATTGTCGAGCCACTGAGTACGGCATGTGAATGTTCGGCGTTCAAAAGAACACGGTACCAAGTTCAGTTGTTGAAGATTGACAAAAACATTTCCATAACAAAAGATGTTGTTGGGGCCCACACAGGGTGCTGAGAGACATTGTAAAACTTTCGTAGCTTCGCATTTTCATAGGTTTAAGAGTTTTTCCTTTGTTTTACATGATTTTGAGCAGAACAGAAAAACACTGCTTCAGAAATAATTGTAGGCATACTGGGAATTAAGATTCAAGTTCGTTCCACGTCGACTGGTAAAAAGAACACTTTTAGAACAATGTAAGATTTGTATAAAATTACAACTACCTAGACCTATAACTGTATGTGATAAGCAATTAAACACTTTTCTAAACACTTTCTTGCTATCAGTTTGTAAACATGTTTAAATGCTAGAGTGCTGACGAATACTGTTTGTAATGTTTAGCTTCTAAACCTGTTTACAAACTGATAGCAAAATTGTGTTTAATTGCTAAACACAGTTTTTAGAGTGTGATTATCTCATTAAGAAGTTGACAAGAATAAGAACAAAGACACCTACACACGTAATAAAAAATCAAAAGGTAAAACACTTGCTCGACTAAGCTCCATTTTGGGTAGTAAGATGAATGTTTTCCATGGAAAGTATACAAAATTACAACATAACTTCCTTGATGTGTATAAAGATGACTCAAGGCATTTAGTTAAAAAAAAACAACATAAAACAGGAATAACAATTGAAAAAGTGATGAAAAACGTGATCGAAATACACATAAATCTTGGTGAAATTTTGTTTTATTGTAAAAACAAACCACAAGAAAAACTGAATAGATACTTTAAATGAATTTCCAAAGAGAAAGAAAACTGGCAGGAGCGGGATTTGAACCTGCGACCACTGGAACACCAAAGACACTGACAATCTGGGAAACCACCAACACAGGACAAGATAGCTCAGTACCGACGTAGAGCGCCGGTGCGATATTCCGTAGGTTGCAGGTTCAAATCCCGCTCCTGCCAGTTTTTTTTGTTCTCTTTGGAAATGTTGTTTTCTTTTAAATCCACAGACCAACGGTTTAGAACACGTCACAAAGTGCGAGACCACCCTGTAATATAATCAGACTGCATACCAGTCTCTGTTCATAAAAAACAAAGCACAATTTAAACAGAAAACCAAAATCTACTAGTGAAGTGTTATCTGCTACAAATATCACAACTTAACAGAGCTTTTTCGGTGCACCTGCAACATAAATATGTTGTCTGATTTTGTTATTTGAAAAAGAAGAACAAATCCCTTCAACTGAAAAAACAAAACAAAAACAAACAAAAATCCAAACCCCCCAAGTCCTTTGCATTAGTGCGTGTGCTATGCGAATGATTCCAGTAGACCGTTGCTTCCTTTCAATTTGAACACAATATGCCCTTAATTGGGAGAAAAGTGCATTCGAATGAAAACCGTGTGAAATGTACATTGATAACGTTTAATGAGATGCAACAATTTGCTGGTGTACCGAAATTTGTGCGAATACAACAAAAGAATACTTTAAGTTTTGCATTAGCACGCAACATTTTGAATGGTGTAATTTCACTTCTGATTATCGTCACTTTAGTTGGAGTTGCCGCGTTAAAGCGATTGAGAAAAACTGTATTTGAAAAAGAACAAAATCCTTCAATTGAAAAAGAAGAACAAAAACAAACAAAAATCCAAACCCCAAAAAACTTAAAGGTTCTTACAAAAATCAAAATAAGTAACGCTTTGAGAGCCTGAATTGTTGGAATTGTAGTAGTCTTGAAACATTATACGATTTTCAAAATTTTCAGATCGACCTAATTTTGATTTATTTTGGGTGACTCTTTTTAAAAGAGCCCAAGTCCAATCTAGAACCACAGCAGTAAATGTAGGGCATGCAGGACAAACTGCTGGGGCTATACTGCCCCCAATTATAGCAGGCTGTGGAGGTGGGGGGAAATTTAACCCTGATACGAAAAAACCCAAGAAAAGTGCATCTGAAAATGCAATTGATAGGTGTATTTGTATATAGAAATATGATTTAGAATAAGCCCTAGTGTGATTGCAAATACAAATTATGCTGAATAAACCCAAATAAGAACAAACTAGAAAGCGTTTACTTTACTGAATCCCCCTACCAACATCGGTCAGAAAAAGGAACATTTTGGAAAATAACGAACCCTTAATTAACATGTGGCACAACCAGGTATTTCAAGATTTATGTCAGCAAAATCCGTAAAAACACTTTTGAGTGACCATACACTGTGCCAAGAACATCTAAAACAGAAAACAAAGTTTCTTTCCACAGGCATATATTTCCCGGAAATCAAGTTTCCTGAAAAAAATGAAGTTTGTGCCAAGCGACACTGCTGAACAAGATTTTGCTGTTCCTGACCGATATTGGTGACTCTTTTCTCAACTTGAGTAAAGAGTTTACTGTAATACCCCACCAAAATCGATCACGAACAGCAACATCTTGGGACCACGCCACGTATGTTTGGACTTTAGGATCATGTTCGAATTTTTGTTGCACACTTACCTAACCCTTTCCCTCAACGAACTTGATCAAAGGCACAAAACCACGACAAACACCAGCGAAAGTTTCCCAAGACGAGATGGCCAATAGCTGCTGCCAGAAACTCAGAAAAATCGTGAAAACGCCTCAACTTTACGACACCAAAATGTACCCTTAGTTTGGCAACTTATGTGAGCTTCGTCTGAATTCGGTTTGTACACAGAAAGTGCAACAGAAATTGAGGTCTTGTTTTGATGGCGCATACCTTTTGGTTGTTGGAAACTGCTGCAGAGTGTGGGTCTTTTGCAATGTGCATTGAAGCGGAACGACAAGTTTTGTGTGGGTCTATTTCCTGTGCATTGTTCGTGACCAGCGGCCAATTTCACGGCGATGCTTACCACAAAATATTTGCTTAGCATGACAAAATTTCTTAGTAGATACAGGATTACCAACCAATTTATATGAAGTGTATCGCTTGTGGCTGGCATTCAGCTGTTGTTTAACATGGAAATCCCATGGCCTTTCGGCTGGTAACCTGTTTTAACTAATAAGCAAGACTTGTTTGTGCTAAGCACATTTCTGTGCTGAGCAGCTATGTGAAATTGGCCCCAGTAGACCAGCGTCGTGTAAATATAAGCTCCCTGAAAATCAGATTGTTGGTCATACTGCGCATGCTCAGTAGGTCCAAGCACGTCTTTTTTTTCTTGGACCAGACTAAGCCAGTTCGGTATTTCAAATGCCCATACGTACGTGCACAATGACATTTTATCCCGAATGAACTGCGTGATCTAACGCGCGCGTGTGAACGCAAAATTTGATCGCAACAACGTGCACGTATTAAATTCAATCAGAATGGGCGTTCGCGTAATATGGCGTGACATTACGTCAGCAATTTTATCCCGAATAACCTTTGAGATACCGAACTGGCTTATTATCATAATCCAATATTCATGATTTATTTTATATAAATTTCATCGCACGAGGGCGCTAGATATTGTGACGTCTTCAGTAAACTTATATGGAAGACCTGGCTGTATTGGTAAAACGAAAACGGGGCAATGCCCCCCGCCCCCTCCCCAACTTTTTCCACTGTGGGAAAACATACAAAAGGGCAGCGTTAAAGGGACACATTGCTTTGGATTTTGCGATTTGGGCTATAAAACTGAAATGGATATGGTTGGAAAGCTTTTTTAAAAGTAGAATATAAAGATTCACATAACTATCCCTTCAAATTGCGTGGTTTTTGTTTAATTTCGTGACAAATAATGGTCCGCCATTTTGTAGAACCAAATTTTTGGCGGACCGTGTTCACCAGTCGTATTTCCAGTCGCATCTGGTTGAAGTACGTTCTGTTGATCCATTTTGATGTGATGTGGCACGGCGCGCAGCACTGGCGATATGTGTCGCGAGGTAGAGAATTGTACCTGGCGATCATCTGATAGGTTCACAAGGCCACTGGCTGCGGCGCCAGCCTAAAGACTCTTACAGCGTATTTTGCGCATTATTGAGACGGTGGTGTTTACTACTGGAAATAACTCTGTTTCGCGGGTCAGATGTCAGGGGGCAGCGGCCAATTTTTTGTTTTGTAATCACTACTTACTAATTACAACACATTATACATGTTTTTTTGCATGAACAACTCTTATAAAAGATAAGGAACATTTCCAAACAGCAACATTTCATGACGTTTATAGGCAATGTGTCCCTTTAAATTTTGTCACCATGAAATATTGTAGTATTGCACATGCCTTAAGTGATCGATGAATCGATTATTGGGAGAGTGGCCGCAGTGGCGTATATGTAGCTAAGGGGGGCGTGGGGAGGGGGCGCACGCCATCAAATAAATTGTCTCCCCCAGTCGCCCCTCCCCCCCCCCACTGAAAATTTCGCAAACGCAGAAAGTAATATATATGTATTATAAAGACAAAAAACACTGAGACACCCCCACCCCCCACCCCCCCCCCCCCCCCCCCCCCCCCCGTGGAGACAGCCCTGGCTACACCGCTGAGTGGCCGGTCACGAGAGAGGGTTAAACCAATAATAGGGAAAAGGAGTCGGATATTCATGGGATTCGGATATTTATATGACACTGGCGCTGTTGTCGGACGCCACATTATTGGGCTTATGCAATGCATCATAAAGAGCTGTCAGATATGCATACGCCAGCGTCACTTTTGTCGGACCATGGTCGCGGATGTGTTTGGTTAATCAGTTGAAACTTCTAGATTAGTTCATAATCATGTATCTTCTGCAATAAGATTATTTTGCTGAAGGTAATGTAGAACATTTGCAATTAAAGCTACCAAATTATTATGAAAAACGATGTATACATATAATAAGGAAAGTGTTATAACTGTTTAAACATAAACTTTGATAACATGTAAGGCAACTTCGAAAACAGTTTATATCGTCCCCGCCCGATTCCTTTTCGAGGCCGCCGCTCCTTTTTCTCCTTTTTTCGAACAAAATCCCACAAAAAAATCAAACGTTGGCCAACTACACGAAAACAATTATGTTGAATGTGCAACAAAATTGGGCGAAAGTTGATTAACGTTCAGGTCTAAAAACTGTGTTTTAACACAATCTTGCTATCAGTTTGTAAACATGTTGAGAAGTTATAACATTATGTGTCCAATTCCTATACATCAATGTTCGATGGCTAAACACTACCCATCACCACTCTAAACATGTTTTGAAACATGTTATTGTTTACAAACGGATAGCAATGTGTGTTTAGAAAAATGTTTAACTGCTAAACACAGTTTCTGCAGTGAGTGGAACGCACAGGTTGAACATTTTTAAAAGTAAGTGTGGTGGGTGGGGGGGGGGGGGGGGGGGGGGGGAGGGGCAGCGCCGGTGCTTGCCGGCTGCTGTCCTTTTCTGTTTTTCTTGTGCGGAACTGCCAAAAGTGTGAGTGTGTAAATACCGGCAATCGTAGACAAGAGACAAAAGAGTTAGGGCGTAGACAAATTAGGGTCCACGATTAACAGAACGTCCACGATTGCAAATCGTGTACAAAACATATGGGAGGCTTTCCGAACAAGTTTAAGTACAAACAAAAGAGGGATAATAGGGGGTCCGCGATAGACCGTGTAAGTCTCGCGCATAAAGGTCACGATTGAACTTCCGGGCACCTCCGAGCCGTCGGCTATAGGACTTTTATACGTGTGGTTGATTTTGTTTTCTGTAATACTTTGTTTTACTGAACCATGAAACGGCCATAAATGTGGATAATAAATTCAAAATTAATTTTACAATATATGAAAACATGCATGACTGTCTAGATTATTGAAGAAAATTAGGAAAAAATGTTTGACCTGAGCGTCAGGTTGCAACGTGATTAGCTCATTGTCGGAAAAGAGAAAGCCCGGCCCCCAAAACTCCTGTTATACTGCATGCGCCCGCTGCGGACGTAATATAACGTACGTACATAATGGCGAACGACTTACGTATGACGTACTAGACTTTTTCGTTCTCCTTTTTCCCAATTCGATACCGGTATATCGTTCACATTTTGTAAATTGAAATGAAAAATAATATTTTGCTAAAAGTTTTCATCTACTTTCAGTAAAAAGAAGAGCGTCAAAACAAATTATTTCAAGAAAACTACTCGCTTAACACGTTGAAGCTCCTATTCGAGGTGCCCGGAAGTTCGGTTTCTCGTAAACTCTCGTACGTTCTCGAGGTCAACTTACACACTCTATGGTTGTTCGCGTAACATCGCGTGACATTACGTCAGCAATTTTATCCCGAATAACCTTTGACCTTATTATGCTTTGTTGGTAATACTGCGCAAGCTCAGTAGACCCAGTACACAACAAGTGAGCAACATAGGATTACAGAAGGGAGGCTTCTATTTGAATTCGAAATTAGATGGAAATTATTTTAACTCTTCCAAACTACCCCTTATGTTTGAACCCAGTTCTAGTAGCGCCAGTTATACCCATCAAGATACGGGAACAAGGGGTACCCACCTCTTGTCCCTATACCATATACACACTACAGACTATTGTTACCCAACATATTCCCCTAGATATCTGAAAGGAATTCCTGAGATTCCGGGAACACAATAAACAAAACCAAAGAGGTGGATGGAGGGATCGGGGGGGGGGGGGGGGGGGGTGTCCGGGGTCCCGTCGTCCAATATCTTGCTTCAAATGGCGCTGAAGCACTTGAGCAGAATACACCCGTATGCATGTTGCACACAATACCGCGTGCTATATGTGTACTTTGGTTGTTACCGTATAGTAGGGGAGATGGGGGTTAGTTAGAACACAGGGTAAGTTGAAACATTAAGATCCACAGCTGGCTGTGGAAAACAATCTCAATGTTTCAACTTTAATACCCCGTGTTCCAACTAACCCCCATCTCCCCTACTTTTACCGTGCACAGAAAGATAGCAAAAATAGCGCATTTCATTGTAAATCGCTCTCGGCCAATCGAGACACAGAATCTGTGACAGATCATAAACACAACACACACTCTGCAGGTATGTTCGGGAAGGATAAACATTTATCCTTTGTTTCAGCGTTTCTGACCTATATTAATGAATGGATAATTAACGCATTTCTTTCGGGGTTGGGGTCGATCGTTAATGGTCCCCAAAAATTATTGACCACCCTATTGAGAGTATACATGTATTGGGGTACGGTTTAAATATAGGCATGTGTGTGGCAAATACTTGTATAGGATGTTATCAGAGTTTTAGCGCGCTATTTTGCAGATATGAAAGTATTGAAATCATGGGAAAGGGGTCATCCTTCCATAGGCGTCGACGGGTGGGGCGGGGACATAATATGTTCCCCACTTTTCGTACTCCGAGGGGACGCTGTCACGCTGACGCATACCAATTTATTCCCATCTTTTCCTCTACTTTTTTCAACGAAAGACTGTACTCAAGGATTCTTGTTTGAGATTCTTGTTTGAGAAGTATACATTTTCTGTAACAATTCACTCCATTTTCAGTGACACGTATAGATTTACTTGTATTATTTGTAATCATCGGTCTACATTTAAACAATGGTCTAGAAGTCTCCCCCACCGCCCCTCGCCCCACCCCCACCACTTGCCTAAGCGTTAGCTTGCGTAATCTTGTGAATAATTGCGCCAACATTTTCCGCCAAAATTTGCGATATATTGCGCTATTTGCAAATTTTGCAATTTGTTGCGGCTTTTTGTGTGAAATGCTGTTGCCCACCGGCGCAACGAGCGCAAGAATTCGCAAAAAATCACAGATTTTTCAGGTATATTTTAATTCAAGTCCGGACACAGAAGAGTCGGGGAACGCTTGTGCTGCCTTGCGCTGCATTGCGCTCGTTGCGCATGCTTGCGTTATAGGCCTGTACACTGCTTGCGATGCATTGCGGTGCATTGCGAAAGACGTCTAGCGCAGCGTGGCTTGCGCTATTTTACGCTATTTTGGGGCAGGTTAAAAAACTAGCTCAACAACTTCCGAAGCCATTTCGCGAGCTAAATTTGCGCAAGCTTTTGCAAGAACGCTTGCCCACTGCCGCGCTATCCTATACTTGCGCTATTTTTGGCTTCGCAAGCTGGCACAAGTTTCGCAAGCTAACGCAGTTGGTGGGCAATATGCATAAGAACCACCAGATGCTCTTCAATTTCCTTGCTCCATAGCAGTGGAAGTTCAGAATTGGACTATTTTTAGCCACAGCAAGAAAAGACAGAAAAGATTGAGTGAAACCATCATTTCAACTTTGTATATTACGCAAACATTCTAACGTGTTTCATTATATATTTGAACTGTAGTATTCTCTCAGTGGAATATCTGCAAACAAAGGGATTTCTGAACAACAATCCAAATTCAATATTGACTGACGGAGACCATGATGATATGCATAACTACAACAATTTGTTAACTTTAATTTAAATGCAGTAAATGTATCTAACTAACGATATTGTAACTTTCGTTAAAAGCAGCCGGAATGAATTTCCAAAGGCGAGTCAGATGACCGATTCTCGGAGACAACGTTCTTTCAATGATATCGTAAATTACTTTGCCGATACAAAATAAGGAGTAGGATAGACGCGTCTATAACTAATAAATTAAACGTTATGCACGCCTGTCCCCAATCGATCTGCTGCTTGTTTGAAATTGAATCGATGAAGGAATTCCAATGTCAGCGCAAGCTATCTTGAAAAAAGGGTTCACCCATTTTGGAAAATATTTCCAGGCGTGATCTAAAAATGGAAGTAAAAAAGGGCTTCTGCTTCCTTTTGGAAAACCACACGACACTAAAATTGTGCCTAATAGGCCTATTGTAACTTGAACTTTGATCACATATACACTGTAACAAACTAACTAACTAATTGACTAACTAACAATACTTGATACTTATAACACGTTCATATTTAACTGTTGATTTTCATGTTTGCCTTTTTAAAGATATAAGATCAAAATGTGGCTACTTTTCAGTAAAAATTAAAAGTCTTGGCTAAAAATCGATATCAGGCAATGTAGCCTCAAATTTGGCCACAAATAAGACATGCATGCAAAACCACGAGTAACCTAACGATAGAGAAGTATTTATGAAAAACGACAGTTAAATGTAAACGTGTTTTATGTATATTACAAAAACCCTTCTACTATAGCTGATTAATCTAGATAACAAAGCTTAAGCCGGAATAACTGACATAAAACTGAGTAAAACAACTTATAGAGTAAACAAAATGAAATGACCACTAAAATACGTACATGTTGTAACTGTAATAAAGATTGATAAAAAAACACAAGTTGTAACTGTGATGAAAAACCATGTTAGAACTGTAATAAGTTTGATGGAAAATATAAATCCTGTAAAAGTGTTATAAGATTAATAAAAAAACCATACATGTAAACTGTAATATGAATGATTAAAGGGGCATATTGCCAAATTGGGCTACACAACAAAATGGAGTAAAACAACCTGTTTAACAAATCAAAACGAAATTACCACTGAAAAAATATACATGTTGTAACTCTAATAAAATCTAATTCGTCAAACAATCCACAAGGGAAACTGACTGGGTAAATTTGAATACATTTTCAAAGTGAGCAAAGAAAACTGGCAGGTGCGGGATTCGAACCTGCGACCTCCGGAATACCGTACCGGCGCTCTACTAACTGAGCTATCTTGCCCTATGTTAGCGGTCTCCCAAATTTTCAGTATCTTTGTTCAAGTGGGGGCTAGTCAGAAGTCACAAGCCCAGAGTGTCGCTTCCCAGGTTGTATCGTAAAATTTGGTGTGATCCCTGGCTATACGGCATTCTGGGTTTATGACAAAGATACTGACAATTTAGGAGACCGCCAACATAGGGCACGATAGCTCAGTTGGTAGAGCGCCGGTACGGTATTCCGGAGGTCGCAGGTTCGAATCCCTCTCCTGCCAGTTTTCTTTGCTCACTTTGAAAATCTAATAAAATCTAGTTAAAGGTCAAGTCGGAATAACCGACATAAAATGGAGTAAAACAAGCTGTTCAACAAATCAAAACGAAATTACTACTGGTAAAATATACATGTTGTAACTCTAATAAGATTGATCTAAAAAAAAAAAAAAACGTTGTAACTGTATAATACACTTTATAACGAGAATGATGAACAAACATGTTTGAACTGTAATAATGTTGATGGAAAATATAAATCCTGTCAAGTGTTATCAGATTAATGAAAAACCATGCAAACGTGTACATGTAAATTGTAATAAGACTGATTAAAGGAGCACACTGCCTTGGAGGCGCCCAATTGGGCTATAAAAAGCGTCCGTCCTAAAATGGCTGTGGTTGGAAAGATTATTCAAAAGTAGAAAATAATACTCATGACATGCATGGTAAAAAGCCAGAAGTTAAACAAGAAACCATTTATACAGCCCTATTTGTAGAGCTACTCCAACAACATGATCATCTATCAAAATGTTGTACTATATTAAATACACTTGATACAAAAACATACATATTGTAACTAATAAGATTGATGAAAATCTAATGTTGTAACTGTAATATTATTGATTAAAAACATGTACATTGTATAATAACTGTAAGAAGATTTAATTTGTTAACGAAAAAACGTACATGTTGTAAGTGCAATAATTCATGAAAAAAGAAATGTAACTGTAATAAGATTGATAAAAAATGATTGTAATTTAATACGACTGATGGAAACTGGCTGCATCACTTTCACTTGATTAAAGAACATCCAAAAGGAAAACTACCAAATTATTATTGAAAACCTTACATAACAACTGGCAAACAAGTCTCAAGAATCCTGTACAATTATAGTGCGTGGTGTGCTATCATTCTCAAGAAGAATGTGATTTTGTATTAATTTCAAATGATGGTCAGTCGACCATCAGTGTGCTGTCATTTTCAAGAAAATTGGAATTTTGCATCAATTTCAAACGATGGTCAGCCGACCATCGTTGGTCAAAACCTGACTTTTTCAAGTACTGCCACCCAGTTTATAGCAAATTTAGTTGGTCAACATTTGGTTTACAATCAGTTATACATCCGTGAACGGGTGCAAGCCAGCTAGTCTGGTTCCCTGACCTGACAATTCTCTGATGTCTATAAACTACCACTTTTTATTTAAAGTAGGGCCAGGCAACCAGATAACAAGAACAGCATTTTGTTCTTGATTTTTTTCCAAGCATGAACGTAAAACTTTAAACAGGTCATTGCAATTTGCTATAAAATACTAACTCCTACGTCCATCCATTTCTGAAAATCACAGCAAAAGATAAATGTCGTATATTATATTCCTTTAGTTAAAAGCTGCAATATACATGCTTAGCAACCGTTAATCAGATTGATACAAAAACGTCAAATGATTAATAAAAAGCAGAGGTGTTGTAACTGTAATAAGATCTGATTAACGAAAAAAGCATTGTAACTGCAATAACATTTATTCAAATGTCAAAATGTTGTACTATATTAAATATACCTAATTAATAAACATACACATTGTAACTGTAATCAGGTTGAAAAACGTAACTGCAAAAAAGATTCATGAAAAACTGATGTTGTAACTGTAATAAGATTGATTACAAAAACCATGTACATGTATAATTGTAACTGTAAGAAGATTTATTTTGTTAACGAAAACCAGTACATGTTGTAACTACAATAACATAAAAATATAAATGAAAAAACATAAATGTATATAACTGTAATAGAACTGATGAAAAAACATAACATGTTGTAACTGTAATAGCCATAAACATGGTAACTGGCTGCATCACAAGGTAATACATTTGTAAACATCAAAAAACAAAACTGTACCAAATTATTATCATGAAAGACCTAGAGGACCATTCAAAATTTCCAATGGTTTGAAATTTCGATCTTTCTTTTGTGATTTTTTTAAATTGTGTTTACAACCACACGTACACCCACCCCAATTTTCGATCTTATGCCATTGAATAAAAAAATAATAAAATGTCCAGTTCGGTTTATTTCACAGCACATTCAACTTCATTGTTATATCTAATACCTGAAAAATTCAATAAAATACCTTGAGCCACCCACCCACACAGGTGTGTAAACACCGGCAATCGCGGACCTCCTATTGTCCCTCTTTTGTTTAAACTCTAACTTTTTCGGAAGGCCTCCCATTGGTTTTGTACACGATTTTCAATCGTGGACCATATTGTTCTCTTTGTTAAAGGGTCAACGGTCTGAATAGCTATACAAACGCACCCACCCACCCACATTTTCGAAAAAAAAAAAAAAATCGAAATTTAAAACAGAACATTTTGAATGGCCCCGTCTCAAGGATCCTGTACGTGGTGCGCTGTCATTCTCAAGTAAAATTTGATTTTGCATCAATTTCAAATGATGGTCAGTCGACTATCGTTGGTCAAAACCTGACTTTTCCAAGTACTGCCACCAAAGTCCACATTTTGTTTACAATCGGTTATACATCCGTGAACGGGTGGAAGCCAGCTAGTCTTGTTCCCTGACCTGACAATTCTCTGATGTCTATAAACTGCCACATTGTACTTGAAGTTGGGTCAGGCAACCAGACAACTAGAAAAGCATTTTGTTCTTGGTTTTTACACTATCTATGAACATACATGTAAAACTTAAAACGGGTCATTGCAATAATATTTGCTTTAAACTACTAACCCCCAGATTCATCTATTTCTGAAAATTACAGCAAAAGCAAAATGTCGTATATTATATACTTTTAAAGCTGCAATGTACATGCTTAGCAACCGTTACCAAAAAATGTAATGATTAATTATGAAGATAATTTGAACGAAAAACAAACTCAATACAGGGGCGGATCTAGAGGGGGGGGGGGGGGGGGTTGTGGGTGTTGCAACCCTCCTCTTGGGCTGCTGAGCAAAGTTGTTTTTCAGCCCAATATGAGCAAATTCTTCTTTAAAAACCACAAAACTATGCAGCTTCAAACGGTGCCTGAGATGCCTCAGATCGCAGGAGAAAGCCCCTGGATTTCAAAATTTTCCGAGGGGCATGCCCCTGGACCCCTTTCTTGGGTGAATGGTACAAACCCTCCCTAAATGAAAAGCTAGATCCACCCCTGCAATAGTTTGGTCCTGCCAGAACAACGTCGCATGCACATGCATGTACAAATATGGTCCATCCAATGGCAGTGCAAATTGATATTTGAAATTTGTCCACTAAATAAACACGGGAACTTGTAATCAGTTATTCAGTTATACATCACATTACATTAGAGAAAGTGCATAGCTTTGTAAATGCTACAGAAAGAAAGCTGAATGTAGTGTTACAATTTGCGGGGTGAAATTCAAAAGGAACATACTGCAACTTTACAATTCCAAAACTCAGTGTCATGTACATGCACTGAACCTGATCAAAATATGTGAACGGTTAAATTTTCATGGTAGAGAGTTCAAAAAGAGAAATTCTGCAATTAACCCCGACAGTCCTGAATCCTCCAATTTTAATATGATTTTTCATACACCCTCGGGAGTTAGGGTTTAACAATGTGAAGTAACACACCCAAAAATAGAAAGATTGCAGATGGTGTCACTCCACCAAATACACGCTCACAGAAACCAACACAAAATCAGACCAGAAAAAGCGCCACCTGGTGATGCTTAGGTGTAAGGAGGCAATGTGCTTTTCACTGGAAAATAAATATTAAGATCCCTATGGGACACTTTTCTGCAATTTTTCTAATGTTGACCGAATTATTTTTTTTATATCCCCCTCCCCAAACCACCCCTAAAATGGTGGCCCATCTCTGGGCCCAGGTCTAAATGTAGCCCCTGCCTCTATGCCAAATAGACCCACGTATTGGTCTTTTTTGTGAACGGAATCCCCCCCGAGTTGGAAGCCACGAGTTACAAATGCTTGATCCCCACAAATATTTCTACAATCAGTCCCATTTATAGGCCACAGGGTCATCTTATACAAAATTACATAGGCTTTTCTAGTCGAAATACTGTGCTGGTGCAACGTTAAATGAAATTAGAACAGTGATTTCTTCTTTTGCCCTTTCCCGACGTAGAAAGTACCGCCCGAGTATTAAAGCCTGTGATTTTTTTTCACACAGGCTGAAGGCACTGAGCACACAGTGCTTCATATAGGCCTATACTATACATCAGGAAAGGGCAAAAGAGAACATCTTTGTTCCAATTCAATTTACATCATCCACGACGCAATTATTCCATCGTAAGTAAGATTTGAGGCTTTGCATGGCGGAGATACTAATAAATGAAAGATTTGCGGAAACACCATGTAGAAATATTTCTCAATTTAAGAGGATGGTTCTAAAATACCTCTGATTCTTTTCAGAACCATTCTCTTACAGGTAGTGTACATGATTGGTCAATGTTGCAATTTTCAGAAATGGGCGGATTTAGGGGGTTAGTATTTTATAGGAAATAATCGTTCTACTGACCTGTTCAAAGTTTTGCGTTGTTGGATGGCGAAAAAAACGAGAGAAAAACAGCGTTGGTTTTCAACCGTCGGACCCCGGGCGGATGATCGCCTTTAGCCAAGGCGCGCGTGGCTACCTAGACGCGTGACGAGCCCCGAATGCCAGCATGTCCAGGGCGCGCATAGAGCTATATTAATTAAATATAATATAGCTCTATGGGGGCGCGCCACTCATCCGTAGCCACGCGCGCCTTGACTAAAGGCTACAGGGCAGTTTTCCAACGATTTCCAGCTGGAAATCGTTGGAAAACGATATAAATTTCCACTTTTCTTGACAACGACAGCAGATCTGGTGCCATCATTTCACAGGATGATTGAGACTACTATTAACTTACAGTCTAGTAAGGTATTTCGTAATAATTCAGTAAAAAAAAATCTATTGGAGGATTACCAATCGTGTACACAGTACACTACATTTAATTGAGAAAAATTTCCACATGGTGTTTCCGCAAACCTTTCATTTGTTAAATTCAATCTTGTGACTGTGCAATAAGTGGCATAAAATTGGGGGTCACTTTTTACATTAAACAATTCTGTGTACTTGCTCCCTAAAAGACAAACTGTCACGGCAACACTGCAAAAACTTGGGTGTTAAATGTAACACACCTAGTGTTCCAAAAGGACTTCACCAAGAATTTTCGCCGGTGTTAAAATTGAATGTATTGGTGTTATTTCAAATCAATTGGTGTCATTCTCAACACCTATGAGTGTAACACCCTAGTTTTTGCAGTGAAGATAACCCAAATACCGTCTTAGATATTTCAAAATGTAGGTGTGTCAAGTAAATGACTTTTTTAACAATTCCAAAGATGACAATGACGAAATGTGACGCAATCCTTACTTTGTTAAAAAAAAACATGAGTAGCAACTGTGTCATCCAGTTGAATAAGTTGTACTGTGATGTAGGTTCACAGGTGCGCGGAACACTTTTAAAAGAGTGGGTGGAGCAGTGCCGGTACCGGCCAGCTGCTGAACTTTTCTATGATTTTCTATGGCCGGAACTGCCAAAAGTGCGGACCGGGGGAATCCCCCCCCCCCCCCCGTTCCGCCGCAAGTGGTGGTTCAAACTGCAATTAACAAACCAAAATACAATAATAAGTATCTAATAATTATGCCAAAATTGTACCTTCACTTTTATCAAACAACACTGATTATAATATGAACTGATAATTAAATTGACTGATTTTAAATTGATATCCCCAAACATGAAATGTCTATTGTTAATTGTTTCACCAGTCTATTCTATGTGTTTGTCTGTAATCCATACAAAAATTATCTGAACTTAAAGTGGGAGTTGTGCTATTCGTGTATTTAGCATGCATCGTCAGTCATATCAATTTTATGCTAAAAAAATACCAAATATTATGAGCACTGTTATTCCTACCCCGCTTTGACTTTTTATCTAAACTTTGATGCTTAATCTAAATTTCCATATGATCAAACAATACTCACAACATTAACGTATCGAAAAAGGAAGCAAAATTAATGGAAAATTTTTGCGAATTTTCACTAGCGACAGAAAATGTGTGACAGTATGGTGCGCTGTATTGGAACGCCATATTGAGAATGAAGAAATCGTCTCTGACGTCACTTGGCTAACTTTTTACCCACAACAATGTGTTCATACGGGCATTCTTCGTCCAGAGTTATATAGGACTACTTGTACGTTTTCTTGCAGGGGAGTTTTTCTGTTGACGTTCCTGCATTGACCTGTACTCCACGTCGACTTAATTGTAAAGGTCTTCCAACTCCACTTCCCTGTGATGTTCCTCTATCCCTATTTGGAGATGTATTGCTGTATTAATTCCCTTAGATGTTCATTTATTTCACTTAAGCGATCAACGGTGGCCTTTTGCTCAAGAAGGCCTTTTACATTTGGCTTAAGGGTGTCTGCATCCTGGGACAGCCGTTCGATATGTTGTTTAATAACCGATATCGTCCTGGTGCAATCACGTATGTTCTCGTCACTTCCTGTCAACATGGTACATTTATTAAGTTCTGTTGTCAGTTCCAACAACTGAACAGTTCCAATACGTTCCCTCATAGTACACACAAGGTAGTACATGATACGAATGGTGTGCAGGACATTAGCAACAAGAACGTTTCTGTCATGGGCACTGTCATCAGCTGAAGGTAGCTGATTAATTGGAAAATTACACGTATCCCAAGCCTGGCTGATTTTGTCTGCCATTTCCTGCAGTTTGTCATGGTTGATGAGGGAATTACTGTTCAGTTCACATTCAATCGACCAGAGTTCACTCAGTATCTGAGATAGAGGCGTCGACCTGAACTCTACAACTAGTTCGAATTCTCCCAAAGTATTCAATAGGAGGTAATTTTTCAAGTACGGAAGTTCTTTTTCTATTTCTTCATGGTTTTCAAAATCTCCTTTAGTCACCAAAGGTTTACCCTTGAAGTATTCCACCACTGTTGAAACCGTTTTATACTTTTTGTCTGAAGGAAATAGAAAGGTCACAGTATCTTCCCCCAATTCCGAGATACGTGGGCCAAATTCGTCTTTGATGTTCTCGGGGCACTTTCCTTGCAGGAGTAACTTGATGCGCAAACTCTGGAAAAGTCGTATGACTACATCCAAATGTTTATGAATTTTCACAAGCTCACCATCATTGCTCTCTGATGCTCGCAATTCATGTTTATTCCTAAAGTGAGGATAATTGTCCGGGTGCAGCATGTACCGTAATACATCAAGCCCTGTGATTAAAACCCCACCGGACAACTTACAAATTACGATTTCCGTGTATTTCTCTTTTGCTTCTTTTATGCGTCCGAGAATGCCTTCATTTTCAAGTTTGGGGTAGTCACTGCTTATAATATCTGCAATTTTATCCCTCTCTTCTCGGTCTAGTTTCCGCTTCTTGGCACGCTTGTCTTTCTTTCTCAGGTAAAAGTTAACCACGTATAGGGTTACAATGGCAAAACCAAACTGTATGACAGAGACGACGACATATACAGTGTCTCTACAACTCCAAGGTGGTGAAGTTGTTGAAGACTGATCACAAGGCAGACACTCGGCCTCTTCTACCTGAGTCATGTTGATGCTGCTGTTTGTGTAGTTCATGCCGATGCTCTGCTGGAGTATCACACCTCCTGCACAGTGAACATCAAATAACAAGATTAAATGTCGACATTAAGTGAAATTTCAATTCCAATCAACAAAATAAGCTGGCCTTACGTCTCTAACTTAAGCAAGTTCTTTCTCATAAAATTACAGTGGTACAAGATACAAACATGCAGGTAGGGGACACACAAGTGGGGGTGGGTTCACTACACAGTGGCGTAGCCAAGGGGGGAGGGGGAAACTCCCTCCCCCCCTCTGGAAAATTGGGATATGCGTTACTATATGCGTTACTATAGCAAATTCTTCCCCCTTGAAATTAGCCATGCCCCCGTTTCCCCCCCCCCCTCTAGTAAGAGCCTGGCTACGCCACTGTACATGTGTTTGAAGTCGTATACTATTAGTTCTAATTTAATTCTATTAGTTCTAATTAGTTACAATATATTTTCAAAGTGCAAGGAAAATGGGTAGAATCGGGATTCGAACCTGCGACCTCCGGAATACCGTACTGGCGCTCTACCAACTGAGCTATCTTGCCCTATGTTGGCGGTCTCCCAAATTGTCAGTATCTTTGTTCGGGTAGGCGCTAGTAAGAGGTCCTAAACCCATAGTGCTGTATAGCCAGGGATCACGCCCAATTGTACGATACCTGGGTAGCGAAATTGTGGGGATCACTCCACAAGGGAAACTGACTAGGTAAATTTGAATAAAGTTCTAATTTTATTTGTATACCATTTGTATCAAGTGTATTAATTATTGTCCATACATGTATATGCACGTAAACACCCGCAGTTAATAACCTTCTTTAAGAAAATTACGCTGGAAATTCTGCATGAAATTCACATTTCCGTACTTGCTCCTGGCCTCTTCTTTTTATTGTCCTCTAAAAGTGTTTAATCGGTCAGGAACAGCAAAATCGTTGGAAATAACCATCCATTTATGTTCAGAATCATTGTGTAAACTCTGTAGTGAGGAATTTTCGGGCAATACCGGTTTAAAGTTTGTATTTTCTGTGTTAGAAGTTGTTGGTATGGTGGTGTATGGTCACTCAAAATGTTCACAAACATGTTGATTTCTGCCTAATTTTTTTCCTGGATTTTGCTGACACAAACCTTAAAATAACGGCGATTACGGGCCCCATTCCTATTTCATACTGCCCTTGCACAGCGCACTCGCCTGATTGCAGGTCCAGTAGTTTAGCAATCTAGTTTTTGTCTAGTGAGTCATTCACCCATCAGCATTGGTAGAGACAAGACCATTGCACACATGCACTAAAACAAAAGAGTGTACTGAGCAGTTTCTCAGCTCAGATCGCCCCACAATAGCTACAGGGTATTTTGGCTGGGGGTTTATGTGCCAAGATGCAGTAGCATCATAATAAAGAACAGCGCCCAGTTAATGTACACCATCCTAGTCGTGTCACATTTTCTCGGTGTCACACTATAAGAGAACAAAATCCACTTTTAAGTATATAATTGGACTTACCAAACTAGCTTCCGGAGGGGTTTTTACTTTTTGTGGGTAATTTGCAGTAGCGTTTCCATCTTTTTGTGCCAGGGAGGGAAACCAACGTATGAACTGTCTTAAAAAACTGTCGCAAAAACACTATTTTCTTTTGTTTTTGTATGACGCCTCAAATGCCGCCGGGAGGGGGGGAGTTGCCCCCCCCCCTGCCCCCCCCCCCCCCCCCCGCTGGATACGCCACTGGTAATTTGGTGGCAAAACTACGACAAAGACGACAAAACGCAACACGATTATAAAGATGGCGATCACCGCGATGCACACAAGACACCAACCGCAACACGAGTAAGAAAATCACATTTTCTACTGCCAGAAACTGCTCAAAATTTTAAAAAATGATGTCATTAGAATAGGGAGAAGTATACTTTAGGTCGATAAAGTCATTTTAGAATGATAAATACACCCATGACTTGTATTAGACCAAATCTAAAGAGGGGCCCGCAGCTATACACAATCGCCAAAAAACAGGCTGTACCATGTTTAGGCCAAAAAAAAATAGTTGTGTTGCCCTCTGACACTTAATTACCCCAAAATTCACAAAAGTGATGAGGTCATTTTTTTTTTTTTTTTTTTTTTAAAGAAATGTTCAAAATTTCACCTTTTTCCTGCACAATATGAACAAGTTTTATTATCTCATTAATATTATCTCTTTAAATACATGTGCAGGCAATGACTGCACAATCGTCACTGTGTATTTCGCCGCGAATCTCACTTTTAAATAAACTTACTCTTGGCCTCCCGATTTCTGTTCTGAGTTTAATACACGACATATAGTACCGGTATTGTTATTCATGGTGGTAAATAGGGCTGTTCATTTTCGAATAATTTAGTATTTGAATAATTTAGTATTTGAATATTCGAAACTGGGTTTGACCGAATATTCGAATATTTGATAATCGCCGATGACGTTTTTCAGTGCATGCTGCACCGGTTAAAAAAAACATTGCACGTAAAAAGCACGCCGGTGTTTTACGTATGGCGAATGAGATTATGGACCGTTCAAACAGCATTATTTGCATGCCCCTGTTGTATCAAGGGTTTTACAGACGGGAACAATAAACCTCCATCCACAAAAAAGTTACGATTGACAAAAATGCGGCATTTGACACTGCTAAGCGCCGTAACTTTTCTATTAAAATAGCATCAGTCGTATCTGTACGTGCATATGCATGTGTACATGTATATCTTTTCGAATATTCGAACTGGCAAAATGGTATTCAAATATTCGCTTGACGGTCGAATATCGAATATTTGGTACATTCGGGACAGCCCTATCATTCAGTATTCTATTATTCGAAACTAGATTGGACCGAATATTCGAATATTCGATACTCGCCGATCAAGTTTTTCATGCCTCAGCTGCAACTGCATGCCGCGCCATTACGCCGGTGTTTTACGTGTCTTGATCGATATTATGGACTGTTCGATCGACATTTTTTTTGCATGCGCCCGTTGTATGGGTACGTACATGTAATTAACGTTCTGATAAGAAACCAAACTCCGGCCTGCATTTTTGCAGGAATATTTTTTTACAAGTGCCAAGGGTTTTACGGACGGGAACAAAAACCTCTGGCCACAAAAAAGTTACCTTTGACAAAAATGTGGCATTTAACACTGCTAAGCTCCATAACTTTTCTACTAAAATAGCATCAGAGTCTATCGGTACGTGCATATATTTTTTCGAATATTCAAACCGGCAAAAAGGTATTCGAATGTTCGGTTGATG
Source organism: Hippasteria phrygiana (assembly GCA_037893225.1). Lineage (NCBI taxonomy): Eukaryota > Metazoa > Echinodermata > Asteroidea > Valvatida > Goniasteridae > Hippasteria > Hippasteria phrygiana. Next base: position 1,563,571 of record JAZGUH010000184.1, read on the forward strand.
ATCAAATATTTGAATATTCGGTAAAATATAAAATAAAATATAAAATAAAATTGTGCAGTGTAGCGCCCCTCTAGTTTTGATCAAATTAGAGTCTAGGCAATGTTTTTCTCATTATTACTAAAATGACTTTTTCAACCTAAAGTAGACTTCTCTGAATTCTTTGACAAATTTTTGTAAGTTTGAACAGTTTATTGCGGTAGAAAATTCTCTTACGCGTTTTACGGCAGTTTCCATGTGGATCAGCGCGGTTTTGCGTGCTTACTGTGCGTCGCGGTGATTGCCATCTTTATTTTCGCATTGTATTTTGTCGTCGTCATCGTCGCTTTACCCCAAAATTTGCCTCAAAAACTAAAATCCTACCTTTCATCTACGGCATACCTGTTGTTTTGTAATGTCGCAAACTAGTTTGGCAATTCCAATAAAAGTGGATTTCTGGCGATTGTGTAATGTCGTAGGCCAAGGGAACAAAAATCCACTTTTAGGTTATTGGAATTGCCAAACTAGTTAGCGATATTACAAACCAACAGGTGTGCCGTAGATATAAAGGGCAGGTTTTAGTTTTTGAGGGAGATTTTGGGGTAAAGTGAGACGATTAAGACAACAAAACGCAATGCGAAAATATAGATGGCGACCACCGCAAGGCACTGTAAACATGCAAAATCACGTTGATTCGCATGGCAACTGCCGTAAAGAGCCTAACAAAATTGCATTTTCTACCATAATAAACTTCAAATTTACACACACAAAAATGTCAACAGGAATTAAGAGAAGTCTGCTTTAGGTTGAAAAGGTCATTTTGGAATAAGAAAAAATACCCTTGACTCTAATTTGATCAAAACTAAAGAGGAGTCCTACACTAACACGACACAATCGCCGGATATTTGAGCTATAGGGAAACTACTCCTAGAACTATGAGGTTCCGACATGAACCTCATAGGAAGACGCCGATTTTTCCCATAGGCTAGTACAGCAAGAATAAGAACGTCATTCCCATGCAACACGTTTCTACATTTTTCGCCGTGAATTACTTCATGGCTGCCCCCAAAAATAATAATATGCCGCATTTACATCCTCACCTTGCTTGCGCCAAGTCAATTTTCGCCTGAAACGGGTCCAATTTGTGGGAAAAAAATGACAAAAATCTGCAGTCGTTCCGAAGCGATCACACACGCACACCATCGAGGAAGCCGCACACACGAAGCTCCTGTTTTGCGGGGGGGCCGTGGGTCGGTCAAGTCATGATTATTCATCGAAAATTTGAAGCGCGGTACGGCAGGCAACTGCCGCGTGTCCGTTATATACCATCTGCGACGACAGGCAATGCATGCAGACGGTATATAACGGACACGCGGCAGTTGCTTGCCGTACCGCGCTTCGAATTTTCGATGAATAATCATGACTTGACCGACCCACGGCCCCCCCGCAAAACAGGAGCTTCGTGTGTGCGGCTTCCTCGATGGTGTGCGTGTGTGATCGCTTCGGAACGACTGCAGATTTTTGTCATTTTTTTCCCGCAAATTGGACCCGTTTCAGGCGAAAATTGACTTGGCGCAAGCAAGGTGAGGATGTAAATGCGGCATATTATTATTTTTGGGGGCAGCCATGAAGTAATTCACGGCGAAAAATGTAGAAACGTGTTGCATGGGAATGACGTTCTTATTCTTGCTGTACTAGCCTATGGGAAAAATCGGCGTCTTCCTATGAGGTTCATGTCGGAACCTCATAGTTCTAGGAGTATAGGGAAACTATATGGCCCTACGCTACACAATCGCCAAAATAAGCACTGCCGTTTAATTAAGGTATCTTTCATTTGGCGATTGTGTAGTGTACGGCCCTGTTCCTAGTATAAGGAAAAAAATCTACTTTTAGGTTATTGAAATTGCCAAACTAGTTAGCAACATTACAAACCAATAGGTATGCCGTAGATAAAGGGCAGGGTTTTAGTTTTTGAGGGAAATGTTGGGGTCAATCATGGAGGAAGGAAATTTCCTTCCTCCATTGGTCAATCGACGATGAAGACGACAAAACGCAACGCGAAAATAAAGATGGCGATCACCGCGACGCACATAAACATGCAAAACCGCATTGATTCACGTGGCAACTGCCATAAAGCGCGTAAGAAAATTGCATTTTCTACTGCAATAGTGGTTCGATATTACAAAGGATAATCATCACCTTTAGGACACCTCTATTTTTTTTATGAGTTCCGTTCAAAACTGACTTTTGCAGATGACTTTACAGTACCAAAGTGACTTTTGCAGGCTAATAAAGCAGTCTTTTTTCTTCAGATTAACTCATGCTTGTTGTTTAATGTAAGTTTGGAAACGCACTTTCAAAGAAAATGTGCCGTTTTACCCCATAATTTCCCTCATAAATCAAAACCCTGCTTGCTCATATTCAACATGATATCTTAGCGAACTATTAAGATGATTCCAAGCAAACAGAGTGACTTTTCCTGCCTGTATCATCGCAAAATATTAAAGTAAGTTCTGATACATAAACTGTCTTCTTCATTCTCTTATATGGAACGGGGTCCAAAAGTAAAGGATTTACCAAAAAAGATGTCACTATTATTTAAGAGAAGTCTGCTTTAGGTTAAAAAAGAAATTTTGGAATAAGAAAAAAATGTCCCTTGACTCTAATTTTCCGCTTTTTGTCTCCCCCTCCCCCTCCCCCACCCCTGGAATCTACGCCCTTGATCGTGTACACACAATACTCACTCTTGGATTTTAAACTTGCTGGGCCTGGTCCACTAGCTGCATGCACCGCACAAAGACTATAGTAAGACTGCAAACGATAGTTTATCGCACTATCTGGCCAAGCCAAATCCGACTAGCTAGAGACTGGCCTACATGCGGGGGCCTATGGTCCGATCATGGTAGAAATGGTCTGGTCCGCGGTATATATGTCCAAATGTTATAAGGCGATGGTCCAATAGCAATTAAGTTACTCGTCACGAGTCAGAGCATTACTTGCTCTATGGTCAGAGCTATATAGACATGCAAGGCCTGCCGGATCGGAGTTAGCCCTACAAATAGGGCTGTAAATAGTTCCTTTTTTAACTTGTCACCATTGGGCTAGATCGGAGTGCGCTTATTTTGCTAGCTAGCACACGTGTTTTAACATCCGGGAGTAAAAAAGGTAAAGTCCCTTTTGTAGTGACGTCATTATCAGACGATAAGACTGGTGCCTCGTGCAAATATGATTATTTTGAGTGTGTTATTTGCCTGGTATCCAGACGTACACGTAGTATGCGATACAGTCGAAGTAGCAAGTTGTCGACTTTGCATAAAACTTGGTGCCGCCACACCCACCATGCATGCCCACTCTTCAGCCTTTAGATAGTTCAGGTATGAATGTTTTTGTATTTTGATTCGGGAAGATTTACTTTAATATCGCGGAAAGAGTTCCATATCCGGCCATCACTTATTTTCCCTTAAAATGACTTAAAAACTACAAGAAAGTGTAAATCTGATGAAGTAACACGAAATAATAAAACAAAATGTTATTATTTAAAGCGTGGACGAAAGCAAGGGCGCCCTGGGATCAAAAGTCCCACGCAAACGACTAAAAATCCACATTTTTTAACTTCAAAAATGTATTTCACACTAGAAACATACTTACAAGTCATTCCACATCGGACACTACCCTTAGAACTATGGGGTTCCGACAGGAACCCCATAGAAAGAAGCCTATTTTTTCCATAACCCTCCTATACTTATAACTATCACAGCCTATCAAAAACTCTTAACACCAACTCTGACAGTTTGTGTGTGTTTCAATCTGACATTTGATAGGTTTTGATCTGTGCGCAACTGGGTCGATTTTGGCCCTGAGAACAGGAGGGTTAAAGTACAGCAAGAACAAGAAATTCATTTCCATGCACTCACGTTTGACATGTGCGCACGAAAACCGCGGCACGGTTTTCCCCCAAAATCCCACTCGGCCTCATTTACATCCTCACCTTGTGTGCGCCAAGCAAAAGATCGACTGTTGCGAAATGATGCGACTGTTGCCGGCCGGGTCATGTGCGCGGGTCGCACGTCGGATCGAACGAGACAAGCTCATGATTATTCATATGAAAAATCTGAAGTACGGCGCGCACGGCATGCTTCCGTTACCGTCCGCATCGCGCGCATCGATCACTACGTACACATACACGTACATACATGTTTATGCGCGCGATGCGGACGGTAACGGACACGATGGCAGTGCATGCCATGCGCGCCGTACTTTAGATTTTTTACATGAATAATCATGAGCTTGTCTCGTCCCGGCCCGACACGACCCGGCACATGACCCGGCCGGCCGGCAACAGTCGCATCGTGCATGTCGTGTCATTCGCTGTCAGTACGGATCGGAGATTTTTTTCCACTTTTTTCGAAAATTTGAACCACTTCAGGCGATCTTTTGCTTGGCGCACACAAGGTGAGGATGTAAATGAGGCCGAGTGGGATTTTGGGGGAAAACTGTGCAGCGGTTTTCGTGCGCACATGTCAAACGTAAGTGCATGGGAATTAATTTCTTATTCGCTTGCTGTACTACTACTACTAGTACTAGCCTCTGGAAAAAAATATGCTTCTTTCTATGGGGTTCCTGTCGGAACCCCATAGTTCTAGGGTAATTGGACACATACATAACTTTCACTTTTCCACACTTTTCTACAGTTCTAATTAGTCCCAGTATTTAAACTAGGACCTTACTTATCACTTTTTTAACATCTGGACATGGTCTGGCGATCGCCAGACCATGTCCAGATGTTAAAAAAGCGATAAGTAAGGTCCTAGTTACTGGGACTAAGTTCTAATAACAATATAATGTCGGATTGAAGCAAAAACATCGTCCGAAAATGGCCCAAAATGCAAAAATCGACTTTTAAATTTCCCGCTTCAAAGTTAGGCAGATTCACGTGAACCTAAACACCTGCAAAAATATTGTCTAGTACTTTACTCGAGCGAAAAATCCCTGAAACAAATTGGATTTGCACAGTAGTTTGAGAAACTTCAATGGAACCTTACCATGACACAACCTTGTGAAATTACTTTCAGCCATTATTATTTGAGATTATAAAGAAAAACTAATGTGCTTTGTGATGATACTGAACTATCCCAGTACATCATTCCTATTTGAAAATAGATTTTTGTGAATGAATCACTTTCGGCCAATCAAAACGTGTACCGCACACTACATTACAACCGGTATTCCATCTTTCGTACTCGCAAGTAATGGACGTCGAGCACCAGCCACATAACGTTGTGGCTCGACTGGCAACTACACGGACACCGCGCCTTTGCGCATGCATGCAGCGCATTCGATCGCACACGCACGTACGTAAAGCGAGCAAACGGCGAATTCATGCCATGTTTAATCCGGTACAGTCTCCGCGCGTCGCTGTTGGACCGATGTCTCATCAGGCAAACCGTCCATACCTCACGTACTGAGCTCGTATATGTGTACTCAACCTCGTCCCCAGGGTCTACTTTCATCCTCGTTCTGGATGCGTATTGCTCGAACACTATAGGGACGAGGTTGTCGCGTACTGTACTACCGAATGAAGTACATGTGTGTGCAGGCTACTGACGAGATTTGCGAACTAAACACTCCGACTTTGTTACAAAATTGCGGTAAAATTTAAGGTAAAAATCTGCTTTTTTGGGCTGGACTCGGGCCGAGTCCTCGAGCTGGTGGAGTCCTTATTGTCCGAGTCCGAGTCCGAGTCCTGACTGTCCGAGTCCGAGTCCGAGTCCTTGAAAATCGGGACTCCGAGTCCGGACTCGAGTCCTCCAGCACTGCGATCTTGGGCTTTAATTAAAGCGGAAACATGGTTCTAAAGCCATAGACCCCGTACTAAACGCCTCATGAATATTAATTAGGTCTTAAAACAAAAGAAACACTTTGAAAGAGAAAAACTCTGGAGTCCTTGGTGGTACGCCCTCCCCCGTACATCAAATGAAAGCTGATTTCATGCTCTATCTGATCGTGTGGGGTTTTTACTTTGAGATCGAGGCCCTTTTGAGCTACAGCGAGATGAAATGCATGGTTATTGACCAATCTGGGAAAGAGTTTGCCGATTACTCATTCAGTCTGTGATCAGCCTCTAATATACGCACAACAAACGGAGCGTGGCCAGTCTCGCTGGGACACGAACCATTGTAAACACACGCTGCTTGCTGGACTCGTGCGTGTTGCGTGCCTGATGACTCGCTGGCGGTTTTCGTGCATTTTTGGACCTTTCGTTGTGTTTTTTGCTTCAGGTAAATTGATTTTTGTTTATTTCCAATTACAATCATACAGATGTGTAAATAGTTGGTTGGAATCACATATATTTTATATTTTGGTTGGACATTTTGTTAAGTCTTTTCTTTTGCGGTTGTACCGGGTTGGCGTGGGCATGGAGTGTATTAAAAATACCTCTGTTGAGCGCAATTTTTAAAGACGCGTATTTTAAAAATTTGCACACGCAATTTTAAAAAAATGCGCGTGGGAATTTTTTCAGTTAAAGTATGCGCTCGCAAATTTTAAATGTGCGCTTCGGACAACAACTCGGGCACGATTTCTGACACAAACTACATTGTAGACATGAACTTTACATCGGCGTCAGACGGCCATTCCATTATCGGCAGTAGACCTGTTGACGATTTTGACGAGTTCTCTGTAGATAGAGGGTATTTTGTATCCGACTCCTCTACAGAAAACAACTGTCACCCAGTCCTACGACTATACTTTCAAAATAATTGTGAAGAGGAGAGGGTTTCAAGTTTTTGAGTTTTCCAGCTTTGAGCTACACGATATGTCGTAAATATTTGCAAATTCGTATATTACAATGTGTGTGTAGCATTTATTTATTTGATTTGCAAATATGTTGACATTGTTTGTGAACTATATTTTTTATAAGCGAATAAAGTTTACGATGTGAATTTTATTGCATATACTTTGTCGCATATCTTTGTGGGATGTCATAAATCATCTGTTGAATTGACCTTCAATTTATCATCTGTTATCATCACCTGAGATTCTGTGCTTCTATATCTTTATGAAGTTGGGTCATGTTTGGCTTGATAAGTTGCCTTCGCGTGACATTAAAGGGACACATTGCCTTCAAATTTCATGAAATTTTGCTGTTTAGAAATGTTCCTTATCTTTTATAAGAGTTGTTCATGCAAAAAAACACGTATAATGTGTTGTAATTAGTGAGTAGTGATTACAAAACAAAAAAATTGGCCTCTGACCCCTGACATCTGACCCGCGAAACATAGACTTATTTCCAGTAGTAAATACCACCGTCTAAATAATGCGCAAAATACGCTGTAAGAGTCTTTAGGCTGGCGCCGCAGCCAGTGGCCTTGTAAACCTATCGGATAATCGCCAGGTACAATTCTCTACCTCGCGACACATATCGCTACTGCTGCGCGCCGTGCCACAGTACATCAAAATTGATCAACAGAACGTACTTCAACCAGCTGCGACTGGAAATACGACTGGTGAACACGGTCCGCCATTTTGTGGAGTCAAAAAATTGGTTCTACAAAATGGCGGACCGTTATTTGTCACGAAATTAAACAAAAAACATGCAATTTGAAGGGATAGTTATGTGAATCTTTATATTCTACTTTTAAAAACGCTTCCCAACCATATCAATTTCAGTTTTATAGCCCAAATCCTAAAAGTCATAATGCCTGGGGGAGGGGGGGGGGGGGGCCCTTGGTCATAAAAACAACCTGGCTGGTCATAAACAGGGCAATTGAATTGCCATATGTAGACAAAGCAAGCACAGTGTGACTTCAACCTAGCCTGCACATACACATTTTACAACAAAAAGATTAGCCTAAGTAGTTCTTCTAATGTTAAAAACAGTTTGCTGAGATAAAATAACATGCATACTTACCCCTGGGATGGGAGATATGTTCCAACTTGGAACTTAAAGCAATTTCTTAAAGGAGCTTCGTTTCTTGTATGACTCAACTTGGTTTTTTTCCCCAGACATCTGGGCAACTTCAGTAATGGCATAATTGCTTGTTAATTGGGCTTATGTTAGTTGATATGCAAATTAATTCAACATTACTTCTCATGGTAATTGTTTTTTGTTTGTTAACTTCCTCAAATGGGTTGGTTTTCACCCCATAAAGTCTGGATAAGTTTTTAAACAAGATCAAAAGTTCACATTTTTTTGTTATTTTATTTTAATTAAATTAATTAATTTTAAGGCTAATTACCATATTCAATAATTGCAATTGTTGGAATTTCTTAAAACAATTTGTCATCAACAAACTAAATTGTGGCTAACTTTTGGATATAAAATGAACAATGTTAATACTCAGCTTCATAATTTCTTAAGTAGACTAATTAAGATCCCAATTAGCATGCCAATTATTGTTAAAAAATTATAAAAGTCATAATTGACATTAATTTAGGGCTAACTGCTGTTGGTTTCACTTAGAAAAGCATGTAAGGTTTCATACAAATTTAAGAAAGGTACATTTTGCTAGGTTTGCGGGATGTGTGCCCTGAATTAATGAAGACTTAATTGATATTTTTAAAAATCTTTAAAAATTTACTAAAAGGCCAACTAGTCCTAATATTGATCTTCCCAAAGAACTAAAAGTTTCCTACAAATGTTTCAAAAATGAGATAAATCAGCCAGATACTTTTCCATGTATGATTTCCTGAAAATGCCCTTAGGTTTATAAGCATGGAGCTCCATGGGTATAAGTAATTCCCAAATGACTAAAAAAGGACCTTGCTGACAAACATGCCAAAACTTGGATGATTAATTACCCTTTTTTTGGCTCTGAAGGGCTTGTGGGCTGTGGAACTCCTGTAACACAAAGAAAAGAGGTATACAAACAGGTTGCCAAACTTTAAACACTCTAGCTTAAAGGGACACGTTGCTTTGGATTTTGCGATTTGGGCTATAAAACTGAAATGGATATGGTTGGGAAGCTTTTTTAAAAGTAGAATATAAAGATTCACATAACTATCCCTTCAAATTGCGTGTTTTTTGTTTAATTTCGTGACAAATAACAGTCCGCCATTTTGTAAAACCACATTTTTGACTCCACAAAATGGCGGACCGTGTTCACCAGTCGTATTTCCAGTCGCATCTGGTTGAAGTACGACGTTCTGTTGATCTATTTTGATGTACTGTGGCACGGCGCGCAGCACTGGCGATATGTGTCGCGAGGTAGAGAATTGTACCTGGCAATCATCTGATAGGTTCACAAGGCCACTGGCTGCGGCGTATTTTGCGCATTATTTAGACGGTGGTATTTAGTACTGGAAATAAGTCTATGTTTCGCGGGTCACATGTCAGGGGTAAGCGGCAATTTTTGGCTTTTCCGACAGAGTCGGTCGGAAAAGGCCTTGTTTTTGTTCTGATTTTTTGTTTTCTTCTTCTTCTTCTTCTTTTTCTTTTAGTTCTGACCAAAATCTCATAGACTTTGTACACAAATTTTTTCGATGGCACTTTAGCTCTAAAAAAGCCTCAGATCTTAACCAAACTTACCTCAAACATAGAGCCGAGGCTGACATTCTTTGTCAAAGAGTGACATCATGATGATGTCATCACCTGTCACGTGACGTCATCTTAAAGGTGCATTTTTCAAAGGCCCATACCCAAAGAACAGTAGGTCCAATTTCCTTTAAACCTGGTATGTTGGTAGGCTAGCTCGTGTTATAGATGAAAATTGGGGTGACGTCAAGATGACGTCATCATACGATTTTATAGTAATTTTTAAGTTTTTTAACTTCAAAGTTTCTTAAAGCCATATCTCACCAACAGAATATGCTAAATTCAAAATTCTTTTTGTAATAGCTTTGTTAGCTTCTATATTCTTTCACATAAATGTAAAAAATGTGTGACATCATCATGACGTCATCAAAAATATGCTTTTTTGAAACACATATAAGGGTACGTCCGATTGCATAAAAATTTGTGGGTAGGTAGATAGTGCTACTAGCATGTAAAATCCGAGGTGACGTCATGATGACGTCATCGGCTGATTTTCTATTAATTTTTTAGTTCTATCCCAAATCCCATAGACTTTGTAGATGAATTTTGTAAGAGCCACTTGGGTCACTAAACAACATCAGATCTTAATCAGGCTTAACACAAACAGAGACCCTAAGCTGAAAATGTATGCCGAAACGTGACGTCATAATGACGTCATCACGTGTCATGTGACGTCATCTTAAAGGTGCATTTTTCAAGGACCCATATCTAGAGAACGGTACGTCCGATTGCCTTCAAACCAGGTATGTTGGTAGTGCAGCTCGTGTTATAGATGAAAATTTAGGTGACGTCATGATGACGTATGATGATTTTTTGATTATTCATGTCAAAAATCTTAAGTACAGCGCGCACGGCATGCACTGCCCTCGTGTCCGTTACCGTCCGCATCTCGCGCATCGATCACTGTGCATGTACTGGGTACATGTACGTGTACGTAGTGATCGATGCGCGCGATGCGGACGGTAACGCGTAACGGACACGACATTTGTTTTAAATAAGTCAATTTAAATGACCATCATTAAAAAAAAATTATAACCACACACAATTGTTCATGAAATCAGTACTGAAATCCCTTTCATTTATCATATTCTTTTCCAGAATACACAGTTTGTCCTAAAATCTGTATTACAGCTTCACCATCATATACTGCACATTTCTCATCCAAGTTGATAACAGGAACCCCCCCCCCCCCCCCCCCACTCTACACGACCATGGTGGAATCAAACTATTTAATGCAGCCACCATAAATATCACCATGTACATGCAGGCATGTACAGTATGTTTTGTTTTCTTTTAAAGTATTTTCTAAGAGTCAGAACAGATTGCATACAATGTACAAACGTTACCCTAATAACCCTAGGGTGTGAACAAATCATCATCTGAGAATTGAGGCCTGTTAGGGTTAAGACATCATTTAAATGGATTGCAAATCAAACAATGTTAGGTTGAATAATCAGCTTCATCTCTTAGGCCAAATAAAAAAAAAAATATGTTTAGCATCCTGCCTTTTTGAAAAATAGGAAGGAGGAGGCCCTTTTTTTTTCTTTTCTTTTTTTCAAAATGGCCGCTCGACACATTTTCCAAGACGTCCTGCTGGGCTATTTTTCAAGATGGCCGCCAGCATACACAAGGTGATGCTAGAGTCTAAAAATACGACTTTTTGTTTTGGGATTTTTTTTTTTTTTTCGAAAAAGATAAAATATTCTTCATTTTTTTTCGTGTTTTTTCATTTAAAAAAAAAAAAAAAAAAGCAGGCGGCTTCAAAAAAGGATGCTAAACATGGATTTTTTTTTATTTGGCCTTATCTTGTTTTCAATTATATTTAATCATATTTATGTGCCCACATTACATTGAGCTTATGCGCCTATTAATTGTGTCCCCCCCCCCCCCCCCCCCGGCCACCCCACCTCTGAGGTGGGGATTGTCACTTTTGAAGTGACAAAATCCCCACCTCTAAGACAAAAATCTAGCGACAATCCCAACCTAAATGGGTGGGGACACCACCACCTTAGAGGGTGGGAATTAGAATTTTGATGGTATCATGTATGATTTATGTTTTATTAAAAACCTCCTTGCAAAAGGATCGAGGATCTGGGTGGGGGGGGGGGGGGTGTGCATCAATTGGTAGGCGCATTACATGCATTGAGTTAAACCTATGTAAGAGATGAATACTGTATCATACATGTAGGTACATTACTTCAGAATCATAATCATTGTACACAAGATAAATTAATGTAGTACACTGTTTCAGCAAACTGGCCTTACATTCTATACATCCCTTTAGAGTGAGTATAAGCGATTTCAAGTTAATGAAAAAGTCAGGTTTGAATAACGGACATTGTTTTTACATTAAAAAATAACAGAAAAAAAAAATCAAAACGTAAATTATTATTAGTGATTTTTTAGATTTTTTTTCAAATCAATGATTTAAATCGAGTGATTTAAATCAAACATTACCCTGCCAAAAAGTTAAAGTACACGACTGTGTGTATGTGTGTGCATGCACAATATGCAAGGCCTGTTTAACGGATTGCGTGGTCGGGCGTGCTTATTAAAATAGCTTGAGAACGTCGTGTGGTCGAGGTATTGCTCCTCTTGGTTGCCAAGTCAGCGACAAGTCAGGAAATATGGACTATTAAACTGTTGGCAAAGATAGTGCCAATAATATTTATGCACGCGTAAATTAGTGGGATTTTTAAACGACAATTTCTAGCATCGGCCTCCCATTTTTCAGTTTCGTGCACTTTAGTAAGACATGTAAGAACGCCATATCATGGCTGTGTAGGGCTGTCCCAAATGTACCGAATATTCGATCGTCAACCGAATATTCAAATACCTTTTTGCCGGTTTGAATATTCGAAAAGGAAATATGCAGTTGCAAACGTACAGTTGCAGCATGTTGCATAAAAAACTTGATTGGCGACTGCGAGTATCGAATATTCAGTCAAACCCAGTTTCAAATAATTGAATACTAAACTTTGAAAATTAATAGTCCTACTCTATATAGTTTTACACAGTATATTGCATTTTCGCGAATGTCATGAACGTAATAAGTTTTGTTTAAATCCATGTAGCCCGGTTTTCATTTTTAAAATTCCCCACAAATGACATTCAAAAACTTTCTTTTTCATATGAGAAATTACTAAGTTATGTATGTTAATTCTGGAACCAGTTCCTGACATTAGCGGTCAGGTACTTGGGTACCCGGTTCAAATGCACAACTATAGGTTACCGTTTTGCAGAAATTACAAGTAAGAAAAACCACACACAAACAGTTGAGAGTAATCACTGTTTAGTGAAGGCATTCATGGTTTGACCCTTTCCTGTTATTTCTAAATATAGCCTGACCTGATCTGATTGAATTCCATCATCCAGGGTTGTGCATCTGACATGTGCTCCAACTATAATGTGACCTTGCTGGAATTGGAAGATCTTCCAATATTAAAAGGTAGTGTATGATTTTGCTGTAATTGTCAGAAAAAATTGATTTGTTGGGGTTAGAATTTTATAGTGTGCTGCATGTAGCAAATACTGTAACATTGATCTGTTTAAAGGTTTGTGTACTGCAACTGTGCATAGATGGGATGGGAAAACAGAGACACAAATTATGTTCTTGTGTGCTGGTTCCCTGACCTTACTTTAGACCATGGTTCACATGCGCGAGTTAGACAAACGGAATTGGATTCATTGGGGTTATTAAATGTTAGGGATAGAGTCACCCAATTGAAGCTGAATTATGTGTATAAAATAGCTCATAATATAACTCCTGAATATTTAACTGATAATTTTACCAGAGTTTTTGAATGGCATACTCATAATACCAGGGGCAGTGAATACAATTTTATTGTTCCTGCTACATCTGGTTTATCAAGTGTTACTTTTTTGAATACAGCTGTCAAACACTGGAATGACTTGCCCTCTAATATAAAGAGCACTGCTAGTTTTTCTGTATTTAAAACAATGAAGTGCCACCTGTCTGACCAAGGTAAATTCAGGGAAATAAACCCTGCAGTTGTTTATTGACGATTGATGTTTATAATAAGTTTGGGGTTTCATTCTTGACATGGTTGATGCTGTAGTTATATGGGTAACTACGTTATACAGGGGTTTCTTTATTGTGATGGGGATTCTTCGACTAACTTGGGGTTTGATAGTCTTCTTTGAATATGCATCTGATTTAAATCGCAATTTTGAATGTATATTTGATAGTCAACTAAGTTAATTGTTGTATTGATTTTTATTTTTGTTTACCCTGTTTATTTTTAATTCGTCAAACAATCCACAAGGGGAACTGACTAGGTAAATTTGTTCGAGATACTGACAATTTGGGAGACCGCCAACATAGGGCAAGATAGCTCAGTTGGTAGAGCGCCGGTACGGTAACCCGGAAGTCGCAGGTTCGAATCCCGCTCGTGCCAGTTTCTTTGTTCACTATGAAAATGTATTCAAATTTACCTAGTCAGTTCCCCTTGTGGATTGTTTGACGAATTATAAGTTAAAAAGTCGTATCCTCATTTGAGTGATCACCACAATGTCGCTTCCCAGGTTGTATCGTAAAATTGGGTGTGATCCCTGGCTACACGGCATTCTGGGTTTATGACTTCTGACTAGCGCCCACTCGAACAAAGATACTGACAATTTGGGAGACCGCCAACATAGGGCAAGATAGCTCAGTTGGTAGAGCGCCGGTACGGTAACCCGGAGGTCGCAGGTCGCAGGTTCGAATCCCGCTCGTGCCAGTTTCTTTGTTCACTATGAAAATGTATTCAAATTTACCTAGTCAGTTCCCCTTGTGGATTGTTTGACGAATTATAAGTTAAAAAGTCGTATCCTCATTTGAGTGATCACCACAATGTCGCTTCCCAGGTTGTATCGTAAAATTGGGTGTGATCCCTGGCTACACGGCATTCTGGGTTTATGACTTCTGACTAGCGCCCACACTCGAACAAAGATACTGACAATTTGGGAGACCGCCAACATAGGGCAAGATAGCTCAGTTGGTAGAGCGCCGGTACGGTAACCCGGAAGTCGCAGGTTCGAATCCCGCTCGTGCCAGTTTCTTTGTTCACTATGAAACTGTTTATTTTTAAGTAGACATATTTGTCCTTTATGTTGGGACCCCAATGGAAATAAGCCTGTAAAATTGGCTTTTTTGAGTTATCCCGGGTTAAATCAACTGTCTTTTGTTTATTGTGCTTATTTTTATCTGTCATTGTTATTGAGTCGGTTGAAACCTGAATAAATCAAATAACAAAATTGGTCATACTGGTTGCCACGGTTGTAAAATCCTAATCAACTTGGCCAATAATATGACATTATTAGCTGTTCTAATTCCAGAGCTAATGCATTCATCAGTAACTGGTACCCCAAGAGGAATTCCCCAATCATTTTTCATTGCCATAAAAATTGATTTATCTGGTTACCATTTGCCATGCAAAGATAAGTATATCTCTCAAGATATTAAGAATAAAATCAATTAATATTTAGACTGTTTTACAGTGCCATTGTGTATAAGCTACATGGTCTGTTTGTCATACCCACAATGCATTGAGAATTTCAAAAAGGTTGATTTAAAGCATTAATATTGGATGTTCAGATAATGGCAATGAATGAGAACACCTCGTCAGATTTGGGCAGCGAGCCAACAAGCCCGATGGAGTTCTTGACCAATGAGGATAGACTACTGTACGCTTCCAGGCACGGCGACAGCCACACGGTCCGACAACTTCTGGAGCAAAACAAAGAGGAGGCTATTGAACTCAACATCAACTGCAAAGGTGAGCTCTTCATAGAACATTGGTCACAATTTCCAGTTCAACTTTTGGAAAATTAGAGGTTGGGAGAAATCAAAGATTTCAAAATCCGGTTATCCGTATTCTATTCAAACCGAATAAGCCAGTTCGGTATTTCAACTGCGCATGTGCGCAATGACATTTTATCCCGAATGACCCGCGTGACCTAATGCGCACGTGTGAACGCAAAAGGTGGTTGCACAACGCGCACATGTTAAATTCAATCAGAATGGGCTTTCTCGTAACATTGCGTGACATTACGTCAGCAATTTTATCCCTTTGACCTTTGAGATACCGAGCATGGCTTGTTACGGTAATTATCTGATTTCACCAGTAGTTACCATCTAGCTCATGGTCATGCCAACAAAAAGTGACGAATGAGGTGCCGCATGAAAAGGTCTCCCGATGACTGGATATAGTTTGCAGAATTTCAGTGACCACTGGGCCTTTACAAAAACAATCCAACAAAATATGGATGGGCAGGCTATTCATACACACAAGAAGACCGCTAGCGAGTGAATGCATTTTCAAAGTGAACAAAGAAAACTGGCAGGAGCGGGATTCGAACCTGCGACCTCCGGAATACCGTACCGACGCTCTACCAACTGAGCTATCTTTTGCCCTATGTTGGTGGTCTCCCATTAATTGTCGGTATCTTTATTCGGGTAATAATAATAATAATAATGCTTATATAGCACTTTATACAAAAGTCTCAAAGCGCTTCACAAAGAAAATGAGCAATAAAATGTAAAAGATAATCAAATTGTTAAAAAACCTTGATAAAACAGTTGTGGAATCCAACATTTAAAATATTTAAATATAGTTAACAATTTAATATTACATATAACACTACTATCAACAATAACCTACAAATCAGAAAAATAAAACAGACTAAACAAATGGCAAATGATATGTATATCATACATCACACGTTCAATCCACTCAGTAAAAAAATTATTGTTTAAACCTAACTCCCTACATCATTTTCCCCCCATGTAACCTGAATCCTCCAACATCCTCTGATTTCAAAGTGTTAAAACTCCATATAACCTGAATCCTCCAAAATCCTCTTATGGAGACCATAGCATGGATCCTCCAAAATCCTCCAGGTTCTTTTTGCATACCCCTAGTAACCTCAATCCTTCAAAATCCTCATGTATCACATTGAGCCTGATAACCTGGATCCTCCATATTCCTGCAGGGGCAAAAACCCCTAGTAACCTCAATCCTGCAAAATCCTCCGATGCATCAACTTCCAAGTGCCCTCAATCCTCCAAATTCCTACATTTTGCAAAGAGGATTTTGGAGGATTTGGGAAGGTTAGGGTTAAAAGGATATGTCTTTAGGAGTTTCTTAAAAATTGATAGAGAGTCAGCATTGCGTACACAATCTGGCAGATTGTTCCAAAGACTCGGTGCTGCATGTTTCAATGCTCGCCGACCGTAAGCGCTAGTCAGATATCATGAATGAATGCAGTTCCAATCAGAGACCATGGAGCAAATTTGAGGATATACAAGTGGTTGTTTTCTTTAGCCTGTGTCACAAATAGTTGAAGGCTTAATTTTGTTTTACCCCAACTACCCCAAGCCTTACAAACTCCAACAGCAGGTTGTGTTGAGTTTTAATGGGTTCAGGACTGTAGCGCCTTGGCACCATTACTTTACATCGGAGCTATGCCCCAATTTGTCCAAGTCCAAAGAATGTGCCATAGTTATATACTGCACAGTGTTGGATTTTGACATTTTGAGGGACACATCCTTGTAAAAATGCCCAGGGGGTTAGGGTTAAGTTTGCTTTCAAGTATCCAGTTTCCAAATTTGAATCCTCAATGAGTGATCCCCACATGCCGCTTCCCAGGTTGTATGGTAAAGTTTGGGTGTGATCCCTGGCTATACGGCATTATATGGGTTTACATGTATGACTTCAGACTATCACCACCCTCCCCAAAAAACAAAACAAAAACAAAGACTGACAATTTGGGAGACCCCAGCATAGGGCAAGATAGCTCAATGCTCGGTTGGTAGAGCGCCGGTACGGTATTCCGGAGGTCGCAGGTTCGAATCCCACTCCTGCCAGTTTTCTTTGTTCACTTTGAAAATTCATTCAAAAATTACCAAGTCCCCTGTGGTTTGTTTGATGACAGATTATTTTTGTATTCTTAACAGGTACGAGCAAGGCCAATTTGGGCTGGAGCCCGCTACACCTTGCAGCCTACTTTGGTCACATCGAGGTGACCGCGCTGCTGTTAAGCTACTCTGCCGATGTCGACATCGTCAACACCAACGGAGACACGCCCCTGCACCGAGCTGCCTTCACGGGAAGACTTGTAAGTTTAGGCTGGCTGGTTGAGGGTCAGTAAACCCATTTTTACGCCCACCCCTACCCCTCATTGGTAAGGGTGGGTATGATGGATGGAATGACTTATACACCATTTCGTACCACAGTGCTTAAGTCAAGTACATTTCCATGAGCACGAGTATGAGTACTTTGCACAAGTACGACTACAAGTATTTAACTACAAGTACAAGTACGTGGACATTTTTATGAGGAGAAGTATGTGGAGAAGTAGGAGTACAAAAAAAATGGATTACGAGTACTACAACACTGCTGTAGTCTCACCCATACCCCACCCCTCAAAGGATTTGGTTATAGAATGCCGAACCCATGTTCACAGCAACAGTAAGCCCCAGTGAGCCCCACCCACCCACAGGATAGGGGGGGAAGCGATTGGTCATAAAGGTGATTGATCCCAGATTTTCCTTTATCCCTACCCCGAACCCACCTGTACTGCAACCCTCAGAGATTGAGGGTCATAGATGTGTTCGACCCCATTTCTCCCCATTCACAGCCCACCATCCCACATAGTGTTGGGGTGATAGATGATGGGTGTGATGTGGAACTACCTAACCTTTAATGTACCCCTAACCCACTTCACCCATACCCCAATTAGGGCTGTTCATTTTTTAATAATTTAATATCCGATTATTCGAAACTGGGTTTGATCAAATATTCGGATATTCGCCGATCAAGTTTGTCACACGTCAGCTGCAACTGCATGCTGTGTCACGATCAATCGATATTATGGACCGCCCGATCAACATTTTTTGCATCCGCCTGTTGTATCAAGATCATTACGCGTATGTATACCATTCCGATAACAAGAAACCAAACTTGATTTTGGCCCTGAGAACAGGAGGGTTGAAACATTATTGCGATCCCAACTGAACGGATGCAACTTTACCTTTGAAAATAAAAAACAAATGAGGAAAACCATTGCCGTTACAACCGTGTGGGCTATTGTGCGCGAAAAAATCTGACTTTCAGATAATGTTTAAACTTCATGAAAAACCACAGATTTTTTGCTTTCTGAAATGAGTTTTAAAAGATATTGGCAGCTCTGTATTCATCGCACTTGGACCCCCCCCCCTTTCCTGTGAATGAAAGCTTTGTTTGAAAAAGATCCATCTATTCAAAACACTCCCATTCAAGAAAAATATATAGTTGAAACATGAATTATTGAGTACATGTAGGAATGCACATATACAGTGTGAGTAAAAAAAACTATACACTTTAAAAATTGGCCATAGTTTTATTCAGATTTCACCTGACCCCCTAAATTGTCTCCTGTGCAGTCATGCGTGAAAACCAATCCAGTAAAAATGTCACCAAATGAAGCAGGAAGAGTTACTCTAAAAGTACATATGAAAATATCTAATCTATATTGCTACAGAATAAAACTATGGCCAATTTTAAAAGTGTATATTTTTTTTTTTTGACTCGCATTGTAGATCAACAAGAGGCCATGTGTTCTTTTTCAAACCATGGCTATATGGCCATCGACCATATTCAAGGGCAAAAATGTCTTCTAATTTACGTCATACCCAACACAGAATACCATCTTCAAATGCCATGCCGGGACACACTGAACTAGCAGTGACATTGAAACTTTCGCACTTCATGTTCACCTTTTTTTTCCCTCAGGAGTTGGTTGCTCTTCTTGTCCAGTATGGAGCGGATGTGACCATTATCAATGGAGAGGGTCAATTGGCCAGAGACATCGCCCACGGCGATGACATCCAAAGAATGCTCATTGGTCAGTCCATTGACGGGCTGTGTTTCAGAGCTTTGTCTGTGATGGGATATTGGGGTGGTTTTTTTTGGTCAAGGGCTTGTCTGTTTGTTGTCAGTGTAATAGGCATTTACTGCACGAACGTCTATTGCAGATTCTACATGTAAGGCAGAAATTACCAAATTTAAATTTGCATCTTTATGAGCCACATATTTCTTTAATCTACTTCCTAGCAGAAAAAAATTGCAAGAAATGTTTAGTACTTGGGTTCTCTGTATTTGTAAGAATTATTTTTTTGGATTTTGGTCACGGCAGCAACGGAACAGGCTCAGAAGTTGAAAATGGAGCTGCAGCTCTTGGGAGCATCGGCAGAGGGCCTCTTGGAACACGTTGAGAAATTGGTTAGTTGATGATTAGTGGATCAGTTGATAATTATAGCATTGGTTAGTTGATGATTAGTGGATCAGTTGATAATTATAGCATTGGTTAGTTGATGATTAGTGGATCTGTTGATAATTATAGCATTGGTTAGTTGATGATTAGTGGATCAGTTGATAATTATAGCATTGGTTAGTTGATGATTAGTGGATCAGTTGATAATTATAGCATATTATTATTATTATTATTATTATTGGTTTATTTCCACTTGCTTGCAACCAAAGGTTGAATTGTGTAGTAGTTACATCAATAAGACCTTTACAAATATAAAAACGTTTACAAATTTACAAAATTCATTTTAGGATTTAAATAAAAACATCAATTTTAGATTACAATTATTTAAAAAGAATAAAACACAAAAATCTCACCAATACAAGCATAGAAAAAAAAAATTAGATTTGACGAAATTAGATTCGTCGATAACCGATGAAATATAAACACCCCTTCTCCCAAATTCTAGTAAATAAATAAATTAATTGTATAAGGGGAAAAACTTCGCTCAAATTAAATATTTATAATATATAAGATGTTAGTTAGTTGATGAGTAGTGGATCAGTTGATAAATATAGCATTGATGAGGTGTTGGTTAGTGTATGAGTAGTGGATCAGTTGTTAAATATAACATTGGTGAGGTGTTGATTAGTATATGAGTAGTGGATCAGTTGTTAAATATAACATTGGTGAGGTGTTGATTAGTATATGAATAGTGGATCAGTTGTTTAATATAGCATTGATGAGGTGTTGGTTAGTTGATGAGTTGTGGATCAGTTGATAAATATAGCATTGATAAGATGTTAGTTAGTTGTGGCAAAAGGATGTGGGGATGGAGTCGAGGTTAGTTAGAATCCTTTTTCCACAACTAACTAACATCTTAATGCTATATTTATCAACTGATCCACTACTCATCAACTAAACCAACACCTCATCAAGCTTTAGACTTTTTCTTTATTATTAATGTCAAGAACATTAGTTGTTTATCTCATTGCAGTTTATTTTCAGAGGTATTATACAACATTTGCTTTTGCTGTAATTTTCAAAACTGAATGGATTTGGGGGTTAGTATTTTTTATAGCAAATACTGTAACACTGATTTTGTTTAAGTTTTGTGTGCTGATGAGAAAAAAAAAGAAAGAAGTTCTTGTAGTCTGGTTCAGTGACCCTACTTCAGACAAAGCAAAGCAATGTATAGATGTCGGGGAATTATTAGGTCAGGGAACTAGACTATTTCCAACGATGGTTGGGCAACCATCACTGGAAATTGATTCAGAAATTCCATTTTGTTTGACAGCACACACCAGGTGCCATGATTTCACAGGATGCTCGAGACTATTATTTACTTACAGTCCAGTAAAGGTATTTCATAATAATTCAGTAGTTTTGTTTTTGGATGTTTGCAAATGAATTATATATTAATATGTAGCTCTGTGGTGCCCGCCCGCCTAACATCAACTGCAGCGATGTTACGGGAAACACGCCGCTGCACTGCGCCAGCTACCGAGACCAGCGAGAGGTGGCCGTGGTTCTCTTACATCACGGCGCCAACTCCCGCATCCTGAACAAGAAGGGCCACACCCCAATTGATCTCGCTCAGTCTCAACACATGAAACAGCTGCTGAATGTCAAGCCAGTGAAAGTAAGAAAGAAATGTTCCTGTGTTCATGCTCATTATGTTGCTATTTCGTGTTGCATTTTTGTCTCTTTACCGGTAGCGAAAAAGATTCTGACATACAAAAAAATCTGTGGGCCTATGTGATGTGGCCCATAGAGTACCGAAGTCTGACGTCAGTTGGCGCGACAACTGGCTCCAAAGAAATGGAGATTTTGACTTTTTCTTTGTTAACCCCTTGCGTACGGATGAGGCCGGATGACGCAATTGGCCGCTGTTTGTGCAGTTTCAATCCATTGTTGGGTTAAACAGTGCCACCAGGCCGGATGACGCCATTGGCCGCTGTTTGTGCAGTTTCAATCCATTGTTGGATTATTGTGTATAGGTTATGCTTGACTGCACAAACACATTGTAGCGGTTCGCTTGGCTGCCAGAGCCGCCGAGGCACCCTGACGTCTCCCGTAAAATACCGTACGCAAGGGGTTAACAACCAGTCATGCAAACACATTGACCGCATAGTAACAAAAAGTATTCTGGTTCCAAACATTGCATTGACGTCATCACTTCGGTACTCTATTGAACTAAGGGGGTGAGATTTGTCAAGATTTTTTGTCAGGATTTTTAATGAATTTAGAATTTGTAAAGATTTGTTTTTGAAATCTGGAATTCCTGAGGTGTTCCCCTGGATATAGTCCAATAGAAAGGGTGCCTTTAGGCAAATGCCATTGACCCTACGTTGCTCTGGGGCTCCTGCGACCCGCAAATACTGCAGATTTCATTGATTTTTTCCATTTTTGGCAAGTCTCATCCCTGATGAACAGACAGTCACTCTCTTGCATTCTGAGCAGAAATAATATTTTTTAATGAGAAATCAATTTAGGTATTTTAACAAAAAACATTTGTATCCTTTCCCTTAGTCTCAAAACTAAATTCAAGCTCAAAGTATTTTGGGGTGATTATTGTTTTGGCACCTGGAGTAAACCCTATGTTTTCTCAAATCAGGGGGTCATGACTCCGACATTTTCAAAAAAGTGGGGCTAGAAATAAGCCACAGCAATGTACAGGACTCCAAATTAAATCTCATGGTGTGTCCTCAGAGGTCGCAGGTTCGAATCCCGCTCCTGGCAGTTTCTTTGTTCACTTTGAAAATGTATTCAAATTTACCTAGTCAGTTTTCCTTGTGGATTGTTTACGAATTATAAGTTAAAAAGTCGTATCCTCATTGAGTGATCCCCACAATGTCGCTTCCCAGGTTGTATCGTAAAATTGGGTGTGATCCCTGGCTATATACGGCATTCTGGGTTTATGAGTTCTGACTAGCACCCTCGAACAAAGACACTGACAATTTGGGAGACTGAACGTAGGGCAAATAGCTGCCTGTGTGCACTGACCTGTATAGAAAGAGCTCATCTCAGCCAGCTTGGTGTTAATGCTAGTACCGCAATTGATACCGCTTTCAGACAATATGAAATGATCCCTCACCGATGGGCTCCCGGTGACACCATTGATACCGCTTTCAGACAATATGAAATGATCCCTCACCGATGGGCTCCCGGTACCACCATTGATACCGCTTTCAGACAATATGAAATGACCCCTTACGGATGGGCTCCCGGTACCACCATTGATACCGCTTTCAGACAATATGAAATGATCCCTTACCGATGTGCTCCCGGTACCACCATTGATACCGCTTTCAGACAGTATGAAATGATCCCTCACCGATGGGCTCCCGGTGCCACCATTGATTCCGCTTTCAGACAATACGAAATGATCCCTCACCGATGGGCTCCCGGTACCACTATTGATACCGCTTTCAGACAATATGAAATGATCCCTCACCGATGGGCTCCCGGTACCACTATTGATACCGCTTTCAGACAATATGAAATGATCCCTCACCGATGGGCTCCCGGTACCACCATTGATACCGCTTTCCGACAATATGAAATGATCCCTCACCGATGGGCACCCGGTACCACCATTGATACCGCTTTCAGACAATATGAAATGATCCCTTACCGATGGGCTCCCGGTACCACCATTGACACCGCTTTCAGACAATATAAAAAAAATGATCCCTCACTGATGGGCTCCCGGTACCACCATTGATACCGCTTTCCGACAATATGAAATGATCCCTTACCGATGGGCTCCCAGGACCACCATTGATACCGCTTTGCGACAATATGAAATGATCCCTTAAAAAGAGTTGGTTTATCTCAATAGGTTGTGCATGGTGTCGATAAACTGGAAGGACCATTGCTAAAGGTAGGCGAGTCTTGACAGTGTTAGAGGTTATTATACAAATATTCACTGCTTCAAGTGGTGTAGTAAAACAGATCCCTCGGCGATCCATGGAGCATTATATTTTGCCTCGGCTTCGCCTCGGAAAAATATAATGCTGCATGGATCACCTCGGGAGGCTAGTTTCACTACGCTACGAGATAAAGCAGTCAGTATTTGTTTTATTGAACACCTCTCCCACATATTCTGCTAAGCGCTAATTGGTTAATTTCATTTAAATACAATGAAATGTACGTCTATTTGAATTCGAAATTAGTTGAAAATTATTTGCCCTTTCCCAAACTACCCCTTTACGAAATGTTTGAACCCAGTTCTGTAGTGTTAGTGCTTGGCAAGAATGAGCGCGACGCGCAACTGGCATACCACACACCCGCATGGATTTTGCACACAATACTGGTGCTATGCATATGTACGGGTATATAGTACTTTGGTTGCTACGGGTATAGAACTTTGGTTTGCTACGGGTATAGTACTTCTGGCCGTGCACAGGAAGATAGTAAAATTAGCAAATGTCGTGTGACTCGCTCTCGGCCACTCGAGACACAGAATCTGTGGGTGAGGTGTTATAATCAAAAATTATAATTAAAATTAGTTTAATTGTCTGGTAATGAAAGTAAGTGCATATTGCACTGCAATTCAAAAAGCCTGCTGAGTTTTCAGGTGCAGTTGTGGTGTAGGAGCGCGCTACACCACAATGACACCAGAAAAACACCAGTAGTGGTGCTGCTCTGGTGTACACCACAACACTGTACACCAGAATGGTACCAGTGGTGTAGTTCTGATGCTAATTTAAAGTTTTGGAATGCACCAGAAGTACGCAAGGATGTGCTTTATTCCACGCAGAGGTAGACCAGAACTGCACCACTGAAACGGTTGGTGCCTGGTGTACACCGGAGACCTACACCAAAACTGCACCATAAATACACCCAAACCGCACCATAAATACACCCAAACCGCACCATAAATACACCCAAACCGCACCATAAATACACCCAAACCGCACCATAAATACACCCAAACCGCACCATAAATACACCCAAACCGCACCATAAATACACCAAAACTGCACCATAAATACACCAAAACTGCACCATAAATACACCAAAACTGCACCATAAATACACCAAAACTGCACCATCAATTCACCAAAACTGCACCATCAATACACCAAAACTGCACCATCAATTCACCAAAACTGCACCATCAATTCACCAAAACTGCACCATCAATTCACCAAAACTGCACCATAAATACACCAAAGCTGCACCATAAATACACCAAAGCTGCACCATAAATACACCAAAGCTGCACCATAAATACACCAAAACTGCACCATAAATACACCAAAACTGCACCATAAATACAATAAAACTGCACCATAAATACACCATAAATATACCAAAACTGCACCATAAATACACCAAAACTGCACCATAAATACACCAAAACTGCACCATAAATACAATAAAACTGCACCATAAATACACCATAAATATACCAAAACTGCACCATAAATACACCAAAACTGCACCATAAATACACCAAAACTTCACCATAAATACACAAAAACTTCACCATAAATACATCAAAACTGCACCATCAATTCACCAAAACTGCGCCATCAATTCACCAAAACTGCACCATAAATACACCAAAACTGCACCATAAATACACCAAAACTGCACCATAAATACAATAAAACTGCACCATAAATACACCATAAATATACCAAAACTGCACCATAAATACACCAAAACTGCACCATAAATACACCAAAACTGCACCATAAATACAATAAAACTGCACCATAAATACACCATAAATATACCAAAACTGCACCATAAATACACCAAAACTGCACCATAAATACACCAAAACTTCACCATAAATACATCAAAACTGCACCATCAATTCACCAAAACTGCGCCATCAATTCACCAAAACTGCACCATAAATACACCAAAACTGCAGCATAAATACACCAAAACTGCACCATAAATGCACCAAAACTGCACCATAAATGCACCAAAACTGCACCATCAATTCACCAAAACTGCACCATCAATTCACCAAAACTGCACCATAAATACACCAAAACTGCACCATAAATACACCAAAACTGCACCATAAATACACCAAAACTGCACCATAAATACACCAAAACTGCACCATAAATGCACCAAAACTGCACCATAAATGCACCAAAACTGCACCATAAATGCACCAAAACTGCACCATAAA
Organism: Hippasteria phrygiana; assembly: GCA_037893225.1. Classification (NCBI taxonomy): domain Eukaryota; kingdom Metazoa; phylum Echinodermata; class Asteroidea; order Valvatida; family Goniasteridae; genus Hippasteria; species Hippasteria phrygiana. Next base: position 1,589,532 of record JAZGUH010000184.1, read on the forward strand.
TGCACCAAAACTGCACCATAAATGCACCAAAACTGCACCATAAATGCACCATAAATGCACCATAAATGCACCATAAATGCACCATAAATGCACCATAAATGCACCAAAACTGCACCATAAATGCACCAAAACTGCACCATAAATGCACCAAAACTGCACCATAAATGCACCAAAACTGCACCAGCGTAGGGTGAGGGTGAGACCTGTGGATGAAAATAAATTTCAGTTTTATAGGCAGCAAAAAAGCCTTGGGAAGATTTTTTGGGAGACCCATGGAATCGGGCAGAGACTGAAAAACCCAATCCACATGTCGGCCCTATAGGTGGGATTTGAACCCAGGTCGGAGAGATGGAGGGCGCCGCTCCAACCTGGCTCCAGAAAAAATGAAAAGGAGGGAAAGAAAATTTAAATGGCAGGAAAATTGAACATATTTCACGCCATACTTTTTTTTAATGGAAGTCACCCAATACAAGGTTAAAAACCACTGTAGGTAAAGGGTTACAACAGAGGTGGTGGGGTTGGCCACATTTTAGGTTGCCAGCCCTACCCACATGCCCTTAAATATTTCCTGGGTCCAGATCTAAATAGAGGATAAATCTTCAATGGATAATATTCAATTATCCCAATTTTCAGACCTATAGACCCAGACGGGGTAACTTCCACTGTTGGTGAGACCAACTCACCTTCCCTGCCTTTAACCGTGTCTGTTGTGTGGGATTCCATATTTCGGTGTGTTTTTTTTCTGGAAATATCAATTTTTGGCACATATATTCCAAACGACACTTTGACGTTTGGAAGCATTAATAATAATAATACAGGTTCTTATATAGCGCTTTTAGCAAGATCAAAGCGCTTTACAGATATTATTACCCCTGGTCATCGGGCCCATTAATCATTCTTGAAACCTCAGCTCCCTGGGGAGTATACATTCAACTGAGGACGCTAGCGGGACGGGTGCTGAGCGTTCACTGTCCATTCAGCGTGCTGAACCGTGATGACATGACCCAATAACATGAATCTTTGAACATTTGACTCCCAGGTCAGTTTATGTCCATACGTGCGTATGGCCGTGGAAGGCAAGTTCCACGCGTGCACGCTACTCTCACAAATATTCATACCAACATTTTGACGTCATTAGTGAACAGTGCTCCTTTAAGTGAAAGAGGACTGCCAACATAGTACATTTAGCAATAGTACATTGATTCATGGCTGTTTCAAATCCTGCTCCAATTTTCTTTCCTCGCGTTATTAATAAAAAGTGATTTGATGCACCTAATCAAGTGTGGTTTACTTTACAAGAGAAAATTTTGCCCTTTTTTATCAGTGTATAAAGAACTTTATGCTTAGTGCTTAATTCCGAGAGGCTGTGGGAAAAAATTGACAGGCTGAGTCGGCGGGACTCAACCCATGACCTCTTGCCTACTACACTATGAACATCTTTATCCCTTATAAAAATTAGTTAAAGAGCCACTTTTCCCTTGATTTACGGTGAACCAACATTTTCACGTTTTTTTCTCAACATATTAAGGGAGATCAGGAGTCCGTGAAAACACCCTCAAATAGTCCTTTGTTTAGCCGTCCATGAAAATCCGGTGACTTCAGCCACTAGTGCCAGATTGTGTAGGGGAATCTGTGAAAACTCCTGTATTATAATCTTGTGGTTGAGCTTGGCAAGTCTGCTGCCTGGCTCTCCAGAGTGTTTAGAATGTTTACAATAGAGTTTATTGACCTTTATGTATGACCAATGATAATCCTCAGTGGCCATAGGGTCATTAAAAAAATGTGGAAAAACCCTTACGGGATTAGCCTATAAGCCCCAGGAAAATATCCGTGAAACTTTCACAGCCAAGTGGACTTTTATTGGGAATTTAAGGGTGTAGATGTTCATAGTACCAGTGCAGATGTCTTTAACCACTCGATCACCGAGCTCGCCAGGGTCACTGACCAATTGGAATCTGATGTAGCAGCGGGTGCCCCGTAATCAGTGAGAAGATGGATTTGTTTCCCCACAGGCTCTCGGAAAGCACTGAGCATACAGTGCTTAATATCCTTACTTCAGGAAAGAGGAAAAATCGCTCTTGTAATATACATCATCCCAGATGAAAATTCCATTTTCTAAATATGGCTTGATGTCATTAATATAACAGTTCTGTGTTTTTGTCCTCGTTTTTTTTTTCTGCGTAGTCCAAATTCACCCGTGGCCTGAGACAGTACTGGGTTGTGCTTGACAGAGGTATACTTACGTACTATACAAAAAGGTAGATATTAGCCATTCTTTTCAAGTCTTGCTATTCTTAATGATATCACAAATGTATGACTTGAGTGTACTATGATTCAAATCGTACTTTCCGTGACTAGGACTCGGACTCGAGTCAAGATGACAAATGACTCGAACTCAATCCTTGTGACTCTGATTTGAATTCGGACTTGGCCAAAAAATTACCATTAATCATATATTTTTCAAACCATATCATATAGTCCATTTTGTAGTCCATGTAACAGAATTGCACCCAGCAAGCTGGATGTACATAATCAATAAATAATCAATAATCTGTTGATAATCAGTAAATCGAAGCATGTGCCCAGCCAGTCTGTCATCATACAGGACACAAGTTCTCATGGCTGAATCATCAGCAAGTGAATTTAAATCCCAGTCCGGTTGGCCATGGCACTTATGTCCTTGAGCAAGACACTTTATCTTAATTGCTTCTCTCCACCCAGGAGTAGGAGTCGCACAAAAGTCGTGACAAAAATCATAGCTTTTTATAAAGTGTTCGAAATGTGTACCCAAGCATCAGGACTAAACATGTGAATAAGAGCTTGCTCTTAATGGTACCGAAGTACACTTTTGTAATCTGGACTCAGACGCGACCTGCGTGGCTCAATACTCGGGCTCAGAATTGGCATTGTTAATCAATATTCATAATTAGGCAACGTAGTTTGTAGTTGGAGCAAAGGCTTTGACCCTCAAGGCAAAGGATTTGACCCTCAAAGACAAGTCTTTGACCCTCAAAGCCAAGGCTTTAACCCTCAGGGCCCAGGCCAAGGCCCTGTAGGCCCAATTTGGGCCTTGGTCTGAGCCTTGAGAGTTAATTAAAGCCTTTGCCTTTGCCTTTGCCTTGAGGGTCGGAGTCTTGGCCTTGAGGGTCGGAGCTCTGGCCTTGAGGCTCGGGGCCCTGGCCTTGAGGCTCGGGGCCCTGGCCTTGAGGCTCGAGGCCCTGCCCTTGAGGCTTGGGGCCCTGCCCTTGAGGCTCTGGGCCCTGCCCTTGAGGGTCGGTGCCTTCGCTCCAATTCTAGTAGTTTGTGTGGTTTATTTTTCTGCAGGGCTGATGCGGTGGCGGGCATTAAACGTGCGGGCTTCAAATATCTTGATCATGCCGAGTTTAAGGTGAAGATTGGAGTATATGTGACCGGCTCTGCAAAAAGGGCACATAAGTCACTGTAAGCTTTTTACGTGTAATGGGCCGTTCTGTGTGAAGAGGGGTAACAAATTCTTTAAAAAAGGTGATTTTTGAGAGCGAGAAAAACAAATCTGACGTCATAAGATGAACTCCCTTTTGTGTCTAGCACTAGACACAAAAGGGGAGTACATTTTATGTCGTCAGATTTGTTTGCTGCCCGCAGCGACGACTTTTAGACAAATGGTACAAGAGGGGACTTGAAAAAAATAGCTCTCAAAAGTCACTTATTTGTTATGTCATGGCAGAAATAATTGGATATTTTATTTTACAATACGCAATCTGCATAAAACCACAAAATGATGCAGACTTCTCTCAGCAATCAACATCATCTTGAATACTGGCAACTGTCTGTGAAATGATCATAACATATCTGTACTGCATTGCACATTGTAATATGGTTTACCAAACTCTTGTACAGCCCAGCTCAACGGACCCCAGTGCCTTTACGATACAGTACTCTAATAACATGGTGCACACCTGGCTGCTGGATACGGAAGATACTCAAATATCCAGACAGGTAAGCAGATTTTCTTCTCAGACACGAAGTCCATTTTGGGCCGGTATGCATACCAGCTCCTGGTATCAGGCCGGTTTAAACCTCGGCCGGTATTATACCCCTCCCCGGACGGTACAAGTCCACTTGCTCGTCGGCATTTCAAAGCCACCATAATGAGTAGACTTGCGGTCAAGCTTGGCTAGCCTGCTGCCTCCCGGCTTTGCAGAGTGTTGACAATGAGGGGGTTATCAGAACAGGATACCCAGACACTATACACCATACCTATGTGTAGGTGATCACTGAAGTGTGAATTTTAGGGCCTTTTGTTAACCCTCGGAGCAACCAAGGCACTGCAGCGGAAGTAGTTTTTTCGTAATTTTTTTATTACTAAAACATCTTTGGGCCAATATTGCTCAATTTTCTTTTGAACTCGAGTTGAAAGCCATAGTTCGAGACTGTGCAATCAAATTTAACACAGAGGTCACACACTGGACATGCCAGCCCTGAGAAAGTAAGCCATCTGGCATGTGTTTGGCTAAGCCCCATTCAAGTGTGTGTTATCTAATGCCTTTGTGGTCGGTATACACAAAGGGTTTCCCCCCTGGGTAGGCTGCCAGAGCAATCAATTATTCTGTCATTGCCCATGTTTCTGAATGGCAATAGGATGGTGTCTGACCCAGAAATAGCATCAGGGTACTCCTGGCTGGCCTTACCTGTAATACAATAATACTTCCGCTTTGTGTCACTGTGTATATTTTTGTACAAGGATGCTTCCAGGGTTAACCTGTAGAGGATTATCAGCGGATTAGAGTCACCCCATTTTCTGCATTTAGAAGGAGTTTACCAGCTCAGGAACTGGACACAATATGGACTCCTAAACCGGGCCAGCCTTCCAGTAGAGACTCGGCTGGTATCCAACTCGGTTTGGGAGGATTAAAATACACCGGTTTGCATACCGGGAGCCGGTATACGTACCGGCCCAATTTGGACTTGAAGCCTAACTCTTTTCTGCAGCCGGTTGTCGTGAATGAGCCGCATTCCTGCTCCTACACAATCCATTCATTATTCAACTATATTGTTCTTGAATAGGAGTGTAATGAATAGATGGGGCTTTTTCAAATATAACTTATATTCACACGAAAGGGAGGCTCCAAGTATGATAATTAGGACCACTCTATTCAGCGTGGCGCCTATTGTTCGCATATATTTACGCTTGGCTGCACAGCCCTTTCAGTGAGAGCCTAGCACCCAGGCATCCATCAATAACATCCAGACGCAAGGCATTACAGTCTGATGACCCGATCTTCACCTTGTCAGTAATTGCTGAGGAGGGGCAGGACATTATTGGCTGGTGAATACTGGGTCATGATATTTTTATTGCCATTCATAACTGCCTTTTCATAAAAACAACAGTCTCTTTTAAAAGGTGGAAATATGTAACTACCGTGCAGTTTTTCTTTAGTTTGTGAATACAAAAGGTTCTATCTGTGATCTGTGCGCACAATCATTCAGTGGCTTGTTAGTCGTTCATGCATGAGTGATGTCTATCATCACAACTTCTTTACATATTATTGTGCACCTCAAACATTTTATGCATTGTGTGTTATCAGCTAATTTTAAGAACAACCACTGGCTGGCCCGGACGTATTTACCTCCTGATGCTATCCTATAACCCCTTGCGTACGGATGACGCCATATGGCGTAAAAAAAAAAATGCCACCAGGCCGGATGACGCCATTGGCCGCCGTTTGTGCAGTTTCAATCCATCGTTGGATTATTGTTTATGTCATGCTTGACTGCACAAACACATTGTGGCGGTTCGATGTGGCTGCCAGAACCGCTGCAACACCCCGACGTCTCCCGTAAAATACCGTGCCCAAGGGGTTAAGACAACTATACGTCTTCTTATGAAGTTCTATTCCCACATCCGGGATGGTGCTTCTTCGTGTCACGTGTCTTTAATAGATAGAATACAGAAGTGCATTGTTAATTTGGTTGGAGAAGAGTTGGGCTCATCCTTACAATCACTCTCTCTCACCGGAATTCTGTTGCTACTCTTATGCTGGTTTCACACTATGCTCTTACCCGGGTAATTGCCGGGTTAACGAAAAATTTAACCCGGCAATTACCCGGGTAATGTGGAGTGTTCCCACTACAATTCTCCGGGTTAGAAATTCTCTGGGTTAACTGCCCCAAAACCCCACTTACCCAGGTGATTTCTAACCCTGCTCTCGAGGTGGGTTAACCCACCAATCTCGGGGTTAACGACGACCTTGAGACGATTCTCCGGGTTACCATCAGTAGTATGAATGCTCGCCGGGTTTTCTTCTACCCGGGTAGGTGGGTGGGTGCGTGCGCTTTGTCGTGTTTTATCAGCCAATTTTGCGAAGGTGACGTACATTTATTAGTACGGCCGCCGTGGCTGGTACTTCGCCTTAATAAGTTTATTTTTACGTATACTTAATGAAAGGCACCAGTCTTCCGTAGATGATGCCTCGTCTTAATAAGTACATTTTACATACACTTAATGCAAGGCACCAGTCTAGACCGCACAGTTACCCGGGTGCGCGCTGAAGCTGGTAAGCAGAATTGCAGGGTTAATTTTGTAGTGTGAAACCGATTCTCCGGGTTAGTTTCTACCCGGGTAATGACAACTACCCGGGTAATAAATTACCCGGGTAAGTTCAGAGTAGTGTGAAACCGGTACTAGTCTGTTCTACAGATATTTTCATGGTAAATGTTGCAACGGCTTGTCCAGCTTGCTTCCTCCAGTTAGCGTGTTTGAGCGTGAAACTCGGCTTTCCAACCACCTTTTCCCACCAATATACTCTAGCTGTACCGAGATGTAGAACAAAAAGCTATGCCAATAGCTTTTCCCTCGTTCTGTATCTCTATGGAATTCTTTGCATGGTGGATGTTTCCCCTCATCTTACGATCTTTCCTGCTTTAAGAGGAATATTAGTTCCTACCTTGTATCTTTGATGTTTTTTTTTTTTTGTAGCTCCGTACCTTGAGTGGCTTTTAGCCTTGTTCAGGGCGAACTTGCGGGAAAAAAAAAGCTCCACGTTCATGGGAAATTCTCCAGGCATATATATAGGAATGTCTCTTAATGTAACCAGTCCAGTTTTCAGGAAAAGTGCACAGACACTGCACTGTGGAAGTTTGAGCTCAATGAATGCTCAACTTTTTTTGGAAAAAAATTGCAGAATTCTTTCACGTTTAAAAATGTGCTATTTAAATAAAAAGACATTTTCGCCCTTCCCAACATGGTGTTAAGCCTTGTGGTTGGCTGTTATCAATGGGGTGCTGGTATGCAGAGTTGTAATCAAGTCAATCACAAAAAGTCAATCACAAAAAGTCAATCACAAGTCATCACAAGTCACTTCACAATTATGGTCGCAAGCCATAACAAGCTATTCAAACACTATGTAACATTTTCAAAGTGAACAAAGAAACTGGCAGGAGCGGGATTCAAACCTGCGACCTGCGAGTTACCGTACCGGCGCTCTACCAAATGAGCTATCTTACCCTATGTTGGCGGTCTCCCAAATTGTCAGTATCTTTGTTCGGGTGGGCGCTAGTCAGAAGTCATAAACCCAGAATACCGTATAGCCAGGGATCACACCCAATTTTACGACACTATAGGAAGCGACATTGTGGGGATCACTCAATGAGGATACGACTTTTTAACTTATAATGCGTCAAACAAACCTAGTCAGTTTCCCTTGTGGATTGTTTGACGACACTATGTAACAAACGCATTTCTTTGTCATTGTTCATCCCTTTGTCATTGTTCATCCCATGTAGCTTGTGAGCTGACTTGTGATCTGCCTTTTGATCTGACTTGTGATTGACTTGTGATTGACTTCATTACAACTCTGCTGGTATGCCAGGAGTCTCAATGAAAGGGCTGTACAGCCGAGCGTAAACGCGAACAATAGGCGGAACACTGCATAGAGTGGCACCCGGAGCCCCTTTCGCGTGAATGAGATCTTCATTACACTCCATTCAAGAACAATATAGTTGAATTATTTATAGATTGAGTAAGTGCAGGAATGCGGCTATACAGGTCAACTGGCCATGTGGTCTCCCTCAAACCGTGGCTATGGCCGTCTAGCTGCAAGGGGTTAAACACTTGTATGTTCCGTGCTCTCTGAGAGCCTATGGGAAATATTCTCAAGCTTACTCAGGCCGGACTCGAACCCACAATCCCCGCTCTCAATAAACAAATATCTACTCCTATCTATTTTCTTTCAGGAATGGTTGAATGCCCTCGAAGACCACAGAGCCTACAGTGACCATTACACGACGGCCACAAACGTCGACGATGACTATGATGACGTCAGCGAAGAATTCATGCCTCTTGGATCCATCGCAGATTCCTTGAAAGTAATTCACGCCAGACCAATTCCCCCCCTCCCACCCAAAAAATATGACTTCCTCCCCACTCCAAACAAGTCAGTGTGTATTTTTTTTATTTGTGACCGACGAAAAAAATGGGTATACTATTATGTCACAAAATAGTTAAATTTGTCACATCCTAAGCTTTAATTTGGTGTAGGTTTGACCCCTGTGGCATTTCTGTTCTCGAGATGTTTTGACATAATTTGCATGTATATACCAATTTGTCCAAATAAACAGAAGTGTGTTTTAGCCCTTTAAACCCAGATTTAAACCCAAAATAAACTCAAAATAAACCCAAATTTACCTAGTCAGTTTCCCTTGTGGATTGTTCGACGAATTATAAGTTAAAAAGTCGTATCCTCATTGAGTGATCCCCACAATGTCGCTTCCCAGGTTGTATCATAAAATTGGGTGTGATCCCTGGCTATACACCACTGATCACACCTGCCCAATTTAAAATGGCCTACCGATGCCCCTGAGCACGGTAGCTGATTTGGTATAGTACTCCAGAGGTCACATGTTCAAATCACAATCTTGTCAAGTTTTCTGTGTTCATTCTAAAAACAAATTTCTCATGCCATTTTCTCTGGCAAAGAGTATTAACTTGGGTTCAGGTTTTTAACCCAAATTATACTGATGTTAAAGCGTGTTGATATGTTTGCTAAAAAAAATGGCTTTACAAAAAAAAAAAAAAAAAAAATAGAGGCCATCCCCAAAATACATTTCTATTCTTCATTATTATTATAACTGGTTTATTAAAAAAAAATTCAATGGCAGCACGGTAGTTGAGTTTTACAAAAATTAACTTAAAATTAGTATTTAAAAGTTGGGGCATTATCTCTAGCTATACGGCATTATGGGTTTATGACTTCTGACTGGTGCCCCCCAAACAAAGATACTGACAATATATAAGCCAGTTCGGTATTTCAACTGCGCATGTGCACAATGACATTTTATCCAGAATGACCCACGTGACCACGCAAAAGGTAGTCGCGCACGTGTTAAATTCAATCAGAATGCGCGTTCGCGTAACATGGCGTGACATTACGTCAGCAATTTTATCCCGAATGACCTTTGACCTTTGAGATACCGAACTGGCTTATTTGGGAGACCACCAACATAGGGCAAGATAGCTCAGTTGGTAGAGCACCGGTACGGTATTCCGAAGGTTGCCGGTTCAAATCCTGCTCCTGGCAGTTTTCTTCGTTCACTTCATAAAATTCATAAAATTATAAAAACAAATGTAACTATAACATTCATCTTTAAAAAATAACTTCACTATACACCAAAATATTGTAAAAATAAAAACCAACAGAGAAAATGCTGTTTAATGAAACTAACTGCTTTGTTTTCCGCATCGGTGTTGATAATCCATTGAATTTGTCTATCCAATCAGACTGCACAGGCACGGCAACGCGTCTTGGAGCAGTCCGGCGAGAGCTTTCAGAAAGTTGTAGACTCTTGGTTGAGCACGAAGGCCAAGGACAAGACCTCTGCTCTTGAGTACATGGGTGAGCCCTTTGCGCAACATTTAATAATAATAGTTACAGGTTCACTGAAACCCAGAGATGTTAATTCACAAGTCACGTCACAAGTCGCATCACAAGTCGCATCACAAGTCGCGTCACCACAAGTCGCGTCACCACAAGTCGCGTCACCACAAGTCGCATCAAAACAAGTCGCGTCACCACAAGTCGCGTCACCACAAGTCGCATCACCACAAGTCGCGTCACCACAAGTCGCGTCACCACAAGTCGCGTCACCACACCACACCACAAGTCGCATCACCACACCACAAGTCGCATCACCACACCACACCACAAGTCGCATCACCACACCACAAGTCGCATCACCACACCACAAGTCGCATCACCACACCACAAGTCGCATCACCACACCACAAGTCGCATCACCACAAGCCATGTAACAATTCTGGTCTCAAGCCATGTAACAATTCTGGTCTCAAGCCAAGTAACAATTCTGGTCTCAAGCCAAGTAACAATTCTGGTCTCAAGCCAAGTAACAATTCTGGTCTCAAGCCAAGTAACAATTCTGGTCTCAAGCCAAGTAACAATTCTGGTCAAGCCAAGTAACAATTCTGGTCTCAAGCCAAGTAACAATTCTGGTCTCAAGCCAAGTAACAATTCTGGTCTCAAGCCAAGTAACAGCTATTCAAACCACTATATAGACAAAAGCATTCCTTTGTCATTGTTCATCCCATGTAGCCGCTTGTGAGCTGACTTGTGATCTACCTTTTGATCTGACTTGTGATTGACAACTCTGCTGAAACCAAAATAGGAATAATGCTATAAATGGTTCTGTAACAATGTTAAACAGGGGGATGAGAGATTTTGGTTTCTATGTTTTAGTCATAAATACCTAAAACTGTTTACCTGTTCCTATTGGTCGAGGGCTTGTCACATGGGTGGTTTCAAACGGGAAGTACCAACTGGTTTTAAAATCTTTTTTCCGGTGTCGCATGATATTTATACTCCTATGAAATCTGAACAAAAGATGTCCAAAGAGTGCAGGAAGAGTGAACAGTTTGTTGACTTGCCCTCGCACAGAACGTGCTTCTCCCTCTCTTAAAAACAGCTTTTGGGGTTAGAGTTAATCTGTCGCAAAATGAAGGGGAACACGATAAAAACAATTTGGTTTAACCAGTTCGGGTCGGATGGCGTGTGTACACGCAAAGGTTTTGCGGTATTCAGAACGGATGACTGATAAACACGCACTCAATCAAGGCCGGTAATATCTGTCAGCGACCTGCTCACAGCGAGTGGGGCCGGCAATATCAGGTTGTGCTACCCGCAGATTACGGCCCGATTCCACCTGAACCCGGCTGGCATCGAGGTTCGTGAAAAATAATCCCGTGCCTGGGTCCTGTGAATGTCAAAATAAGCCTGTCGTTTACTGGTTAACCCCTTGAGTACGGTATTTTACGGGAGACGTCGGGGTGCTGCGGCGGCCCGGCAGCCAAGCGAACCGCTACAATGTGTTTGTGCAGTCAAGCGTAACCTATACACAATAATTCAACAATGGATTGAAACTGCACAAACAGCGGCCAATGGCGTCATCCGGCCTGGTGGCACTGGGTTTTTTTGCGCCATATTCCGTCATCCGTAGGCAAGGGGTTAAAGAGCATTCACATTGTGAGTAAAATTAGCTTTTTTCTGTTTTTCTTTACTACATGAAAACAAAAGAATATCCACAGTAGATGTAAGGTAAGTCGTTTGAGTATGTAAATACCGGCAATCGTGGAATAGGGACAAAAGAGTTAGGGCTTAGACAAAGGGTCCACTATTGACCGAATGTCCACGATTAAAATTTGTGTACAAAACATATGGGAGGCCTTCCGAATAAAAAGTTGAAGTACAAACAATAGAGTCCGCGATTGCTGGTATTTACACACTTGTGTGTGTGAGTTTGTTTTTTGCATTCAATAGGGGACCTTAAACAATAGAGGACAATATGGTCCCCGGTTGACAAAGGTCCCTGTTTGAAAATCATGTACAAAACCAATGAGGGGCCTTGCCATAAAGTTAAAGTATGAACAATAGGACAATGGGAGGTCCACGCAGTCGTACTTTCCCAATACGTGTGAGGACAATGCTTTGTGTTTCCTATTGTTCCTTTAATATATAACCCAACCCCATAGACTAAGCACGTACTTCTACGAGCGAGGACCGATTTCAACAAAAGACTTGACGTGCGAGGACTGAAAGGTTTCTTTTGTATTTCCTTTCTCCTCTTGTCCTCGGAGATATATACAGAACCTGTACCCGATTGCAGGCGTTTACATGAGTGGGCGTCTTGGGGTATTCAAACCGCGGACGAAAAATGCCGGAGAACAAAATAGAACAATATCGTCTGCGATTCCCAGCATACATCCGCGATTGAGATCGTTTACAAAACCTATGGGAGTCTTCTGAAAAAGTTAGAGTACAAACAAAAGAGGGAACAATAGGACGTCCGCGTTCGACGGTGTGTGTGCGTTTGGGTGGGTGAGTTTGTTTTTGCATTCAATAGGGGACCTTTAACAAAAGAGGACAATAGGGTTCCCTGATTGAGAAAGGTCCCCGTTTGAAAATCGTGTACAAAACCAATGGGAGGCCTCCTAAAAAAGTACAAACAAAAGAGAGACAATAGGAGGTCCCCGATTGCACCTGTTTACACACTTGTGTGAGTTAGCGGTGCATACACTGTGTGGACCTGTGAATAAAAGATTTCGGCGTGAACAATAGATGAGACACACTATGTGGACCTGGGTCAGGTCCACATAGTGTTTCGCTCTCTCTGGAAAAGGGCTATAGAGGCAAAATCGGGTTAGGGTTATATGTGGGAGAATAAAGATAATTACTTCAGGGGGCCACTATCAAAAATTGGGGTCGACATTTTTTTCTGGATGTGAGAAAAATGAGGATTTTGGCCGAGAATTCTTACTTAAACGAATACAAAGGAATGTCCACACTGCGTATGTGAAACAGAGCTGGGTGTGTGAGTTTGTATATGCCGGCAATCGTGGACCTAGGACAAAAGAATTCGAGCGTAGACAAAGGGGTCCACGTTTGACCTAACGTCCACGATTGAAAATCGTGTACAAAACCAATGGGAGGCCTTCCGAAAAAGTTAGAGTATAAACAAAAGAGGAACAATGGGAGGTCCATGATTGCACCCGTTTACATGACTGTGTGTGTGTGTGTGTGCTCTTGTATTGTACTACGTTCGAGGACAAGAGGAGAAAAAATACAAAAGAATCTTTCTTGTCCTCGAGAGTCGGTATTTTGTTAAAATTGGTCCTTGAACGTAATTAGTCTATGGGGTTGGGTTATATTAAAGGAAGAATAGGAAACACAAACCATTGTCCTCATGAGTATAGGAAAGTACGACTGTGTGTACAGGTTCTGTATATGACCCACTCTGAAAAAAGGGCAATTATGTTGCAATATTTTAAAATGGTGTTTTATAGCTGGAAAGACCATTTTATAAGCTTTCATGTGGTATATGTCTGAGGCCTGTAGCATTTTGCATTCACAAGATATTTGGAAATTTGCATGTTTGTTTTCAGGAATTTTTTTGAAATGACTTAAGGAGAAACAAGCCCTTTAAAAAAACAAAAGCAAAGCAATAGATCTAACTTTATTCACTGAAATCAAAGATTTTGGTTATGAACTAGAATAACGTAGGTATCAAAGATGCAAAAATATCCCTCCCTTAAAAAATCACTTGTTTGAAATGTTTTTCACCCTCTTCACACAGAATGGCCCATTGCGCGTAAAAGCACACAGCGACTTAGGTGCCCTTTTTGCATAGTGGTCACATATACGTTCGAGGACGAAGAGGATAAAGAAAATACAAAGGAACCTTTCTTGTCCTCGCAAGTCGGTCTTTTGTTGAAATCGGTCCTCGGATGTAAAAACACATGCTTAGTCTATGGGGTTGGGTTATATTAAAGGAACAATAGCAAACACAAAGCATTGTCCTCGGAAGTATTGAGAAAGTACGACATCATGCACACACCTTCAGATCCTCGACACCCAGGATATCCCAGGTTATCCCAGGTTGTGCCACACCCCTTCAGATCCCACACCCAGGATATCCCAGGTTGCCACACCTTTAGATCCTACACCCAGGATATCCCAGGATGTGCCGCACACATTCAGATCCCACACTCAGGATATCCCAGGTTGTGCCACACACCATTAGATCCTACACCCAGGATATCCCGGTTTGTGCCACACTCCTTCAGATCCCACACCCAGGATATCCCAAGTTGTGCCACACTCCTTCAGATCCCACACCCAGGATATCCCAAGTTGTGCCACACGCCTTCAGATCCTACACCCAGGATATCCCAGGATGTGCCGCACACATTCAGATCCCACACTCAGGATATCCCAGGTTGTGCCACACACCATTAGATCCTACACCCAGGATATCCCGGTTTGTGCCACACTCCTTCAGATCCCACACCCAGGATATCCCGGTTTGTGCCACACTCCTTCAGATCCTACACCCAGGATCAGTGTTGTAGTCAAGGCCACAACCTCCGAGGCCGAGGCCAAGACCGAGGCCACAACGTCCGAGGCCGAGGCCGAGGCCACAACGTCCGAGGCCGAGGCCGAGGCCGAGGCCGGTTACTAAACACGTAATAAACTAATAATCCACTCAATCAAGGTTAAAGGCAGTGTGTATGATTGGTCATTGTTGCAAGAAAAACGAGAGAAAAACGGCGCTCGTTTTCAACCGTCGGGCGGATGATAGCCTTTAGTCAACAAGACGCGCGTGGCTACCTGGACACGTGACGCGCCCCGAATGCCAGCATGTCCGGGGCGCGCCACTCGTCCGGGTAGCCACGCGCGCCTTGACTAAAGCCTACAGGGCAGTTTTCCAACGATTGAAAAACAATATAAATTTCCACTTTTCTTGACAACGACAGCACACCTGGTGCTATCATTTCACACGATGATTGAGACTACTATTAACTTACAGGCTAGTAAGGTATTTCGTAATAATTCAGTAAAAACAAATTAGAGGATTACCAATCGTGTACACTACCTTCATTGTTGGATTTCTTATTTTATTTTCAAGTCACGTCAATGGCAGGTTCCTTAAAGGATATGTTTATTGCATTTCAAGAACATAAGGGTCTCCAGCATCTATTGGGATAGCTTTGCACGGTGTGGCCTCATAATAATCCCTTCTCTGCTAAAAATGCGCTCCACTGGAGCACTGCTGGCTGGAACATAGTCTTGGGCCCAAGACCCTTGTGTTGTTATTTCGGAGCGCCCGCGCGCCAGATTCACTAACGTTGTGTCCTCGAAATCCCGGCTTCGTACGTGCGTTCTGGCCTCACGCATGCGTAGTTTACAAAATGCAGCCGAATCCGCAGCCGGTGTTTGTCAAACGTGCACGATTTTGGATCGCCACAAGGGTCTTGGATAAGTTGGCAGGAAATTCTTAACTTTTTCTTTACTTTTCGATGATTCTCCCTCGCTTTTCCGAGGGATCCAATCAGTGACCGAGTTTGAGCCTTATCATAAATTATTCATTACATGCAAATACATAGGACATGACGAGGCATCATGACCATTGATCTGCAGCTGCGCGCGTCACATGCGCGTGCACGCATGTAGGACATAAACCACGAATGTGATTGGTCAGAACACCATCAGGCGACGCTCACTGGATCGGTCTATTGCATAACCGTCCATCATTATCACAGTCCACAGTCTGGTCGCGCCCCCGAAATGCCAACTTATCCAAGACTTTACTACAGATCCAAAATCTTATCGCGCTGTCGGCCTATTGCAACTACACTGTACCTGATCGCGCTGCCTGTGCATTGCAACTGCGAAAGTACAAAAGTACAATAGTAACGTCTTTGAACCAAGACTAGCTGGAACAGAGAGGACAGTCTTTGCAATTAGGGCATGCAGTTATGGGTACATAGACTAGTAGACATGTGACAGGCTTCGCGTTGCGCGAGCGCGAGCACGCGTGAATAACAGGTTGGTTCCCTCAACTTCACTGCCGGCCATTATGATTATCGCTTTAACGTTCACTCGTTCAGGGCCGAGTGGTGGACCAGGAACCAGTCTATAGCGGGAGTAGACAGATTATCTAACAAAAATATTAGATGCTACCTGAGTACGTGTAACACAATAGTGGCAGTTCATGGGGCGAGTGAAGTGCTGGACCAGGAACTACACGTAGTCTATTACCGGGAGTAGACTGGTTCTACAAGAAGATAATACATATAATGTACGTATACGTAGTACGTGCAATCGGGGAGCTATCTATAGCTCCATGGTGCAATAATGCAAATACCAGTTCATTAATTCGTGCGTATCTGCTTGAAACTTTATTTCGTTTCACGGAACTCACTGTGGCAGCTTCTCGAAAGTTTCATGAGGTAAACAATTTAAATTAATTGAAACAGAAAACACATCTGAATTGGTGGGAAAATTGGTCAAAGTGGGCGGCCTCGAGCCGGCCTCGACCAGATCTTCGAGTCCGGAAGGCTCCGAGGCCGAGGCCTTGCACTCCGAGGCCAAGGCCGAGACCGAGGCCATAAAAATCGGCCTCGAGGCCGGCCTCGAGGCCGAGGCCGGTCTCGAGACCTCCAACACTGCCCAGGATATCCCAGGTTGTGCCACAAACCTTCAGATCCCACACTCGGGATATCTGACGTTGTGCCACACACCTTCAGATCCCACAACCAGGATATCCCGGGTTGTGCCACACACCTTTAGATCCCACACCTCGGAGATCCCAGGTTGTGCCACACACCATCAGATCCTACCAGTGTTGTAGTCGAGACCATCACAAGACTACACAAGACCCTGCAAGACCAGCACAAGACCAGCAGTCTTAATCCAAGTCTTCAGCTATTCAAATGAACTGTAACAAAAGCATTCCTTTATCATGGTTTATGCCTGTTACCTGTGCCTGTTACAAGCTGGTCTTGTGCATGGTCTTGTGCATGGTCTTGTGCATGGTCCTGTGCATGGTCCTGTGCATGGTCCTGTGCATGGTCTTGTGCATGGTCTTCGGCCTGGTCTTGAAATGGTCTCGACTACAACACTGGATCCCACACCCAGGATATCCCAGGTTATGCCACACACCTATAGATCCCACACATAGGATATCCCAGGTTGTGCCACACACCTTCAGATCCCACACCCAGGATATCCCAGGTTGTGCCACACACCTTCAGATCCCACACCCAGGATTTTCCAGGTTGCCACACTCCTTTAGATCCTACACCCAGGATATCCCAGGTTGTGCCACATACCTTCAGATCCCACACCCAGGATATCGCAGGTTGTGCCACACACATACTTTAGATCCTACACCCAGGTTGTGCCACACACCTTCAGATCCCACACTCATGATATCCCAGGTTATGCTTCATAACCCACACCCAGTATACCAGGTTGTGCCGCACACCTTCTGATCCCACACCCAGGATATCCCAGGTTGTGCCACACACCTTTAGATCCTACACCCAGGATATGCCACACACCTTCAGATCCCACACCCAGGATTTTCCAGGTTGCCACACTCCTTTAGATCCTATACACCTAGGATATCCCAGGTTATGCTACACACCTTCATACCCCACACCCAGTATATCCCAGGATATGCCACACTCCTTTAGATCCTACACCTAGGATATCCCAGGTTATGCCACACACCTTCATACCCCACACCCAGTATACCAGGTTGTGCCGCACACCTTCTGATCCCACACCCCTTCTGATCCCACACCCAGGATATCCCAGGTTGTGCCACACACCTTTAGATCCAACACACAGGATATGCCACACACCTTCAGATCCCACACCCAGGATTTTCCAGGTTGCCACACTCCTTTAGATCCTACACCTAGGATATCCCAGGTTATGCTACACACCTTCATACCCCACACCCAGTATCCCAGGATATGCCACACTCCTTTAGATCCTACACTCAGGATATCCCAGGTTGTGCCACACACCTTTAGATCCTACACCCAGGTTGTGTCACACACCTTCAGATCCCACACCCAGGATATCCCAGGTTGTGCCACACACCTTTAGATCCTACACCCAGGATATGCCACACACCTTCAGATCCCACACCCAGGATATCCCAGGTATGTCACACCTTCAGATCCCCACACCCAGGATATCCCAGTTTATGCCACACACCTTCAGATCCCACACCCAGGATATCCCAGTTTATGCCACACACCTTCAGATCACCCGTTCTTCGCACAAAGGTTAACACAGGCTGTGCAGATGTGAACTCAAAGTACATGTATGTGGCATCTACTAGAGGTCAACTTGTACAACACATTTTTAATAAATTGTGTGTTTTTGTAGAAAGTTTACCAGAAATCCGAAGGCACTTGGCCAGCCTGACAGATGCATCTAAGAGCCTATGTAGTACCCTTGCACAGTGCCTCGCATCCATGGTACAACAGGAAGAGGTAGGGTGATTTCATTTTGTGCAGCAATTCTCATTTAGTTTTATGCAACTGCATTATTCCACATTGGCGTTATTCATGCACCAACACATGCATTTTAGGTCCACATTATGTGCATATGCACATGCACATATAATAATTACACTAATTATGTAGATTCGTAAAGTGCACATGTCCACCGTGACAACAGTGCTCAAGGCGCTACATTATTACCCCTGCTCATCAGGCCTATTAATTCCTGAAACCTCGGCTCCCTGGGGAATATACAGCCCCGGCTGCAAGTTAAGCGCACATGGGCTAATCGAACACATAACCATCACTGCCCTCATAGGTACCCATTACTCCTGGGGGGAGAGAAGAGAAGCAACTTGTGACAAAGTGTCATGCTCAAGGACACAAGCACCATGACCCCTGTTGAACTCCAACCCACAGCGCTCCAAGTATATGCATATTTCAAACATGGGCAGGAAAAACGGTGTTGTCTAGGGCCCTTTTCCAAACACTGGCTTCGGCTTGGGCTTCGGCTTTGCGTAATATTTTTGTTCCCAGATTTGGGAAGATCCGGGACACTGTTTTTGCTATACATGTACATCAAAGTCTTTTGTTTGAACCCAGAGCCAGATCCTCTTTATTTATTTACGTATTTAAGGCTTCAGATTGGCAATGGGACTGGGGAATAGCTGGAGACGAAGCCAGAGTTTGAGAAATGCCCTAGGTGTCTACTTTATATTTTCAAATTTACAGGGACAACCTGCCTATCAAATGTCATTGATTTGAAAGTAATTATGGAATTGTGAAATTAATCTCTTCTGAGAAGAATTATGAATGAGTGAGAATGAATTCGACGTTTCGGGCAGTGTGCTCTGTCCGTCCTCAGAACAGAGCACACAGGGCAAAGACACTGTCCTTGTTCATATCTTTTAGCTTACGCCAGAAGTTGCCAAAGATGGGATTATGTATTTATTTTAACCCTTTGAAGCCGGATGACGCCAAATGCCGCAAAAAACATTGCCACCAGGCCGGATGACGTCTATACACGCCATTTTCTGCATTTTCAATCTGTTGTTGGATTATTGTGTATGTTACGCTTAGCTGCACACAGGCCGCCCCGGCACCTCACTATAAATAACCGTACTCAAGGGGTTAAAAATCATGCACAGAAAGTGTGCTCCAGCACAGGAAATGGGTATTTATAGCAAAACAGGAGACTCGAATCATGATTGACTTGTGCAAATTTGTATTCTTAAGTTGCCAAAAATGATTTGTAGTTTGTTCATTTCATTAATGTCACAAGCTGTCAAATATGTTTTTTATTTTTTATTTTTATTTCAAAATCTTGAAAATAAAAGTCAAGTCAGAACAAGACAGTCACACATTGCATCGTTTTATTAAATATTTGCATACAAGATGTATTTTTGTTTACCCAGTTTTTTTTTACCAACTGACCAACCCTCCTTCAAGGCCAACAAAAATACGAGAGCGATAGAAATGGGTCATTCCATGAATTTAGGGTCAAAAGCGTGATATTTTTGTATAAGATTTTGCAATTCCGGACACATCCTTTAATGCCTTCTATCTCCAAGTGTGATTGTGTAAAGCAAAGTACCTGCCAAACAAGTATTATGTAAAATAGTGTGAAGTCTTTATGGAAATTACACAGGTCAGTTGTGGACTGACCCAAATATAAAGGGACTCCTTTATTGGTTAGGGCATGAAAGGCTCTTGAAGTTTTGATCTTTGTTATATTCTTGTAATAATTGATTATACAGTATTTAACAATCAATTAATCAACAAAACTGCTTTCCTGGGCCACCCAGACTTTCAGGCGATCGGGCTGTACTCGCCTGGCTGTCTCATCACATCCTTTCACTGTTGTTGTTCTAAAGGCTAGGTGAAAGTGGGGGGGGGGGGGGGGGGGGGATAAGGGGGGGGGGGGGGTGGGCCCATTTCTCCCACGTGGAAAAAGTGGGGAGGGGGAAATGCAAAGGCTAGTACTGTGAGATACTCTTCAAGTGTTTAATTTCCTAGTACTGCCTCTCTATGGAACTCCTTACCTTTAACCTGCTTCCCAATATAGTCTTTCGCATTTCAAACAAAATGTGAATAGATACCTTCTATCCCTGTGATTTCTGTCTTTTCTTGTCTTTTGTAGCCTGTCACCATTATATTTTGAGAAAACTCAATCCGAACTTTTTGTTCCGTACAGTTGTGTGTATGTAGTGCCATTTGTTCATGTGACAAACAAGTTTCCTGTTTCTAAGTGAACCAAGAAACTGGCAGGAGCAGGATTCGCACCTGCGCCCTCCGGGGGGGCACATTTTCCTTATAGAAAATAGTCTCCCCCACTCCTCCCACCCACCTCCACTGTAAATTCCGCAAACAAAAAAATAATGGTATTAAGAAGAATACTCTCAGCGTCCCTACTGTAACATCCAGTCACCCCCCCCCCCCCCCCCCCCACCCGCCCCCATGGAGAGAGCCCTGTCTATGCGACTGGGTATAAATGCGTGGAATTTATAATAACAATTACAACCAACATTTAGAATACTCTTTTCAGTTTTTACAGCAAGCACAATTATTATTACCCCAGCTCACCAGGCCCATTTTTCTTTCCTGAAACATCAGCTCCCTGGGGAGTAAACAGCTAACCAAACACATAACTACCACTGCCCTCACAGATACCCATTTTGTTTCTGGAAGTCGCCCAATACAAGGCTAAAAGCCACTCTAGGTAAAGGGCTACAATAGAGGTGGTGGGGTTGGCCACATTTTCGGTTTCTAGCCCTATTTCTACCACCCTTATGGTTTTCCTGGGTCCAGATCTAAATAGATGATAAATCTTCAATACATTGTATATACTATTATTGGTAAATGATCCCAATTTTCAGACCTATAGACCTATTTACTCCTGGGCGAAGGGATGAAAGTTGTGGCAAAGTGTCTTGCTCAAGGACACAAACACCATGGCCCCACTGGACTTGAACCCACAATTTGTACACTTGACGGCCAGGCCACAACACTCCACAAGAGTATGTCAGAAGAGTTCAAGAAAATGTCTTTGAGGTCCAATCAAAGCATATCAAAAAGAACAGGAACAATTAATAGTAAACTTTGATGTACAATAATTTAGTTTAGCCCCAAAACTGAAGATAGTTGTCGAATCAAAATTTGACAGTGGAACCAATGAAATTTTGATCATAACATTATGTTTGTAATTTTGTTGAGAACATCTATACCTTGAAGGAGTTTGCCGAAAAGGTCATGTAGTGACTGACCCGGGCCCCTTCAGAAATTATTTTTCCCCTAAGTTTCCCAGCCCTCGCTCAGTGATAAACAAGCTTTCAAATTGCCAAGACCCACCCCTCAATTTTCCTAGTAGTCCATCAACATTGTTCAGGTGGTCTAATCCAAAGTTGACTGTGGACCAGTCATATTTGAATTGAGAGGCGACTAATTTCAGTTTTTTTTCCGAAATGTCAAGTTTTTTATGGAGTTTTTACAAAAGAATAAATAAATACATAAATACATAAATACATAAATACATAAATACATAAATAAATAAATAAATGATGGGGACGTTGAATGCGTTATTTCTTTCTTTCTTTGTATTTAATATATGTTGGGCATTTATTTAATATCAAAATAAGCCTATTAAGATTTTTGACATAAAAGCATTTGTTTATAAGTGCAAAAGTTCAACAAACTTTCATCCAAGCACAACATTAACAGCTGATCGGAAATAGGTTATTTATGTCTGTGGAAATATGGAGATCAATAAAGAGCGCCCTCTGTTGTTTGACGTGTATTAATGATTAGCAACCTAGGGAGTATTGATGGACCGGTGTGGACGTCGTAAGCTTTTAATTTTGCAACGGATTGCTCGAGATTATTTTCTTATTTTATTGCATCTGTATCCCCTGTCTCCGTTGGTTGTAATGCATGGTTGTTGAGTGTTTCTGTGGGATATTTTCCAGCCGGATTGTATCACAAGGTAAGCATTTTAGTTGATTAGATTTGCTTGAAAAATTGTGGGAAGGTTTAATTACGTCCTAGCCCAAGATTGGACTCCTCCGTTGTGTGTGCAACGCGACGAATGCAATGAAATCGAAGACGTCGTCCAACCTGGGCTAGTTTACGTCGTAACTTCCATAGTAAGCATGGGCCTTTGATCTTGCTCTATGCTTCTTTATACTGCAACAATCTCCTCGTAGGGATATATGAAGTTGCAGGCGCAACGTGGCAGTGGCAGACAATAATTTTAGTAATATCCCCCTTTAACAATGAGATGTTGGGCCTATTAAGATGAGCTTTGAATATTATATCAACTGACTTAGATTCTCTGATGTCTGGTGTAAGAAGATTCCATTGAGTAGTTGTTCTTGGTAGGAAAGAAAACTTAAAACAGTCTTTTTTTTCACTGCCTGATGAATAAATGAAATTGAAGACGAATCCAAGATTAAGAAACACCCAAAAATCCACAAAAATTTGACATCAAAAGTCCAACGAAACACGATCAGATAATCCAAAAGGTTAATAAAACCGACTAAACTGAGATAAAAGAGCGGATGCCCAATAAAAAAGAGAGATAAAACTGGATAAAAATCGCCCCGAAACGGAGCAAATTAAAAACACGTCTGCCTGCCACGGTGCGCAAAAAATCCCTATGCTCTATGAATGGTATGATCAGTTTACAGACGATGCACAGTGTTTTCATCACGACTGACGTCGTACTCGAGCCTCGAAAGTCGAGTCAACTAACGATCCGAAAAAGGGACAGTAGGCCACAACAGCATTAAAGGGTGGCTGCAATGAAATTGTACCAACAATTTAATTTTGTGATGTATAACTCTTTTACAATATAAGAAATGTTATTAAAATGTGTTTTCTGTGTTTCTGCCCATTTTTGGTGTTTAATTTTCCCGGAATAAAGTGCCCCCCTTTCTCTATTGTTTCTGCGCCCCTAAATGCGTGACGTCATCTCGGGAACACAGAAACTCAGCAAGAGTAGTTTGATCAGTGTACGTGTGGATGTATGCTGTTGTTGAGGGAACCAGCCACGTGCGATTAAATAGCTTTGGATGAAGGGACCAGGGAAACATTTCTCGTCGCGTTAAAATCTTCAAACAGAATCTTTTGGATCTGAATCTGACAATCAAGTGTCGATTTTAGACTTGTTGATTCAGACACTTCTTCGGAACATTATTGGGGCGAGGAAGAGGAGGATCTTGGAGCTCTTCCGTACATGTATGAGCCAGAAGGTGAGAGTAACAGCGAAACTACTGAAGACTCCGAACATGCCGAATCGGACTCCCGATGCGGAACGCGTGAAAGACTTGAAAACAACGATTGCTAGGCTAAATAACACTCTCCGAGTCCAAATACGACGGTATTTCAGTTCTACTGGAAAGAGGTGAAGACTGACACCATCCTTAGTGGTGTTTCTGAATCCAGCAGCAACACAACGACACGGTATTATCGACGAAAAACATTCGCAAAACACTGAAAGCTTTCCGCGACACAGCGAAAACACACGTGCATGTCAATGCAACGCACGCTCGGTGTACTATGGTCGACCATACCACAGCCAGCCGGGTTCCCGGGATGACGTCACATCGGCGTTACCACTTGATGGGCGGGGCTGACCCCCTCCCGCATTAAACAAAATATTTTCAAATGCTTACGCGAAATATCAAAAATACAAACACACAGTTGTGTTTCAAAAACCTTATTTCATCGATATACACAATAAAAATTGCATTGCAGCCACCCTTTAACAATCTTGACATCTTGACCTGCTGATTACTGTAATACTTAACCTCATAAAAAGAGAAAGGTATCTTTTCACTATTTATATGTGCGTAAAAAACTACAGGCCTACTGGCATGGCGATAGTGTAGTACAGTGTAGGGCCTCTCTTTAGTTTTGATCAAATTAGAGCAGATTTCTCCTTTAATTCTAGGCTAGGGAGATTAATAAATTTTTCAAATAAATTTTGTACATTTGTTTTTGATGTACATTTGTAGTTTTGAAGAGAAAGTCATAAGAAACTATTTGATTCAAGTTTGGATTCCATCAGATTTTGCAAAGCCAAGAAAAATTGATTTAAAGCAGGGATATTTTGCTTTTGGTCCCTGAAATGTGTAGGGTAAATGCAGAGTAAAGTGTAATTATTTTGTACACAAATTGGAGTGAAGATTACGACACAAATGCTTATAAAACTCACATTTTCTCAAAATGTTTGTCTTTATTCATGCTTTATTTCAATGAATAAAAGGCAGACGGCAATCATAATTTCAAAAATTTTGATATTTGAATTTAAATAAAGCTGTAAAAAGTGTAAGAGTGTGCAAAAAAAAAATCAAATTTCTAATTACAATTACATTTCAGAAAATGAGTCACCAAACGAACAGCGCCCTCACACATGATATATTAATGTCCTTATCTAGGCCTATTGACTTAATATTTTTTTGGAATTTTGAACAGTTTATTGTGGTAGAAAATAAAATTTTCTTACGCGCTTTACGGCAGTTGCCATGCGAATCAACGTGGTTTTCGTGTTTACTGTGCGTCGTGGTGATCGCCATCTTTATTTTCGCATTGCGTTTTGTCGTCTTCATATTCGCTTTACCCGAAAATTTCCCTTAAAAAACTGAAACCCTGCCCTTTTCTGTGGCATACATGTACATGTAGCCTACCTCTTGGTTTGTATTAATGTCGCTAACTAGTTTGGCAATTCCAATAAGCTTAAAAGTGGATTTTGGTTCTAGGAAACAGGGCCCAAAGTCAAATCTTTCCTTTTCCGCTTTTCCGTCTATCCCTCCCCCCCTCCCAGGGGAAGGGGTGATTCTATGACCCATCCCCAGTCAAAACACGGGGAGGGATACACGTATATCCTCCCCACCCCCACCCCGCGAGCAGGGTTAGAAATTACCCGGGTTAATTATTAGTGGGGTTTGAGGCAGTTAACCCGGAGAGTTTCTAACCCGGAAAAGTGTAGTGTAAACACGCTACATTACCCAGGTAATCTTTTTTTTCATTCATTCATTCTTTATTATTTTTACCACATCTCATGAAAATAACATTGGAACGTAAATATATTTGCTTTTTATATTTAGAAAATTTGATATTAGATTTCCGAAATATATTTATACATTCTTTTTTAATTTTGAGATACATGTGGAAGGGGATCCCCAAAAAGCAGAGCTTGTCGAGTAGGGATCCTCTTTAACCCATAAATTAACCCATAAATTTTGTGAAAATGAAGAAATGTGTAAGTTGCATACAAGAATAAACATCTCTTGGTTAAATTTTTCGTTAACCCCACAATTACCCAGGTAAGAGTGTAATGTGAAATGGGTAGGCCTACATGTATTACATTGTATATATGTTATTGTACAAATTTATATGTAGTTATTCATTAGGCATAGAAAAACGCATCAAACAATACAAAATGTAATTACAATACAGTGTAGAGTGTACATATGTATGTGACCTGATCCTATGAAATGATTTTTTTTTTACTTGTTTGTTTTTGCTTGCATTGGAAAGAGCATACTGAACATACTTGGCTGTTCATTTTCATCACTCAGTTTGACATCCTGATGAATATGGACATTAGGCCTACATTATATACATGTATGAAAGCCTTGACAGTTCCTATTGATTTCCACAGTGTAAGTCATGTTTAAGGGCCTGTAACTCAAACTCTGGTTTATGACTTGTGACTGTTGTTGGGTTAATAATAATAATAACTGGATTTATATAGCGCCAAATTGCCGGAGGATACGAGGCGCTGGGGGAAGAAAATGGACAAACAAGGGGGACAACCAGCTATGCTTTCAGAGCCATTTTAAAGGCTGAAACACTGTCAGAATTTCTGATGGTTCTGGAATGCTATTCCATAACCGGGGGGGGGGGGGGGGGGGGGGGGGGGGGGGAAGGGGGAAAAGGCCCTGTCACCAGCCTGTTTGCGTGTCTTGTGGACGGAAAGGGATTTACCATCCAAAGATCGGAGAGAGTAAGAGCTTGTCTGGACTGTAAGTAGAGAAGAAAGATAATTTGGGGCAGAGTGATTGAGTGAGTTGTAAGTATGGACGAGTGTACGGAACTGAATACGTTGAGCAACTGGTAGCCAGTGTAATTGTTTGAGGAGAGGAGATGTGTGAGTGTGTTTGGGCGTCTGGAAGATAAGCCGGGCACATCTATTTTGGAGTTTTTGAAGACGGGATAGGTCTTTCATGGAAACACCGTTCAGTAGGCAGCAGCCATAGTCTAGTTTAGACAGGATCAATGCGCGAACTGCATTGTGGCATGCGTTCAGGTCAAGAAACTTTCGAATTCGACTAAGGTTGCGGATATGCCAATTAAGAGAGCGACTGATTTGTGTGATGTGATCAGACATTTTCATGTCACGGTCAAAAACAACACCTAAGTTCCTGACCGATAAAGAAGGATGCGTGGTTTCCCTGTGAAGCATGACCTTGCGCTCGGGCCGGATGTACGCTTTCCTGAGCCGCTTGTACCGACTCGCACTGTCCGCATTGGACTTATCGTCTCGGGAAAAGTTACCTGGTCA
This sequence comes from Hippasteria phrygiana, assembly GCA_037893225.1. Taxonomy (NCBI): domain Eukaryota; kingdom Metazoa; phylum Echinodermata; class Asteroidea; order Valvatida; family Goniasteridae; genus Hippasteria; species Hippasteria phrygiana. The sequence continues at coordinate 1,616,441 of JAZGUH010000184.1, forward strand.
GTTTTCCTGGGCAGCAGTTGCCCGGTAGAAGTAACCGCTGGACTCAGGAAAAGTAACTGAGAGGAAAACGTCCTGGGCTGTCTGCACTGGACTTAAAATAGGAAAAGTACACATCGTCTCGGTAAGCTTTACCAAAAAATTTAAAAAGTCCAGTGCGGACAGGGCTTAATACATCTTCTGAACAATGTGTAAAGTTCACAGAGACGCCTTTTTCTTTTTCTATTCCAAAACGTTTTTCGTAGTTTAGGTGAAATCCTTTACATTGAAATAATCAGTGCGCAGACGGAGCACATCGGCTTTTAAAGTTTCAGGAGTGAGATTCCTCCAGATTTTTCCCCGATTTTGGGTGATACTTCTTCCAGATTTTCAGAAGATTTTTGAGTTCTTAAATTGTTTTTATCATTCCAAAAAAATTATCTCTGCAACCTGATACACTCTTTTTTTAATTCCAATGATGCTACATTTATTTTTTAGCAATTTTGAGCCATATCTTTTGGTAGAAAATGCAGTTATATCATGCATTTTTCAGCAATGCCATACAATTTAAATGCCTCTGAATTTGTTGTGGATTCTTTTATTTCCCTGAAATCTCGCCCCTGCCCATGCACTATCAATCTTCATCTAGGGCATTTATAAACTGATACATTTTACGAAGACCACATCTAGAGTAGAGTTTTTTTTTCATTCAAAAATGTTTTTTTGTCAGTTAGTAGGGGAAGATCTTTAACTCTCCTACATTGTACTATTATAACTTCCATTGTACATGTGTAACCTATCAAAAAACCTACATGTACAATGATGTACAATGTACAGCCCTTCCTCTCTAACAGCTTGTGTGTTTCAACCTGAAACTCTATAGGTTTTGATACATGTAGGTACATGTAGGTGGCTCCATTTTGGCACTGAGAGAGGAAGGGTTAAATGTACAATGTAGTGTACAAATGTACATGATTGGTCATTGTTGCAATGTTCAAAATTAATAGGCAGATTCGGGGGTTAGTATTTTATAGGAAATATCGTCCCACTGACCTGTTCATAGTTTTGCATTGTTGGATGGCGAGAAATACAGCGCTCGTTTTTAAACCGTCAGGCGGATGATAGCCTTCAGTCAAGGCACGCGTGGCTACCTGGACGCGTGACGCGGCTCGAATGTCAGCATGTCCGGGTTGCTCCACTTGTCTGGGTAGCCACGCGCGCCTTGACTAAGGGCTACAGAGCAGTTTTCCAACAATTTCCAGCTGGAAATCGTTGGAAAACGATATAAATTTCCACTTTTCTTGACAACACAGCACACCTGGTGCCATCATTTCACAGGATGATTAGGTATTTCGTAATATTTCAGTTAAATTTTTTTTTGAGGATTACCAATCGTGTACACTACATTTGTACCTTTAAGTTGAAATTATCAGTTGGAGCATGGGCACCTACAGCAGCTGTAACTGTAAATTGTTGTACATGTGGAAAAAATGGAGAATGTGTATACTGTGCAATATAGTACATGTACATGCATACAGTACATTGCAATTGAAAGTTAACCCTTCGGATGGGAATAGGAAGTTTTATGGAAAGAATTCGCATTTTAACATTTTGCGTTTTTTTGCACGCAATTTTTCTGCCTGCGAATTTAAGTGGGAAATTATTTTCCCACTTGAAAAATGTTTTCCTACTTGTGTGAAAAGGCGTGGAAATGTTTTCCCACTTGTGTGAAAAGGCGTAGAAATGTTTTCCCACTTGTGTGAAAACACGTGGAAATGTTTTCCCACTTGTGTGAAAAGGCATGGAAATGTTTTCCCACTTGTGTGAAAAGGCATTGAAATTATTTTCTTACTTGTGTGAAAAGGTGTGAAAATATTTTCCCACTTGTGTGAAAAGGCATGGAAATGTTTTACCACTTGTGTGAAAAGGCATGGAAATGTTTTCCCACTTGTGTGAAAAGGCATTGAAATTATTTTCTTACTTGTGTGAAAAGGTGTGAAAATATTTTCCCACTTTTGTGAAAAGGCGTGGAAATGTTTCCCCACTTGTGTGAAAAGGCATGGAAATGTTTTACCACTTGTGTGAAAAGGCATGGAAATGTTTTCCCACTTGTGTGAAAAGGCATTGAAATTATTTTCTTACTTGTGTGAAAAGGTGTGAAAATATTTTCCCACTTGTGTGAAAAGGCGTGGAAATGTTTTACCACTTGTGTGAAAAAGCATAGAAATGTTTTCCCACTTGTGTGAAAAGGCATTGAAATTATTTTCTCACTTGTGTGAAAAGGTGTGAAAATATTTTCCCACTTGTGTGAAAAGGCGTGGAAATGTTTTACCACTTGTGTGAAAAAGCATAGAAATGTTTTCCCACTTGTGTGAAAAGGCATTGAAATTATTTTCTCACTTGTGTGAAAAGGTGTGAAAATATTTTCCCACTTGTGTGAAAAGGCATGGAAATGTTTTACCACTTGTGTGAAAAGGCATGGAAATGTTTTCCCACTTGTGTGAAAAGGCATTGAAATTATTTTCTTACTTGTGTGAAAAGGTGTGAAAATATTTTCCCACTTGTGTGAAAAGGCGTGGAAATGTTTTACCACTTGTGTGAAAAAGCATAGAAATGTTTTCCCACTTGTGTGAAAAGGCATTGAAATTATTTTCTCACTTGTGTGAAAAGGAGTGGAAATGTTTTCCCACTTTTGTGAAAAGGCGTGGAAATGTTTCCCCACTTGTGTGAAAAGGCATGGAAATGTTTTACCACTTGTGTGAAAAGGCATGGAAATGTTTTCCCACTTGTGTGAAAAGGCATTGAAATTATTTTCTTACTTGTGTGAAAAGGTGTGAAAATATTTTCCCACTTGTGTGAAAAGGCGTGGAAATGTTTTACCACTTGTGTGAAAAAGCATAGAAATGTTTTCCCACTTGTGTGAAAAGGCATTGAAATTATTTTCTCACTTGTGTGAAAAGGTGTGAAAATATTTTCCCACTTGTGTGAAAAGGCGTGGAAATGTTTTCCCACTGTAGGAATTTTTGTTTTCACATTTTGTGAAAATGAAAATGAATTCATTGGGAAGAGAAAACGTGTGAAGAGAAATTCCCATTCCCAGGTTAACTTTCCGAAGCAATGTTCAATGTACAATGTACGTGTACATTACGTATATTGTATTGTACGTGTACAGATTTGTATGCAAACTGTATGTGTTGATAGTGTGTACAGCACTGTACATGTACAATCATGGAGGAAGGAATATGGTACATGTACAATGTACTGTACATGTACATGTAGTCTGTAGGCTAGCATACTTGGCTGTGTCTTCAAGTGTCTTGTGACCTTGGCCTATAAGTGTTAAATTTATTCTGAGCCTTTGGTGGTTAAAGGTAAAGCTGCAGTGTAAAAGGTTGGAATACATTTAATTAAAGTCCACTGCATGAATGAACTTGGATACGAAAATGTGATTATAAATGAGCACTGCACGCAAGGGCTGCGTGTGTGTGTGGGAAAGTACACTGTAGTTTGGACAAATAATGCTACTAAAAAGTTAGTTCATAATGAATCCATTTTGTGTTTGTTGTTGGTTAATTTTTTACATTATTTAACCCTAACGTCGTAGTACACTGTACTACAAAATACTACTCAATTCTTATACATGTACTAGGCCTATGTAGTAAAAGTACTGCATACTATAGTTTACTCAAGTAGTATTTTGTAGTATTCGGTGACGTTGGGGTTAAAGGTATACAACATTTCCTTTTGCTGTAATTTTCAGAAATAAATGGATTTGAGGGTTAGATGGCGTGCTACATACGTGTACATGTAGCAAATACTGTAACACTGACCCGTTTAAAGTTTTGTGTGCATAGATGCTGGGAAAACAGAAAAACATTGTTCCAGTAGTCTGGTTCCCTGACCCTACTTTATACAAATCGGGGCAATTTATAGAGTCAGGGAATTTTCAGGTTGGGGAACTTGTATATTTTCAACGATTGTCGGCCGACAATCATTGGAAAACCATATAAATGTCCACATTTATTGAAAACGACAGCACCCCAGGTGCCATGATTTCACAGGATGCTTGAGACTGCTATTTACAATGTACTTAGTCTAGTCCGGTACATGTATTTCATAATAATTCAGTAGTTTTGTTTTTGATGTTTGCAAATTATGCAGGCACCAGATAAAAAGATTTGGACGTCGAAACACAATGTATGTATATTAACATACAGACCTGTACGTATGTAATCAGCCTGATACGATTCGAAGCTTTGCATGGTGGGTGTGATACGAGAGAGACTGGGATTGCGGGTAACACCATGTGAAATAAATCTCTTCTAGGAAGAAGTGTGGTTCTGAAAAGAACTGGGGTGAGTGTGTAACTTGACGTTTCGGACAGTGTGCTCTGTCCGTCCTCGGGAGTGTGAGGACGGACAGAGCACACTGTCCGAAACGTCGAGTTACACACATAACCCCCGGTTCTTTTCAGAACCACACTTCTTCCTAGAAGAGATTTATTTCACATGGTGTTACCCGCAATCCCAGTCTCTTTCATACATGTAATAAGCCAGTTCGGTATCTCAAAGTTCCAAGGTTAAAATTGCTGACGTGCAAAATGAAAAGTCACGCCCATTCTGATTGAATTTAACACGTGCACATTGTGCGACCACCTTTTGCATTCACATGCGCGTGTTAGGTCTCGCAGGTCATTCGGGATAAAATGTCATTATGCACATAACATTTGTGCAGTTGAAATACCGAACTGGCTTATTAGAAGGAAAAGGAAACGAAGAAATATGTATGTTTTCATGTACTTAGAGGCATGATTGTCAGTATATTTGCACAACAACTTTTAATATTCTTGTTATTAATATGGAAAATTGATTTACTTGGGATCGATTTGAGGTTGTTCCAGAATCCATAGCAAGGATCCTTGATGTCTAGCGTTACATGGAGGTCTCTGACCCTACATGTACACGTGAATAAATGTTGAATGATTGGAAGCCGATGTGCAGCATGAATTTGTTTTAGGAGATTGTGTTCTCTGACTTCTATTAAAACCCTAAGCCCCTAGGATGGATGCGAAAATATAATAAAATTGTTGGAGCAGGGTTAGGGTTAATTAAAAGGTTGATCGTCTAAATTTAATGGACATGGGGCCGGGGCAGAAACTTCATCTACATTTTTTTTGTACATGTACATTGTTTTGTACGTGTACTACATGTATGTAGGTCGTTTCATAAATTTGGGGTCCAAACGTGTGACATTTTTGGTGTCTGTTTTTTTGTGACATGTGACAAGATTTTGCAAAATCCAGACACATTCTTTAAAACCCTAACAGTCCTGAATCCTCCAATTTCAATACGATTTTTCACACCACCTAGGGAGTTAGGGTTAATTTAATGCCTTTTATCTCAAAGAGTGAATGTGTAAAGCAAAGTACTTGCCAAACAAGTAAAAAATAGTGTCAATTTTAATGATACTTGATGGAAATTACACAGGTCAGGTGTAACAGGGACACCGTCGCATATGTACATGTACGTACGGTGACTTGTCCGCAGCACGCACATGCAGTACAGGGAATTTGGGGGCCGGGCTTTCTCTTCCCGACAATGAGCCAATCACGTTGCAAACCCGATGCTCAGGTCAAACATTTTTTCCTAAATGAATTTTGAATTTATCATCCATGGCCGTTTCATGGTACAAATCTTCGTAAAAACAAAGTATTATAGAAAACAAAATCAACCACACGTAAAAGTCCTATAGCCGGCGGCTCGTACATGTAGGTGCCCGGAAGTTCAATCGTGACCTTTATGCGCGAGACTTACACGGTCTATTACCAAACAAATTGTAGTTTAACTTAAGTTGGTAAATTTGAAAAGTACGTTTTTAACGATGGTCAGCCGACCCATCTCCAGAAATTGATACAAAAAATTCATCTTTTCTTGAAAATGACAGCACACCAGGTGCCATGATTTCACAAGAAGCTTAAAACTCTTTACTTGTACTGTACTTAGTCAAGTAACATTTTTTTTGTAATAATTCAGTAGTTTTGTCAGGGGTCAAATTTCAGGTAAAAATCTACTGGACAGCTGGGCTAGTAGCACAACAATTTTACTAGACCAGAAGATATTTTACAAGACCAATGGTAAAAATAAGAACAGTGTTTTGAATGAGTGTGCCGTTTCAATTTTTTTCCTCCCTTTGCCGACCTTGTTGGGGGAGGGGTTAGAAATGCTGTTTTGATTTGGAAAAAAAATGGACTTTAGTGATAGCATTTCATGCAGTGTATACATGTACTATAAACATAAAATCACCAGATACATTGTACATACATGTACATAATGTGTGTATACATGTAGTTCAGTCAAGAGTTCACTAGACCAATGCTGAAATCACTGGACGCGGTCCAGTGGATATTTTGATTCCTGTACACATTTTTGATGTTTTAAAATGTTAAAAAATCAAAAGTCTAGCTGGCCTGACGTTTCGAACTTAAGCAAGTTCTTTCTCAAAGGCAACCAAGTTATTCTTCAGTACCTGTACATGTACATGATGGGAAAAGTCAGAATTATTAGAACAAATCCTTCTGAGTCTAAGTGCCTGGCTGAATGCTATGCCTGTCTTGCAATGCCTGGGGTGACAGCTGGAGGAGTGGAGGTACTGGTGGGTGTCTGTGGGTTTAGAATACAGATCAGTGGTTACCAAGTTGTCTTCCTTGCGGATGGTGACATCCAGGAAGTTGGTCTGATGCACTGAATACTCTGATGTAAACTTGATGGTCCTGTGGAAGGAATTAATGTGATTAATGAAAGTCACCAGACTGTCCTGATCACTGGTCCAGATGAAAAATACATCGTCAATATATCTCCACCATACCCAGGGGCGACATGGTGCTGAGGCAAGCATGCGCTCTTCGAGGTCGCCCATTAAGAGGCATGCAAAGGAGGGGGCTATGCGAGTGCCCTTGGCTATATTGTGAACCTGTAGATAGTGTTTATAGTTTTAAAATGTTGTATATTACCTTTGAGAGTGCATTTGTTTACACCAGTATCTGTGTGTTAACATTTTGTGTAAACCAACTGTACCGTGAATAATGGGTTATGCACCACTCACTGTACACCAATTATTGTGTGGATGCTGGCAAGGCCTTGATGGAGTCATTTTGTGGTTTGGGCACATGTGGTGCATCCTGCAGTCACAGGTAAAGTTTGTTGACCTTGTTTCCTGTGCAACTCCCAAGCTAGTGAAAAATAGCATGATTGATGAAGTGCACTGCTTGCCATGCATACAAATTGCACATCTTGAACTGTCCAGTGAATGTCATCATGAATAATGCATCAGGCGTAATCTCCTAACCATCTGCTGTGAATGATTCTGAATTTGTTTCTATTGTTGTAATAGTACTTGTACTCGAAACCAGAAAGGACTTTCGGATCCAACATTTTCACTTCAGCTTGAATTCATTCTTTGCTTTTGAAGGGACTCATCATCATTTGCTCTGAATTTATGGAACTGAATTTCAAGAAATTTCATTGTACATTGTACATATCCATGGTACAGTGGGGCTGGTTGAAAAACAAGCACGAATTCGCACAGGAGCCGCGTCGCTGGTGACTTGTGTGTGACAGTTTCGTCATAGACACATGCACAGTACAGCCTGCGGTCTCATAGACTTTGCGTGTGTGAGGGTTTCGTCAAAGAAAACTGTCAAGTGACCAAATTGGCACAAGAAGAACAACGCTAAGCGCTTATAGAGCCCCGTCTACAAACATTTTTAATTAAAAATGAATACATTTTTTTTTTACATTACAACTTTGGAGTGTTTTTCAGGGGTGAGATTTGTCATTTTTTTTTTTTTTTTACTGATTTCAGAATTTGTAAAGAATCTCTTTTGAAATCTGGCATCTGAGGTGTTACCCTAAAAGTGTTTCTACCTCTAAACAGTGTTGTAGCCGTCGAGACTGGTCTTGGTCTCGAGACCAGTTTGAAAAAAATTTGGTCTTGAACACACATGGTCTCGGAAGAACCGCTGGTCTTGGTCTTGGTCTTGGTCTTGCACCTGCTGTTCTCAAAATTTTGGAACGAGACCAGCACAAGACCAATAGACGAGTTCGATAATTCAAAGGTCAAAGGTCAGCTGTACCAATTCCGCCTCGTCGTATAGGCATTTTACGCTGTTTTGGTACAGCTGACCTGTGACCTTTAACCCATATTGCATTGCAAAATTCAATTATCGAACTCGCTTATTTAAAAATGCACATTGCACCTTCTCGTCGTACATGAAAAAAATCTTGCAGAACACGTACCGCCGTTAACGTTCCATTCACAAACATGTCATCGTTCTGGCTACTGTACTGACTCCGTTCGACCATACCTCCATGGTTCGACTTGGCTACGGCCGGCTTTGACAAGCGACCATGTACAAAATTACCTCGTGCGTTTGTGTGATCATGCATACGCGTACATGGATGACTGGCCGTAGCCACATAATTATTATTGCCAGTGGTTACCGTCTGTAAAAAGACGTGTATTGAATGCATGGTTGGTACCCCGTAGTCACATATTGCGAGGTCCGGTAACTAGATGCGTGTACATGTAGTATGCACTATTGGTCGATCTCGAACTTGACTGGCAAGGCACCATTCTAGGATAGTGTACATGTACTATACATTTGTACATGTAGGGCGGCTTTTCACTTATGTATGATCCTACACACCGGGGTAATGTCTATAGTCCCCCGTCCCATTGGTCCCCCGTCTCATTGGTCCCCCCTTATACCTACATGTACATGTAGTTCCTTCTTCTCAATAGCCCATCCAGAAATTAATTAATTAAATTAATTAAATAATCACTAAATAATAATTAATTATTTGATCACCAAGCTAGTGCATGATGGCAGCCAACAACTGAATATACTTCAGATAGCTGATTCAATATAATACATTTATTAAATGGGGGGACCAATGAGACGGGGGACTATAGAGCGGGCCCCTACACACCTACAGTCCTACACCATTGAAATGTGCACAAAGTAAAAAGCAAAGATCGTACAGCGCCGCCAGCGCTATATTTGCTGGGGGAATACATGTGTACATGTCCCACACCATCATACACTGCTTAAAAAGTCCAGCAGGAATCGAATCTTACACGAGAGAAAAACATCATACAACATTAAAGTGTGTACAAAATAAATAGTGATATTTCAGGGGAGGCGAGATCCGACAGTCCCATATACCATCCTACACTGCACAAAAAGTCCTACAGGAATCCTACATAAGGGAAAAAGTTGTGTGTACATGTAGTACTGTAGGGTGTTGTGGACCCTACACAGTACACATGCATGGTCAAAAAAGCCGCCCCATATCCTGCAGCATACATGTACATGTTATACGTACGTTGCCCTCTGGGAAGCGTGCGTGCCTGATTGCGAGAAAGTTTGTCGCATTTTCTAGTTCATCAGACGCACAGTTGAGTAATGTCTGCCAATTCGGCAATCATACAGTATGCGTACAAGGCCCACAAGGAGTACATCGATGCCAAAACAGGAATCAAAATAGACGTCGCAGTGTGTTTTTTTGGCCAGAAAAGAACCAGCATCAGCGATAAGGCAGGAACAACGTCTGCCTTCATCAAACATGTGCGGCGTCATCACCCGATGAAGTTAGCCCTAGAACTATGGGGCTCTGGGTACCGATGAAGTACATGTACATGTAGGCCTTAGATTTTTCTTCCTCGCATGCCAGGCGCAGACCCCCCCCCCCCCCCCCTTCCCTGCTCGTTGCCATTTAAAACAAATAAAATTCTTTTAGGGGCCTAAGCCTAAAGTTGCAAACAAGAAAAGCAAAAAACCTACAGGTCTTATTTTGCCTATATGGGTGAGAACAAAACAAAGAGGTTAAATGGCGCCACTAATTATCTGTGAGAAAGTGTGTCAACCCCCCCCCCCCCCCCCCCCGTTATTGTTTTTGTTGTTGCAGACGAAACATTTTGGGAGTCCCCTTTCTGGATCTGCCCCTGCGTGCTTGTCAATATCATGTTTGTTTCAATTTCTAAAAGAAGCCTATTCTGAGCACAGATAACTGTTATTCGGTTTGAATAAAATTAGGATAACCAGATTTTAAAAATCTCTGATTTCCCCTACTGCTAATTCGTACCGGTCCTTACAAATTGAAACAATCTTAGGTATTAAATGCCTGACAGGCTTAAGCCGTGTCCGCACTGGACTTTTCTTTGGGAAGGTTTTACCGAGACGATGGTAAAATGAAAAATGGTCAAATGTGACCACTGTCCGCACTTGGACTTTCGACACGGGAACATTTTACCGAGACCGTGGGAGAAGTAACCGAGCTGTCAATATAATGACTCATGATGAGGGCGCTTTGCGTGACCTTTCTACATTGACGCGATTGACCCAAATCACGCCTGCCTTTTCATTTTTCCGGCCGATGTGTACACGCAGGCCTATGTCTTTAGCACCAATCAAACTTCCGACTTTATCAATAATAAAATCTACCATGATTGCGACCAAAAGAGGAACAACGCACTGGAATTTGGAAACTTGCCACGTGCACCACACCGTGGTAAAACAATGTAAAGCGCATGCGTGGTTTCCCTGTGAAGCATGACCTTGCGCTCGGGCCGGATGTACGCTTTCCTATGCCGCTTTTACCGACTCGCACTGTCCGCACTGGACTTATCGTCTCGGGAAAAGTTACCTGGTCAGTTTTCCTGGGCAGCAGTTGGCCGGTAGAAGTAACCGCTGGACTCGGGAAAAGTAACTGAGAGGAAAATGTCCTAGGCTGTCCGCACTGGACTTAAAATGGGAAAAGTTCCCATCGTCTCGGTAAGTTTTACCAAAAAAAGTCCAGTGCGGACAGGGCTTAAGATCCAATGATACATCCCCTCTCACACCTATACATTGTACATTGTACAAGTACATACATGTACATCCATCAATCCTGCTAACCCTAACCCTGCCAGATGCAGCACAGTGCATCTGTGGTGACAGCTTGACCTTGCTGCACTCTGCACACAAGTCAATGTGACCAAGTACATGCAATCTGATGGTCTGGCAGGGTTTCTAGAGAACCAAAATACCCTGGAGGGTTAGGGTTAAAACAGTCATCAGTGTGGATTGCTTTTAATAGGATTTTGCATGCACACTAGGGGTGAGGGTTAACCAATGTTAAAGATGTGCACAAAGTTTTATATATTTTTTCTCTATACACTCTGCATGTACATGTACATAACACGTGATCGACCTCCAAACGTGGACGTCCTATTGTCCCTCTTTTGTTTGTACTTTAACTTTTTCGGAAGACCTCCGTATGTTTTGTACACAATCCCAATCGCGGACGTCTGCTGGGAATCGCGGATGATATTGTTCTCTTTTGTTCTCCAACATTTTTCGTCCACAGTTTGAATACCGTATTAACCCTAACCTTCCCAAATCCTCCAAAATCCTCTTTGCAAAATAGAGGAATTTGGAGGATTGAGGGCACTTGGAAGTTGATGCATCGGAGGATTTTGCAGGATTGAGGTTATTACTAGGGGTTTTTGCCCTGCAGGAATATGGAGGATCCAGGTTATCAGGCTCAATGTGATACATGAGGATTTTGGAGGATTGAGGTTACTAGGTATGCAAAAAAAACCTGGAGGATTTTGGAGGAATCATGCTATGGTCCCCATAAGAGGATTTTGGAGGATTCAGGTTATATGGAGTTTTAACACTTTGAAATCAGAGGATGTTGGAGGATTCAGGTTACATGCGGGGAAAATGATGTAGGGAGTTAGGGTTAAACATGTACATGTACAGTGTACATGTACTTTCAAAGCAAGCTCTTGTACAATGCAACATACATGTACATTACAATCTCTTGTAATGTATGGAAATAACTTCTTGAGCTGAACTGAATTGAATTGAATCGAATCATGGAGGAATAAAACACACGTGTAGATGTACAATGTACATGTGTATCATATGTATTAGTAGTACATCATACATTGTGGATATCAAGTCCATAGTTTGTGCTGGTATGTAGTTTGTACGTGTACAGTTACACATGTATGTGTCCTGGTACTCGCATGCTTACATGTACATGTAGTTACATGTGAATTCATGCACAAGTACATTGTACATTAAAGGGACACATTGCCTTCAAATGTCACGAAATTTTGCTGTTTAGAAATGTTCCTTATCTTTGATAAGAGTTGTTCATGCAAAAACACACCTATAATGTGTTGTAATTAGTGAGTAGTGATTACAAAACAAAAAATTTGCCGCTCACCCCTGACATCTGACCCGCGAAACATAGACTTATTTCCAGTACTAAATACCACCGTCTAAATAATGCGCAAAATACGCTGTAAGAGTCTTTAGGCTGGCACCGCAGCCAGTGGCCTTGTGAACCTATCAGATGATCGGCAGGTACAATTCTCTACCTCGCGACACATATTGCCAGTGCTGCGCGCCGCGTGCCACAGTACATGTACATCAAAATGGATCAACAGAACGTAACCAGATGCGACTGGAAATACGACTGGTGAACATGGTCCGCCATTTTGTGGAGTCAAAAATTTGGTTCTACAAAATGGCGGACCGTTATTTATCACGAAATTAAACAAAAACCACGCAATATGAAGGGATAGTTATGTGAATCTTTATATTCTACTTTTAAAAAAGCTTCCCAACCATATCCATTTGAGTTTTATAGCCCAAATCGCAACATCCAAAGCAATGTGTCCCTTTAAGCCCCTTAGATTATGGAGTTATTCATGATCAGCCAAACAAAATAATGCAGTGCTGATGAGTTTGTGGTGTACAATATAATACCCTTATAAAGATGCTGTGTCCTTGCGTTTGTTGTGTCGCATCCTGAAAAATAGATTGTCTAATTGAATTGCAAATTTGTTAGCAATCATAATTTCGATCGTTACTTTTTTTTTTTTTTTTTTTAAATCAGCTGACGATGATGAGCAACAGTTTAACATTGGAAGACAGTTTTTGTTTTTGTTTTTGGGTTTTTTGGGGCCTTTAAAGCACTATATTCCCAGTGCTTTCTGAAAGCCTATAGGAAAAAATCACCGGCGTACTTGGGCAGGACTCGAACCTTCTCACTGATTATATGCAGTGCCCACTGCTGCGTGTAAAATGTACATGTTCCTTGTACAAAAATCGAACCGCCTGGCCGACCCTTGATGGTCGAGAGGTTAAAACCTCTGCACCATAATGTACAATGTAGTAAGCCTGTGATTTTTTTCCCCCCACATTCTCTCGGAAAGCACTGAGCATAGTGTTTCATACACTACGTCCGAAAAGGGCCACAAAAAAAAAGCTGTCTTCTGATTTACATTCCCATCAGAGGCAAATTCTATCTTCGCAAAGAATTCCTGTAATTGTGAATTACATGAACATGTACATGTAATGCAGGAGTCTGACGCTCCTAACAGTAGGGACCGTTAGATTTGATACGCGTGCGGGATACGTATGCGGCTCGGGAAAATGTCGCCTATTAAATCACCATTTTGCATTGCTACATGTATTTCATCTGGTACACTATCGGAAATTTACTTCTCATATCAAAATGTTGAAATGCAAAATGTAAGACTGATGAAACTGTAACTAAATATGGAGGTTTAAAAGGCGACTTTTTCTGAGCTGCATACGCATCCCGCACGCCTATCAAATCTAATGGTCCCTAATATGTACATGTACATTAACCTTGGCGCATACATACATGTACATGTACAATTTACATTATACACATGGGTACAGTATTATTAAACAATTTTAGGAAGACCAACTGCACAGTGTGGTTTTCAAATTTTTTTTTGGGGGGGGGGGATCAAAAATAGTTGTCTCCCGTAATTCGTCAATACATGTAGGGAGAATTCATTAATTTTAACGGACGAACGGCACGGACAAACAGCAGCTTTCATCAATGTATGTACATGTAGAGAAGATTCTTTAAAATGGTTTGATATAAAGTCCACATATGTGTACATGTGTATAAAACACTTTGCATGCAGTGTGCAGGTCAAAGGAGTATGGCAATGGACTTGATATTAGCATGTAGTACATGTACATGTACACACCTATGTATATTTAAGTGCAGTACATGTATGTATCAATTGCCGTAATTAAACAGGTGTTTGCATTAATTTGCACAATTGATTGTTTACATTTTCCATTGTAGAGGGTTTCCACAAGAGCAGCAAATATTTGCATGCACTGTAAGTGTAACTTGTGAAGCGTAATTAAAGGCCATGTACATGTACATACAATATATGTGACCCGCTCTGCAAAAAGGGCACCTAAGTCGCTGTATGCTTTTACGAGTTATGGGCCGTTCAATGTAAAGAGGGTGAACAATTCTTCAAACAAGTGATTTTGAAGGAAGGGAATTTTTTGCATCTTTGATACCTATATTATTCTACATGTATTTCATCACCAAAATCTTTGATTTCAGTGAATAAAGTTGGAAAAAAATGTGTTTTTGTTGAGTGCTTCCATCTTTTGCTTTGCTTTTTGTTTTCTTAAATGGCTTGTTTCTCCTTAAGTCATTTCAAGAAATTCCTGAAAACAAACAGGCAAATTTCCAAATATCTCGTGATTGCAAAATGCTAGAGACCTCAGACATATACCATATGAAAGCTTATAAAATGGCCTTTCCAGCTATATATATAAAACACTATTTTCAAATGTTGCAACATAAGTGCCCTTTTTGCAGAGCGGGTCACACATGTACTTCACACAAATGTGAAAACGAAGTGAATTTCATGTCATCATCGGTTGTTTTTCATTGTGACGTTCGTAATAACCTTAACAGGAATATTTGATGGTCCTGAAAAGTCCAGTATGCGAGTCATTCCATAAATTCGGGGTCCAATTTTGGTGTCTGTTGTAACATAGTGACATAAGATTTTGCAATTCAGGACACATTCTTTAATGCCTTCTATCTCAAACAAGTAAACAATAGTGTCAATTTTAATGACACTTTATGAAATATTAGACAGGTCAGGTGCAGTAACTCAGGTGTCAGGGACACCGAAAAAAATGTCACACTTTTGGACCCCAAATTTATAGAATGACTCACATGTAGTTTGTACAGTGTATGATACATGTACTATGCATGAGAAAGGGCCAGAACAAATACCTTGATGTGGTAACAGGCGCAATGAACCAGCGGTCGGATTCGTGGCCCAAATCATGGCAAGCCAACATAATACAACATGTAGGGGTGAAACCTCCTGTTACTAGATGTGATTTGCATGCGCGTGCATGCATGCATGCACGTGCTACTCCTGTAAATATTTCACGCTGCGAAGATTTTATTTCATCTCTCTAAAATGCCCGCTGGGCTCGTCAAAATTGAAAACTGCCCGTCCAACATCATTCAGAATCAGTCGGATTGTCAGGTTTATAACTTATGGGTTCTTTTTTACCTGTTCAATTTTAACTGTGGAAATTTCTTTTGGGGAGGGACGTATTGATTGGGTGACTACACGAGACAACGCTTTCAGGTTAGTGATTTTACCACTTTTTAATATGTACCGCTCCGTAATTCTACATGTATTCAAAAGGCCTCAAATTCCAGGAAAACGGGGAAAAAACGGAATTTACAAAATTGCAAACGGATTTTCAGTGTCTCTACTCACGGTCCATTTACATATGTACTTGTTGCATGGTTTAAATTTATTTGGATAACTACATGTACAGTGTCTGTAGAAGTCAATCTTGAACAAAAATAATAAGAGTGGGCATCTTGGAAAATATTTGAATCCAACAAAATACAATGGGTATTTCTTTGGATGGGCCCTGCAGAACCCAACAGAACCCAACAGAACCCAACAGAACCCAACAGAACCCAATCTGCTCCACCCTAATACATCAAAACCCAACACACCATGTGTACATGTACATTGTGTTGACTACTACATGTAAATACAATGTATGTAAATCCAACATATTAAAAGTTTTTTACCATTGTTAGATTTTGTTGGATTTTGCAGAGTTTGGGTAGAATGTGGAAGAAATTGTTATCCTTCCTGCACATGCCAAGAGTACAATGTACGTGCTGCGTTTAGGATCATTAACCCTATAAACCCTGCTAAATGCAACAGAATGCACCAATGGTAAAAAAGTTGTTGCATTAATAGCAGTCAAGGCATGTCTCCTGGTCTGATGCATTCTGTTGTACAAATGTATAAATTTACATTGTAGTACAATCCTCCAGCAACAAGGCTGGTACAGATGAGTTCACTGCACAGTGCAACATTGCATTTGGCAGGGTTCTTATTTCAGCTGTGTTGCATTCTGTTGCATTTGGCAGAGCGCTCATCAGAGAATACATGTACATGTACCTCGTGGGGTTAGGGTTTTTTAAGTTCAGTTAAATGCATTATACAGTAAATGTCCACTTCATAATATAAAGCTAACAAGATGCACGTGTACATGTACATGTACATGTACATGTACCAGTACATATCTTGAAGGCACTTAAACGTAGTTATACAACATTTGCTTTTGTTGTAATTTTCAGAATAAAATTTTCGGGGTTAGTATTTTGTAGCAAATACTGTAACACTGACCCGTTTAAAGTTTTGTTGTCTATAGATGCTGGGAAAACAGAAAACGGAGGGGGGAAAATGCCGTTCTTGTAGTCTGGTTCCCTGACCCTACTTCAGACAAAATGGAGCAATTTATACTATGTAGATGTGGGAATACAACGTAGGTCGGGGAAACTAGACTATTTCTAACGATTGTCGGCTAACAATCGCTGGAAATTGATACAAAAATTCCACTTTTCTTGAAAATGACAGCACACCGGGTGCCGTGATTTCACAGGATGCTTGCGACTATTATTTACTTAAAGTCAGGTTAAAGTATTTCATAATAATACGGTAGTTTGGATTTTTGATGTTTACAAATGAGCTTTAAGCTTCATAGACGGGGGTGAGATTTTTCCTGATTTTTCCTGATTTTTCCTGATTTTTCCTGATTTTTCCTGATTTTTCCTGATTTTTCCTGATTTATCCTGATTTTAGGATTTTTGGTGAGACATCTTACAAATTGCTGGAAGATGGTTTTATTTGGGACAGAGGGAACCCCCCCCCCCCCCCCCCCCCCCTTTTGGTCCATCGGCAGGTTTATAGTTCTCTGTTTAATCATCAACCGTTCGTTTACATCTAACTTTGGCTCTATTGAAAATGCATGTTGTGCTTATTAACTTATAATCCAGGTCAAAAAATCTACTGTAAACTATCATATTTTGTCACCTAACGTTAGCTTGAAAAAAAATGTCAGACATGAATTTCACTTCAACCTGAGGAAATACAAATCATGTGATATGTGTGTGTGACGTCTTGGCGTACATGTATATACGGCTATTGCACGTTTCATATGTGGTGGTGGTGGTGCAGTATTAATGACTCGACTGTGGTGAAGTTAAATGCTACGTCTGTAAATACATGTAGATCAGCTGTTGATAAAATAGCAATTTTTTTTGGGCAATTTTCCTGCATTCCAACCGAATTTTCTTCTCAACAATAAAAACAAAATCAAGAGAATAAAGGGGTTCAAAAATTAACCCTTGCTCTATGAGTGTTGCCTGTCAGTGGTACATGCCAATGCACTCCAGCTGCAGTGCATTGGAGGATTCTTTGCTTTACCAGACAATTGATTTCAAAGCTCCGACTGGAGTGCATTGGAGGGCACTGGGGGGGGGGGGGGGGGGGGGGGGGGGTTGCTGGTCATTGTTGTTGCTCACTTGACCAGCAAGTCTTGATGGAAATTGCCATTGTATTTATTATTAGTAACTTTTTATAATGTTAACCCCGTGAGTACGGTATTCGCGCCGGGGTGCCGGGGCGGCCTGTGCATCCAAGCGAAATGGCCACAATGTGCTTAGTGCAGTCAAGCGTGACATACACAATAATCCAACAATGGATTGAAACCACAAATAGCGGATACAGGCGTCATCCCGGCCTGGTGGCACTGGTTTTTGTTGGCGCCATTTGGCGTAATCCGTACGCAAAGGGTTAAATATCAATTTGAATTATTATAACATTATATTATATAATATAACATAAAATTACTTAACATTACATAACATCAACCTGGTGTTCCAAAAGTAAACTGTTTTACTTCACAGCCTATTTTAGACATGTATAACCACCCATCTCCCTCCAGAGGATTATGGCATGTGGCTTTGCTTATCAGTGTAACACACAAGTTATCCTCCAGTTTCCTTTGGCATTCCTTGGAGTGTATTTGTACATGTACAAGGCTTCCTTATTGAAATAATGTGATGGTTATTGGAGGACTAAAGCCCTGTCCGCACTGGACTTATTTTGGTAAAACTTACCGAGACGATGGGTACTTTTCCCATTTTAAGTCTAGTGCGGACAGCCTAGAGCCGTGTCCGCACTGGACTTTTTTTTTGGAAGGTTTTACTGAGACGATGGTAAAATAAAAAAAAGGTCAAATGTGACCACTGTCCGCACTTGGACTTTCGACACGGGAACATTTTACCGAGATCGTGGGAGAAGTAACCGAGCTGTCAATATAACGACTCATGAGGGCGCTTTGCGTGACCTTTCTACATTGACGCGATTGACCCAAATCACGCATGCCTTTTCATTTTTCCGGCCGATGTGTACACGCAGGCCTACGTCTTTAGCACCAATCAAACTTCCGACTTTTTTATCGATAATAAAATCTACCATGATTGCGACTAAAAGAGGAACAACGCACTGGAATTTGGAAACTTGCCACGTGCACCGCACCGCGGTGAAACAATGTAAAGCGCATGCGTGGTTTCCCTGTGAAGCATGAGCTTGCGGTCGGGCCGGATGTACGCTTTACTGAGCCGCTTTTACCGACTCGCACTGTCCGCACTGGACTTATCGTCTCGGGAAAAGTTGCCTGGTCAGTTTTCCTGGGCAGCAGTTGGCCGGTAGAAGTAACCGCTGGACTCAGGAAAAGTAACTGAGAGGAAAACGTACTAGGCTGTCCGCACTGGACTTAAAATGGGAAAAGTTCCCATCGTCTCGGTAAGTTTTACCAAAATAAGTCCAGTGCGGACAGGGCTTAGGACGTTTTCCTCTCAGTTACTTTTCCTGAGTCCAGCGGTTACTTCTACCGGGCAACTGCTCCCCAGGATTGGTCGCAATCATAGTAGATTTTATTATTGATAAAGTCGGAAGTTTGATTGGTGCTAAAGACGTAGGCCTGCGTGTACACATCGGCCGGAAAAATGAAAAGGCAGGCGTGATTTGGGTCAATCGCGTCAATGTAGAAAGGTCATGCAAAGCGCCCTCATGAGTCGTTATATTGACAGCTCGGTTCCTTCTACCACGGTCTCGGTAAAATTTTCCCGTGTCGAAAGTCCAAGTGCGGACAGTGGTCACATTTGACCATTTTTCATTTTACCATCGTCTCGGTAAAACCTTCCAAAAAAGAGTCCAGTGCGGACACGGCTTATGCAATAAACATAGCCATTTTTGGGGGGGCGAATATTGAAGTGTGTTGGACTGTAAACAAGAGCAAGGGTTTAAACATTCATGAAACATCGTAAACTGCCTTTTTTTTAAAAAGGTGATCTATCCTTGTGGTTTAGATGTACTCGCGACTGTTTGAAGCTGTTTTTAACTTGTCTTAAATTGGCCTTGATACATGTACATGTACTATGCACCTGTCGCTCAATATTAAAAAGTAAGATTTTCCCCGGGGGCGAGAAATTCAAATGAATTAATGAATAATGAATAATTTAAAGTTTGTTTTAAGTAAATGCACTTATGTGAAACGGAATTTTTCAGCGTGAAATTGAATTTAGGATTTTTTTTAAACGGATTTTTTTCTGAAACGGAAAATCATTGGCCCTAATGATGTAATATGTCATGCTAAGCAATTTCTGACTCACAAATACAGGTACATGTACAAATGTACATGTACGTCTCTGCCGGCAAAGTTCAATCAACCCGTCCGGCAGCCAAAACAAAAACCAACGCCGTTGGTGTGTACATACCAGCAAAAGTGATTTTCGTGCTCGTTAAATATTAATAAATAAAATTCCGCTCATCATAAAAAAAAGCAGCTTTCGTTTATTCTCTGTATCTTATGAAATGAAACATCACGCCATACTGGAAAATAAATGAGCGTCTCGACTTGGAAGCTGATATTTAGGCTGCGACTGTATCCAATCCAGGGATATTTTTTTGAAAATTTACGCTGCCACAATCAGCTCGCTACATGTAGGGAGGGGCTGTTAAGACCTGAATTCTATACAATTTCCACAAGGCCATTGCACTCGTCATACAAGGAATTCACCACACCAGAATATTTGTGTGCGGTGATTTGCATAACAGTGGTGAGTACATTGTACAATGTATATAAACCCTAGAACCTACCTGAATCCATCAAAATCTATACCCCTGTTTTGGAGGATTTTGGCTGATTCAGGATACCTCCATATTGAAAACGGGGGGATTTTGATGGATTCAGGATACCTCCATATTGAAAACTGGGGGATTTTGATGGATTGAGGATTGTAAGCCTAGCGGTACTGCAGGATTTTGATGGATTCAGGATACCTCCATATTGAGCAGTCACCAAAAAACCAACTTTTTGTGCATGACAAAATAGGTGGATTTTGGCGGATTCAGGATACTTTCTAGTAAAGTTACCCAAGGGGTTAGGGTTAAAGGTTTGCGGTATTAAACACCATGTGAAACTGTTTCTCTTTTGTGAGTTTGTGTGGTTCTGAAAAGAACCGGGGGGAAACTGGCTCATGATTGCGATCCTATCCGAACAGATGCAAATTTAGCGTGGGTTCGTTAAACTCACCAGGCACCTTTTTTTTAATGAGATCCATGTAAGAATGGCGAATTTCATTCTCGCTATTTTTAGCTACACGTACGCGGACTATGAGCATACTGTGCAAAAAAAAAATCATCTGATTTTCAGGTAGTTTAAATTTCATGCAAAATATGGATTTTTTTTAGCAAAATATTGTTTTGCTTTCTGAATACTGAAATGAGTTTTTGAAATGGTTGGCTGCTCTGGGCTATGATGTCTGAAATGTCGTAATTAGCTTAGCCCCAGTGTTAGCTTTTGGCGTACAACCTGTAGATTGCAGATGGTTCATAGAAAATACAGATGTGCTGGCCAATTAGTGATACATGTAGCAGGGCTACATGTATCACTCATGGGCCAGCACGTTGAAATCAACACACTTCTACTGTACTGAACATACACATGTCTTAATAGGTAGTACATAATAGCATTAATCATTAACTGTAATACCAGATGGAAGGACACACAGACAGGCTGTGTCAAATGTACAACAGTTGCCCGGTTGCCAAGGGCAACCCGGAAATCAACACTGATTGCCTGCTGGGCAACTTAAAACTATATTGTTTAGTGTTCCTCTTGTTCAAGTCGCAGTCATTGTGGGAGCTATCTTGTAAACCTTGTCCCGGGCGTGTTCCACTTTTGTAAAAGTTGCAAACGTTGGCCAACTATGCAAACTTTTTTCATTGAATGTGCAAAAAAAAATGTGTAAATGTTGCACACAATTTGCATTCATGTGCATGGATTGATGAGGGCGTAAAGGGATTTTGCCTCTGGAGGAAAAACAGGATCCAGGTCATCAGGCCCAATCTGGTGCTGGATGATTTCGGAGGATTGAGGTTACTAGGGTGTTTACGAAACCCCCTGGATGATTTTGGAGGATTCATGCAATGGTCCCCATCAGAGGATTTTGGAGGATTCGGGCTACATGCAGCTTTGAACACTTTGAAATCAGAGGATGTTGGAGGATTCAGGTTTAACTTGGAGGAAAAATGATGGAGGGAGTTAGGGTTAATGTAGAATAAGGGGCAATTACTGATACGGAAATTAAAATTTATTTTGAAACTAAGATGAACACAGCTTCTGTATTGATCGTTGGGTTTCATTAACCCTCCTATAGGTATAACTATCACAGCCTATCAAAAAATCTACCCACCAACTCTCACAGCTTGTGTGTGTTTCAACCTGTCACTTGATAGGTTTTGATATGATAAGCAGCTGGCTCCATTTTGGCCTTGAGAACAGGAGGGTTAAACTGCAATAATTAAAATGCCTTTATTCTAGTTCTCGGAGTGCGTCTTCCCGCACAAAAAAGCATTGCCTGGAGAACCTTATAATTTTATGTACAGTGTAATTCCTGGGAGGTGGGTTCCGGGTACACTAGACCTGTGCATCCGAATTGGGTACCCGACTGCTACCAGTAATCACATGAACCGCTTCCAGATCATGGAATCGAGTACCCGTAACCTAATTAACATATTACGTAGTAATTTCTCGGACAATGAAAAAGAAACTTTTTTGCATTTCATTAGTGGGGAATTTTCAAAATGAATACCACGGTACATGTACATGGAAAAACAAAACAGATTAACATTCGTCACACTTGCGAAAATGCAGTTTACACCGTAAAGCTACATGTACAATTGTAGGGCTCACTGTACACACTTGCATTTTGCTTGCATGCACCGATGTGGTAGTAATTATAATGCGCGGACCTTTACGAACAACATGAACAGGAATTTCTGAGATTTTCTGAGGAATTAGTACCTGTCAGGGTTCCCACCGCATCCTGGAAATCCGGGAAATCCTGGAAAATGAGTTTCGCTTTTCGGGGAAAAGTCAAGGGAAAAGTCAGGGAAAAGTCAGGGAATTTGAAAAAAATGCCTCAAATCAGGGAAAAGTCAGGGAATTTGATTGGCCCAAAAGAGAAAGTGGTCAGTCCGTTATTTTTTGTCTCGTGGCCAGACAGCATATCCACTGGATGATTGGCTACACATGGTGGCTTTTTAGTGTGGAAATCCCTCTTTATCTCTCTTTCAACTACATTGAAGACAAATAATTATCCCGGAATTTTGAAAATTCATCAAGGAAAAACTCGGGGGAAAAAATCAGGGAATTTTGTTTTCATGAAATGGTGGGAACTCTACCCGTGCTTTTTTTCTTCAGTCTGGTACCCGATTCCCGTGCTACCCATATGTGATCTGATCTGGGAAAACCCTTCACATGGTGAAATTTATAATTCTTGTGATTATGCATAACATTAATTAAGGCACTGTGTTGTTTTCAAAACTGTTTTATTCATGATTCTAGGATGTCTGTAACTTGAGTTACGCTGTCAGGAATTTAAGAAAACCAGCTGACTTCATTTTGAGAAACCAAGCTTGAAACTTCTCCGTAACTCGTTGAGTTTGCACAAAAAGTGACTGAAAGATTGCAAATTGTTACATTTAAAATGATGGAATTTTTAGTTAATATTTTCAGGAATGATAATTTAGATATTAATACTTTAATTGGTAGAAGAAACTTAAATTGTAAAAAACATATCCAAGGGACTATTGTGCCATTATCTTTAATGCAGGTTCGGCGACATGTGAAAGGTTTTCCCAGATCACATCACATATTTGTAAATGCACATCCTTAGGGTACACCATGGCATGAATATCTCTTGTGTATGGAAGATATCTCTTTTGTGTTTTTGTGTTAATGTACATGTAATCGATAATTTTTTACTGTTTCTTGCACAGTTGCGTAAGCTCGAGTTATCCCAGGCCGTTGAGAAGTCCCGCGTCCTGGAGGATGGGTTGCAGGCACTAGCCCAGGAGCATCACCACTTGGAGTGTCTCTCCAGATATTCTTCTTATAGTGGGTCCTTCTATGATGCCAAGACGGAGGCGAGTGGCACGGGCAGCCCAGAGGTAAGCAGGAAAAAAAGAACAGGGCTGTTAATTTTCGAATAATTTAGTATTCGATTATTTAAATCTGGGTGTGACCGAATGTTATTCGATACTTGCCGATGAAGTTTTTCACGCGTCAGCTGCAACTGCATGCCGTGCCGGTAAAAAGTTGCACGCAAAGCACGGCAGTTTTTTACACGCCTTTTTGCAGGCGCCTATTGTATCAAGATCATTACTGGTACATGTACGTTCAACATTCTGATAACAAGAAAGCACACTCTAACCTGCGTTTTTGGCAGTTATTATTTTCATTTCATTTTTTTTTCATTTATTATTTCTCAGGGCAAACATAAAAAGGTACAGTACACAGATGAAAAAATGACACAAAACAAAACATGACATGGTAACACCCCTGAAGGATTGCCAAATGTGAACTAAATCACAATCGAGTGGCTCTCCAAATGTAGCCATGCCAACATTAAATACATGTACATATATATATGCAAAATGAAAAATAAAGAAATGCAAGGCAATACTATAGTAATACAAAAAAAATACAAATTTAGTTATAAATAGGTTTGCTTACAGTATATGCAGGAGATGAAGTATATATAAATAAATATGTAGACGGATTTCAAATACATTTATGATATTAAATCTCCTTAAAATATATACATTATGTACACAAAAAACAGAGTGTCCAGGGTTTTACAGACTGGAACAAATAACCTCCGTCCACAAAAAAGTTACCTTTGAAAAATGTGACCCGCTCTGGAAAAAGGTATATTATGTCGCAAAATATGAAAAATGAGTTTTATGTATGTTTGGAAAGCCCGCAGTGTAAGCTTTCATTTGGTACATGATAGAGCTCCAAAGCCCTTTCCGTTCTGGAGATATCAAGTTTTTGCATATCAATTAGTTCTATGGAGTTCAAATTGCACAACAGAGAAATCAGGCTTTGAAATAGCTAGTTCTTATACAATGCAATGGAACAATGCACTCTAAAAAGGTTATTTGTTCACTTTATTCACTGAAATCAACATTGCTGTGCACCAAACCTGAAACTTCAGATAATTAAGATGTCATTAAAGACAAAAACCCAAAAATGAATTTTGACGAAAAATTTCACCCTCTCAACATTGAAAGGGCCATTACACGTAAATTTATGCATAGCGCGACTTATATCACCTTTTTCTGGAGCGGGTCACAAATGCATGCATTTGACACTGCTGAGCACTGTAACTTTTGTATTAAAATAGCATCAAAGTCATATCTGTACGTGCATACATTTTTCAATATTCGAACCGGCAAAAAGGTATTCAAATATTCGGTTGACGATCGAATATTCGGTATATTCGGGACAGCCCTAGCTGTAGTTAGCACAACTTTTCTGCTTACTGTTAAGCGTTAAACTCCCCAGGGACCAATTTGCTTAGCATGAAAAGTTTTCCTCTTTTAAAACATGATTACCAACCAAATTTCCTTCTGATGTATATCGTTTGTGACTGGTATTCAGCTGTTTGCTTAGCATGACTTTTTGATGCTAAGCAAATTTTTGTGCTTAAGCAGCTCTATAAAATTGGTCCCCAGGGGCCAATTTCATGGCGATGCTCATCACAAAAATTTGCTTAGCATGAAAAGTCTTCCTTGGTAAATACAGGATTACCAACCAAATTTGGATGTGAAGTGTAGATCCCTTGTGGCTGGCATTCAGCTGTTGTTTGCTTAGCATGAAAATCCCATCGCCTTTTGGCTGGTAACCTGTTTTAACTAAGCAAGACTTTTTGTGCTTAGCAGCTCCGTTGGGTTCGCTGCCTCTCAGAGCAGCTTATACGTGAAACTTGATGTCACAACACAATCCTGATTCTATTTCTCTTGCCCTTTGACCTCTGCAGAGCCTGAGTGACCGGGCCTCCCTGGATTTAGCTGGTTCCCTCAGCGATACGGATAGCTTTCACAGCATTATGGACGGGACCGGTTCCCTGGAGAGGTTGCACATCTCGGACCCCGAAGGTCAGAGGTCGGACCGGACGGGCAAAGAGGGGACGAGTGGAGAGGAGGCGAATCCCATGGCCAATGGGGTGTTGGATATAGTCATACCCGGTTGTTCAAGGTTTGTGCTGTGTTCATGGATGAGGTTTTTTTTCACTCCGATCTTCGACCATATATATTTGTGTTGGTGATGTATTTGTTCATTTACTGATTCAGGTATGGAGTTTGTTTCAAGCCTAACCTTTCCCAATCCTGGGTTTATGACTTTTGACTAGCGCCCACCCGAACAGTCGTATTTTCCCAATACTTTTCCCGAGGACAATGCTTTGTGTTTCCTATTGTTCCTTTAATATAACCCAACCCCATAGACTAAGCACGTATTTTTTGCGTCCGAGGACCGATTTCAACAAAAGACCGACTTGCGAGGACAAGAAAGGTTCCTTTGTATTTTCTTTCTCCTCTTGTCCTCGAACGTATAAACAGAACCTGTACAAAGATACTGACTATTTGGGAGACCGCCAACATACACTGTAGGGCAGGCTAGCTCAGTTGGTAGAGTGCTGGTGCGGTATTCCGAAGGTCGCAGGTTCAAATCCCACTCCTGCCAGTTTATTTGTTCACTTTGAAAATCTTTTTGTTGGAATGTGGAAGTTCTATAAACTGTACATTATGCACAAAGCATACACATGTACAGTACATTGCAATTGACATTTAAATGGGAATGTGAAATTTTGTGAAAAGAATTCACAGTAGTCGCATTCACATTTCCCATTACGCAACACAACTTCCCCGCCCCCACCCATGATTTTAAGTGTAAACTTATTTTCACACTTTTCAGCAAAGGTGTGAAAATATTTTCCCACGTCTGTGAAAAGGCGTGAAAATGTTTTTCCCACTCGTGTGAAAAGGCGTGAAAATGTTTTTCCCACTCGTGTGAAAAGGCTTGAAAATGTTTTCCCACTTGTGTGAAAAGGCGTGAAAATGTTTTTCCACTTGTGTGAAAAGGCGTGAAAATGTTTTCCCACTTGTGTGAAAAGGCGTGAAAATGTTTTCCCACTTGTGTGAAAAGGCGTGAAAATGTTTTCCCACTTGTGTGAAAAGGCGTGAAAATGTTTCCGCAATTTTGTGAAAAGGCGAAAAAGTATTTTCCCACTGTGGGATTTTTTTTTTTCATATTTTGTGAAATGAAAATGAATTCCCTGGAAAGAGAAAAGTGTCAAGAGAAATTCCCATTCCCAAGTTAACTTTCAAATGCAGTGTACATGTACCAGGGTTCGCACGCCTCCTGGAAATCCTGGAAAATCCTGGAATTTTTTACCCATCCTCAGAGCTGCCAACCAGTACGGATTTTCCGTATTTCGTACGGAAATTCACGAGAAATACGGCAGCATGGATTTGGGTTTTAAAATACGGATTTTGTGAAATCCGACCATAATAATCGGGCATGTGAAATTTTTGCTGTTTTCCGCGCCTTTCGTTTCCCCGCTATGCTTTTTTGTGTGACTCCGCGTTTTTAAGTCCGTCCGCCGCACACGTACATTTTGTTCCTTGGCCAGCACTGCTACACATGTATTTGAATCCGTATCTGCACTTGGTATACACAAAGATTGTGTAATGTACGTCTTGTCGATGTTCGGCTGGCAGGCAGTACTTGCGCAGGCAGCAAAGCATGGACTCATATGGGAAAAACCTTTTGAGCGTGCGTTGTTTGGGGGACAATAAATCATGCAACACCGAAATTCATAGTCGGGTTCCACCTACATGTACGTGTAGTAAAGAATGCCTGTGTATCAAGTCCGGTAGCTAGACACGCATGCTTTTGGAACCTCATACCAACAAACAGTTGGATCAACAAGGAGAGTGATCTATTTCAATCAAAACTTTCGACACATTGCGACAAGAAGTGGACCGGTGGTTGAGTGTGTGATAAATGGCTGTGTGTGGCCAACGTGTTACGGTAACGCACCATGCATGGGGCTGCTAGTTAGCCGGGCACACCGGCCTGTTGTAATGTACGGCATGGAATACTTTATCGTACCACGGCACAGCAGTTTGTGATATGGTGACCGCAAAAACAAGTCAGTTTCATATTTATTTTGTTTAGTTTATTGGTTTTGCTGATTAATAGGCTATCAATCATGCATGCTATTTTACTATGTTAATTCTTTCTTCTGAATAAAACATTGCGATCCCAACTGAACGGATGCAACTTTACCTTTGAAAATAAAAAAAATAAGGAAACAGTCCATCCAGCGCGTGGACGGTTAAACCATTGCCGTTACAGCGGTGTGGATTAGCTATCCTGCACGAAAAAAAAATCAGATTTTCAGGTAATGTTTACATTTCATGAAAAATACAGATTTTCTTGGCAAAATACTGATTTTTTGGTTTTTGGAATTACTGAAATGAGTTTATAAAGGTTGGCAGCTCTTGGAAAATGCTTAATTTTTAAAAGAAGTTCCGGAAATTCCTGGAAATTGTAGTCAAATAAATATTTGTTTCAAAATAAGACAAAACGGTCCAATGAGTTGCGATCAAAATTTACCGCAAATGATCCCGCGATCCCGCGCAGTGTCAGTGTAGCTGAATTAAGTCCTGGAAAAATCAAAATCTTGACCTGGAAAATCCTGGAAAAGTCCTGGAATTTTTTTTCTCACAAGGGTGTATGAATCCTTAATTGCTTACATGAGGAAGTATTGAGTGGCCCAGGTGTGTGTACTTGAAACCAAATCCGCTGTACCAGATTCGCCTTGTCGGCATGATCGGTGTTGAGTTACTTGTACACTGTATGTTTCCTGTTATTTGTTGCACCTACGTTTTGTACATGGAAGGTTGCTTCAATAGGTTTTGTGTGAATCTGAAGAGAAAAAAAAATATTGATGTCAAACCTGTTGTAAAATGAGGGCACTTCCACCATTGTCATTGCAGGCCTCAAATTTCAGATTTTCTAGGGCACGGCCATTTTGCCTTCGATTATGAAACATTTGGCAGGGCACCAGTTCAAGGCCCAAAGCAAAGGGCACCAAGGCCAATGGCATTATTTTAAAAGGGCACGGAGGCCAGTCATTATTACTTCATTATTAGAAATATTCTGTGAAGCCCTGTAAAACTCTACAAGCTCTGTAAAACTCCACAGATACATGTGCATTTACATGAATGTTTGTCGCTTTAATCGATCTTTTCGTGGCATTTTTACAAACTTGATAGTTCAGGTTATTATAAACATGATAAACAACAAACAATACATCACTCATACAATGAATGATGCCATGCGCCGCACATACAAAAATGTACACAACTCCATGATACAAGTGCGAGCGAATTTGACAACCAACTTGGTCGATTTTGCCTGGTAACTTATGCACAAAGTATTACCTGGGTACCAGGCACAATCGACCAGTGGTTGGCAAATAGTCCCTGATTGAACTTGGCCGTACCATACATGTACGTGTACGTGCTTAAATCTGGCTTTTGCCCCCTGCATTCAAAATTAAAATGCTCATGAAGGGATCGAAACCAGTCTACATGTATATCAAGCTTCGTGGCGTATGCATGCTGCAGCAGCCGTACGTACATGTACATGTAGTACATACCGGTACCGGTCTGGCCCGCGTGCACCGTTGCCGTGCTGCGCCGGCCGCGCCGATTGACTACGGCCGGCCTGGCCCGTCGGCGCAGCGCGGCAGGGTACGGCACGGGTGGGTACGCGTGGGCCGGCAACTTGAACAGAGGCACTACGGCCAGTTGGGAAAGGGGCACAGCAAGACTGGCCGTGAAGAGTGCGATTTCGTAAAGGGCACCACGGCAAACTCAAGGGCATCGACGGCACTGGCTGTCGTGGCCGCCGTTAAATTTGAGGCCAGTCATTGTTACTCTTAATATAAAGTACACTTCAGAAATGAGTCACTCGGGTTCAGAGAAGTTACTATTGGTTTTGGCTAAAGAAAACAACTGGAACATCCTCCGATTTGCTCCATGGTCTTTGATTGTATTCTGTATTCACTCGCTATAGTGGTCTCCTTGGAACATAGCCTGACCATCCATATTTTCAATATCACAGCTCTGGAGTGTTTTGTAAATGTCTTGTGATCACTGAATCCTGCAAACTATATCCAGTCATTGGGAGGGCTTTTTATGTGGCACCTCACTCGCCAATTTTTATTGGCATGACCATGAGCTACAGTACATTGCATTTGAAACTTAACCTGGGAATTTCTCTTCACACTTTTTCTCTTCCCAGGGAATTGATTTTTATTTCACAAAATGTGACAACATTTTCCCAGAGTGGGAAAAACATTATAACGCCTTTTCACACAAGTTGAAAATATTTTTACACCTTTTCCCCCCCAAAAATGTGAAAATAAAGTTGTCCACAAAATTTCCCATTCCCATTGACAGTGATAACGTTTAATTGCAATGTACTGTAGATACATGTAGGAACCTCCGGTGTAATCGGGTAACCATTATTCGGTTTGAATAAAATTAGGATAATGAAATCTTATTTCTCACACTGCAACTGGCATTACTGAAATTTTCCAATCATCCGTAATTTAACTGATATAAATCCATGCAGGACGCAGCTGCCAGCTGTCATGATACGCAGGGACCAGTTCAGTCTCTGGACGGTCCTGAAGCAATGTATAGGCAAGGAACTCTCCAAGATCACCATGCCTGTGGTCTTCAACGAGCCCTTGAGCTTCCTCCAGAGGTTCTGCGAGTACACGGAGCACTGTCAGCTTCTGTACAAGGCCGCCATGAACGACGACCCAGTAGAAAGAATAAAGGTCAGACTTGTCCCTCTGTCACTACAGCCAGAATTTCATTATTACCCTAAACCCCCCCAGGGTATTTTGGCTAGAAACCCTGCCAGACGCATCAGATTGCATACTTTGTCACATTGACTTGTGTGCGGAGTGCAGCAAGGTCAAGCTGTCGCCACAGATGCACTGTGCAGCATCTGCCTTAGGGTTAAGCCGAATTTAATACTTAAAGGCAGTGTACATGATTGGTCATTGCTGCAATTTTGGGTGGATTTTTGTGCATGCCCCTGTTGTATCGAGGGTTTTACGGATGGGAACAATAAACTTCCGTCCACAAAAAGTTACGATTGACAAAAATGCGGCATTTGACACTGCTAAGCGCTGTACCTTTTCTATTAAAATGCCATCAGAGTCGTATCTGTATGTGCATATATATCTTTTTGAATATTCAAACCGGCAAAATGGTATTCGAATATTCGGTTGACGATCAAATATTCGAATATTCGGTATATTCGGGACAGCCCTAACATTGATAGATATGGTTGGTAAGTTCCTGGAAATGATGGATTTAGTTGGGTAACAAAGAATGCATACTATGAGATTCAACCATGCATATCCCAACAAAACAAAGCCATTACCATCCAAGATGGCTGCTAGGCAAGTTGGAGCAGTATTCATTCTCACCCTTTCTATCAAACCCCTTCGATGAGTTATGATAGTTATGCCATTTAATCCATAAAAAAGAGGGTTCTGTTAATACAGCCTGCACAAAAGCTATGGGAGAGAAAGTGGGTTGGGTTTTTAATAGGTCGTGATAGTTGTAACTGCAGGAGGGCTAACAGACACTTCAACATGTTCAGCGTCTCGTTTTGTCTGTTGTTGTTGTTTGACAGTACGTAGCGACATTTGCGATGGCCGCAGGGGCTTCCAACCTAGACAGATTAAGCAAGCCGTTCAATCCACTATTGGGCGAGACGTATGAACTTGTCAGGTAAGGTTTTTTTTGTCTAAATTTTGTTCCGTTGCGAGTTCTCCAGCTGCTCTTTGATCTGCAGCTGTACCTGTAATGAATATTGAAACAGGGTTCCCGCTGAATGGAAAAATCCTGGAAAAGTCATGGAATTATATTTTTTAATTTCCAGGCCTGGAAAAGTCATGGTATTTTGTTTTAAAAAATGACAAAAGTCATTGAAATGTCATGGAATTTGGTGAAGACCAACAGAAATCTGATTTTTTTTTTATACCTTACATAATGCATCTTATAATTTGTCTTGCAGGCCTACTTTAGTTCGAGTAACTAGTACGCTACAGTTTTGATCAGCATTTTGATAAAATAGGTCATGGATTTTCATGATTTAGTCATGGAAAAGTCATGTAATTTTATTGTTCTAAAGGAACCCTGTTTAAATCAACATTTGTCTGACTGGGCTGAGCTGGAAAACTAAAACAATTTATTAAATTGAAGGAAAAGAGGCATTACAGCATTTTTTAAATAATACAAAAAATGTATAACCAAAACAATGACAAATGTGACATCAGTCTATCATTCTCGTTGCTATGGTTTCAAGATAGTCGCCACCCTAGTCAGTGTGTGGTACAAAGACGTTCACATAAAAAGTGATAAAAAGTGATTGTAGAGTCACGAGATGTTTTTCTTTGGAAATTGCCCAGATCTAAATAGAAGATAAATCTTCAACATATTCCATCTTAATTTTCAGCCCGATAGACCCAGGCGGATTAACTCCCCCCGTTGGTGAGATTAACTCCCCCTACCATGCCATATTTAAAGACCTGCGAGCTTTAACCCTAACCTTACTAAATTCTCCTAAATCGTCTCTGCCAAATGGAGTAATTTGGAGGAGTGAGGGTCTTTGGAAGTTGAAGCATCAGAGGATTTTGCAGGATTGAGGGCATTAACCCTAACCCTGCCAGACGCAGCACAGTGCATCTGTGCTGACAGCTCCACTTTGCTAGACTCTCCACACAAGTCAATGTGACAAAGTATGCAATCTGATGCGTCTGGCAGGGTTCTAGCAAACATGCCCTGGAGGGTTAGGGTTAACCCCTTGCCACCGGTCGACACAAATACGTGCAGATTGAAAATGTCCACCTTGGCCGGTTGACTTCTATTTGTGCCAATCTCTGCAGTTCAATCCATTATTGGGGTATTGTGTATGTTATGCTTGGCTGCACAAGCCTCTTGTTTCCGTTTCGCTTGGCTGCACAAGCCGATCTGGCAATCCGGCCCCCCCCCCATATGATACCTAAGGCCAAGGGGTTTGCCTCTGGAGGAAAATGGAGGATCCAGGTCATCAGACCCAATCTGATGCTGGATGATTTCGTAGGATTGAGGTTAATGGGGGGTTTACCGAAACCCCCGGGAGGATTTTGCAGGATTCAGGCAATGGTCCCAGTAAAAAGAAATTGGAGGATTTTGGAATTAGAGGATATTGGAGGATTAAAGTTACATGTAGGAAAAATGATTAGGTTAATTAGGTTAACCCTAACCCCCTAGACCCTATTTGCTAGGAACCATCCTCAATCCTCCAAAATCCCCCTGTGCTTTAAACACCATTCATCTTAATAAATCCTCTAAAATCCTCCGCTTGAAACCCCATTCATCCTCAATTCTCCAAAATCCTCTTTTTCTTGAAATATCAATCATTCTAAATCCTCAAAAATCCTCCAAAACTGCAAGGAGGATTTTAGACCTGCACGCTCTACGAGACCCAACTTCGTCCTCATTTGTTTCTTTCCAGGGAGGATATGGATATGAAGATTGTCCTTGAGCAGGTCAGTCATCACCCTCCGGTCAGCGCCTTCCACTGCACCTCCCCGTACTTTGAGTTCCACGGCTCCATCTTCCCCAAGCTCAAGTTCTGGGGTAAGAGCCTGGAGGTTCTTCCCAAGGGGGTCGTAACAGTCACAATACCAAAGTGAGTAAAGCACTAACTCCCTTAACCCTTTCCTAATACCAATGACGAGTTGACTCGACAATGAAACCACACAAAGCAGCCGAACAACAGATATTATCTTCAAGCAAACTTGAATCCTCGATCCTGATTGGTCGATCCGTGGCAGCTGAGAGTGTGATAATAACCCAAATCACACGGCCCATATACACACTCCGAATTGCGCTGTTCTAATTCTACGAATTGCGCGATACGCAAAACGCAGTGCTGCACAATCCATTGGTAATTCAAAAGCTGCGCGTTTGCATCCCATGTGGATCGTCACGTCTGTTTCGGCGCACACTTGTTACGTTTTTTCCCGGATAGCTCCTGTTTCTTCTGACTGTTATTGATGTGTGCGTGTATGTGGTACAGGTTTCGCGCACAGCACCGTGCGTGTTCCATCTTTACTGCACGTCAAGTTTGCTTGAAGATAAATTTGTTATCCAACTTGCGCTCGTGGAACACGGAATAATATAGTGTGTCCGTGTCTCATATTCCACTCGGCCTTCGGCCTTGGGACACGGACACACGGACGCACTACATTATTCCGTGTTCCACTCGGCACTCGTGGGATAACTTATATTATCGCCATGTTTTAACAAACTCTAGTGTTTGTGTTTTTGGCTGTCCATACATCATCCTCATACCACTGGAAAGAGCTTTTTCAGATCTTTCTAATCGTGCTTTGAAATTTAAGCCCGGTTCATACTTCATGCATATGCAAATGCGAAGCGAATTTCATGACGTCAACAATTGAAGTTTCATTGTGACGTTCTCCGTTACCTTAACAAATTCGCTACCCATTCGCATGAAGTATGAACCGGGCTTTATTTGTCACCATTACTATATTTTGAGAAAACTGTATCCGAAGTTTCTTCCAGTCTTTTGTATGGAGTGCCATTTGTTTGTGTGACAAACAAGTTTCCTGTTTGGTAAAGTGGGCCAGAAGAGGAAACGGCCATATCCTTGCTATTTTAGCAGCTATGACTTTCATTTTTACACCACATGAAAGAGTAATTGACATGGAACAAACTTTGCACACTTTTTCTGTTTCAATCATCTCTTGAGGGTGAAATCTTTGGCTGCTTGAGTTGTTCACGCTTGACTGAACAAAGAATGTGGTACTGGGAGAAGATAAGCCAATAAACAATGTGGTCTAACAATCATAGCCGCGGTTTGAGGCGAGATCACTGGGCCAGTTGAAGTGTACATGTATAGCTGCATTCCCACATGCGTACACAGCCTATCCATTATTCAACCATATGTGACCCGCTCTAGAAAAAAGTATATTATGTCACAAAATATGAAAAATTTGTTTTATGTATGTTTGGAAAGCCCGCAATGTAAGCTTTCATTTGGTACATGATAGAGCTCCAAAGCTCTTTCCGTTCTGGAGATATCGCATTTTTGCATATTAATTGGTTCTATGGAGTTCAAATTGCACAACAGTGAAAACAGGCTTTGAAATATCTAGTTCTAATACAATGCAATGAAACAATGCACTCTAAAATGGTTATTTTTTCACTTTATTCTCTGAAATCAACATTGTTGTGCACCAAACCTGAAACTTTAGATATTTAAGATGTCATTAACCCTAACCTTCCCAAATCCTCCAAAATCCTCTTTGCAAAATGGAGGAATATGGAGGATTGAGGGCACTTGGAAGTTGATGCATCGGAGGATTTTGCAGGATTGAGGTTACTAGGGGTTTTTGCCCCTGCAGGAATATGGAGGATCCAGGTTATCAGGCTCAATGTGATACATGAGGATTTTGGAGGATTGAGGTTACTAGGGGTATGCAAAAAAAACCTGGAGGATTTTGGAGGATTCATGCTATGGTCCCCATAAGAAGATTTTGGAGGATTCAGGTTATATGGAGTTTTAACACTTTGAAATCAGAGGATGTTGGAGGATTCAGGTTACATGGGGGGAAAATGATGTAGGGAGTTGGGGTTAAAGACAAAAAGTAAAAAATGAATTAAAAAAAAAAATTTCACCCTCTCAACGTTGAAAGGGCCATTACACATAAATGCATTGCGCGACTTATATCACCTTTTTCTGGAGCGGGTCACATATTGTTCTTGAATAGGAGTGTAATGAATAGATGGGGCTTTTTCAAACAAAGAAGGGCTGTGCCTATCGAATATTCGAATATTTATTTTAAATTATCAAATATTTGAAAATTTGAAGGTGAAATGCCAAAGGAATTTTTATAACTAAATTGCATCTGTGACTTCGTGACTGGTTCAAATATTTGTATGACAGCAGGCTATCTATCTGTGTCACAAACACGTAATGATGAATGTACCTGTTCCTACTTTTTGTCGGGAAAATAAAATGTTCTCACCAGGGCTTTAAAAAAGTATTTCTGCATTTTTGCATGTGTGCTAAACCTTTACTAAATCATTCCTTGGTGGTTGCCCTAGTCATAAAAGTGAGAATCTATTATAATGAGCAGTTTTGTGTGTTCATTAGACTGCCTCTGTACATTCTTCACCAAAATAATATCGGCCGTCTGGACAAACGAATAATCAAATATTCGATCGAATGGAAGGTCGAATATTCAAATATTCAATTATTCAATTTGACTCTGCGCTATAAAAGAAAGGGTGGGGGGGCTCCGTGTTCGATGAATAGGGCCTCTACTGGTCAGTGTGCCACCTGTTCATGTTTACGCTTGATTGCACAGCCCTTTCATCGATAGTTCCGGCATACCAGTACACCATCGATAACAGCCCACCACAAGAGGTTAAACACCCATTAGGGCTGTCCCGAATACATGTATACCGAATATTCGATCGTCAAGATATGTACCCTCTGCCACCCTCCGCCACCCTCCGCCACCCTCCGCCACCCTCCGACCCCCTGCCATCCCCCTCTGCCACCCTCCTCTGCCACCCTCCGCCACCCTCTGCCACCCTCCGCCACCCTCCGACCCCCTGCCACCCTCCTCTGCCACCCTCCGCCACCCTCTGCCACCCTCCGCCACCCTCCGACCCCCTGCCACCCTCTGCCACCCTCCGCCACCCTCCGCCACCCTCGACCCCCTGCCACCCTCCTCTGCCACCCTCCTCCGCCACCCTCCGCCACCCTCCGCCACCCTCCGCCACCCTCCGCCACCCTCCGCCACCCTCCGCCACCCTCTGCCACCCTCCGCCACCCTCTGCCACCCTCCGCCACCCTCCGCCACCCTCCGCCACCCTCCGACCCCCTGCCACCCTCTGCCATCCCCCTCTGCCACCCTCCTCTGCCACCCTCCGCCACCCTCCGCCACCCTCTGCCACCCTTCGCGCCACCCTCCGCCATCCCCCTCCGCCACCTTCTGCGCCACCTTCCGTGCCACCCTCAGCGCCACCCTCTGCCACCCTCTGCCACCCTCAGCGCCACCCTCTGCCACACCCTCTGCCACCTTCCGTGCCACCCTCTGCCACACCCTCTGCCACCTTCCGCGCCACCCTCCGTGCCACCCTCTGCCACCCTCTCTGCCACCCCCGACCCCCAATTTCGTGACTAGCCCGGTGTAAAAACACTAATCAGGACTGCTCCAGGCTAGCAAACTTGCTTCTTAGGTTGCCCGACAGGCTAGTGAAAAAAATCTGCAACTTACCTATAATAGAACTATAATATGATATGAAGTTGCATTTGATGTGTTTATGAAGTTGCATGCACTTGCAGCTGGCGCATAAAAAAAACTTGATCAGCGAGTTTTGAATATTCGGTCAAACTCACTTTAATTGAATACTAAATTATTTAAAAATTAACAGCCCTCAAATATATAGCGCAAGGCCTGTACGAGCCTGTAATCAAGTCTATCGTCCTCCCCCCCCCCCCCCCCCCCAGGTACGGTGAGACCTACACGTGGCATAACCCAAGCAGCTGTCTGCACAACCTGATCGTAGGCAAGCTCTGGATCGAGATGTACGGCCTACTGGAACTCACCAACCACAAGACGGGACACAAGTGCTTCCTCCACTTCAAGCCAGCCGGCTGGTTCGGCCGGGATCTTCACAAGGTCGAGGGCTACATCACTGACAAACAGTAGGTGTTAAACATGTCGGGAAAAGACCAGGGGCGTGTCCAGGTTTTTGGTTTGGGGGGTGGCCTTGGGGGGGGGGGATCAAGAACAAGAAGTTGGTGTCTTTGCCTGGGGCATGTTTTCCTTCATCTTTTGATCTTTCCTGCTTCAAGAGGCATATTATTTTCTACCTTTAACTTTTGTAGTTCCATGCCTTGAGTGGCTTTGTAGCCTTGTTCACGGCAAACTTGCGTCCATTTTCATTCTCTTATTCCTGACCCCGCCTGCCATCCAAGTTCAAATTCAAGTAGTTCATTTTTCGATCCATTTACATGTCCCTTCCAAACATTTCCTTAACCCCTTGAGCTAGGGTATTATAATGGGGCGCCGGTATGCCAGGCCGGCTTGTGCAGCCAAGCGAAACGGACACAGTAACCCAACAAAGGATTGAAATTGCAGAAAATGCGGCTGTAGCCGTAAACCCGGCAGGTGGCAATTTGTGGAAGTGCCGTGGCCTAGTGGTTTGGCACATTGAATTCAAGGTCTGTGGGTAATTCTGCAGGTTGTGGGTTCGAGGCCTAGTCCTGGGCTTTGGCACTTCTACGCTTAATATGGGTAGAGGCATTATTAATGCCTTGCAGTGGACTAGTTACCCATCCCGACCCTATTCATGCTGTGAAGAGATTAGCTTATCTTGTTTCAGTGTGAGGGGCTGGTTCTTCCACATATTCCTAAGGGAGGAGTGGTTAATCTTTGGTCGGGCCAGGCCTTTGAAAAGCCCAGCCATGCCCGGGCCTTCGGGCTTTTACTCTTGCTATTGTGAGCCACAAATCACCTAACAATAGAGCATCAACTAATCAATAAAGCCCGGCCTCTGCCAGGCCAGGCCTGGTTGTAGCCCCTCCCACACTAATCTGTACCCATTCACAGCTGGATCAAAAGATGCCTCAGCTGTCAGTCAGATCTGGGTGAACAATGGGAGCCAGCTGGACTCCAGAATTAATGGACAGTTTATTGTGTACAATTAGAGGATTATAGAAGCCCGAAAGCCCGGGCTTTCCATTGGCTTGGCCAGGCTTTTCAACGGCCTGGCCCGACCACAGATTAACCCACTCCACCCTAAGTAGCCCACACCTCGAGTGCCCTTGGGCTTTGCATTAAAAGAAATAAATAAAAAATTGCAGAAAATGCGGCTGTAGCCGTAAACCCGGCAGGTGGCAATTTTCAACCCGTGGATATAGCAGGCATGCAACTTCTCCTCGAATCAGCTGATTTCCTCGTTTTTCACTTCCCACTTATGCCATTGAAAATTGAAAAACACTGTACAAAGTCTTGTGAAGATTGGAATTTCCTCGTTTTTGTGTGTTAATTCCAAGTTGCATGCCTGTATAGACGTCAACTGGGTTCAAAGGGTTCAACCTAAACAACCTAGGGTGAATGCAAAATCAGATTAAAATGGGAGGATTTGGGACTGTTGGGGTTAATGATCTTTGTTGTTCTTTGTGAGCAGTGACAGGAAGATTGTCCGGCTTTTTGGCAAGTGGACCGAGTACCTGTACGCCATGGACCCCGAGGGTTACGACGGAGCCAAGAAGGAGGAGAAGAAACGACACCATCGGCACTCCAACAGCGTCGGTCACAGCTCGGGCGGCCCTACAGATCATGTAAGAATGCCGCAGTCAGTGCTGGCGCCATGTGTTGCCGGGTTTCCTAACAGCAGATTGGTACTGCAGTACTTGTTCTGAAGCAACTGCTGTCGCAGAGATGCAACTTTTCCGATTTTAATCAGAATTTTAGGGGTGTGCATTTACGGGTAGTACGGGAATCGAGTACCCGATTTTAAAAAAAAAAAAAAAAAAAAAAAAAAATGGGTACCCATTAACTCTAACCTTCCCAAATCCTCTCAAAATCCTCTTTGCCAAACGGAGGAATTTGGAGGATTGAGGGTCTTTGGAAGTTGAAGCATCGGAGGATTTTGCGGGATTGAGAGCATTAGAGGATTTTTGCCTCTGGAGGAAAATGGAGGATCCAGGTCATCAGGCCCAATCTGATGCTGGATGATTTTGGAGGATTGGTTACTGGGGTGTTTATGAAAACCGCAAGAGGATTTTGGAGGATTCATGCAATGGTCCCCATAAGAGGATTTTGGAGGATTAATGCAATAGTCCCCATAAGAGGATTTTGGAGGATTCATGCAGTGGTCCCCATAAGAGGATTTTGGAGGATTCATGCAGTGGTCCCCATAAGAGGATTTTGGAGGATTCATGCAGTGGTCCCCATAAGAGGATTTTGGAGGATTCAGGTTACTTGGAGGAAAAATGATGTCGGGAGTTAGGGTTAAAGAAAGCCAATCTCGGAAATTGCTGTTCATATTGCTCGTGAAGGTTATATCTCTGTCTTGGATACTGTATTTCGATTGGCCTAGAACGATCACGTGTCCGGTCTATAAAAGCGACTGGCACACTCCAAGCATGATATCACATACATCAGCCAGCTATTGAGCTGTATCATTGGTTACCCATGCAGTTTTCACCTACGCTGTTGACGATAGTAAAGTATAGTGGCAGCTGTTTTGATCGCGTGATTTGTTTCAGTTAATTTTCACCGAGCAAGGCAAGTTGAACTGAAGAAAAAAACTGGGTTTTGCGATATAACGAAACAATTGTTGACTGCTGTGATGTGGGATATGACGTTTTTAACACCCTCGTTAACGAAAAGCACCCTCGGCTTAGCCTCGGGTGCTATGCATCCCTCAGGTGTTAAAAAGGTTTTGCATGGGTGCTTTTGTCCCACGTATGACATACCTTGTGACGAGGCAAAAATGTCTGCTGGTATGTGATGGTGAATTGACCTTCTACAGCGTGGTTCAAAAAAACCTACACACTTTTTTAATGGAAAATATCCGGGAATTGGGGAATCATAGTCAAATTGTTTTAGCATATTCGTAAACTACAATGTATTAGGTGCAGATTGTGTTAAAAATAAAGCTCAAATAGAGAAATGGTCAACAACCAGTTTGTCCACATGCAAGTTAATGGTATTTGGTATTTAATAAAATACATTTTAGCACCGCGTGCACAAACTCAAACTCCAATAAATGTAATTAGGCCTACATTGATCACAGTCATCCGCTCTGTCAATGAAAGAAAATAAGTGTTTACAGTGAATAGCATTTGACACAATAGAACAGTTGAAGTGTTTGTTATGTTGTGCTTTTGTTTCTTCCCGGGTTAGTGAATACTTATTACTTATACATCCTGGGTGGACCTATGAGTACCGATCTTTGTAGCATGCATGACTCCTATAGACTTTGGCGTTGACAATCTGTCTTTTTGCCATTTTTTCTTTAAACCGATGCCATTATTTTGGTGATGTTTTTTTGGAGTTTTCTTTTTAACACAATTTTCACCATATACCACGCAGATGGTGTAGTTAATAAATAGGTTAAAACAATTTGGCCATATTTCCCACAATTCGGTCGATTCACAACTCAGTGCACCACCAGCTGCAAGCCGGGAAAGGCCATTTTCCCACTTGCGGGGTCGACATCGCGTCTATCGCGTTGTATTAGATGGTGGACAGTACAGCAATATGGATTTCGCGCGAATGCGAGTGGATGATTTAAAGCAATTTTTGACTAATCGGGGAATTATACCTTGTGCGGGAAAGAAGAGAGAGGAGTTGATATATTTAGCGGAGAAGGGGGTGTAAGAAGTATGATTTCATAGAACCGATGTTGACTTTTTCCCATGATGCACTGCGTAATTTGGCCTCTCCCTGGCTTTGCCGCTGGCGGCGCACCGAGTTGTGAATCGACCGAATTCCGAGAAATTTTCCTCTAAAAAGTGTGTAGGTTTTTTGAACCACACTGTAGAATTGAACTCTTGCTCATGAATATGCATGAAGTACCGTACTTAATTGAATATGTGCTCTTTCATTTTCCACCTCGACCAGTCAGATTGACCAAACCATCCATCTTTTGACCCGTTCACGCAGGTCACGCACGAAAGCTTCGTCAACCCAGAAGGCGAGGAGTTCAATGATGCCCAGCTTTTGTGGCACAATACGCAGAGACCAGACAATTCATCACAGGTAACGGGGCAAATTGAACTCTCCTTCCATCAAAATCTATCTACATCCACCATTCCATCAAAATCCATTCTGCTGAAGCAGAATTTGAGTCACTGGCTCTTAATTACTCGGGGACCAATGGACAAATTTTTGAAGTTCGCACCTCAGTAACATCTCCAGTTGTCACGTTGCACTCCTGAATCACAAACAATAGAATGCCAACAAACTTTTGGGAAAAAAGGGAAATTCCTATCCGGCTCCAAATTACCGTGGCAGCCAAGTTTATAACACCATAGATCAGCGCAAATAGCAGAAATATCAAGAATGGATGGCTTTATGTAGCTCCGATTTAATTTTAGGCCATCGGCCTGGGGGGTTGGTCGGTATCAAATGAGGGAAATAATGCTCATGGTGATTTTTGGCAAGGTATGCACCCCTTTAGTTGGAAAATATGTGATAGCATTTAAGCGGTGGCAGCTTTTTGGGTGTTATCACCCTTTTTTATAAAGAAAAATGACCACCATGCTTGTTACCACATACAATTTATCCGGTAAGAAGCATATTGGCGGCCATTTTGAAAAAGAAAATTAAAAAGTGATAACACCCAAAAAGCTGCCACCGCTCACGCTGCAATGCTATCACACATTTCCCAACTTCAGGTGTGCATACCTTGCCAAAAATCGCTATGAGCATTACTCCTCTCGATCATTTGATACCGGTGGCCCAATTTTTGGACCGAGGCTGATGGCCTTTTTGTTCCAATTTACATTGTTGAGTTTGATTTCAACTGGGCAAAGCCACAGGTGTTAATACGTCTCCATTTTTTGGTTCTTTATTTTGTTGGTTTGTATTGGTCTCTTGCAGTATTATAACTTCACGCTCTTTGCAATAAGACTGAACGAGCTGACGGAGCAGATGAAGACGTACCTGCCATCGACAGACTCCAGATTCCGTCCCGACATCCGGTGTATGGAGAATGGTGACATAGGTATGCATATTTTCGTAGTTAATCTTATTGGGATGGTTGGACGCTAGTCTTTGAGCAAGTTAACCTCTTGAATACGGACGACGGCCTTAGCTGCGGTTTGAAAAAGACCACCTGGCTGGTTGGCGTTTATACACGCGTTCCTGGGCATACTCGATCCATTCATGTTTCAGCTATATTGTTCTTGAATGGGAGTGTAATGAATAGATGGAGGTTTTTCAAACAAAGCTTTCATTCACACGAAAGGGGGGGGGGCTCCAAGTGCGATGAATAAATAGGACCACTCTATTCAGTGTGGTGTTTATTGTTTGTGTTTACGCTTGGCTGCACAGCCCGTTCTTGGCATATATGTGACCGGCTCTGCAAAAAGGGGTATTATGTCGCAAAATTTGAAAAATGAGTTATATATATAGAGTTGAATTTGTCACATCCTAAGCTTTAATTTGGTGTAGGTTTGACCCCTGTGGCATTTTGTGTTCTCGAGATATCTTGACATTTGTATACTCATATTTTCCAATTTGAGGGAAGTGCGCTTAGAGATATAGGCCTTTAAACACAAAAAGTGCAAATAAATCAGATAGAAGTAATTTTTATCAACATATATTTGTTCATCTTTATTAATCAATATTAATGTTTCTGAAAATAAATGATGAAAATATAGATATAACAGAAGCTAACAAACCCAAAACAAAACAAATCACTTATGTGAAGATTTGTTTGCCCGCTTCACATA
This sequence comes from Hippasteria phrygiana, assembly GCA_037893225.1. Taxonomy (NCBI): domain Eukaryota; kingdom Metazoa; phylum Echinodermata; class Asteroidea; order Valvatida; family Goniasteridae; genus Hippasteria; species Hippasteria phrygiana. The sequence goes on from JAZGUH010000184.1 coordinate 1,659,660, forward strand.
GAACAGCCCTGTGTGTGTTTTCACATAGTGCGACATAATACTCCTTTTTGTAGAGCGGGTCACATATACCAGCACCCCCATCAGTAACAGCTGGACACAAGTATAATTATGGCATTGCATTATACAATAAATATAGAAGTTAGCAATAAAAGTAATGACATGTGGAGGAGGAAAGAAAATTCCCATCACCCGAAGGTTCAGTTAGCCTATGGAATAGCCGCTCGTGCAACACAATGAGTGTCTATAGTATGTGTGCAGATCCGGCGATTAATTATGCAAGACAAACGCCTCTTGACCTCTAGATCTTGACCAATCAGCCTCCTCCTTTTTTTGTAGACCTTTGTCAAATGCTTTTGCCGCCTGCCAGTGGGGAGCTGAATGAATACATGCCTGTCTTTTACAATCGCGCGGATTCCACTCTTTTGTACCTCGGTTAGCGCTGGAAATGATACATTCAGGGTCTCCAAAACTAAGGAAAAATACATTTCCAGGTCTGAATCTTCATCAGACACAGACTCTAGCTCCGTGGAGGCCGCCATGATGAATACAGAGAAACGGGGTCAGCGGACACCTATCAACCAATCAGTACCTTTGTCCACATTTCTGATCGAAAGTTTGCAAAGTCCACTCCGATTGGCTGGCGCGCGGGGTCGCATAAATTAGCATGTCCTCATATATTAGACGTTGATGCAATGCAACGTATGATACTCAGTCTAAGGTTCAGTGTGCCATGAAATGATTTTCATTATTAAATGATTTTCAGCCCAACGGTGCATTTTCAAGGAATGATACTGTGCGTTATTATTATTATTCTATTTTGTTTCTGATCTTTCCAAGGGTATCATTTCCAGGATGAGCACTTTTTGTAGCCTAATTTAACCAGTTCGCGTTGGAGGAGGTGTTAACATGCTCTGGCTGTTTTTATACACGGGCATGGCTGACGGGTTAAAACGTCAAGCTTGCCTCGACTCACCTCCGGGTGACTCTCAACACGCTAATCCCTCATTTGTTTTGTACACACAAAGTCCGAGAAGTCTGTGGAGGTGGACCGTGTGTTGAACTTGTACTTGGCTGCTGTGCATGGCCTGTTGTTCTACAATTTACGCTCTGGTGGGCGCACCCGGAGTATTGAAATATATGAGGTTTCGGCAAGAAATATTGCACAAATACTGTTGAAATGACTCTTGCAAATCAGTATTTGTGGCGTTTGGCTGTATATCAGAAGTTGGCTGCTATATTTTGCCTTTTTTTTTTTATCGAAATTTTCGGCCAAAATAATCCCGGCGCGAAGTGGTTAAGACATACATTATTTGTTCGTGTTTCCCTCATCTCAGATTCTGCCTCGGATGAGAAGCACCGACTGGAGGAGAAGCAGCGAGCGACACGCAAGCACCGGACTAAGGCCAAGGATGCCTGGTCTCCCATGTGGTTCCGCATGGACATCAACCCCAACACAGGCGAGCAGGACTGGGTCCTCAAGGGCAACTACTGGCAACGCAACTTCTCCAAATGCCCCGACATATTTTAACCCTAAACCTACCTGAATCCATCCAAATCCATAACCCCTGTTTTGGAGGATTTCGGCGGATTCGGGATACCTCCATATTGAAAACTGGGGGGGGATTTTGATGGATTGAGGATTGTAAGCCTAGCGGTACTGCAGGATTTTAATGGATTCAGGATATGTTGAGCAGTCACCAAAACCGACTTTTTGTGCATGACAACATAGGTGGATTTTGGCGGATTCAGGATACTTTCTAGGAAAGTTAGCCGAGGCGTTAGGGTTAATGCAAAGTGTGGGTTAGGAATATTAAGAAAACAAAAATACACAATTGGTTTCATGAAGGAATGAGTGTAACAATTGGAAGCCCCTTTCGGATGTCATGGTGCGTTTAATCTCTGGAATACGGACGACCATAGCCACGGTTTGAAAAAGACCACCTGGTCGGTTGTTGTCTATATGCGCATTCCTGCACGTACTCAATCCATTGTTTGCCTATTGTTTGCATTACGCTTGGCTGCACAAGCCCGTCTTGGCATACCAGTACTTCATCAATAACTGCTGGACAGAAGCAGTTAAGGAAAACGGCAGAGTAGCACGGTTGAAAAAATCTAGGCCCGAACACGGACGAGAATTTGTGTCAACTTGGAGTGGCATACATGTAGCTCTGTGTTTTAAATAACATCCGGTGTTTATTATCGTCGAGCCAAAGGGGAATCCCTGAGCGGCTTATCGGAAGATGGGCAGAGTTTCTGCATTTTCAGGGATGGTTTGGAAACTGAGCTGTTGATCTGATGAAGGTGAACAAATGAAAGTTACGTTGAAAATGAGCTCTTCGTTAGCTACATCGCAGTGCAAAGCTTACTTATCAGTCCGTGCTTTATAGGAAGCCGACTAGTACAAGGTGGAAACAAAGTTACTTCCAAAGATGAAGATTGATTTTTTTAGATGGCGAAACAGCATTTTGTACATAGATCTACAAGAGACCGTGCTTGTCACATCTATACTTCCGCATCACATGCACTTGGCTTCAGTTGCAAGTCTAAGTGATTGTGTAGATTTTCCCACGACAGCTTGAGAGAGGGCCACAGCAGTGTACTCGCTGATAAACCGTCATAAAGAACAAGACTCGATATATGGGCACGTCTGACCCCAAATTTATGGAATGACCCATGTACATGTAGGTATTGTTTGCAGCTATTAAAAGCACCACCATTTAACAACTGGCCTGAACCCCTACCCCCACCCCACCCCCAGTTGAAGAAAAAAAAAGTATGGATGCTATGTTGACACTGAAACAAACATTTTGGTAGTGTAATCCAAGAAAAATCATCGTTGGCTGATTTTTTTATTATAAACTTTTCTGTGTGAATTTCACACGCTCATCATTTGTGTAAATAAAAATGAAACGAAGAATGTCCTTTTACAGTTGCAATTTGGTACAGTCGAAGGGGAAAAAAAGAAAAATATTCCCAGAAATTGTGTACCGAGACTTCAATCCTTCAAGTAATGGTGTACAAAAAACATACTGGGGTATTCCATTACATTTTCCAACTTCAGATCGCTGCATTTCGGTATTAACTCGGGCTCTTTGAGTCTTTGTACAACCTAACTCAAAATTGTATCTTTTCACATTACATGTCTTTTGATATCGAAAATTCTAAGATTCATATTTGTCGCCCCCCCATATACCATTAGACCCAAGGAGAAATAGGGTACCTCTATATTTTGTGCCCCCTGTCCCCTAATTTACCGTTTTAAAATGTACTAGGTAAGCCGTTTAGAAGGAGAGTGTGAAGTGACAGTAACAAGGTACTTACGAGTAATTGTACATTTGATGTGTATCCGAAGTTGAAATGGGTATGCGTATTTTAACTTTTGTAAACAAAAGGTCAGATATTCAGGGTTGTGGCCATGTGGTTTCGTTTTCTCTCTTTTAAAAAAAAATTATTCTTGGTAAAATTGGTGCAAGATTGTGTTGCTGGTTTATACATTACACAGTTGGGTTCTTGCTGTGGGTAGGCAGGCTTGCTTGGACTCTTCCATTCCGTCAAGCATGTACGTGTACATGAGGTCGGGGACCAGACTAGTACGCAGCCCTATGCCAGTCAATATGTCTTGCACCATGTTTACGAAGCTTCTCAAATGAGCAGCCTTCTTTTTCTATTGTAGAAATTATCATTTAATCTTGCCCTCTGAGATGTGTGCGATTAATTAAATATTTCGGGCAGTTAAGCCAGGCCGAGACCGATGTATATTCAGTTTTGCAATAAATGAAATGGTCAAAATGTACAACTTGAAAAGCAGCATTTTTCGTGAATGTTACTTAACGGCAGCCGTCGGTAAGTTATTTCTTGTAAATGCCGTATTACGAGAAAGTAGTAATTTTGACTCATTCTGCCCGAGTGAGCTGTCGTTTAGAAGTGAAGTTTGTAAAAGTAACAAAGCTTTGTGGACGTTACTCGGTCAGGTATGCTGTTTCAGATAAAGGGTGAAAATAAACTATGAACTTTTGTTTTGTACACATATAGAGACGAGTCTGGCTTTTTGGAAAAATCAGTGAGGTTGGGATGTGATACAGCAGGCTATGCAGTATTTTGAAACATAATGTTTGTGTAAATACAATCGCTGAATTCAGCTAAGGCCAAAAAAAAAATAGTTGTTGCCCTAAGAAGTTGTCACAAAAGTCGGGTCGCATTTTTTTAAAAGAAAATTTCAAAATCTCACCTTTCCCCCCCACACAAAATGAACAAGTTTTATTAAAATAATGCATGTATACACATGATGAATGTTTGCGAGTGCGATAATAAGAATAATTTCATGAGGTGCAATGTTCCATTCCACGAGGCTTCGGAATGGAAAACTCCATGTCACCTCATGAAACATTCATTATTTGTTTTATACAACACCTGAGTAAATCCTCGTCATCTGATTGGTCAGAGTTTGACCGATGGCGTGACCGTAAAATGGAAGTTCTATTCACCATTTAATTTTTTGCCTTATTCACTGAATTCATTCATGACATTTTAATGGCATATCAAGGTGGGGGGTGGGGTTGGGCCTACAAAAACGTGGTTACCTTTTGAACCAAAACCTGGATGCACCTCTGCAACATTCGTGTTATTTTGTTCCATCTAATGTAGCTCACGCTCCATGTTTAGGCATCGGGTTGGCCTGCTTTCTTCACCTTAAACGTCTGTGACCCACTTTTGAATTTGTGTGATACATGTATTAAAACCAAGTCACCCCAAAATGTTAAGCATTCGTGCTTGTTTCCCTGTTAAAGGCCGATTTTAATTTAACTTTTCTCTAAACAATTGATAAAATATGCACACAAAAAGAGAGCAAATTCTAGTCCATCTATTGTTTTAATTAATTTGGCGAATTCCACGAGGTATATACAGTCAGACGTCTGAAGCTCAATTCTGCTGGTTCCATCTACATGTAGTCAAGACCATCACAAGACCAGGGGCCAATTTCATAAAGCTGTTAAGCGCAAATGCTTCCTTAATAAAAACTGGATTACCAACCAGATTTCCATGTGTGGAATATTGCTTTTGACTGGTATTCAGCTGTTGTTTGCTTAGCATGAAAATTACATGCACTTTTGGCTGGTAACCTGTTTTTACTAAGCAAGACATTTTCATGCTAAGCAAATTTTTGTGCTTAACAGCTCTATGAAATTGGGCCCTCCTTGTAACAGGCATAAACCATGACATAGGAATGCTTTTATTACAGTTCATTTGAATAGCTTAAGACTTGAATGAAGACTGCTGGTCTTGTGATGGTCTCGACTACATCGCTGATGTGATGTTATAATTAATAAGCCAACCTGTGGGGGGGAAAAATGCGTCTTTTCAGCTTTAATCACGGGTTTGTACATCTGTACGCTGCATGTCGCTATCGCGGCACTTTTCCAAAACAGTTTACCCATCAAAGTGGTAGAAATGGAACAGAATCTTAAAATTGTGCACCGCGACAAACGGAACAAAATACATGTATATATAAATATATGACGTCAGATGTGTGCAGCGATACTCCGATGGAAACATGCATGGGTTGGATTGAAGAATTGAGCTTCACACGGTTAATGTGCCTCACTCCACTATCTTGAAAAGGAAGTGAGCGGCCATCGTAAAAAATATTGCCAGACTGGCACTGAAATTAATGTTTAAAAGGGCCCGCTTTCTTTTATGAAAAAGTCACGATGCTGAACATGTTTTTTAAAATTATGCCTTAATGGTCATTTTTGTATTTTGAAGCAGGTATTATTTACAAGTGTAGCTGATTGGAAAAAAAATAATTCACTATAAGGACGAGTAAGGGATGACATCTTTATTAAACGTGCTATTATTTGCAGCACTGGTATACCCCGTCGGGTGCCTGTGATAAACTTATGAATTCTTGATTTGTGATTCCATGTTGATCAGGCAATTATACGCGGTACAGTGCATTGCAATTGAAAATTCACACTGTGAATGAGGAATTTGGTGAAAAGAATTTCCATTCACAACTTCCCCCTTGCAAATTCAAGTGGTAATTTGTTTTCACATTTTGTGAAATGAATGCCCTTGGAAGAGAAAAAGTGTGAAGAGAGATTCCCATTTTGAGGTCAACTTTCAATTGCAATGTACTGTACCTCAGTGAAAACAGCGGTACCACTATGACTGCCTGTTTAATAATGATGTCGTCCCTAATGGTTTGATACTATAACAGGTGTCTGTTGTGCTAACCTTGACTCATCGTTGTTTTTGTTTTTCTAACTGTCCCATATAGTGCACCGAAGTGATGACGTCAATGCAATGTTTGGAACCAGAATACTTTTATGTGTTTGCATGACTGGCTGTTAACAAAGGAACAGTCGAAATTTACATTTGTTTGGAACCAGTTGTCATGCCAACTGACGTCAGTACTCTATTAACCAAAATTCAACACTGCAGTAAACAATGGCGCATTTTTTTGTACTTAAAACATTTTGAACATAGCTGGTCACAAGTAACTGCCTTTGTCAAAGCTCATTTGAATAGATTGTGATTGGGATTAGGACAGATTTGCAGAGACTTGTGATGGACTCAACTATAGAGTACCGAAGTCTGACGTCAGTTGCCATGGCAATGGTTTCAAACACATGCAGTTTAGAATGTATTCTGGTTCCAAACATTGCATTGATTGACGTCATCCCGTCGGTACTCTATATCTCTGATAGCTACAACAAAACATGGTGTTGGATTTGGAACGGTTAGGGTTAATGAAATGAAAATAATCCATTTATTGTTAGCTTTTCCAAATTTACCGTCATTTTAGCAAAATATCACCTTCACACCAACAAAAATCCAAAGGGAGAAAGCGATCCAATGTGTTGACGCCAATTGTGTACAGTGAAGTTTTGGCAAAGATGGCGACGCCCATTAACACTTGTACGATAGGTCCTGTATAACCAGTAATTGATTTAAACATAACGAAAGTTGTCGTCCACACCTAGAAGTGCCTGAAACCATTCACACCTCTCCACTAATTGTTTTCTGTCCCACAAGAGGCTGATATACTTGCACCATTATCTTTGGTACAAAGACTAGAGGAAAACTCTTAATTTGTGAGTTGTGGCTCGTGTTGGTGAACAGTGTATTTGCGGATTCGTCTTTCTAGAACTACAAAATTGTTCAAGAAATTCCAACCGATGTCAAATATCTGTGTGCTGTGGCTGAAAGTGGCACTTACTACTGAAACACCCCCACCTGCTTTTGCCTCAACATTTTTAATTCCTAAATTTATTTCCATGATTTTTTATTATACCAGAAAAAATGCCTAAATTTGTTAATTGCAGTCAGCAGCGTAGCCAGGGCTGTCTCCGTGGGGGGGCGCTCAGTGATTTTTCTTTATAATGCTATTATTTTCTAAATTTTTAGTAGGGGGGGGGGGGGGGGGGGCGACTGGAGGGGCGTGCGCCCCCCACTGATTGCAGGCGTGAGATGTCGGGATTTTTCCGGAATTCTTGAGGTGTTACAATAAAGGTGTTTTTAACCTGTAAAAGTTAATATAGACCAATATAAAACAGGTATTTGAAGGGGTGCCTTTAGGCAAATACAAACCATAGACCCTACTTTGCTCTGGCGTCCTCGGTGACCCCCAAACACTGCAGATTTCCTGTTTTTTAAATTTTTATTCCGGCCAATCTCAACCCTGTAATTGTTTTTACTGAACCGCCTTGAAGTGATCACTGTACGTGCAAAAATTAATAAGTTGCAATTTGGTTAGCAGTTCTCCCACAAAATCGAGCCGTCTTTGATGTGAAGTTCCCAACTGCACATGTGCTGTAGTAGTATTTATCTGATTTAGCGAAATTCATGACGTGGTCAAGAATTAAGCCAGTCTCGGGCAAAATAACAAAATTAAAAAGCGTGACATCATTTTACAAAGATGAAAATAGGAGGCCCTTTTCGTTTGTTTTTAGATCATGCCAGGCAGTATTTTCCAAAATGGCCGCCCAATTTTTTTTTCAAGACCACTTTCTGTGACATTGTTGTCCCCCAGTCTATTCAAAACATGTAATAAATCGACTGGTAGGCATTTCCAAGCTTCCTTTTGCATTTTTGTAGAGAAGAGTAGACAAATTGTCGTATTGGAAAGCGAAAGAGGGAGGAAAAAGAAATGTTGACCGTGCTGGCTCCAACATGGTTTAGGCTGAATAAATAACAGTATAATGCTAAACATGAACTTTTCGGTTGCTTATTGGATTTCCTAGATTCAGCCATTAACCAGTCTCTTGCCGTAGTCATGTACGCATTTGTAAAAAACAGTAATTTTGGCATTATCAACATGAACTTAATATTTATTGATTTCTGTGGCATTAATTTGTTTTCTTCAAATGACTAGCAGTAACATATGTAAACTTATATGTATAATTGTAAATTTAATCATAAATCGGGGTTTCTAGGCGACAGGATTGATCTTTCAATTCTGGAGAGAAAATAAAAACAAAACTCTTAACAATATGCTTCATTGCTTGTAAATGTTTTGGATTTGATTTGTGTGATTTTTGAAAATCGTTTTGTTAATCAGAAAAACATAAATCGGGGGAAAATTCATTAAAATGTCTTTTTTTTTTACTGAACTGTGGTTAAAGGGCATTAACCCTATTTATCTTTCTGAAAATTTGAGGACAATCCTTTTTACCCAACATAACCTCAAACTTGAGGTCAATAGCCCGTGTGATTTTGGCCCCATTTTTTAGCTTGCATCAAAAAATGCAAGGGGTACATACATGTACCCCTTATGATTTTTTCCCACAAAATATTTTTGTTTCGTCCAGCTGTAATTACAGGGTCATGGTCTTTAGTTTGTTCGTTGTCTTTGCTGTCAATTTGAGAATTTTTTTTTGACCAAAAAAACTGATCGGGAGTACCTCTTCAATGTATAAGCTTTAAAAATGTTGGCCAAAAAAATATTTTTCAATATAATGGAAAGCACTTCGGAATAAAAGTAAGAGAACCTTTTGGGTTGGAACTACACATCTGTCACCGAGGCAATTATGAAAAAATTAAAGTGATCAAAATCTTGACAAATTCTTTAAACTTTTGTTTATTTTTTTAAAAGCAAACTTGGGTGCTGTATTCTTAACTTGAGATCAATAGACCAATTAAGTATTGGACCATAGTCGAGGCAATGATTTGTCAATACATCAAGGAGTAGGTCAGAGTCAAATCAACTGAATATTCGGTTGTCCGGACGGCCGATTTTGGGGTAATTCAATGTATGTTCAAAGGCAGTGTAACGCACGAAAACTGCTCATTATCATCATTATAACCGATTCTCACTTTTATGACTAACACGAGCACCAAGGAATGATTTAGTATAGATCAATCAAGCGCACATTCAAAAATGCTGAAATCCCTTTTTTGCCCTGGTGAGAAAATTTAATTTTTCCGGAAAAAGTAGGAACGGGCACATTCATCATAAATAATGTGTTTGTAGCACAGATAGATATAGCCTGCTGTCATACAATTATTTGGACAGGAATCAGTCACAAAGTCATGGATGCAATTTCGTAATTTTTTTTTCCTTTGCATTTTTAACTCGAGTATTCAACACAGCCCTATCGAGGAGCAGGATTTAATGGTTCAGTCTTTTTCTTGCCACATGGGGGCACTTTTCCCAAGACACCGAGACCCACCATCGAAGCAGGTTCTTCAGAAACACCCTCCCATCTTGCATTGAAGCTGGCTGTCTCTGCCAATAGAGGGCACTGTTCACGATATCAGGGGCGGCAGTAGGTCCTTGAGGTCCCGCTCCCGTGACGACACCCAGCGTCGCATGAGAATTTCCTGGACTCTGAACCGGGGGATGCATTTGGGCGACTGCAAGTCCCCATCGCTCAGATCGGACGGCCGGATGACGTAACAGAACATTACTTCCTGTGGAAAAAGAAAACACACGTCCACTCAACAAAAGTGTTGTAGTCGAGACCTGGAAGCCCGAGACCTGGAAGCCCGAGACCAGGAGGTCCGAGACAAAAAAACCAAGACCAAGAATCACATGTCTGAGACCAGGAGCGAGACCTTCAGGTCCGAGACTGAGACCTCAAAACATTTTAATTAAATTACATAATACAAAAAGAAATAAAGTAAGAAAAATCAAAATGACGTGTTCAAGTAATGCACGTGGTAATTATACCGTTGATGCTTTTTGAAAATAATTTATTTCTGGCACTTACAAAAAGAGTTTCTAATATCTAATATCGGTTTTAACTCGCATACAAAGAGGATACTATGGCTCCAAGTCCTACCGAAATGAAGAAAACTGACATCTACAAACTATGTACAGACAGCACTGGACAAGAAGTTCTAGAACCAACCTTAGCCACAGTCTCCGTGATCCGGTCCATACCGGTCAGAGCCGGCCAGGTCAGGGCGGGGTTGGCATCGGAGCTATTCCATGATCCTTCAGTCACCGTCTGGACGATGACGGAGTAGCTGCCATGATAGAAGGGCGGCCCGTGCTTGTACAATACTGAATTTTTAAAGAAAGCAAAAACAGGAATTTGAACAGGAGTCTGGAACGAGGGACGTCAGGTTGGGGCAGTCCACTTTATCTCAGGTTTCATGTCAGTGACCCAGGTTCGAATCCCGCCATCAGTTTTCAATCCCTTCCTAATTTCTGAATATTCCCCCGACAGGGATGAGATTGTCAATTATTAAAAGTCTTAACATTTGTGAAATGCCTTAAAGATGCATATCTTTGTATAATAATAATGTCTTTCTCTCGGATTCCAAAATCTGACTTCAGATAAAAGTCTGAACATGAGGGAAACATCCCACTAGAGCCAAAACAGGCAACTCCACTGCCTTTTGTTGTCAACACACCAACACCTTTGCCAGCTTCTTATCTTTGTAATCCATTAGCCAAACAATTGCTTGTAATCCTTAAGTAAACACTTCCAGGCTGGGATTTGCTGGTACTACTCACAGCGTACAAATCACCTCTCCGATTCGTTCAAGTTTATTATCGTTCTCAGCTTTCCAGCGGCCGTTTTTCATGATTCAAAGTTTTTTAAGTAGTTACACAGGATAGAAAATCTGAACTGAGGCATTTTTTTTACAATAAAACTAAGAATTCTTGCAGATGTTTCTGTGTTAAATATAACTCATATAGCTAAGAACTTAAGTCAACAAAGGATTAACTGATAGTATCTTCAGTTTATTGACACAAGATAAACAATGTAAACAACATAAAATCTCAAAAAGGCAGTGCTCCTTTCCGAGTTAGGGCCTTCTAACTCGGAAAGCTCTAGTGGGATGGGGACAGTATAAAAATCTCATGTCTGCTCCTACCTGGGACAATGTTATATCATGATAAGAAGTGACCGTGAAGTCCCGAACCTTGCAACTTCCAGACTTGTAATCAAGTCAATCACAAGTCACTTCACAGTGAGCAAGTTCGATCAAGGACTGTAGTTAACCACAGTTCGACTAACTCTGATCGAAGGCACGCTAGTCGACGATGGTTGGACTAGTCTAGTCGACGATTCGCGACCAGCCTACCGAGGTTGGTCGCATCGCTGGTTACCAATAGCCGTTTTTAATAGCACAGTGCAGAGAGTACCAGTTATCAGAAAAATGGCAAAAAAAACTTTCAGCAGCAGTGAACGATCGTTTGATATACTGAGCAAATATCGTCCGTCTCACTTTCATCTATGAACTCGTCCAAAAACGTAAACAAACTAGCCACCGCCATTTTCTCATGGTCGCGTTGACATGACAATAGTTCGACTAGAGTCGTTAGCACTTCAAATTTAGTGCTCATGCACTACGTACACGTATGCACGTCACGAACCAACCACTAGTTAACCATCCTTGATCGAACTTGCTCAATTCTGGTCTCAAGCCATGTAACAAGCTATTCAAACACACTATATAACAAAAGTATTCCTTTGTCATTGTTCATCCCATGTAGCTTGTGAGCTGACTTGTGATTGACTTGATTACAACTCTAGCAACCTCTATCAACAAAGAGAAAAGGGAAGGTGAGCTGGTCTCACAGACGGTGGAGGTTACCCCACCTGGGTCTATAAGTCTAAAAATTTGAATAATTTATTTGGTATCTATTGAAGATTTATCCTCTATTTAGATCTGGACTTAGGAAAATCTTAAGGGTGGTTGGTAAGGCTGGCAACCTAAAATGTGACCAATCCCACAGCCTTTCTTGTAGCCCTTTATCTAGAGTGACTTTTAACCTTGTATTGGACGACTTCCATGAAAAAAGCCTCTAAAACTGAACATGTCTTCACTGTTTTGTATTCGCAGGTTTTTCAGGCTTTTGAGCTTAGTACATTTTTGTGGAATCTTTTGCTTTCGGTGCTTAGGATAAACTGTTGTATGCCAGTTTTGGCTTTAAGGGTATTCATCATGTGTCCAAGGTAATTTGTCTTCCTGTATTTTACTGTTTTTATGAGGGATTTCTTGGTCAGTGCTTTTTGAAGGACTCGTTTGTTGGTCATTTTGGCTGTCCATGGGATGCTCAGCATTCTCCTGTATGTCCACATTTTGAATGCTTTGAGTCGGTTGGTTGAATCTTTCGTCAATGTCCATGTTTCTGCTCCATATAGTACTGTTGTCCAGATGTAGCATTTGATTAGTCTTAGCCGTGTTTTGATGTTGATGTTCCTTGATGTGAAGATATGTTTCCTTTTATTGAAGATAGATTTGCCAATACATTGTAGCTATCCTTCGTTTGATTTCATCCTGGCATCGCCCATCTTCTGTTATTTGTCCTAAGTAGATGAATGAGTTGACTTGTTCCAGTTCTTTCCCGTCAACCTGGATGCTGGTTTTTTACTTATTCTTGCTGATGACCATTGTTTTTGTCTTCTTGACGTTCATTTTTAAGCCCATGTTTTTCACTTTCTTCTTTGATTTTGTCCACAATGTTTTGTAGATCCCCTTCTGATTTTGCAATGAGGACTGTGTCGTCTGCATATTATATCAAAGATTATTCACATTAAATCCTCCCACATTCACCCCTCTGTAATCTTCAATTTCTCTGAAGATCATTTCTGTGTAGATGTTGAATATCCCTGTAACAAAACTGCCTACGTGCACTGACCTGTACAGAACGAGCTCATTATATCAGCCAGCTGGGCGTTACCGCAACTTTCAGACAATATGAAATGATCCCTTTACTCACCGAAATGAGCGCCGTACTTGATTCCATCCCTCGGCACCCAGCCCTTGCTCCGGTAGTAGTGGTAAGCGACGTAGCTCCCTACAAAGTTCCTCTGCCTCGAGCAGAAAGCCTGCCACATCTCCGTCAGGTCCAGGGCTTTCTATCAAATAGAAGCGTGATCCATAACTGGTAAACATTTGATGAACATTTTAGAATTTCACAAATTAATCAAAACAGTCCTAAAAAATTCCACGGAAAATTTCAAAAAATTGTGAGAAATTTCCCACCCATTGCAACCCCTAGTTCCATCAAAATCTAATTCATTCCCTCCAAAAGTTTATTCCTTTCCCTTTTGACAAATGAAGTGAATTCACTTACGATAATGTCTTTTTGGGAGGGTTTTAAATCACATTTTGTTGGTATGATGTAGGGCTGTTCATTTTCGAATAATTCAGTATTCGATTATTCGAAACTTGATTTGACCGAATATTTGAATCTCGCTGATCAAGTTTTGTACGTGTTACATGTAGCTGCAACTGCATGCCTCGCCATTACGCTGGTGTTTTACGTGTGGTGATCGATATCATGGACTGCTCGTGCTCGATCAACATTTTTTTGCATGCACTCGTTGTATCAAGATCATTGCGGGTACGTAACGTTCTGAAAATAAACCAAACTTCAGTTTTAGCAGGAATATTATTTTTACAAGTTTCAAGGGTTTTACAGACGGGAACAAAAACCTGGCCACAAAAAGTTACCTTTGACAAAAAGCGGCATTTCACACTGCTAAGCTCTGTAACTTTTCTACTAAAATAGCATCAGTCATATCTGTACGTGCATATATATTTTTTCGAATATTCGAACCGGCAAAAAGGTATTCGAATATTCGGTACAGCCCTAGTATGATGTATGACAGACAATATCCATGTACAGCATTTCATGAACCAATGAATATTTGTGATGACGGACATATTGAGGAATGTGTCCTACGTTTTACTTTTTGAGATTTGTATTCCAAATTAAGAAGAAATTATTTTTTCAAAGTGAACAAAGAAACTGGCAGGAGCGGAATTCGAACCTGCGACCTCCGGGTTACCGTACCGGCGCACTACCAACTGAGCTATCTTGCCCTATGTTGGCGGTCTCCCATATTGTCAGTATCTTTGTTCGGGTGGGCGCTAGTCAGAAGTCATAAACCCAGAATGCCGTATAGCCAGGGATCACACCTAATTTTACGATACAACCTGGGAAACGACAATGAGGATACGACTTTTTGACTTATAATTCGTCAAACAATCCACAAGGGAAACTGACAAGGTAAATTTGAATACATTTTCAAAGTGAACAACGAAACTGGCACGAGCGGGATTCGAACCTGCGACCTCAGAAGAAATTAAGTGGTTTTCCGATGATATCAAATTTACCTCTCTACCTTCTTGTATTGTAAAAAATCAAATACGCCATGAAAGAAACGACACTGTACTGCAACCAAGCAGAAAACATATTTGGGAAAAATGCCTTTGAAAAAATAATGCATTGCACGCGCTGCTTTTGTGGCCACAAAAAAAATGTTAATTTTTCAACTTTATCTATATTTCAAAACAAAATTGCACCTTGAGATTTAAAGATACTTAAACTTTCTAAAAATACTAAAATCTCAAAATCGATTCTGCCATGATTCTTTTTAAAGTATACATTACTTTATACTAAACAATTACATGTAGTTTGAGGAAACATTCCTCATTATGCTTCAGAGGGTCACCCTCCAGAGGGTCACCAATCGTGTTACACTGCCTTTAATTGAGTATAATACATGTCATATTTTCATGTGAAAGAAGAATGTTTTTCCCTTCTGTTTTTGTAAAAAAACTCAATTTTGATTTTTCTACTACGAACATATTTTGGCCCATATCTCAAAACAAGGATTGCCGAGGACCGACTGATTTTGCTTGATCGCATCACATATTACAGATATTAAAAATGGCATCAAAAATACAGCCTAGTGACATGACTTGAAATGATTTTGATTAATTTTCAATTATCTTTACCTTGGTTTCGTCCACAACCGTAAGACATCCAAGGCCATAGGAAAGGAAAAAGGCCTGCAATAAAAATCGTTCAAATGCAATTACATTCAAACATCAGCGCTACTATTACCATACCTAACGGCTTTATCTATAGATCATAGTGGCTATGTCACCTTTAAGATAATGTTCAATGGGTCACCTTTAAGATAATGTTCAATGGGTCACCTTCAAGATAATGTTCAATGGGCCATCTCTGTGTATAGTCCAAGTATCTTTTACATACAGCGGATCTATATTCCGACACAAAGGTCTGATATGTGTGTGCATGCAAATTTTATATGACCCCAAGCTTCAGCCAACTGGGGCCGACTTAACAAAATCAAATGCATCTATGTAAGGAACAAAGCTGTCGATTGGTCAGCTGTGGCTGCTGACCCTATTGCATTAAATCAGCATGGAACAAGGACTCCTCATATGCCCTAGAACACAATGCATTGATCAGGCATGCAACTTGTGGACATGCTGTCCTGATCCCAATCCCCCCTACTGTTCCACACCCAACCCTAATCTCTCCTTTGACCCCCGTCTGTTCTACCTCTTCAAGCTTGAGTTGTAGGTATTCATGGATCTGGTACGGGTCCTCTTTCCTGATCAGACCTCCGTCCTGAACAAAATTAAAATTAGAATTTAATGTTAGCCACACTCACTCCCAATAACCACAGCTTTAGTCGGTTATTGTGTATGTCATCTTTCAACACTGGTTTTCTCCATCACAACTTTTCAAACTTTGTGAAAAACAATAACTCAAAATAGAGCTTTCAAGAGCCGGTGGGAAAGAAAATTCACAGGCTTACTCGTGCAGGAATCGAACCCGCGAGTAAGCCTGTAATTTGTTTCCCCCACAGGCTCTCAGGAAGCACTGAGCATACAAGTGCTTTATACACTACATCAGGAAAGGACACAAAATCTCTCATCTAATTTACATCATCCCCCACGCAAATTCCATCTTCTAACTCAAAACAGAATACCCTAATAAACAGGTCCAAGACACTGCTTTTTTTCAGCCAGACAGTACATATTTCCGAAACTCAGAATCGAAATACCTTTTACTAGAGCCAGTCACATTTATAGTAATACCAACAATTGTCCCATTGCCGTTTGTGAGTTAGCCACACCCCTTTGCCAACCCAATCAAATTTGTGTGCAGTAATTTCTATTTTAATCCCAGATTTTGCATGTTCCGCATCAAATTATAACAACTGTGATTGGACAATATTTCACAAGCTGCATTCAAGCATTCTCCTGCCATAGGTCAATTGACCTATCGCCGTTCATGACCATTATCCAATCGTAGCGTCTGTTGAACATCACATGATATTCCAAATCTTGGACAAACAAAAAACATTCCAAATACGCGCATTATTCGGCCGCATGTGCGCCCTGTTCCTTGAAACGCAGTACGCGAATACACGTCAAATTTAACGCAAACGCTCAACCAGCCCATCACGTTTTCATTATACTAATTTTGTTTGCAGCACATTGGCCAAGCCCGTTTAGCGTAGTTTGTTCTGTTTATATTTCTTAAGTTTTTCCGATTCTCGGACGGTGAAAATTATGGGAGTGGGGTCCGGGGAGTCTGCATTATTCAGATACGCGTTATAACGAGCGGCTGGAAATTGGGAAAAGCTATTTTCCCACTTTTTTGCAATAAGTGGTGGCACGAAAGTCTGCATGCACACGTGGACAGAGTTGTCTCAGAAATCTGAGACAACTCCTGCATCCGGTCAGAGAGAGCGTGTATGCAATGATTCCCCGTAAGACGCTACTGCGCGTTTTGCGCATCGCATCGCATCCACGTGCTGCACGTGTGTAAAGTTGTCTAAGGGGCGTGGCTAACTCACAAACGGCGATAGGTCAATTGTATTACGGCCATGAAGCCATTTGGAAGTAAGATTTCACACAATAAACTGGGGGGGGGGGGTCACCAGCTGTAATGGCTGGTGTACATGAGACAAAAATGATGCACTCATACACGATTTACCTCCGTTTCCTCCAGTGTTTCTGTTGTGACATCATCAGTTTTGGTTGTGACATCCTTAGTTCCTGCCTTGACATCAGTTCTGGCTGTAACATCATCAGTGTCACTCGTCATTGCACCATCAGTTCTGGTTGTGACATCACCAGTTCTGGTTGTGACACCATCAGTTCTGGTTGTGACATCACCAGTTCTGGTTGTGACACCACCAGTTCTGGTTCTGACATCACCAGTTCTGGTTCCGACATCATCAGTTCTGGTTCTGACATCATCATTTCTAGTTGTTATCTGAAATGTTGAAGTTGCTGAGTCAATGGTATCTGTGCTGATGTCTTCACATCTGATGTCATTACTTTCTGCAGTGACATCAATTGCTACCATAGCATCATCAGTTCTGGTTGTGATACCATCAGTTCCAGATGTGATATAATCAGTTCTGGTTCTGACATCATCAGTTCTAGTTATCTGAAATTTTGAAGCGGCTAAGTCACTGGTGTATGTGATGTCTTCACATCTTATGTCATCACTTTCTGCAGTGACATCATCAATTGCTACCATAGCATCATCAGTTCTGATTGTGACATCGTCAGTTCTGATTGCGACATCAGTTCCGGTTGTGATATAATCAGTTCTGGTTCTGACATCATCAGTTCTAGTTTTCTGAAATTTTGAAGCGGCTAAGTCACTGGTGTATGTGATGTCTTCACATCTTATGTCATCACTTTCTGCAGTGACATCATCAATTGCTACCATAGCATCATCAGTTCTGATTGTGACATCGTCAGTTCTGATTGCGACATCAGTTCCGGTTGTGATATAATCAGTTCTGGTTCTGACATCATCAGTTCTAGTTATCTGAAATTTTGAAGCGGCTAAGTCACTGGTGTATGTGATGTCTTCACATCTTATGTCATCACTTTCTGCAGTGACATCATCAATTGCTACCATAGCATCATCGGTTCCTCCAATGACCTCACCGTCATCTTCACTTTTCTCTTCGTGGGTCTGAGGCCCTTGATGATCTTCTCCAATCTCTTCAAAGGCTGATGCATCCTGATGCTGGGCTAAACTCCTGGACTGCCGGACAAACTGCTTGGACCAACTCAGATGACGCTCGTACCTGCGGAGCAGAACAGAGAAAGATGATTCCCACTATGAACCAACCTCATAGCGCTGCCCAGTACATTTTGCTTGTCACAGAAAAGTTCCACTTAGCAAGCAAAGGTCACCAGTCAAGAATGCATGCTGTTTATACTGCTTGTAGCTGGTTCTTGGCCGATACGGCTTAGCAAGAAAATTTGCTTAGCAATATTTTTGCGCTATTAAGAAGTTCCATGAAATTGAGCCCGGGAGCATGACTAGTTGCAAACTCAATCATAACATGCAAGTGTTTCACTAAATGATTGAAGCACTTCACGTATCTTCATCTCCACTCAGGGGTTTCAAAATAAGCCGGCAACCGACGAATTTGACCGGCTATTTGAACTTTTGAGCCGGCTACTTTTCTTTCAATCATGAAAAAAACCACCGCTCCCCGAGCTACCGCTTTGGGGGAATAGCTCCTTGTTTTTAGTAGAAATTATATTTTGTTTGTTTACTCAAAAAAAGAAGTCTTGAACGGACCGTGCGCGTGCAGATCTACATTGTATACATCCACGTTCATGCAATAATTATGCGTGTGAAGTTTAGTGCGGCATGAATCATGCATGTCGTGTCAATGTCCAGCCGGGAGTATGCACACGCGGCAAATATGGACTATCGTATGGAAAATCCCTCCTGAGCGTGCGTATTGCAAAATTGTGCAGAGCGAATCCATTGTTTGGGGGACTTTAAATCATGCAACACCGAAATGTATAGTGAGGTCCCACCATCGTTATTATGTGTGCTGTCTGTGCGGCAAGTCTAGCAGCTAGACACGTATGCTAACATGCAATTTCAAAACGATTTCGGAACCGTACTCGACAAGATCATGGACGGAGGAAGGAACATGACAAGATTAACAGAATCGACAAAATCCCGTCATAACCAACAAACAGTTGTTTTATTTACCCATCAGTCAACAAGGATAGTCATTTATTTCAATCAAAACTTTCGACGAGACTAGCGGTTGAGTGTGCTATAAATGAAGGTGTGGATAATTCCACGTGTGGCCAACGTGTTACGGTAATGTGTCTTATTCCTCCATGATGCATGATGCACCGTGCATACTCGGCTAGTCAGCCGAGCATGATCCGGCGCGTTGTACGGCATGGAATACCGCGGCACAGTGACTCGCAAAAACGTCAGTATCATTTTTGGGGTGTTTGTACTTACACGTGTACACAAGATGAAACTGTCATTTGTAGTGTCTGTATAGTGTCAAATTTATTTGGTTGTGAATAAAAAAAGAAAATCAACAAAAAAATGTCTTTAAGTACTGTACAGTAGGACAGCTTTGAAACCCCAGTCTCAGATGCCAGGAAATTCCTAGATTGCACCAGAGAGCATCTACAATCCGAAAACTTCCGGGGCCCTCGGCGGGCCCCGGAACCCAGGCCATTTGGGGCTAGGACTCACTGCCGCCTACTTTCATCCATCAGCCTGCTACTCTAAAACATTTTGAAACCCCTGCCACTGAATCCACATCAGGTCGCTCGGGGTAGGGGTGGGGTGGTGGTGGGAGCAATCCAGAGCCATGCAAGGCAACCCAATTGTGCGGTACCCACTGCTATATTGGATTCGAATCGGCCAGCCGACCCCGGCAAGCTCGGTGGTTGAATGGATAAGACGTCTGCACTTGTAAGCAGGAGGTTGTGGGTTCGAGTCTCACCGAGTAAAGCCTGTGAATTTTTTTTCCCACAGGCTCTCAAAAAAAGCACTGTGCTTAATACACTACATTGCGAAAGGGGAAATATCTCTTCTAATTTACAGTGTCCCCACTGCTATATGTGGCACCAGCAAGCGAAATCTGACTTAAGTTGGACATTTTGAAAATTGAGATTTTCATTCCATAATAAAATATATAATGTAAGCTTTGTAATGGTGAACAAATTACTGTTATACAATATTTGGATTTTTGAATCGAGCCGTAAATTCAGCGTTGAGAATGGAAAAAAATACGTAGTTTTCATGATTTTTGTTGTAAGTACGCCAGACTAAATTGTCAAATTGTACACATTTAATGGTCTCAACACAAAAGCAAACCAGCAAACTGTTTTTAAGGTAGTATACAACATTTGCAAACATCAAAACTACTGAACTATTACAAAATACCGTACTAGTCTCAAGCATCCCATGAAATTATGGCACATGCTGTAGTCGTTTTCAAGACAAGTGGAAATTGACATTGTTTTCCAATGATTGTCGGCCAACAATCGTTGGAAATAGTCTAGTTCCCCGACCTGATAATTCCCTGACGTCTATACGTTGCTGCGTTTTGTCTAAGGTATGGACAGGGAACCATACTCTTGCATGTAGAACAGAATTTTCTGTTTTCCCAGCATCTATGCACGCAAAACATTAAACAGGTCAGTGTTAGAGCATTTGCTAGCACGCTTCAAATACTAACCCCCAAATCCATTTATATCTGAAAATTACAGCAAAAGCAAATGGTGTATACTACCTTTAACTCACTTTTGCCAGCTTATTTCTGTTCAAAAGATGGTCATAAAGACATATTGATCAAACCTGTTTTTCCGAACTTGTTGGAACCGCTGTTGTTGAAATCTTCTTTCTTTTGGGGGCACTAGAAAAAATAGAAAAACGGACGAAATATGGCAATAACCAAATTATCATCAAGAATTTACCATCGTTTTATGGATGTCTTCGGTCCCCCATGCAGGCCGTACTGGGTAAATATTGAAGTGGCCATGCTATCAAAGGGGGAAGATAAGTTACCACATCTGGGTCTACAGGTGTGAAAATTGGGATACCCCGGTACTTTCTTTGGTATCTATTGAAGATTTATCCTCTATTTAGATCTGGACCCAGGAAAACTGTAAGGGTGGTAGGGCTGGCAACCTAAAATGTTGCCAACCCCACCACCTCTGTTGTAGGGCCATTCTTTGTCAGATCACCCAATGGGTGAAACCCGAACCTCTTCAAATGTTTCGATACGGCACGCCCTTTTTTGGGTGATTTTGGCCAAAATGGGCACTCCCGCCAATTTTGAAATCAGCATATCTCTGCAACCAGTGCAGGGCTCGCAGAATCGGTAGTCCGACGTCCCGGGACAACCAAAATATTTTGTCGGACAACCAAATGTTCCAGGTTGCCAGCCAGACGGGCAATTAGTACATGTACAAAAATGTACGTGTACCTTTTTTCAACACTACTCACTACTTTGTTTTAGTCAACGGCATTTTAGACAGTTCCAACACGATGCACAGCGGCGAAGAAATATTGACATTCCGCACGCACAAGGCTCGAATCTGCTTGCTTATGACTGCGTACGTGTGTGTGTGCATGGGTGGACGTACATAGGGGTGGTTGTGGGGTAGGCATAAGCAAAGGAAACAATGGGGACAATGGTACAAATAGAAAACATTGTAACAAAAAATCTTGACGGGAAACTGAAAATGAAATTTGGGCAACCAGATTTTAGATACCCCTGGCCCTAAGGGCAACTACATTTTTTTAAATTTTGCGAGCCCTGCAGTGGGCCAAATGTTGATATTGGTGTCTTTGGATATGTACATGTACTATCAATTTGGAATTTGATGACCTTTTGACCTTTACTTTGACCTTGAAATTGCCCTTGTGGATAACATGAAAATTATACCCCACCATATTTTCTACATGATATAAACAAATTACAGTCGAACCCTGATAATAAGAGCACTGTTAATACAACATACTGCTTATAACAACTAAGGAAAAAAAAATAGGTGCCAAGTCTTTGTTTTTCTTTGTTTTCCATTACTGATAATACAAGATACCTGTTATAACAAGGTAAATTGTAAAGTCCCAAGGACCTTGTTATCAAGGACCTTGTTATCAAGGTGTCCGACTGTACATGTATATTTTTTTGTTTGCTTTCTAGCTCTTCTCAAAGTTGGCATACTTGATGCAAAAATGTGATATCCCTATGCATTTTACAATGTATACATAGAAGGGGGTCAGGTTTAAATTTCCATATTTTTGGGGTGATTTGACATGGAATGAGCCTGTAGCTTTTACCCAGAGTGACTTTTAGCCTTGTATTGGGTGACTTCCATAAAAAAAAATAATGAATTTTTAAAAAATCACTAGAATTTGCAAATAGTCTTGTTTCCACAACCAACAATTCCAACAAGTCGCACTCACCTCACAGGGAAAGCAGCACAGAGCACTATAGAGTCCTACAGCAATTTAGGTACAAATTATGAAACAATTTTTTTTTTAACTTCCAACAGACTTCAATTTGGCTCACTGACATACCAAATACGGCCAAAAGTTAGTTCTTATTCTCAACATTTTTGTTTTTGTCTACAGTGTGTCAGTTCTGGAAATTTCTTTCTGGTAGATTTCTTTCCGGTAGATTTCTCGAGCTACTAGCCTTGTGGTCCAGCAGATTTTGAGCGGCGTCGCATCGCAGACGGGGCTCTTTAAGCGCTTAGCGTTGTTTTTCTTCTTCTTGTGCCAAATTCGTTTTTGTGGCACGGCTCAGTAGAAGAGGGCGCTACAACATTTGTGACCCGCTCTGGAAAAAGGTATATTATGTCGCAAAATATGAAAAATTAGTTTCATGTATGTTTGGAAAGCCCGCAATGTAAGCTTTCATTTGGTACATGATAGAGCTCCAAAGCCCTTTCCGTTCTGGAGATATCGCGTGTTTGCATATTACTTAGTTCTATGGAGTTCAAATTGCACAACAGAGAAAACGGGCTTTGAAATAGCTTGTTCCAATACAATGCAATGGAACAATGTACTCTAAAAGGCTTATTTTTTCACTTTATTCATTGAAATCAACATTGTTGTGCACCAAACCTGAAACTTTAGATATTTAAGATGTCATTAAAGGCAAAAAACAACAAATGAATTTTGACAAAGAATGTCACCCTCTCAACATTGAAAGGGCCATTACACGTAAATGCGTAGCGCAACTTATATCACCTTTTTCTGGAGTGGGTCACATTTACTATGCTTTCCCGATTCATAGGTGAAATTCAAAAACATTTAACATTTTTATTGGCCCCTTCTATTGATGAGTAAAGATGAAAAAAAAAGATTTGCTGAAAATTACGTCTATCTCATTTCTTTCCACAAGCTTTGTTTAAAGGGCTACATCTCAAAGGGAGCACTGCCTAACCCATAGTCGGGCCAGGCTGTTGAAAAGCCGGGCCACGCCCAGGTCTTCTGGTTTTTAGTGTTGCTCTTGTGAGCCACAAATCACCTAACAATAGAGTATCTACTAATCGATAATCCCCGGCCTCTGCCAGGCTAGGCTAGGCTAGGCTAGGCTGTGGCCCCTCCCACACTAATCTGCAGTGATTGCTTTCATTGTCATTCCATTCACGGGCTGGAGTTCAAAGTCTGGGTGAACAATGGGAGCTGGCTGGACTCCAGCATTAGTGGGCAGTTTATTGTGTACAACCATGGGATTATAGAAGCACAAAGGCCCAGGCATTCCCGGGGCTTGGCAAGGCTTTTCAACGCCCGGCCCGATTATGGCAGTGCTCCCCGAAATGCACTTCTGTTAAATTGAAGAAAAACAAAGAGTACATACATGTACAAATGTTAAGATATCTCGAGAACACAAAATGCCACAGGGGTCAAACCTACACCAAATTAAATCTTAGGACGTGATAATTTTTTTCTCCAATTTTGTGACATACATGTACATTTTGTAATACCCATTTTTGTCAGATATCACGACTTACAGTTTTTCTTGCGCAGTCCTTGGTAGGAGTTCAGGAAGACATTATGTTCTGGCTTGCTCTTGGACAACATTCCCTTTCCGAAGAATCCCTGCAATGCAAACAAATGAAACACTGCCTGTCTGGGGAATGATCAGACTAACCCTTTCCTTACCAATGCCGAGTTTACAAAGCAGCCAAACAATATGCTCGCCATATATTTTTGAACTGTGTTTTTTTAGGGCTGTTCATTTTCGAATAATGTACACATGTAGTATTTGAATATTCGAAACTTGGTTTGACCGAATATTCGAATATTTGATACTCGCCTATCAAGTTTTTCAGTGCATGCCGCACCGGTAGATAAAAACATTGCACGTAAAAGCACGCCGGTGTTTTACGTATGGCAATTGATATGGACCGGTCAAACAGCATTTTTTGGCATGCCCCAGTTGTATCAAGGGTTTTACGGACGGGAACAATAAACCTCCGTCCACAAAAAGTTACGATTGACAAAAATGCGGCAATTGACAGTGCTAAGCGCAGTAACTTTTCTATTAAAATAGCATCAGAGTCGAATCTGTACGTGCATACATGTATATATCTTTTCAAATATTTGAACTGGCAAAATGGTATTCTAATATTCACTTGACGATCGAATATCGAATATTTGGTATATTCGGGACAGCCCTAGCTTTTTTATGTCCATACTTTATCCCCATACCAACGATTTCACCCTCAAGAATTGATTGAAAAGGAAAATGTGTGTAAATGTTCGTTCCATGAAACTTGATCTTTCATATGGTGTAAAAATAGTGTTAAAAAACTGCTAAAACAGCAAAGTTACGGCTGTTTTCTCTTCTGGCCCATTTTATCAAACACAAAAGTTTTTTGTCTCATGAACAAATCGCACTCAGTACAAGAGACTGTGGAAGAAACAAAATATTGTCATGGCGACACATGAATTTGATAGCACCATGGAAAGATCTGGGGCTGTCCCGAATATACCGTATCATCAAATATTCAATCATCAACCGAATATTCGAATAGCTTTTAGCCAATTTGATTATTCAAAAAAATTTAACTAAGCACTTGCACACATGACTGTTGTTTTAATCGTAAAGTTTTGCTTATTTATTGGTCTCTTGACAGTTATAAAGTACTTACTGTAAAACACTCCAGTGGCCCATAATATCCATCGCTGCATGCAAATTTAAACTGCCGCACTTTGTATACAACTTTTGGACAGCGAGGATGGCAGCTGCGGCTAGCGTGTGTAGAACTTGATCGGCGAGTTTCGGATATTCGGCCAGGTGCAGATTCAAATATTCCAATACTAAATTATTCGAAAATGGGCAGCCCTAGACAGATCCGAACAAGCTCTTTCTGTTGGTATAAGGATCATGTATGGACAGCGAAGAACACAAGCACTACAGTTCGTTGAAACACGGTGAATATACACGCATTTGTTGTTTGGATACTCTGGTGTGTGGTTTCCTTGTCGAGTTTACTCGGCACTGTTAAGCAACAGGGGTGCTGTGGCTTGTGAAGTAAACCCTTGAGTACAGTTGTTAATAATGAGGTGCCGGGGCGGCCTGTGCAGCCAAGCGAAATGGACACGAGAGGCTTATGCAGCCAAGCGTAACATACACAATAATCCAACAATGGATTGAAAATGCAGAGAATGTATAAACGTCATCTTGCCTGGTGTTTTGGTTTTTTTGGTGTCTGTAGACGTCATCCGGTTTCAAAGGGTTAACACAGGGCTCACAAAGAGGGTTACCAAAGATACTGACAATTTGGGAGACCGCCAACATAGGGCAAGATAGCTCAGTTGGTAGAGCGCCGGTACGGTATTCCGGAGGTCGCAGGTTTGAATCCCGCTCCTGCCAGTTCTCTTTGTTCACTTTGAAAAGGGCTCAATTTAGTTACGTTTTTCTAGCCTGGGGTACAAACACTAGTCAGGACTGCTCCGGGCTAGTCAAATTTGCCCAGTGGGCTAGTATACAAATATTTACTGCTTCGAGTGGTGAAGTAAAACTAGCCTCCCGAGGTGATCCATTGAGCATTCTATTTTCCCGAGGCGAAGCCGAGGGAAAATAGAATGCTCCATGGATCACCGAGGGAGGCTAGTTTTACCACACCACGAGATAAAAGCAGTAAATATTTGTTTTATAACACCTCACCCACAGATTATGCTTGATTAAAAGAATTTAACATTATTTAAATTTAAATAGTTAAAATGGACTTCTATTTCAATACAAAATTAGTGGAAAATGTATTTGTTCTTTTCAAAACCACTCCTTAACGAAATGTTTGAACCCAGCTCTGTAGCACTGGCACTTTGGAACAATACGCGTTACGCTCAACGCGCACACCCGCATGCATCTGCACACACATACCGCGCCATGTGTATAGTACTTTGGTTGCTAATGGTATAGTACTTTGGTTGCTACGGGTATAGTACTTTTGGCCGTGCACAGGAAGATAGCAAAAATAGAAAATGCCATGTGACTCGCTCTCGGCCAATCAAGACACAGAATCTGTGGATGAGGTGTTATAATAAAAAATCTGCAACTTACTTATATAATGAAACTATGATATGAAGTGAATAAAGCAAAAAGGATGTTATTTTTTTTTTTTTTTTTTTTTACAAAATACCCCATTTTTTTTATTAACCCTCCTATGCACCTGGCAAAAATCGACCCAGTTGTTGTACAGATCAAAACCTATCAAATGACAGATTGAAACACACACAAACTGTCAGAGTTGGTGTTTAGAGTTTTTGATAGGCTGTGATAGTTATAAGTATAAGGGGGTTAAAGGTATAGATATCTATACATTTGCAAACATCAAAAAACAAAACTATTAAATTATTATGAATTACATTACTTGACTGTAAGTACATAATACTCTCAAGCATCCTGTGAAGTCATGGCACCTGGTATGCTGTCATTTTTAAGAAATGCAGAATTTTTAATTGTATCAATGGAAATTGAGCAGTCAGCACAAACTACATGGTGTGCTGGAAATTCAACGGCATATAGCTTCAAAATATAGGCCTACCTGTTGTATTTTGTTGTATTCAGCAGGTTAGCAGCTAAAAATACCTGTTGGATTTTGTTGTACATGTATGTACTTAGCAGGCTAGCAGCTAATGTTGGATTTTGTTATTTTAGCCGAGTCGAAGCCTGAATTTTGAGCTTTCAATAAATGTATACATGAACATCCATGTTCCCAGCTGGCTTCTCCACACAGCGAGTTATCCATTTAATTTAACCCTAACCCTGCTCAATGCAAAAGAATGCACCAATGGTAAAAACATGTTCCAAGTTGATGCATTTGGCAGTCAAGGCATGTCTCCTGGTCTGATGAATTGTGTTGCATTTCACAGGCTTGGAGTTTGGTATACACGTACGACCCAGATTCTGTTGTATTCAGCAGGGTTACAGAAAAAGTATTCATTATACAGGGTGGTCCAAAAAAAATGGAACGGCATACTTCCACACTACGTTTAGAGTCAAACCACCTGTACTGATAGTCTATGGAATAGCCGCGCGTGCAATGCAACGAGCGTCTATAATATGTGTGCAGATCTGGCGATTAATTATGCAAGACAACCGCCTCATGACCTCTAGATTTTGACCAATCAGACTGCTCGTTTTTTGGACCTTCGAGAAACCGCTGATCAAGGCGCGCGTTGCTACCCGGACACGTAACGCGCCCATGATATGCATATCTTTGAGAAATGTAAACATTTCTGCACGCGCACGGAATCATGTTGCAGTTGTACTGTGCGTAGCATAGTACTGCGTACTGCGTGCGCGTGCTGGGGGAGCACGCGACACGCGCGGCGGCATTTTAATTATTTTATAACTGCCATCGCATGCTACATACGCGCCGTGATGAATACAGAGAAACTGGGTCAGCTGACACCCACCAACCAATCAGTACCTTCGTCCACATTTCTGATCGAAATGACGTCACAAGTTTGCAAAGTCCTCTCCGATTGGCTGGTGCGCGGGGTCGCATAAATTAGCATGTCCGCATATATCAGACGTTGATATGCAATGCAATGCATGCAACGTCTGATACTCAGTCTACTGTACTGATGGCTGGGGAACCTTTTTAGAAGAAAAATGATACCAAGACCTCTCGATTCGGTCCAGTAGTTTTTGCTCCAGAGCCTATTTTGTGAAGCAAAGTCGGGTCACTTTGCCATTTGGTTCCATACTGAAAAGAGCATGATGATAGCATACTTGTTATACCTTAGGACCAAATGACCCCCGACTTTGTTTCACAAAATAGGTTGTAGAACAAAAACTGCCAGACCGAATCGGGAGGTCTTAGTGTAATTTTTCTTCTAAAAAGGTTCTCCAGCCATCAGTACAGGTGGTTTGACTCTGAACATAGTAGTGGAAGTATGCCGTTCCGTTTTTTTTTACCATCCTGTATAATGAAGATGAAATAACAGGAAGCAGAAGTTGCACTTTAAATAGACAAATCCGGCGACCAAAATTAGAAGCATTTTCTGCGGTGGCACCACACTCGCGTGCATATTTTACGCACGCGCTCGATGCAGCTTCGACCAACAGGGCGTTTACAACTTGCCAAAATGTGCACGCGACTCAAATTAAACAACGCGGGCAGCCTGCACGCGAGCGCGGCACCACCGTAAAAAATGGCTTCTAATTTTGTTCGGCGAATTCCCGTATATAAGCTTCCAGCAACAAGCTAAGAATTCACCCCTGCATTTTGTTGCATTTAGCAGGGTTCTTATTTCATTTGTGTTGCATTCTGGTGCACTTGGCAGGGTGCTGAGATAATACCTTGCAGTGTTGTAACCAAGTCATTTTTTCTTAAGTCAACATGGTCAAGTCCAGTCACAAGTCAAATTTTCCCAAGTCAAGTCAATTTCGTTCAAGTCAAGTACAATGAACATGTACCAAGTCTCGAGTCAATTGTTAGTAAATAAAAATTCCAATGACAAAATGACAATGCTGTACAAAATGAACCTGGTGTGCGATTTCGACAATTCTCCATGCAGCTTGGCCAGCGCTGCGGCCCTGCATATGGACACCCAGCTTGCTATGCGCTATAGGCTTGTTTTTAACTAATACCTGTACGTTTGTGTTTACTTTAACAGAAGTGTTAAAGTCAGCAAGTCTAATTTATTCAAGTCAAGTCGAGTCACAAGGCATGTTCTCTTTAGTCAAGTCAAGTCCCAAGTAAATTTTTTCCCAAGTCAAGTCAAGTCTCAAGTCAAAAAAATTGCGACTCGAGTCCGACTCAAGTCAAGTCAGCAAGTCAAGTCAACAAGACTGATACCTTGTGAGGTTAGGGTTTAAGGACTACGGCTCTACAGGTTCATGAGAGCTCACCATCTTGTACAGGAATATCACATCCCCCTGCTGTTGCACCAGCACACAGTTGTCCTGCAGTTGGCCCGAGTAGTAGAACCATCGGCTACTTGATGTCGGCTTCTTGGTAATTGACTCGATGGGGACTGGGAAGGGCGCGTCCACTTGTTGGTAGATGCGTCGTTTACGCCTTGGTGGTTTCAGCCCAGACATGGTGACAGATTGACATCATTTGTACATCATGCTAGATAAAGAAGAACATGATGTCATAGTAAGTCCCCCCCAAAATAAAAAAATAAGGGTAAGCATATTATTAGACGGACCACACTGGGGCAAATACAAGTTTACTGTCATACTGATATGGGTCATTCCACCAGGTTGAAACACAGTGTGTTATATGACTTTATACAACACCTGAATAAATCCATGCCATCCGATTGGTGGATCGTCGATCACGTGCATTGAATTATGCGACCCATCACACGACGCGAACCCGCACCGCCCAAACGTTCTATCACATGGTTCTATCAAACGGTGCGCGTGCATTGATAGAACCAAAAGAACTTCCCTAATTTCACGGTCACATTGGTGGCAGAAATATAGCAGAAATAGCAAAAATTTGAAGAACGGTGCAGACGTAACATGGACACCATGATAGACCATGACCATACATATATTTCTGCTGTTGTGCTGCATTTGAATATTGAATATCATAAATGTTTTTTGTGTTGCAGTTTGTGTTTTGTGCATTTTCATGTCACACCATGTCAGTACTAAATGTTACGTCCAGACTGCCCTAATTTTTCGTCATTAAATAAATAATTATGCAACTTACTATATGTACCAACTAAAAGACACTTAATGCTCCAAATTACAACCATCCGTAGCAATCACTCTTGCCGAATCCAGTGGGTACATGTAGAAGGCCAAAAACATGATTACCCTTCTGCAAAACAGCCGTTATTACCTGAATTTGCTGAGGTTTTAGCTTATACGGGACACCATATTCTGTCATCACAGCATTAATTGTTTCCTCCATCTCAATAAAATTACGACCGCACGGCCAAAATTAATTCAGAAAATCTAAAAGCTTTGACGAACATACACGCCCACAATAAAACTCTACCACTCTACGATTTATTTTCTGTAAAAACATCGCCCAGGGACGTCATCAGTCACATTTACTTTTTCTAAACCAAGCTTCTTTGTAATTCCGGACACAACTTCACAAGGACTATGTGAGCGAAATTTCAGCTTCCTTCATCAGGTAAAAATAAGGAAAAAAATTGTTGTAAAATGTTTTCTGTGGCAGCAGACATTTTATAACCTGGACATCAGTACAGTCGTAATGCAATGAAGACGTCGTCCAACCTGGGCTATATGGGCTCCGTGCGGCGTCAAATGTAGGCCTGTTCCGGCGTCAATATCCGGTTCCATTTTTCCGGTTCGGGTACCCGAAACTTACGGTGAAAAATTCAATGTAAGGTTTCATACCAAAAATAAATAAACAAATACAGAGAATTCGATCCATTTTCAACTCTGTTCCGACTCGAAAGACCCGAACCGTCCGGCGGTGTTTTGAAAACAATGAGTCAACAAAAATGCAGTGAATGGAAAGTATCAATAATGTTGTTGGCCAACGCTGTTTGTATCTTATCTATAGCTATCTTGTTGCTTATTATAGTCTGTCAATGGAAGTGAACTGCGGTTTACGCTGGGGCTAAACTAGCTCCGCGGTATGATCAAAGAGCGGGCGGGAGTAATATTGATCTTGAGAGAGTAAACGTTGCTCAGACACTGGGGCAGCGGGAATGGGAAGCGCTCTCCGTATTAGACCTACGGGTATACGTTAAAACAAAAACAATAAAAGGCTTTGCTTGGAGAAGGCTTTGCTTGGAGGAGGCTTTGCTTGGAGGAGGCTTTGCTTGGAGGAGGCTTTGCTTGGAGGAGGCTTTGCTTGGAGGAGGCTTTGCTTGGAGGAGGCTTTGCTTGGAGGAGGCTTTGCTTGGAGGCTTTGCTTGGAGTATTAAATTTGTTTTATGGTGTGTGATTATTTTGGTGTCCGACTACATGTACATGTGCCCTGTCAACTCGTACCCGAGTCAACTCGTACCCGAGTCAACTCGTACCCAGGTAAACTCGTACCCAGGTAAACTCGTACCCAGGTAAACTCGTACCCAGGTAAACTCGTACCCAGGTAAACTCGTACCCAGGTTAACTCGTACCCAGGTTAACTCGTACCCAGGTTAACTCGTACCCAGGTTAACTCGTACTCTGTGGATGATTTAATATTTAACCCCTTGCGTACGGAAGATGCCAAAATGGCGCAAAAAACAAAAAAAAGTACCACCAGGCCGGATGACGCCATTTGCCGCTATTTGTGCAATTTCAATCCATTGTTGGATTATTGTGTATGTTACGCTTGACTGCACAAGCACATTGTGGCCGTTTCGCTTGGCTGCAAAGGCCGGCGCGACACCCCGGCGCCTCCTGTAAATAACCGTACTCGAGGTCTTTTTAAATATCTGAACCTTCTAAACGATATTTTTATAGAGACTGGACGACAGGTAATGACTGCAGCTGTGAAAACGTCTTCAATGGAGAATGTCTTATATAATAGGTCAAATTTAACATAATTAATGTTCAACTTCAAAGGTCCTGGTGTCCCTGAAATAATTGAAATCAGTAGTAAACACAAAGCCAAGATCGTAACTTTGCCTTAATTAATTAACCCTCCTGTTCTCAGGGCCAAAATTGACCCAGCTGCTGTACAGATCAAAACCTATCAAATGTCAGATTGAAACACACACAAACTGTCAGAGTTGGTGTTTAGAGTTTTTGATAGGCTGTGATAGTTATAAGTATAGGAGGGTTTTAATAAGGCGGTTACACTACATGACCCCCCCCCCATTTTTGTTCTTGTGCTGGATATTTTTCGCCATCCCTGCGACAGAAGAACCGCCCCAGTATAAAATCGCTTTGGACAAGGCTTTACCTCTTTTTTTTACCAAGAAGATAGTGGCACGCTCCGTGCAGTTGCCCAATCACACAGGCTATTACAAATGTTGTGATATCTGGCCGGCGCCGAACAACCAATAAGTCCATATAAAGAGCCATAGTAGACCAATCACGCAGTTCAGTGAGTCCACCTCGCACACGTGCCGTCCAATCAGCACACGGCACTCGCTCCCCCTGTGTGCAGTGCACGTGCGGCATGCAGTGCATGCATAGACTGGTTGCCGCGTTTCCATCATGCCTTCTTTGGCACTTAGTGGGCGGCGCGGCGGGAACCAGTGCAGCATTGCTGCATTGAGCATGACACACGTGTTTTCATCACGGTAATAGGAAATTACGCACCGAAAGGAACTTGTAATCGCGTACAGAGGTTTCTTCACAAAAAATAGCGAATGTAAGTAGGCAAACAAATTACAAGCGTTTTTGACGGAAATATGTTATTGAGAGGCGTTTTGTGAAGACGGAAAATACAACAGGATTATTTTTTTTTATTGATTTTTTTTTACTTGCCGATAAAAAATTTAGGGTCGCAGCCTTAAAATTAGGGTAGATCGGGTAACCGGAAGCAAAACTATTTTTGCGGGGGCCTTTTAGCGGCTGCACGGTGCACACAAGGACATTACAAACCTTGCTCTATGATTAGACAGTGTTTGTTTGTTTGTTGGTTTGTTTGTTTGTTTGTTTTTGTTTTTGTTTTGTTTTGTTTTGTTTTGTTTTTTTTTGTTTTGTTTTTTTGAACGGTCCACTTCCGGGTACCCGAGAACCGAACCAGTGTGGCGTTCGGGTACCCGGATCCAAAATTACCCGTGAACGCACAGCCCTAGTCAAATGAGGGCGCTGTCCACATAGCAATCGCACTTCCGCGCTCCTTGTTCATTTGATACTCGTATACCAGTGGGATTGCTTTGTCTGTTTGCCGACTCTCGATAATTGCGTTTTCAATAAGAATATCATAGCGGGAACCAGACACTTAAATTGAAGTCAGGTAAGATGGCGTCGATATTGACCCCCCAACTCGCCTTTTCTCTCCGCTGAGGGGGTAGTTGTGCACAGAGCCCATAGTCCGTAGCGCGCATTTAAAGTTTGCGCGCACAAACTTTAAAAATTGCGCACGCAAATTTAAAAAACGCGCGCCTTTGAAGATTGCGCTCAACACCATGATTGGTTTGCCATTTGTGCTGTGGTACTGGAAGATTTTTACCCATATTTTTTGATGATCCATATACTTCCAGAACTGTAAGGTTTTCACAAACCTTACAAGTTACAGAGAGACACATTGAACCTGCTGTGGACGATTTTCTTCCATAGTTTTGACCCTCAATAACTTTCTAGTCACGAAATTTTGTGCCCCAAGATTTCACATGCCTTCACTTGATATGGCCATGTACACATAGGCTAGGTTCACTTCCTTAAAATGTAACCCAAAAAGTGAAATTTTACGAAAATTTCGCTTACCAAGACCACATCAATCGCCAATCCGCAGTTTCGCATCCGTTTTTGGCGACTGAGGGCGCCCCAATGCTCTTGACCAACCACAGCGGCTTTCATATCAACGCGTGAGGCAAAAAACACAAAAAATTGACGGATTGTTTTTGCAGGAAACAGTCGTCTAAAAAAATTGCAGCCGCGTTTCCGCATGCCTCGCGGCGCGGTAACGCGGCTGCTAGTGTGCTGTACGAATCTGAAACAAATATTCATGACTGTTTCCTGCGAAAACAATTCATCAATTTTGTGTGTTTTTTTACTCACGCGTTGATATGAAAGCCGCGCTGTGGTTGGTCAAGAGCATTGGGGCGCCCTCATCAGTCGACAAAAACGGATGCGAAACTGCGGATTGGCGATTGATGTGGTCTTGGTAAGCGAAATTTTCGTACAATTTCACTTTTTGGGTTACATTTCAAGGAAGTGAACCTAGCCTATGTGTACATGGCCATATCAAGTGAAGGCATGTGAAATCTTGGGGCACACAATTTCGTGACTATAGAAAGTTATTGAGGGTCAAAACTATGGAAGAAAATCGTCTACAGCAGGTTCAATGTGTCTCTCTGTAAGGTTTGTAAAAACCTTACACTTAAAGGGGCTGTGTCGTCGCGCCATCTCGCGTTAACGAATCAAATATTGGAGTGCACCCCTTTGCGCTTCATTTCGGTTATGTGCTATTTTTAACCTCCATCCGTTTGTTATGGCTGTTCTGAGAATTGGCTTTTGGAAACTACACCCCCTGGAACACGCACGCATGTCCAGCGTTTGCGTACTGAAATACACATACGTGCACACGTATACTTATAAACAAGTAGCACGTACACATCGTGGCACTCAGTTCTCTAAGAGTAAGATTATTAGAAAAAACGTTCAAATTTCATCTGTTTATTTCATAAAATTTCATTCACATGTACACAAGTGCCATGGAATATTTGTCTGAAAGTTGCATAGAATTGGAGGTTGGCGATATAGAAGTAGAACCTTAACGCTGGAGAACCTATGACATGTACATGCCGAAACTCTTGCCAGAGAGGACGACTCGGTACACGGGGTGCTTGTCCATATAAATGTGCACAGCAAAACTGCAACGTGTCTTGTCGCTGTGGGACAGTTCGCGCTAAATTTTGTACACAAAATCCCACAGGCGGGGTATCCGTAAAAGGGTCTATGTATTATGTGTACATTCATTTGGATGTATCTTGTTCGTATCTTGCTTGTAAACTTAGGTCGATAAAAAGCTTCAGGCTTATTTTGACCCGTCACTTTAATAACAAAATTATCATGCTACTAAAAGAGGGCTAGTGGCTGCAGACAGTTCTTTAGCAGCGAAAAAAAAATTAAAATCTAGAACTTAGAAGTACATTTTTCTTTAAACAGTTGATAGATGGAGCTGAAACAACTTCACTTGGTCGCTGTTCCAATAGCACTTGTCAACAACTCGCTGTGTGAAACAATATTTCCGCACATCAAGTCTACATGTAATGTATAGTCAACATGTACAGTACATACATTACATGTACAGTACATCCGATCCATGTACTCGGTATGTGAATTGTTCATGTCATAAAAAGTAATAAGCGAATAATTCGTGCAAAACAGGTGAAAATTAGGGTTGTTTGAATATTTGTCGGGGTGTTTATTTCTTTGTTTCTTTGGTAGTCATTTTTATCATAGTGATGTGGGGATCTGTGCGCCAATGGTGTAAACACGGGGAAGGAGTTCAGGGGCCCGCCGATTTGTATTTCGTTTTTGTTTCGTAAATTTAAAAAGGGGAAATTGTACACAGTGATGTTTCAAATTTCAAGCGGTGTTTGGGGCGGGGGTATCCCCCGTTGAGAAAAAGTTCAAGATGCAATACTTCGTTGACAAATTCAATAATTATCCCTACTTTTCGACACGGATTTACTCGCCACTTGTGAAATCTCATTTCATTGGCGTATATTATTTATTGGTAATAACTGTTATTATTGTGTTTATTATTTGATAGTGTTGAAATAACTCTTATGATGTAACTTTCAATAAATTCCTGCCGTCAAATGTAACGCAAGGTCGTGGACTCAATATCGCCATCAGAATAGCTGTTTTACTTTGATTTGCTCATCATTGCACGCACAGCCGATTTTAGTCGAAATTTATTTCGATACATAGGCCTCTACAACTTTATTTTTGTATAGGAAGGGGCTGGTGCATTATTTATTTTACAATTATAAATACAGATTTACTTATTTACTTATTTTCGTTTGGTTCTGTCATGGTACATTTTGGCGTTTGGCCGGCGGGTGGGGTGTCACGGACTATGTTCGACTGTAGGCCTATCGTATTTTTTTGGTGGCACAAACACATACAAAATACTTGTACATGCAGTATGTATCATAACTACAGGATCATGCATGCAGCAGTCATTGCATTTGTAATCTGATCTGGCGCGCGCGCCCTGTGGGTCAGCGCGCGCGCGCCCTGTAGGTCAGCGCGCGCGCGCCCTGTAGGTCAGCGCGCGCGCGCCCTGTAGGTCAGCGCGCGCGCGCCCTGTAGGTCAGCGCGCGCGCGCCCTGTAGGTCAGCGCGCGCGCGCCCTGTAGGTCAGCGCGCGGTCGTGGGGTGTTATTTGCAGTTACTGGGTTCATCTGCGTTCATCAGTTCGGGATTCAGTGTACAGCCGCAAGCCTGCTATGATCGTGACGACACAGCCCCTTCTGGAAGTATGATTCACACATGTAACTCTCTCGTCACGAAATTTTCTGCCACAACATTTCATATGCCTTATCTTCATAACGTCTATGTACAAATAGGTTAGGTTCAATTCTTTAAAATGTCACTGAAAAGGGTGAAATTTTACGAAAATAACGCTTACCAAGACCACAGCTGCAGCCATCGCCGCTCGGCAGTTTCGCATCGTTTTTGTCGACTGAGGGCGCCTATACTCCTCCAGCTCGGTACGGTATGGTAGCGCCAGTATCGATCACGCCCGGAGGAATGACACTTATCATAATTTATGCAAACGTCATGACCCCCCCCCCCCCCCCCCCCCCCCCCCCTCCAAAAAAAAGTTATTAGTCCATCCAAATGGAAGGATATATTGACGTCAATATTGACGATTTCCGATGTCCCTTCAGGGCCACCATAATACGACAGCGTCGAATGCGCGCCTAGCCTTCACGTGATCGACCCGGGGCCCTTTTCCTAATCTTGGCTTGGGCTCGGGCTTCGGCTTCGTCTCCAGCTATTCCCCAGTCCCACTGCCAATCTGAAGCCTTGAATATGTAAATAAATAAACAGGCTTTGGCTCCTGGTTAAAACAAAAGACTTTGATGCACATGTAGCAAAAACAGCGCCCAGATCTTGCCAAATCTGGGGACATAAAATAACGCGAAGCCGAAGCCCGAGCCCAAGCCAGGGTTTGGAAACGGCGCTCTACTATTAATTTTTTGGTTTTACCTACCACAGGTATGATCATGAGGGCGCCCTTCCCCGTGAGCAACTTCCTGTGTTCGCGCCTATTTGATCATGTTGACCCAGTCGATGTCGCACGTTTATCGCTGCGGGTGCCATTCCAATTGAACGAACATTTTTACTTTTCATCCGAATCGTAAGTTAACCTTACTACCTCCATCTTAATCCTGAAACTCCAGTTGTTTATCGGCGATTGTGTAGTGTAGGGCCCTTAGTTTCGATCAAATAAATCTTTTCGACATTCTCAATGCATTGTGGGTTTGGAGGCCAAACTGGGGTCATGCTAATTAGCGTCAACAAAGCGTCAACAAAGCGTCAACAAAGCGTCAACAAAGCGTCAACAAGCGTCAACAAGCGTCAACAAAGCGTCAACAAATTAAATACGAAAGTTTAGGCGTAAACAATTATTTCACAATGTCATTTATTTCCAAGTAGTCATATTGAGTAGGTTAACGAAGTTCAAAACCTTGCCAATGGTTGAAATAATACGCGAAAACTTAACTCGCCACAGTTCCGTTTCGTGCAGCATCGTTGGCTGCCATTGATATTGTTTGTGCTGGACCACTCCATTTTTATAGGGGGGGTGCAAAAATATGAAGGGATTGTGATGACAGCGCCGAGCTTCAAGACTATTTACAAGTACTGACTACTGGTTTTTGAGGTGAGAGTTTGGAAAGATTTTTAAAATGATTATGTATACTATATATAGGGTTATGTATTTTTGGCGCCAGCGAAACAGATAAATATTTTCCTAAACCATTTCGTATAGATCTGCCCGGATCTAGTCGCTTAGATCTGGGCACTTTTAAAAATTCCCCACCCCCATTCAGTAAATGGTACAATCGCGCGTGCGTACCACGAGATTACCGTGTGGAAAAGAAGATGGCGGCCGCTTCAGTTTACATTTTGTAATTGAAATTTTGTTGATTTCAACTGGTGTTCTGAAGGTGAAATACTTCCATTTTCTTACAAAGCAAGTGCCTCCAGAGTCATAGAACTCATAGATTTGAAAGATTTGGAAGCCCGAAAGTACATCAGTAATTTGTTGACGCTTTGTTGACGCTGATTGTATTTGTTGACGCTTGTTGACGCTAAATAGCATGACCGGCAAACTGACAAACATGTAATTTATACACAAACCTAGCTTGAAAATTCCAGCTCTAGGCTCAAGATTCGCCATTAGAGCTGGAAGGAATTCTATAGGGTACGTTAGGGTCGTTTAAGATCTTGCCGATATCTTCCGTTTCCCTGAATATATCAACTAAACACTCACCTTAAGTTGAACTGTGGAGCAGTCATTCATGCAGCTTTTGATCCCCTCAAAATGAGAATATGCACAAACCAGCCGTGTACAAAGTAGGCCTAATGGAGCGGATTTTTGAACATGAACGATGTTTTCCGATCGATTATCGGCCAGCGGCACTACGCGCGCCTCGGGGCTCGATATCCAACAGCTGTTTGCTGATCCCTGTCAGTATTTTAGCAAACAGCCGTTGGATATCGAGCCCCGAGGCGCGCGTAGTGCCGCTGGCTGATAATCGCTCGGAAAACATCGTTCATGTTCAAAATTCCGCTCCATTACTTTGTACACAGCTGGTTTGTCATGTTTGTGCATGCACCGAGTTGCACAATTTTTTTAAATTTTTTTTCGGGTTTAACTTGATCATATTCTCATTTTGAGGGGATCAAAAGCTGCATGAATGACTGCTCTACAGTTCAAGGTGAGTGTTTAGTTGATATATTCAGGGAAACGGAAGATATCGGCAAGATCTTAAACGACCCTAACGTACCCTATAGAATTCCTTCCAGCTCTAATGGCGAATCTTGAGCCTAGAGCTGGAATTTTCAAGCTAACACAAACCTATGGCTATGGCACTGTGAACCAGCCCAAATTTAAATTGATTTTATGCTAAATATCTGTCATGAGTTAAGCGATACTCTTTTCACATATCATTGCATGGAATAATAACCAGAAAAATAAATTTTAAATGGCAATAAAAATAAAGGAAATAATTGGGGAATCCCTTTCACTAGTTTTAGGGTACCAGTTACTCTTTATCTTGAATGCAAATTTCTGGAATTAGAACAGCTAATAATGTCACATTATTAGCCAATCAGAAGAGGATTTTTGCAAGCATGACATCGAACATGTGACCAATGCGACCAATCACGTCTGTTCTAATGTGCTTGCTCTTCTAATGCCAGTTAGGCCTGATGATAATGAGTTCCCATCAGGCTTTGAGAATGTCGAAAAGGTTTATTTGAGTCCGTATTTTTTCTCATTCCAAAATGACTTTTTCAACCTATAGGGAGTCTACCGAAATGGCGATTTCCGTTTTCGTATCTGTTTGTACAGGAAACCGTGCAAGAATTGTCCCGTTTTAAACTTGTTTTTTTATGGTCAAATGGGAGATTGTGTAGTGTAGAAATAGGGCCCCTCATTAGTTTTGATAAAATTAGATTCAAGTAAGGCTGTTCGATAACCATTTATTTTGATACCGAAATATCGGCAGAAAAATATCGCGATATTCGATATTATCGTGATGACGTCACTTTTTTCATTACCGGAAGAACGGAGGAATAAAAAAAATACATGACGGAAGTCACCACGGCATCATGAGATCGGGGCCACCGGGATCGGGCCCGCCGGGATTGAGCGGCAGGATCGGAAAGGGGGGCCGGTTTGACCATGGTTTGACAAAGCTTCCCCCTTCGCTCGTTGAGTATTTGGAG
Organism: Hippasteria phrygiana; assembly: GCA_037893225.1. Taxonomy (NCBI): domain Eukaryota; kingdom Metazoa; phylum Echinodermata; class Asteroidea; order Valvatida; family Goniasteridae; genus Hippasteria; species Hippasteria phrygiana. The sequence continues at coordinate 1,699,735 of JAZGUH010000184.1, forward strand.
TTTTACGACATTTACCTTCAGTTGGCTACTTTATGGCACTCCAGAAAGACTAGCGTTTGTTTCTATTTCAGCATTGTTGATTAGTAACACAGATGATAATACCATGGACGATCACATGCGAGCTGTCAACAAACGATCGTGTCGTATATTTTGTGAAGACGACATGACGTACATTGCACAGTGTACAATGGATGCGCGGCACGTGTTTTAATCTTTTCTCAAGACGCGACGCAGTTCGCTACACGTAACTACACCTAACTACGTGTGCCTTATACACTGGGGAAAGACGGTGGCATTCAGTGCGGTTGCTTGCACTTGACCAAGGCTAGCAACAAAGCAACGCGCACGCGCAGATGCGCTACAGGGGTTGACCTTATTGCAAACAATTGCCATACCCCTCGATCTCAAGATGAGTTCGCAAGCATGTAGGTACGTACATTGTACACTGGGAATAAGACGTTGTTTGCACTTGACAACGTACGGCGCGGAGGGTAAATCGCGCGGAAGGTAAATCGCGCGGAGCGGAGATGTCATGTCGGGGTTTAGAAAACGGTCAAAGAAAGACACATTTAGTGCATGTATGTATTTTATTCCTCCATGGTACATCATGATACAATATATACTATTCCTACCGTCCAATAATTGGAAATAACTGGAATTTCGAGCAAAGTAAACTGGACAAATCCACACGTAATGCGGCCAAAAGGAACATATATCGCGATATTCTTCGGTATATCGAAGTCCCCGATATTCTTTTTTTTTTTAAAGGGGCCGATACGATTTTCGATATGAAAAACATATCGAAATATCGGGAAATATCGTCATATCGAACAGGCTTAGATTCAAGGGTATTTTTTCTCATTCCAAAATGACTTTTTCAACCTAAAGCAGACTTCTCTTAATTCATCGTTTTTTCTTATTTCAGTAGAAAATGCAATTTTGCGTGTTTACTGTGCGTTGCGGTGATCGCCATCTTTATTTCTCTCAAAACTAAAACCCTGCCCTTTATCTACGGCATACCTGTTGGTTTGTAATGTCGCTTCCTAGTTTGTCAATTCCAATAACCTAAAAGTGGATTTTTGTTCCCTTATAGGGAACAGGGCCCTACACTACACAATCGCCGTCAAATGGAACAATGAAATAATATTCGAAGAGATTAAAGAGGAACTAAAACCGCAATTTTTTTTTTGACTTTTTGGACTTTTCCGACAGTTTAAATACTCTTTTAACTGATGGAGATTAGTTTGCAGACGAGAGAAATTTTTTTATTAAAAAAAAAAAAAAGGGTTGTTATTCTGAACCATTTATCCTGTTTCGCGAAAGCTCATTATGTATGTTAAATGTATGTACGTGACCCCGTGACGTACACGTGTAGAGTCGGTTGATGCTACAGCCAAACACTATGCATGTACGTACGTGGAGTTGATGCTGCTGAAGAGTTTTTGTCGACCTAACTCCTCCGTTTTCCTGTCTATTTTGTCTAATTTTGATATTATTTCAGTATGAGCATGGATCTGAGATAATCATTATGCCTCAATCGTGTGTAGTTGGTGGTTGCACGAGGAACAGCGACAAAAACCCTGACCCAAGTCACCCAACCTTACTGCGATTCCCAGTGCTGAATGGAGCTCAAAGGCGACAGTGGGTCCGATTTGTAGACAATACAATATCTGATTTTGGGCTGTCGAAATGGTCGAAAATATGTGCAGAACATTTCGCCAAAGACTGTATAGATGATAGTGTTAGTATGAAAACTCAGCTGGGTTTGAAGGCACAATTCTAAAGTTCCAAGTTTCCCGTTTTCTAAAATCAAAATTCCGTTTTCTTAAAATTTAAAATTCCGTTTTCTTCGGGTTTCTTTTAACATACCTTTCACTTCAGGCTTTCGGTTGCATGTTGATGTGCACTGCAACTTAGTTAAAGCGCCCTTCAATATCGCCATTAAATCCGAAAAAAACTGACACCGCGATCACACACAAGTTGAAGTTTCGCTCTGTCAACGCACGCACGTGGTAGCCTGCATGCTGGCCGCGGGGCATACAGAATATCGTGCATACAATGTACATGCATACAATGGATGCGATGTTGTTCTGTGATGCATAATTCATGACGGACATCTTGTCTGTGCACCAATCCGGTACCACTGCGCGCGCGGTGAGAGCCCAGCAGGTCGTCGTGTAGCAGTTGTGAATGCTGGCGATGTGGTAGTCTAGGTTTCAAGACGTTCTTTGCGGTCATTCCTAGCGCGGCGTATTTACCTTCTTTATACCACGCGCTGCATGCAGCGTGCTTGTCGCATGTTGAATCGCACTGCAAAAGGCATCTTGGAACCAAGACTTCAATTTGCATTTGACACGAACTCAGCTGGTTCCCAATGACATACGAATCTCTGCAGTACTGCCGTGTTACCAGTGATGTCGCAGCACGTACGTGCGTGCGTTTGGCCAGCAATTGCTTCAGTACCGGTACGATGTGCATATTTGGTATGAAAGAAATGAAGACAACACTACGAAAAATCACGATAACGGTTTATTAGGTTCCTTTTTAAGTTTCCATGCATTTTTTGGCAGTTTATATAGAATTCCGTGTTGTCCTCATTTTCCGTGAAATTCCGTCCGTTTTCCGTATCACGGAGGACTTCGGACTTTACACAATTCTGTTTGAAGGATGGAGCCATTCCAACTCTAAAAGCACCGAGCATTCCAATCGTGTCCCGGACTCACGCGCACCAGCGCGACGACGTTAACTGCGGTTGCCGTCTCGAGCAGCCAGAGAGCCCCGGTCGTCTCCCTGTCCACGCTCGCTTGACTCAACATGCATTGTACACGCACGGTACCGCATGTATACCCTGCCGGATATGAGGCAGCTTTTTTCACTCCGTATATTTTGTAGGATCCTACACTTCATACAGTCCTACACCATTGAAATGTGCACAAAGTAAAAAGCAAAGATGGATACAGTGAACCAGTTTTGTGTAGGACTGTAGGAAGTTGTAGGTCCTGCAGATGATGCATGGTGAAAAAAGCTGCCCCATATCGTGCTGCATATGACCGCATGCGCTGCATGCGATTGAGTCTGGTACCTTATAACAGAAATTGTGTGTATAGTTCTGAGAAGGTGCGGGTCCTTATGAGGGCTGCATAATCAAAGTCGCCATACTAGAGTATAGCATCAGCTCACACACAACTCGCCGCGCAGGTCCCAATAAAAGCCGACTGCAAACAAAGGAAAGTATGAATCAGAACTAGCTTTTCAGCAAGAACAAGCCTACAACCCCAATTCTAAATGTGTCTCACAAAGATGTCAACACTTTAAAATATGTTTACCGTAGTGTTACTCCTGAATCATGAGCAAAAAGCACAGCAAGTAATACTAGCCTTAGACAAAAAAATACGTACAGACTCTACGTAAAACATTGTCGTATAATACAGTGACGTCATATGTTTCTACACGTGTACGTCAATACTCGCGCGATACGGCACACAGTTGACCTCGGCCTTTTCTGAATCGAGTCAAAGTGGCTCAGAAAGAAAAGGCTCAAAAACATTTTTTTTGATTTTTCAGAATCATGAAACTTGTTACATTAGTTTTGGGGAGGCATAAACTATCAGATAAGTCAAAAATGTCAAAAAAAAAATTGGCGTTTTAGTTCCTCTTTAAGATAGATCTTTCAAACTATATCATGATTTTTCCATTAAAACTTAATTTTAAGCCTTTAATTGAACCCTCCTATGCAAACATACATTCCGAGTCGCGTTGTTGTATGGGTCAAAATCAGTCAAGGTTATTTTTTTTTTACCCTCCTGCCATAGTACAAAACCACATGTAATCTGATCATGTCTGTGTAAAAGTATAGCAGGGGAGGTACATGTAGAAGGAAATTTTGACTGATTTTGACCTTTTAAATGGTAAAAGGGTTTTAATGAAGCGATAAATATATCATACTTTTAGAGTGACCCGACTAGCAGTCAGCACAACACGTCGCCATCTTGCTAATGAGAGTTCCGGTTGCAAAGAATTGTGGGTCAAATCTTATGAACCCCTGACCTTATGTAAATTGTAAGATTATGACGTGGTAGAGAAACAAATTCTCTATCCAGCGATACCAAATTCAAAAGTCCAAGTCCAATGTATGTCCCAGGAGGTGGATTTGCGGATATGCGGATACGGGGTGGCATGAGTCAGGTGGGAGATAGAGGGCGCCATTTTAGCATGGCTGACATACGGTATGTGTATTTATTGAGGGCAATGAACCGTGTCCACGTATCCGGATACGAGGTGGAGATGCGAGTGGAAGGGTATTCTGCAATTGTGCCAAATTGGAGAAATTTATGTTTCTGAGAGGCACAAATCAAGGTATTTTTGTCCAGATATTTCTGGTAAAAAATGCCAGCTTTTAATTCAGCTATAAGGAGTCCATGAAAAATATAAATGAAAACATGGACTTTTAAGAATATTTTGACCAAATTTCATAGCAATCTGTGCATGCGAAAAAATGCGAAGTGAGATTTTGTACACGGCAATGTAATACCGATTCATGGCCGGTGATGCTGCCGACGTGTGTGCGTGCCGGGCTGCTGCCTGGCTGCTGCCCGCGGTGCATGGTGTATCACTAGTATCACGAGCAGAAAACATGCTTGTTGGGTAATTGTGAAAAATGAAAAAGGGACGTTTAACTATTTTTGTTACATATTTTAATCAATTCTTTGATGTTTTAATAATCTCTGTAATGTTTCTTTTAGCATGTTAGAGTTGTGAGTTATGATGAGCTGATAAGCTTGCATTGACATGATCATGATGGCAGAACATTTTATATGGACTTAGGGGGAAAATGAGACAAAACACTTTATTGTTGTTACATAATTTATGTTGCTTCTTTTAATCAATTATATGATCTTTTAAGAATCTCTGCAACTATTAATAAGTATTCTGGTAAGTATTTTCACTTACAGACTTTTTAAGTGGTACGTGGTGGTTGCATCATATTAAATTGTACATGCATAGAAAAAAGACCAATGGTAAAAAAACACATCCAGACTAAGTTTGTTTGAAGAAGCATAACTCCCCTATACCCCAAGCAACTGAACTGATTTAAACACTGCTGGTTTCCTTTTTTAATTCTCTTTCCAATGATACCAAATGTGTTGGATTTTGAATGAATTGTGAAACAGAAATCGACAATTATTGAACACCTCCTCATAGGCCGACTGACAGACACGAAACCTGTACACACACAACTTGAAATGGGAATTACTTCACTATACTTTATGCTACTGAGCTGATTTACACACACACTGTTGGTTTTCTTTTTAAATTCTCTTTCCGATGGTACAAAATTTAATAGGGTTTGCTTTAAAAAAGCAAAACGTGATAGACTCCCTCGTCTAGACCCGCAAACGTGGCGGTATACACTGCCACGCTCTGTTGCATTGAAAAAACACTCTATTTGTCGATAAAAGACTCCATGTCCATTGATAGGAAGATTTGTTATCGTTTTCCTGTTCAGTACTTACACAAGCTCTTTAACACCAAAATCCGCAAGCATAGCAGCTGTCATCCCCAGAAATTCGTTGAAAAAAGGTGGATTCCTGTACAAACGTATGGCTTTTTTGGTTCGCAAGCGATGCCGGGATTGCCAGGAGATCTTTGCACGGTGCCCCGAATCCTTCGCGTAGAAATTGCGGTACTGTACTACGGCTGGAGAGATGTTACCATCCAGCAGGGACCAGACTTTTTGTTGCGCACGGTGACGTCTTGGTCAATCGCTTCATTCGGCGCATGTGCACACGATTCCACTGGTTGACGACTGTTTTATGTTGCAATAGCTAGTGGCTAGTATCAATACCCATTGATCTCATTGAGCCGTAACTTATCTGGCTTTAAGCAGCATGAAACAGTCGTCAACCTGTGGAATCGTGTGCACATGCGCCGAATGAAGCAGGGATAAGATTCTTAGAAAATAAAGTTTGAAATTTGTGACCGCATATGGCATGGAGCCATGGCCCCAGAAAGATATTAGATTCCAGGTATGTGTACATGTACATGATGTACTCTGTGGTGGACACCTTTTTAGAACAAAAATATTTGCAAAATTTTACCCACAAAAATTATGGTAGGATCATGCTACATGTACATTACTTCCTGAGGAACTCCTGCCTTGCCACGGTGAATTTCATTTTTTGCAGGACTTTAACAGTTAACACTCAGTTCTTCTCTGCTTGCAAAAAAATGTTGGGAACAAAAATGTTCCAGACTAAAATGATGTTTTGTCAAGCGTTTTGATTTAACTGCATTTGTACTTTTTACCATCATTTCAAAAAAATGGCCGTCCATTTTGCTTATCATGCACATTGCAATAACCCTAACAGTCCTCAATCCTCCAATTTCAATACGATTTTCCACACACCCTAGGGAGTTAGGGATCATGTACATGTACTCATACGATCAACATGCCACAGTGCGCAGTGGCCACATCGCCCCTGTGCATTGGCCCACGAACCTCACAGTTTCCCCGGAGTGGATTTTGTCAGTAGTATTTTATGAAAATAATTGAGCTACATGTACATGTATCGCTGTTTACTATTTAACCACACCCCTTAGACAACCCTATGGGAATTTTGTGTGGTATTTTTTATTTGTCTCAGATTTTGCGCGTTCCACGTAGAATTATAATTGATTCGCGATTCGACTGCAAGCTTGAATTGTCCTCATCTATTGGGTAGATTTATTTTTAGTGTTTTAAAATTAAATTTTGATATCCAATAATGCATTCTCAGTGTTCTCCACGGCCTTAAATTTTAGCAGGCCGGCAGACACAATGCAAGCGCGGAGCGTGAAGCCCTTACGGCGTGGGGTCCGGGATTTTGGATTCTAGATGCTCTGTGGTGCAATATCTGAGGCATTTCCTGGCCACTTTCTTCTGACTCTTTGAATTAAATTTGCTCGTGTTTACAACTTGAAATGAAGGCAAGATTTTTAGGGGGAGGGGGTTTGGTCATCAAAAGTTGATTTTTTTCGGTGGAAATTGTTTTTACTGAGTGGAACTCGTCACTGAGTGGGAGGTTACGGGCCGGTGAGCTAAACATGCACTATAATAATAATAGGATTTTCAGGTGAAAATTTATAATGCTCCCTACTGCATCAAAAAGAGTATCATTGGAAAGATCTCTTAAAATGGAGTACATCAGACTTTGTTTGAAAAAAATCAGACTTTCCGTTCTGGAGATATGAATTTTTTTATTTTATTTTCTTTTTTCGGATGACCAATTACATTTAGATGTAGGGAAGGGCGTGGCATCATTTTGCAGTAGATTTAGTACACAAAATTAAGAAAATGGTGAATATCTTCACCATAATTTATCCAATTTCCATCAAATTGTCAACATTTGATAAACAGACAAAGGCCCACAACTTCATATTTCTTCAACCACTGAATTCAAACCGTTGCCATGGAAACTTGACATTTAAATAATACTCACAATGTATTAATATTACAAGTCAATACAATTTGTGATTACTCATGGTAAAATATAGACACACCATGATCAGGAACATGTAAAATAGTTGGCTAAACTTCATTTAACAGATTTTGAGGTACATGTACATGCCATTTCTGATATTTATAATTAATGCCAAACCTTCCCTCAGAAAAAGTTGTTGCCATGGAAACAAGCCCAATTTATTATTAAAATAATTATACACGCATCAGACTGTATAGTATTTGAACAAAGTAATGTATGTGGTTGAATGCCCTCTGATGGTTTCATTCATTCATGTGCCTGAAGACAACTATTTTATCTTTGACTAGACTAGAGTAAGAACACCAATTTAGCCGTTTCCATACATCCATATTTACATCCATACACTGCCATAACATGGATATAAAAACTGAGGTGAAGTGTAGTTTGTTCAAGTATTTTAATTCACTTGTATGAATTTCGAATCAAAGCAGACCAATAATCGGTAACAAACACCAGCTATCCAATTGTCTGTTGCCATGGAAATGGGGTATTTTCCACAAAATTCGCCTGATACATACAAACTACCATTCCAATTAAAAAAAATGTTGGGATGGGGGGGGGGGCTTGTCTATATGAATTTATTAGTTTTTTTCAGAAAAAAACAAAGGGTACATGTCTTGGTTTTACTTTGAGTTGTATTTTGCTTGTAAACCTACACAGCATCAATACATGTCTTCAAGAAGGAGATCCCCTTTCTTAAAATCCATCAGCAAACGGAAACACCGGACAGAATCGCCATCCTCGTCATACTGTATATTGTATTCACTTTTCAGTGGATTAGTGTCATTCTGTTTCACAAGTTCAAGGACATTGCCTGGAAACCACTCAGGGATACATCCAGCTTCTGGTGATGCACATTTATGAAAAACGTGCTTGTTAACAAGTAAAATGGGATTGTTCACATACTCGGGGAGAAGTTCCTGCTGTCTTTTTATACGTCTGTTTCACCTCATCAGCTCATGAAGTTTTGTGGTTTAATGCTGTTTCTGTACAAGAAATTAGATTTTGTGCTCATTCTCTATTCTAATTGCAGATGGCGGTGAAATCCCATGATTGGATGAATCGTCAACCTGTACTGCTGGGTTAGTTCTTACAACCTCTTCAAGATTGCTAATGAGCTGACTAAGTGTGTATTGCTTGCCCTTCTGACTGCTGGAAAAGTTCCTTTGAACTGTTTTGTGGAAGTTAAGCTGCAGAATGACAGCAGCACGCTACTGCTTTTCATTCAACATGTTCAAGTTTACAAGATGTTCATGGACAGAGCTCCACACCGAGTCTATTTTATTTGTGAGTTCTACTTTCTTCGCATACTGCTTTTGTTGTGCCTTGTCCTTTTCTTCTTGCTTTTTCCTTAGAGACTCCAACTTCCGTTTTATTAGATCATGCATTCTTGTGTTGTACTTGTCTTTGGATGATCGAAGAACCATTTTTTCTGGCTTCGGCAATGAGGTTTTCTTTTTCGTCTGGTGTTTTGATGTCAAGCCATTCTCTCGTCTTGTTATTTGACCACATTATCAAAGTCTCATCACAAAGTGTTCTCGCTGCTGGCTTCTGTCTCGCCAGAAGATCTAGGATGGCAAAGTCTCTTTCCCTGGCAATGTTTAGAGACTGATGATGTGGACTGCTTCATATCAGGGGTGACATCCCAGTACTTGCCCCCTGGGAGTTGATCCTGGCACTGTCTCTCCAATATCAACAACAGCGCATGCATTAGCATTTCCAATGCTTGGATGGTCATCGCATCGAACTCGGGGTCTTCTGTCTCTTCAAACAACTTTGCGTATAGAGGATCTTTATGGATCTCCACTTCCTCAAACACGACGCCCCCCTCCAACACACAGCTGGCATCTTGGCACCATTTTTCCAACGTTAGCTTCATGTTGAGCAAGTAGGGATTTAAGTCCAGAATACTGTCAACCTTTTCTACATTTCTCCAGTACGGACCAGTGACAACCTTGTCAATTAGACCGAGAGCTCGCAGCTCAGCTTTATACTAGACTTTGACTTGCAAGTCTACAGCAACAGCAGAGAGCACCTGTTTGGATTTGGCCATTTGGACAGAAACTGCAGAATATCGTCTGCATGGTAGTATGCAGCTGCAGCATCATAGTACAGAATGTTGAATCTGTTCCCTTTATATGACTGTAGTTGTATTTTTTCATTCTTGGCACTCAAAAAAGCTTGGAAGTGAGATGCTACACCTGATTCTTCACACCCTCTGGGATGGAATGCCGCAGTGCTTACAAGCATATTTTGGCTTATAAGTGTCCAGTGAGACATCTTCAAAGATCTTCAGAACTTTGTCACATTCCAAGGCAAAATTGGGAAGGACGTGTGCTTTACAGTAGAAGTTAAACATCTTCACAAGACTGGTCTTGTTTGTTTCTAAAAGCATATCCCAGTTTTCATTTACTTTGGGGAGCAACTGCTTTTTCATTGAAGGTTGCTGATGTAGGTCCTTGGTCGGACATCGTGCTGTTTAGAGAGGTGATCAGCTCCGCCACTTTCAGATCTTTTTCCAAATCATCACTGGAAACGACGTCAGCAATATTCTCTATGATGGATTTAAATGCCTCCTGAAAGTTCTTGCATGCCGAGCGTCAATGTCCTACCACTAGAGAGCGTGACCTGAAAGCCCTGGTAATGTTTGTGGAACTTGTTCCATCTTGGTGAAGACAAGTTTTGAGACTACTGAGCATTGCTTCTGCAACTTGCACTGCTGCAAGGTGTTTGGCTTCTACCAACATCATAATTTTAAGGCATTGCTTGGTAGTCTTCCAACATCTCTACTGGCAAGTTTCTTAAGAACTGTAGAAATTACAGGGTTGATGGCGTTCATGCTCACATTGAGAGAAAGCAAATCCATAGTTAGCTCGCGAACTTCATTACTATACTTCCCTTCATAGAATGTTTCAATGTCTTCATTTTCGAAAATGTCTGATAGTTGTTGAAGATCTGCATTTTCTTTTTCTAATTCTTTGATCCGAAGATGAACATGATGAAGGTCAGTTACAGCTGGAGAACAATCACGGCACCTGCTTGTCTTGTAATAACTGAGCTTGTGCTGCAGCTGCACTTTATCAAGTTTCAATTGTTCAATTATGGCTTCTGCATTGACCAGCTCATTCGTTGTTGCCTCCAGATTCTTTTGTGCCTCTTCTGCTTCCATTTTCAAATGCTCAGCATCTTCTCTGCAGGTGTCATTTTCTTTTCGCAGTTTTGAAATACAGGCATTTCTTCGCCTAAGACATTTATTCACATTCCTTGTGTTAATTTTGCTTAGTTTGGATTTCAAGTTAATCACTCTTGTTTGTGTTTCAGTGAGCGACTGTGCTTTTTCGTTATACTCTTTTTGAAGACTTGACAACTTTTTCTTCAATCCTTCTTCATTAAGCGATTCAATTTGACTGTTTATTTTGTCCATATCATCCAACAGCTTTTCATTTTCAGCTTCCAGGCATTGGAGATTATTCAACAAGATGCTGTTGTTTTGAACCACATTGTGAAGTTTACGCTTCATGCATCGATTTTCGGCTGTGGCTGCAACAATTTGTTTAGTGTACGTCTTTTCTTTCGACGTTGTTGAACTCTCTAGCAATCTCTCATGGTTTGAGAATTGTTTTGGAATTGCAAATTCATTTTGCATGAAGATCTCTTTTGCATTCCTTTTTTCTGTTGCTATTTAGATCCCTAATCTTATTGTATACAGAAGTACATTTATTATAGATTGTTCTTTCAGCAGCTCCTCCATCTCGGATTTCAGGGTATTTTTCTCGTAGAGTCTCTGCAATACATTTTACTGTCCACTGGTTTCTTTGTTTCAACTCGACAGTAATGGAATATATATCGCCATTGGTGATACATGAATCAGCCATTTTAGTGTTGGATCAATCTGAAATTAATTGGAAAAAATTAAAATTAAAAATGTAAAATAATCTCTAGGATATGTTAATTTATATTCAAGTGAAATAAAATGGGAGATATACAATTTTGTTAGTTGCAGAACTTTACCACAAATAATTGACACCAGGGAAGGGGAATCGAGATATCCGGGCGAAATTTACTATTTATCTATAAATATTGTGATTTGGGGACTTTTTCTATTTTTGTTGAATAAATTGTACATGATAGGCCTGAAATGAAATATATATTTTAAAAATCCCTGATGAAGATTGCAATAGAGGCAAGTATTGTAAACAAACATTTTTAAGTCAATACAAAAGATTAAAATCAAAAAATCTTACCTGCTAAATTAGCAGCCTATTTGCTGGAAAAGTAAACTGTTTCACAGGTGCATGGAGTTTTCATTTTGAAAAATGTGGCTTTAAACAGAGCTGTGTGGTATTTGGTATCCTCCATTTGCTCGTGCTCAGTCTTATCCCAGTCTAACACTAACACGAGCGCATTTTCGGAAACTTATGCAACACATCAATGTCAAACAACTAAAAAAACAGAAATATGTAGTTCACAACAGCCACGCTGGCCACTCATGAATTATGACTCTGTTGAAAACAAGGCTATGCTACACAAGAGCACTAATCGACATACTGTAGTTTATTGAATTCTGTATTTTGCCAATTTGCAAAATACAAAGAAATACGATCAACACATTTTTGTGCAGCGAGCGATCGATCAGTGCCTGTAGTCAGTTCCCTAGAAAATAAAAGATTGATATCAAATATGCCACTGAAATATTCTTTTTGTCGCCATTATCGCAATCCTTAGCCGATTTTTTTTCTTTTTTTTCTGACCCCTCAAAAAGTAGCCCATTAACCCCACTCTTCATACCCCTGTATTTTCACAATGGTACGACCTTGGCAACCTGTGCAGCTGCCTCGGCAAACGCGAGCCATGCACAGCTCTTCTCGGAAAACAGTGGTCACTTGTGCCACACGTGTGGAAACCCAGAATTTTGTGATTTTGTTTCGCTCTTTTTTTTTTACTCGGTAACTTTGTTAATATTGCTTGTATTTTGTTGAAACTTTCACAGATAAGAGATAAGATATTCAGTAAAAATACAAGAGATATATATTGTATGTAAGTGATTAGGTTTAAAAATAAAATAAAAAATGTATAATGTTGAGTGCTTCTCAACGCGAGTCGTCCGAACAAATTTGTGACGTCACTGAACTGCCTACTAATAAGAAGAAACACATTCAACTTCTTCATTGGTGTTAAAATATCTGATACCATAATCAAAAGTCAGTCCGGGGTGTATGGCCATTGTGGGGGGGGGGGGGGGGGGGAGGAAGAGGGGCCATTAATGGCTTCGCGCTTCGCGCTCACCAATGTCTGTACTTGCCCCAGACATTTTAGGTTTTTTTTTTACCAAAGTGCAATCACATCCTTGGTACTGTATAAATATTTTAAGTGACTTTTTGTCATTAAACATCCTCGGGTTGTAAACATACTTTGCATAATTAAGCCCGATAGCAAAGTTGTATGCCGAAGAATTAAGTCATGATGCCCCTCTGTGTGTTGTAACTTGTATGATATTACAATCTTTACTGGTATTAAATGCTTTAATGATGTTTAATCTCCTCCTTGCAGGAAGAGAAGAAACAACCATCTAAATATACACAAAAGCGAGAAGAAATTTGTATGCGACATTTCTGATAAATCCTTCAAAGTAAGTCTTGTAATGCACCATAGGATCCACACCAATGAGATGCCATTTGTATGCGATGTTTGTGGCAAATCCTTCACATGGAAACAAAGCCTAGTTTTACACCATAGGATCCACACCAATGAGACGCCATTTGCATGCGTTGTTTGTGGCAAATCCTTTACACGTAAAGTCAATCTACTTACACACCATTGGATCCACACCAATGAGACACCATTTGTATGCGATGTTTGTGGCAAATCCTTTACATGTAATGACAGTCTAGTGAGACACCACAGGATCCACACCAATGAGAAGCCATTTGTATGTGATTGTGGCAAATCCTTTGCACATAAAGGCAATCTAGTGACACACCATAGGATCCACACCAATGAGAAGCCATTTGTATGTGATGTTTGTGGTAAATCCTTCAGGCGTAGTGACCAGCTAGTGACACACCATAGGATCCACACCAATGAGAAGCCATTTGTGTGCGATGTTTGTGGCAAATCCTTCACACATAAAGCCAGTCTAGTGACACACCATAGGATCCACACCAATGAGACGCCATTTGTATGCGATGTTTGTGGCAAATCCTTCACACATAAAAGCAATCTAGTAAAACACCACATGATCCACACCAATGAGAAGCCATTTGTATGCAATGTTTGTGACAAATCCTTCGCGCGCAATGACAGTCTAGTAAGACACCAGAGGATCCACACCAATGAGAAGCCATTTGTATGTGATTGTGGCAAATCCTTTGCACATCAAGGCAATCTAGTGACACACCATAGGATCCACTCCAATGAGAAGCCATTTGTATGTGATGTTTGTGGTAAATCCTTCAGGCGTAGTGACCAGCTAGTGACACACCAGAGGATCCACACCAATGAGAAGCCATTTGTGTGCGATGTTTGTGGCAAATCCTTCACATATAAAAACAATCTAGTAAAACACCACATGATCCACACCAATGAGAAGCCATTTGTATGTGATGTTTGTAGTAAATCCTTCAGGCGTAATGAAAATCTAGTGACACACCAAAGGATCCACACCAATGAGAAGCCATTTGTGTGCGATGTTTGTGGTAAATCCTTCACACATAAAGCCAGTCTAGTGACACACCATAGGATCCACACCAATGAGAAGCCATTTGTATGCGATGTTTGTGGTAAATCCTTCAGGCGTAAGGACAATCTAGTGACACACCATAGGATCCACACTAATGAGAAGCCATTTGTGTGCGATGTTTGTGGCAAATCCTTCACACATAAAGTCAGTCTAGTGACACACCGTAGGAACCACACCAAAACAAATTCTATGTGATGTTTGTGGCAAATCCTTGACGCATGAAGGCAATCTAGTGACGAACCGTAGGATCCACACCAATGAGGAGCCATTTGTGTGCGCCATTTGTGAAAAACTTTACGAGAAGTACTATGTAGGATCATCACCAATGAGAAATGTGTTATACATGTAGATGACAATTAAAGTAATGCAATGATGATGTCATGATCACATGTCATGTGACTTTACATTTGAGGTGCATCTTTGTAAGGCCAGTATCAACATGTACATATACATACTTGTAACTATTGGCTTAATTTCAGTACACCGTATAACTTTTTTGTGCAGGGATATGTTATATAGGGTTTGAAAATTCCCGGGACATTTCAAAGTGGAAAGATTTCACTGGGAACTTTTGGAATTAACAGGAATTGTCGGAAACTTTCGGGAACTTTCGGGATTTTATAACATACAATCCTAATAAACAACTTAGGGAATGATATAAAACCAGTTTCATCCATTTTATAAGAAAACAACACTTGTCTAGATCTTGCTCCATTCTCGCGGTCGGACATCTGGATCTTCGCTTGAATTTTGGCCTAGCAACCATAGAGATCAGTTGCAGGGCTGTGTAGTCGAGTCCCTGCAATTCCTTTCACAATTCCTTTCACAAGTCCTTTCCCAAGTCCAGTCACAAATCCTTTCATAAAGCCAGTCACAAGTAACTGGATGAACAATGACAAAGGAATGCCTTTGTCAAAGCTCATTTGAATAGCTTGTAATTGGAATTAGGACTGGAGGGTTTGTGATGGACTTGCAGGGACTTGTGATGGACTCGACTACAGCCCTGATCAGTGGTAGTGTGAACATGGTGAAAGGGGAAAACAAACAATGGCCGTGGATTGTATAGGATGAAAGGGAAGATGTGAAGTCACAGAATTCAATATTGGCTCATAAAAGATGCACAAGTACAAAAAATCTTCTTACCACAAGGCTTGCTTCTCATTTCTAGTACACTGGTTACCCTTTCCATTGTATATCAACAAATGTATGCATGTTTACGAGTATTATATAATAGTATATGTTTTAGGTCAAAATAGCATTTCTGTTTATTTTCCTTTCACATTTTGCATGTAAAGTTTCTTTCAGTTATTCTTTCATGTACTGACATGTCTTTAAAATTGATGAATTATAGAATTACATTTGTTAACTCATCATCACTATTTTACTAAATTAAAAGGAAATAGCAAGGGCCACACCTTTTCACAAGAAAGTGGAATCACTCCAGCAGTGAACATTTTCGACTGAAAAGAATGGTACAAAATGTACATGTAGCGGTAGGTACATTGTTAGGCAGATTCAGGAAAATTTTAAGTTGCTTCAATCCTTTTAAATATTATATCACTGGAAAGAGTAAACAAATTGAAATAAAATGAGGGGTCCATGGTCATGAAAGGTTAACCCTGTGCAAAGTTATGGATTTTTGTTGATTAAAATTTTGGGTCATTTTGGAGGACAATTTCAGTTAAAAAGTTGTGACCATATTGCTATTTGCTACATTTTTAAATTGAAAATGTGAGCCTCATTTATTTCATAGCAATTTGTTATCAATATAAATATAATTTTAGGAGTCATTTAAAATAGTAACAATTAACAAACACCAATTATTTGCCAATAAATGATCAAAAAGTAAATAAAAACAAATTATAAGCCGGTCACAGTGCTGACAGAAAATAGCGCCACCAACGCCAGTTCACGCTCCATCTTCCTTTTTTTGAAGATTATGTTTTACTTGGCCTTATAATAGCAAATTTAGGACAGACCACAAGAATGATACATTGAGTTGGTGTTTCCTATTCATTTCTTGGACTTTTTAAAATTAAATACAAAATATTACTGATTCAGTTTAACATCAAGTCTGTGTACCTGTTGAGCCACACATTTGCATATTGCCCTATGACCGGCAAGTTCCATCCGCTATTGAGGTTTGCCATATAGCAACCCCAACAGCACTACCCACACTGCCCAGCGTCACAAACGCCATCTTGGCTTTAGTCTTTTCTCTTAACAGCGGCGGGACCGATAAGACATGTTTTCCAATAGCTCCGTAAAATAGGAAACTGAGCATTTGTCTTATCTGTATTTTACAAATTTTGAAAATGAATTAAACTGTTAGCAATCTGCTGACTGACTGAATGGACCTGAAATATACAAATAACAAAATAGCTGGCCTGACGTTTCAAACTTAAAGGGGCTGTGTCGTCACGATCATAGCAGGCTTGCGGCTGTACACTGAATCCCGAACTGCGCTGAACGCAGATGCCACGACCGCGCGCGCGCTGACCTACAGGGCGCCCGCGCCAGATCAGATTACAATTACAATGACTGCTGCATGCATGATCCTGTAGTTATGATACATACTGCATGTACAAGTATTTTGTATGTGTTTGTGCCACCAAAAATATACGATAGGCCTTCAGTCGAACATAGTCCGCGACACCCCACCCGCCAAACGCCAAAATGTACCATGACAGAACCAAACGAAAATAAGTAAATCTGTATTTATAATTGTAAAATAAATAATGCACCAGCCCCTTCCTATACAAAAATACAGTTGTAGGCCTATGTATCGAAATAAATTTCGACTAAAATCGGCTGTGCGTGCAATGATGAGCAAATCAAAGTAAAACAGCTATACTGATGGCGATATTGAGTCCACGACCTTGTGTTACATTTGACGGAAGAACTTTATGGAAAGTTACATCATCAGAGTTATTTAAACACTATCAAATAATAAAAACAATAATAACAGTTATTACCAATAAATAATATACGCCAATGAAATGAGATTTCACCAGTGGCGAGTAAATCCGTGTCGAAAAGTGGGGATGATTATTGAATTTGTCAACGAAGTACTGCATCAGTCATTGCAATTGTAATCTGATCTGGCGCGGGCGCCCTCTGTGGGCCAGCGCGCGCGAGCCCTGTAGGTCAGCGCGCGGTCGTGGGGTATTATTTGCAGTTACTGGGTTCATCTGCGTTCATCAGTTCGGGATTCAGTGTACAGGTATACATTAAAACTAAAACAATAAAAGGCTTTGCTTGGAGGAGGCTTTGCTTGCAGTAATTTGTTTTATGGTGTGTGATTATTTTGGTGTCCGACTACATGTACCGAGTCAACTCGTACCCAGGTTAACTCGTACCCAGGTTAACTCATACTCTCTGTGGATGATTTAATATTTAACCTCTTGCGTACGGAAGACGCCAAAATGGCGCAAAAAAAACCAAAAAAAACAGTACCACCAGGCCGGATGACGCCATTTGCCGCTATTTGTGCAGTTTCAATCCATTGTTGGATTATTGTGTATGTTACGCTTGACTGCACAAGCACATTGTGGCCGTTTCGCTTGGCTGCAAAGGCCGGCGCGACACCCCGGCGCCTCCTGTAAATAACCGTACTCGCGGTCTTTTTAAATATCTGAACCTTCTAAACGATATTTTTATAGAGACTGGATGACAGGTAATGACTGCAGCTGTGAAAACGTCTTTAATTGAGAATGTCTTATAACAGATCAAATTTAACATAATTAATGTTCAACTTCAAAGGTCCTGGTGTCCCTGAAATATTTGAAATCAGTAGTAAACACAAAGCCAAGATCGTATACCTTGTCTTAATAAGGCGGTTACACTATACATGACCCCCCATTTTTTTTCTTGCGCTGGATATTTTTGACAGCGCCGTCCCTTCGACAAAAGAACCGCCCCAGTAAATCGCTTTGGACAAGGCTTTACCATTTTTTTTACCAAGAAGATAGTGGCACATTCCGTGCAGTCGCTTAATCACAGGCTATTATGAACGTTGTGATATCTGGCCCGCCCCGAACAACCAATAAGTCTATATGAAGATGGCCAAGAATTAAGCCGTAGTAGACCAGTGAGTCCACCTCGCACACATGCCGTCCAATCACCACACGGCACTCGCACTGTGCTTGCCCCAGACTTTTCAGGTTTTTTTTACCAAAGTGCAATCACATCCCTGGTAATGTATAAATATTTTAAGTGACTTTTTGTCATCAAACATCCTCGGATCATAATCATACTTTGCATAATTAGGCCCCATAGCATATTAAATGATATTTAATCTCCTTCTTGCAGGACATACATGTACCAAGCAGGAAGAGAAGAAACAACCATCCAAATATACACAAAAGCAAGAAGAAATTTGTATGCGACATTTCCGACAAATCCTTCAAAGTAAGTAGTCTTGTAATGTACCAATTGATCCACACCAATGAGACGCCATTTGTATGCGATGTTTGTGGCAAATCCTTTACACGTAAAGGCAATCTACTTACGCACCATAGGATCCACACCAATGAGAAACCATTTGTATGCAATGTTTGTGACAAATCCTTTACACGTAAAGGCAATCTACTTAAACACCATAGGATCCACACCAATGAGAAACCATTTGTATGCAATGTTTGTGACAAATCCTTCGCGCGCAATGACAGTCTAGTGAGACACCACAGGATCCACACCAATGAGATGCCATTTGTATGTGATGTGTGTGGTAAATCCTTCACACATAAAGGCAGTCTAGTGATACACCTTAGGAGCCACACCAATGAGAAGCCATTTGTATGCGATGTTTGTGGCAAATCCTTCACGTGCAAACAAACTCTAGTGACACACCATAGGATTCACACCAATGAGAAGCCATTTGTATGTGATGTTTGTGGCAAATCCTTCACACATAAAGCCAGTCTAGTGACACACCATAGGATCCACACCAATGAGAAGCCATTTGTATGTGATGTTTGTGGTAAATCCTTCACACATAAAGCCAGTCTAGTGACACACCATAGGATCCACACCAATGAGAAGCCATTTGTATGTGATTTTTGTGGCAAATCCTTCACACATAAAGGCAATCTAGCGACACACCATAGGATTCACACCAATGAGAAGCCATTTGTATGTGATGTTTGTGGCAAATCCTTCACACATAAATGCAATCTAGCGACACACCATAGGATTCACACCAATGAGAAGCCATTTGTATGCGATGTTTGTGGCAGATCCTTCACACGCAATGACAGTCTAGTGACACACCGTAGGAACCACACCAAAACAAATTCTATGTGATGTTGGTGGCAAATCCTTAACGCATGAAGGCAATCTAGTGACAAACCATAGGATCCACACCAATGAGGAGCCATTTGTGTGCGCCATTTGTGAAAAATCCTTTACGAGAAGTACTCTAGAAACACACTGTACATGTACAATGTAGGATCATCACCAATGAGAAATGTGTTATAGATGACAATTAAAGTAATGCCATGATGATGTCATGGTCACGTGTCATGTCACTTCACATTTGAGGTGCATCTTTGTAAGGCCAGTATCTATAGTAGACCAGCCAAACCCCACCTCAGCAACAACGTGACTTTCACCAAGCACACAGTCATCAACACCAGTCATCGTACTCTCCCCGTGGAAGACATCCAGTCCGTGGAACCAGCCCTGAAACACCTAGACAAGACCACCGCCAACGAAGTCCGCATCCAAGTCCAGCAAACCCTCAAGAATGCCAAGCCCCCCAAGGCCAGCACAACCAAGAGTAAACGAGCCGCCATCCGAAGCCTTTATCCACATCTTGCAGGCGGACAAAGGTAATGCCACAGTGGTCATGTCCACCCAGGACTACGACCGCAAAGTGGCTGACATCCTGTCCACGGATATCTATCGCCGTCTTCCCCGCAACCCAACACCTGCCATCGAGAGGAAGATCATTGCCAAGCTGTCGGCCCTGGAAAGATCCGAAGCCATCTCCACAACCCTGTATAGACATCTCAGACCATCTAGCTCCTCCTGCCCAAGATTCTTCGGTCAACAGTCACACAAGATCCACAAGCCCGACATCCCCCTTCGCCCGATCGTTGCCTCCCGTGGTTCTCCCACCTACAACACAGCTAGAT
The DNA here is from genome assembly GCA_037893225.1 of Hippasteria phrygiana. Classification (NCBI taxonomy): domain Eukaryota; kingdom Metazoa; phylum Echinodermata; class Asteroidea; order Valvatida; family Goniasteridae; genus Hippasteria; species Hippasteria phrygiana. Next base: position 1,720,131 of record JAZGUH010000184.1, read on the forward strand.
TCCTCACCAAGATCCTGCATCCACTTGTTGGTCATACACCACACCACATCTCCAATTCCAGCCAGTTCGTGGACATCATCAAGAACATCAGACTCAAGCCCACCCACATACTTGTCAGCTTCGACATTGTTTCCAATGTTCCCACCCAAGAAGCCTGCCTCATAGCCAAGGAACGCCTCCAACACGACCCCGAGCTCCAGGACAGAACCGACCTATCCCCAGACCAAATCCAAGACCTCCTCCATACCTGCTTCTCCTCCACTTGCTTCAAATGGAGAGACCAGTACTATAAACAATCCACTGGGGCCGCCATGGGATCTCCTTCTATCCCCGGTCCTAGCGGATTTGTTCATTGAGGAATTTGAACTCATCACCATCGAGTCAGCTGAACTACGTCCTGACCTATGGCTACGCTACGTTGATGACACCTTCGTAGTATGGCCACACGGCACAGAACAACTGCAGATTTTCCTACAGCACATCAACAGCCAACACCCACTCATCAAGTTCACCATGGAACAAGAACAGAACAACTCTATCGCTTTCCTTGACATCAAGGTCACCCGCAGACCAGATGGCACCATATCCCACACAGTATACTGCAAGCCCACACACACAGACCGCTATCTCCACAGCTCTTCGTTCCACCATCCACGATTCAAGTCATCAGTATCCAACACCCTGGTACGCCGAGCCTACAACACCTGTGACCAGGCCAGCCTAGGGCAAGAACTCCACCACATCAAGACATCACTCAAGCTTAACGGATACAACAGCGTCAACACCAACAAGCCCATCAAGCCCACCAAGCCCACCCCACCTGAACAGCGCCCTCAATTTAAGTCTACAGTCACACTCTCGTACATCGGCCACCTCTTCCACAAGCTACAACGCATCTTCAGCCAAGCTCACGTCAAGGTCTTCCACACAGCACCAGACGAGGTCCAAGCTCAACTACAGACACACAAGGACAAACAAGACCTAAACACCAAGGCGGGCATCTACCTCATTCCCTGTGAATGCGGTAAGGTATACATCGGAGAAACCGGCAGAGACCTCAGCACAAGACTCAAGGAACACCAAGCACACGGCAGGAAAGGAGAAATAGACAAGTCAGCAATCATCAAACACTCGCACGAACAAGAACACCGCATCAACTGGAACCAAGCCAAGATCATCACCCCAGTCACATTCTGGCACCAAAGACGCATCAGAGAGGCCATAGAAATCCACAAACACAACACAAAGTCCATGGGACGAGAGGCCGAAAGTGCTTTAGTTTTTGAGTTACGTGATCTGGTTTGCAGAAGTTTATAAAAATGTCCAGTTCTATAAATTATGATGTACTTAATCGAAAAAACTTTGTTCCCACATCAGGGCTTGAAATGAACGACGGCCACGACGGCCAGTGCCGTCGTTGCCTTCTTACTGGCCGCGGTGCCCCACACAAAATCTCCGTCTTCACGGCCAGTTTTGCCTTGCCCCAAATTTACCTTGGCCGTCGTGCCCTTTTTGCAAAAACACAGCCACTACAAGTACAATCCTTCATATCATTTGTTTTTTCGATGTCATGCCAGCCCTTCATAAAATCTCGCTGCACAACACGTTGGCGATCGCGCGTACAGAATCACAGTACATGCACGTCGCACACAAACTATAATCTGGTCCAGTTTCGGAGTGTGCCGATACTTCAAGCATCAACACCCCCACCGCAAGATTAAATGTGTGTATTCGTACGTACACACAAATCAGCAGGAGTATGTACATGTACGGCAACGTTTACGTGCAGTCAACTGACTTTCTTTTTCTCAGTACTTGCACGTGTGCGCCTCACAATACGCATCGATGTTCGTGTACGAGGAAACGCGCTCTTGTAGGCGGCGCTATGAAGCACGCCTTCGGCGCGCTACATACGTACAGTAACTTCATGAACTTTGGTCACAACACGCGGTGTTCCGATTGTCAAAAGTTTCGATGAATAATTAGGCCCAAAAAATCGATAGAGAAAGAAGATTTCTGCACGTTAATTCACAGAACTTAATCTATTTTGTCTGTATGCATTTTCCGTGTTCATGAATTTATTTCGAGGTTGTACCGCTTGTACACCGCAGCGTGTTTCCCCGACATTTCCTGCCGCAACACGAGGTTTATCGCCCGCCACACAAAGTGCATCACGCACGCATTACCACCGTACGATAAACCATGGAGAAATTTATTTCTCCATGGATAAACGGACAGTGTTGGCCAGTTTACCATCGTGGTGGTTAGCGTTATGGTTATAAATTAGCGTTGTGCATAGTGCAGTGATGTGTACGACCTAAATTCTCCATGATTTTTAAGAATTATCGACCGTAAATATTTTTGACATTAATTAAGGCAAGTTTTGATAATTTTTTTAGCAATTTTTTGTTATAGCTTTTGTAGCGTAAACGGAAATAGTTTAGGCTGAAATTCACATATAATTGAATACCCATGTGATCGGAAGCAGTATGTTTTTGGCCTCATAGTCTTACTCTTACTCTTAGTTAAATACGTTTTGAACGGAAAAAAATCAACAGTGCCGCGCCCTCCGTGCCCTTTCTGCAGATATAATTTGGCCTTGGTGCCCTACTTACTGGCCTTGGTGCCCTCCATAATTTTGCTTTATTCAAGGCCAAAGTGGCCTTGCCCTAAAAATTACCAAATTCAAGGCCTGCCACATCCACAAATTGTTTGGGAATGAGAACATTTACGACAAAAACAAGCCCGAAATGTGCATGAGAAAAAAGTAAGAAATAGCGCCCTCTATTTCCAAAACCAACCAACTGAAAATTTCGAAGGGGGGGGGGAATGGACACTACGCTGTTTATTACACATGTATTAATTATGGTCCATACACAAACCCAAATTTAACCCTCTTTCCGACAATTCTACTGTAATTTCCATGTGAAATGTATAATACCTCCTGGTCTATTTCAATTTTTGTCTTCTGTCTGGTTTGATTGTCTAGGGGTGATCTTTTCATAAAGTGTGTGTGGGTGGAGATATATTCCCCATCCCCACAACCCCAAAATCTATGTTTTTGCCTTCACTTTATCAACACTTCTTCTTGTCGACAATTTTTTTTGGATTATACATGTATTTAACTATAAAAGTTGGGCTATTATGTACGCCGTATGTATCACCATTTGTTAATCCTTTCTGATATGTTTTCCTTTGTATACAAATTGTTGTTAAAAAAAAAAAATTGAAAATGATCAATTATGACTGTAATGAAATCAATTGTGATTTAGTTCTTTTAACCAATATATGTACACCGACTACTGCATGTATTTTTTCTATTACATGTGGAATAGTAAGCACGTAAACACACTGGCTGTCATCGAAGGTTATAGTTCTAAATTTACATTCGGAAGTATTAAAATATACCTCACATGTTCACTCATCATCCGCACAAATATTTCGTATAGGCCTACACTTTATTTAATGTCTAAATAAACTTCAGCTGCACTACAGAAATCAGCTGCACTACATACAGCATGGAGGAATGGAGATACTTCGCGGATTTTAACGACACGTACGTCGTGCCTATACTACACGTCAACTTAAAAAATATTTCCCACAGACATGACAGACTGGGTCACGCGAATCGCGTATCGCGCAATCCTTCATTCAAAACAATACAACAGTCGACGCGTCGGGCCCGGGCGCGGTGAACTTCAAATTTCCAGACAACACAACACACATATACAAAAAACCGCACCCAGAGGGTGATGACCGCACCGCGTCCTATTTAATCGGGCATGCTCGCCAAGTTATGAATAATTCATTTGTCAAGGTCAAACTCAATCGCTGATTGGCTCCCCCGGAAAGTCGGGGGAGAATGTCGAAAAAGTAAAGAAAAAGTTAAGACCTGCGGACAGAGATATCCAAGACCTTCGTGGAAGTGAAGAACCGAGCAAAGAACAGTAGAATCGATTCTTGTCAGAGCGCGTAATATATAAAACATTATCGAATACAATCCGAATCGATTAACTGAGAAACAGCGCCCTCGTTCGGAAGGAAAAAAGGAACACGAAGGTCTTGGAACCAAGACTAGCTTCCAGGTTGAAAGCGAGAATGTCAGTGGCAAACAAAACCGCTTTTCAGCACATTCATTCATGCATGAATTAGTCAGGCCATAAAAGGAAGCGCAGGCGCACGATCAGCATAAAGTTGTTTATACTGTGACATTGAGATCCTCGTTTTCAAACGCGGAAGTGCGCAGATCGGCGGTAAACTAAGGCTGCAAGTTTCCGGTTTTAAAATTATCCGTGTCACCGTTTGTTTTATGCCTACGGTTTACGGTTAACTGTTACCAATGTTCTTTTGTGTAAACAAAGAAAAACCAAAGAAAAACCAAGTCTGGGGAAGTCGCAGTTCATAACCTAATTTTGTTACCACGTGATTGGCAGAAATCGATCACACATCGCTAATTAAGACGTAACATAAAAAAACGGGTGAAAAAAATTTCCCTGCCCCCGACAACGATGCCAAATTGATTTACTCTAATACGGACGAGCACGTGAGAAGTTTTGACGACTATGATGACCTACCCCCAAATTCCACTAATTATGAATTCATGATGCACTGGTACGGTGCACACTGAGCTAGCTACATGTATAGCTGGCAAGCACATGGAAAACATTCTTCATCGTCCGCCCAACCCCATCGGCTGTTGCCAAACATCGTGGTCAGTCCGTGCCCAAATCTAACCAATTATCTTTCATATTGCATCAAGCTTCATTGGGCGTGTGCAGATTCCGTGCGCCCAAAATCAAGGCCCGATTGGCCCTCGTCCCACATCGTAGACGGCCCATGTACATGTAGAATCTAACCAATCATATACATCAAGACGATTGGCAGTGGGAATTTTTTTTGCAGTTGCCCCAATTGGCCTTCGTGCAACATTGCACACATAGTATTTGCTACCCTGGGACTCAAAACAATGTACTTTTGTATACCAATGCATAGGTAATTTTGTTAAAAGAAAAATTATACCAAGATCTGCTGATTCGGTCCAGCAGTTTTTGTAGAATCTATTATTTTGTGAAACCATAAGTCGGGGGGGTTAGGAATTCTGCCACCCCGTTGCTGTTATGTTATAGATTAGCAGTCTGCAAACAAATGTACTATAGCTATTTGCATACATTTAAATATGCATAAGGCACTTCAAAAACAAACATTTCAATGATTAACCATTAACCCTCCTGTTCTCAGGGCCAAAATCGACCCAGCTGCTGTACAGATCAAAACCTATCAAATTTCAGATTGAAACACACACAAACTGTCAGAGTTGGTGTTTAGAGATTTTGATAGGCTGTGATAGTTATAAGTATAGGAGGGTTAACCCTCCTATACTTATAACTATCACAGCCTATCAAAAACTCTAAACACCAACTCTCACAGTTTGTGTGTGTTTCAATCTGTCATTTGATAGGTTTTGATCTGTACAAAAACTGGATCGATTTTGGCCAGGTGCACATAAACAGGAGGGTTAACTTGTCATATAATCTGTTTTTAGAGACTGTGGTTGCAGAGAAAAAGGTATTTGAAATGATTTAAAATGATTTGTTCAAAGTTAGGTGGTAAAAGGAATTTATATCTTGAATTTTTATCCTCAACACTGTGACTATAAAGTCCACTGTTTTGAAGATGTCAAGAAGCCTCGAGAACATTTTGACTTTGATTCCTTTGCAAAGTTAAGGGTCGAAGAGTCAGCATTCATGGCTGACGCCACCTGTTGTGTTTAGGGTTCACGACTTTAAAAAAGATACGTCCCCCGCAATCAAGGAATCACTCCCTAGTGCCTTTATTCCCGTCTTTTCTCCGTGCCAGAGAATGAAATGTGTCTTCCAGGCTGTGTATCTGTAGTGTGGGCAGGTTTCTCTACCAACTCTTTTTAAAGAAAGACGTGACAAAATAGTAAGCAGAAATGCTTATTAGATTTCAGAATACATTTAGCTTCATTGTTATAATATCTGATACCTGAAAATCAAGTCAGCTTTCTGCAATATGTCGGAACATGCCGGTCAGAAAGTCTAAAGTCGGAACTTAATAATTCGAAAGACAGATTTGTAAGGTATGCTACCAAGTCGGAATTCCGCCAAAAATCGGAATCCCTGTAAACCTTTCCTAAATCATTCCTTGGTGCTGCCGATAGTCATAAAAGTGATAATCTATTATAATGATTATTACGAGCAATTTCGTGCGTTAATTATACTGCTGTAAGAATGCGACCTCTGAAGATAACCAAACGTGAAATATTAATATATACAATTCTATTTACATCAATCCGGCATAAAAAAACAAATTTAATTTAAACATTAAAATAAATTCAAAGGTGGCTTGGCAGATTAAGTCCTATTAATTCCTTGTGTTCAGTTGTCTATTAAATCAAAATACAGACTTATTATTGGATCAAAAAATTGCTTTTAAGTTAATCAATATATATGAACCTTGAAATTATGAGAACATCCCTTTTAATATGTATGTACTACCCGCCACCAAGATCAACCCCATACACCGTGTCCGCTCAGTCAACGTCCCTTCTGCTATAGGTAGGTCCTTGCTGTGGGTTGGGACACTCTCTCCCCCCCCCCCCCCTCTCCCCCCTCTCTCTCTCTCTCTCTCTCTGTTGGCTAAGACTGTTCGCGGGGGAAAGGCTTGGGTAGGTATTGACCCTTGGTCAAGGTGGTTCAGATTTATGTTCTTTCAACTCTACCAATCGGCCTACTAAAATTAAAGAAATAACCAAAACCTTCCAAGTGTAACCCTCCTGTTCTCAGGGCCAAAATCGACCCAGCTGATGTACAGATCAAAACCTGTCAAATGACAGGTTGGAAACACGCACAAACTGTGAGAGTTGGTGTTTAGAGTTTTTGATAGGCTGTGATAGTTATAAGTATAGGAGGGTTAAGGGGAAAACTTTATACAATATACATGTATACAATTTATACAAACATGGCTTGGTAAATCAACTCTTTTAAATTAAGCAAATGAATCAGTTCATGCAGTTAGGAAATCATTAAATGTCACAATCGAAACTATTAAAGGGGTCTATCAAAATACATGTACTTCAAAAATAATTTCTAATCACAGTAATGAATTCTACAACACGTTCTTTCAAGATCAAACTTTCTTTTGGATGCAACAAAATACTCCATAAATTTATAAATAAAAATGCAATCAATTTTATAGAACAAGGTAACAAAATAGCACGAGCTTCTTGTTGAAAAATGGGCTTGAAGTAGTTGGTTGAGCTCTGCTCCTCCGGCCTGATGTTGACAAGGCAACTCCTGACAGGCAATTTCCTAACCCTGATTTGGTTAGGGTAGGATCTATCATAGAACTGTCGTTGTAGACACCTTATTTTTTGTGTCACTCCGTATCGGCAAAATTGCCCTAAGTTGGTGTCATTGGCTAACAGGCTTCTGATATCGGGAGCAGATGAAACTACAACCTTCTCTTACGAAATCTTGTGGTGTTCTTCACTCATACTATCACTATCTATCCATCACTTTCAACTCTTTTGCAATAACATCCAATTACTTTCCATTATTTTCTAACAACCCTACATCTAACAAACTAACCTGGGCAAATTTTACATTACAAAAAGAAAGGACACAGAACCAGGTTTTTCCTTCAAATCTGGTTTATTAGTCAAATCACTGTATCCTAACTGTATGTACTTTCTAAAGGTAAGATGCAGCTTTCTGGTGTATCCCCAACATATTACATAAGACTGTCCTAAAGTCAAAAGAAAACTAACAAAAATAAAAAAAAACACCTAGTGACGCTTTATAACAAAACATCTATAGTGGGACTTCAACTGGAGAGATGCAAAAATACAAAAGGAGACAGTGAAGAAGACACATGGCCTGATCAATTACTATGTGGGGGGGGATTTCTACAAAACTAGTAAGCTCTGAGGGACTGGACTGCTACATAAAAATTCAGGGGGTTAAAAAATCAAAAAAAATATTTGCTTCTGACAACTGCACAATCGAATATTCGATCGAATGGAAGGTCGAATATTCGAATAATAAAGTATTCGGTTTGACTCGGCCCTAGCTTGTAGACTTTGGTTCATGAGGTCTTCAAAACACTTTACTTTCTACTCGCTGTAGTCGAGATAAAAAAAAAATTCTTGTCACAGTATTGTCACCGAGATTTGAACGACTGGTTTTTATATTAGCCTACTTCATATAACTTTTCATTAAAATCCACAAGTTTCCGAAACAATTACTGCGACTTTTAATGGTACAATCACGGAAATTTGTGCTTTTGGAGGTGCTACGCATATTTAAATTGATGCAAATATTGGGCGAAGTTTGCAGACTGTACAGTCGTCACGCTGGCAGCAAATTGCTTGAACGTACACGTGCAATTACATTTGTAATAAAGGAGTTCATAGACCCCAAAGTCTTTTAGAAAAAAATCATGAGAATATGACGAACTTATAAATGAGTTAAAGTTTTGTTTGGTTTCTTTCGGGGTTAACATGCCTGCTGGCTGCATTGATATAACACTTACTTTGATTGGTCAACATAGCGCGTTATAAATGTTCCCATTGGGCGAATTATCCTGTAGGTTTCTCACACATTCACAGGGGCTGCAATGTTGTTGTTTTTTCACGAGCGATGCTGCCTAGTGCAAAAACGACATTAACGATACGTCGTCTCTTTGGACTAAATATTCACGAAAATACATGTAACTTGGGATTTACCAGCAATCATAAAGAAAACTGCGGTAGGACTTTAAATTGGCTGCTAATCTAAAAACATATTTCATTTGCAGCAAATATTTAAAACCAAAGTAAAAGCACAAATGGCCGCGGTATTTTTGTTACGATTATCTGACCCACTTGGGATTTTTTTCGATATCATTTTCCAACATCGATATTGCGATATGATTATAAAAAGTGCTATGGGCGATATCGATGTCAAAGTAACATCGAATAATCGAGTAATATCGATACATCGGCGGATCCTAACCATGAGGCTGCGCGCATGACTCCTTTACGTTCATGAAACAGTCCCGGGAAGCCGTGCAGTGCATGCATTATGCGTGCGAAGGATCTAGAATCCAACGTCATGCTGTAATGTATTAATGCGCAGTCGAGTAGTCGGGTCCTGTTTGAAAATGTATGTAAAAAACAAGACGATATATCGCGGCGGGTACCTCTCGGAAATTGAAAGGTAAATTTCACTTTTTATCCAGAAGGTACACTAGTAACCTCGGTACCTCCATCTTAATCATGGAACTGCACTTGTGCCTCGGGTGGTGTATCTAGCATGTGGCCGTTGTAAGGGTGAAATTTGATGGTTTTGTAGAGTCTTAGACATTTTTAATTAAAAAACATTGTCTATCGCACACTTGCCTTGGACCCTACTATCGCCAGATCGTGTCCAAATGTTTAAAAAGGCGATAAAGGGTCGAAGTTACTCGGAATAGTCCATAGCGCACACTTGCCTTGGACCGGTCGTGCTATAACAAGCGTCACTAATTCCATCAGCGTCAACAAAGGCGTCAACAATTATAGATGTACTTTCCAACTTCCCAATCTATGTCACACGATTTCTATGACTCTTGGGGAACTTGTTTTGTAAGAAACTGAAAGAATTTCACCTTCAAAGCACCACACGAAATCAACAAAATTTTGATTACAAAATGTAAACTGAAGACACACCGCCATTCCAAAAAATGGAGTGGTCCAGCACCAACAACTTACCGGGAAATTATTCACCTGGGTAGAAACTTGGAGAATCGGTTTCACACTACAAAATTAACCCAGCAATTCAGCTTATTATAGTGTACAATGTATTTCAGCGCGCACGCGGGTAACCTGTAACACCATGCGAATGGTCACCCAGGGAATGTGCATTGATTGACTTCTGCCCTCCAAAAATTAACCCTGATCCCATCATGTAATTTTCACTTTTAAATCTTGCAAGTAAGATTGGAAAGAGTTCCATATCCGGCCATCACGTATTTTCCCTTATGTATGACTTAAAAACTACCAAAAAAGTGTAAATCTGATGAAGAAACACAAATTTAGGAGGGAACAAATGTAAACATTTTATTTGAAAATACTTTGACTTTTTCTGTCATGGTCCAAGGGATGGCCGGATATGTAACTGTTTCCGTAAGGTTAATTGTGACCCGCTCGATCTGGAAAAAAGGTATATTATGTCGCGAAATATGAAAAATTAGTTTTATGTATGTTTGGAAAGCCAGCAATGTAAGCTTTCATTTGGTACATGATAGAGCTCCAAAGCCCATTTCGTTCTGGAGATATCGCATTTTTGCATATTAATTAGTTCTATGTACCGGTAGTTCAAATTGCACAACAGACAAAACAGGCTTTGAAATAGTTCTAATACAATGCAATAGAACAATGCACTATAAAAAGTTTATTTTTGCACTTTATTCACTGAAATTACTATTGTTGCGCACCAAACCTGAAACTTTATATTTTTAAGATGTCTTTCAAGACAAAAAAACAAAAAATGAATTTTGACGAAAAATGTCAAACTCTCAACTTGAAAGGGGCATTACACGTAAATGCATAGCGTGACTTATATAACTTTTTTTTCTGGAGCGGGTCACAATTATAGGGGAGATGGGGGTTAGTTGGAACGATTTTCACAAAAGGTCTATCACAAACGGATTTTAATAATTAAAGAAACAACTACAGGCCTACCAGTTTGTGCATACATTGTACACATTGTACATGTACATTGTACATGTACATTGTACATGTACATTGTACATGTACATTGTACATGTACATTGTACATGTACATTGTACATGTACATTGTACATGTACATTGTACATGTACATTGTACATTGTACATTGTACATTGTACATTGTACATTGTACATGTACATTGTACATTGTACATTGTACATGTACATTGTACATGTACATTGTACATGTACATTGTACATGTACATTGTACATGTACATTGTACATGTACATTGTACATGTACATTGTACATGTACATTGTACATGTACATTGTACATGTACATTGTACATGTGTGTTACAAATGTCTATATAGCCTATACAATTCTTAGACTTGTTGATGGTTACTTAAATAATCATATCACCATGATAAAATATTGATAACTTTTATATCTATTTGTATTTCCTCCATTGGTTGGCCCTTTAAGGTAAAAGACCACTTTCTCACTCAGTAAAAGTGAAACACATCTTAGGAATGTCCAGCTTGACCACATTGGCTGGACCGGAAGGTGCACTGCACTGGAAGGTGGACTTATATGGAAAACCACATGTAGTACTATAATTTGCCAAGTCCAACCTCCCAGACCCAACACTGACCAAACATAATCCTCTATTGTGTAATTATTCATTTTTGTATTATTAATATTGAAAGGGTATTGAGACAATTCCTAAAAAGGTAAGAAAAGCAGTAGCATACATTAGCTGTAAGATTGGAATGTTCATTTTATGTATAAAAACTCAGTGGAAGTTCAGCATGTTCAGTGAAGACACAGAGCGTGTCCGTCAGCAGTCCGAATAAACCATACTTCATGTCCAGTGCAATACCGTCTATGTCAACCCTTTTCAAATTTGTCCATATAACCCCACGGGTTATAATCCACCTTGAACACGACTATGTCATGTGTTCCAACTTACCCCACCTATGGGGTAAGTTGGGACATGGTATGGGGTAAGTTGGGACATGGTATGGGGTAAGTTGGGACATGGTATGGGGTAAGTTGGGACATGGTATGGGGTAAGTTGGGACATGGTATGGGGTAAGTTGGGACATGGTATGGGGTAAGTTGGGACATGGTATGGGGTAAGTTGGGACATGGTATGGGGTAAGTTGGGACATGGTATGGGGTAAGTTGGAACATGGTATACGGTTACTTAGAAAGTATATTACATTGTATAATGACTTAAAAACTACATTTATTATTTAAGTTCAAGTAAAATTATTTTTCCAAGCACTACAGGCCATGCACCCAGCATGTAAACAAAAAAAATAATGAATATGCAGGAAGTTGCAACAGTTCGAACTTGTCTTCGATTGACTAGCACTTCACGCACAGCTCGCTCCATAATGTCTGGCCAATGTAGATTTGCATTTATAGTTCCACGGTGTCTTGATTGCTGAAGAGGAATACAAAGAAAAATGTGTTAAAAGAGTTGTGCAAAAGGAAGATGGTAAAACACAGGAATGGCCAACACTCTGTTTTTATCATTGAAATGTTGTAGGCATACATGTACAACAGATGAATCTATAGGCCTATAGAAATATTGTAGGCATACAACAGATGAATCTATAGGCCTAGGTGCAAAATAAATGAACACTACGCCTACAGTTACAATAGGAATAGCCATCATTCTATGCTTTGCTCATTTAAATATTGTTACTGTTACAACAGAGCTCGGTCTATACATTTATTATTTGCAGTACAGGTAGGCCTGCAGCTAACTTTATGGTGCACAAAAAGTTTGAAAAAAAGATTAGGACCTTCATCCAAAAGGCACTTCCTTCATACATGAAAATAGATTATAACTTTTATTCAAAGGGCACTTCATTTATATATAATCATTATGTTTGGGTTTGTTGAAACTAGTGCTGCAACTGGTTAGGTTCGGTTCGGTTCGGATTCGGTTCAAATTTCTTTCTTCCGAACATCGGTTCGGTTCGGGTTCGGAAGTATACATATGCATTAAAAAATAAATATATCTCAAATCGCGATCGCGCCGATCGATAGTACATGTATACATACAATGTCCTTCCGGGAATTCCCTGGCCCTCCCCACTGCAGTCGTAACAAGTTGATTGGCACGTTGCCAAACCCGCAGAGCACAAGATAGATAATAATGGCACAACAGCCCGCGGGCCACCGCCGCGCCAATGCTTGACTGTATCTGATTTTCAGAAATGCATATTCAGTGTTTGGTCACGATTTCATCGAGTGATTCAGAGATCCGGAGTTTCATTTTCCGAAGTTGAATCTGCTTGGGAAAATGGACTATAGCGAGGAAAGATTAAATGGCGGGGAAACAAACGGAAAGACATGTTCAGATTTCCATTTAGAAAACGCATGTGAATGTACATTTTATTTAATCTTGTCTGAAAAAATAAACTTCATCATTTCTTGCTGTCAAGGGGAAAGACTGCCCAGTGCTATAGCTCCAGAAAAAAACATCCCACTGATACATTTACTCGGACTCCTTGAGTAAATACGTAACTCTTTTCCCCAACATGCACAACTCTCACAGGGATGAGATTCTTCCGACTTTCAAATTAAGTTCCGACATTTTAGACTTTCAGACATATTTTCAGAAAGCTGGCTTGATTATGGTATCAGATATTTCAACACCAATGAAGTTAAATGTGTTCTGAAAAAAAAAAAAAACACATTTCTTCCTAATATTTTTTCCTGTCTCATGTCTTTCTTTCTATTTAACCAAAAATCACATGCAGTAATATGCCGTTCATGATGATGCCACGCACATGTCAATCGACCGAAATGAAAACATCGCATCACCCCATGAGCTGAATCCAACATGTCCGTCGCACAACGCACACGCGATACATTCTTTTAAATTATGCATTGTGCAAGCATTCCGTACCGTAATAACCAGACCATAGCAATATATCGCCTCGGACGAAAACGATGCCAAAATTGGTGATTGTTGATTGAACATCCAATTTGAAAGCTAAATTTTAAACGCTAAAATGAATCTACCCAATGGATGATGACAATTCAAGCTTGCAGTCACAATGAAAATAATTTATTATAAAGACTTCTGACAAAATCACTATATACGACGAAATGCGGATGTAAACAAATGTACCAAGCATTCGTGGTGTAAAGGTACACAACTCCGGGACCTGCTCGGTGCGAGAGGTTCGTGGGTCAATGTACGGGGGCGATGTGGCCACTGCGCGCTGAGTCGACTGGCATGTTGATCGTGTGAGTACATGAACATGATCGTTAGCGCATGTGTGCGTGATAAGCAAAATTGACAGCAATTTTTTTGAAATTATGGTAAAAAGTACACATTTAATTAAGTCAAAACTTTTGACAAAACGTAATTTTATTCTGGAACGTTTTTATTCTTCAACATATTATTTTGCGAGCAGAGAAGGACTGGCGCATGGCGGATAAAGTGCTGCAACATATAATTCACAAGGCAGGAAGGAATGTACATGTACATGTAGAATCCTACCACAATTTTCGGGGGTACAATTTTGCAAGTATTTTTGTTCTAAACTAAAAGGTGTCCATGAGAGAGTACCTGGAATCTGATGGGGCCTTGGCCCCAAAAGGCTTCGTCACGCCGTACGCGCTCACAAACTTCAAACTTTGTTTTCTTAGAATCTTATCCCTGGACTGTGCATCCCCACAAAACGAGAAATGTATATTCATGTTGTGTCGCCGTGTGAACAACCAATCATTGCATACTGGGCGGGGCTCGCTTTCGAGCACACTACATTTTTTAGGCAGGGGTGGAGGGCGCATGGCCGGCCGGATGCAAGCGGCGCGACTAGGTCTTTTATGATTTTATTTTTTTACCTTCCTGGAATAGAAAAGGCTTTATCTTTTTTTTTTATTCTAAAGACTGTCTACATTGCATGCAGTACCTGGGCTAATGTAACCGTTTACACGGTACATGTACATGTTCTCGAGTCCAAACCTGCTACAATGTAAGGCCGAAGAAAGGGCCTTTTAACAGGTAAATTCAATCATATCCGTGCCGCCCGTGTATTTTTGTGCGCTAATGTTGTCTTATCATCGCATGCTTTCCTAGCGCTATCAATATGTGTGCGTAAAGTTTGCCGAACTTCCGAACCAACAATTTTGGTTCGGTTCGGTTCGGTTCGGTTCGGTTCGGAAGGCCATGTTCGGCCATTTTTAGTTCGGTTCGGCGGTTCGGCTGCAGCACTAGTTGGAACATGTTCCAACAAGCCCCATCGAAATGTTCTAACTAGTCCCAGTGGCCCATGTGACATTTGTGAGCTTACTACTTTAGGTGTTGTTTTTGACTTCATAATGGCTCGACCGAATGATAATTAATTAAAACCAAAATGCGCTATATTATCACATGTATTATAGGATCTATATGGGCACATGTACATGTATACACCGTAGTAATGTTGGAGTATGTAGGATTTCACAGTAATTACAATGTACAAAGTTTGTCAAATTAGAAACCGCACTCTGTAGATGCGCTGTGATAGCACATTACACAAAATGCCTCTGTGAATGTACAATATCATGCATTGTATCAAATACGAACCGTTCTGTTAACCCTAACGTACATAAATCCATAAAAATCCTCTTCCTGTTTTGGAGGATTTCGGCGGATTCAGGATACCTCCATATTGAAACCTGGGGGATTTTGATGGATTGAGGATTGTAAGCCTAGCGTTACTGCAGTATTTTGATGGATTCAGGATACCTCCATATTGAGCAGTCACAAAAACCAACTTTTTGTGCATGGCAAAATAGGTGGATTTTGGCGGATTCAGGATACTTTCTAGTAAAGTTACCCAAGGAGTTATCTCTGTACATATACACAGCCCTTGTAATGCAAATTGACGTAAGATTTTTTTTTAAATAACAGAGACATTTTTTAACAGTGTGGGTTGGCCTTGTGGTCCTCTGGAACCATATTGATGTTAGACCCCATAGGTCAAAAGTCAGGGACATTATGCTTAAAACAATAGAATTGGTTGTACACAATAACTTGGTAAAAATATTTCTGTTGCAGTATACTGGTACAGGAAGCAGATCCACAACCACTAATTAGGTACACAAAGTTAATAATTGTCAGTGTTATGAAACTCCCCTTACGGAATACGCCCCTCATTCAGTATTATGTACCGTCGCCAACGTGGGCGAGGCCACGCGTCACTTATTTGCCTACGCGTGCGACCTCGGCTGACCCTAAGTTGTGAATGAATGGGTCAAACTTGTTTACGCGAAGCATTATTCTCGTTCACGCTCGTTCTTTCGAGAAGTTTCTGTGCACAAATCTCGTGTACGCTTGGTCTTTCTGGAAGCTATGTAAAACATTCGAGTAATTGTAAGTAATTTCTGGAATGTAGGAAATTTCTTTATAACTGGCTAACTTCAGAACTAATTCAGGACTTTAGACGGACGGAGAATTTCATTGGGAGTTTGGTTATCGAGTTCATCGAGATGTTTTATTCGGACCTGTGACCTGTATATGACTCGCCTGCGTAGGAGCGTCTGGAGACATTTAGAGCCGAGTTTTATTTCCGGAAAAGAGACATTTATCTGTGAACTGTCGTCAGTTCATTATTTAGGGGCTCATATTCCCATATTTTCGCGACGGGAGCCAGTTTGTGTCGTCCCCCGCTGTTTTCGTCTCTCTTCGGCTGTTTTGGAGGTGAATTCGCCCCGTGTTCCAGCTCGTCAAAGAACTTTATTCGCTCGCATTATTGGAGTCGTCCTAGTCCATTGCTGAGTGCCCAAATCCTCACCCATTGCAGAGCTGCCCAAGTCGTCTGAGCCCTCGCCTATATACGTCCTCGCCCGTAAGATCTTTTAATTAAGTTATATACATGTATGTATTGTATAAGATCTTTTCTTAATTCTACACTTGTTAAACCCTATTGATTCTCTAATCTTCTCATTGTTAAATCACATTGTTTCCTTGTTCTTTATATCAGTGTGATCTTGTTTGATTTCTTTTTTGCATCTGAGAAAAATTCAGGCTTTTTCTAGTAATTTATTACGGATAGTCTGGAGATTTTCAGACCGTGACACGTACTCTGTTGCTAGCTCTTCACTTTCCTTTGATGCATGTTTGTTGAATTAACACATTTGTCTTTAAAAAAAAATTGAAAAGTCTTGTTAAAAGTGTACAATGTAATTCAACTTGGCGGGGCATTTGTGTTTGTCAACACATGATTTATTGTTTTGATTAGTTCCCCGACTGATTTTGTTACAAACTGACTCAAAATTGTTTGCCAGTGAAACTATTAGGGAGGTGGCTTTCACTAGCCTTAACTACCAAGAAATGTGAAACAGGAGTGCATTTTTAGCCGGTTCAACCGATGTTGGATTTGCCTGCCGATCCGATGGCCGATGTTCTATTTGAAACATCGGCCGATGTCCGATCCGATCCGATGTTTTTAATCGACATAAACAATGCCATCAAAAACGGTCGGTACGTGCGCGATCGGTCGATCCTGCTGCGCTATCGGTAGATCGTGACGCTATATAAGCCGATCGCGCTGCCACCAGTCGAACACATTTTCTTTCCAATTCACGGCTCTGGAGGATTTGTTTTAATAAGTTAAGTAAAATCCAAGATATCAGTCAGAATCGACGTCTGATAGCGCAGCACTATCGACCGATCGCGCACATCGACCGATTGCGCCCATACCAACAGTGACATAATACCCAAGACAAACAACGACTCCCTTAACACAGTAATAAATTGGGCCCAAAAAAAAATGACTTTTGGTTCGGGTCACCCTATTTTCGAAAGCCATAAATTGTTATTAGGTAGAGGAAGACAAATTAATTCTACGATACCGATTTCCGATCATAATAGTAGGAATTGCCGACCGGGCGTCCGGAATTCCCATACAGTAGCGGTAGCCTTGCCTACATGTGAAACTTAACTATGCGTATACTCAAAGATCGTGTACATCTTGTCGATGTTCGGCCGGAAGTATGTGCGCATGCGGCAAAATAAGTACGGGCTCGATCATAAGGAAAAAAACGTCTGCGCATTGCGCAGAGCGGGTCCGTTGTTGGGGGTGTATATACATGTACATGCAGCAACACCATAATTTTAAGTCGGGTTTCGCATCGTTTTTTTGCGTGAAGTGAATTGTGTAGAGTCTTTAGCCAGACACGCATGCTTGGAGGCAACAAATTACTAAAAAAAATCTGGAACTTCGTAGGCCCACTCGACAAGATTTGTTCATAAAATCCCGGCGAAAACCAACAAAGAATCGGACCAACAAGGATGGTCAAAATCAGGATGTTTCAATCAAAACTTTCGACAAATTGCGACAAGAAGTGGATCAGTGGTTGAGTGATGTGCGTGATAAACGGCTGTGTGGATAATTCCACGTGTCGCCAACGTGTTACAGTGACGCACCGTGCACGAAGCTGTCAGTTGGCCGGGCACGCCCGCGCGTTGTACAGCATGGACTGCTCTCGTATCGATGATCGCAGTTTCATATTTATTTTGTTCTGAATAAAAAGGTCGCTTATTCACAACACGAGAGTTTTGGCTTAGCATACTAGTTTACAGTTTTAAAGAAATAGGAAGGAAGCTGATTATTTTTACAATACTTAAATTATATTTTCCACTTTGCAATGCTCGTATCACAAAATTCATCAGGCATATATGTCCCACAAAGCATCTCAAAATGTGTACACAGTGCTTCGTTTCGGGACCCCTCTAACACACGCATTAATTTAGCATGCATGGAGGTAGAAAGTTAACATGTTATGCCTACCAACCGACCCTATTAAATTATATTCCTGCTGGTTGTTGGATAGAAGTTGAAATGGAGAACAAATTAGGACAATGGGCAAAACTAATCCAGGCATTTATTTACATGTACGTAGAAAAATCTGGGGCGTAAAAATACGACGCCGAGCTCACAGTGATTCTAATTCAATTCAAGCTTCAGTCCAGCAAAATTGGCACACGTGAAGGGAATTCCCCATTAGGGCATCTATGCTGTTCTTTTTTCCAGGGTATTTTTGTATTCACGCTGTATATAACATTACACGGTGCACACATATCGCCAATGCTGTGCATGCAAGAGACATGTGATCGGCTGAACTAAAGTCCACAAGGCGTCGTGGCTTCACACAGTGTAGTTCCCCGACTCCGTTCATGACGTTCAGTAGACCAGTACAGTCATGCACTGACTGCTCCGTTGTCTTCGGGCACTGAGTTTTCACGCATGCGGTGCAGATAGTGCGGATCGCATAGACGCGGAGCTCAGAGATATTTGCACCGGTATGATAATAAATCGCAGCATAAAACTGTTCATTTTTCACACAAAAATAAAATACCGTTTTTACTCGCGCTCTAATACAAAAACATGACATTTGTGTAATAAAAATGAGTGTAAAGTTTGCAGGCTAATTGACATTGCCGAACATCGGTTCGTCATCGGTTAAACCTTACATTAGTTACAAATTTAGCCGATCCGATGTTTTACCGATATTGCCAAACATCGGCCCGATCAGATGTCCGATCCGATCATCGGTTAAACCGTTATTTTTAGGAGCATTTTTTTTACTTGGCGTCAGTGATAATCATGTCAATTGATGCTACCCGAAGTGACCAACATGTACAGTATGTTGCATTGAAAAACATTTCACAAACATTCTTTTAAAATGTTCACAACCCTTTACAGAATGTGTATGCAAGCAACAAGAGGTGGCTGGACACTACAGCATTTTTACATTTTTGAAGCGATTGTATTAAAAGCCAAGGTCATGGTGGATACATAATGAACAATGTAATATACGACAATAATTATGCCGTCGATCGTGGCATGAAATTCATGGTCAGCGCACAGCCATCTACTGGTTATTTACAACAAAACTAATCAATTGTTATGCTTCTGAATATTTTCTTCAGATTCTTATTTGAGTTCTTAAACCCATAGACATAGTGTATTAAGGGTTTCAAGTGGCGCTGTTGTCATCGTATCGATCGTAATCATACTTTGCAAAAATAGGTGCCAAAGAATTAGAGCAACTAAAACGCTTTTTTGACTTTTCCGACAGTTTAAATACTCTTTTAACTGATGGATATTAGTTTGCAGACGAGAGGGATTTTATTATTTAAGAAAAAGGGTTGTTATTCTGAACCATTTATCCTGTTTCGCGAAAGTTCATTATGTATGTTAAATGTATGTACGTGACCCCGTGACGTACACGTGTAGAGTCGGTTGATGCTACAGCCAAACACTATACGTGGAGTTGATGCTGCTAGAAGAGTTTTTGTCGACATAACTCCTCCGTTTTCCCATCTATTTTGTCTAATTTTGATATTATTTCAGTATGAGCATGGTTCTGGGATAATCATTATGCCTCGATCGTGTGTAGTTGGGGGTTGCACGAGGAACAGCGACAAAAAAACCTTACTGCGATTCCTAGTGAATGGAGTTCAAAGGCGACAGTGGGTCCGCTTTGTTATTAGACAATACAAGATCTGATTTTTGGCTGTCGAAATGGTCGAAAATATGTGCAGAACATTTCGCCAAAGACTATATTGATGATAGTGTTAGTATAAAAACTCGGCTGAGTTTGAAGGCACAATTCCGTTTGAAGGCTGGAGCCATTCCAACTCTAAAGGCACCGAGCATTCCAATCCTGTCCCGGACTCGCGCGCACCACCAGACGACGACGTTGCCTGCGGTTGCCGGCTCCAGCAGCCAGAGCCCCGGCCGTCTCCCTCCCTGTCCACGCTCGCTTGACTCAACATGCATTGTACATGCACGGTATCGCATGCGCTGCATGCGATTGAGTCTGGTACCTTATAACAGAAATTGTGTGTACACTGTATAGTTCTGAGAAGGTGCGGGCACTGATCTCTATACACTGGATTGGCAGCGCAGCAGTGATTGCCTATGCGTGAATTGAAGCCACCGCGCGGCCATCTTGCTTTATTCAAAACAATGGCCGTTTTCCAGGCTTCAGCTCCGTCTCCAACTTCAGCCCATTCACAAACTGCATGCATGCAGTTTGGCAATGGGCTGAATTCGGAGGCGGATCTGAAGCCAGGGGCTTGAAAAACGGCCATTGTTTTGAATATAGCAAGATGGCCGCGCGGTGGCTTCAATCGAGGAGCTTCGCAGCCAATCCAGTTAATAGAGATCAGTGGGTGCGGGGTGCATAAGCAAAGTCGCTAGAGTATAGCATCAGCTCACACACAACTCACCGCGCAGGTCCCAATGAAAGCCGACTGCAAACAAAGGAAAGTATGAATCATAACTAGCTTTTCAGCAAGAACAAGCCTACAACCCCCATTCTAAATGTGTCTTACAAAGATGTTAACACTTTAAAATATGTTTACTGTAGTGTTACACCTGAATCATGTGCAAAAAGCACAGCAAGTAATACTAGCCTTAGACAAAAAATACGTACAGACTCTACGTAAAACATTGTCGTGTAATACAGTGACGTCATATGTTTCTACACGTATACGTCAATACTCGCGCGATACGGCACGCAGTTGACCTCGGCCTTTTCTGAATCGAGTCAAAGTGGCTCGGAAGGAAAAGGCTCAAAAACATTTTTTTTTATTTTTCAGATTCATGAAACTTGTTACATTAGTTTTGGGGAGGCATAAACTATCAGATAAGTCCAAAAAGTTACACAAAAAATTGGCGTTTTAGTTGGTCTTTAAGTCATGATGCCCCTCTGTGTGTTGTAACTTGCATGTTATTACAATCATGTTATTATAGTTTACTGGTACATAAATGCTCGATGTTTAATCTCCTCCTTGCAGGACATACCAAGCACGAAGAAGAGAAGAAACAACCATCCAAATATACACAAAAGCGAGAAGCAATTTGCATGCGACATATTAATTTTGCTGATAAATCCTTAAAAGTGAGTAGTCCTGTGTGATGCACCATAGGATACACACCAACAGGAAGCCATTTGTATGCAATGTTTGTGGCAAATCCTGTAAGCTTAAAGGCAATTTAGTGAAACACCATAGGATCCACACCCATGAGAAGCCATTTGTATGCAATGTTTGTGGCAAATCCTTCACGCAGAAAGGCAGTTTAGCGACACACCATAGGATCCACACCAATGAGAGGCCATTTGTATGTGACATTTGTGGCAAATCCTTCACGCGCAATGCCGATCTCGTGACACACCATAGGATCCACACCAATGAGAGGCCATTTGTATGTGATGTGTGTGGCAAATCCTTCACATATAGAGTCAGTCTAGTGACACACCATAGGATCCACACTAATGAGAAGCCATTTGTATGTGATGTGTGTGGCAAATCCTTCACATGTAAAGGCAATCTAGTGACACACCATAGGATCCACACCAATGAGAGGCCATTTGTATGTGATGTGTGTGGCAAATCCTTCACGCAGAAAAGCCGTCTAGTGACACACCATAGGATGCACACCAATGAGAGGCCATTTGTATGTGACATTTGTGGCAAATCCTTCTCCCGCAAGGACAGACTAGTGACACACCATAGGATCCACACTCATGAGAAGCCATTTGTATGCAATGTTTGTGGCAAATCCTTCACGCAGAAAGGCGATCTCGTGACACACCATACGCTCCACACTAATGAGAGGCCATTTGTATGTGACATTTGTGGCAAATCCTTCACGCGCAATGGCGATCTCGTGAAACACCATAGGATCCACACCAATGAGAAGCCATTTGTATGTGATGTGTGTGGCAAATCCTTCACATGTAAAGGCAATCTAGTGACACACCATAGGATCCACACCAATGAGAGGCCATTTGTATGTGATGTGTGTGGAAAATCCTTCACGCAGAAAAGCCATCTAGTGACACACCATAGGATCCACACCAATGAGAGGCCATTTGTATGTGACATTTGTGGCAAATCCTTCTCCCGCAAGGACAGACTAGTGACACACCATAGGATCCACACAAATACATTTGTAAATGAGAAGCCATTTGTATGTGATGTATAATTTTGTGGCAAATCCTTCACATGTATAAAGTTAGTCAATTGACACCACCATAGGATCCACACCAATGAGATGCCATTTGTATGCAATGTTTGTGGCAAATCCTTCACGCCCACTGACAGTCTAGTGACACCATAGGATCCACACTCATGAGAAGCCATTTGTGTGCTGTTTGTGGCGAATCCTTCACGCAGAAAGTCAGTCTCGTGACACACCAGAGGATCCACACCAGTGAGAAATGTGTTCTCAATGACAACAGTCCTGAATCCTCCAATTTTAATATGACTTTCAACACACGATAGGGAGTTAGGGTTAAAGTAATGCTATGATGATGTCATCACGTGTCATGTAATTTTAAATGAGTAATTTTAAATGCTTCTAAAGAAGTGTATTTAGTTGTATCTTGGTACATATAGACCGGGATGTGTTACAGAGTAAAAATCACATTAATGGTGCATCTTTGTGAGGCCAGTATTTACATAACTATTGGCTTGATTTGGTTATAAGTTAGTGTGTGCCTTGACCGGGATGTGTTGTATAGGGTTTGAAAATTCCCAGGAATTTTCCGAGTGGAAAGTTTCCACCAGGAATTTTTGTAATTAATGGGAATTAACAGGAATTTTCAAACAATGTTAAATTTAAAGTTGAAACAGGCGAATTACTGTGTAGATTAGGGAACTAAATAACTGAAGTACTTCATACGAACATAGGAAATGATTAACCCTAACCCACCTCAATCCTCCAAAATCCTCCTCGCAGTTTTTGAAGATTTTGGAGGATTGAGGATGAATGGTGTTCCAAAAAAGGGAGGATTTTGGAGGATTGAGGATGAATGGTGTTTCAAGCAAGGAGGATTTTGGAAATTGAAGATGAATGGTGTTTCAAAAATGGGAGGATTTTGGAGGATTGAAGATGAATGGTGTTTGAAACTTTTTTAACTGAAATATTTAACTGTTTATTTTCATGTTTGCCTTTTTAAAGATATAAGATCAAAATGTGGCTACTTTCCATAAAAATGAAAAGTCTTGGCTAAAAATCGATATCAGGCAATGTAGCCTCAAATTCGGCCCCAAATAAGACATGCATGCAAAACCACGAGTAACCTAACAATAGAAAAGTATTTATGAAAAACAACAGTTAAATGTAGTGTTTTGAGAAACAGGAGGGTTTTAATTTGAGGGTGAATGCTGTTTGAAAAACTGGAGGATTGAGGATGAATGCGTTTTTTTTGGGGGGGGGGCAGGGCAATCGGAGGATTTCAGAGGATTGAGGATGGGAAAAACAAACATTGGCGTCACGGAATGTATAAGAGTTATAAATTATCTTACACTCGTTCATGTACAGTGATTTTCAAACAGTAACCACAGACTGATAATTATTATCGTAAACCTTATGTATTAAAGATTATTCTACTTTTGTATAGTACTAATCTTTCACTTGCAACCTTTTTTAACAGCTAATTCATCTTGATTGTTTTTTAACCTTAACCCCCAGGGTGTGTGGAAATTCGTATTGATATTGGTGGATTTAGGAGTGTCGGGGTTAATTTCAAATTCTCATACATGTACCTTCCAACTTAAAACCAATATCTCAACATTTCACTCTGGTTGAAAAACATGTGCAAAAACTTCAGTCCTTAATTGACTGCATATTGGCCTGTCTCATCGCCTCAATATAACTAAATGACATTGTACAAATGTATTCCCCGATTTTTCACTAAATAATGTCACTAAAAGTTTTAGGTAACTGCAATGTATGTATGTATAATGGAGCCGGGGGTATACCCCATTTATCCATTCACTTATTCCTTTATTTGTCTCTTCATTTCTTCATTTTGTCATCGTTGTGAAGTTTTTTCGTCATCAATGAAAATCCTGCTCGCATTTTACAGCTGATGTTGTATTTCTCGCATGGATTCACTGTAGCCGCAAGCATGTGCTTAATTACCTATCAAACACTAGGGGTGCCCTTCCCACCAGTCGAAAAAAAATAACGTCATAGTGTTTCATTGGGCACTGTACAAAGAGATATATAGTCTGGTTCCCTGTCCTGAAGATAATTTTACTAGTTTTAGTTGTACTACAGGGTGTCCCAGAAAAAGGGTAATTCTGACAATAAGGGTTAATTTGACAAAGATATGCATTTTATGGCTATTAATTATGTGTTACCATAAAGTAGGAGCAAAATGCTTTCCAGTAATGCCTTGATTGCATTCCTCCGGTCACGCATCACTGAGCACCATTGTTTGGAAAATGGTATGTGAAAACCATTTTGGGACAGTTCATGGTCGGACATGAGCAGCACATTCAGATATGGCCCGAGGGAAATCTAACCGTTTGAAAGCATCGGATACGTACATGATGTTTACCAATTGGTGATACATGTACCTATTCATTACTGAATTATGCACCAACACCTTCCATGTGTCCACCTCCTCTTTGATATTATGCACCAACACCTTCCATGTGTCCACCTCCTCTTTGATGCCCTGCACGATATGGGGGGAAAAGTGTACCCCCCCCCCTTTTTTTTATCCCAATAGGCTATAAGCACACTCCAGATTATTGTTATATAACACACACCCCATTTCTAAATATAATTCCTGAGATTCCGGGAACACAATGACCAACACAAAAGATGGGGGGGGGGGGGGTCCCTCCCCCCCCCCATATCGTGCTTCATATATATGGCCTCTTTCGATGCAAAGTCCACAGCGGCGGCGCATGTCAGCCACAGCTCGTCTCACCGTATTGCAGGATCATCACGTTAGATTTCGACCTCATGCTGAATGCGGGCTTGTAAATCTTGAAGGTTATCCGGTGGATTGATGAACACTTCTTTTTTGTTCTTCAAATACCCCCCCCCCCCCCACAAGAAAGTCACAAGGAGTCAAATCCGGTGACCAGGCCAAGCAATGACAGTGGGCATTTCATTTCACTCATTTGACCCTACTGTCCCAAAAGGGTTTTCACATACCATTTTTAAAACAATGGTGCTCAGTGATGCAAGACCGGAGGAAAATTTTCAGCAGTTGTGGGAACCAAACAACCGTAAGTGTTTATTTCAAACTTTTGAACACTAATTTAAGTCAGTTTGTGGAGACAAAACAATGGAGTTGTATAAATTATGAGTTGATTTCAAGATTAGTATAATGTTGCAGAAAAGTAATGTTATCTAATCATAAGCAATAGTCTTGAACATTTGATGTAAGAATACTGACTTTTAACGGTTACAATGAAATTATTGAAGGTTATAAGAATTTCGTGTTGACATTTTAATTTACCCAGAATCTTGCTCTAAGAAGTGATAGTCTGAGCAGTTTTGTAAAATGATCACTAAAGCAGTTATTGAATTTAGAATTGCTTTTTCGGATGTTAGCAGATTTTAGCAGATTTTTGTAATTTTGGAAATGGTTGGACGTTTTTCATTATTAGATGGCTGGGAGTTGATGACCAAACCCGAGACATTAAAATTGATTGGAGCTCCTTGAGGCTACCAGGACCGAGGATGGACTCGACCTTCTCCCTCTCCCCTCCCTCCCCCCCCCCCTCCCCTCCTCCCCCTCTCCCCTCTCTCCCCTCCTCCCCCTCCTCCATCTCTCTTACCCCCTCCTCTCTCTCAGTCAAATTAAATTAATTCATTTTTCTAAATCGAGTCGTATACCTATCCATCAGATTTTAAAATTTTCGGAATTTATATTTTTTTTAATTGAGTCGTATAGTTGTCCAGAAAAATAAAAAAAAATCAGAATTTTGATATATATTTTTTCCTAAAATCGAGTCGTATACCTATCCCCCAAAATTACACCCCCATGGGAAAAAGAGGATTTCCCCTAAATGTTCGGGTCCAAAATAAATTACAAATAATTCTTTTACATAATAAAAAAAATTTAATTGTTTTTATTTTATAAACAAATATTATAAACTGTATAATAAAATGACGCAACCTTCGATCTATGGATACACTAGATGGTCTTTAAAAAATCTACGACAATTTATAGAACGAGACATTTCAGTCCCACAACGAGCCAACCATAAACTGCAGGCTTTACGAGGTTATTTAGATTGAAATTTAGCCCGACTACGTAGTGTAGTAGAAGAGTACCATATACCGTTGCCTCGACGGGCTACGTATACTAAACGAGACTACATTCAAGCTAGACGAAAACTCGACACGTTGCCGGGAGAAGAATTAACATACAAGAAAATAATATCTAAATTCGCAGCAACTCGAGACTAATCGACAAGACTACATTCGCGCTATAAAAAAAGAAGAAAGTAAATTAATAAATTTGAGAATAAAATATAAAAAAAGTCTAGAGCAAATCGTACGCGATAACAATATCCGAGTCATTTCTACGGGTAGAAATGGTAAAACGTTGAAAAAAGATTACATCAAAGCTATACAAAGATTTAAATCTCCGAATATTTTTCGAGAATCAGACTTTCAAGAAACGAGAAGATTTGCAAACAGTTATAGAAATTGGGAACTTATACCCAATCTGTTTACCGACGATCCGGAACAATTTTACAACACCCACGTGTCAATGATCAAAAACAAAATAACCGCTGAATTAAGAGAAATAAAAACGATGAAACTTCAGATTGCTATACAAGTTAATTATAAGAAAAATAACGTCGGAAGGTATGACTGTAACATCGACAGCAACTCGTTTTAGTTATCAAAATCGTGTCTTAAACGAGAGTGATATACAAACAACTCTGACGACAATTTGAAACGATACTATCTACGATAGATAAATACACGAATGAAGGAAGTGGTTGGACCATAGATAAAATACTAGCGTTTTACATAAACATAAACAGAGTTAACCCTATATTGGTGCTTCTTACGTAGAACTACCCAAATTTATCGATAATAGACATGCAACCGTCGACATTAAAAACGAAGATCAAGAGTGTATAGGATGGTGTATTAGAGCCGTTTTGGGTATATATACCGATAAAGTTAAAAAACAAATACACATGTAGAAACAAACCCAAATTATCAATTTCGCGGAAATAGAACTTCTATTTATAAAACTGATGACGGCTTAAATTTTAAAGATGTAGACTTCCCCACACCCATACATCAGATACCGAAAATAGAAAGACAAAATAATCTACGTATAAACGTGTTTGGATACGAAGACTCGATATAAAAACCCAGCTGCAGGAATATCGAGTGTTGGAAGCGCTAGATATTTTAAGGCGAATAACGAGTATCTAAAATACTACAGTCCGGATAAACCAGACTCCTATATTCCCTATTTCGATGCCAACAATTTATACGGATGGGCTAGGAGTCAATACTTACCCTACAGAGGATTTAAATGGATCGCCCCCAAGAAATTTACCCACGATTGCATCATGTCGCTAAGTGACGTTTCTAAAACAGGATATACACCTCTTGTTTACATGACCTCCACAATGATTATCCGCTAGCGTCGGATAATATAGTCATACCGGAAGAAAGGTTATCGGAGTATCAACTAAACTTGATGAATTTGATAGGATCTAGCGCTGATGTGCCAAAATTAATGGGTACGCTATATCGCAAAGAAAAATATGTATTACACTACATCAATTTGAAACGATGTCTAAAACTACACTGTAAAATAAATACTGTAAAATTTAACAGTAAATTACTGGCAGCACGGGCGCCAGTAATGTACTGTAAAAAATACAATATCATTTGGTATTACTGTTAATGAAATTACAGTAGTGAGGTGTAAAAACTAATGTAATTTACTGTTGTCCACTCTGCCGGCAAGTTACTGTAATTAAGTCAACAGTATTATACTGTAATATTTACTGTTCATCTCCCAAATTACTGTAATGATACAACAGTAGTTTACCGTTACATTTACGGTAATTTATTTGACCCCGTTTATTACCGTAAAATAAATAATCGTAGTTTACTGTAATTTAAATGATAATTTACTGGCACCAGACAATTTACTGTAAATGAATTCATTGAATTATTCTGTGATTTTAGTATTGTAAAAGATAAAAATAGACTTTTGACTTTCTGTGTCAGTTTGAAGTTCTATTTCTGTAAAAGAGCAACATCAAGTTATCATAATTAGCACCAGTGCCAGTTAATTCTATTCTAAAATGTATAAATTACATCACTGATTGCACTAACACTGAAAGAAATGTGAAATACAAACACACAAAGCATTTTCTGATGATTGTTTCCATTTTTTAATACATCAAACATTAAACATTGCATATTATACCTTACATGTTGATATTGTTTGAATGTATAAAGCTAAACGAATAGTACATCACAAAAACAACTGCATGTTTTTAAATGATTTAAATGATGTTATTTGCTTTTATGGGGCTATCCTGATGAAATGTAATAAACCTTCTCTTCCACATTATAAAAGCTCCTGTTAGCTGCATCATGCACATTATTTTTTCTGTTATTTGGGGTACATGCACATCAACATATCTTTCTAACACTTCTGATTGATCAAAAAATTAGCTGGCCTGACGTTTCGAACTTAAGCAAGTTCTTTCTCAAAGGTGAATGACAGAGTACAAGAAACAAACATGTAGGGAACACACATGCATGAGGGGGTGGGTGGAGAAACACAAAAGAGGGATTTAAATTGGCATGTTTTGCTAAATAACTACATTGAACAGTTCTTTAATTAAGTATTCAAAGTACCTGTTTTTTCTTCAACAAATTGAAGACAGAAATGTTTCAAAGGGCTGTCTTATTAATGAAACTTTATCTGTATTCTTCATTGTTCTTTTCTGTAAAACTTGCCAAGGACTTAATTTTCCATAAAAACTATAAACATTTATCCTGAACAGAACTCAAGCACCTTTTCAAAATGTATTTAACTCCAACAAACATTATTCATGTAAAGTTGATGAGAGATGTAATCTCTCCTGGACACTTTCATCAAGGAAGGTTAAGGTATACTTGACTTGCCCTACTAAAATCATACAACCGGGATGCTTTTCACTCATGCATTTCATTAACACAACTTACTTACAACAATCATCAATGATTTGAAGAGATTATGCATAATAAAAGACTCCATTTATAAATATTTTACTTTAATGGCACAAAACACGGTAAAGGGGCCAGGCACACTTCTGTCACGTTAGCAGTGTTTCTTTATCACTTATAAACTCCACCTATTACCCTCCATATTTTGTTGTAGAATTGAATTGATATGCATATTGCATACTATCACAGAATAGAATTAAGAAGCAACCAGTTTTTTTTATTTTAAACAAAGTTTATGGGCCGCTTTTATTTAAAGGAAAAATCTACCTGCATTTTCCATCCATTTTTTAATTAATATTAGGCAGTAATTTTTATAAAAAACAAAAAACAAAATCTTTCCACCCAAGAGCTTTTGACCAGATAGGGCTACCCATGTAGAGATAAACACTGGAGTAGTGGGATGGTTAATCGAGACAAAGAAATTGTGCTAACTGTGTTTTGTGTCATATACTTTTCATTCAAAGTAGAACTTCACCTTGGAAAGCGAAGTTCAAAAAGTTAAAAAACTTCTTGTTTGCGGCATCAATGCAAACTTATCTGTTCATCATGTGAAAGTGAGCAACAGCATTCGAGAGGGTTAGCAGCCTAGGTGATATTGGTGACAGTTTTCGCCTTCCTCTTTCAGCCTTAGTACCATCCGGGTTGATGCAAGCAAATACCCTGAAAATAAGAGTGACAAAATTCTAATTTAGATAAAGTAAATTAGTAAGTGTTTAGAATTTCTTAAAAATGCAGTCTGTGCTTTTTGGACGGTGTTGCATCCCAGATACTAAATTATCGACTTGAATTGCTAATTTGGTAGCATCAGACAACTTATGAGCTTTCCAATGAGACATTCAACAACAAAAATTGACAAACGAATGAAACGATAGGTAACATATTGAATAAGTTTCAATTTTTA
This sequence comes from Hippasteria phrygiana, assembly GCA_037893225.1. NCBI lineage: Eukaryota > Metazoa > Echinodermata > Asteroidea > Valvatida > Goniasteridae > Hippasteria > Hippasteria phrygiana. The sequence continues at coordinate 1,750,788 of JAZGUH010000184.1, forward strand.
AAACTGGAGCTGGATGCTGATCCGATGCTCCAATTAGCGCAATTATGTTGACGCATAGGGCAATCATTGTGTGAAAAGTTTAGACCAAATAAATTGCAGTGTGGTAAAGTGACTGTTTTCATTCAAAAATAGTTTGCCTCCATTATTCGTTTGGAGGAAATCCATTCAATTGAAATTTTCAGCCAAAGCACAGACATAGCAGCTTTAAAAAAGGAATGCTGTGATGTTGTCTCTGTGCCATATCAAGAACCTTTTAAACCAAAATGGTCTCAGTTTTTACTTCAAGTTCATAAATAATGGGTTGACAGTTGTTGATATGGGTAAATATATTGTAATTGACAAGTTGAATAACCTGACAAACACCACAGCTCGGCAAATCTTCAGACTGCATTTTTAATTAGACGGTGAACTTTAGGCTCTAGGTTTAATGACTGGATTTCTATTTTTATCTCCCCCCCCCCCCTTCACTACAGCCCTGCCTACAAATGGAATAGTACAAAACTTGCCTTTGAATATACTCCATGGTTTGAGCTCCGTCCTGGGGGTACATAATGTTGCACACGTAGAATGCTGCAAACATCTCAGCCAAAGCCTTCAGGAAGTTTGTGATGCTATCATTCACCACACAGCGATCAATCGCAAGCATGAAGCGTCTTGCTACCAGCAATGTTTCACCTTTTAACACATCAATGGAAAAGAAAGTGAACATATTTTGCAAAACCTCGTCATGAACAGAATGTAATTGACATGCAATTGATTCGTATGACATGCTATTTAAACAAAGCTGATGGAAGAATTGCATGAGTGATACAAAAACCAGATAAGTAATCTATCATTCATATTTTCTGATGCACCTATCAACTGCTTCCCCCACTCCTCCTCCTCCCCCCCCCCCCCCCTGGGCTGCCCCACCCAAGATGTGGGGATTATCACTTTTGAAGTGAGAAAATCAACACCCCTGGGGCAAAATTGTAGTGACAATCCCCGACATACATGGGTGGGGCACCCCCACCTCATGGTTTTTAACTTCTAATGATGTGGAAACAATGGCAAAATGAGTGACCAACATCCCCACCCTGCGGCTTGAAAAACGTGACCAAACCCCCACATGGGGCAGCCCGGGGGGGGGGGGGGGGGGCAAAGCAATTGATAGGCGCATAGGTGCTCACTAAACATGCACCTAAATGACAAATGGTTCAGCTATTGAATGAATGAATGGTTCAGCAAATGAATTCTAGTAAATTTTAATAAACTGATCGATGCAAAGCTATAAAACAATTTTCTGGATATCGGTACATGTACTTACTGCTACAGGGCTTGAATTTCAGAAAGGAAAAAAAAAATGAATGTCACTCCCCCCCCCCCCAAAAAAAGTCTCTAGGTTTCTGGTCAAGGGTTGGCTCCAAAAGTGATTATGTGACAGACTTGTGCTTGAATAAAGCATGGATGGTCTCTTTGATAGGTACATACTCATAGTATCGCTCTCTCCGATTGCTATCCTTGCCTAAGTATTGTGCAACTGGCTGTACGTAGTTAAAGTTTGTTTTGAAAAAAGATTTTCTGCGTAGATCAGTTTTCAGTTGGTTAGAATTCACAAAATTCAAAATGTCACTTTGAAAGAGCTCTTGAACAACTTCTTTTATCTTTCCATTATCCAAATCAATATTCAAATCACTCAGTTTGCTTAGCAATTTGGCATAAAGGACATTCTGACCCTGATCATGAACAGTTTGGAATTCTTCTATGATCATTTGAATTGTTGAGGCTGGGAGAACGTACTTAGCTTGCAGCTTCAAATAAAATAAGGCCAAACTGTTGATAAAAATATCCTGTAAATCTCCCGTTTCCTTCGCATGATCATCACTTGTTCCATTTTGTGATTGGTCATGGGATGTTTCATGTGCCTCAGGCTCTGAATCAGATTGTCCATCAACTGCATTATTCTGTGTACTGGTTTCTACATCATCAGTCCTGTAATTATCCACTGATATTTGGTTACTAGTCCAATCTTTATGGCATCTACATTTATGAGCAGAGAAAGATGAAATATTTGAAAACTGTCTGTTGCAACCACTGAAAGGAGACAAGCCACCTTCACTCCTTCTTTGATGTGCATTTTTAAGTGACCAATTAAAGCACAAAGATTATCAAACTCAGACGAGCAGGACATAATCTGGCAAACCAAAATTTTGTTCTGATTTGAGCTAGGCCTAGAACTAACGTTAGATGCGTTGCACCCATGGTCACGTAGAGTATGACTTTTGAAACCAGAGTAACTTATAAAACGACGAGAACAGTTTGCAACACAACATGGAAATGAATAATTTGCAATGTTCCTATGAAGTCCAAAGTGATCACAATATGATTTTAATGTACCAGAAATTTTACCACACACTTCGCACGTATACATAACGTTAGCTGATGGCTGATCTACATGTTATTTACAAACAGAACAATGAAACAGTTAAAAGTTACCTCAAAAATGTTGCACGAAACCACTCATCGCCACGTCTTATAACTAAGTACACGCACAGTGCAGTGTCACGTATAAAGTCGTGTCGGTCAATGTAAAAACTTTTAACTGGTACACGCTCCGATATGTGCAAGTCGTTTTGGTGTACGTGAAGTACATGTACCAAGACCACTGCCGCGCACCATGTAGCATTTGTGCGCGGTGATTTGGGCGAGCTGCCAACTTTCTGTAAACTTGGACCAATGTCACGTATCGAACCGTTATTATGCGAGATTTTGTTTTCATATCACTTTGAGGCGCTAGGATATCTACACAACAGTCAGACCTCAATGTTCGATACACGCGAGACTTTCACAGTCTATGGCGGGAAATCGGAAAGAACTGACCCGGCCATAAAGCTGCTAAATTTACATACTAGAGTGGGCGGCGGAACGGGGGGGTGGGGGGGGGGGGGGGGGGGGGGGGGAGTGTTCCCCAGCAGCGTAGCCAGGGCTGTCTCCATGGGGGGCGAGTTTGGGAGGGGAGATGCATGGTTGTTACAGGGGGGGGGGGGGTTGCTCACAGTGTTTTTTTCTTTATAATACTATTATTTTCTGCGTTTGCGAAATTTGCAGGGGGAGACGATTTTTTATGGGGGCGTAAGCCCCCCAAGGCCTCCCCCCCCTTGAAAAGATAACTAATCTCCTCCCCCCCCCCCCCCCCCCCAACTTTCCATACAAGCTTGAGGCCCTCAAATTGACTGGGGAGATAATAATGTGACCTTTTTATGAGTATAGTTTTTAATACAGGTGTACTGATGGTGCCACCAACGTCAAAAGAGTCCAAGACCCCCCCCCCCCCCCCCCCCCCCCCCCCCGACCCGGCGACCCCAACTTTGTCTTTGCCATCATCATAACATAACATAACAAGTAATTACAAAATTACTGTTGCCGTAACAGTAATTCACCGTTGACTCAACAATACATTAACTTATCGTTGAATTAAAACAGTATGTTACTGTTACATGCGTTTACAACGTTACTGTAGTACAAATACAGTGAACCACGGTATTACCGGCTTTCAAACAGTATTTTACTGTAAATGTTAATTACAGTAAATAAAACAGTAAATAAAACAATAAATTACTGCACAATCCGTTTACATTAAATTACTGTGGTTAAATACAGTAAGGTACTGCATATTTTACAGTATAATTTTACAGTGTAGGTTTAAAACTAACACAAGTACATCGAGCTCTACAATTTAAACAAAAACCTTGGATGAAATAATACATCGACAAAAACACCCAACTAAGAAAATGTGCAAAGTCGGGTTTTGAAAAGGATTTTTTCAAGTGATGAACAACTCAGTATTTGGCAAAACGATGGGAAACGTCAGAAGTAGAATAAATGGTATTATACTGCGAGATGATCAAGTTAAAGCATACAAAGAAGTAACGTCTAAACCGAGCTACAAGTCTACTGCCGCGTTTAAAGAATGCAGTTTGTCATTTGTAGAATCGTACATAACTAAAACGCTTTTAGCTAAACCGATTTACTGCGGCGTTAGTATCTAATTAGACTTATCAAAGACTCTAAAGTACGACTTTTACTCTAATACATTAAAAAAGACATGGAGACAGAATAAGGTTGATGTATACCGACACAGACAGTTTGTTGTTGATTGTCTATACAAAAGATGTTTATCGAGACATGAAAAGGCGGTCTGACTTGTACGATTTTAGCAACTATCCGAAAGACCACTTTGTATACGACGATTCTAATAAGAAAATACTCGGTAATTTCAAGGATGAATGCGGAGGACGAGTTATTAGCGAAGATGTATTCGATTTTATACGGAGATAATGATATTATAAAGAAGGCTACGGGGGTCAGCAAAGTGACTATAAACAACGAGCTATCGTACGAAAATTATAAAAATTGCGTGTTAGAAAACGAATGCTATTCTCACAATATGATAAATTGGATCTGAACTTCCACATGATTTACACAGAATCGCAGGTTAACAATCGTTAAATCCGTTAGACACAAAAAGATATATTTTACCAGACGGTATAAACACGCTGGCTTTTGGTCACAATTCTATATAAAAAAATTAGGATCTCCCAACAAGATTTTGAAAAATCATCTTTTTAATAATCTCTACGTGAAAGACGATCATTTTTCCATGATTATTAATCAACTCACCGCAAGAATCATGAACGCTAAAGCTGAGATGGCTTCTTAGAGCTGACAAGTCTGGATAAACCAGGTATAGTGTTGTGCATTTACGGTTACCCGGATTCCCGTTAAAGAAAGCCAATCCCAACAAAATCAATCTCGGAAATACGGCTTCACTTCCTTCGCAATATCATTCGTTCAGTCTCAAAACTTGTGTGTCCCGAGATTCCTTTCTTTCCATGACAATATACATGTTGTTCAAGGTGGAGTTGGAATTTCCATGAAATGCCGGCTGTTTAAATACAGTTCGCCATGTGTTATAGCTATGCTAAATTGTTGTAACGGTGATTCGCATTTGAAGCAACCCAAAGCAATAAAGTTAAGAGCGTTTTGTAATAATTTGGACCTTAAAAAGCAGATGCTATATTGCTAGTGTGGTAATTTTACGAAATACTTGTAAGTCTGGAGCTTTTTTTAATATCTTCATATTTTCTCAAAAATTGGGAAAAAAATATAACAGTCAAAATAGGTTTTTGAAAAACCTGCATGTCTCTACAATCAATACCGGGGAAATTTGAAAAATGCCATTTCGGGAACATTGCCGGTTTTCTTTTTTCGGCTTGGAAAAATTGCAGCAAAGTATCAGCATGGAATGCAGAAATTAGCCACGTAATTTCACCTTTCTCGGCCACACGACGTACAATCTGTTATAATATTCTCTGGCAAGGCGCCACGTCTCTTGCGGTTGTAAAACGTACGTGTGCAATCGCGCGAAGGTCTCACAAAGGGACTCAAATTTGCATATGAAATTGATGACGCATGCGTAGTATTACGGCGAAACGTTAATTACGGAGCTCATCATAAACTATTTTAAACGCCATGATCAAAACGAAAACCGCTGAAGGACATTACTAAACAATTTAATCAGTAGGTCATACTTACCTGGCTCAGGAGATACCATGATCATTCAGGCGGTTCTCCCAAGGCGAGGCCTGACCATTGCACTGTCCGGTTGGGTTGACCCTTGCGATTCCCCCAAATGTGGGGAACTCGGGAGTACAATTTCTGATAGTGGGGACTGCGTTCGCGCTCTCCCTGTACAATAAACTAAAAACAGGATATGGTAGTTTAAACCTTTAGAAGTGAATAAAGAAAACCGGTAAGAGCTGGGATTCGAACCTGCGACCTTCGGAATTACCGTACCGGCGCTCCCTTATCGCGCGTGCAGCGCGAATATGTTGATGGCTTTACAGCGCCCTCTGCACACGCACACCAAGGCCACATCGCTGAGGCCCCAAATGTTCCTAGATATGCCTAAAACTAGTCGTTTACACAAACTAGTCGTTTACACATTAATCAAAGTTGTGACCCTTGGGTCACAACTTTGATTAATGTGTAAAGCTACTCTCGCGATGTTGACACGTGGAAGTTCTTTAAAGAGGAAAGGAAACCAAGTTGCATTTTTCCGCTTTATTGGCTTTTCTGAGAGCTTGTATATTCTTCTGACCGAATACAAATTGGTAAAGAACGATTACAATATATTTCATTGAAAACAAAAATGACTAAAATTGCCCCTTGGAGTGCGCGTTTGGTCTCAATTCCTGCAAAGGTCATTAAGGATGCAAATGTATGCATATGACCTTATGATGCGTGTGCGCTTACTAACTTGGCCTCAGTGGACCAGCAGCGCGGCCACTGCACCACGTCTGCAGCGTGTTGGCACTATTATCTACGTGTGTGTTATGACATTTTCGTCGTCAGCTGGTCGTACTTTCTTGGCAATTTTTGCCGAATTCACGGCCTTCCTAGCTTACTTTTGGAGTTATTCAGAGCTCGAATGTATTAGTTGATAAGTATATTAGGCAGCTGAAAATCTTCAGAATCTACGCTATACTCCTCCCACGAGCCATCAGATTCTGCCATTATTCCAGAGCGAAAATTTTGTCCACGGCGACCAGGTGTCATAAAAGTACGTGTACGTCTGTACGTATCGCGACGTCACTGTATGTTTTCATTTCATTGAAAATTAATTAAACTGTTGCAAACTGCTGACTGACTGAATGGACCTAAAATATACAAATCAAAAAATTAGCTGGCCTGACGTTTCGAACTTAAGTAAGTTCTTTCTCAAAGGCAAATGCCTTTGCGAAAGAACTTGCTTAAGTTGGAAACGTCAGGCCAGCTAATTTTTTGATTCATTTAATTGAGACAGATACAATGCATGTTACCAGACTATGTTCGCGGCGCACATTGCTTCAGTACATTTTTCAGGAAATTGGCCTCATACATCCCTTTAGAGTGAGTATAAGTAATTTAAAGTTAATAAAAGTCAGGTTTAAATAACACTTTGTTTTTACATTCAAAATTAACAGAAATAGAAAAAAATCGAAACGTGATTTTTATTATTAACACCCTCCTGTGACGTCACACTATTGTTTTCCCTCTCCATTATTTTGCACGAATGGAGCGCGACGCGCTATTCTGCATTTTACGAATGGCGTGTTGCACTCAACCCCAGTAGGAGATATAGGACAAAGTGCGAATTTTACAACTTATTTTCATTTCTTTTTTACTCCCAAACAAATACAGCATTGGACAAATATATGACAATTGATTAAGGTTTACAGTATAATTTTCCATTTACACATTGCCCAAAAATGTATTCATGACACAATGAATAAATGAATGTGTTTTGCGTTAGAAAATTACTGCAGTCCCTGTCCGAACTCGCCATGTTCCCACCTTGGTGTCAAATGAAACGTTTGCCATCCGAATTCCATTGATATCGTTCAAACTACTTGGAGCGCATAGGATAATAGAGATTACGTGACCAACATACCAATGTATTGTCAACATTCCTTTACTGGCTTTCTTGATTTTACAAAAACACGACATTCGTTTATACAATAATGAAACATTCTTGGAGGGTGTTAAAGGGACACATTGCTTTGGATTTTGCGATTTGGGCTATAAAACTGAAATGGATATGGTTGGGAAGCTTTTTTAAAAGTAGAATATAAAGATTCACATAACTATCCCTTCAAATTGCGTGGTTTTTGTTTAATTTCGTGACAAATAACGGTCCGCCATTTTGTAGAACCAAATTTTTGACTCCACAAAATGGCGGACTGTGTTCACCAGTCGTATTTCCAGTCGCATCTGGTTGAAGTACGTTCTGTTGATTTTGATGTACACGGCGCGCAGCACTGGTGATATGTGTCGCGAGGTAGAGAATTGTATCTGGCGATCATCTGATAGGTTCACAAGGCCACTGGCTGCGGCGCCAGCCTAAAGACTCTTACAGCGTATTTTGTGCATTATTTAGACGGTGGTATTTAGTACTGGAAATAAGTCTATGTTTCGCTGGTCATCAGATGTCAGGGTTAAGCGGCCAATTTTTTGTTTTGTAATCACTACTCACTAATTACAACACATTATACGTGTTTTTTGCATGAACAACTCTTATCAAAGGTAAGGAACATTTCTAAACAGCAAAATTTCATGACATTTGAAGGCAATGTGTCCCTTTAAGAAGGTTAATACACTCGGTAGCGCGCCGTTCGTGGGTGACGAATGGCCCTTGGGCTGCGCCCTCGGGCCATTCTCACCCACGAACGGCGCGCTCCTCGTGTATTATCCTACTCGTAATTTTTAAATGTTTTTCCCATTGATTTAAATCATGACTTAAATCAATGATTTAAATCGAGTGATTTTAATCAAACAACCCTGGATGAAATACAAAAAAAGGAAAATTAAAAACCTCTAAAATGCAAGTTTCATGTACATGTACTGAACTGCATAAGCATGCAAGTACATTTTAGTGTAATTGATGGGCGCATTGTGCTCAAAATATACACTTTGATCCAAAAACTGACTTAACATCAGTCACTCATTAATGATTCACCGATTTCATGAAATAAAGAAATAAATTGCATCTGATCAGTTTATACGAAAATACAAAACATGGCCCATAACTTTGAGGCATACCGGTATTTCGAAGAACATTTTTTTCCGGATGTATCAGTATCCAAACGGCCCAGTTAAATATAAACATTGGTTGTCATGAGTACATTTCTATCATGCTATACCTGCCTTCCTTCTCCCAAGCATTTTTATGAAATACATTTTCAGGCAGGCGGGCCAGCAGGATGTGTCTGAAGGTAGCCAGGGGCACCGTAACATACGAGGAGAGACTTCAAGCTCTGAACTGGATTTCTTTGGAGAACAGACGGGCTAAGCAGTCTATCACATTTGTTACAAAATGTCTATTTGGAATTATTGACTGCCATTCTGTCCGTAGAAATACAACAGTGAACACTCGCCACCAAGATCATGTGCTATTCAACCACAAGTATGCCAGAACTCTTGCCCTTAAGAACAGTATTACTCATTCATTTCCACGCAGCTGGAGTAGCCTTCCTTTATACATTAGAGACTCTGTTATACTTGACTCTCTCAGTTCATTTAACAGAAGTTTATTTGACCACTTTCAAGAATTAGGATAACTTTTCATTGGTGCTCATCTCATTTTTATTGCATGTGATTGTTGGATTGTTGCGGTGTTGTTTGTTTGTTTGTTTGTTTGTTTGTTTGTTTGTTGGGGTGCTCGTTTGTTTGTTTGTTTGTTTGTTTGTTTGTTTGTTGGGGTGCTCGTTTGTTTGTTTGTTGCGGTGTTGATGGTTGGGCTATTGGGGTGTTTGCTTGTTTGTTTGATGGGGTGTTTGTTTGTTGGGGCGTTTGTTTGGGGTTGTGTTTGTTTATTTGTTTGTTTGTCATGTCCTGTGCTGTCGTCCTGTGCTGTCATCTTGTCTTGTATTTTCGGTTCGTTAAGTTTTTTTCGGCTAAATTGCTTGTTTGTTGGGGTGTTGGGGTGTTTGTTTGTCTATTGAGGGTTGGGTTTGATTGTTTGTTTATCCTGTCCTGTCCTGTTTTTGTCAAGTTGTTTTCGGCTTGTATATCCTTGGTTTTGCTTGTTGTTCTTCCTACACGTTTGTTGATAGCACATGTTTATTTTGTTTTGTTTTATTTATTGCTTTACTTAACTTATTTCATTTGTTTTTATTGTTTTCTTATTTGTTCAAGTTTTCTTCATTTTTGTGTGCTTTCCCGACTCTTAAAGATGTTTTATTTAAATCAGATACATATATGTATGTTTATTTTTTCTATGTAAACGTTTCAAGTTTGGGTAGGCAGGCTTTAGGGCTACAGTGTTTAAGTACACTTTTGCTTACCCTGGCCGGCTTGGAATGTTTTATTGTCCTTATTTCTGGTCTCCTTCTCTCCTCCTCTCCCCCTCCCCCACCCTCCCCTCTCAACCATCCCCTCCCCACCCTCCCCTCTCCACCCCCTCCTTTTTCTAATCGTTTCCCCATCTCATTCCTCCTCCTTTTTTAATTTTTCATATTATATCTAGTATTCTTTAGTGACGTTCATGTATTTGCTTTGTCAAAGTGCTTGTTTTCATTTGTTGGCCGAATAAATAATAATAATAATAATAATACTTCAAGTGAATTTAAGGGCGAAGCGAATTGGTCTGGGTTTTGCCAAACGTCACAATGAAACAGAGTTGGAGTCGAGTCCCTGCAAGTCCTTTCACAAGTCCAGTCACAAGTCCTTTCATAAAGCCGGTCACAAGTAACTGGATGAACAATGACAAAGGAATGCCTTTGTCAAAGCTCATTTGAATAGCTTGTGATTGGAATTATAGGACTGGAGGGCTTGTGATGGACTTGCAGGAACTTGCAGGGACTTAACTGTGATGGACTCGACTACATCACTGCAATGAAACAACCATTGTTGACGTCACAAAATTCGTTTCGCATTCGCGTGAACCGGCATTTAGTCATGCATTCTGCCCTGCATCCCGAATCATCCCATAGACTCCATACACGGCTATCACAATTGTATTTTCTTATAATTAGATTAATTAATTAGTGTGCATTGTTTTCTCTTGACGAGTTGTACACTATTTATAAGTGCCTTCTCAACTATTTAACTGCCAAATTTTAGTTGGATACCAGGGGTGGGTCACACACACAAAAGAAAACTAACAATAATTTCATGTCTTATCTGTATTTTCCAAATTTTGTGTGAACTTTTAAAGTATAAGTAGCACATATCTTTCTGTTTGTTTGAGACTAGATTATTGTAGAGTGAGAGAAAAAAATGACACTTCGGAAGGGCGTTTCCGCGAGGCAATCGGTGTCCTCGGTTCGTAGTCATGTTTAGCCTACAGGTAAATACATCTGTTTTGTTCATAACTGTGCAAACAAATTTAAATGATTTAAAACAAAGGAAACAATAAGAATTAGGCCTCGAATCTACCCATATTCAGCAGGCTTAGACAAAAATGCGTCAGTCATAACTCGCGACTGTATCCTGAAGTAATAAATTTGAGATTTACACCGGTTAACATTACCCTATTGAGCTCATCGAGGGTCCATTTTTAAGCTTACTACAGAGTGACGCAGCCTAATATGCCGCTAGGAGGCTATTTGTTCGCTACCCGGAAGTGCTCTAAAAAAATCTTCTTAAAAATGTAGCTAAACTATTTCTGGACGGCAAATTTGAACTGTGCTGCAACCTAGATATACATTTTGAAACATTCGTGTATCTTGTGAGAAATAATGTTGTAGCGCGCAAGGCCGCCTGGCTGGTGGCGTGCTCCGTGGCCGTGTGGTGACGGGAGTTCATCCAAAGTTGGGATGAAATCACAGGCAGCGCGCTAACAATAGACCGCAAGCTTCCGGAGTACCCGGGGATCCAGGTACGACTACGCAGCTTTCGCTAGTCGTGCATGTATGGAATTCCATATCTGCCATTTCAAACGTCGCCCTCCAAAACGCTGCCCGTCGCCCTCCAAAACGTAGCGCGTCGGCCTCCAAAACGTCGCGCGTCGCCCCGTTCAAAACGTCGAGCGTCGATCGCCCTTGCCATAAGACCTTGACCATCGTTTTCCTCACTGTGTGCATAAGATTGGTATGGAATTCCATGGAATTCCATACATTGGTGTGCATGATCGCTTATGGAAAGGCCAATATTTGCTAATATTTGCATATCACGCCCCCCATTGGCTGAATTGTCATGAATGAACTTGTCATTGCACTATCAATTAGCATCCGGCCTTACTGAGCAACTGTGTAAATTTCAATCAATTAATACAAACTTAAGTCCAAAGATGATACAAAATATGCAAGCTCAATGTTTTCCTATTTCTCCCTTCCAGCACCGAACAGAAAGTGACACTGATTGTTAATTTTGTTAATCTTTAAAAAGAATTGACTTGCTTTTCTAGTGTCCGTTTTCTGCTTTAAAGCTCACGTCGATTGTATTCTAGAATCACAAAGAAGATAAAACAAAAACTAGCATTTAAAAATACGAAAAATACGAAAAATAGAACAAATACTAGGAATTTAAAAGAATTACAAATATTTAGACAAAAAATGAGAAATTTGATTTAAAAGTGAGATCATAACCGAACATTATGCCATTAAATAAAAGAGACATGAACGGGAAGCGAAAGGAACGAGGGTCCAACTTAAATAGCAATGTAAATTTGTATATGAATAAAACAATAGACGTAATTGCACCTTAGTTAATACGTTAAATTTAGCTATTAAAGAATATAATCACAAAATAAGCAAAAAAGTGTGATTAAAACAGTATAAGTATATGCTTATGCTAAAACTGAAATATAATTAGGTGCAACTTCAAAGTTAACTGTGAGCACTGACTTTAGCAGAAGCAGTGAGGGCTGCTGATCGATGACAACAAAGCTAAGTCGTGAGACTGGAATAGTCCTCCCAGAAAGCCAGCTACAGTCTGACAGGGCTCGAGAAACCGGGTGACAGTTCCCTTTAATTTCCACCAGGCAGGTACGCAGTACAGGGATGAACTAGATGGCTCCTAGTCAAGAAACCACGGGTTCGACCTTGGGAGTACTATCCCGGTCATCAACACTGGACAACTGCGAGGTCAATTAACAACTGACAAGAAGGGCTCCGAGATGGGCAGGCCAATAGAAAACGTAGTAGAGGAACGGGAGGTGGGCCACAGACGGGACGAGTTAGCAGGTTTTTGCATGGGTCAATGAAGATGGCTCCTTTGGCATTTTCTTCATCTCCAAAAGAAGACGTACACGGGCTCACCAAGACTCTACGGCAGCCCAGTGTAAATGAGAACAACAAAAAGATTAGCTGGCAAAAAGGGGACATGGAGCTGCAAGGGCCAGAGAAAAGTACCGCCTCGGGACACTCCGGAGCTGGAACACCATTTCTTTCTCGTACAAGTCCAGTACCACCAAAACTAGAGGCAACCACGATGCCGACGTTAAAGATGAGAAGCACCAGAGAGGAAAGCAACGGTCGGTGATAAAGCCTACGATGGTAAAGGGCCGTGGGAGTCGTATAACACTTCGAGTTGTGCGCTCATATTAATGGCTGGGACGATGAGGCTAATTGCCAGTATCTGGCTGTTCTACTCACTAGTTCGGCACAGCTATATAGTCATAGGTATAGGGTTGTGCATTTACGGTTACCCGGATTCCCGTTAAAGAAAGCCAATCCCAACAAAATAAATCTCGGAAATACGGCTTCACTTTCTTCGCAATATCATTCGTTCAGTCTCAGAACTTGTGTGTCCCGAGATTCCTTTCTTTCCATGACAATATACATGTTGTTCAAGGTGGAGTTGGAATTTCCATGAAATGCCGGCTGTTTAAATACAGTTCGCCATGTGTTAAAGCTATGCTAAATTGTTGTAACGGTGATTCGCATTTGAAGCAACCCAAAGCAATGAAATATTCGGATACCGAAGCATAAAGTTAAGAGCGTTTTGTAATAATTTGGACCTTAAAAAGCAGCTGCTATATTGCTAGTGTGGTAATTTTACGAAATACTTGTAAGTCTGGGGCTTTTTTAATATCTTCATATTTTCTCAAAAATTGGGAAAAAAATATAACAGTCAAAATAGGTTTTTGAAAAACCTGCATGTCTCTACAATCAATACCGGGGAAATTTGAAAAATGCCATTTCGGGAACAAAACTTGAAAAAAAATGGCAAGGTGTACTCCTTGCCGGTTTTTTTTTTTCGGCTTGGAAAAATTGCAGCAAAGTATCAGCATGGAATGCAGAAATTCGCCACGTAATTTCACCTTTCTCGGCCACACGACGTACAATCTGTTATAATATTCTCTGGCAAGGCGCCACGCTGTTGCGGTTGTAAAACGTACGTGTGCAATCGCGCGAAGGGTCTCACAAAGGGACTCAAATTTGCATATGAAATTGATGACGCATGCGTAGTATTACGGCGAAACGTTAATTACGGAGCTCTTCATAAACTATTTTAAACGCCATGATCAAAACGAAAACCTCTGAAGGACATTACTAAACAATTCAACCAGTAGGTCATACTTACCTGACTCAGGAGATACCATGATCATTCAGGCGGTTCTCCCAAGGCGAGGCCTGACCATTGCACTGTCCGGTTGGGTTGACCCTTGCGATTCCCCCAAATGTGGGGAACTCGGGAGTGTAATTTCTGATAGTGGGGACTGCGTTCGCGCTCTCCCCGTACAATAAACTAAAAACAGGATATGGTAGTTTAAACCTTTAGAATTAGTGAACAAAGAAAACCGGTGAGAGCGGGGATTCGAACCTGCGACCTTCGGAACTACCGTACCGGCGCTCCCTTATCGCGCGGTGCGCGTGCAGCGCGAATATGTTGATGGCTTTACAGCGCCCTCTGCACACGAACACCAAGGCCACATCGCTGAGGCCTAGATATCCCTAAAACTATAGTCGTCCAACCAAGGGTCACAACTTTGATTAATGTGTAAAGCTACTCTCGCGATGTTGACACGTGGAAGTTCTTTAAACTTCGTGATCAGCTCGTGATACTTCGTGAGAGATCGTAGTTGGTTGCGGATAGCGGAACATTTTCGGAGTGTCAAAAATTTGATGGAATATCTTGTGACATCTTGTTGTGCTCGTGTTGTACTCGCGATAGTTCGTGGTAGTGCTGCAACTGATCCTCCAGGTTCGGTTCGGTTCGGATTTTTTTTTCCGAACGTCGGTTCGGTTCGGGTTTGGAAGTACATATGCATTAAAACAAAATCTCTCAAATCGCGATCGCGCCGATCGATAATGTCCTTAAGGGAATTCCCCGGCCCTCCCCACTGCAGTCGCAACAAGTTGATTGGCACGTTGCCAAACCCGCATGGCGCAAGATAGATAATAATGGAACAATGGTCACACCCCGCGGGCCACCGCCGCGCCAATGCTTGACTGTATCTGATTTTCAGAAATGCATATTCAGTGTTTGGTCACGATTTCATCGAGTGATTCAGAGATCCATGTGAGTACATAAACATGATCGTTAGCGCATGTGTGCGTGATAACCAACATTGACAGCCATTTTTTTAAATTATGGTAAAAAGTACAAATTTAATTAAGTCAAAACTTTTGACAAAACGTAATGTTATTCTGGAACGTTTTTGTTCTTCAACATTTTTTTGGCGAGCAGAGAAGGACTGGCGCATGGCGGATATAGTGCAGCAACATATAATTCACAAGGCAGGAGTTTTTGCTTAGGAAGGAATGTACATGTACATGTAGAATCCTCCCACCATTTTCGGGGGTACAATTTTGCAATAAATGCAAGTTTTTTTGTTCTAAACTAAAAAGTGTCCATGAGAGAGTACCTGGAATATGATGGGGCCCTGGCCCCAAAAGGCTTCATCACGCCGTACGCGCTCACAAACTTCAACAAATCTCTTCCCTGGACTGTGCATCCGGATCCCCGCAAAACAAGAAATGTATATTCATGTGTCGCTGTGTGAACAACCAATCATTGCATACTGGGCGGGGCTCGCTTTCGAGTACACTACATTTTTTTAGGCGGGGGTGGAGGGATGGAAACTCCATGGCCGGCCGGATGCAAGCGGTCGCGACTTGGTCTTTTATGATTTGTTTTACCTTCCTGGAATGGAAAATGCTTTATATCTTTTTTCTTTTTTTATTCTATCGACTGTCAACATTGCATGCAGTACCTGGGCTAATGTAACCGTTTACACGGTACATGTTTATGTTCTCGAGTCCAAACCTGTTCCAAAGTAAGGCCGAAAAAGGGAATTATCAACAGGTAAATTCAATCATATCCGTGCCGCCCGTACCCCCGTGTGCGCTAATTTTGTCCTGTTATCGCATGCATTCCTAGCGCTATCAATATGTGTGCGTAAAGTTTGCCGAACTTCCGAACCAACAATTTTGGTTCGGTTCGGTTCGGTTCGGAAGGCCATGTTCGGCCATTTTTAGTTCGGTTCGGCGGTTCGGCTGCAGCACTAGTGTGGATCCTATGGTGTTTGACGAGATGGCCTTTATGCGTAAAGGATTTTCTAAAAACGTCGCATACAAATGGCCTCTCATTGGTGTGGATCCTATGGTGTCTCACCATAGACTGGCTTTATGTGTGAAGGATTTGCCACACAAACATCACATACAAATGGCTTCTCATTGGTGTGGATCCTATGGTGTGTCACTAGAGTTTGTTTGCACGTGAAGGATTTTCCACAAACATCACATACATGTACAAATGGCGTCTCATTGGTGTGGATCATGTGGTGTCTCATTAGACTGTCATTGCGCGTAAAGGATTTGTCACAAACATTGCATACAAATGGCCTCTCATTGGTGTGGATCCTATGGTGTTTCAGTAGACTGCCCTTTTTCATGAAGGATTTGCCACAGACATCGCATACAAATGGCTTCTTGTTGGTGTGGATCCTATGGTGCATCACAAGACTACTCACTTTGAAGGATTTATCAGAAATGTCGCATATAAATTGCTTCTCGATTTTGTGTATATTTGGAAGGTTGTTTCTTCTCTTCTTCGTGCTTGGTATGTCCTGCAAGAAGGAGATTAAACATCATTAAGCATTTATGTACCAGCAAAGATTGTAATAACATACAAGTTACAACATATACAGAGGGGCATCCTGACTTAATTCTTTAGCATACAATTTTGCTATAGGGCCTATTTATGCAAAGTTTCATTACGATCCGAGGTTGTTTGATGACAAAAGTGCCACTTAAAAAACTTTATACACCACGTCTATGGGGTTTAGGATAGAACTAATAAAGAAACTGATGAAAATATTCAGAAGCATAACAAATGATTCGTTTTGTTGTAAATAATCATAGGTGGCTGTGCGCTGACCCAAGGGCGGATCCAGAGCACAATTTGGGTAGGGGGGGACATTTTTGCTTGCAATTTTTTTGGAAGGGGCCAAAAAACATTTGGGCTGAGTTTTGTGGGTGGGTGTACGCAGTGGCTGCCTTTTTGCGATGCCTTTGGGGGGGGGGGGGGGGGGGGGGGGGGCATGGCCGCCTTTGCCCCCCCCCCCCCTGGATCCGCCCTTGCCTGACCAGGAATTTCATGGCACGATCAACGGCATAAATATTGTTGTACATTGCTCATTATGTATATAAACCATGACTTTGGCTTTTAATACAATCGCTTCAAAAATATATAAAGACTGTAGTGTCCCGACACCCCTTGTACATGTTGTATCTTGTATAGGCCTACAAATTCTGTATTGGGTTGTGAACATTTTAAAAGAATGTTTGAAATGTTTTTTAATGCAACATACTGTACATGTTTAGTCTACACTTCGGGTAGCATCAATTGACATGATCATCACTGATGCCAAGTAAAAAAATGTTCCTAAAAATGCACTCGGACTGTTTCACATTTCTTGGTATGTTAAGGCTAGTGAAAGCCACCCCCCTAATACAATGTAGTTTGACTGGCAAACAATTTTGAGTCAGTTTGTAACAAAAATTGAGGATTAGTCGGGAAAACTAATAAAAACAAGAAATAATGTGTTGAATGCCCCGTCAATTAAGTTGAATTACACTTTTAACAAGACTTTTCAATTTTGTTAAAGACAAATGTATTAACCCTAACTCCCTAGGGCGTGTGAAAATTCATATTAAAATTGGAGGATTTGAGACTGTTAGGGTTAATCTAACAAACATGCATCAAAGGAAAGTGCTATAAAGAGCTACAATGTAGCAACGGAAGTTGTGGATCTGCTTACTGTACCGGTTTACTGCAACAGAAATATGTTTACCAATTGTGTACAACCAATTCTATTGTTTTAACCCTTTGCATACAGAAGACGCCAAAAAGTGCCACCAGGCCGGATGACGCCATTTGCCTTTTTTGTGCAGTTTTAATCCATTGTTGAATTATTGTGTGTTACGCTTGACTGCACTAACATTGTGGCCATTTTTCTTGGCTGCCAGAGCCACCGCGACACCCCCCGTAAAAAAAGTACTCAAGGTTGTTAAGCATAATGTCCCTGACCTTTGACCTATTGGGTTTAACATCAACAGGGTTCCAGCCTGTTGGTGTCATTTTCAAGATGGCCGCGCACCAAAAGGGATAAGTGCAAAAACTTGTGCTGCGAAAATATGCCATATTTGTCTCAAAATTTCACTAAATTATCAAATCCAATTGCAATGGGAAACATTTCAATACAAGTATTGGTCTTTTAACTACTAAAATATTGCCTTTAAAAGAACATTTCCAATCAATTTAAGTACTTTAATGAGTAGTTTTTTACAAGTACTTTTCACACGGTGATAGATATAAATTTTAAAAGGGTCGTTTCACTGGACTCCCTAATAATATAGGGTCAAAGTAGTCGGACTACGTCAGACGCATTGAAACTGCTGTGTACTAGAAGATTTTCTTATTTTTTGCCATCAATAACTCTCTTGTAATGTCACGAACTTTTGTGCCCCAACATTTCAGGTATTATCTTGACATGGCCATGTACCCGTAGGTTAGGTTCAATTTCTTGAAATGTCACTCGAAATGGTGAAATTTTACGAAAATATCGCTTACCAAGATCACAGGTTTCATCACCAGAGAGTTTGTCAACAGAGGGCGCTTTAACACATTGCCCAGTGGCCACTCCTTGGGATTTTTCCCAAGATCTTGGGAATTTTGGTAGGATAAAATTATACCCTCGACTCCGTGGGCGCGTGTGCGTTCCTTCACAAATCTGAGAACCTATCTTGCAGCTTACAAGTTACATAAGCCAAGTAGACAAAAATACCGGTACTCATGCTAATATGTGGTACGGCAAAAAATTTCGCATCCCCGGAAACCACCGTATTAAAGCTTCAAATGGTAAATTGTTGTGGCCTGGCCCCTTCGTGTTTTGGTCGGGCACCAAGAATCACTCTGCCATTGATTTGTTGTACACAGCTGGTTTGTGCATGCACCAAGTTGCACGAAAAATTTACCTTTTTCGGGTTTAACTTGAGCATATTCTCATTCTGAGGGGTTCACAAGCTGCATGAATTACTACTCTGCCAGTAAGGTGAGTGTTTGGTTGAATGATATATTCAGGGAAACGGAAGATATCGGCAAAAGAATCAACACACCGCTGAATAGCTAGGAATAGGATGATCCTACTCCTAGAACTATGAGGTTCCGACATGAACCTCATAGGAAGACGCCGATTTTTCCCATAGGCTAGTACAGCAAGAATAAGAACGTCATTCCCATGCAACACGTTTCTACATTTTTCGCCGTGAATTACTTCATGGCTGCCCCCAAAAATAATAATATGCCGCATTTACATCCTCACCTTGCTTGCACCAAGTCAATTTTCGCCTGAAACGGGTCCAATTTGCGGGAAAAAAATGACAAAAATCTGCAGTCGTTCCGAAGCGATCACACACGCACACCATCGAGGAAGCCGCACACACGAAGCTCCTGTTTTGCGGGGGGGCCGTGGGTCGGTCAAGTCATGATTATTCATCGAAAATTTGAAGCGCGGTACGGCAGGCAACTGCCGCGTGTCCGTTATATACCATCTGCGATGACAGGCAATGCATGCAGACGGTATATAAAACGGACACGCGGCAGTTGCCTGCCGTACCGCGCTTCGAATTTTCGATGAATAATCATGACTTGACCGACCCACGGCCCCCCCGCAAAACAGGAGCTTCGTGTGTGCGGCTTCCTCGATGGTGTGCGTGTGTGATCGCTTCGGAACGACTGCAGATTTTTTTCTTTTTTTTCCCGCAAATTGGACCCGTTTCAGGCGAAAATTGACTTGGCGCAAGCAAGGTGAGGATGTAAATGCGGCATATTATTATTTTTGGGGGCAGCCATGAAGTAATTCACGGCGAAAAATGTAGAAACGTGTTGCATGGGAATGACGTTCTTATTCTTGCTGTACTAGCCTATGGGAAAAATCGGCGTCTTCCTATGAGGTTCATGTCGGAACCTCATAGTTCTAGGAGTAGGATGATCCTAGCGTTATGGTTGTACATAACGCTAGGAAACACGCACTAGGAAAAATAGCAATTTTTTTTTCAGATACGAAAAATCTTATAATATATTCAATATTGAAGTATACCTGACACAGTATGAAGTACAGACCTATATGCACCAAATGATGAAAAGGTGAATAGTAAAATATTGACAACTCACGTTTTCACAGCTAATTTTTGGAGGTCTGGATTCGTCAACACACACTGAAGCACACTCAAAATGACTGTCCGAGTGTAAACACATGTCACAGGTCAATGCAGGTACTTTGCATTAAGTAGCACGCATTGTTACCAGCGCCTGGCAATGGTCAGGTACACTTCCACCACCTCTATTTTCCATGTTCAATATATACTATACCAGACGACTGTTTGGTGTTGATATCATTAGTTGAGATAAGCATCAACAATGAAAGTATATATACTTAAATATTACATAAAACAGTCGTATACAATATCGATGGTATTGTGGGTTGGGGACACGATCAACATGTCTTCAAATGACCGCATGGTGGCGATGTTTAAAGCAGGAAGAAAATGTGTATGCATGAGGCAATGAAAAGACAGTCGGATTTGTTGACGTTTTGGTAACAAAGGACTCCTCAATTTTAGCCAAAATATACGTAAGTAGTTAACATTTCTGGTTTTATTTATCATTCAAGTGATGAAAACAGTTCAGCAACTATTATTATCCAGGTTTTAAGACAGTTCTCGCTGTGTCGAGGAAAATATTGCAAAGGACATGGTTCTGAAAGAGATGTGCACAAGCTAACCGCTGAAAGCCCAATCAATATAATTAAATATGACTGAGTAGGGAGTCTATCACTTTTTGCTTTTTTTAAGCAAACCCTATCACATTTGGTACCATTGAAAAGAGAATTTAAAAAGAAAACCATCAGTGTTTAAATCAGCTCAGTAAAATAAAGTAAAAATGTTTAGTGAAGTAATTGGACTTGGCATCATCTCTAGAACTTTAGAAGAAGAACCTCTTTTTGAATTCTGTTAGACGCTCTGTTGGTTCTCTTCTGTCCCGGCTCCCGGGCCTAGTACGTGTATAGATATTATCACGGTAGGTGCTCAGAAGGCCTCTCACTTGTCCCTTCTGTTCGCACTTTCACTCGAAGCACACATTTTCCAATCTCCTCTCATCCCTTCACTGTATTTGTTCCGAAGGCTAAGTTGGCAATACTGTGATTTTTCGCTCCGATTTTTCTCGCATTGCTGCACTTTGGAACTCCCTGCCTGTATCTTGCTTTCCAACAAACTTACAATCCGACCATGTTCAAAAGAAATGTGAATGGATATGTTCTCTCCATTCAATTTTCTTTCTTCTTTCTTCCGTAGCCCACACCTTTGAGTGGCCCTTGGGCCTTGTGATGGGCGATCTCCAGTAAAAAAAAATCAAGAAAAAAAAAAAATCACACACTTAAAAATGGGAAAACAATTACACTACAGAGTTGTGCCATATATCAAATGAAAGCTTATTTCATGCTCATTCAGACCAACTGTAAAGCTTAAAAATGTATTTTTAACACATCAGACTCATTTTTGTAGAGTGGGTAACAATTTAATAAATTGTTGTTTAATCATTTTATTTGTGGGTTTTTTTTCAAGCATCTATTTTTGATTTTTCTATTTGTGTGTCCAAGCTAATATTATCTTGACGGTTGATAAATTATTTATCAACCGTCAAGATAATATTAGCTTGGACACACAAATAGAAAAATCAAAAATATATGCTTGAAAAAAAAACCACAAATAAAATGATTAAACAATAAATTAATGTATTAATTACAGAGAGCGAAAAGATTACAATACATAAAAATGAACCAAGAAGTATAACATTACTATGAAGAGGTGAAATGTAAAAGTAAATAAATCAATGAATTCAATAAGTTAAATACATGCATCAAAATGTTCCAAGATTTTGTGACCATCCCCCCCCCCCCCTTTTTTTTCAAACTTCGAAGCTGCTGGTCCCACGCCCCCCTCAATGTTCACAACAAATTGCTGGCACTGATATGATGCCCGAAAAGTTAAGGTGAAACTTAAGGTCATGCTTCATTATTTTTATAAAGGAGTTTGGCCCGCCTCCATTTCCCATATCTCGTCTATAATTTGCCCAAATTATTTTGTGAGCAGAGATTCAATGGTCGTCGAAACTGGCCCCCAGCCCTTAGATTTTGTGTTCTATCAAAAGAAATGGTTGAAACACAACTTTAGAAATAACATCAACTTCCTGTTTGGTATGTGGGTTTGCTTTTGGGGTCCTCTGGAACCCTAATGATGTTAAACCCCATAGGTCAAAGGTCAGGGACATTATGCTTAAAACAATAGAATTGGTTGTACACAATAACTTGGTAAAAATATTTCTGTTGCAGTATACCGGTACAGTAAGCAGATCCACAACCTCTGTTGCTAGCTCTTAGCACTTTCCTTTAACCCTAACCTTCCCAAATCCTCCAAAATCCTCTTTGCAAAATGGAGGAATTTGGAGGATTGAGGGCACTTGGAAGTTGATGCATTGGAGGATTTTGCAGGATTGAGGTTACTAGGGGTTTTTGCCCCTGCAGGAATATGGAGGATCCAGGTTATCAGGCTCAATGTGATACATGAGGATTTTGAAGGATTGAGGTTACTAGGGGTATGCAAAAAGAACCTAGAGGATTTTGGAGGATTCATGCTATTATTCCCATAAGAGGATTTTGGAGGATTCAGGTTATATGGAGTTTTAACACTTTGAAATCAGAGGATGTTGGAGGATTCAGGTTACATGCAGGGAAAATGATGTAGGGAGTTAGGGTTAATGCATGTTTGTTAGATTAACACATTTGTCTTTAAACAAAATTGAAAAGTCTTGCTAAAAGTGTAATTCAACTTGACGGGTCATTCAACACATTATTTCTTGTTTTGATTAGTTTCCCCGACTTAAATCCTAAATTTTTGTTACAAACTGACTCAAAATTGTTTGTCAGTCAAACTACATTGTATTATAGGGGGGTGGCTTTCACTAGCCTTAACATACCAAGAAATGTGAAACAGGAGTGCATTTTTAGGAACATTTTTTTACTTGGCATCGGTGATGATCATGTCAATTGATGCTACCCGAAGTGTAGACCAAACATACATGTACAGTATGTTGCATTGAAAAACATTTCAAACATTCTTTTAAAATGTTCACAACCCTTTACAGAATTCGTATGCAAGACACAAGGGGTGTCAGGACAATACATTCTTTTTATATTTTTGAAGCGATTGTATTAAAAGCCAAAGTCATGGTTTATACATAATGAACAATGTACAACAATAAATTATGCCGTCGATCGTGCAATGAAATTCCTGGTCAGCGCACAGCCACCTATGGTTATTTACAACAAAATGAATAATTTGTTATGCTTCTGAATATTTTCATCAGTTTCCTTTTTAGTTCTATCCTAAACCCCATAGACGTGGTGTATAAAGTTTTTTAAGTGGCACTTTTGTCATCAAACAACCTTGGATCGTAATAAAACTTTGCATAAATAGGCCCTATAGCAAAGTTGTACGCTGAAGAATTAAGTCAGGATGCCCCCTCTGTGTGTTGTAACTTGTATGTTATCACAATCAATCTTTGCTGGTACATAAATGCTTAACCCTAACCCTCCTCAATCCTCCAAAATCCTCATGGTGGTTTTGGAGGATTTTGGAGAATTGAGGAGGAATAGTGATTGAATCACCGGAGGATTTTGGAGGATTGAGGAGGAATGGTGATTGAAGCACGGAGGATTTTGGAGGAATGGTGATTGAAGCACAGGAGGATTTTGGAGGATTGAGGAGGAATGGTGATTGAATGGTGATTGAAGCAAAGGATTTTGGAGGATTGAGGATGAATGGTGATTGCAGCACAGGAGGATTTTGGAGGATTGAGGATGGTTTCTAGCAATAAGGGCCTAGGGGGTTAGGATTAATAATGTTTAATCTCCTCCTTGCAGGACATACCAACCACAAAGAAGAGAAGAAACAACCATCCAAATATACACAAAAGCGAGAAGCAATTTGTATGCGACATTTCTGATAAATCCTTCAAAGTGAGTAGTCTTGTGATGCACCATAGGATCCACACCAACAAGAAGCCATTTGTATGCGATGTCTGTGGCAAATCCTTCATGAAAAAACGCAGTATACTGAAACACCATAGGATCCACACCAATGAGAGGCCATTCGTATGCGGCGTTTGTAGCAAATCCTTCACGCATAAAGGCTATCTCGGCCTACACCATAGGATCCACACCAATGAGACGCCATTTGTATGCGATGTTTGTGGCAAATCCTTCACGCGCAATGGCAGTTTAGTGAAACACCATAGGATCCACACCAGTGAGAAGCCATTTGTATGCGATGTTTGTGGTAAATCCTTCATGCGCAATGACTGTCTAGTGACACACCATAGGATCCACACCAATGAGAAGCCATTTGTATGCGATGTTTGTGGCAAATCCTTCACACATAAAGTCAGTCTAGTGAGACACCATAGGATCCACACCAATGAGAAGCAATTTGTATGCGATGTTTGTGGCAAATCCTTCACGCGCAATGACATTCTGGTGACACACCATGGGATACACACCAATGAGATGCCATTTGTATGCGATGTTTGTGGTAAATCCTTCAAGCAGAAAAGCAATCTAGTGTCACACCAGAGGATCCACACCAATGAGAAGCCATTTCTATGTGACATTTGTGGCAAACCCTTCACGCTTAATTGCAATCTAGTGAAACACCATAGGATCCACACCCATGAGAAATGTGTTAGATGACAAAGTAATGCCATGATGATGTCATCATGTGTCATGTGAGTGACTTCACATTAAAGGTGTAAATGTCTACAGACGTGTATGTCCAATTTAGTTGTATCTTGGTACATATGTAGACCGGGATGTGTTATAGAGTAAAAATCAAACTGACGTCAGGATGACATCAGTCGTCATATGACGTCACATTAACGGGTGTGCCTTGACCGGGATGTGTTGTATAGGGTTTGAAAATTCCAGAGTGGAAAGTTTTCACCGGGAATTTTGGTAATTAATGGGAATTTTCAGAAACTTTAGGGAATTTTCAAACAATGTTAAATTTAAAGTTGAAACAGGGGAATCACTGTGTAGATTATGAAACCACGTCATCCACCTATGAATCAGTAAACCATAGTAAATGTTGTAGGGCCCTCTTCTGTTGAGCCATGTAGCGAAAACAAATTTGGTACAATTGAAGAACACCACCAACAACAACGCTAAGTGCTTATAGAGCCCTATCTGCGATGTGGCTAACACCAGTCTAGATATTGCTGCAATCTCGCTGTCGGACATCAGGGAACTTCGCTTGAACTTTGGCCTAGCATCTATAGAGATCAGTGGTAGCGCGCATGGGAAAAATACACATTGGTGCCGCGGAATGTGTAAGAAGGGGAAGATGTGACGTCATGCCGACCGCGAGAATTATCAAATTTTCTTACACTCGTACATGTACGGTGTACAGTGATTTTTAACCCCTTGGGCACAGTATTTTATGGGAGACGTCGGTGTGTTGCAGCGGTTCTGGCAGCCAAATCGAACCGCTACAATGTGTTTGTGCAGTCAAGCATGACATACACAATAATCCAACAATGGATTGAAACTGCACAAACAGCGGCCAGTGGCGTCATCCGGCTTGGTGACACTGGTTTTTTTTGCGCCCTATGGCGTCATCCGTACGCAAGGGGTTAAACAGTAACCACAGACTGATAATTATTATCCTAAACCTTATTTAATAAAGATTATTCTACTTCTGTATAGTACTAATCTTTCACTTTCAACCTTTTTTTTTACTAGCTATAAATTCATCTTGAAAGTGAACAAAGAAAACTGCGACCGAACCTGCGACCTCTGGAGGTCGCAGGTTCGAATCCCGCTCCTGCCAGTTTTCTTTGTTCACTTTCAAAATGTGTTAAATTTTACCTAGTCAGTTTCCCTTGTGGATTGTTTGACGAATTAATTCATCTTGATTGCTTTTTAATTAAGAATTCTCATACCTTGCTTTCAACTTAAAACCACTTTGTGGAAGTGCCATGGCCTAGTGGTTTGGAGCATTGAATTTGTGGTCTGCGGGTAATTTTGCAAGTTGTGGGTTCGAGCCCAGTCCTGGGCTATGGCACTTCTATGATTAATATGGGTAGAGGAATTATTAATGCCTTGAGTGGACTAGTTGTAGCCCACACCTCGAGTGGCCCTTGGCCGGCGTTGTGATGGGCAGTGTTGGAGGTCTCGAGACCGGCCTCGGCCTCGAGGCCGATTTTGATGGCCTCGGCCTCGAGGCCGATTTTGATGGCCTCGGCCTCGGCCTTGGCCTCGCAGTGCAAGGCCTCGGCCTCGGAGCCTTCCGGACTCGATGATCTGGTCGAGGCCGCCCACTTTGACCAATTTTCCCACCAATTCACATGCGTTTTCTGTTTCAATTAATTTTTATGTTTTACCTCATCAAACTGTCGAGAAACTGCCACAGTGGGTTCCGTGAAACGAAATAAAGTTTCAAGTAGATACGCACGAATGAATGAACTGGTATTTGTATTATTGCACCATGGAGCTATAGATAGCTCTCCGATTGCACGTACTCACGTAGGGACATGTACATGTGTCATCTTCCTGTAGAACCAGTCTACTCGCGTTTATAATAGACTAGTTCCTGGTCGAGCACTTCACTCGACCCATGAAGTGCCACTATTGAGTTACACGTACTCGGGTAGCATCTAATCTTGTTAGATAATCAGTCTACTCCCGCTATAGACTGGTTCCTGGTCCACCACTCAGCCCATGAACAAGTGAACGTTAAAACGATAATCATAATGGCCGGCAGTGAAGTAAGTTGAGGGAACCAACCTGTTTTTCACGCATGCTCGCGCAACGCAAAGCCTGTCGCATGTCTACTAGCCTATGTACCCATCACTGCATGCCCTTACAAAGACTGTCCTCTCTAATGCAGCTAGTCTTGGTTCCAAGACGTTACTATTGTACTTTTGTACTTTCGCAGTTGCAATGCACAGGCAGCGCGATTAGGTAGTTGCAATAATAGGCCGACAGCGCGATAAGATTTTGGATCTGTCTGTAGTAACGTCTTGGATAAGTTGGCATTTTGGGGGCATGCCCAGACTGTGGTAACTACAACTGTATATCACGTGATAATGATGGAGGTTATGCAATCAGCGACCGAGTTTGAGCACAATAGACCGTGTAAGTATCGCGCATAAAGGTCACAATTGAACTTCCGGGCACCTCCGAGCCGCCGGTTATAGGACTTTTACGTATGGTTGATTTTGTTTTCTATAATACTTTGTTTTTGCGAAGATCTGAACAATGAAACGGCCATAAATATGGATAAATTCAAAATTTATTTTACAATATATGAAACATGCATGACAGTCTAAAAGTTTAAGAAAAGTAGGAAAAAATGTTTGACCTGAGCGTCATGTTGCAACGTGATTGGCTCATTGTCGGGAAGAGAAAGCCCGGCCCTCAAAACACCTGTACTGCATGCTCGCGCTGCGGATGTAAGTGAACGTGCGTACACGGAGCGCATTTTTAGCAGAGGGATTATTATGAGGCCCCACCGTGCAAATTTATCCCAACAGATGCTGGAGATTTTATGTTCTTGAAATGCATGAACATATCCTTTAAGGAACCTGCCGTTGACTTAAAAATAATAAACATCCAACAAAATCTTAACCTTGATTGAGTGGATTATTAGTTTATTACGTGTTTAGTAGCTGGCCTCGGCCTTGGCCTCAGACGTTGTAGCCTCGGCCTCGGCCTTGGCCTTGGATGTTTCGGCCTCGGTCTCGGAGGTTGTGGCCTCGGTCTCGGCATCGGAGGTTGTGGCCTTGACTACAACACTGGTGATGAGCGACTTGCATAACAAAAAAAATATTTAAAAAATATCTCAACATTTCAATCTGGTTGAAAAACAAGTGAAAACAACTTCAGTCCTTAATTAATTAACTGGATATTGGCCTATCTCATCGCTTTAATAACTAAATGACATTGTACCAATGTATTCCCTGATTTATAAATATCACTAAATCGTGTCACTAAAACAGGTAACTACAATGTATATGGAGGTATCTTCATTTATCCACTAACATATTACTTTATTTGTCTCTTCATTTCTTCATTCTGTCATCTTTGTAAAGTTTTGTCTTCATCAATGAAAACCCCGCTTGCATTTTACAGCTGATGCTGTACACACATACTTCTCGTATGGATTCACTGTAGCCACAAGCACGCGCTTACCTATCAAACGCTAGGGGCGCCCTTGCAAACCAGTCGAAAATATTGACGTCATAGCGTTTCATCGGGCAATGGAGTACAACGACATTTACCTTCAGTTGGCTTCTTTACGTCACTTCAGAAGGACTCGCGTTTGTTGATTAACAGCTGATCACACGTGAGCTGTCAAAAAACATTGTCTTGTGTACACATACATGCACATGTATGTACACAAGACAGACATTGTACAAGTACATTGTACAATGCAATCGCCACACTTGTTTGTCTTTTCTCAAGACAAATTTCGCTACGTGTTAGCTGCGTGTACGTGCATTGTACACTGGGAATAAGACAGTGGCATTCAGTGCTTTTGCTTGCACTTGACCAAGGCTAGCAACAAAGCAACGCGCTCGTGCAGATTTGCTAACCACCCCCCCCCCCCCCCCCCAGGTCAATAGTAGTCTAAGTGGCACTTTTGTCATCAAACAACCTCAGAGCGCAATAATACTTTGCATAAATAGGCCCTATAGCAAAGTTGTATGCCGAAGAATTAAGTCAAGATGCCCCTATGTGTGTAAACTTGTATCTTATTACAATCTTTACTGGTATTAAATGCTTAATGATGTTTAATCTCCTTGCAGGACATACCAGGCATGAAGAAGAGAAGAAACAACCATCCAAATACATGTATACACAAAAGCGAGAAGCAATTTGTATGCAACATTTCTGATAAATCCTTCAAAGTGTGTGATGCACCATAGGATACACACCAACAAGAAGCCATTTGTATGCGATGTTTGTGGCAAATCCTTCACACAAAAAGGCCATCTAGTGACACACCATAGGATCCACATCAATGAGACGCCATCTGTATGCGATGTTTGTGGCAAATTCTTCACGTGCAAACAAAATCTAGTAAAACATCAAAGGATCCACACCAATGAGAAGCCATTTGTATGCGATGTTTGTGGCAAATCCTTCATGCAGAAAGGCAGTCTAATGACACACTATAGGATCCACACCAATCAGACGCCATTTGTATGCGACATTTGTGGCAAATCCTTCGGGCGTAAAGGCAGTCTAGTGAGACACCATAGGATCCACACCAATGAAAAGCCATTTGTATGCGATGTTTGTGGCAAATCCTTCGGGCGTAAAGGCAGTCTAGTGACACACCATAGGATTCACACCAATGAGAAGCTATTTGTATGCGATGTTTGTGGCAAATCCTTCACGTATAAAGACAATCTAGTGACACACCATAGGATCCACACCAATGAGAAGCCATTTCTTTGCAATGTTTGTGGCAAATCCTTCACGCATAAAAGCTATCTGGTGACACACCATAGAACCCATACCAATGAGAAGCCATTTGTATGCGATGTTTGTGGAAAATCCTTCATGCATAAAGGCAGTCTAGTGACACACCATAGGATCCACACCAATGAGAAGCCATTTGTATGCGATGTTTGTGGCAAATCCTTCACGCATAAAGTCAGTCTAGTGACACACAATAGGATCCACACCAATGAGAAGCCATTTCTTTGCAATGTTTGTGGCAAATCCTTCATACATAAAGTCAGTCTAGTGACACACCATAGGATCCACACCAATGAGAAGCCATTTGTATGCGACATATGTGGCAAATCCTTCACGCAACAAGCCCATCTAGTTGCACACCATAGGATCCACACCAATGAGAAGCCATTTGTATGCGACATATGTGGCAAATCCTTCACGCAGAAAGGCAGTATACTGAGACACCATAGGATCCACACCAATGAGAAGCCATTTCTTTGCGATGTTTGTGGCAAATCCTTCCTGTGCAAGCAAAATCTAGTGACACACCATAGGATCCACACCAATGAGAAGCCATTTGTATGCGACATTTGTGGCAAATCCTTCGGGCGTAAAGGCAGTCTAGTGAGACACCATAGGATCCACACCAATGAAAAGCCATTTGTATGCGATGTTTGTGGCAAATCCTTCGGGCGTAAAGGCAGTCTAGTGACACACCATAGGATTCACACCAATGAGAAGCTATTTGTATGCGATGTTTGTGGCAAATCCTTCACGTATAAAGACAATCTAGTGACACACCATAGGATCCACACCAATGAGAAGCCATTTCTTTGCAATGTTTGTGGCAAATCCTTCACGCATAAAAGCTATCTGGTGACACACCATAGAACCCATACCAATGAGAAGCCATTTGTATGCGATGTTTGTGGCAAATCCTTCATGCAGAAAGGCAGTCTAGTGACACACCATAGGATCCACACCAATGAGAAGTCATTTGTATGCGATGTTTGTGGCAAATCCTTCACGCAGAAAGGCAGTCTAGTGACACACCATAGGATTCACATCAATGAGAAGCCATTTGTATGCGATGTTTGTGGAAAATCCTTCATGCATAAAGGCAGTCTAGTGACACACCATAGGATCCACACCAATGAGAAGCCATTTGTATGCGATGTTTGTGGCAAATCCTTCACGCATAAAGTCAGTCTAGTGACACACAATAGGATCCACACCAATGAGAAGCCATTTCTTTGCAATGTTTGTGGCAAATCCTTCATACATAAAGTCAGTCTAGTAACACACCATAGGATCCACACTAATGAGAAGCCATTTGTATGCGACATATGTGGCAAATCCTTCACGCAACAAGCCCATCTAGTTGCACACCATAGGATCCACACCAATGAGAAGCCATTTGTATGCGACATATGTGGCAAATCCTTCACGCAGAAAGGCAGTATACTGAGACACCATAGGATCCACACCAAGGAGAAGCCATTTGTATGCGACATTTGTGGCAAATCCTTCGGGCGTAAAGGCAGTCTAGTGAGACACCATAGGATCCACACCAATGAAAAGCCATTTGTATGCGATGTTTGTGGCAAATCCTTCACGCATAAAAGCTATCTGGTGACACACCATACAACCCATACCAATGAAAAGCCATTTGTATGCGATGTTTGTGGCAAATCCTTCATACATAAAGTCAGTCTAGTAACACACCATAGGATCCACACTAATGAGAAGCCATTTGTATGCGATGTTTGTGGCAAATCCTTCACGCATAAAAGCTATCTGGTGACACACCATAGAACCCATACCAATGAAAAGCCATTTGTATGCGATGTTTGTGGCAAATCCTTCACGCATAAAGGCAATCTAGTGACACACCATAGGATCCATACCAATGAGAAGCCATTTGTATGCGATGTTTGTGGCAAATCCTTCATGCAGAAAGGCAGTCTAGTGACACACCATAGGATCCACACCAATGAGAAACCATTTGTATGCGATGTTTGTGGCAAATCCTTCACGCAGAAAGGCAGTCTAGTGACACACCATAGAACCCATACCAATGAAAAGCCATTTGTATGCGATGTTTGTGGCAAATCCTTCACGCATAAAGGCAATCTAGTGACACACCATAGGATCCATACCAATGAGAAGCCATTTGTATGCGATGTTTGTGGCAAATCCTTCATGCAGAAAGGCAGTCTAGTGACACACCATAGGATCCACACCAATGAGAAGCCATTTGTATGCGATGTTTGTGGAAAATCCTTCATGCATAAAGGCAGTCTAGTGACACACCATAGGATCCACACCAATGAGAAGCCATTTGTATGCGATGTTTGTGGCAAATCCTTCACGCATAAAGTCAGTCTAGTGACACACCATAGGATCCACACTAATGAGAAGCCATTTGTATGCGACATATGTGGCAAATCCTTCACGCAACAAGCCCATCTAGTTGCACACCATAGGATCCACACCAATGAGAAGCCATTTGTATGCGATGTTTGTGGCAAATCCTTCACGCAGAAAGGCAATCTAGTGACACACCATAGGATCCACCCTTATTAGAAGCCATTTGTATGCGATGTTTGTGGCAAATCCTTAACGTGCAACAAACAAAATCTAGTGAATCACCATACATGTAAGATCCACACCAACCCGAGAAGTCATTTCTTTGCGATATTTGTGGCAAATCCTTCACACATAAAGTCAGTCCAGTGACACACCATTGGATCCAGACCAATGAAGCCATTTCTTTGCGATGTTGGTGGCAAATCCTTCACGTGGAAACAAAGTCAAGTGAATCGCCATGAGATCCACACCAACAAGAAACCATTTGTATGCAATGTTTGTGGCAAATCCTTCACGCAGAAAGGCAATCTAGTGACACACCACAGAATCCACACCAATGAGAAGCCATACATGTTTCACGTCTGGGTTTTCAAAAAAAAGGAGGAAGAGGGGCTTTATATTTTTTATTTTTAAGATGGCCTTCATTTAAAAAAAATTCTGGCCACCGTTGGTGTTTCCCTGTTCAAAGACACATTAAAAATGAAAGAGACATGTTGGACAAGAGAACTGAACATATTTAAAGTGTTTTAATAGTTAACCCTCCTACTATTTAAAAGGTCAAAATCAGTCAACATTTTCTTCCACCTCCCCTGCTACATGTATACTTTTACACAGACATCAGATTACATGTGGTTTTGCACTATGGCAGGAGGGTCAAAAACAATCACCTTGACTGATTTTGACCCATACAACAACATGGCTCAGAATGTATGTTTGCATAGGTAGTATGTTTGTAGCACCATGCATATTCTGCATATCAGCACCATGTTAATAGTACACGTACTAAATAGTACACGTACTAAATAGTACACGTACTAAATAGTACACGTACTAAATAGTACACGTACTAAATAGTACACGTACTAAATAGTACACGTACTAAATAGTACACGTACTAAATAGTACACGTACTAAATAGTACACGTACTAAATAGTACACGTACTAAATTAATATAAAATGGAGATCGATAGTTAGGGTCTCACATGACTCAACACGCTCCCCCTTGTTTTTACTTTGACTCTATATATTTACCCGGTTCAGCTAAGTATTGTCTGGAGCAGAGTGGTAGAGGGAGGACTAGAGACGAGCACAGTACATACATGTAAATGCTCATGCGCGTGAGCTAGTCTCAGACCTATCGCATTTGGCTTCGATGTCAACCTACATTCCTATACGCAGTGCATGTTGAAGGATTCGGGTTAAAACGGCTGTAGCCGAAAACTATAGAAATACCATAGAGTTATATATATGTTGCATTTCTTGACACGCGTAAGGCATTATGTACTTGCAGTATTGTTGTATACTCTTAAGCTGATTCTGGGACTTACATATAGTAATGGTCAGTTACTAAAATATTTGAAATGTACCTTGTATTATTTATAATGTCTGCACATTGTTTGCAGGGTGTTTTGTTTTGTCTGGGTTGAGTCGAGATGTAAACTACCCGCACAATTTTGTCAAGGTGTCAAGCCAGACTCCCTATCTTACTTGGACCATGCTTGGACTGATGATTGATGTTAATAAATTACCTACCATGATGAGTTCTACAGATCAATGTTGTCGGCATCTTCTTTGCTTCCCTTAATCCGGGACTCGCCGTCCCCCCCCCCCCCCCCCCTCAAGACTGTGCCGAACCGCCCCTCGGAGGTACAGCAACCGGAGCCATACTACACCAAGTCCCCTCCACCCAACACACATATATATATATATATATAAAACTCTATAACTCTATACGCACATGCAGTGGGTTACTTACACTCTCACAAAGACGTGTTTAGATCAACTACGTGATGTGGAAAGTGACTGACAAAGTCTATACTGAAAACTTCCAACTCGCAAGTATTTATTTTCCGCATGCTCCTTTTTTTGGTGCCAAATTCGTTTTCGCGACATGGCTCAACAGAAGAGGGTGCTCACGGCTCAACAGAAGAGGGCGCTACAACATTTACTATGCTTTACTGATGTGGACGACGCGGCTCCTGCACGAATTCGTGCTTGTTTTTATACATAATTTTTCTGTGGTAAAAGTTTTTTTTAAATCCAGGCGGCCTCCAAAAAGGAAGCGGGCAGGGACGCGAAACACGTTTTTTTTTTTATTTCGCCTTATGCATATAAAGGCAATCTAGTGACACACCATAGGGTCTACACCAATGAGAAGCCATTTGTGTGCGCCATTTGTGGAAAATCCTTTACGAGAAGCACTCTAGTAATAACACACTATAGGATCCACACCAATGAGAAATGTGTTGTAGATGACAATTAAAGCATAAAGCAATGCCATGATGTCATCACGTGTAATGTGACTTCACATTGATGGTGTAATTTTAAATGCTTATCTACAGAAGTTGTATCTTGGTACATACACTGAAAAAACATAGGGGTTAAATTGACCCAATTGTGGGTGAAAACTGCAACTACCCAAAATTTGGGTAAGCCTAACTCTCCGATTGTGCTCAGATAGATGGGCATTGTACAAAAAGATACATAGTCTGGTTCCCTGACCTGAAGATGATACATGTACTTTTACTAGTTTTAGTTGTACTAATTATGCATTGTGATTTATACATGTTCATGTAGTGTGGTTTGTGAAGTGATTAGTTACATGTATCTAAGCTTTGGGCCTGTTTGTTTCACATGAATCCGGATCGCGATCAGTGATCCACGGCAGCCACTTGTTCACTACATCTACTAGGCGGAATCTGGTGTGTGAACCAATGCACAGATTATTAAAGAGTATTAATAAGGAGGGCGCGCCAAAATGATGGCTTCGCCATATATACATGTAAAATATTGCATCAAAAGATTAAGGTTATAGGACTGTAGCACAATTGAAATGGATATGGTTGGGAAGCTTTTTTAAAAGTAGAATATAAAGATTCACATAACTATCCCTTCAAATTGCGTGGTTTTTGTTTAATTTCGTGACAAATAACGGTCCGCCATTTTGTAGAACCAAATTTTTGACTCCACAAAATGGCGGACCGTGTTCATCAGTCGTATTTCCAGTCGCAGCTGGTTGAAGTACGTTCTGTTGATCCATTTTGATGTACTGTGGCACGCCGCGCAGCACTGGCGATATGTGTCGCGAGGTAGAGAATGGTACCTGGCGATCATGTGATAGGTTTACAAGGCCACTGGCTGCGGCGCCAGCCTAAAGACTCTTACAGCGTATTATTTAGACGGTGGTATTTACTACTGGAAATATGTCTATGTTTCGCGGGTCAGATGTCAGAAATGAGAGGCCAATTTTTTGTTTTGTAATCACTACTCACTAATTACAACACATACGTGTCTTTTTGCATGAACAACTCTTATAAAAGATAAGGAACATTTCCAAACAGCAAAATTTCATGACATTTGAAGGCAATGTGTCCCTTTAACGCTGTTGAGTTTGGGTTCTCGCTGCTGAGAAAATATTTCCTTTTCTTGGTTTTTTTTTTAAAAGTCAACATTTGGTGTTTGCCTTTTTGCAGCTAGAGAATGCCAGTTCGGTATCTCAAAGGTCAAAGGTTATTCGGGATAAAATTACTGACGTAATGTCATGTTACGTGAATGCCCATTTTGATTGAGTTTAACACGTGCGCGTTGTGCGACTACCTTTGGCATTCACACGCGTGCGTTAGATCACGTAGGTCATTCGGGATAAAATGTCATTGTGCACATGAGCAGCTGAAATACCAACTAGTTTATTGTTATTGCTCTCTATTATTGTTCTTTGACTAAGTAAATGTTTAGCATGCCTATTTGCATCATGGCCATAAACGGTTTTGCCTAAAGATTTTTGACAGATTTTACTTCAATTCGCTCCCACCCCAACCCCCCCAAAAAAATCAGGAGGGAACAGAAAATCTTGAAAAATAATAAATCCATTTGTGTTCAGAATTCTATAAACAAATGGCACAGCCTTTAAATTTGTGACTTTATACAGTAATTTTGTTTTTGCAATATGAGGGAAGAAAAGGCAGGAGAAATTTTGTTTTTTCTGTGTTAAGCCAAGTAAAAAAAATGTGCAGGGTCCGGTTTTTTTTTAAATAAAGGAGGGGCTTTCTTTTTTTCTTTCAAGATGGCCACCATTCTTTTATAAATGCCCATCAACCATACATATAGGTTTTTCAACTGTTCCAAGACACAGAAATGAAATAGACATGTTGGACAATGAAACAATCACAGTTGGTTTTAGTAAGCTTGTATTTTTTTCCGATGGATTGGTTGAAATTTTGGGTTTAAAATGTGTTTTCCGTATTTCTGCCAATTTTTGGTGTTTAATTTTCCCGGAAAAAAGTTACCCCCTTTCTCTATTGTTTCCGCGCCCCTAACAGCGTGACGTCATCTCGGGAACACGGAAACTATCAGCGAGAGTAGTTTGATCACGTGTGTGTGTGCGCGCGTGTGTGTACAGGTTCTTCATCTCCGAGGACAAGAGGAGAAAGGAAATACAAAGAAACCTTTCAGTCCTCACACGTCAAGTCTTTTGTTGAAATCGGTCCTCGCATGTAGAAGTACGTGCTTATAGTCTATGGGGTTGCGTTATATTAAAGAAACAATAGGAAACACAAAGCATTGTCCTTGCACGTATTGGAAAAGTACGACTGAGTTTGTATAGCTATTCAAACCGTGGACCTTTAACAAAGAGGACAATATTGGTCCTGTTTGGCTTGGCAAGTGGAGGGATGCAAGTGGGGTGGATTAAGATTCAAACTATAATTTTCAGTAGCGTCACAAAAACTGAGAGAAACTCCTGGATAAGGATTTGTTTTACTGTGAAGTTAATGATTTCACACTGAGGTCAATGGGAGTTTATTTAGTGTGTGGTGCACACATACCTACGTCCGTACCTAAACGGCGCCCTCTTTTGCCCATCACCGACTCGCTCCCACCGTATATCCGCGTATCCACGTCCTCGCGCGGAAGTCCTATACCGAGCAAAAGTCAACAATGTAAGGTGACATTTATTGATTTGGTAACCGTTAGCATGACTAAGACGTGAATGAAAAAAAACGTGGACATCAACATCTGACAGTTCTAATGAGTGTCTGTATATGGAGGTTCAAAAGTGGACATCTGCTTTTCTGCTGTTAAAATAGCAGATTTAACGTTTTGGTAAAATGCATTTTTCTACTTTTCTACTTTTCTGCTAGCAGAAAAGCAGATTGAACGTTTTGCCAAAATGCATTTTTCTACTTTTCTGCTTTTCTGCTAGCAGAAAAGCAGAATTTACTTTTTCCCCTACACTGGCGGTTCAAAAAGGGACACCTGCTTTTCTGCTTCAATGCGACCAGAAAAGCCGATCGAACATTTCGAGCAAATCTATTTTTCTACTTTTCTGCTTTCCGAGAGAGCAGATCGGACGTTGTAGCCTAGCCATGGCGGTTCAAAAGTGGACATCTGCTTTTCTGCCAGCAGACTGAGCCGATTGAACGCTTTTGATGCTTGTCGGCCTCTCCAGTACCCCGCAAAAAATGGACGGTTCCAAGTGACTCCGCCTCCGACATACGTCTCACACTGTGTGATGTTTATCTGTCCAATCCAAAGACTGGAATTATTAACAATATCAAAGCTAAGAATACAAATACGCGCGAGCCAAGCAGTGGGGATAAGACTTTGAAGTGCCGACATAGTGCGCTGTTGTGACACCGTACCCTGGTTTTTTTGCAATTTTGATGAGAGTAGTGTTTGGAAAATTGAGGAGGGGTGTCCTTCCGAATTCCGATGGGAAGGATGTAATTTGTTTTATTTTCTCAGTTTCCAGCTTCAACCCGCTCCTGATACAACCAATATAGAATAGACAATGACATTTCTGAAAAGAAAACGTCCACTTCTCTTTTGAGATATGAAGACTGGATTTTTGTCTGTTTTTGTTTGCATAATGGGACCCTAACTTTCAGCCCACACATAATGTCAGTCGAAACATCTCCGATTTCTGTTTGATAATTGATTCACCACCAACCCGCTCCCCTTCCCTCGCACAACTAAACGTTTAAAATATTCATCCAAGATAGTCCGCTATTCTCCTGGCGACTTTGTTCCTGTCATTGGTTTTGTACGCAAATAAATTAAATCGCCCTCGATTGGATAATGAAACTCCGCAGGTGTGCCCCCGTACCGTGCATGTGAACCATAAACATGATCCTTGACACAAATTTAAAGAATTCGGCTTTTTTTCAAGAAGTGTCTTGGGAATGTCCAAAACTGATTATTAAAACTGATGTCTGGCTGTTTCGATCAATCTTTTTAGGCATAGGCTAAGAACCGCGCTGGATTGTTTGTTTGTTTTTTGGTTGGTTTTTGTTTATTTATAGACGGTAAAACTGGAAATAATGGAAATATGCCTATTATAATTATGCATATGCGGCGGGACGTGGGGGGAAGGCATTGACCCCCCTTTTTCCACTTGGGGGAAACTGGCCGGCACCGGCGCTGCTTTGCCCCCCCCCCCCCTCCACCCCCCAGTTTCAAAAGTATTCAGCCCTGCCTGTATTATATAAACGCCATGTGCAGGTGTCCTAGTGCATGGTGGGGAAAATAGGCGTGCTTCCCTTTTAAATTTGTTTATTTATTTTTTGCTGATTGTCATTTTAATGATTTAAAGCATCATTTTAAAATTATTGGGGAATTTTCATGTCATTTCCAATTTCTCGGGGGTAAAAAACGGGGGATAATTATGCTTTCCGATCCCCTTCACCGGGCAGGATTTATTTCCGTCGCCAGGAATTGGTGTATCGGCATTATAATCAAATAGAAGCGTTTAAAAACGGCGGTCGGGCTAAATTAAAGGGTACCGGTGGTGTCGCGTAAAAATAGGGTACAGCGTCATAACAGCGCACACTGTCGGCACTTCAAAGTCTTATCTAAACTTCTTGGCTGGCTTGGATTTGACAGATAAACGACCAT
Source organism: Hippasteria phrygiana (assembly GCA_037893225.1). NCBI lineage: Eukaryota > Metazoa > Echinodermata > Asteroidea > Valvatida > Goniasteridae > Hippasteria > Hippasteria phrygiana. The sequence goes on from JAZGUH010000184.1 coordinate 1,789,817, forward strand.
AAAGTGTGATGACGTACGCTGGAGGCGGAGTCACTTGGAACCGTCCATTTTTGGCGGGGTACTGGAGAGGCCGACAAGCTTTAGAAGCGTTCAATCGGCTCAGTCTGCTGGCAGAAAAGCAGATGTCCACTTTTGAACCACCGTGACAAAAACGTTCAATCTGCTTTTCTGCCAGCAGAAAAGCAGATGTCCACTTTTGAACCGCCATGGCTACAACGTTCGATCTGCTCTCTCGGAAAGCAGAAAAGTAGAAAAATAGATTTGCTCGAAATGTTCGATCGGCTTTTCTGGTCGCATTGAAGCAGAAAAGCAGGTGTCCCTTTTTAAACCGCCAGTGAAGGGGAAAAAGTAAATTCTGCTTTTCTGGTAGCAGAAAAGCAGAAAAGTAGAAAAATGCATTATGGCAAAACGTTCATCTGCTTTTCTGCCAGCAGAAAATTAGAAAAGTAGAAAAATGCATTTTACCAAAACGTTAAATCTGCTTTTCTGCGATTTTAACAGCAGAAAAGCAGATGTCCACTTTTGAACCTCCATAGCATGTCTTCTGAAAGTTACGATGGGCTAAACCGCTCTGGTGTCACATGGATTTGCATGAATTGTGATGCACCAAATTACTCCTCTTCTTTCCTCGACTCATACATCAGTAATACAGATAAAGTCTTATCCAGCATGGAGAATAGTAACCTTAACGACTTATCTCCATCTAACACGTTCATATTTAACTGTTGATTTTCATGTTTGCCTTTTTGAAGATATAAGATCAAAATGTGGCTACTTTTTCGTAAAAATAAAAAGTCTTCGCTAAAATTCGATATCAGGCAATGTAGCCTAAAATTTGGCCCAAAATAAGACATGCATGCAAAACCACGAGTAACCTAACAATAGAAAAGTATGTGTCAAGCTATTCGTCAGACAGTAACAAAGTTCCCCACAGCTACGATCTAGATCATAGAACAAAAACCTTAATTTTCTTAGATGCAACAATAAAAAAATCAAACAAGATCACACTGATGTAAAGAAACAATGTGATTTATTAATGAGAATATTCGAGAATCAAGTGTAGAATTAAGAAAAGATCTTATACAATATATAACTTAAAAGATCTTACCGGCAAGATTATATAGGCGAGGGCTCACACGACTTGGGCAGCTCTGCAATGGGCGAGGACTTGGGCGAGGACTTGGACGGCTTGAGCACTCAGCAACGGACAAGGACGACTCCAATAATGCGAGTGAATACAGTTTTTTTTACGAGCTGGAACACGGGGCGATTTCACCTCCAAAACAGCCGAAGAGAGACGAAAACAGCGGGGGACAACACAAACTGGCTCCCGTCGCGAAAATATGGGGATATGAGACCCCAAATAATGAACCGACGACAGTTCACAAATCAATGTCTCTTTTCCGGAAATAAAACTCGGCTCTAACTGTCTCCAGACGCTCCCGCAGACGAGTCATATACAGGTCACAGGTCCGAATAAAAACAGCTCGATGAACTCGATAACCAAACTCCCAACGAAATTCTCCGTCCGTCTAAAATTCACCGTCGAAAATCTAAGTCCTGTTATCTCCTGAAGTCAGCCCGTTATATAAAGAATTTCATTCATTCTAGAAATTACTATAATGCTAGAGAATTCTTACAATCACGTCAGCTTCCAAATATAATCTTAGATAATTACGTCACATCTAAAAATAATCCTCTACACAACCCCGAATACTCTGTTTCTGGAAAAAAAACTATAGCGTATACGAGATACACCTAGCGTATACGAGATTTGTGCACAGAAACTTCCAGTACATGTCGCGTAAACAACTCTGACCCATTCACACACAAAAAACATAATAGGGTCAGCAGAGGTGGCACGCGTATGCAAATAAGTGACACGTGGCCTGTAACAAAACATTTGTTTGTGCCGGTTGTACATAATACTGAATGAGGAGCGTATATACATTCCGTGAGGGGAATTTCATAACACTGGCTACGCTATAAGGGACTGAAGAAGACCATGCAGTGAGACTGCCGCAAAGCCTACCATGACTACATTAATGACATGATTTGCGGCGAAATGTCCACCAATCCCAAGCATTTTTGTCGTTTATAAAAAGCAAGCGCTGTGACAATGCTGGTGTCGCACCATTATTGAAATATGGTGTTCAGAGTGACAGCAAGGTCGAAGCCAACCTACTGAATGACCAGTTTGTCTCAGTATTTACACGTAAAGCTTTATCTACCGGTAACTTGCCAGATCTCGGTCCCAGCCCGCATCCAGATGTTCCCATGTTTAACATCAGTTGTGAAGGTGTTCCACGTATGTTGAGGTGTATTGCGGGTGTATCAGTTTAGTTTATTCACAGGCTGGTATATGCTGCAGTCGCAAGCCGTTGCCTGGATCGGATCTGTTGTGCCTACGGCTTGACAGGCTACGGTGAAGAGCCGTAGCCATTGATAATAATGTCTGTGAGATAGTCTTACATCGGGCTTCTACTAGACGTGTTGCCAAAATACTGTACAAACGCTATGACAATACGAACCATTCAAATTATCTCTTCCGGGGTTTTCTGTCAGATGTACCCCAGAAATATATGTGCACAAGAAGTTTCCCAAGACACACATCATAAAATCAGGCGTGCAAAGTTTTTTTAAAGTAATATTTATTGATTTCTTTGTAACATTGTCAGGTAAAGTCGGAAGTAGATAGTATCGATTCTTGGCATATTTCTATAGTGATTGGTATCGATATGATTAAAAGCTATTGAATTATGCACTATTCGAAAATTACCGGGATCGCTGGTTCAGTTAATCAATTGCTGCTACAGAATCGAAGCACAACCTACACCGGGTTTGAACTCGTGAATCTGAAGGAAAAAAATATTGCACACTAATAATCACCAGGAAGGTTTCAAGGTGGTCGTTAGCTTCAATTCCATGGTTTTCGCATTCTTGTAAAAACCCCGCTTCCAAAGAATCTCATGAAAAGTATGACAGCAACAGAGGAAATCAACGAATATCACTGCTTGTAAAAGGCTATTATGCAATTCAATTACGCAACACCATTATGCCTATATATTCAAACGCAAATAAGCACCTCATTGCTTAAAAAAATAAACTGATCTGACGTCACTTGTACAGCACAAAGGGTAAACTGTAGAATCCGCACAATGAGCAAAACTAAGTTGGCGGAGGAAACATACGTGGTTCAGAAACTTCTCTCAAACATCAAACCGCACACAGCATCTGGACCAGACAACTTGCCTGCATATCTTCTGAAAGTTGGGGCTGGTGAACTGGCACCAGTCTTTACCGTGCTTTTTGAAGCAAGCCTCCTTCAAGGAAAAATCAGCTGATGTTACACCTATCTTCAAAAAAGGCGATAAGCATAAGCCTGCTAACTACCGACCCATATCTCAAACATCTATAGTTTACAAGCTTATGGAGCATATAATTCACAGTCAAATCATAAATCACCTCGAAATTCATGGTCTGCTGACTGACAAACAGTTTGGCTTCATGAAGAGACACTCTTGTGAGTCGCAACTCCTACTTACCATTCATGACCTGGCTCGGGGGCTTCGTGACAAGGAACAAATGGAGTAATAGACGCCATCCTCCTAGATTTCTCCAAAACCTTCGATATGGTGCCCCGTGAGCGTCTCCTCCTGAAGCGTCACTACTTTGGCGTCCGAGGCCAACTGTTATCCTGGATCCGTGATTTTCTCACCGATCGGTCTCAACAAGCTATCTTGGAAGGACAAAACGCAACGTGTCAGGAGTCACATCAGGTGTACCCCCAGGGGACAGTCCTAGGTCCTCTCTTGTTCCTAGTATTTATCAACGACCTCCTAGACCACGTGTCATCAGATATAAGACTCTTTGCCGATTATTGCCTCTTCTATAGATCAATCAAATCCCAGGACCATATCACAATACTACAATCTGACCCGGATAGCCTTCAAAATTGGGAAAAGAAATGGTTGATGTCCTTTAACCCTGACAAGTGCGGAGTTTTAAGGGTCACCAATAAACGCAAGAACATCTTCCAAGCCCAGTACTCCATCTGTGGGACCATCCAGAGCAAGCTTAGTTGGAAACCACACATAAATAACACCTGTAAAAAGGAAAACAGCACAATTGGCTTCCTCCGTAGGAATTTGAGGAACTGTCCAAGCAAGATCAAAGAGACGGCCTACAAAACCTACGTTCGCCCAACTCTCGAATATGCCTCATCAGTGTGGGACCCCCATACGAAAGTCCCAAATCGACGTGGTACAGAGACGTGCTGCCAGGTTTGTCCAATCGGACTACCATCGAAGACGCAGCGCAAACTCTGTGTGAACGTCGTGCCCACAACAAGGTCCTCATGCTTTTCAGAATTGTCCATGGACTCGTAGCCATCCCATGTTGCCCACCATATCTTTTCCCAGCTACCGGTTTCACCAGAGGTCACTCTCAACAGTTCAGACAACAACACTGTAGAATCCAATCATATCAAAACTCCCTCCTAAGCGTCATATGCCTGTGGAATGTACTACCAGTCTCAGTTGTGTCCGCCCAACCACTATATAGAGGTTTTCCGGAACCGGCCGAGTCCATTGTCCCTGCCTTAATTCATCCTCCTTTTTTACTCCTACTTCGTCGTAAGTTTTCCTACACTATTCTTTTTGGTGGATTTTTTTTCCTGCATCGCACCCTTTGCACCGTATATAGTACGATAATCCTCGGGAGCTATATTTGGCTCCTAAGAGGGAAGTACTTTCTGGAAGCACACAAACAATTATGTTAAATTCTGTTGATAAGAATACAGCATACAGTCTGTATAGAGTATTTTATTTTATTTGTTTATGCGTCCAAATTATTTTCAAAGAAACATAATAATTATGTTGTGGTTGCAAAAATCGCACGAGGTATCTCAAAAAGACTCAAATTTGCATATGAAATTGAATGACGCATGCGCAGCACTTAAGCCGAAGCGTTAATTACGGAGCTCATCATAAACTATTTTTAATGCCATGATCAAAACGATAACAGTTGGAGGACATTACTAAATAATTCAACCAACAAGTCATACTTACCTGGCTCAGGAGATACCATGATCATTCAGGTGGTTCTCCCAAGGCGAGGCCTGACCATTGCACTGTCCGGTTCGGTTGACCCTTGCGATTCCCCCAAATGTGGGGAACTCGGGAGTACAATTTCTGATAGTGGGGACTGCGTTCGCGCTCTCCCCGTACAATCAACTAAAAACAGGATATGGTAGTTTAAACAAAGAAAAGTGAACAAAGAAAACCGGTAAGAGTTGGGTATTCGAACCTGCGAATCTTCGGAATTACCGTACCGGCGTTCCCTTATCGCGTGGTGCGCGTGCAGCGCGAATATGTTTATGGCTGTACAGCGCCCTCTGCACACGCACACCAAGGCCACATCGCTGAGGCCTCATATGTTCCTAGATGTGCCTAAAACTAGTCGTCCAACCGAGGGTCACAACTTTGATTAATGTGTAAAGCTACTCTCGCGATGTTGACATTTGGAAGTTCTTTAAATTTCGTGATCAGCTCGTGATACTTCGTGAGAGATCGTAGTTGGTTGCGGATAGCGGATCAATTTCGGAGTGTCCAAAATTTAATGGAATATCCTGTGATATCTTGTTGTGCTCGGGATAGTTCGTGGTGAGCTCGTACGTGTACTTCGTGCTACACTCGTGCTAACATCGAGTGGTATTTTTTACTCGACGTAAATACGATCTTATCACGATGGACAAGAGTTTTGTGTGATTTATACGAATCAGTAGTGCTTGAAAATGGAAATTTTTAAGGGAAGGGGCGATGCGGCCTAATTGTTATGAGTTTGACACGATGTTGACTCGAGTTAACTATGTGCACAACGCGAACTAATTACGAAGTGACGCGAGCTTACCACGACCATCACGTGATGAACACGCGATTATGGTCACGTGGACGCGTCGATGACAAAGTCGTAGAGATCGTGCCAAGGACGTAGTAAACGCGTATTACGACCTCGTACGAAACTCATACGTAAAGCTCCGAGCCCACTTTTTGGCTGTGGGCCGAGTCGCAAAAAGTGCTTTAGTTTTTAATTTTCGTTACGTACCTCAGCAATATACCTGCAAAACATATTAAAATGAAGCCAAAGGTAGACTGAATTGTGTGAACCTTGTCCTTCTTGTCCCATTTTGGTTGCTTTTATGTAGTAGTACAAAATTAGGGCCTAAATATCCTTCAAAGCTCTATTTTTGGCGTACGTGGCTGTCAAAAAGAAGTCGGGTCCCTCTCTGCAGTGCTATCGATCGATGTTAACAACAGAGTGTCTGGAAACAAGACAATGCGCAATCAAAAATTGCGACGTCCGGAGGTGACAGACATGACATGCATGAGGCAGAAAAAAACAGATTTCGGTGCATAATACATTTTGCACAATCTGCTAAAGGAAAAGTTCCCCCCTTACTGAAACGTCATAAAACAAGGTGACGTACACTGTGTGCAAAGGTGGAACATTGAACTGGACAACAATTTCGCCGAAATCTCTTGTGCAGTAGCGGCGACTGTGGAGGTCACCGGGATTTTCCCGTCCGTGTTGACAGGCGCTGGGTTTCATATGCTACATGTACGCTCGATTCACTGATTTAGGAAACTTGTAAAGGATGTCCTTTTGTTATTCTCCAATCATTACTGCATGTTTGGAAAAGCATATGTAGGCCTATTGACCAAGCAGCCCTCAAAAGCATCTGGTTTCCATTTGAAAAGGATGATTGATAGTTCTTTTGTAGGCTTGGGCGATTCCACGCCGTAATCGATAGGAATCGATTCCAAAACTAGGAATCGGAATCGAGATTCCACTTTTTTGAGGAATCGATTCTCTGATGTACCCGATTTCAGTCCCCCTCGCGCCGATTCCAGTCCCCCTCGCGCCGATTCCAGTCCCCCTCGCGCCGATTCCAGTCCCCCTCGCGCCGATTCCAGTCCCCCTCGCGCCGATTCCAGTCCCCCTCGCGCCGATTCCAGTCCCCCTCGCGCCGATTCCAGTCCCCCTCGCGCCGATTCCAGTCCCCCTCGCGCCGATTCCAGTCCCCCTAGCGCCGATTCCAGTCCCCCTAGCGCCGATTCCAGTCCCCCTCGCGCCGATTCCAGTCCCCCTCGCGCCGATTCCAGTCCCCCTCGCGCCGATTCCAGTCCCCCTCGCGCCGATTCCAGTCCCCCTCGCGCCGATTCCAGTCCCCCTCGCGCCGATTCCAGTCCCCCTCGCGCCGATTCCAGTCCCCCTCGCGCCGATTCCAGTCCCCCTCGCGCCGATTCCAGTCCCCCTCGCGCCGATTCCAGTCCCCCTCGCGCCGATTCCAGTCCCCCTCGCGCCGATTCCAGTCCCCCTCGCGCCGATTCCAGTCCCCCTCGCGCCGATTCCAGTCCCCCTCGCGCCGATTCCAGTCCCCCTCGCGCCGATTCCAGTCCCCCTCGCGCCGATTCCAGTCCCCCTCGCGCCGATTCCAGTCCCCCTCGCGCCGATTCCAGTCCCCCTCGCGCCGATTCCAGTCCCTCGCGCCGATTCCAGTCCCCCTCGCGCCGATTCCAGTCCCCCTCGCGCCGATTCCAGTCCCCCTCGCGCCGATTCCAGTCCCCCTCGCGCCGATTCCAGTCCCCCTCGCGCCGATTCCAGTCCCCCTCGCGCCGATTCCAGTCCCCGCGCCGATTCCAGTCCCCGCGCCGATTCCAGTCCCCGCGCCGATTCCAGTCCCCGCGCCGATTCCAGTCCCCGCGCCGATTCCAGTCCCCGCGCCGATTCCAGTCCCCGCGCCGATTCCAGTCCCCGCGCCGATTCCAGTCCCCGCGCCGATTCCAGTCCCCGCGCCGATTCCAGTCCCCGCGCCGATTCCAGTCCCCGCGCCGATTCCAGTCCCCGCGCCGATTCCAGTCCCCGCGCCGATTCCAGTCCCCGCGCCGATTCCAGTCCCCGCGCCGATTCCAGTCCCCGCGCCGATTCCAGTCCCCGCGAATCAGGTTTCGTATCATCTTAGGAATTTTAATGGAGATTGGCAATTGTATGCAGTTTCTGAAAATGTTAAACGTTTTCATAAAATTCCTTTACATGTACAAAAAATGAGAAAACAGAACCATCTTTCAAAACGTTTGTTTCGAATTATTCTTTCCCATCACGCGTCAAAAACCCGTGTAGTCTCGTGTAGTCGATCTACCAACAAGGTGGGGGAATCGCCGGCTATTTTTAAAAACAAATCCAAGATTAAATATCGGAAATATTAACTGCAAAGTTCCACATGTATACCAGGCAAAAAATCATTGCTATAAAAGCACTAAATACCTTTTAAAAAGTTGTGAATTAACAGACGTACGAGTGTGAGCAGCGTGGGAAAAACTTGCATACTTAGCAAGCTATTTCTCATCTTGGGGAATTCCCTTGTGGTTGAGCACGCGCTGACTGAAAGACCGTACCGTCAATTTGATTGGCAAGTTGGTCTCTATATGTAGGGTTACAGCAAAGTCGTAAACAGGACTACTGCATATGCAAGACCACATGTCGGCAAGGGGCGTGGTTTGATTATATTGGTTAAGTAACTGATATTATCTTGTAAAATATTTAGACAGGTGGATCGGGAAAATTACAGGAAAATATTCAAAATATTCCTGTAAATGTTTTTCAAAAAAGTTTAGAGCGGTAGCGCAGCGCGTGTTTACAATCCAATAGTGTGACGTAGCTGCGTAGGGATAGATGACGTCACTATGCGAGTGCCCATTGTGTTTGCGTGCGTGCATGTGTACTATGTGTTGGTTTTGTCCAATTTTTATTGTTCCTGGTGGTGCATTATTGCATGAACGTTGCATTGATGAATTTTTCATCGCGGTACGTACAGACGTACACGTACTTTTATCGGGCGGACTGGGCTGACACTTACATGGACTGGGCCGGCGGTAGAACGGATTGAGCCTGCAGCCGCTGAGACTACGGTCCGGCGGAAAGCTGGGCATGGTGCCTTCAGCGTTGGTACTGCCCAAGGTTTCAGCCGGAATGGTACATTTATCCTGAGTCTGGCCTTCAGTGCTACAATTTCATCTTCACTGTCTTTCGTAAAATGTTCCTTACATATAAGACCATTTCGTCAGCCTGAAGTCAGATCGCGTTGTTTCCACAAACCGGACCCACTGCCGTCGTTGTTTTCCATCAACTTTGGGGAATCGTAGAAAAGATAGGTTCGGATTTTTGTCCGTATTTCTTGTGCAGCCACCTACCACACACGTTCTCGGCATAATACTTATTAACTTTAATATATTCGAGCTCCGAATAACTCCAAAAGTAAGCTAGGAAGGCCGTGAATTCGGCAAAAAATGCCAAGAAAGTACGACCAGCTGACGACGAAAATGTCATAACACACACGTGGATGATAGTACCAACACGCTGCAGACGTGGTGGCTGCACGGCCGGGTAAGCGCACACACGTCATAAGGTCATATGCATACATTTGAATCCCTAATGATCTTTGCAGGAATTGAGACCAAACGCTCACTCCAAGGGGCAATTTTAGTAATTTGTTTTTCAATGCAATACATTTTAATCGTTCTTTACCAATTTGTATTCGGTTAGAAGAATATACAAGCTATCAGAAAAGCCAATAAAGTGGAAAAATGCAACTTGGTTTTCTTTCCTCTTTAAGCAAATTCTTTATCAAAGGCATTTGCCTTTGAGAAAGAACTTGCTTAAGTTCGAAACGTTAGGCCAGCTAATTTTTTGATTTGTATATTTCAGGTCCATTCAGTCAGTCAGCAGTTTGCAACAGTTAAATTCATTTTCAATGAAATGAAAACATCACAGTGACGTCGCGATACGTACAGACGTACACGTACTTTTATGACACCGGGTCGCCGTGGACACAATTTTCGCTCTGGAATAATGGCAGAATCTGATGGCTCGTGGGAGGAGTATAGCGTAGATTCTGAAGATTTTCAGGTAGTCCAACCTCCAGCCGAGGAACACAAACCGGCTGCCGGGATCGTGTACGTGCAGACCGCCCGGCCCCTAGTGGAGTGCTACCGGTGTCACGAATTCGGACACATCTGGCGGTACTGCCCTAGGCGGAGGTCGGCTCCCGACCAACAACGGGGAATGACAGGAGCAATGCCGAAACGCCAGGACCCAAGCAGAGAGCAGGCTGCTCAGGCCAGACCGATGGTCGCAGGGGTGCAGGTGATGAAGAGGACGGATCTGACGAAGTGCCCCCACTGCGAGAGGGCGTTCAACCCTAACCATAACCTCCGGAGGCACCTCCGCCGGGACCGCGTGCAGGGTACTCCACCCGGAATGTCCCTACGCCTGCGCTCGGGGGTGCGGGAGAACCTTCTACAGGAGGGACGTCCGAGAACGACACTACCCCTACTGTGCTGGAGTCTTCGTGGGATCGGTGAGTGCGGAGGTCGATGAGCTTGACGTCCACGCCAGCGACGGAGAGATGGACGCCGCTCCATCCCCTCCGCCTCCGACGTCCCACCGGGGGGCCGCGACCACCCGGAACAGCCCCCCACTCCGCCGCTCCGAGCACAGGGCAGTCGCCCTCGCCGCCGCACCTTACTCGTCAGGGGAGTCACCAGGTCTCCGAGTCTCCCAGCAGGTCGGGGGACCGCATCCACCCGGAACGCCCCCCAAGACCGTCAGTAGTTTAGGAGGAGCAAGCTCCACCTGAGGCGCGGTGCATGCGGTGCATTCGGTGCAAGGGGGCGTGGTCACTTGAGGGGGGGGCACTTTGGTGGAGGAGGAGGAGGGAGTGTGGGGGTGTTGTTGGTGGAGGAGGAGGGAGTGTGGTGCGGTGGTGGTGGAGGAGGAGGGATGTTGGTAATGGGGCTGACACGTCTACATATGTTGACGGGTTGAGTGACGTCATCAGCATGACGTCACAGATAAGATCGGGCAAGTCCAGGAGGAACAATGGGACAGCTCCGGACAAGTAACAAATCGCAACGGTTATTGCGTTCTGATTGGTTGTTTCAAAGACCGAAACATTCTAACCAGTGGTTGTTTTAAAAGATGATGATCGTATAACTTTATGTGCTTGCTGCTGCTCGTTCAGACAACCAGGTAAAAAGCACTCGCAAACATCAACGAACTGGAAACGGAGTCACTTCGGAGAGAAAATTTAAAGCTGTAAGTCTTTGACGCATTATTATATTTAAATATATTAATATAACTTGTTTCAAATTATTTTTAAACATCTAGAAAACGTGAAGAGTGTGTTAAGGGGCTACTGTAGTTCCCCAATATAATTCAACAAACTTAGAAACGTACCGTGTAATACTTGAACGGGCTAAAACCTTTCCTCAGACGGCGTAATTCACCTCGGTCACTTCACTCTCAAAGAAAACATCAGCCAGTGCTGTTGGCGGTAATGTACTGGCCAGCGCCTGTACAAGTTACTTCCTTTCCCCAGACGACATAATTAACATTGGTCACTCCACTCTCATAGAAAACATGTAGGCTGTATTAGTGTGTAATACGTAGTAAATGAGCGGGCTTATTATTCTCAGATGACATAATTGACCTTGGTCACCCCACTTTCATTGAAAACATAGGCTGTAAGTGGTCGTGTGCGCAACGGTAAACATTGCAAAGTACACGGCCGGGCTTATCCTCAGACGACATCATTGGAACCGGTCACTCGACTCAAAGTCACAACAGTAAGGGAAACCTGATTACGGGATTAAGGAACACGTGTGTACGTTAATTGATAATTTTATTACTTGGGTAAGTAAATGTGTTATTATTATTATTATTATTATCTTTGTTTTACCAGGGAGACCCATTCACATAAACTTGTGGTCTTCCATGGGGCCCTGGGAAATATAATTAAAATAAATATAACATAAATATAATTTCAAATATACTATTAAAAATGTACACCAGACATAAAATGGTAAAACAACAAAACACGAACAGAAAGGTTAAAACAATAATATACAGAAATAAAATTAAAATATAAAAATAAAATAGGTAAATTACCATCAAAGTACACATAGATACATACGGGAATCCGAATAAAACTAATAAAACTAATTTCAAAATCCGTCAAAAATATATAAAGGTTTCGATTTGTAATAGTTAAAATAATACAAATAGAATTATATAAATAAAACTGGGTGGGTTTATACAAATAGAAATTAAAACAGCGAAAGATAAAATAATTAAGAGGCAGAAGCTAAAAGACTTGTCTTCAGAAGTGATTTAAAATGTGATAGAGATGGCGCCGAACGAATTTTAGTACTTAGGGTATTCCATATTCTAGATAAGTAGATAAGAGTAGATAATGTAAGTAGATAAGAGTATAAACAAACTAGCACGGGGGTGTCCTGACCGTGAGGGGATGTCGCAATGTAAATAAATAAAGGAGCTGTTTGTCTTGTATTTCTTTAATGAACGCATTTTTTGTATGTGAAATGTACGCGGTATGGCTTAATCGTAGGAATATATTTTGTTTATGTATTGTATGATTTTCATTTATGTATATACTGTATAAGGTATTGGGGATGGTGCTTACTGCTAAAATAAATAGAGGAACGTACGTATCCGTAAAATACATACGAGCATAATAATAATCAATTAAAGTAATACACGTACATATACAGTACAGTGAAAAGTGTACAGAAATATAGTACCGATGAGAATAAGAATCATAAGCAATACAGTAAGAAATACATATACGTAGTCATCGAAGGATGGTAAACAAGTACTGCACAAGTTCGGTCCTTCAAGTATAGTCTTCCCATCCGAAATTCGCGGTGATTTTGAACGACTCCATGCAGGCAATCATCGTTAGGGGCGCTAATAATGAGCTTTGCATCATCGGATTGCCAATTCGAAACTTTAAGCAGAATGTGCAATCCGTCTGACCATGCTGACATACAACAAACTACTACAACCATGGTTTTATTCCTCCATGCTACAACTATTCCTCGACGGAAACCTGTCACATTATTAGCCTTTGTTCCAAAACGAGGGAAGCGAGGGGGTGTAAAAAAGAAATATAAAAAAATAATGAATTCCTACGCACGTATGATTTTGTAACCCATTTAAAATTGCACCTAAGGCATTATCTCATTCAGTTTAACTGTACTCGCGCCTCATCAAGTTGTTTCATCCCAACTTATCCGAGTTTTCAGGTTTTGTTTTATTCAGGTTTTGTTTGGTTTTGTTTCGGTAGACACGGATTTTGTTTTGAAAAAAAAAAATTAAAGAAAGTTTCCTTTTGTAATTATACGCGTAAACATAGCCGTTAAAACGGATAAAACACGGGAGACCTGTATATGTTTCATGTCACTCTGCATGTATATGGGACCTTTGTACAGTATAATAATGAGAAGAATAATAAACATCATACACTTTTCACTGTACTGTATATGTACGTGTATTACTTTAATTGATTATTATTATGCTCGTATGTATTTTACGGATACGTACGTTCCTCTATTTATTTTAGCAGTAAGCACCATCCCCAATACCTTATACAGTATATACATAAATGAAAATCATACAATACATAAACAAAATATATTCCTACGATTAAGCCATACCGCGTACATTTCACATACAAAAAATGCGTTCATTAAAGAAATACAAGACAAACAGCTCCTTTATTTATTTACATTGCGACATCCCCTCACGGTCAGGACACCCCCGTGCTAGTTTGTTTATACTCTTATCTACTTACATTATCTACTCTTATCTACTTATCTAGAATATGGAATACCCTAAGTACTAAAATTCGTTCGGCGCCATCTCTATCACATTTTAAATCACTTCTGAAGACAAGTCTTTTAGCTTCTGCCTCTTAATTATTTTATCTTTCGCTGTTTTAATTTCTATTTGTATAAACCCACCCAGTTTTGTTTATATAATTCTATTTGTATTATTTTAACTATTACAAATCGAAACCTTTATATATTTTTGACGGATTTTGAAATTAGTTTTATTAGTTTTATTCGGATTCCCGTATGTATCTATGTGTACTTTGATGGTAATTTACCTATTTTATTTTTATATTTTAATTTTATTTCTGTATATTATTGTTTTAACCTTTCTGTTCGTGTTTTGTTGTTTTACCATTTTATGTCTGGTGTACATTTTTAATAGTATATTTGAAATTATATTTATGTTATATTTATTTTAATTATATTTCCCAGGGCCCCATGGAAGACCACAAGTTTATGTGAATGGGTCTCCCTGGTAAAACAAAGATAATAATAATAATAATAATAACACATTTACTTACCCAAGTAATAAAATTATCAATTAACGTACACACGTGTTCCTTAATCCCGTAATCAGGTTTCCCTTACTGTTGTGACTTTGAGTCGAGTGACCGGTTCCAATGATGTCGTCTGAGGATAAGCCCGGCCGTGTACTTTGCAATGTTTACCGTTGCGCACACGACCACTTACAGCCTATGTTTTCAATGAAAGTGGGGTGACCAAGGTCAATTATGTCATCTGAGAATAATAAGCCCGCTCATTTACTACGTATTACACACTAATACAGCCTACATGTTTTCTATGAGAGTGGAGTGACCAATGTTAATTATGTCGTCTGGGGAAAGGAAGTAACTTGTACAGGCGCTGGCCAGTACATTACCGCCAACAGCACTGGCTGATGTTTTCTTTGAGAGTGAAGTGACCGAGGTGAATTACGCCGTCTGAGGAAAGGTTTTAGCCCGTTCAAGTATTACACGGTACGTTTCTAAGTTTGTTGAATTATATTGGGGAACTACAGTAGCCCCTTAACACACTCTTCACGTTTTCTAGATGTTTAAAAATAATTTGAAACAAGTTATATTAATATATTTAAATATAATAATGCGTCAAAGACTTACAGCTTTAAATTTTCTCTCCGAAGTGACTCCGTTTCCAGTTCGTTGATGTTTGCGAGTGCTTTTTACCTTTTTACCTGGTTGTCTGAACGAGCAGCAGCAAGCACATAAAGTTATACGATCATCATCTTTTAAAACAACCACTGGTTAGAATGTTTCGGTCTTTGAAACAACCAATCAGAACGCAATAACCGTTGCGATTTGTTACTTGTCCGGAGCTGTCCCATTGTTCCTCCTGGACTTGCCCGATCTTATCTGTGACGTCATGCTGATGACGTCACTCAACCCGTCAACATATGTAGACGTGTCAGCCCCATTACCAACATCCCTCCTCTTCCACCACCACCGCACCACACTCCCTCCTCCTCCACCAACAACACCCCCACACTCCCTCCTCCTCCTCCACCAAAGTGCCCCCCCCCCCTCAAGTGACCACGCCCCCTTGCACCGAATGCACCGCATGCACCGCGCCTCAGGTGGAGCTTGCTCCTCCTAAACTACTACCGTCCCACCCGGGACGTTCCTCGGAGGGGCGACCATCTAAGCCGGGGAGCCGCGTCCGCCCGGAACGCTCCCCGGCGCCCCCCTCACGACACCATTGGAACCGGCGCCAGGGCTGGAGAGGCCGACCGACCCGGACGGAGGGAGAGGTGCGAACGAGATCCTCTACGCCACCTGGGGCCTGGAGCGCCTCCACCTCCACGCTACCCCAATAAAGTCCCACGCCGCTTCTGTAAGGAACTGTTGCGACAGACGGAAGTCCAGCGGCAGCCTCCGCCCACCAACTGAACTGGATGCTGTTCCCCCATTGTGTTTTTGTTGTCACTGCTGGCGCCGTCCGGACCGGGTCTTCCTGTACGTCTAGTCATCGGTGCTAGTCGTCTTGTTCGGGGACGAACAAAGGTCCTCGAAGGGGGCGATGTAGCGCCGGTGCCGGTCGGTTGGCGGAGGGCGCTAGCACGGCACCACTAGCGGAGGCGTTGCGGTGGAGCCCCAGCTGACCGGCCGGTAGAGGGCACCAGCACGGTACCACAGCGGAGCTGTTGCAACGGAGCCCCTGCTGGTCGGCTGGGGAGGCCCGTTGCCGTGCGGCGCACGCGCAGTGACCCGTTCCCCTGGCAACAAGCATTGTGCGATCTCCCCCCATTTTGTGTGAAGTCTTGCGTTGTTTTGTGCTCGAATAAACGGCCTAGAGCCTTGAAGACCTGAAGAAAGTGTGCCGGAGTTTTCCTTTCCGGTGTAAGAGTCCCAAGCACGTACGGTCGACGCTACAGTATACTACCCATTCTTATTTATGTGAAAATGAATAAAACTGCTGCAAACTGCTGACTGACTGAATGGACCTGAAATATACAAATAAAGAATTAGCTGGCCTGACGTTTCGAACTTAAGCAAGTTCTTTCTTAAAGGCAAATGACAGAGTACAAGAAACAAACATGTAGGGAACACACATGCATGAGGGGGTGGGTGGAGAAACACAAAAGAGGGATGCAAAGGAGCATGGCAGTGGGTAAACATCAAAGGGAGAGGAAAGGACAGCCAGGTTAGGGGGGTTGGGGGGGGGGGTTGAATTGAAGGTGGTAATAGGGCAAGAGGAGACCCCAAGAGGGTTGCCAGGAGGATAATCTGTAAACAAATGACTATGGAGAAAAATTAAAAGTTAATCATTCCCTTCCTGGATGTTGAGACCATGTGGTTGAATAGTCCGAAGACGTTTCATCCAAACTTTCTCTCGGCTGAGGCGAACTGAGTCCTTGCGGTGGAAAAGTGATTCTATGCCCTGTAGAATCATATCAGAAATGGAATGGAATAGGCAAGTTGAAGTGATGACCAACAGGGGTGTCCATTTTCTTGGTGTTCACAGTCGATCGATGGCCATAGAAACGCTTTTTGAGCGTGTTCTTGGTCTCCCCGGCATACTGGATACCACAAACCCTGCAAGAAATGAGATATATGACATTAGAGGTGTAATGTTGCCATTGGTTCTGTGAGTAGTTCCAGATGAATGGCCAGAAAAGGAGTCAGACTCCTGCATGTGAGTCTGGCAAACAACACACCTGGAATCGCACTTAAAAGTACCATGATGTATGGGAGGGGATGCAGCCAAGGTGGGGACCTCGGCTCGAACAATCAGGTCTCGTAGATTGCGGGGGCGCCTATAAGCCAATACTGGGTTGTCAGGGGCGGCACGGGCAAGGCGATCTGAAGTATGAAGGATATGATGGTTGTCATTAGTTATTTTACGAAGGGGAGGGAGACTAGGATGAAAGGTGGTCACCAAGGGAATCTTGGGGTCGGCATTAGTGCTAGGCGTCTTTTCCTTGAGAGCCAAATCTCTGGTGATAGATTTGGCTCTGGCGATAGCACGTTGAACTTGGCGGGAGCTGTGACCCCTGGCAACCAAGTTATTCTTCAGTACCTGTACATGATGGGAAAAGTTAGAATTATTAGAACAAATCCTTCTGAGTCTAAGTGCCTGTGGCTGAATGCTATGCCTGTCTTGCAATGCCTGGGGTGACAGCTGGAGGAGTGGAGGTACTGGTGGGTGTCTGTGGGTTTAGAATACAGATCAGTGGTTACCGAGTTGTCTTCCTGGCAGTCCTACAGTCAGAGGGAGAGAGAAATTTATGAGCTTTCTTAGACAGCTGGTCACGTGATCGCATATCGTCTAGCACCTGTTTTATCTCTTGAGAGACTGTACCTGTGGGGTCAGAGTCAAGGCAGATGTAGTTAGTATGATTGTTCAACTGGCGGTGGGCCTCGTCAATGTACTGATGACGATCCATGATGACCACAGCTGAACCTTTGTCGGCCGGCTTGATGATGATATCAGTACGGGAGCGCAAGGCATTCAATGCCAAGCGCTCCTCTCTGCGGAGATTGTCATGAGTTCTGTGGACAAAGTTATCAGGGTTAGTGACTTGAGAACTGACAACTTGAACATAAGTCTCGAGGGCTGGTACACGATTCTTGGGGGTACCCAGGTACTTTTGACACGGAACGGTTCTGGGTCACATCGGTCAGAATCAAGGAAAAACTCTCGGAGACGGATCCTACGGTAGTATTCCGTGAGATCTTGGCTGAGCTCTACCTGGTTCACAGTGTGGGGAGTAGGACAAAAATATAGACCCTTTGAGAGAAGTTTATGTTCAGCGTCAGATATGGATGAGGAAGAAAGGTTAACTACAGTTTTGGAAGGGGGTGGTGGTGTAGACTGGGGCCTGGGGCGTCTGAAGCGTCTCTGTCTGCGTTGATGTTGCTTGGTAAGCAAGCCACCAATCTTCTTGTTTCTCCTGTTAAGCAGAACAGAGTCAAGGTTAGATACGCTCTTGTCAATCTCATCATAGAATTTACTGTATCTGGTGTCAGAACAACTGGATCTAAGTTCCGAGTCGAGGTGGGCAATATTCTGATGGAGGTTCTGAAGTGTAGTTTGACACTGTTGAGAGAGGACATTGATGAGTTTAATGGAGGTACCATGTAGAATTTGGTTCCATCTCCTTTGAAGAGGCGGTGAGAGGGTACCCAAGCAGGGAGAGGTAGATAATTGCAAACCTGTAGGGATACATCGAGAGAGGGAGAAAAAATTGTAGTTATCTTGATGGTAAGAATAGCGTAAGGCCTTCTCCCTAGCCTTTCTGAGTTGCTGGAAAGTACAAACCGAGTTATCCATACCTGTGGAAAAGGAGAAAATGATGTGGTTAGTACAAAATACAGATGGTGCTGCTCATGTCTGTAGAGGGGATAAAATGATGTGGTTATTACAACATAGAAACACTTGAACAAGAAGACAAAACAAGATATACAAGTAAGAAAGGAGGATCACCACGAAGGGATACTGCAGCAGAAAGGTATTAACATGAAAAAGAATATTCTTATTTATAATATTATATTGCAGTCATACAATCACATCCATCAAGAAAGCAATGTTCATCACAACAGCATGTAGTTAACATTTCCCCTATCATAACAAAATTGAACTTCATGTATACAGTAGAACTTCGCTATAACAAACACCGCTATACCCAACACATGGCTATAACAAACATCCTCTTTGGCTCCCAAACTGTTGTATTAAATACATATTTTACTATTGTCTACTATATCTAACGACAAATACTAGCTGAACATTTTTTGTGGATCCAATCATCTTCATGATACTGTATATACTGTATATCTTCTACTGCACTATATAATTTATAGCTTATAGCATTTGATAACAAATGTCCATAACCAAGTTTTAACTTGTTCATACAATTTCTAATTTTCACTAAAACAAAACTGTTGCTGTTATATACCAGCTAATATAACTATACGATTGCTCTAATATATGAAACATACATCTATTGTCCTTCAACCAAAACAAATACATCTAACAATATGTAACTAGATGGACGTGTGTTTGTGGACAAACACAGGGCTGTTTCGGTTTTTTTATTGTGTTAGTTTGGATGTCAAATGTGAAAACAATAATTAAAGTTTTTTGTAGATATATTGCTTTGACAATGCCCCTTTAAAATTATAAAAAACATCATCATAACGTCATACTAATTTGCAGTGTTGTAGTCGAGTACTTTTTTCCGAGTACCGAGTACTGCCGAGTACCTAGATTGCCGAGTACCATTCAAGTCCGAGTACTTTGCCAACCGAGTACAAGTACAGGTCTCCGAGTCCGAGTACTTGTATTTCCGAGTACGAGTACGAGTACGAGTACGAGTACATGGTGCTTGAAGTAAGGATGGGACGTTTACACGTTTAAACCAAAACAAAATGCAAATCCGTTTAGAAATGTTCCCAAACGTTTAAACGGAACTCAAATTCCTTGTATTTACGCAATATATCTTCAAGTTTTATTTACAAAGAATCTACGATCTTTGAAAACGTGGATGTTAAATACATTTTCCAAACCTGTGTCTTTGTCATTATTTTAGTCAGTAATATGCAAGTTTCCAACACAAAAACACTCACTCCTTCATGGGAAAAAATGCCACTTCCCGACGTGACATCACTGACTGCGCGCAGTCAACGTTAAACCGCCATCTTGAATTGTATCCATGATCATGAATGCATTAAGTTGGTATTTAAGCCAATAGGGGGAAAGGCGCGCTGTGTTTCGCGCCGTGTTATGAATATTTAACAGGTCAATCGCCATGACCATTCATAAATATTGAAACTAGAATCCCGTGGCCTTATAAGGGTGGATAATTTGAATTTGAATACTGTATTAGAAAGCGCCAATGCCACTCAAAAGTGAGATCAACGATCACTCAAAAGGGATGATCCAAGCCTGGCATCGGCATGGGGAGGGGGAATTCCAACCGCGATATTGCCCGGAGGCTTGGGATTTTGAAGGGTACCGTGAGGTACAATTTGCGGAAATTGCAAGATAATAATTCTATGAAAACGAGGCAAGATCTGAAGACCACCTCCTGCGGAGTTCGCGCCGAAACTTCGCACGAAACCATCGAACGAACTATTTAAAAACACCTCGGCGTTTCACATATGATTGGCCCAATTACGGGTTCACGGCTAGATATTTGTCCGGTTCGCTCGTGGCCCCCGCCCGCCTTGCAAACAGGACGCTGGCAAGGGCTGATCTCTTTGAGCTCTCATTGGACAGATTTTGCATGACCTGTGACGTAGCATGCAGAGCACAAACTCGATTGCTTGAGCTGTTTATCGTGTAGCGCGCGCTAGCTGCATGCAAAGGTCATGATAAGTTACCCATAATGCCATCCGTACTTCCTTCACAAGATTCTGTGAAGCGACATCAGCCCTTCCCATGCCCAGCGCCCTGTTTGCAGGGCGGGGGGTACAAGCGAATTTGTCCGGACGGTGCGCAGAGGAAGTCGATTTCTCCGCAATCAACCATTTGAAAGTATAGATAAAATAATCAGTAAGACTGTGGTAAGTCAAGCCATACGAGTTTTATTTTTTATCCAATAATGCTGTTCGAGTACGAGTACCTTGATGATCGAGTACAATTTCGACACGTCGAGTTCAAGTACTTTGCTGGCCGAGTACGAGTACCGTCAGTTGGAGTACAAGTACTTTGACATTCGAGTACAAGTACGAGTACGAGTACGAGTATTCTAAAAACGGTACTCGAGTAGTACTCGAGTACGAGTACCGAGTACGAGTACTACAACACTGCTAATTTGCATCTATAACACCAGCTGGCATACATACATACGTTTCAACATAATCGGACTGGTACTTTTGAAGATAAATGATTTCGAAAAATGCCGCTTTAAGATTACGTCACGTGACATGTGATGACGTCATCATAACGGCATGGCAATGTTCATCTATAAACCTGCTGACCTACCTAGATATTACGTTTCAAGTAAATCAGACTTGTACTTCTGTAGATATATGGCTTTCAAAAACTGCCCCTTTAAGATGACGTCACGTGACATGTGATGACGTCATCATGACGTAAACATTCGGCAAACATTCTGAGCAGTTGGTCTGAATGTCTGCCAAGTTGAAAAGTACCCAAAGTGCCAGTAAGAAAGAAAACGTGTACAAATACTATGGGCAATAGTCTAGCGAATGCCCCTTTAAGATGACATCACGTGACATGTGTTGACGTCATCAAACGTCATGTCAATTTTCATCTATAAACCTGCAGACGTACCTGGATATTACATTTTAACTTTATCGGACTTGTACTTTTGTAGATATATGGCTTCAAAAACTGCCCCTTTAAGATGACGTCATGTGACATGTGATGACGTCATCATAACGTCACGTAAATTTTCATCTATAAACCTGCTGGCCTACCCGACTATATACTATTTCAAATAAATCGGACTTGTACTTTTGTAGATACACTGTATATGGCTTCAAAAAATGCCCCTTTAAGATGATGACACGTAACAAGTGATGACGTAATCATGACGTCATTCCAATTTTTATCGTGTCAAGTCAATTTTCATAATTATGTAAACTTATAAAAAACAAACCTATAATAAAATAGGCTAAGCCTTTGTGACCCCATATCCAGTTTCTTTCCAAAAGGCATTAAGCTGGTTCTTGAACAATTTTAATGAGGCTGCTCAGAGAGGTTGTTCAATTTCGATATGACTCTGATTGAAAAGAAATTCTTCCTGAGATTTAACCCCTTCTTCAATGCTGGTTTTAAGAGCTTCTTGCAGTGTTCTTCTCAACGTCTATCTGAAACATGTCCCTCAGATTTCCCAGACATACATCAGTACATGTGATGAAAAGGACAATAAAAAAGCCCAGCCAAAAACCTTAGCCATGAGCAATTCCTCTTCCACCAGCAAAAGCCAACTCCCACTCACTCAATCGTTTCATTGTTATATCGAATTCCATTCCAAATTAATATTTTTTTCAATTCAAATTACGCATCCTCGCACACTCGCGATCAGTAGTATAGGATATGCCGATTCAGCAACAACTCTCCCCTTCCCCTTCCCCTTCCCCTTCCCCTTCCCCTTCCCCTTCCCCTTCCCCTTCCCCTTCCCCTTCCCCTCCCTCTCTCCTATCCCTCTCTCCCTCCCTCCATCACTCAGTCAAATTTACTTAATTTTTTTCTTAAATTATGTCGTATACCTACCCAACAGAATTTCAAAAATTGCAAAACAATTATCATTACATTCGTGTCGTATAGTTGTCCAACAGAATTTCAAAAATCATTTTAAAAAAGGGGGAATCCCCTAAATTTCGGGTCTAAAAAAATGTCATTTGTTATAAGCCAAAAAAAAATATATTTGTATTTATTTTTAAAAAATAATATTATATTGCCATAATAAAAATGTAAACACAACCTTCAATCTACGAGGTTATTTAAATTGGAATTTACCCCGACTACGTAGTGTAGTAGAAGAGTATAC
This sequence comes from Hippasteria phrygiana, assembly GCA_037893225.1. Lineage (NCBI taxonomy): Eukaryota > Metazoa > Echinodermata > Asteroidea > Valvatida > Goniasteridae > Hippasteria > Hippasteria phrygiana. The sequence continues at coordinate 1,812,545 of JAZGUH010000184.1, forward strand.
CAAACGAGGTATACTAAACGAGATTACATTCAAGCTATACGAACACTTGACGCGTTGCGAGGAGCAGAATTAACGAGTTACATACAACAAAACAATATCACAATCCCACAGCAACTCAACTATAATCGACAAGACTACATTAACGCTATAAAAAGAAAAAGAAAATATATTTAAAAATTTGAGAATAAAATTAAAAGAAAAGCTCGAGCAAATCGTGCGCGATAAAAATATCCAAGTCATTTCCACGGGTAGAAATGGTGAAACGCTGAAAAAGGATTACATCGAAGCTATAAAAAGATCTAAATCTCCAAATATTTTTCCAGAATCTGATTTTCGAGAAACGAGAAGATTTGCAAACAGTTATAGAAATTGGGAACTTGTTCCAAATCTGTTTACCGATGATCCGGAACAATTTGACAATACTCACGTGTCAATGATCAAAAGAAAAATTACTGCTGAATTAAGAGAAATAGAAACGATGAAACTTCAGATTGCTATGAAAGTTGTTAATAAAAAAATAACGTCGGATGGTAGGACTGTAACGTCGACGGCAACTCATTTTAGTCATCAAAATCGTGTCTTAAACGAGAGCGATATACAAACAACGCTCAGACGACAATTTGAAACGATACTATCGCAGATAGATAAATACACGAATGAAGGAAGTGGTTGGATCATAGATAAAATACTAGCGTTTTACATCAACATAAACGGAGTTAACCCTATGATAGGTGCTTCTTACGTAGAACTACCCGAATTTATCGATAAAAACACGCAACCGTTAACATCAAAAACGAAGATCAAGAGTGTATAAGATTGTGTATAAGAGCTGCTTTGGGTATATACACAGATAAAGTTAAAAACAAAATAGAAACAAACTCAAATTACAAATTTAACGGAAATAGAACTGCTATTTATAAAACTGATGACGGATTAAATATTAAAGATGTAGACTTTCCCACACCCATACATCAGATACCGAGAATAGAAAGACAAAATAATCTACGTATAAACGTGTTTGGATACGAAGACTCGATATATCCATTATACCTATCTAAAAACCCATCTGCTACAACTTGCGTTAATTTGCTGTTGTTTGACGGTCATTATTGCTGGATAAATAACTTGCCTAGATTATTGTCTTGCGTTACAAAAAGTCAACATCGTAAATATGTTTGCTTGAGATGTTTATCGCATTTTAATTCGTTAGAAAAGTTGGAATTACATGAGCTAGATTGCAAAGGAATAGACTCACCTCCATCCAGGGTCGTAATGCCAAAACCGGACAATAATATTCTCATATTCAAAAACTTAAACAATTTACAAGACGCACCTAATTTCGTCATATACGCGGATTTTGAATCTATATTAGAAAAAACAACAAGCCAGTCTAAAAACCACATTCACAGAGCCTGCGGTTTTTCATACGTTCTTGTCAGATGCGATGGGCATAAAATATATCAAAAGACGTATAGAGGTATAGATGCTGTAGATCATTTTATAGCCTCGTTGAAAAAAATAGAACCTAAAATTAACACCTTACTCGCTAACGCTAAACCGATGGAATATACGTTAAAAGAAGAAAACATTCACCTAAACTCTAATGAGTGCTGGATTTGCGAAAAACCAATTTATCAAAATTACTCGTGTAATTGTCAGTGCAACAAGCCTAAAGAACCCAATTTGAAAATAAAAGAAGAAAGAGCATACTCTCTTAATGTAAAAGAGTGAAAAACTCACTCTCAAAAAGAGTGAATCCCTTCTCAAACCACTCGAAAAGAGTGAATCTCTTATAAAAACCACTCGAAAAGAGTGAAAACCACTCGAAAAGAGTGAAATTTCCACTCTTTCGTGGAGCCATATAAGGGACAACTCTTTTTCGAGTTGTCCCTTATATATAAATGTTTTTGTACGTTCCGATCATGTGCAAAAACCCCTTCAGCCAGCGTACACTGGCCCATTCAAGGTCCTCGAGAAAACCAACAAGTATTTCGTGCTCGACAAGAACGGCAAAAGAGACACCGTCAGTCTGGACCGCTTGAAAGTCGCATACCTAGATACCGACTCGGTAGACATTCCGCAACTGGCAGAACACTCACAACCAGTTTCCCAGACTGGTGACCAACCCAAGGAGAAGCCGCCAGAGATATCGCCACCTCAGAAACTCACGTCACCACCTCAGCAGCAACGTTCAACACGTTCTGGCCGGCGGGTCCACTGGCCAACTAAGTACCTCACCTACGACTGTGCTTGAGCATTTATTCCGTGATACAGGCACATCGCCAGCTTCATTTCATTTGCTTGCTAGGAGGGAGCTACTGTGGTGACACAAACATTTAGTGTAATTTTTGTGTACTGTAATTTATGTTTCGTGGCGCGCCATACCACACAGATCTGAGGTCAGCAGTTGGTAACAGCACTGCTAGTACCAGCCACGATGTATATAATGTACATGTTCTGTACAAGGATTTTTAGCGTTCCGTGTTATGCCTTGCGTTTTACACGTTTTTCCTTCGTTTAGAGTTATTCATCACGTGCGACAATTACCGATTTTCAAAGTTCTTGTCATCGAGTTATTCAGCAGGAATTTTCTTCCTGACCGTAACTGCAGAGCAGTGAAAATTCTGTAGTATCTTTGGATCACATTTGGAGAGGAGTTTTTACATATAATTAGTTAGCGTTTTCACATTTCAAAATCGCGTGGAACCTTGTGTTTTGGGTTTCGCTTTTGGGTACGTGAACCGTGTACAGAACTTCGTTGTTGTGTTTTCGTCCTTCGTCATCGTCATTTCCGTTACTCCGTCTTCGTATTTATAACTTTGTGAACATTATCAAACCAACGGACTAGCCTACGTAGGCCAGTTGCCTGTCCTACACATAGAAAAAGCACAGCACTCGGCAGTATTCCGGAGAACCATCGGCCCATGTCCAGTGTGAACACTAAACCGTGGGTGAACACTATTCGCATCAACATAACTTATCCCACATTGGTGGCCCTGACGTGATCTGAACATGGAAGCTAAGCCTGATCCCAAACAGGACACAGCCAAAAGTGCTAGTAGTTTACCTACAACTTTCGCCGGAGTAACCTTGAAGTTGCCTCCATTTTGGCCCAACGACCCCGCGCTTTGGTTTGCGCAAGTGGAAGCGCAATTCCTCACCCGTAACATCACCCAACAAAACACCAAGTTTGCGTACGTGGTGGGTTCCTTGCAACCCGAGTTTGCAACCGAAGTGAGGGACATCCTCATTGCGCCACCCGAGCAGGATGCATATGACAATCTAAAGACTGCCCTCATCCGTCGTACAACTGCTTCGGAGCAGAAGAGACTCCACCAGCTTTTGATCTCAGAAGAGCTGTGCGATCGTAAGCCTTCACAGCTCCTCAGACGGATGAAACAACTACTCGGGGACTGTCACAAGTGAAGTGAGATTATGAAATTATTCTGGTCAAATTATCGGGTTTTGTTTATAAATCGAATTTGCAAATATTTTGTGATTATAATCCTAATTGTAGTTAACATTTATGCGGTGACATATTGCAAGATTGCAATAAGGGGAGAAACATATATTTTAATTTGTATGGCCGCCGCACCCAGTTAGTGTTAAACAAAATAGGGAGGATTGGCAGCCTGAGAGCACCATCTCATTGGTCGGTTAAAATATACGTCAATGGGTAAAGTATTTGAATGGAATTTAGGGATGCAATATATAAAGGGATATACAAGATCAGATTGGGATCGGCATTGGAGATTTCCGAGGAGAGGGCCATTTGTGCGCCAGCCTCGAAGACGGACTTTCTAGTTAGGAAGACGTATTTTGAGAAGAATTACTGAGAGTTAGGCGTGTTAGTATTTGTCGTGCTGCAGACGCTTTGCCAATTTTGTTCGTGCCGAACTCAAGTCTGGTCAGACCGTCTCAACTAGCCAAGACAATTTCATTGGAGAGACCAGGAAACCGACAGCTTCCTGTAAGTGCTAATTTTCAAAGTTTAGTTAATTTACAAATTAAATATTGTGCATTGTTAATTATTATCCTATATTGCGGCCGGTATACGAAACCTTAAAGGAATTAGTTCCAAACTGTAATTGGGTCAAGTTTCAAACACGACCAATCAGTGAAAGTATTGGGCGATCTTTGAATATTTCCAAGCTCGAGATTTAAAAGGACATTATGCATATCAAAGTGTTTAGTATTTATTTTTATGATATTAAAATTTCAGGGTTTCAGTGTGAGTTGGAGTTTGAAAAGGAACCCTTGGGCAGTAGGCTGTCATCTTGGTCGGGACCAGGAACCCCGGGGCGGAGCTGTACGCACCGGAGCCTGACGGTACAGTACCGGTAGCTGTGCGGTGTGTGATAGGCCCGTAGCAAAGCCCTGCCGTGCTGCCTAGTTTTGAGACTTCATAGGTCGAATTTCATTAATTTGATTGAACTGTATTAAAGACTCCGAATTTGTAACTGAAGCTTTGTGAAACTAGGGATAATTAAAGTAATAACCCGGAGAACGGATTTTGCAGACAACCAAACCTGTAAATATTGTAAATAAACCACTCGTATCATATTTTCACTTTGTGTATGGGAATCTTTGTCATGTGTCTCAGAGAGGACTTTATCGACAGCCATATCCATCAGGGAAATAGGGAGGCGGGACCTTAGTGGATGTGACAGGGACAACACATTGGAGGACAACATACTCAAACAACTGTTCCTGCAACGTTTGCCAACAAATGTGCAACTGATCCTTGCCTCAACAACACAGACCGTCTCCACCGAACAAGATCGTCGAAGTTGCTGTGTCACCTGTCATTGGAGCTACCTCGGTGACTACGCCACAGGGTGCTGCAGCCTCAACTACAGTCGTGCCACCACCTTAGTCATCTGAAATACAACAACTCCAGTCCCAGATTCAGCAGCTAAGCCTACAAGTGCAGCAAATGTCATCGCGCATGGTCGGAGCAGCTTTCAGCCACATTGATCGCGAGAGCCGCAATCGCAGTCGCACCCGGAGCCGAAGCCGTGGATGCCCGGATCGCAGCTCAGATTCCAAGCCCAACTCCACCGACAAGTGTTGGTACCACTGGCGCTTTGGAGACGATGCTCACAAGTGCAAGAAACCTTGCGCATACAAATCCCAAAAGAAGTCGGGAAACGACGTAGCCAGCGGCTAGCGACGACGAGTCCTCCTGGCAATGACAATAACAGTCGTCTCTTCCATGTCACGGATAAACAGTCAGGGAGGTGTTTCCTGATCGACACGGGCGCAGAGATAAGTGTTTTGCCAGCAACGTCAAGCGATCGCAAACACCCATCCAGCCAATTCAACCTCCAGGCCGTCAACAAGTCACCCATAGCGACATTCGGAGAGCGTTCTCTGACACTAGACATCGGTCTACGGCGAACATATCGCTGGGTTTTCATCATCGCAGATTTGTCCACGCCAATCATCGGTGCTGATTTTCTTAGACATTTTGGCCTGTGTGTCGATGTGAAGTATCATCGACTCATCGATACCATGACCAGCCTAAATGTACAAGGAATTCGCACGACGACCGGTTCTCCCAGTCCCATGATCACTGTGCCTGATGATGCATCCAGCTACAGCACGTTGCTGCATGAATATGCAGACATCACTCGGCCTTGTTTCAGTGACTCAGCTTTGAAACACAACGTCACGCACCATATTCGCACGAGCGGACCACCTGTTGCGTCTCGCCCTCGTCGCCTTGCAGCTGACAAGTTGACAGTAGCCAAGGCGGAGTTTGACCACATGCTTCAAATGGAGATCATCCGCCCATCCGGCAGTTGTTGGTCGTCTCCCCTGCACATGGTGCCTAAAAAGTCTGGAGACTGGCGTCCCTGCGGCGACTATCGTGCACTGAACAATATAACAGTGCCAGATCAGTATCCAATACCCCACATCCACGATTTCGCCTCGACGCTGCATGGAAAAACAGTGTTTTCTAAGATCGATCTGATCAGAGCTTACCATCAGATCCCTGTCGAGACATCAGACGTGCCTAAAACGGCCTTGACAACCCCGTTTGGCTTCTTCGAATTCACCCGCATGCCTTTCGGCTTGAGAAATGCAGCACAAACATTCCAGCGCTTCATAGACCAGGTAATTCGAGGCCTAGATTTTGTGTACGCGTACATAGATTTCATTTCATTTCATTTCATATTGGTTTATTGATCCATTCTCACAGTTAAAACTGAATTATAATGGATTTACATAATAAAAATTACAATTAAAGATAAATTAAACTATTAAAAAGGGCACAGTACGAAACACAATATTATATATTATTATTAAACCACATTATTGCTCCATGTTGTGTAATTTAATTAAGTATGGTATTGCACTGTCCTGCATTCGTTTTGTTTTACATCGGATTTCGGGAATTTTTAAGTTATTTCTTAAGACCATAGTATTATTTTTGGGTGGAATGAACTGTTTAAATTGATTTGTTCTCTCTGATGTTTTTTTATAAAAAGCCACACACAACGATTTTCTTCGATCAGTTAAAGATTGTAAATTACAATTAGTTAAAACATCATCGTAAGTTGTATAATTTGACCCCAATATTATTTTAAGGGATCTCTTCTGTACTCGTTCAATATGAGTTATCTGTTGTTTAGTCAGTGCCCCATTCCACACTGGAGCAGCGTATTCAGTAATTGGTCTGATAAAACATGTATAAATCGTCATAAGGTCATGAGATGGAAGACCGTGACATTTAAGCACACGTAACATGTGAATCTTACTATTAGCCCGTTTAACTATGTTATCAACATTTCTATCCCACTTCAAATCATTTTGAATAATTACTCCTAACACTTTCATTTGAGTCACTGTTACAAGGTTATGAGCACCAATAGAAAATGTTTGACAAATGGGTGGATTTCGCAAAAAACTAACATTCATGTGGAGGCATTTGGATGGATTAAGTTTCATTAGATTTTGGTCGCACCATCCAACAAGACTGTCTATTGAATTTTGAATATTTGACGGTTGTGAGAAGTTTCTGCATTCTACTATTGACAGATCATCAACGTATTTATAAGTAGAAATATTATTACCATCAAGCTTAACATCATTAATCATCGCTAAAAATATAATTGGGCCTAATTTAGTTCCTTGTGGAACACCTGAATATAAAGTCGACCAATCAGAACATGTTGAATGGTATCGAACACATTGTTGGCGAGCACTCAAAAAATCAGTAATCCAAGGGATAATAGAGAGGCGAACATCCAAGTCAATGAGTTTTGTGATAGCCAGGGTATGATCAATTCTATCAAATGCTTTGGCAAAGTCAGTAACAATTACAGTAGAAGTGGATTTCGGTTTATCCCCATTATCCAGATGATTTGCTAATCATGAGCCAGCACGAGTGTCGACGAGCACCATTCTCACCTACAGAAGTTGTTTGCGCGACTTCAAGAGTACAGTGTGGTGATAAACCCGACAAAGAGTCAGTTCGGTGCAAGTTCATTGGAGTTCCTCGGACACCACGTCTCGGAGCATGGCATTCGCCCACTAGCTGCCAAGGTCAAAGCCATCCAGGAGTTTCCCCAGCCACAGTCACTGAGAAAGCTTCGAGAATTCCTGGGAGTGATCAACTTCTACAGACGGTTCATTCCGCAATGTTCACAACTAGTACAGCCCCTCACTGACTTGCTAGCTGGCAAGACCAAAAATGCCAAGACATTGCTAGAAGTATCACCAGAAGCAACAGCGGCTTCTATAGCGGTTAAGTCGGCCCTTGCAGAGGCAACACTGCTGGTGCATCCTCACCCTGCAGCCCCGTTGTGTCTAATGGTTGACGCATCGGACGTTGCCGTCGGTGGCGTGCTCCAGCAGATGATCCATGGAGACTGGCAGCCCATGGCATTTTTCTCAAAGCGACTACAACCAGCTGAGACAAAATACAGTACGTTTGGTCGAGAACTTCTAGCAGCATACCTCGCAATTCGCCACTTCCGTTACGCCGTAGAAGGTAGAGAGTTCTTCATCTTGACCGACCACAAACCACTGACACATGCGTTCAACTCAACCACGGACAGGTACTCACCACGGGAAGTCCGACATCTGGACTATGTGTCACAATTTACCACTGACATCAGACATGTTAAGGGGACCAACAATGAGGTTGCCGATGCCCTCTCCCGCATTAACATGACCTCACTACTATCGACTACAACCACCATTGACTTTGAATCAATGGCTAAGCAACAACTCACAGATGAGGACTACTTGCAGCACAAGAGCAGCTCGGTCCTACAGTTGAAGGACATACCACTGGCCACTAGCGACGGCACAATCGCATGCGATGTGACCACTGGTATACCTCGCCCATTCGTACCCAAGTCTTTTCGTCGTGCAGTTTTTGACTCGCTCCACTCAATGTCACACCCTGGCATACGAGCTACTCTGAAACTGGTCAGCACACGGTTTGTGTGGCCCAACATGAACCGCGACGTCAGACATTGGTCCAAAACTTGTCTCAAATGCCAGACTTGCAAGATACATCGCCATACCATGACACCTTTAGGTACTTTTGCTACTCCTGACGTCCGCTTCAACCACGTCCACATCGACTTAGTTGGCCCTCTACCACCGTCTAATGGGTATACTTACCTTCTCACGTGCATTGACCGGTTCACCAGATGGACAGAGGCCATCCCTATCGTCGACATCACAGCAGAAACAGTGGCTAAAGCTTTCGTCTCCAGGTGGATCGCAATGTTTGGAGCACCATCAACTATCACCACTGATCGTGGCCGTCAGTTCGAATCGGCGTTGTTCCACTCGTTGACAGCATTACTAGGTAGCAAGCGAATTCGTACAACGTTATACCACCCCATTGCCAACGGCATAGTTGAAAGAGTCCATCGTCAACTCAAGGTCTCCCTTAAGGCTCAAGATGACCCACGGCAGTGGACTGAAGCTTTGCCACTAGTCCTACTCAGTTTACGCACTGTGGTGAAGAGAGATCTCGGTTGTACTACGGCAGAACTTGTATTCGGGACTACACTGCGACTTCCTGGACAGTTCGTGGCACCAGAAGAGACTCATGATTTTGAGCCAGGCAACTATGTGCACCGTCTGCGACGACTAATGCGACCAGGTTGCACCAACGTAAGGCACAGGTTCATAACGACTTGGTTTCTTGTTCACATGTTTTTGTACGTTCCGATCATGTGCAAAAACCCCTTCAGCCAGCGTACACTGGCCCATTCAAGGTCCTCGAGAAAACCAACAAGTATTTCGTGCTCGACAAGAACGGCAAAAGAGACACCGTCGGTCTGGACCGCTTGAAAGTCGCATACCTAGATACCGACTCGGTAGACATTCCGCAACTGGCAGAACACTCACAACCAGTTTCCCAGACTGGTGACCAACCCAAGGAGAAGCCGCCAGAGATATCGCCACCTCAGAAACTCACGTCACCACCTCAGCAGCAACGTTCAACACGTTCTGGCCGGCGGGTCCACTGGCCAACTAAGTACCTCACCTACGACTGTGGTTGAGCATTTATTCCGTGATACAGGCACATCGCCAGCTTCATTTCATTTGCTTGCTAGGTGTGGTGACACGAACATTTAGTGTAATTTTTGTGTACTGTAATTTATGTCTAGTGGCGCGCCATACCACACAGATCTGAGGTCAGCAGTTGGTAACAGCACTGCTAGTACCAGCCACGATGTATATAATGTACATGTTCTGTACAAGGATTTTTAGCGTTCCGTGTTATGCCTTGCGTTTTACACGTTTTTCCTTCGTTTAGAGTTATTCATCACGTGCGACAATTACCGATTTTTAAAGTTCTTGTCATCGTGTTATTCAGCAGGAAGTTTCTTCCTGACCGTAACTACAGAGCAGTGAACATTCTGTAGTATCTTTGGATCACATTTGGAGAGGTGTTTTTACATATTAGTTAGCGTTTTCACATTTCAAAATCGCGTGGAACCTTGTGTTTTGGGTTTCGCTTTTGGGTACGTGAACTGTGTACAGAACTTCGTTGTTGTGTTTTCGTCCTTCGTCATCGTCATTTCCGTTACTCCGTCTTCGTGTTTATAACTTTGTGAACATTATCAAACCAACGGACTTAGCCTACACGTAGGCCAGTTGCCTGTCCTACACATAGAAAAAGCACAGCACTCGGCAGAATTCCGGGAGAACCATCGGCCCATGTCCAGTGTGAACACTAAACCGTGGGTAAGTGAACACTATTCGCATCAACATAACTTATCCCACATTGGTGACCCTGACGTGATCTGAACATGGAAGCCAAGCCTGATCCCAAACAGGACACAGCCAAAAGTGCTAGTAGTTTACCTACAACTTTCGTGGATAAAGCTAAAGGTCTCGATGATAAACATGTACAAAACGTTAGCGATAAGATTTCTAGGTTGTCCAAGAAGAACGAAGCAGTTCGCGCAAGGGTTGACGCGTCAACCTCACCGATGAAATTGAGTCAACTTAACATCATCGTAAACGCAAACAACAATAGATCTTTTAACACTAATTTAGTAGACCTATTTAGCGATTATAAAATGTCCGACATAAAACCCGACGAACAAGTCAGACGCTATGCATCGGATCCCATGACTTTTTATCAAAATCAACTCAACTTTGCAGTTTGGTGCGCAACTTCGGGTTGTGGCGTAGGATTAGACTTGTTGAAACATAAAAACCCTATTTTATCGGCTTTATTCAAATTTCACGCATATTTTACAATGAGAAAGATACTTTACTATATCAAGTGTCCGGTTCCAGGCGATAATATATTCGACGATCTCAACAACAATATCGATCACAACGCTTATACCAATACTTGTCGACACTTTCAAGTCGATCCAAACGTGAGTTTTAAACAGACTATAGACTTAACTTCTGGAGGATTAGGTAACGCCTACTATTACGATAATTTGGGGTCGCATTGATATTTACCAGTACCTTGTAGAAATCACGACTCTAGTAAGATCAGCATTGATGACCTTGATCCAGTTAGATACCCCGGTGCCACATATATGGGATTTGGAGAATCGGGTGATGAGTATCATTTTAGTAAGTACACGGTTACGTGGATCAGACAATCCGCAGATGTTGCGCAAGCTTTGCAAAAGTTTATACCTCAGACGAGCTCTTTTCAGACGTGGGTATAGAATACATAAACGAAAGCGTTAGAACGTACGTGTACGCCATACTTGGTGCGCAAGCTCAAACAAAAAGTAGTATCTTAACGTCGGGTACTGGGTTGGACGCGCAAAGACAATTTGAAAATATCGTAGAAGACGTCATCGGTAGTCCTACAGATCTAGAGGGTTCTATCGCTAGATTTCAAGATTCTTTACAGTACGCTAGAAGTTCGCTAAACTTTGTGATAGGGTTGGGGTTATACTTGATTCCATCGGATATGGAACTTACGGTTGGTATTTATCAGGGTTATAATAATAATATACAGATAGCGACGTCCGATTTATCGATAGGACTAAATGTCAACTTCAATGCCAGCATACCCCTACCACCAACAACCTCAGATGATTTACCTACTTTAGACCATTCCCCACCACCAATAACTTTAGACGATACTCGCGTAGCTACGCTCGTAGAGCGTATAGACACTACTCCACCTCCCCCACCAACACCAGAACCACAAACACCACCTCCCCTAAAATCAAGTAGTATACCTACTTTAGACAATTTACAAAATTTACCTCGGTATCTGAGGGAACGACCATTAATTCTTGCTTAACGAATGATCTCTCGGGGCCGTCTTTTAGATAGTACAACGCTGGTTGTCCGTGTGGTTGATTGTTCTTTTTTCTATAACGTACGTTTCTACGCTCCAAATGGGGTCGGTATAGCTCGTCTTCTATAGTCTTTTTCGAGTTCTCCAGGAGCGTAAAGGTACATGGCGATCTCGTCGTTTACGTCCAAAGGTTTTTCTGGGCTCTTGAGCCCCTCTGAACTCAGTCATCGTATTTCCAATTGTGACATGGACGGTTTAGGAGTTAGAGGTTTACCACCCATCGTGGATATCAGTCTAGTTTCTTCGTCGTTTAACGCTTCTACGACTTCTGGCAATCGTTTTACCCACAACTTGCTTCGAGCTGTAGGTTCCAACATTTCTTTAGCGTACTGGTGACCGAATAATCTTTCCGCCAAAGTACGATTGAAACGTTCTACGATACCTTGAGCTCTGTGATTACCTACCTCGCCTCTTTGCACGACTACATTTTAAGATCTAATCAAGGTGCTAAATTCGGCCATAAACTCTTCACCGGGATCTACTTTGATAATTTTAGGCCACGACAATGCCGACCTTTTCTAAATCATTTTGAATAGCTTCGACGACTTGACCGCTCATTTTATTGGTCAAGGGTTCAGCCTCTTTATATCGAGTAGCCACATCAACTACCGTCAACGCGTATCTATACTTTTTTTTTCCAAGTGTATCGTGGGGTAGGTATAGGAGATCAGCTTGATGCATTTCATTGGGTAATCCTACGGATCTATTGAGACTCGTAGGTCTAGGAATACTTGTGGGGGCTGGTAAATAAATTTGCCACATGGCTTGTTTTCTTAAATAATTTCTAGCATCCTTTTTAGAAACGTTGGCTTTCGACGATAATTTTGTTACGGCTCCTTCACCTTTCCAGTAGCCTCGAGGACTGTAAAATATGTTTTGCATTTTGTTTTCCATTTTATAAAAACGTTAATATATATTTATAAATTAAAGCCATGGCTTTGGTGCAGAGTCCACGTTCGATTTTCTCAGTGAATAACGTATTTATGAGATTAATTGCAACATTATTGCGTCGTCTTTCCCTTCACAAAAGGTGAAGAAGGTAGCGGTTGATGATGTTGGGATGTGGGTGCGCATGCGACAACCGCCGCCGAAGTAAAACATTTTCAAATACTAAATACTTGATCTTCTATATAGATTGTCCATTCCCGTCGGAGCGGGACAGTTGGCGTTATATGCAGGCGGCACAACGAAAACTGTTTTTGAGCTGAGATTCTGATCCCGAGGTTGGACCTTGAACGCACCCCTTGTTAGCACCCAAGACAAAAAATTGAATTTAAAAAACACTTTCTCGTGGGGCCCTGCTTAAGGGCATCTCGAGGTCCAACCTCAGATATAATAACCCTTTCCCCAATTATGCATTCGACTTTTCGACGATTTTTTAATTTTTTTTATTCAGTGGGTCCGAATTTGTTTTTTTCGAATTTCTGTAGACCCTTTGCCAACTCTCCCCGAGGAGCGTTTTAAGTTTGGATCCAGCGGTTGAACCTCGAGGTGAAAAGGGTCGAAATTCCTCAGCAGAAATCCAAGGTCAGACCTCGGGGAGAGTTGGGGAAGGGTCTACAGAAATTCGATAAAAACAAATTCGGACCCACTGAATAAATAAAAAAAAAAAAAAAAAAATTGATTTAAAGTCGAATGCATAATTGGGGAAAGGGTTATTATATCTGAGGTTGGACCTCGAGATGCCCTCAAGCAGGGCCGCACGAGAAAGTGTTTTTTAGAAATGTTGGACACGAGGTTGGACCTGGAGGCGAGATGGGGCAGGACAGAGATTCCGAGGTGGGGCCTCGAGGTACAACGGGGTTCGACCCCATGAGAAATTAGTTTTAAGTTTGGATCCAGCGGTTGAACATCGAGGTGAAAAGGGTCGAAATTCCTCAGCAGAAATCTGCTAAACCAAATTTAAGTTTCGATTCACAGGCTGGACCTCGAGGTGATATGGACTGGGCTCCCCAACAGAAATATGATATATTAAATTTAAGTTTCGATTCAGAGGTTGGACCTGGAGGTGATATGGACACGGAATGATACATTTACAAGTTCCCATTCTGAGGTTAGACCTTAATGCACAAGGGGCGGGGTCCCACGAAAAAAATAAAAACTAGACATCTTGCGTCTCTTGCAAACAGACGCAGGGCTTTTCCGTTTTTCTGTTATATTAAGCACAAAGCTCCATCACTTCTATGTCTTTTGCTACTTCAAACTTGACCTTTAAGCGTGACGCCATCCTGACTTCTTTCTTGGTCATGTAATTTCCATTATAGGATATATATGACAAACTTGTTTAAGACCTTAGGCTGTTATGTGGCGCAAGTCCCGGTTAGAAATTACATAACAAATTTTAAAAACCTAACAATCAACATAAAATCGTAGGATAGCGTCGTCATGACGTCACATATTCGGAACGTGGTCTTGGCTTGTGTCAAGATTGCAGTCAATCTGATCAATGACAGTTTAAAAAAATTGAAAAAAATGAAAAATTCCTACAAAATCAGCCAATCACGTCACTTCAGATTTTACAAATTTTCATAACGATCCACTTACTCTCATATGTTTTTTAAAAGGGCATTTTGATGACGTCAGGATGATGTTACACATTTTAACATACATAACTCTGACCTAATGAATTGATTACAAAAAGGAATTTCGAATTTATTATATTCTGTTAATGAGATATGGCTTAAAATTTCAAAACCTTAAAAAAAATATACAAATAATTTGATGGTCATCATGACTAAAAAATTAACAGAAAATCAGCCGATGACGTCATCATGACGTCACCTCGGATTTTACATGCTAGTATCACTATCTACTTACCCACCAATTTTTATGACGCTCGGACCAACCCTTATATGTGTTTCAAAAAGCCTATTTTTGATGACGTAATGATGACATCACACAATTTTCACATTTATGTAAAGGAATATAGGAGCTAACAAAGCTATTACAAAAAGAATTTTGAATTTAGCATGTTCTGTTGGTGAGATATGGCTTTAAGAAACTTTGAAGTTCAAAAACTTAAAAATTACTATAAAATCGTATGATGACGTCATCATGACGTCATGTCAATTTTCATCTATAAACCTGCTGGCCTACTTAGATATTACATTTCAACTTAATCGAGCTTGTACTTTTGTAGATATGGCTTCAAAAACTGCCCCTTTAAGATGACGTCACGTGACATGTGATGACATCATGATAATGTCATGTCAATTTTCAGCTATAAACCTACTGGGCTACCTAGATATTACTTTTCAACTTAATCGAACTTGTAATTTTGTATATATATGGCTTCAAAAACTGCCCCTTTAAGATGACGTCACGTGACATGTGATGACGTCATCATAACGTCAATTCAATTTTTATCTATAAACCTACTGGGCTACCTAGATATTACTTTTGAACTTAATCGGACTTGTGCTTTTGTAGACATATGGCTTCAAAAACTGCCCCTTTAAGATGACGTCACGTGACATGTGATGACATCAATTATGATAATGTCATGTCAATTTTCAGCTATAAACCTACTGGGCTACCTAGATATTACTTTTCAACTTAATCGAATTTGTACTTTTGTAGATATATGGCTTCAAAAACTGCCCCTTTAAGATGACGTCAGTTGGCATGTCATGACGTCATCAAGAGGTAAAAGTTCGGCACACATTGTGAGCAGTTAGTCTAAGTGTCTGCCAAGTTTAAAAGTACCCAAAGTGCCGGTAAGAAAGAAAACGTGTACAAATGCTATAGGCAATAATCTAGCTAGTGCCCCTTTAAGATGACACCACGTGACATGTTATGACTTGATCATAACGTCATGTCAATTTTCATCTATAACACCAGGTGGCATACCTTACGTTCCAACTGAATCGGACTTGTACTTTTGTAGATATATGGCTTCGAAAAATGCCCCTTTAAGATGACGTCACGTGACATGTGATGACGTCATCAGGACGTAAAAGTTCGGCACACATTGTGAGCAGTTGGGGTAAGTGTCTGCCAAGTTTAAAAGTAGCCAATGTGGCCGGTAAGAAAGTAAACGTTTACAAATGCTATGGGCAATATTCTATCGACTTGAAAAAAGATTATTTTTATGACGTCATCATGACGTCACACAATTTTCGCTTTTTAGGGCATATCTTTGAGACATACCAAAGCTATAACAAAAAGAATTTTGAAAATATCTTGTTTTGTTCGCTAGATATAGTGAAAAGAATGTTACGATTATAAAACTTCAAGAATTCAGCGACTTGAAAAAAGACTACAAATCAACCCCTTTTATAAACAGCATGCACATTTAAGCCATGGTTATCAGCCCTTCCCAGAATTCCTTTGTGTTATATTGAATTTGGTCTACATTTTGAAATGGCTCCTATTTCTTACTTGAGTGAGCCACGATCACGAAATTTTGGAATTAGGTACAGGAAAATTCAATGTATACATTTTTGTAATCAGATTGACCCTTACATGCGTTTTAAAAAAAAAATATTGTTGATGACGTCATCATGACGTCACACAATTTTCGCCATTTAGGGCATATCTTTGAGACATACCAAAGCTGTAACAAAAAGAATTTTGAAAATATCTTGTTTTGTTCGCTAGATATATTGAAAAGAATGTTACGATTTTAAAACTTCAAAAATTCAGCGACTTGAAAAAAGACTAGAAATCAACCCCTTTTATAAACAGCAAGCTCATAATAGCCATGGTTATCAGCCCGTCCCAGAATTCCTTTGTGTTATATTGAATTTGGTCTAAATTTTGAAATGGCTGTCATTTCTTACTTGAGTGAGCCACGATCATGAAATTTTGGAATTGGGTACAGGAAAATTCAATATATACATTTTTGTAATCGGATTGACCCTTGCATGCGTTAACAAAAAAACACATTTTTGATGACGTCATCATGACGTCACACAATTTTCGCAATTTAGGGCATATCTTTGAGACATACCAAAGCTATAACAAAAAGAATTTTGAAAATATCTTGTTTTGTTCGCTAGATATAGTGAAAAGAATGTTACGATTATAAAACTTCAAGAATTCAGCGACTTGAAAAAAGACTACAAATCAACCCCTTTTATAAACAGCATGCACATTTAAGCCATGGTTATCAGCCCTTCCCAGAATTCCTTTGTGTTATATTGAATTTGGTCTACATTTTGAAATGGCTCCTATTTCTTACTTGAGTGAGCCACGATCACGAAATTTTGGAATTAGGTACAGGAAAATTCAATGTATACATTTTTGTAATCAGATTGACCCTTACATGCGTTTTAAAAAAAAAATATTGTTGATGACGTCATCATGACGTCACACAATTTTCGCCATTTAGGGCATATCTTTGAGACATACCAAAGCTGTAACAAAAAGAATTTTGAAAATATCTTGTTTTGTTCGCTAGATATATTGAAAAGAATGTTACGATTTTAAAACTTCAAAAATTCAGCGACTTGAAAAAAGACTAGAAATCAACCCCTTTTATAAACAGCAAGCTCATAATAGCCATGGTTATCAGCCCGTCCCAGAATTCCTTTGTGTTATATTGAATTTGGTCTAAATTTTGAAATGGCTGTCATTTCTTACTTGAGTGAGCCACGATCATGAAATTTTGGAATTGGGTACAGGAAAATTCAATATATACATTTTTGTAATCGGATTGACCCTTACATGCGTTAACAAAAAAACACATTTTTGATGACGTCATCATGACGTCACACAATTTTCGCAATTTAGGGCATATCTTTGAGACATACCAAAGCTATAACAAAAAGAATTTTGAAAATATCTTGTTTTGTTCGCTAGATATAGTGAAAAGAATGTTACGATTATAAAACTTCAAGAATTCAGCGACTTGAAAAAAGACTACAAATCAACCCCTTTTATAAACAGCATGCACATTTAAGCCATGGTTATCAGCCCTTCCCAGAATTCCTTTGTGTTATATTGAATTTGGTCTACATTTTGAAATGGCTCCTATTTCTTACTTGAGTGAGCCACGATCACGAAATTTTGGAATTAGGTACAGGAAAATTCAATGTATACATTTTTGTAATCAGATTGACCCTTACATGCGTTTAAAAAAAAAAATATTGTTGATGACGTCATCATGACGTCACACAATTTTCGCCATTTAGGGCATATCTTTGAGACATACCAAAGCTGTAACAAAAATAATTTTGAAAATATCTTGTTTTGTTCGCTAGATATATTGAAAAGAATGTTACGATTTTAAAACTTCAAAAATTCAGCGACTTGAAAAAAGACTAGAAATCAACCCCTTTTATAAACAGCAAGCTCATAATAGCCATGGTTATCAGCCCGTCCCAGAATTCCTTTGTGTTATATTGAATTTGGTCTAAATTTTGAAATGGCTGTCATTTCTTACTTGAGTGAGCCACGATCATGAAATTTTGGAATTGGGTACAGGAAAATTCAATATATACATTTTTGTAATCGGATTGACCCTTACATGCGTTAACAAAAAAACACATTTTTGATGACGTCATCATGACGTCACACAATTTTCGCAATTTAGGGCATATCTTTGAGACATACCAAAGCTATAACAAAAAGAATTTTGAAAATATCTTGTTTTGTTCGCTAGATATAGTGAAAAGAATGTTACGATTATAAAACTTCAAGAATTCAGCGACTTGAAAAAAGACTACAAATCAACCCCTTTTATAAACAGCATGCACATTTAAGCCATGGTTATCAGCCCTTCCCAGAATTCCTTTGTGTTATATTGAATTTGGTCTACATTTTGAAATGGCTCCTATTTCTTACTTGAGTGAGCCACGATCACGAAATTTTGGAATTAGGTACAGGAAAATTCAATGTATACATTTTTGTAATCAGATTGACCCTTACATGCGTTTAAAAAAAAAAATATTGTTGATGACGTCATCATGACGTCACACAATTTTCGCCATTTAGGGCATATCTTTGAGACATACCAAAGCTGTAACAAAAAGAATTTTGAAAATATCTTGTTTTGTTCGCTAGATATATTGAAAAGAATGTTACGATTTTAAAACTTCAAAAATTCAGCGACTTGAAAAAAGACTAGAAATCAACCCCTTTTATAAACAGCAAGCTCATAATAGCCATGGTTATCAGCCCGTCCCAGAATTCCTTTGTGTTATATTGAATTTGGTCTAAATTTTGAAATGGCTGTCATTTCTTACTTGAGTGAGCCACGATCATGAAATTTTGGAATTGGGTACAGGAAAATTCAATATATACATTTTTGTAATCGGATTGACCCTTACATGCGTTAACAAAAAAACACATTTTTGATAACGTCATCATGACGTCACACAATTTTTCCCTTTTAAGACATATCTTTGAGACATACCAAAGCTATAACAAAAAGAATTTTGAAAATATCTTGTTTTGTTCGCTAGATATATTGAAAAGAAGGTTACGATTTATAAAATTCAAAAATTCATAAAAAATCACTTGATGACGTCATCATGACGTCACTCTACGACATACAATTTCAGTTTAGGGTCTATGTTTGAGGTAAGTTTGGTTAGGTTCTGAGGTTTTTTAAGACCTAAAGTGCCGCCGACAAAATTCGTGTACAAAGTCTATGGGATTTTGGTCAGAACTAAAAGAAGAAGAAGAAGAAGAAGAAGAAGAAGAAGAAGAAGAAGAAAAAAAAACTAGACTTCTATGTCTGTTACAAGAACAGAACATAGGGCTTTTCCGTTTTTTAAATTTTTATTCAGCATAAAAGTTGTTAAGGGTCTTGTCTTTGATGAGTTTTCTAAGATCTGAGATTATTTCATGACCCACATTTCTAACTTCAAACTCGACCTTTAAGTTCATGCTGCGTGATCCATGATGACGTTATAACGCCAGCACTTCTCAAAGCAAATTTGCAACGTGGTCTTGGCCTGTGTCAAGATTGGAGTCAATTTGATCAATGACAATATAGAATTGGAGAGTAGACCTACAATGAAATGTGAAACATTTAAAGATTCACAAAAAATCAGCCAATGATGTGATCATGACGGCACTTCGAATTTTACATGCTATGACAATACCAACTGGCCCACCAATTTTCATGACGATCGAACCTACCCTTATACGTGCTTAAAAAAAAACACATTTTTGATGACGTCATCATGACGGCACCCATTTTTCGCATTTATATGTAAGTATCTATGACCTAACGGACCTAATAAAAAGAATTTCGAAATTAGTATGTACCGTTGATGAGATATGACTTTAAAAGGTTCAAAAACTAAAAGAATACTATAAAATCGTATGATGACGTAATGATGACGTCACATCAATTTCCATCTGTAACACATGCTGGCCTATCTAGATACCACGTATCAACTTAATCGGACTTGTACTTCCATAGATATATGGCTTCGAAAAATGCCCCTTTAAGATGACGTCACGTGACATGTGATGACCATAATTGAAAGTCAAGTCAGGTTTCCCACAGAAATCTGAAAACCAAATTCCATGACCTTTCCAGGACTTTCCAAGACTAAATTTCCATGACATTTAATATTATTTTGCAGAGAAAAGTTGTTTGTTAGCTTTTGAAAATAAGTGTTAATTAATAATGCCCTCCTCCCATTACAGCCATCCGATCCACCCACTTTAATAACCAAAAAAAGATAAGATGATATAAGATGTACATAATGGCTGTGGCACTAACAGCTACCATCAGCAAAGAAGACAGAACAAAGATAGAAAGAAGAAAGATAGTAAATGGCTAAATCACATGCAGCAGACACATGGAGCTAGCACGTTAGTAGAGAGATTCACGCGAACCGGCATTGGCGACGCTATTTCCAATGCCCAATTTTCTGTCAGTGCTGCGACTGGCTTTAATTTGTTTTTATTTAGTTTTGATCATTTAATTTTCTATAATAATTGGTGTTTGTTTATTGTTACTATTTTAAATGACTCATAACATTATTTCTATATTTATAACAAATTGATCAGAAATAAATTAGGCTCAAATTTTCAATTATAAAATTAGCAATTTAGCAATAATGGTCACAACTTTTAACTGAAATTGTCCTCCAAAATGACCAAAAAATTAAATCAATACAAATCCACAATAGGGTTAACCTAACATGACTACTATTGGCCCTCATTCTATTTCTAATTCTATTTACTCTTTTCAGTAATATAATATTTAAAAGAATTATTTGTCTTAAAATCTCTGTGGTATTATAAGTTACAGCATCATCACCATACTGCACATTTCTCATCCAAGTTGATAACAGGACCCCCCCCCCCCCCCCCCTGCACACAATCATGGTGGAATAAAACTATTCAATGCGGCCACCATTAAATATCAAGATGTAGGTATGTACAGTCTGCTTTGTTTTCTTTTAAAGTTTATGTTCTTATAGTCTAAACAGATTGCATACAAACCTTTACCCTAATAATCTCCTAGGGTGTGTGAAAAATCATCTACTGAGAATTGAGGACTTTTATGGTTAAGATATCATTTACATGATTAGGTTTAATATTCAGCTACCATCTCTAATCTTGTTTTCAATTATATCATGTTTATGTGCCCACATTACATTGAGCTTACTGTATTGAGTTAAACCTACATGTATGTGGTTCATTCCATGAAGTTGGGTACATAAAGTGTGACATTTTGCCAAAAAGGGCAATGTTTAAACCCTAAAATATATATTTTCTACCTTTATCAGTTTTCCCTGATCTGGATACGTTGTTCATGCACACTTGCAATTAGTAGTTTCACAAGTCAAATACAGGATTCTTTGGATTGTTTTTCACACTCGATGAAGATATATTGTCAAAATGTGTGACATTCCTCCAAATTTGGTGTCCTGTTACACGTGAAACCAGTACCTTAAAATGTCATTATATTCTCTCTGCTTTTATTAATTTGTCTAATTGTTACTAATTTTATAAACTTATAAGTAGGTCTTATTAGGGTATAAAACTTGCGACTCTTCTAAGAAAGCTGGTAGATATAGGCTTATGGGTCATTCCGTAAATGAAAAATATATGGTGTTCGTGTTACATGTGAAACAAAAAAACATTTTCTGACATATTTCCATTGATTTGCCTTGAACATTTTATGAACTAGTTAAGGATATACATCTCTAATGAAAATATATGAAAATCAGACCTCTTCAGTAAATATGAGGCATAAAATATGAATTTTTGTGGATTTTCCATGTAACATAGACACTGGTGTCAATGTTACATGTGAAACCCATCGCTTATTTGTACCATATATCACTGTAAATTTCAATTGCAAAAGTCTGACTTCCATTTGTTCAATATTGCTGTCTGTAAGTACACAGAAGGTGGTTTATTAAAGAAAGTGTTGAATAAAGTTCTTAAGATATGGCAAAAGTTAGGTACTGCAGCTCAATTCTGTTTGATCCACTGCCATCTTCACTGACAAATGTACATGCTGTCATCAAATCTGAAATAAGGAACAATAAAAATTGTCCCCTGTGTATTTCTATATTTTATTCATGTGTTGAGTTTTTGGTTTTTATCTGGGGTTCAGGGTGAGCTGGTTGGGTTTATAATTTGTACAGATACATGCATGCCCCCAGGCCCAACTTGCAGACTAGGCTGTGTATAATAATAATAATTAACTTCTCTGAGACAAGTAGGGGCATATCTCACTCCCCGAAAACATGTATTTTAGACATCAAACTCTTCAGTTTATTCAGTTGGTGGGGGTTTGAAAGTAAAATCTCTCTTCATAATCGTGTCATCATATGGCACAACCTTTAGTTGGAGGCTTTTGTTGGGGAATTTTCACTGCTAAATAGAGGAAAACAGTTTGTGTTCACTATACATAGCCTAATTATTCTTGGCAGTGTCTGGTCAGAAATTAATGTACATGTACTACAGTGTTTATATACATGTACATGTACATATGTAAATTTCTGTCTCATTTTTTTACAAATCTTTAGGAAATAAATCTTGAAATAAGTTGTGCCACATACTTAGACAAACAGGGTTGGTTATTTCCCAAGATTTCTGTGTTTCTGACCCATGCTGGTAGGGGTATTAAAGTAAAATCTCTCCTCAGAATTTTGTAATTTTGTTAGGGAATTTTCACTACAGTGTTCACATACATGTACAGTAAATTTGTGTCTCATTTTCCACAAATATTTAGGAGATAAATCTTGAAGTAACAGGTTGTGGCACATATTTAGACAAGCAGGGTTGGTTAATTTCCAAGATTTCGCTGTATCTGACTAGCTGGTTGGGTTTATAATTTGTACAGATGTACTACATGTAGGCCCTACTTGCAGACTGGGTTGTAACTTTTCTGAGACAAGACTAGTATAGGAGCATAACTCACTCCCCAACAACAACTTTTTCAAGTTGTGTTGAAAATGTCTGTCCAACATGTCAACAAATTTATCTGCAATCATTCATGTTCAGAATTGTGTAATCACATACATTTGAGGCTTTTGTTGGAGAATTTGCACTGCTAAATAGAGGAAAAACATGTTAATTTGTTTTGACTTTAGGGCTACATGTATTATTGGCAGTGTATGGTCACAAATTTCTTTTAGTAATGTACATGTAGAGTGTTCATATATATATTTTGTACTATGTAAATTTCTATCTCATATTCCACAAATATTTAGGAGATAAATCTTTAAAAATAACACGTAGTGCCACATATTTAGACAAGCAGGGTTGGTTTATTTTCCAAGATTTCGCTGCTTCTGAACCATGCTGGTGCGGAATATTAAAGTAAAATCTCGCAATTTTCGACATGCTTACCTGAATATCTGGACCACCAAATTGAAACATGTTGCTGTCCGCTACTGAACTTCCTCCATGATTGGAGCCTCTATCGCCTTTTTAAACGTTTGGACATGATCTGCCGATATAGTAGCGTCTAAGGTCGTCTGCAGTGATCGTGTGGTTTTTCTGAATATGTATCTGAAGTCTCAACAAAAGCATCTGGTTTCACCCTTACAACGGCCTCCAAAATACTAGATACGTCACTTGAGATACAAGTAGAGTTCGAGGATTAAGGTGCAGACACTAAGGTTCAAATACGAGCCGGACGAAAAGTCGAATTTCACGTCCAACTCCAAGAGGCACCCGTTGAGCCCCGAGGCGCGCGCAGTGCCGCTGGCCGATATACGCAAATATGTATCCATGTCATGTTTAAGAATCCACTACTATAATATGCACAGCTCGTTTGTGCATGCTCCGGGTTGCACGAAAAATGTTTTTTCGGGTTTAACTTGATCGTATTCTCATTTTGAGGGGATCAGTCACTGCATGAATGACTACTCTGCATTTTGGGTGAGTGTTTGGTTGATATATTCAGGGAAACGGAAGATATCGGCGCTCCAAACAAAAACCGCTGTAAACCCAATGTAAGTCCTTCCAGCTCTAAACGGCGAATCTCGCATGTACGGATAGATTTTGTTGTTGTAGACTATGCGTGTGGAAATTTGGCATCTGCAGCGTATGTACGTACTTTGTTAGGCTTGATTCTGCATGATTAGTAAGTTAGCGAAACGTTACGCACGGTTTCGGATACCTATTTCCACAGCTACCTGTGATTAGCGACTTGAAAAAGACTATAAATCAACCCTTTTTATAAACAGCATGTACATTTAATCCATGGTTTTCTGCCCTTCCCAGAATTCCTTTGTGTTATATTGAATTTGGTCTAAATATTCAAATGGCTGTTATTTCTTACTTGAGTGAGCCACGATCATGAAATTTTGGAATTAGGGAGAGAAAAATTCAATGTATACATTTTTGTAATCGGATTGACCCTTACATGCGTTAAAAAAACAACATATTTTTGATGACGTCATCATGACGTCACACAATTTTCGCCTTTTAGGGCATATCTTTGAGACATACCAAAGCTATAACAAAAATAATTTTGAAAATATCTTGTTTTGTTCGCTAGATATATTGAAAAGAATGTTACGATTTTAAAACTTCAAAAATTCAGCGACTTGAAAAAAGACTAGAAATCAACCCCTTTTATAAACAGCAAGCTCATAATAGCCATGGTTATCAGCCCGTCCCAGAATTCCTTTGTGTTATATTGAATTTGGTCTAAATTTTGAAATGGCTGTCATTTCTTACTTGAGTGAGCCACGATCATGAAATTTTGGAATTGGGTACAGGAAAATTCAATATATACATTTTTGTAATCGGATTGACCCTTACATGCGTTAACAAAAAAACACATTTTTGATGACGTCATCATGACGTCACACAATTTTCGCAATTTAGGGCATATCTTTGAGACATACCAAAGCTATAAGAAAAAGAATTTTGAAAATATCTTGTTTTGTTCGCTAGATATATTGAAAAGAATGTTACGATTTTAATACTTCAAAAATTCAGCGACTTGAAAAAAGACTAGAAATCAACCCTTTTATAAACAGCAAGCTCATAATAGCCATGGTTATCAGCCCGTCCCAGAATTCCTTTGTGTTATATTGAATTTGGTCTAAATTTTGAAATGGCTGTCATTTCTTACTTGAGTGAGCCACGATCATGAAATTTTGGAATTGGGTACAGAAAAATACAATATATACATTTTTGTAATCGGATTGACCCTTACATGCGTTAACAAAAAAACACATTTTTGATAACGTCATCATGACGTCACACAATTTTTCCCTTTTAAGACATATCTTTGAGACATACCAAAGCTATAACAAAAAGAATTTTGAAAATATCTTGTTTTGTTCGCTAGATATATTGAAAAGAAGGTTACGATTTATAAAATTCAAAAATTCATAAAAAATCACTTGATGACGTCATCATGACGTCACTCTACGACATACAATTTCAGTTTAGGGTCTATGTTTGAGGTAAGTTTGGTTAGGTTCTGAGGTTTTTTAAGACCTAAAGTGCCGCCGACAAAATTCGTGTACAAAGTCTATGGGATTTTGGTCAGAACTAAAAGAAGAAGAAGAAGAAGAAGAAGAAGAAGACTTTTTGACTTTTCAAAAGAAACACTTTATTCCAATTGAAATACGTACAATAATTAAGGAAAATGTATACAATTAAATAATATACAAATAAAAGGATAGTAAACGGAAAATCATACAATTGTTGAATGGTTAACTAAGGAAAACCAATAATACACAAAGAGAAAGACATTACATGACAAACATTACTTTCAATAACTTATAGATAATACAAACATTTAACCAATATGTCACACAATTTTACTTTAAAGTAATTCACAAAAATTTCAAGGATGGAAAGCAGTAGAAACAAAAAAAAATTATTTATGCAAGGGAGCAAGGGAAAGGAGAAAAAGGGGGATCCTGTACGGCCGGGGAAACAGCACGATTTGGCTGACCCCGTCGAGGATCCCCGGGGGGGGGGGGCCACCAGATAACTGGGTGTGGGCCAAAATGGCCCACTCCGGCGGCTCCCCAAGGGATAGGCGAAAGAAAAAGAAGGGAGAGAAAGGGGTAGGGTCCTGGATGGACCCTGGGAGGGGGAGAGTGAACCGGGAGGGGTCAGAGAGGTGAGGAGGAAGGGGAGGGGGGGAAAAACCATGTCACAATTACAAAAATTGGGGACAAATTGTAAATGGTAGAGGGGGAACAAAAAAAAGAGAAGGGGCTTGGTCCAGCCCAAGTCCCAGTGGCAGAGCCGTAACACGTCACACCTAAAATAAGGCGAACAGCTATCCAGGACTCGGGCTAGTGACCCCACCCCCTCTCAAAAGTAGATCAAACCAATATATTTAGAAAAACCAAGTTACGTCATTTCTATTACAAACTAGAAGGGCGTTATTTACAGACCATTTATTAGAGAAGGCATGGAAATTATCGGACATTTTGTAGTAAGTCAAGTCAAAGAGAATTCTGTTTTTCAAGCGATGCTGCCAGATAGTGAGTGGGTCAACGAAACGGGATGTACGATATAGATAATATATGACATTTTTGCAGCTGATGATGAGGAAGTTAGCTAAACGAACCGCCTCCGTTGTGCGTCCCTTAGCGTGCGGAATCAGCGCCCAGTAGAGGTCGAAGTTGAGTTGGAGAGTAGGCAGTAACCGATTGAGTAGTGAGTGTAGCAGGTTGAGAGCAGGTTGTATAGCAGGACAGGTGATGAAGAGATGATGGATCGAGCCCTTCTCTCCGCACCATCCGCAGGTAGAAGAGATGTCGGGATTGAGATGGTGGAGGACAGCAAGCGAGGGCAGAAAATTGTGGAGAAGCTTAAATTGAAGATCGCCCTCTTTCTTGGAAGTAGGAAGCTGATAGATGTTCCTCCATTGAATTTTAGTGGAATAGTCGAGGAATCCCAGTTCATGCCAGTGGGAAGAGGAGAGAGTAGACAGATGATGGATCTCCTCGTTGAGAATGGCGTACAGAGTTTTGGATGGTGCGGAGAGTCCATTGTCGTAGGAGGGTAGGTTGAATAGGACTGGACAGTCTGGAAGAACGGAGATGTGTTGAAGATCAGAAGACGGTAGGATGCATCCTTCCTCGGAGAAAAGCTTAGGAAATTGAAGGATGAGCGAAGAGCGGAGATGTTTAATGTCCAGATTTAGCAGGCGTAGAGAGGGAGGTCGGAGTCCTCGGAAAGAAGTGATGAAGGTAAGGGCTTCGATCCATAGGCCGGTGTTGAGATCCAGAAGATGGCGGACGAGACTGAGTCCACACGCCGCGAGACGCACGGGAAACGGTCCCCCACCATCAGCTGCACTACTCAAAAGAGGGCAGTTTAAGGGCAAATTGTAGACATGGTTAAGAGAATCAGGTTGTGTTTCGATTCGAGCTCCGGACGCCGTCCAAGCACGCAAGAGTTCGCTATGAAAAACGGGGATACTAGTATAGAATTTCGGGTCGGTGTCAAGATGAAAGAGATTAAAAGCAAAGCCGAGTTTTTGGTATTGTTTGAAAAAGTGGCCGATTAGAAAGAAGGCGGGATGGGAATGGAGACTAAGAAATCGTTGGACTGTGGTAAGTCTAAAAGTGAACATGCGTGCTTGGAGGCATACAAGACCCAGTCCTCCCTTGTCGGGATGTTTATATAAAGTCACTTTTGTGAGGTAGTGTCTCTTGTTGGACCAGACGAAGTCGACAAGGGCATTCTGGAGTTCACTTAGGACATTAGCTGGAGGGGAGAGAACGGCCAGAGAATGAAAAATTTTGGAGGCAGCAAGTTGATTTGCGATGATAATTTTGCCTTTGAAGGAGAGGGCGTAAAAAAGACGGGACCAGGAGGAGAGAGTTTTGTTTAGTTTACTTTTGCATTTTTCCCAATTTTGTTGGTCATATTTGTTTGAGTTTCCTAAGTGAACTCCGAGGAAGGAGAGACCTTCACTATTCCATGAAAAATGTAAGGGTTTGTCGCTTCGTCCGGTCCAAGAACCGGCCCAGAGACCCTGGGACTTCTGAGTGTTTAGACATGCAGCAGAGGATCTTGCGAAGAGGCCATAGGCCTCTTCGACTGCTACAAAGCCCGGATCGGAGGTGACAAATACGGAAATGTCGTCTGCGTACGCCGACACAGCGCACGAAAAATCCGTATTAGGAATAGAAAAGGCCTGATCGGCAAGTTTCTTTCTGAGAGTAATTAAGAAGGGTTCAATAGCAATTGAATAGAGCAGCCCCGAGAGCGGGCATCCCTGACGTATCCCCTTCTCAAATGAGAAGGGGGCCGTCAGGGTGCCACACACTTTGACGAGGCTCTCGGCGCCGCCGTACAAAATTTGGAGATAGGAAATGAATTTGTTTCCAAAGCCCATGGCTCCCAAGGTGTCGAACAGATAGCCGTGATCAACGTTGTCGAAAGCTTTCTTTTGATCCAAGTTGATCACGGCAAGGGGGGTATCATTAAAATTAGAATAAGAAATGATATCACGGATTAGGTTGATGTTATCGTGGATTGAACGACCGGGGACACAGTAACTTTGATCTTCGCCAACGACGCTGCCAATGCACTGTCTCAGCCTGTTTGCAAGCAACTTGGCAAAGATTTTATAGTCGGTGTTAAGAAGGGAGACCGGCCGCCAATTGCCAATGTTAGCCAGGTCCCCCTTTTTGGGAAGCAGAGTTATTACTGCTTTCCGTAGAGAGTAGGGTAGAGAACCAGATTGAACTGAAGATTCAAGAACTGAAAAGAAGTCGTTTTTAAGGACGGACCAGAAAGACAGGAAAAATTCTGAAGTGAGGCCGTCCAGGCCGGGTGTTTTATCTTTGCCAAGCTGCTTGACAGCGAGCTCGAGTTCCTCAATAGACAGAGGACAATCAAGGTCCTCTGAATCTTCGGAGTCGAGCTCGCTGACATCTTGTAACAACAGGTTGAGGGCGCTCTTGTCAGTGGGGACTCGGCTATAAAGATTTTTGTAAAAGTCGCGAATGTGCGTTTTAATTTCAGAGGGATTCTGGGAGATAGTTCCAGAAGGCAAGCGAATATGGGAGATGTGTTTAGATTGAGAATTAGATTTTTCCAGATTAAAGAAGTAAGTAGAGCACGAGTCAGTTTCGTTAAGATGTTTAAAACGAGATCTGACAAGAGCGCCCTGTGCTTCAATTTTAAGGAGGTGATTTAAATGGTTTCTCTGCTCGGCTAAAGTTTCCCGAGTTTGGGGTGTTAAGTCTGGCGCAGACTGAATCTCATCAATTTTGCGGTTTATATCTAAGAATGCGTGGCGTTTTTCTTTAGCTAATTTAGAGCCGTACATTTGGCTAAGAGATTTAATGTGCAACTTTCCGAAATCCCACCAAGCGGCGAGATTTGGAAAGTTGCACTTGTCCTCTCTCCATTGTATCCAGAATTGAATAATAATATCGCGGTAGTTGTTATCTCCGAGGAGCGAGTTGTTGAAATGCCAATAGGCACTGCTCCTCGGAGTATGCGAAGGGATTTTAATTGTTAAGGTGACTGCACAGTGGTCTGAAAGGGAGCACGGAAGAATGGAGCAGGAGTGAATGGAAGGAAAAATACTAGGTGACACATAAAAGCGATCCAACCTGGCTTTGGAAACCCCGCATAGTTTAGCGGGATTATTCCTCAGCCAGGTGAAGTTTTGGTCCAGGGGATTCAGTCTGCGCCAGGCGTCACACAGAGACAATGCATTGACAGCGTCCCTGAGAGCCATGGCAACTTTGGGTCTGTGCTCGATCGGCATACACAGACGATCAATAGCCGGGTTTTCGGTACAATTAAAGTCACCTCCGATCACAATGACACCGTCACCGCAGCCGGAACAGTGGTCCAGTAATTGATTGATAGCAAGTAAAGCGTTTTTATCGAACTGAGGGATGAGGGTATTATAAATATGATAAATGATATTATTGAATTTAATTTTGGAATATATAATATGTCCATCGTAGATGGTACATGAGGAAATAATATCAATATTATTGTTGTTTTTAACAAGAATGGTAACTCCCGAGCCTTTGGGCCCGGGAGAGCAAAAAGGGGTGTAGGACCACATGTTCCAGCAAGGGCTGTTTTCGTTTAAAATATAGGTTTCTTGTAAACAAACTAGGTCGGGGTTAGAGGCAATTTGATCAATGTATATTTGAAAAGAAGTGTTTTGGATAGGTGCGGAACAGCCCCCGGTGTTGAGAGTCAGCAGTGACAGTGTCATTGCTAGGATGGGCACAAATCTACATAACTCCATAATGAAAAAAATTATTATTTATCCAATGTATTGAGAAGTTTGGAAATCCTCTGCTGCATGCGTTTTTGCAGAAGGGGGTGGTTGCGTAGGGGTTTGAGTTGTCTAACCAGCCCAGGAATGTTTGCCGTGAATTTTCTGGCAATCTGGGCTGGCTTCTTTCTAGCTTTAACCGAAGACAGGAAATCAATGAGTTCGGATTGAGATAGTGGGCCTTTGGTTAGTGGGAAGACTTTAGACGGAAGGTCTTCGTCCGTCTGTGTGTCCTCCCAGTTCACGGAGTCGGTGTCGGCCTCGCCCGCGGTGGACGCCGGAGTCGAGGGCATGGGTGTTTGGGAACCACCGAGGGGGGTGGGTGGGATGGAGGACTGGGAGTTGAGGGCTTGGGAGAGGGTGGGAGAGGCTGTCGACATGGGGCTCGGTTGTTTCCTGGCCAGTTTTCTGCGAGGAGAGGGTGAATGAAGGGGAATGAGTTTGGAGGAGTCATTCACAGGAGTGGGGGAAACCTGTTTGCGTTTAGCAACAACGTCCGAGAAGGATCTGGAGGGGGGAGGGGGGGAGCCCCATATCGGCAGCACTTCGGGGGAATTGGAGGGAGGATTGGTAGGAGGAGCCCGGACTCCGCCCCCGCCAGGGGTGCGCGCTGCATCCGCAGCGAGCGTGCTCGGGCCGGCCGAGTCCGACGCGCGGGGCGAGCCGGACGAATAACGGCCGTAGCCCCATGATGGCCGAGGACCAGCATAGCTCTCGGGGGGCGCGCACGCTGCGGCCCAGGGCCGGGACCCCTCAGGGACCCCGCCCGTGGGTGGGGGTGGCGCGGCGGTCGGAACTTCCGACCGACGCGCCGACCCCGCAGGCGCAGGGGAGGCGGGGCCGGGCGGGTCGGATTTGGATCGTTTGGGTGGGTGTTTGGGGTCGGATTTGGAATTAGGTTTGACGAAGACGGGTGGGGGGTTGAGGGGGTTGGTGTCGCCATTGGCACCGTCGTCCCCGCGGGCGGGGTTCTGCTTCTTGCAGGCTCTGCTTATGTGGCCGAATTCGCCGCAATTGAAGCAGCGCACCGACTCCGTGGATAGAAAGACCCGATAATTAGTGCCAGAGAAATTAAAATTGATGTGATCGGGAGGGGTGACATTGGGGTTGAGAAGAATTTGGACCTGTCTTCGGAAGCTCATTATGTGTGTGAGATTTTTACTCTTTAGTCCCAGGGGAATGGGCCGAATCTGCGACACCACCTTACAGAAAGACGACAGGTTGGCCGCAATGACTCCGTTCGGAATTTCAGGGTAGACATTAGAAAGTGTTAGACGGGTAGTAGGACGGACAAGAGGGGTCAGCTCGAGAAAGGAGCCGTCGTACGCTAGTTCTTGTTGTTGAACTGCATCGACGACCGCCTCTCTCGAGCTGAGATAGATGGCAATTCGGCCATTGGAAATCCGAGAAGCTGAGAGTATGTCGTTGGGGTTAAGGTTTTTGGTTATAGCGGCCATGTAGGATTGAACGGAGACATTGTCAGCCGCCTTGAATGAAATGCCATTGTTGCGGGTAACATTCCTGAAAGGCTCATTGCCCTCAACAATGGGCTTAGTAGGCCCAGCCGAGGGCACGCTCGGGCCAGCCGAGGGCACGCCCGGCTGAGCCCTTACAGGTGGTTTCGCTTGACTGGTCATGGAGACCAGCCACAGCTAGAAAACCAACGAAATGAAATGCAAAATGAACGTAAATTTACTCTAAAATGATAACACCCGACAGAAGGAGGACGGTCTAGTTAGACCTATAAAGAAAACCGAATATAACAGTATAAAACCTAGGACCATACAAGGTCTAACAAGCTAAATATTCTTACTTTTTCCGGAGCTCGAGAAAAACACGACCTGACTGAAGAAGAAGAAGAAGAAGAAGAAGAAGAAGAAGAAACTAGACATCTTGCGTCTCTTGCAAACAGACGCAGGGCTTTTCCGTTTTTCTGTTATATTAAGCACAAAGCTCCATCACTTCTATGTCTTTTGCTACTTCAAACTTGACCTTTAAGCGTGACGCCATCCTGACTTCTTTCTTGGTCATGTAATTTCCATTATAGGATATATATGACAAACTTGTTTAAGACCTTAGGCTGTTATGTGGCGCAAGTCCCGGTTAGAAATTACATAAAAAATTAAAAAAACCTAACAATCAACATAAAATCGTAGGATAGCGTCTTCATGACGTCACATATTCGGAACGTGGTCTTGGCTTGTGTCAAGATTGCAGTCAATCTGATCAATGACAGTTTAAAAAAATTGAAAAAAATAAAAAATTCCTACAAAATCAGCCAATCACGTCACTTCAGATTTTACAAATTTTCATAACGATCCACTTACTCTCATGTGTTTTTTAAAAGGGCATTTTGATGACGTCAGGATGATGTTACACATTTTAACATACATAACTCTGACCTAATGAATTGATTACAAAAAGGAATTTCGAATTTATTATATTCTGTTAATGAGATATGGCTTAAAATTTCAAAACCTTAAAAAAAATATACAAATAATTTGATGGTCATCATGACTAAAAAATTAACAGAAAATCAGCCGATGACGTCATCATGACGTCACCTCGGATTTTACATGCTAGTATCACTATCTACTTACCCACCAATTTTTATGACGCTCGGACCAACCCTTATATGTGTTTCAAAAAGCCTATTTTTGATGACGTAATGATGACGTCACACAATTTTCACATTTATGTAAAGGAATATAGGAGCTAACAAAGCTATTACAAAAAGAATTTTGAATGTAGCATGTTCTGTTGGTGAGATATGGCTTTAAGAAACTTTGAAGTTCAAAAACTTAAAAATTACTATAAAATCGTATGATGACGTCATCATGACGTCATGTCAATTTTCATCTATAAACCTGCTGGCCTACTTAGATATTACATTTCAACTTAATCGAGCTTGTACTTTTGTAGATATGGCTTCAAAAACTGCCCCTTTAAGATGACGTCACGTGACATGTGATGACATCATGATAATGTCATGTCAATTTTCAGCTATAAACCTACTGGGCTACCTAGATATTACTTTTCAACTTAATCGAACTTGTAATTTTGTATATATATGGTTTCAAAAACTGCCCCTTTAAGATGACGTCACGTGACATGTGATGACGTCATCATAACGTCAATTCAATTTTTATCTATAAACCTACTGGGCTACCTAGATATTACTTTTGAACTTAATCGGAATTGTGCTTTTGTAGACATATGGCTTCAAAAACTGCCCCTTTAAGATGACGTCACGTGACATGTGATGACATCAATTATGATAATGTCATGTCAATTTTCAGCTATAAACCTACTGGGCTACCTAGATATTACTTTTCAACTTAATCGAATTTGTACTTTTGTAGATATATGGCTTCAAAAACTGCCCCTTTAAGATGACGTCACGTGGCATGTCATGACGTCATCAAGAGGTAAAAGTTCGGCACACATTGTGAGCAGTTAGTCTAAGTGTCTGCCAAGTTTAAAAGTACCCAAAGTGCCGGTAAGAAAGAAAACGTGTACAAATGCTATAGGCAATAATCTAGCGAGTGCCCCTTTAAGATGACACCACGTGACATGTTATGACTTGATCATAACGTCATGTCAATTTTCATCTATAACACCAGGTGGCATACCTTACGTTCCAACTGAATCGGACTTGTACTTTTGTAGATATATGGCTTCGAAAAATGCCCCTTTAAGATGACGTCACGTGACATGTGATGACGTCATCAGGACGTAAAAGTTCGGCACACATTGTGAGCAGTTGGGGTAAGTGTCTGCCAAGTTTAAAAGTAGCCAATGTGGCCGGTAAGAAAGTAAACGTTTACAAATGCTATGGGCAATATTCTATCGACTTGAAAAAAGAATTTTTTTATGACGTCATCATGACGTCACACAATTTTCGCTTTTTAGGGCATATCTTTGAGACATACCAAAGCTATAACAAAAAGAATTTTGAAAATATCTTGTTTTGTTCGCTAGATATAGTGAAAAGAATGTTACGATTATAA
The DNA here is from genome assembly GCA_037893225.1 of Hippasteria phrygiana. Lineage (NCBI taxonomy): Eukaryota > Metazoa > Echinodermata > Asteroidea > Valvatida > Goniasteridae > Hippasteria > Hippasteria phrygiana. The sequence continues at coordinate 1,847,037 of JAZGUH010000184.1, forward strand.
AACTTCAAGAATTCAGCGACTTGAAAAAAGACTACAAATCAACCCCTTTTATAAACAGCATGCACATTTAAGCCATGGTTATCAGCCCTTCCCAGAATTCCTTTGTGTTATATTGAATTTGGTCTACATTTTGAAATGGCTCCTATTTCTTACTTGAGTGAGCCACGATCACGAAATTTTGGAATTAGGTACAGGAAAATTCAATGTATACATTTTTGTAATCAGATTGACCCTTACATGCGTTTAAAAAAATAAATATTGTTGATGACGTCATCATGACGTCACACAATTTTCGCCATTTAGGGCATATCTTTGAGACATACCAAAGCTGTAACAAAAATAATTTTGAAAATATCTTGTTTTGTTCGCTAGATATATTGAAAAGAATGTTACGATTTTAAAACTTCAAAAATTCAGCGACTTGAAAAAAGACAAGAAATCAACCCCTTTTATAAACAGCAAGCTCATAATAGCCATGGTTATCAGCCCGTCCCAGAATTCCTTTGTGTTATATTGAATTTGGTCTAAATTTTGAAATGGCTGTCATTTCTTACTTGAGTGAGCCACGATCATGAAATTTTGGAATTGGGTACAGAAAAATACAATGTATACATTTTTGTAATCGGATTGACCCTTACATGCGTTAAAAAAACAACATATTTTTGATGACGTCATCATGACGTCACACAATTTTCGCTTTTTAGGGCATATCTTTGAGACATACCAAAGCTATAACAAAAAGAATTTTGAAAATATCTTGTTTTGTTCGCTAGATATATTGAAAAGAATGTTACGATTTTAATACTTCAAAAATTCAGCGACTTGAAAAAAGACTAGAAATCAACCCCTTTTATAAACAGCAAGCTCATAATAGCCATGGTTATCAGCCCGTCCCAGAATTCCTTTGTGTTATATTGAATTTGGTCTAAATTTTGAAATGGCTGTCATTTCTTACTTGAGTGAGCCACGATCATGAAATTTTGGAATTGGGTACAGAAAAATACAATGTATACATTTTTGTAATCAGATTGACCCTTACATGCGTTTAAAAAAAAAAATATTGTTGATGACGTCATCATGACGTCACACAATTTTCGCCATTTAGGGCATATCTTTGAGACATACCAAAGCTGTAACAAAAATAATTTTGAAAATATCTTGTTTTGTTCGCTAGATATATTGAAAAGAATGTTACGATTTTAAAACTTCAAAAATTCAGCGACTTGAAAAAAGACTAGAAATCAACCCTTTTATAAACAGTAAGCTCATAATAGCCATGGTTATCAGCCCGTCCCAGAATTCCTTTGTGTTATATTGAATTTGGTCTAAATTTTGAAATGGCTGTCATTTCTTACTTGAGTGAGCCACGATCATGAAATTTTGGAATTGGGTACAGAAAAATACAATGTATACATTTTTGTAATCAGATTGACCCTTACATGCGTTTAAAAAAAAAAATATTGTTGATGACGTCACCATGACGTCACACAATTTTCGCCATTTAGGGCATATCTTTGAGACATACCAAAGCTGTAACAAAAATAATTTTGAAAATATCTTGTTTTGTTCGCTAGATATATTGAAAAGAATGTTACGATTTTAAAACTTCAAAAATTCAGCGACTTGAAAAAAGACTAGAAATCAACCCCTTTTATAAACAGCAAGCTCATAATAGCCATGGTTATCAGCCCGTCCCAGAATTCCTTTGTGTTATATTGAATTTGGTCTAAATTTTGAAATGGCTGTCATTTCTTACTTGAGTGAGCCACGATCATGAAATTTTGGAATTGGGTACAGAAAAATACAATGTATACATTTTTGTAATCAGATTGACCCTTACATGCGTTTAAAAAAAAAAATATTGTTGATGACGTCACCATGACGTCACACAATTTTCGCCATTTAGGGCATATCTTTGAGACATACCAAAGCTGTAACAAAAATAATTTTGAAAATATCTTGTTTTGTTCGCTAGATATATTGAAAAGAATGTTACGATTTTAAAACTTCAAAAATTCAGCGACTTGAAAAAAGACTAGAAATCAACCCCTTTTATAAACAGCAAGCTCATAATAGCCATGGTTATCAGCCCGTCCCAGAATTCCTTTGTGTTATATTGAATTTGGTCTAAATTTTGAAATGGCTGTCATTTCTTACTTGAGTGAGCCACGATCATGAAATTTTGGAATTGGGTACAGGAAAATTCAATATATACATTTTTGTAATCGGATTGACCCTTACATGCGTTAACAAAAAAACACATTTTTGATGACGTCATCATGACGTCACACAATTTTCGCTTTTTAGGGCATATCTTTGAGACATACCAAAGCTATAACAAAAAGAATTTTGAAAATATCTTGTTTTGTTCGCTAGATATATTGAAAAGAATGTTACGATTTTAATACTTCAAAAATTCAGCGACTTGAAAAAAGACTAGAAATCAACCCCTTTTATAAACAGCAAGCTCATAATAGCCATGGTTATCAGCCCGTCCCAGAATTCCTTTGTGTTATATTGAATTTGGTCTAAATTTTGAAATGGCTGTCATTTCTTACTTGAGTGAGCCACGATCATGAAATTTTGGAATTGGGTACAGAAAAATACAATGTATACATTTTTGTAATCAGATTGACCCTTACATGCGTTTAAAAAAAAAAATATTGTTGATGACGTCATCATGACGTCACACAATTTTCGCCATTTAGGGCATATCTTTGAGACATACCAAAGCTGTAACAAAAATAATTTTGAAAATATCTTGTTTTGTTCGCTAGATATATTGAAAAGAATGTTACGATTTTAAAACTTCAAAAATTCAGCGACTTGAAAAAAGACTAGAAATCAACCCTTTTATAAACAGTAAGCTCATAATAGCCATGGTTATCAGCCCGTCCCAGAATTCCTTTGTGTTATATTGAATTTGGTCTAAATTTTGAAATGGCTGTCATTTCTTACTTGAGTGAGCCACGATCATGAAATTTTGGAATTGGGTACAGAAAAATACAATGTATACATTTTTGTAATCAGATTGACCCTTACATGCGTTTAAAAAAAAAAATATTGTTGATGACGTCACCATGACGTCACACAATTTTCGCCATTTAGGGCATATCTTTGAGACATACCAAAGCTGTAACAAAAATAATTTTGAAAATATCTTGTTTTGTTCGCTAGATATATTGAAAAGAATGTTACGATTTTAAAACTTCAAAAATTCAGCGACTTGAAAAAAGACTAGAAATCAACCCCTTTTATAAACAGCAAGCTCATAATAGCCATGGTTATCAGCCCGTCCCAGAATTCCTTTGTGTTATATTGAATTTGGTCTAAATTTTGAAATGGCTGTCATTTCTTACTTGAGTGAGCCACGATCATGAAATTTTGGAATTGGGTACAGGAAAATTCAATATATACATTTTTGTAATCGGATTGACCCTTACATGCGTTAACAAAAAAACACATTTTTGATGACGTCATCATGACGTCACACAATTTTCGCAATTTAGGGCATATCTTTGAGACATACCAAAGCTATAAGAAAAAGAATTTTGAAAATATCTTGTTTTGTTCGCTAGATATATTTAAAAGAATGTTACGATTTTAAAAATTCAAAAATTCATAAAAAATCACGTGATGACGTCATCACGACGTCACTCTACGACATACAATTTCAGCATAGGGTCTATGTTTGATGTAAGTTTGGTTAGGTTCTGAGGTTTTTTAAAACCTAAAGTGCCGCCGACAAAATTCGTGTACAAAGTCTATGGGATTTGGGATAGAACTAAAATAGGAAAAAAAAAAAGGAAAAAAAAAAAAAAAAAAAAAAATCAGAACAAAAACAAAGCCTTTTCCGACTGGTTGTCGGAAAAGCCAAAAAAAAAAAAATCAGAACAAAAACAAAGCCTTTTCCGAAGGATTTCGGAAAAGCCAAAAAAATCAGAACAAAAACAAAGCCTTTTCCGAAGGATTTCGGAAAAGCCAATTAAAAAATTAAAAGAATTTAAAAAAATACGATAAATTAAATTGAATTTTCAATTCACAAGTTGGACCTCGAGGTGATAAGGGCAGGGTTTCCCAACAGAAATAGGACACATTAAATTTAAGTTTCGATATAGAAGTTGCACCTCGAGGTGATGAGGCCAGGGTTCCCCGAAAGAATTCCGATAAATGAAATAGAAGTTTCGATTCACAGGTTGGACCTCGAGGTGATAGTGTCAGGATTCCTCAAAAGAAGTATGATGCATTAAATTTAAGTTTCCATTCTGAGGTAGGACCTTGATGCTACAAAGGAGGGGTCCCCCAAAAGGAATATGATAAATTAAATTGAATTTTCGATTCAAAAGTTGGACGTCGAGGTGATAAGGGCGGGGTTCCCCTCAAGAAATCTGGTAAATTGAATGTTAGTTTTGATTCAGAGGTTGGACCTCGAGGTGATAAGGACAGGGTTCCCCGAAAGAAGTCTAAAGTTTCGATTCAGAGGTTGGACCTCAAGGTGATAGAGGCAGGGTCCCCCAAAAGGAATATGATAAATTAAATTGAATTTTCGATTCAAAAGTTGGACGTCGAGGTGATAAGGGCGGGGTTCCCCTCAAGAAATCTGGTAAATTGAATGGTAGTTTTGATTCAGAGGTTGGACCTCGAGGTGATAAGGACAGGGTTCCCCGAAAGAAGTATAAAAAGTTAGATTTCAGTTTCGATTCAGAGGTTGGACCTAAGGTTGGACCTCGAGGCGATAGGGGCAGGGTTCCCCGAAAGATATCTGATAAATTGGATTTAAGTTTCGATTCAGAGGTTGGACCTCGAGGTGATAAGGGCAGGGTTCCCTGGTAGTAATCTGATAAATTAAATCGAAGTTTTGATTCAGAGGTTGAACTTCGAGGTGATAAGGGCGGGGTTCCCCGAAAGAGATCTGACAGATTGAATTTAGGTTCCGATTCAGAGGTTGTACCTTGAGGAAATATGGGGCAGGGTTCCCGAAAGAAATCTGATCAATTAAATTTAAGTTATAATTGAGAGGTTGGATCTTAATGCGTTAAGGAGCAGGGTTTCCCGAAAGAAATCCGATTAATTACATTTACGTTTCGATTCCGATATTAGGCCTTGAGGTGATAAGGGCAGGATTCCCTGAAAGAAATCTGATAAATTAAATGTAGGTTTCGATTCAGGGGTTGGCCCTTGAGATAAGGGGCAGGGTTCCACAAAAGAAATCTGATACCGGTAAATTAAAGTTTCGATTCAGAGGTTAGACTTTAAGGTGATAAGGGGCAGGGTTCCCCGAAGGAAATCTGATGAATTATTTAAATCTGAGGACGAACCTCCAGGATATTCATTTCAAATTAGACATACAAGGGCTAAAAGAACGTAAATTTAAAGCCGAGGCGGGTCCTTGGGGCATGCTGGGGTAGGAAACCACGAAAATTTGATTAAAGTTCTGGATCCGAATTAAGTTGCCAAGATAGCATGATTCCGGGTTTGGACCTAGAGGCGCCAAGGGGACGAAACCCTGTGTTTGACTTTAAAGTTTATAAAATTTGGGCCCGAGGTCGGACCTCAAAGTACGCTTGGGCATTGCCCAGAAAGGAATATGGTACAGAGAAAAAAATCTCCAAAGTCAAAATTTTCACCGACACAACATTAGGGGAAAGTTACGAGAAGTGTAAATGAATTTCTCAGGCTAAGTTTACAAAAAGAAAAAAGAGAAAAAGTTAAGGGAGTAGCAATAACGGTGATACTAATATTAGCAATGCTAAATGGATATCATTCTGTGCCTTAAAGTAGAGAATGATTTCGGTTAGCGAAATCGTACCGCTGACATAATGCACCAATGGAAACCAGAGAAATAGCATTTTAAGGGATACATGTATTTTGTATTGATGTGGGACCTCTAGGCTCAAAAGGGCACACTGCAGGGGCAGTGTTTAGCAATTGAACACTTTTCTATACACTTTCTTGCTGTCGGTCTGTGGGCACGTTTGCGTGGCAAACATGTTTGGCGTATTGACGAGTGTTTAGACACTTTGTCTTGCTTGTGAGCGTGTTTGCGGACGGATGGCGGGATTGTATTTGGTTGCTGAACGCAGTTTTTAGGGCGCAGGGTCCCGAGCAAACTTTCATGAGGCCTCTCTTGATCAGAGGTTAGCCCACAATCGTGATAGAAAATATATGAAAGTTGGGGCATATCAATGGTATGAGTGGTATTATTGATGTAAGGAAGAACAAGGTTCCATAAACAAATACAGGTACCTATAGTTGAAGCATGTACATGTATAGCACTGATAAGGTAACTAATTTAAAATAAATGTATGGCATCAAAATATCGCCATATCGTCCTTATGGTTGCAAGCAAGATTTCGAGGTCCTTTGGGGCGGGTAAACAAGTAAATAAAATAAGAGATGGAAAAGAAGAATGGGGCAGCCCCCCCCCCCCCCTTGGGGTCATTTGAGGTCGGATATAGACAGATCCGGTACAGATACATGCATGCTGGGTGTTTCCTCGGCTGATTCCTGTGTGTTGAACCATTGTCAAATATAGGGTTTCAATACATTACTGTTGAATATTTTTGGATGCTTTTCACATAATGTAGCCAGCAAGGCAAATTTGTAAGGTGCAGCAGATGCGCGTGTTAAGCGCTGCGCATTCGTTTGATAGGCCTTTTTCACGGGTCGGTCATCTTAGAGCAAGTTCGATCAAGGACTATAGTTAACCATAGTTCGACTAACCCTGATCGAACGCACGCTAGTCGACGATGGTTGGACTAGTCTAGTGAACGATTCGCGACCAGCCTACTGAGGTTGGTCGCATCGCTGGTTACCAATAGCCGTTTTAATAGCACAGTGCAGAGAGGACCAGTTATCAGAAACATTGCGAAAAAAACGTAAATATTCAGCAGCAGTGAACGATCGTTTTTTGTTACTTTGTCTTTCTTTTAACATGTTAAAATAATGCACACGTTACCACTTGTGACATTGTTGATATACTGAGCAAATATCGTCCGTGTCGCTTTCATCTATGAACTCGTCAAAAACGTAAACAGAACTGGCCACCGCCATTTTCTCATGGTCGCGTTGACATGACAATAGTTCGACTAGAGTCGTTCGCACTTCAACTTAAGTGCTCATGCGCGACGTACGTCACGAACCAACCACTAGTTAACCATTGGTCCCTGATCGAACTTGCTCTTAATTTGCAAGCAAGGTAAAAATCTTAATTTTTTAGAACTTGCAAAAGCAATAAACAATGAAATAAAGCTAATTACAAATTAGTACCAGTCTGCTCTGATGAATAATTTAGAATTTGCGTTTAAGTAATACGCTAATGATATAAGCAAAAAACAACAACAACAACACAAAAAGGGGGAAAAAATGAAAGTGAGGCTCTGAACGCATAAATAGTCTGGCACCATCCAATTGATTTTGTCGCAGCGACTATGTCGCGCGGCAATTTCCGCACACGCGGGTGTGTAACGAACATATGCGCAGTGTATTGCACGTTTTTTGAAATTGTTAGCGGGTTGAGCGGGTTGAGTTGAATTGAATCCCACGACTTTGTCGCGAACATAAAACGCGCTCATTGATTTGTGCGCGTATATAATTATGCGCGACATTATTGCTCGACAAAATTGCGTATTATACAAATACAGCATGGTTTGAGGGGAAGTAGTGGGAATTACTGGTCCCGAGGTGTAGGTCAGCTCGACTACCTCCCGACGCGAAGCGGAGGGAGGTAGTCGAGCTGACTACACCTCATAAATATGACGGAAATGACGGAAATCAATCACGGTAATCTTACGTTACTCGTAGACGTCATTGTTGTTTTTGAGCTCAGCTGCAGAGTAGTTCCGTGTGTCATGGCAACAGGGTTGAAAAAGTCTGGTGCCAACACTCTTTAATGTGCCTTTACTGCAGTATTTACAAGGACTACAAACAACAGACTGGTTCCGTAAAGATTACATGCCATAGACTACATGTTTACGAGGCGGGTTCCTGAGGGAATTTTTGGTGCTACCAGAAAAAAATACCGCACGGCAGCGAGCTGGATACTTACCGCGATGACGTCACCTGGCAGCGTATCATTTTTACTTTCCGGACGCGCGGCGGAATCGGCCAATGACGTGCTCCAATTTGCTCATGAATATTTATGAGGTGTAGTAAGTGTTAATAACATCAGGGAGCACAATCAAATGTCTTCATCGTGAATGAAGTCTATTGAGGTTGGGCAGGCAGTAAACAACATGGTTCTTGTTATCCACTGTGAGTTGCATATTCGGCGTTTGTTGTTTATATAATGATACAGGCGAAATAAGCTTTGGAGGTCCACAAACCAAGGCGTCTGGAACTTATGAAAGCTTGTACAGAAACCGGGTAATACGATCGCAATGTAGCATATTGTAGCGTTTGGACCGGCTAGCAACGGAGGGCGCTCTACACCTTCCACGGTGCGAACTGGAGCCCCTGTCAAGTTGACTGGCTAACAACAGAGGGCGCTCTACATCGTTCATCGTGCGAACTAAAGAACCCTGGAAAACAGACTGGTCAACCCGGCTCGGTAGCCATCTTGTTGTTGTTGCTATAATATAGCGTCAGTCAGTCACATGTTGGAGCTTGCTATGCAAAGAAGTGTGTTTTGTTCTGTACCGTAAATTGTGAATAAAGCGAGGTTCTAACAGAAATATAATTGCCTGAGTTGTCACTGATTGTGTTCCGATCAAAGCCCAATCGACATGCTACACTGGCGGGAGCAAAGGAGTGGGAATTTGTTCTGTGCCGTAAATTGTGAATAAAGCGAGGTTCTAACAGAAATATAATTGCCTGAGTTGTCACTGATTGTGTTCCGATCAAAGCCCAACCGACACGCTACAATATGTCAATACTCAGGAAGTACGTTGAATAATTCACACCACTTTCCGCCGATCGCGGAGTGTACAAAACACGCAGAGTCTAATAATGGTGCAGGTTATCGCCCTATAGCCTAGTTGATAACGGGTGAGAATTCCGACAAGCGTTTGGGATTTGCTCGCAAACGTTTAGGTTTGAGCGTCCCTCCTGCCGTCCCTAAGCCCGGGGTGATGGGGCCACATGGCTAGGCCGCATTCCCAGTCCCAGGCGGCAGGGGTTCCCACCTAGATGAAATCCTCGGCAGAACCAACATGGTTTGGGGTTTTCCCAGTTTATGTTCGGTTAAGCAGACTGGTGCTTGTTTCCGCTGCCAAAGGAGGGGACAAATGGCCCGTGACTGCAAGAAAATTATAAAGGGAAGTCAGCGGGCGAGACGAGGCGAGATAGTGGCGATTGATGAGAATAACTCCCTCAAGATAAATCAAATAATAAATTCTGGCGGGTCCGGGCTATCCTTTTGACGATAGTGCCGGGTGCTGGTACACTGTTAAAAAAAAATTATCTGTTATTTCACAAAAAATATCTTGTGCTGTGTGTATGTACAGAGAACGGTTCGTATTTTTACAATGAAATTGTACATTCACAGAGGCATTTTGTGTACTAACAAAATATTCTGTGCTATTACAGGTTATTAGACTTTTCTGCGAATCTACATATCGGTTTCTAATTTTACAAACTTGGCACATTGTAAATACTGTGCAATCCTACATACTCCTACATTACTACGGTGTACATGTACATGTGCCCATATAACATAGCGAGCCATTATGAAGTCATGGTTCCCATCAACCGTTTCGATTTTGTTAATATAAACGGGGATGTACTTATGACATTATTTAATAATGTTTGCACAAAAGTAATTTTGTACATGAATTGCTTGACAAATTTATGATCCAGAAAATGTGTTTTTGGACTAAAAAACAGCAATTGTACATGACTTTGGGCTCACAAATTTCTTCAATTGTGATTGGTCAGCTGCCGCATAATGAGATTCATATAGGATAACAGAAGATTCTATGTGAATGAACAGGTCAACAAAGGAGCATTGTATAATTACAGAAATTCTTTGTACATATACAATTTCAAATTGCGCAGTTGTTGATATACAAGGAAAATGTTTGTGACAGAGTTTCTATGTGGTTATACGGAAGTAAACTCTGTAAATCGTTGTACCACAAAACATTTGTAACAGTGTACCAGTTGATGGGTGAAGCAATTATATAGTCTGGTAGTGTATATCCTTGGATATTTGAGTTTTACCAGAATATACCATACATCAATACAATTATTTATGAACGCAATAGGCATTTTGTTTGGCATTGAGAGGCATAAGAATAAATATTCGAATGCAGTAATATTGGTGTACAGGGAATTTCTTGTTTCCCCCTCCCCATAAAAAAAATTAAATTAAAATAAAAAAGAGAGAGAGAGAGCCTCTTCAAACTTTAACCATTTTAATACGAACTATTACGATACTGGAGAGTATTAGAGGACTACTCATGGCAGAGATCTTCTATTCTGTGTTTTAATCCCTTCGCAGCCCAGGCAGCAAAGCACAAGAAGGAAGTCCTCAGTTCCCATAGAACCTCAGAAGCCCAGACTGGTTTTATCAATGAAGGAACCGAATCTTTGGTGTAAAGACACGCCTTTTAGTGCAGTGTGCGTCAGATACCGGGGCTTTTGGCAGGGCGCTGAGATCACTTTATGTGGTTTGTTACATGAAATCACATTAAGGGTTCTACATCATCTGAGGAAAAGTCATCTTCATCCATCCTCGAGCATGATTTATCTCGGTCGGGATTCCAGAAAAGGAAAATGTGTCATCTGTCGAGGTGAGGGAAGATATTTTATTGGCAGAACAGGTTCTCTGAAAGGCAGCTTCAACGCTTCGTCGGAAAATGTCAAAGCTTCTCGTTGGTGTGACCAACTGCATCTTTGTTTATAAGGGAGTGTTGCGCATTCGTACCGAAACTGGACGACGTCTTCCCTGCCCCTCTCGAACAAGAAGTGCGGGCCGAGATTCTTTTCTGGCGTTTTATAGATTCATTATCACAGCCCATACCTTGGAAAAGGGAGCACCACGTGCCAGTGGCTCTGAGTACGGCCGCGTCTGGTTTTCGGTAGGGAGGAGTCTTGGTGTGTCCGTCAGGAAACACTAGTTTTGGAGATTACTGGCCTCAGGAAATTAGGACATTTGCTGCAAAGAGGCCTTTGTTTGATATTTTGTCTTGCAGTCAGTCTTGGACTCATTGTGGTGTGGACGTGTGTGCGTAACGGTTGACGATTTAGCTCGCTTCGACGTTTGGACAACTTTGGCAAGGGTTTTGAAGTTGATTTTCGCCCTTACTTTAGAGGTCATCTTCACTCTACAGTTGAGATGGGTCCCTTCTCAGCAAAATCCAGCAGATGCCCCATCAAGAGAAATGTCTAGGGCAGACGCTCAGTTGTCCCAATCAATCTAGAGGTTGCTTCTGAGGGAGTTGGGGCCCTCGCGGTTTCACGTTTGCCCTGATGACACTTCCTTCGAATGTACCGAAAGGATCGGACGGATCCGCATTAAAATTCTACTCAGAGGATCCGGCGCCTGGGCCGTCAGGGGTAAACGTATTTGACCATCCAGCAGTGCCTAGTGAGTGAAGGGCTTTGTGTATTCCCACCTTTCTTTCTGATTGCCTCACCCATTGGACTAATGGGGAAATGTGAAGGTTACGATGGTGGTACCGAATCGCCCCCACCCAAGACCATGATGGCCGCGTCTAGTTTCTTTTGCACGTCGGTCAGTACCTGTATACGGCTGTCAGAGGTAGGACAGACGTGGGTCATTAATTGAATATCCATCAGCAGTAGGGGTTACGTAACGAATAAAACGGCCTGCCCTTTGCGCTTTGGACCTTCGAATGTTTCTTTTCTGACTGCGGTAAACATAAGGAGGAAAATCCGCCGTCTAACCAAGAGAATATCCTCATGTCGGATTCCATGTTCAAAGGCCTAAAAGGATTCAGCTGGTTATTGAGCCTACTGGTCACAAGTGGGGGTCATAGGATCTCATCACAAGTCGACGGCATTTACATGATGCAGTGGTTTTGCATGGGGTATTAATGATTTCAGCAGGTTAACAGATTGCCAAGAGGGAGTGCAAGAGGTCATATGGGTGTTTCACGTGGCTGCTGTTCGGCTTCGAGCCGAGTTTCCAGATTGCGTTTTCATCTTGTCATCGGTTTGTCAAACCAGGCTGGTGAAAGTAAACCGTTCTGTAGCGGCGGTCAACGAGGCCCTGAGAGCCATATGCAGTGAGACTGGCTGGGTCTTTCTCTCCAATGATTATATTATGCAAGATGATCTGATGGATGACGTCCATCTGTCTTTGTGGGGCAACCCTAAAGCTTCATTGTAGGTTACATATGGTTTTAAGGTCAGTTTTGCGCCTGCTTTCTGGTCCCGACATATCTTGTTCAGTAGCGTATCCAGCTTTTTGTGCCAGGAAAGGCAAACAACGTATGAACCGTCTTAAAACCGTCGCATAAACACTATTTCTTTTTGTTTTTTATGACGCCTCAAATACCACCAGGGGGGAAAGTTGCCCCCCCCCCCCCCTGACCCCCGCTGGATACGCCACTGATCTTGTTTCAAATAGAACACGGTGGCTAACAATGTTGCATCTTCTTTTCATGCGTGATGAGGTATTGGCGAGGTTGAAGTCGCTGGACAGCCTTTTGGATGGGCGGGTATACAATAAACAGAAAATTAAAGAGGAACTAAAACGGCAATTTTTTTTTTGACTTTTTGGACTTTTCCGACAGTTTAAATACTCTTTTAACTGATGGAGATTAGTTTCCAGACGAGAGGAATTTTTTTATTAAAAAAAAGGGTTGTTATTCTGAACCATTTATCCTGTTTCGCGAAAGCTCACTATGTATGTTAAATGTATGTACGTGACCCCGTGACGTACACGTGTAGAGTCGGTTGATGCTACAGCCAAACACTATACATGTACGTACGTGAAGTTGATGCTGCTGAAGAGTTTTTGTCGACCTAACTCCTCTGTTTTCCCGTCTATTTTGTCTAATTTTGATATTATTTCAGTATGAGCATGGTTCTGAGATAATCATTATGCCTCGATCGTGTGTAGTTGGGGGTTGCACGGGGAAGAGCGACAAAAACCCTGACCTAACCTTACTGCGATTCCCAGTGCTGAATGGAGCTCAAAGGCGACAGTGGGTCCGCTTTGTAGACAATACGATATCTGATTTTGGGCTGTCGAAATGGTCGAAAACATGTGCAGAACATTTCGCCAAAGACTGTATAGATGATAGTGTTAGTATGAAAACTCAGCTGGGTTTGAAGGCACAATTCCGTTTGAAGGCTGGAGCCATTCCAACTCTAGGCACCAAGCATTTCAATCGTGCCCCGGACTCACGCGCACCACCGCGACGACGTTGCCTGCGGTTGCCGTCTTGAGCGGCCAGAGCCTAGGCCGTCTCGATCCCTGACCACGCTCGCTTGACTCAACATGCATTGTACACGCACGGTACCGCATGCGCTGCATGCGATTGAGTCTGGTACCTTATAACAGAAATTGTGTGTATGGTTCTGAGAAGGTGCGGGTCCTTATGAGGGCTGCATAAGCAAAGTCGCCAGACTAGAGTATAGCATCAGCTCACACACAACTCGCTGCGCAGGTTCCAATAAAAGCCGACTGCAAACAAAGGAAAGTATGACTCATAACTAGCTTTTCAGCAAGAACAAGCCTACAACCCCAATTCTAAATGTGTCTCACAAAGATGTCAACACTTTAAAATATGTTTATCGTAGTGTTACTCCTGAATCATGAGCAAAAAGCACAGCAAGTAATACTAGCCTTAGACAAAAAAAATACGTACAGACTCTACGTAAAACATTGTCGTATAATACAGTGACGTCATATGTTTCTACACGTATACGTCAATACTCGCGCGATACGCAGTTGACCTCGGCCTTTTCTGAATCGAGTCAAAGTGGCTCAGAAAGAAAAGGCTCAAAAACATTTTTTTTTTTTTCAGAATCATGAAACTTGTTACATTAGTTTTGGGGAGGCATAAACTATTAGATAAGTCAAAAAAGTCGATTTATTTGTTGCCGTTTTAGTTCCTCTTTAAAAATAGGACAAAACCAACACATAGTACACACACATGCACGCATAGAAACACAATGGGCACTCGCATAGTGACGTCATCTATCCCTACGCAGCTACGTCACACGATTGGATTGTAAACACGCGCTTGACCCCGAGTTTTTCTGATCCTGAGCGAAAGACTTCAAAGTAAAACTTCTCTAAAATTGCCAAATCCATGCATAAACTCTTCAAACCTACTTTGTTAGGTTTGGGGAGGCATAAGTCGAAATTTGTTTTGCTGTTTTAGTTCCTCTTTAAGCTGGTGGCATCACTCGGAGAGTTTATCCAGAAGCGCCATGGCGAAGGATACCACACGTAAGGAGACGACTTGCACTCGGCAACTCCTCTAGATATTGCCACCTTCCTATTAGATAGCAAATCTACAGGAGGAACACAGGTCCACACCGTTGGATATGACAGCTTGGGCAAGCATGGCCTCTTCTCTTGTGGATGCCCACGCCATTTAGCGGCCGGTACTATTTGTACCGCTAGAAACGGTGAGGGCGACAGAGGAATCAAGTCATTCGTGATTCTAGCTGACCGACGGCGTGGCGTTCGCTGTACGTGGTAAGAGTCTAGCTCGTTATAGGTGAGTAATCATCTCTTGTTTTGCACGCCGAGAAGTTGCAGTGGTAAGTTTATGGTTTTCCCACCCACCCGACCCCCTTTCCTGTGTGGAGTTCCGTTTCAGGTTCCGGTTTCTACGAATCTATCAAACCCATGCATATCTAAGCCTTGTAGATTCTGGAGCCCGCTACGGAACAACAGAGCGATATAAATAGTTTACTCTGGATTTCTCTTATTATTTATTGTGTTATGAACTATTAAAGAACTTGAATGACAATCCAGGAAGCATTTATTTATTAAGTCGTAATCGTTTTATTTATATTAATTCTTTTTAATTACTGGTTGCTCCGCTAAAATTACTCCGGTGGGTTTGCTCCGGTGAAATTACTCCGGTGGAATTGCTCCGGTGACTAAGTTGACTTGCGTGAATCAATCCATCGTTTCAATGAATGTGTGTGTCTTTACAAAATTGCATAATAAGTCATAAACGTTTTATTTATATTAATTCTTTTTAATTACTGGTTTGCTCCGGTGAAATTACTCTGGTGGAATTGCTCCGGTGAAATTACTCCGGTGAATAAATTGACTTGAGTTAATCAATCCACTGTTTCATTGAATGTGTGTGTCTTTATTTAAGAGACATAATTGCATAATAAGTCGTAAACGTTTTACTTATATTAATTCTTTTTAATTACTGGTTGGCTCCGGTGAAATTACTCCGGTGAGATTTCTCCGGTGGGGTTGCTCCGGTGAAGTTACTAAAGTTGACTTGAGTGAATCCATTGTTTCAATGAATGTTTGTGTCTTTATTTTAGAGACATAATTGCATAAAGTGTGTATGAATTAGAATGATTAGAAAATAATATTTGACGATTGAGTCGCTGAGTAAACAAGCTGCTGTGTCGTTCTAGGTCCGGTACCGCAGCCAACTCATTATACTCCGGGGACATCGGCTGAATCGGCGGAGCCTCCTATAACTGGGGAAGTTTGGGAAGTAATCTGAGCTTTAGGGACTCACTTTCAGAGAACCAGCCAGGGGCTGACGAAGTGGAAGCAGCGTAGCTGATGAGTAATATTCAGCGGAGCTGACGAGGTAAATCCAGCGGAGCTGATGAGTAATATTCAGCAGAGCTGAAGACGTAATTCCAGCGGAGTTGAGTAATACTCAACGGAGCTGATTACGTAATATCCAGCCAGGGGCTGACGAAGTATAGAAGCAGCGGAGCTGATGAGTAATATTCAGCAGAGCTGACGAGGTAAATCCAGCGGAGCTGATGAGTAATATTCAACAGAGTTGAAGACGTGAATCCAGCGGTGTTGACGAGTAATACTCAACGGAGCTGATTACGTAATATCCAGCCAGGGGCTGACGAAGTAGAAGCAGCGGAGCTGATGAGTCCTAGTAATATTCAGCAGAGCTGACGAGGTAAATCCAGCGGAGCTGATGAGTAATATTTAGCAGAGCTGAAGACGTAAATCCAGCGGAGCTGATGAGTAATATTCAGCAGAGCTGAAGACGTAAATCCAGCGGAGCTGATGAGTAATACTCAACGGAGCTGATTACGTAATATCCAGCCAGGGGCTGACAAAGTAGAAGCAGCGGAGCTGATGAGTAATATTCAGCGGAGCTGACGAGGTAAATCCAGCGGAGCTGACGAGTAATACTCAACGGAGCTGATTACGTAATGTACAGCCAGGGGCTATTATTTGAATTAGTGAAATCATAATAAATATAACGTTTCCCGCAGTGTGTTGCAGCAGCTAATTACCAAGACATTTATTAATTAACGGAATTATTCAAGCAAAGATGGAGTTTAACATTGAGTTGAGTTTTATTAAAGAGTTCTAGAAATTCACTTGCTCTCTGGCTGTTTTTGTTATTCGTCCTATCTGAGTAGTATAACTGCCCGGTTGTATATTTCAACCAAACGAACCTAGCGGTTCAATTTAAATTATTTGACGCGTGTTCAGTGTAACCAACAACTCCCCTGCCCCACATAGGTGGCCAGCGCGCGACACTAGACAGACATATTGACATGAAATGTCTCATTCAGAGCGCACCCAGCGGTGAGAAAAGGAAAGGCATACACTAAGATATACGCTGGAAGCGGTCTGGTTTTTTCGAGCTTGGTTTGTTTAGAATAGACAAAACTATGTCAATTATGCTCTCTTGGATATGAAAACTACAGATATCAAACATTGTTTTCTGAAGCACTCGTGTCAGGAAGGGAACAAAAATGTGTTAGTACTTTCGTTCCGAAGCCGGCGTATGCTCAATATGCTACAGTTTGTGGAAAGTAAAATCCTTAAAGGGACACATTGTAAACAGAGTAAACAAGCTGCTGTGTCGTTCTAGGTCCGGTACCGCAGCCAACTCATTATACTCCGGGGACATCGGCTGAATCGGCGGAGCCTCCTATAACTGGGGAAGTTTGGGAAGTAATCTGAGCTTTAGGGACTCACTTTCAGAGAACCAGCCAGGGGCTGACGAAGTGGAAGCAGCGTAGCTGATGAGTAATATTCAGCGGAGCTGACGAGGTAAATCCAGCGGAGCTGATGAGTAATATTCAGCAGAGCTGAAGACGTAATTCCAGCGGAGTTGAGTAATACTCAACGGAGCTGATTACGTAATATCCAGCCAGGGGCTGACGAAGTATAGAAGCAGCGGAGCTGATGAGTAATATTCAGCAGAGCTGACGAGGTAAATCCAGCGGAGCTGATGAGTAATATTCAACAGAGTTGAAGACGTGAATCCAGCGGTGTTGACGAGTAATACTCAACGGAGCTGATTACGTAATATCCAGCCAGGGGCTGACGAAGTAGAAGCAGCGGAGCTGATGAGTCCTAGTAATATTCAGCAGAGCTGACGAGGTAAATCCAGCGGAGCTGATGAGTAATATTTAGCAGAGCTGAAGACGTAAATCCAGCGGAGCTGATGAGTAATATTCAGCAGAGCTGAAGACGTAAATCCAGCGGAGCTGATGAGTAATACTCAACGGAGCTGATTACGTAATATCCAGCCAGGGGCTGACAAAGTAGAAGCAGCGGAGCTGATGAGTAATATTCAGCGGAGCTGACGAGGTAAATCCAGCGGAGCTGACGAGTAATACTCAACGGAGCTGATTACGTAATGTACAGCCAGGGGCTATTATTTGAATTAGTGAAATCATAATAAATATAACGTTTCCCGCAGTGTGTTGCAGCAGCTAATTACCAAGACATTTATTAATTAACGGAATTATTCAAGCAAAGATGGAGTTTAACATTGAGTTGAGTTTTATTAAAGAGTTCTAGAAATTCACTTGCTCTCTGGCTGTTTTTGTTATTCGTCCTATCTGAGTAGTATAACTGCCCGGTTGTATATTTCAACCAAACGAACCTAGCGGTTCAATTTAAATTATTTGACGCGTGTTCAGTGTAACCAACAACTCCCCTGCCCCACATAGGTGGCCAGCGCGCGACACTAGACAGACATATTGACATGAAATGTCTCATTCAGAGCGCACCCAGCGGTGAGAAAAGGAAAGGCATACACTAAGATATACGCTGGAAGCGGTCTGGTTTTTTCGAGCTTGGTTTGTTTAGAATAGACAAAACTATGTCAATTATGCTCTCTTGGATATGAAAACTACAGATATCAAACATTGTTTTCTGAAGCACTCGTGTCAGGAAGGGAACAAAAATGTGTTAGTACTTTCGTTCCGAAGCCGGCGTAAGCTCAATATGCTACAGTTTGTGGAAAGTAAAATCCTTAAAGGGACACATTGCCTTCAAATGTCATGAAATTTTGCTGTTTAGAAATGTTCATTATCTTTGATAAGAGTTGTTCATGCAAAAAAACAAGTATAATGTGTTGTAATTAGTGAGTAGTGATTACAAAACAAAAAATTGTGCCCTCACCCCTGACATCTGACCCGCGAAACATATACTTATTTCCAGTACTAAATACCACCGTCTAAACAATGCGCAAAATACGCTGTAAGAGTCTTTAGGCTGGCACCGCAGCCAGTGGCCTTGTGAACCTATCAGATGATCGCCAGGTACAATTCTCTACCTCGCGACACATATCGCCAGTGCTGCGCGCGCGCCGTGCCACAGTACATCAAAATGGATCAACAGAACGTACTTCAACCAGATGCGACTGGAAATACGACTGGTGAACATGGTCCGCCATTTTGTGGAGTCAAAAATTTGGTTCTACAAAATGGCGGACCGTTATTTGTCACGAAATTAAACATAAACCACGCAATTTGAAGGGATAGTTATGTGAATCTTTATATTCTACTTTTAAAAAAGCTTCCCAACCATATCCATTTCAGTTTTATAGCCCAAATCGCAAAATCCAAAGCAATGTGACCCTTTAAGTAGCACGCATTGTTACCAGCGCCAAGCAATGGTCGGGTACGCTTCCACGACCTTTATTTTCCATGTTCAGACGAATGTTTGGTGTTGATATTATTAGTTGAGATAAGCATCAACAATGAAAGTATATATATTTAAATATTACATAAAACAGTCGTATACAATTTCGATGGTATTGCGGTTTTGGGGACACGATCAACATGTCTTCAAATGACCACATGGGGGCGATGTTTAAAGCAGAAAGAAAATGTGTATGCATGAGGCAATGAAAAGACAGTCGGATTTCTTGACGTTTTGGTAACAAAGGACTCCTAAATTTTAGCCAAAATATACGTAAGTAGTTAATATTTCTGGTTTTATTTAATATCATTCAAGTGATGGAAACAGTTCAGCAACTATTATTATCCAGGTTGTAAGACAATTCTCGCTGTGTCGAGGAAAATATTGCAAAGGACATATTGCAAAGGACAAAGAGATGTGCACTAGCTAGATAATTGCTGGATGTGCATGTGAACTGCAAAAGTGCAATGTTCGCCTCAATACATGAGTACATGTAGACATGGAGGAAGGTTATGTAGATGACCAGATAACTAGTGTTCATGTCAGTAATTTTAAACAGGCATAAAGTATTTTATTGTATGCATCCGTTGTGAACAATAAAATTTCACATGTCATTTTAGCGGTTTTTTTTTATATTTTAGGCCTGCCCTCCTAGTACAAACCGAGGTTTAAAAATCACACTTTGGAAAGAGTTCCATATACGGACATCAGTATTTGTATAAACTCCAACACGTGTACAAAGTGGCGCCTTTCATTTTTAAGGGGATTTTAGCGAAGAAAAGTAAAAAAATAAATTAATTATTGAAATTAATCTATTCTACATCTCCACCCTACACTCCTCTGTCCTCCGTTCCATTCCCTCCATCGAAATCAAGCCTGTAAGAGAACGTGGGTTAATACATTGTACGCTTACCCGCTCGGCCGCTCGGCCACGAGCGCTTGTTAGTCCTTGAAGGATTTTAGTCATACTTACGGTGTATTTTGCAATCTGGCTTCTAAAATATTTAAATTAGGAATATTAATTTATGACGTACACAATTTGGAATACTCCAAAGTAACACGGGGTGATAATTGGGTTTGCCCAGTATACAATAAAAGGAATATTGCATTGTCTAAAAATGGGGGCCTTGGAATTTGAAGAAATAATTGCGATAAAAATGACGGAGCAGGAAACTTAGAGCTTATTAATTCATTAGCAGTAATCTGATCTGGCGCGCGCGCCCTGTGGGTCAGCGCGCGCGAGCCCTGTAGGTCAGCACGCGGTCGTGGGGTATTATTTGCAGTTACTGGGTTCATCATCTGCGTTCATCAGTTCAGGATTCAGTGTACAGCCGGAAGCCTGCTATGATCGTGACGACACAGCCCCTTTAAGTACTCTCAATGTTAATATTTAGGTAACTTTCAAAGCAACTATATTCTTTCTTAAGAATTTATAGGGAGGAGGAGACCATGAAAATAACGTACGTCACTGGGACAGATAAGACAGTATCAAATTATGATTTATTTTGATTGATGAAGACCTTTTTAACAACTGAGAATAGTACTAGTAGGGCCCTGGCCCTGCAAACCCCAATTCAATTTTTTCGAGACTGTCCAACCATATAAAAAACTTAATACGACGAAATACTTACATCTTTTTTGACATAACGTTTGTTACATGGACAGACTTTAATAATCACGTTTGTCACATGGACAGACATTTTGTTTCCTAAGTTAAACAATAAAAGTAAAACCATGATTTATAATTAGCCTAACTTGTTAAATATTCATTCAAAGTCAATATTTGATATTTTCATTTGCAGGAAGACTACTTCAATTTAGATTGCAAGCATGTAATTTTATTTCATTGAATAACGTTTGTTACAGGGACAGACATTGATTATCACGTTTGTTACATGGACAGACACATGCATTGTACAATGCAAGATAACGTATGTCACTTGAGGACAGACAAACTTCTCATTCTTAGGCTGTTCATTTTCAAATAATTCAGTATTCCAATATTCGAAACTGGGTTTGACCGAATATTTGAATATTCGATACTAGCGAATCAAGTTTTTCAGTGCATGCCATCTACACCAGTAAAAAACATTGCACGTGTGACCCAGCCCGTATGGTCGGTCACCTACTTTCCCATCCGTTATACTTATGACAATAGGCCACATAGTACATACTGCTGTATCCCGAGTACAGGATACAAATGATACAAAGTGATCGTGTACCAGGTATATCCAACTAGATCTAGAATTCTCTCTGTGCACGAGTCGCAGTCACCTGCCTGGAATTCCCCGAAATTAATCCCAACTAGAACAATAAAAATACATGGTACATACACAAACCAAATTACAACACATCACTAATAACCGACATAAATAAATACATTAGCTAAAGAAGCAAACTTAGGAAAATAAATAGAGTTTTCAATCCTGGCTGCCAAGATTAGAGAAAGATCGAGTGTACAGGTTGGCCGTAGTGCTGCTTCTGCCTGGTGGCGTCATGGATAGAACCGTCTCGTCGAGAAAGCTGGTTGACTGAAGTGCGCCCAACTGCCCCTCATCACCGGATGTCCCAGTTATTCTTGGGCGAGCCCAGATCAGAATACGTCCCACATCGAGGTTACGTCCCTCAAGAGAAAAGCCAATCGTCCAACGCGTTCTCAAAATGTGTATTGACTGCCAGTCTAATAGTCCGTAACGTAATCTTGGTAAATATAAAAAACGTGCATTTCCTTAATTAACACCCATCCTGCCGACTACGCCAATTGTAAACATGCGGTGATGGGGGATATAGATAATCTAATCATGATGACAAACAGAGGGCATTTACAAAGAACATGCACGAGACAGCTCCTTTTCAGAAAAAATAAATTGGATTTTTTTGTATTCTATACACATTCACATTTACTAAGTATACATGTACACACGGCATAAACGGCAAAAAGACGCAGTGATAATCTAATTATCCAAACGGAATTTTCACAGCACTACGGCTCATGCACATGAGATAGATGGAGTTTCAACCAGTACACTCGGTGGCAGCCAGCACAGAAAACTCTATTTATTTTCCTAAGTTTGCTTTTTTAGCTAATGTATTTATTTATGTCGGTTATTAGTGATGTGTTGTGGTTTGTGTATGTACCATGTATTTCTATTGTTCTAGTTGGGATTAATTTCGGGGAATTCCAGGCAGGTGACTGCGACTCGTGCACAGAGAGAATTCTAGATCTAGTTGGATATACCTGGTACACGATCACTTTGTATTATTTGTATCCTGTACTCGGAAAAACAACTACCATGGTTATAAGGGTATTATTATTGACGTACTGGTGAGGACAAAAAGGAGGGTTCAACAAAGGGAACAATACTGTCCTCACGTTTATTTCTTTGTTCCGGAAAAGTGAGGACAGGCAAACTAGTGCTTAGTCTATGGGGATGGGTTAGTGTGTAGGACAATAGAAAGTCCTGACCAGGATGGTGAAAAAAGTAGCACTGTAGTTTTGGGGTGGTGGCCAGTTTTCTGTGCTGGCTGCCACCGAGTGTACTGGTTGAAACTCCATCCATCTCATGTGCATGAGCCGTAGTGCTGTGAAAATTACGCTTGGATAATTAGATTATCACTGCGTCTTTATGCCGTTTATGCCGTTTGTACATGTATACTTGGTAAATGTGAATGTGTATAGAATACAAAAATCCAATTCATTTTTCTGAAAAGGAGCTGTCTCGTGCATGTTCTTCGTAAACGCCCTCTGTTTGTTATCATGATTAGATTTTCTATATCCCCCATCACCGCATGGTTACACACGTAAAAGCACGCCGGTGTTTTACGTATGGCGATTGATATTATGGACCGTTCAAACGGCATTTTTTTGCATGCTCTTGTATCAAGGGTTTTACGGACAGGAACAATAAACCTCCGTCCACACAAAATTACGATTGACAAAAATGCAGCATTTGACATACACTGCTAAGCGCCGTAACTTTTCTATTAAATATGCATCAGAGTCGTATCTGTACGTGCATATCTTTTCGAATATTCGAACTGGCAAAATGGTTTTCAAATATTCGCTTGACGATCGAATATCGAATATTCGGTATATTCGGGACAGCCCTACTCATTCTTCATTCAACAAAATGCACAAACTTTACTAACTAAATAGTGGCAGTTGTATTGCACACACCTCCGTTGTCTTCGGGCACCGAGTTTTCACGCATGCGGTGCAGATAGCGCGGATCGCATAGACGCGGAGCTCGGAGATATTTACACCGGTATGATAATACATCACAGAATAAAACTGTTCATTTTTCACACAAAAATAAAACATCGTTTTTACTCGCGCTCTAATAAATAAACATGACATTTGTGTATGATAAAATTGAGTGTAAAGTTTGCTAATTGACATTGCCGAACATCGGTTCGTCATCGGTTAAACCTTACAAATTTTGCCGATCCGATGTTTTGCCGATATTGCCAAACATCGGCCCGATCCGATGTCCGATCCGATCATCGGTTAAACCTTAATTTTTAGGAGCATTTTCTTTTTACTTGGCGTCAGTGATGATCATGTCAATTGATGCTACCCGAAGTGTAGACCAACATGTACAGTATGTTGCATTGAAAAACATTTCACAAACATTCTTTTAAAATGTTCACAACCCTTTACAGAATTTGTATGCAAGCAACAAGAGGTGGCTAGACACAACAGCCTTTTCACATTTTTGAAGCGATTGTATTAATAGCCAAGGTCATGGTGAATACATAATGAACAACGTACTATATGACAATAATTATGCCGTCGATCGTGGCATGAAATTCATGGTCAGCGCACAGCAATCTACTGGTTATTTACAACGAAACAAATCATTTGTTATGCTTCTGAATATTTTCTTCAGATTCTTATTTGAGTTCTTAAACCCATAGACATAGTGTATACAGTTTTTTAAGTGGCACTGTTGTCATCGGATCGATCGTAATCATACTTTGCAAAAATAGGTGCCAAAGAATTAAGTCATGATGCCCCTGTGTGTTGTAACTTGCATGTTATTACAATCATGTTATTACAGTTTACTGGTACATAAATGCTTGATGTTTAATTTCCTCCTTGCAGGACATACCAAGCATGAAGAAGAGAAGAAACAACCATCCAAATATACACAAAAGCGAGAAGCAATTTGCATGCGACATTTCTGATAAATCCTTCAAAGTGAGTAGTCCTGTGATGCACCATAGGATACACACCAACAGGAAGCCATTTGTATGCCATGTTTGTGGAAAATCCTGTAAGCTTAAGGGCAATTTAGTGAAACACCATAGGATCCACACCCATGAGAAGCCATTTGTATGCAATGTTTGTGGCAAATCCTTCACGCAGAAAGGCAGTTTAGCGACACACCATAGGATCCACACCAATGAGAGGCCATTTCTTTGCGATGTTTGTGGCAAATCCTTCCTGTGCAAGCAAAATCTAGTGACACACCATAGGATCCACACCAATGAGAAGCCATTTGTATGCGATGTTTGTGGCAAATCCTTCACACATAAACTAAGTCTAGTGATACACCACAGGATCCACACCAATGAGAAGCCATTTGTATGTGATGTGTGTGGCAAATCCTTCACATATAAAAGCCATCTAGTGACACACCATAGGATCCACACCAATGAGAGGCCATTTGTATGTGATGTGTGTGGCAAATCCTTCACGCAGAAAAGTAATCTAGTGACACACCATAGGATCCACACCAATGAGAGGCCATTTGTATGTGACATTTGTGGCAAATCCTTCACGCGCAATGGCGATCTCGTGACACACCATAGGATCCACACCAATGAGAGGCCATTTGTATGCGATGTGTGTGGAAAATCCTTCACGCATAAAGGCAGTCTAGTGACACACCATAGGATCCACACCAATGAGAAGCCATTTGTATGCGATATTTGTGGCAAATCCTTCACGCATAAAGTCAGTCTAGTGACACACCATAGGATCCACACCAATGAGAAGCCATTTGTATGCGATGTTTGTGGCAAATCCTTCACGCATAAAGTCAGTCTAGTGACACACCATAGGATCCACACCAATGAGAAGCCATTTGTATGCGACGTATGTGGCAAATCCTTCACGCAACAAGCCCATCTAGTTACACACCATAGGATCCACACTAATGAGAAGCCATTTGTATGCGACATATGTGGCAAATCCTTCACGCAGAAAGGCAGTATAGTGAGACACCATAGGATCCACACCAATGAGAAGCCATTTCTTTGCGATGTTTGTGGCAAATCCTTCCTGTGCAAGCAAAATCTAGTGACACACCATAGGATCCACACCAATGAGAAGCCATTTGTATGCGATGTTTGTGGCAAATCCTTCACACATAAATTAAGTCTAGTGATACACCACAGGATCCACACCAATGAGAAGCCATTTCTTTGCGATGTTTGTGGCAAATCCTTCACGTGCAAACAAAATCTTGTGACACACTATAGGATCCACACCAATGAGAAGCCATTTGTATGCGATGTTTGTGGCAAATCCTTCACGCAGAAAGGCAATCTAGTGACACACCATAGGATCCACACTTATTAGAAGCCATTTGTATGCGATGTTTGTGGCAAATCCTTCACGTGCAAACAAAATCTAGTGAATCACCATAAGATCCACACCAACGCGAGAAGCCATTTGTATGTAGTGTTTGTGGCAAATCCTTCACGCGCAGTGGCAGTCTAGTGATAGGAACCACACCAATGAGAAGTCATTTCTTTGCGATATTTGTGGCAAATCCTTCACACATAAAGTCAGTCTAGTGACACACCATTGGATCCAGACCAATGAAGCCATTTCTTTGCTATGTTGTTGGCAAATCCTTCACGTGGAAACAAAGTCAAGTGATTCACCATGAGATCCACACCAACAAGAAACCATTTGTATGCAATGTTTGTGGCAAATCCTTCACGCAGAAAGGCAATCTAGTGATATGTGACACACCACAGAATCCACACCAATGAGAAGCCATACATGTATGTTTGTGGCAAATCCTTCAGGCCGAATTAAAAAAAAACATGTTTCACGTCCGGGTTTTCCAAAAAAAAAGGAGGAAAAGGGCTTTAATTTTTTTTATTTTCAAGATAGCCTTCATTTAAAAAAATATCTGGCAACCGTTGGTGTTTCCCTGTTCAAAGACACATTAAAAATGAAAGACACATGTTGGACAAGAGAACTGAACATATTTAAAGTGTTTTAATAGTTAATAGTATGTTTGTAGCACCATATTCTGCATATCGGCACCATTTATAATAGCACCAAATAGTACATGTACTAAATTAATATAAAATGGAGATCGATAGTTAGGGTCTCACATGACTCAACACGCAGAGTGGTAGAGGAAGGACTATATACGCACTAGGGCTTGACATGCAGTGGGTTACTTACACTCTCACAAAGACGTGTTTTGATCAACTACGTGATTAGTCCCAGTAAATAGGACCTTACTTATCGCTTTTTTAACATCTGGACATGATCTGGCGATAGTAAGGTCCCAGCGAATCGTGTAAAAAAAACGGCGCGACTAAAAAAAAATTTAAAACCGAAAACCTAAGGCCATAAAAATATGGTAAAGAAAATACAAATGAGAAAAAAAATTATCCCTGATAGATCTAGGCCTATACATTCATGGCATTCCCTAAGGCCGCTTAAATTGATCAATACAACCGGTAATTTGACCCAAAAAAAGTAAAAAATGTTCCGACAATCTTACCGCTGACATCTGCCAAGCACCGTTCGCCATCGATTTCTTGGTTAACCCTATCAATACCGCGCGCGCCACCTGGGCTCAATGTTGCATGGACGTTCGCTACCATCGTGCTTGTTTGTCACAGGAATTTATAAGCTTTACACGACCAGCGTTCTCTGTTGGCACGAGCTACTATTGTTTGCAACTGAAATGTGAACAGCGCCCTCACTTTGGGCAGCGCTGTGCAGTTGGTTTACACTTGAAAAGGCACGCGCGCGAAAGGCAGTTTGCATCCCCACGCGCACTTTATAGCCGCTATCATGGCAGAAAACGCTTCCAAGATTTTGGAGGAAATCTTCGCAGATAGCGGTTCAGATATGTCCGATGATGAATCTTCTCTAGCGACATCTGACGACAGTGATGGCGAAGCTATGCAAACTTCGTCAACTTCGTCGGGAAAGCCAAACTTCAGGTAGGGAGGTTCATAAAACTTAAAAGGTTCAACTTGGCTAGTCTCGAAATGTTTCGCATCCGTCATTCATGTCTATACAAATATTACTGGGCTACTGTAATGTAACCTTTGCTTTTTAATGTTCTTTCGCGGGGAAAATCATAAAAAGCACTGAACGTTTAAGTTTGCATTGCATAATACGATGGAAATCCAATTAGAAATTGATGAAAATATTGAATTTGTACCTGAAGTATGCAAAGTCAAGTGTGATGATTTTGCATCCAAATCAAAGTTCAGATAGGACAGCAAATGCAATGCTGAAAAAAAAACACATTTCAATTCCACTGAATTGGGCCTTATTCAATTACTAAAAAAAGACTGGCGGCAATAATAATCTATAAAAAGGAGGAGATTTGAATGTAATTAAAAACTACAATTTATATTAATTAATGTACATGTATCCCCGAAATCAAAATATTAATCACAATTTCCTATAAGAACATTGGTCTACAAATGAACAGCAGCCTCGTACATGTTTCTGAATGTCCGTATTTTTACTTGTTCGCTAAGAATAAGATTGATAAGTAAGATACTAGAAATATTAACTACAATCTGTGTCTTAGGCCTATGTGAATTTAGGGATAAAAGGCCTACAGCAATTAAATCATGGCTGCACTTGTTTCAGTGGGAACACTAGATATGAGCATCCAAAAACAGCATTGTATGGACAGTTTGTCATTAAAGGTAATACAACATTTGCGACCACCCACCCCCCCCCCCCCACCCCACACAGACAAGAAAAAAAAACTACCTCATTATTATGAATGACCGTACTTGACAGTCAAGAATAGTCTCGAGCATCCTGTGAAATCAGGGCACCTGGTGTGCTGTTCTGTTTAACCAAACTGACATTTTGTAGCAATTTCCAAAGATGGTTGGCCAACCGTCGTCCAAACAAATACTAAACCCCGGATCAATCCGTTTGACCCAAAAAACAAAAGCTAATGTTGTATACTACTTTAAAGAAAATGTGCCTTGAAATGAATAGCGTCCCATTACCTTTCTGAATGTTCCTATTTCAGGTGTGGATGGAATAAAGCAAGTACCTCCTACAGCAAGCGCCCACCGATGAACTTCAATGAAGAGACTGGCTGTACGGAAGATTTCAGTCACCTGTCACCCATGCAGATCTTTCAGCTCTTCTTCTGCCAAGCAGTGTGGGAGTTGATGGTGGAGGAGACCAATCGCTATGCCCACCAAACAATGTGTGCAGATGCAGCCAATCATCAGCCTGCCTGGACTCCAACTACTGTTCCTGAAATGATGGCATTCATGGCCTTGCTTCTGTGCATGGGTATCAACAAAAGGCCTCGCTACAGCATGCACTGGTCCAGGTCCGAAGTTCTGCGAAGTCCCCTGTATTCGGCGACTATGTCTCGCAATCGATTCACTGCGATCCTTCGATTTTTCCACCTTGCCAACAACAGAGCTCAACCAGGTGATGCTCCCCCTGACAAACTGTCCAAGGTTCGCCCGCTGCTCGACATTGTATTGCCATCCTTTCCTCGCATTTACAAGCCAGGCCGAAACCTCTCACCGGATGAGACAATGATCAAGTTCAAAGGCCGACTTGGTTTCAAACAGTACATGCCACGAAAGTCCGCCAAATGGGGATTGAAATGTTTTTCATTGAACGAGTCAGAAACCGGTTATACATGTGCCTGGAAGGTGTTCACCGGCTCTCAGCCCACATCAAAAGAATCTAGTCAATCCTCCGTTGGTTATGCTTCAACACACCACCCACCTAATCTTTCATCTGCTGGGCATGTAGTCCTCGACCTTATTAAAGGACTCGAACATAAGGGACATTTCATTTTCATGGACAATTGGTACACGAGCCCGGCTCTCGTCTGCAAGTTGTCACAGTTAAAATTCGGAGCTCGTGGAACTGTACGCTACACCTCACAAGGGATTCCAGATTGTGCAAACCCCAAAAAGTTCCCCATGAGAAGAGGTGCTGACCCCCAGTTTTACACCAAAGCCGGGCAACTGTGCGTCGTTTGGCAGGATGCCAAACGTGTAACTCTTCTTACCAATTTTGGAAACTGCGATATCGACACGAAAGACATTCGGAGCAAAAACAGTTTGAGTGGACTTCGTACAATCAAAAAACCTGCTGTCGTCAATGATTATAATAAATACATGGGAGGAAGTGATCTCGCAGCACAAATGTGTCAGTACTACTCGCACCCTCACAAATCGATGAAATGGTGGAAAAGAGTTTTCGTGACCATTCTTGACATCTGTTTGTTGAATGCTACCATTGTATACAACAGCATCCCTACAAACCAGCACTTGACCACTTTGGATTTCAGGGTCAAGGTGATAGAAGGACTTCTTTCCACCTGGAAGCACAACCCAGCTCAGCATGCCAGTCAAGTCACATGTGGTTCCAGCCGCTTTCCAAATCATCACTATCCTGGGAGAAATGTTGCTGGCAAAAAGCGCAACTGTGTTGTTTGCAGTACCAGAGCCAAGCGGAAACAAACTCGCATAATTTGTAAACAGTGTGACAAACCAATGTGTGTAATACCATGCTTTGAGAAGTTTCACAGTCTGTGATAAGCATTCGCCCGAGTAGGTTTTATTGCGGTCCCCCCCCCCCCCCATTTCAATGTTGGAGTGACGGTGCACACTGCCAACCCAACATTGAATCGGGGGGGGGGGGGGGGGGAGCTGCATACACAGCATTTATACCCTGCATTGGTGCACAGCGCCCGCTGAAAATTGATTCAGCATTGACCATCGTGCGAAGCATGCTAAAAATCACAAAGCTAGGAAGTCAAAATAATTGGTCAGCGAGGTTAACAATTGAGCATACATGTAGTTCATAATTCCACAATGTTGCACCTGCCTGTGCACACATTTCATGTCGTATTGACTGCACACGCAAAACATTGATCAGAAATTACACATCTTACGATTGACGCAAAATTGCAACTAATAATTATAATAAATGGGGAAGGTACCAAAATAATCATGAATAAATAATCTTCCTAAACAACCGTTTCCTTAAAAAATTACCAATTTGAGTGAAAATGGGAAAAAAAACCTAAAATGCACACTATTTTGTTTACATGTACTTGTCTAGGTAGACCTGTATTTTTGCAGTCTCCTGAACTCTGATCGACCCTTCGAATTTGTCAGATCCGTAATACATTGACATTCTAAAAGATTATTTTTTCACAATTTTGTTCATGGCTTGTAACGGAGATGGGCAGCTATAGGGAGTTAGCTCGATTTGACACATTGTATAGATTTTCATTGCTGGTCAAATCAGCGCTAGCGACGCGTATTATAGTTGCTTTGTGTAAACTGTATAACTTATGTTTCTAAATCTTTACTTTTTTTTTAATGTGTTTTGTTATGTCTGGTATGCCTTACACAAGCTGTCGCTTTTTAGGTTTTGCCTCTTTAAGATCTTCTTGACTTGATTTTCTTATTTGTATTCTTTTATATCTGTTGTGAATTACCATGAAGAGGAAATAAATGTTGCTTGTTGCTTGCATTAAAAACATCAAACGTTTATATACATTTGTACATGTAGCCAAAACTATTCAAGATCTTGCCTAATCTGGCGACAAAATTACGCGAAGCCCGAGCCCAAGCCAGGGTTTGAGAAATGCCCTCTTAACTGCATCCAAACGTTACTAATTTGTTCAAGTTTGTGCAATTATCACAACAATCCTTGAGAGTTGGGGATTTATGAACCACCCCTCAAAATAAATCTCTTTTCAAAGAGCAATATTTTAGTTCTCATTCAATTAGTTAGGTTGGGGTGCTGTTTCTCAATGAACCTCAGGATTCCACAACACTTCAAAGAAGAATAGCCTTTCATTACATTGCCTTGTGAGGGCGCTATACACTAAAACTTGGCCAAAAGTGTCTGGTAAAGAACTGGACATGTCATGTACATGAGTGTGGTATCCAGAGCACAGTCACAAAATATGCCTTGGTATTGAAAGGGTTATGCAGGTTTCGGATCGACTCCGGAGGGCGCGTGTTATTACGTGACAGTCGCGATCAAACGCAAACGAGTCACGCTTTATCAACGACTGTTTCATGGTATGATACGTGCGTGCGCAAGACAGTATATAGACTTCTCACGAAACTTTACTGCAGGACTGTTTAATTTGAGAATAAAGCATCCTGTAAAATCGTGGCTGTGCTGACAGTGGTAAAGTGGTATTTTTAAGAAAGGACCGGCCATTTTAAAATTAAGTTCGAACTTTTCGAATAGCGTCATTTACAAAAACAAATTGCAGTTTGTTGAGTCCCAACAAATTCGCTGCCGGTGTGTTTTGCGCACTGTCTTGCGTGACTTGTTACGGCGACTGTGACGTAACACGCGCCCTCCGGAGTCGATCCGAAACCGGCTTAACCAAGAAATCGATGGCGAACGGTGCTTGGCAGATGTCAGCGGTAAGATTGTCGGGAAATGTTTCACTTTTTTTTGGTCAAATTACCGGTTGTTCTGATCAATTTAAGCGGCCTTAGGGAATGCCATGAATGTATAGATCTATCAGGTGTAACTTTTTTTTTATCATTTGTATTTTCTTTACCATGTTTTTGGGGCCTTATGTTTTCGGTTAAAATTTTTTTTTTAGTGGCGCCGTTTTTTGTACACGATTAGCTGGACCTTACTATCGCCAGATCATGTCCAGATGTTAAAAAACGATAAGTAAGGTCCTAGTTACTGGGACGACTACGTGATGTGGAAAGTGACTGACAAAGTCTATACTGAAAACTTCCAACTCGCAAGTATTTATTTTCCGATTGACTGGAATAGCCGCGTCGCATTCTCCTTTTTTTGGTGCTAAATTCGTTTTCGCGACATGGCTCAACAGAAGAGGGCGCTACAACATTTACTATGCTTTACTGATGTGGACGACGCGGCTCCTGCACGAATTCGTGCTTGTTTTGATACATAATTTGTCTGTGGTAAAATTCTTTTTTAATCCAGGCAGCCTCCAAAAAGGAAGCGGGCGGAGACGCAAAACATGTTTTTTTAGTTATTTCGCCTTGTGCATATCAAGGCAATCTTGTGACACACCATAGGATCCACACCAATGAGAAGCCATTTGTGTGCTCCATTTGTGGAAAATCCTTTTAGAGAAGCACTCTAGTAACACACTATAGGATCCACACCATTGAGAAATGTGTTATAGATGACAATTAAAGCAATGCCATGATGTCATCACGTGTAATGTGACTTCACATTGATGGTGTAATTTTAAATGCTTATCTACAGAAGTTGTATCTTGGTACATACACTGAAAAAACATGGGGGTTAAATTAACCCAATTGTGGGTGAAAACTGCAACTACCCAAAATGTGGTTAAGCCTAACTCACCGATTGTGCTCAGATAGACGGGCATTGTACAAAAAGATACATAGTCTGGTTCCCTGACCTGAAGATGATAGGCCTACATGTACTTTTACTAGTTTTAGTTGTACTTATTAAGCATTGTGATTTATACATGTTCATGTAGTGTGGTTTGTGAAGTGATTAGTTACATGTATCTAAGCAGTAGTGTAGGTAGACTCTTGGGCCCACTTTGACCTTTTCTTAAGAAATATGAAAGGTCATATGAATATGGATAAGTGTATAGAAATTAAGATATGAATATGGATAGGTGTAGGATGAGAAATTTCATCCCAGTTTGACCTTTTTTGTAAAGGGTGTGTATTGAAATGGGAAGAGAGGGTAAGAATTTTCGGCCCAGTAATAAATAATCATGATACGACGTCAAATGATAACGATAGGGCACGAAGGTTATACAAAATCATCCCAGTTTGACCTAATGTAAGGAAAAGGGTTGAATAATGAACGAGGAAGGTTGAGAATTTGAGCCCAGTTTGACCTAATGTAAGGAAAAGGTTTGAATAATGTATGAGAAAGATTGGAGAATTTGAGCCCAGTTTGACCTATGGAACGGGATGACTATGTAAAATATGACCCGTGTGATAAATATTAATAAATACAGTCGGAGGGGAATTTGGCCAGCTGTTTTTGGGGGTGTGGATAATCCCTGGACAATTGGCCGTAATTGGACAATGGACTGTAAATGGCTGAGTGCTACGGTGCCAATGTGGTCCGGAAGCGGTCCTTAAGAAGGCGGATAATCCTACGGACAATAGCGGAGAGAGGCGACAGTGATTTAGGGGAACAATGTGCGTGTTTGGGTGGTTCGGATAGTAGACTATAAAAAAAAGTCGAAAGTTAATGGGTTTGTGATGATTGGGCGGTCTCGCGTTAGATTAATCCCCGAACCGATCGATACTTGATTTGGACTCGAGTCAAGAACATCAAACAGAATCATCCAAACAGATATCATGGATATTTGCCCAGAAATATGTGATGACTGTTTTCCACGATTAAAACATTTATCTATGGAAGTAACAGAACTGCAAAGGAATACACAGTGTCTGTACGATATTAACCGTCATGTAAACCTATCCAATTTTTAAAATAAAACTCAAATAAATTTAATATTTGTTCATGTGTATTCACTCATTTATTTATTTATTTATCTGTACAAACTCTGCCGATTAAGGATTCCCTTAATCGTCATTTTTATGTTTTTATTCTTTGATATGTCCGAACATTATGACAGTTAGTAAATGTACATGACACGTTTGGGAAACATTCACCAGTTCAGGCCCGCTAATTCAAACCTTGGAGGAATCGTACAGTATAATATCAGTTTCTTTGTTTACTTATAGAAACGTCCAAAGGCACGGGACAAAGTGTAAATTTTTCAGTCGACTTTCAGCTAATTTATTCTTCTATATAAGCGGTGACTTATCGGTAACATCGTTTCAGTAGCAAGTTCTCTCCCTAGGTAGGCCAATACTATTTTGTTTAACAGGTTTGATGGTCGACCGCTATATGTACACACTTTCGTGTGTGTAAACAACATTGCATAAGATGCAACAGCAAAGTAATCCCTTTATTTGTTATTGTGACGTGACACGACCATACAAGGCCAATGAAAGGAATGGATAAACTCGTAGAAACACAATGTTTTCGGACTATACGCTATGACTGAGGCAAAGACTGTTTCTCCTAAATTTACTTCTGTTATTGGACTGGGAAGTTCGAAGTGAGCCATGTAAAGTAGAAAGTGTGCGAAAAGTGCACGTAAAAATAAAACAAAACGTAAAATTCGAAATAATCAAAGCAGATTACCAAAAAGCGAAAACTAAAAGTAAAATTAAAAAAAGTACAAATGAAGAGTAAGTTTGTAAAATACAAATGTATACGCTAATGTGATTAGCGTTCGGCTTAAATAAGGAAAACTATAAAATTACAATAGTCTTTCAGAAACTATTAGTCTTTAATTATCACTGTCTTCCTCGCTATTCAAGTTCCTCTTCATCTTGTTGGAAAAGTTCATCAAATTTGCCCTGGTGTTTAAGCATTACTCTGTTCAGGGCTTTGTTTACTTCCAGACCCTTATTTACTTTTACTTCGAGATCTTCCACAATATCTTGGTGCGTATCACTATCTTTCAGATGTAGGTAACTTGACAAAAAATCCTTATAGGTGTTGAAAAAGATTCGCTTAACTGCCCAATGGGTCTTTCTATTGGCTTTTTCCCTGGCTTGATCTTCACCCACACCACAGTTGACGTACTTTTCATATTTTTCACTCGACATCTCTTCAGCGGCTTCTTTGGCCTCTTCCAACCAGTCTAGATAGGTGACATTGTCTTCTAATTCAGAACTAGACCCATCTTCATCCGATAATTCGTCATCTTCTACCTCCGTTTCAGATTCCGAATCATTTTCCTCGAAATCTTCATCTTCATCCTGCGTAGATTCAGTTTCATAGTGTTCTATTTCTGAATCTTCAAATCTACGCTTTTTAAAATCGGGTTCAGAATTATACATGTCACAATTTTCAGATTGAATAGCTTCAATTTCAGGATCATCGGCAACTTGATTCATTGTAGATTCCTCTTCAACATGTACATTTTCTGCATGCCTGCGTAGGTTATATCTCCGTCCAAAGTTTTTGTTACACTGGTGACAAGCATGGGGTTTGACTGCAGAAATAGCATTCATGTTGAATCTCTGAAGGTTAATCTCCGAATGACAAGAAACGGACGAAATCGTCTTTTTGTTGCTCACTGTTCTGCTAATTTCTTGCTCTTTTTATTGCTCATTTGCTCATTATACTTGCTCTTTTCGCTGCCCATTTGCTAATTTCTTGCTCTTTTTATTGCTCATTTACTAATTTCTTGCTCTTTTTATTGCTCATTTGCTCATTACTTGCTCTTTTCGCTGCTTATTTGCTCATTTCTTGCTCTTTTTATTGCTCACTTACTAATTTCTTGCTCTTTTCGTTGCTCATTTGCTCATTATTTGCTCTTTTCGCTGCTCATTTCTTGTGCAGGGTCCGGTTTTTTTTAAATAAAGGAGGGGCTTTCTATTTTTTTTTTTTTAAGATGGCCACCATTCTTTTGCCAATCAACCATACATATAGGTTTTTCAACTGTTCCAAGATACAGAAATGAAATAGACATGTTGGACAATGAAACAATCACAGTTGGTTTTAGTAAGCTTGTATTTTTTTTCCGATGGATTGGTTGACATTTTGGGGTCCCCCCCACCTCATTTTGTTCACTGGTAAAAATTAAAAAAAAAAATCTTTGTCTTAGATGTTTTTGGCACAGTGTATGTTCACTCATACTATGAGTCATTATCGTGGCCCTGAAGGGACATCGCACATTTTATCACAGATTTCTGTGCAGATTTCTGCGATGTCGCACAATTTATTGCACATTTCTTTGCAGATTTTGGCCGTGGATTCAGCCGCAGACTTAAAATCTCAAATGAATCAAGTAAAAGGTGGTCAGCAAGGTGTGCTTTTTATACGAGTTTTTTGGGGTTCCATCAACAAAATGTTTTTAAAGGGTGGGTGCAATGAAATTGTAAAAAAACCAATTTAATTTTACAATATAAGAAATGTGATTAAAATGTGTTTTCCGTATTTCTGCCCATTTTTGGTGTTTAATTTTCCCTGAAAAAAGTTACCCCCTTTCTCTATTGTTTCCGCGCCCCTAACTGCGTGACGTCATCTCGGGGACAAGGAAACTATGAGCGAGAGTAGTTTGATCACGTGTGTGTGCGCGCGTGCGTGTGTGTACAGGTTCTTCATCTCCGAGCACAAGAGGGAGGAG
Source organism: Hippasteria phrygiana (assembly GCA_037893225.1). Lineage (NCBI taxonomy): Eukaryota > Metazoa > Echinodermata > Asteroidea > Valvatida > Goniasteridae > Hippasteria > Hippasteria phrygiana. The sequence goes on from JAZGUH010000184.1 coordinate 1,883,505, forward strand.
AAAGGAAATACAAGAAACCTTTCAGTCCTCACACGTCAAGTCTCTTGTTGAAATCGCTCCTCGCACGTAGAAATACGTGCTTATAGTCTATGGGGATGGGTTATATTAAAGGAACAATAGGAAACACAAAGCATTGTCCTTGCACGTATTGGGAAAGTACGACTGAGTTTGTATAGCTATTCAAACCGTGGACCTTTAACAAAGAGGACAATATTGGTCCTATTTGGCTTGGCAACTGGAGGGATGCAAGTGGGGTGGATTAAGATTCAAACTATAATTTTCAGTAGCGTCACAAAAACTGAGAGAAACTCCTGGATAAGGATTTTGTTTACTGTGAAGTTAATGATTTCACGCTAAGGTCAATGGGAGTTTATTTAGTGTGTGGTGCACACATACCTACGTCCGTACCTAAATGGCGCCCTCTTTTGCCCATCACCGACTCGCTTCCATATATCCGCGTATCCACGTCCTCGCGCGGAAGTCCTTTACCGAGCTTCCCATTCGATTTACGCACGGAAGACCGATTAATTCCAGCTCTCTCGGAGGATTTTTTTTAATAGAGAAAATAGCGCCCTCTGTTTCTCCTCCCGACTTTCGGGTAGTGGGGTATACAAGGACAGTGCGTGTGAACATTCTATGTACGTGTATATACATGTACAACCAATTCAATCTCTTTTAAAGACATGCGTACATTGTAGCGGAAGGGTCAAGTCGAATCGGCCAAAAATTCATAATCGGGTGATATAAAGCCAAAAGTTAGAATACTTCAATTTGGTTTGCTTTTCGGTGATTCAAGTAGTCGGTGGCGAAGTCAGTGGCGAAGCTGAAAAAACAATTTTTTTTGACCGACCGACCTTCTTCTCCAATTTTACCTGCCCGAGAGCAACACGGCATTTAAAAAAATGATCTAATTACTCGGTAACTAATTACTCGGTAACTAATTACTCGGTAACTGATTACTTGGTAACTAATTACTCGGTAAATAAACATGCAATTTTTCATTTAATGTCTCATTTCAAAGGGAATAACTTTTGCATTGCTAGAAAATGGCAGTTAAAATAACAGCTAATTATTTCCAGTGCTGAAACTCAAAAAGAGATATATCTTTAAACCTAACTACCCCAGGCCTCAAACTCCAACAGCACTGCCATGTGCCTGGATGATTATACACTTCTCAAAATAATTAAAGAAACAAGAAAAAATGTTTTTGTCATGGTCTATACGGGCTACCGTTGGAACAAGAGATATTAATGTTATGCGAAAGTCATGCAGGTGTATTCAATTGATTTCCAAACAAAGAGTCAACAATGTAAGGTGACATTTATTGATATGGTAACCCGTTACCATGACTAAGACGTGAATGAAAAAAAACGTGGACATCAACATCTGACATTTCTCATGAGTGTCTGTACCTACCTTGTCCACGTTTTGACAAAGTCAGAGTTAAAGGTAGTACTGTACACGATTGGTAAACCTCCAATTTGTTTTTTACTGATTTATTACGAAATTCCATACTAGACTGTAAGTTAATAGTAGTCAATCATCCTGTGAAATGATGGCACCAGGTGTGCTGTCGTACTGTCAAGAAAAGTGGAAGTTTATATCGTTTTCCAACGATTTCTAGCTGGAAATCGTTGGAAAACTGCCCTGTAGCCTTTAGTCAAGGCGCGCGTGGCTACCCGGACGAGTGGCGCGCCCCGGACGCGCCTTGACTATACTAAAGGCTGTCATCCGCCCGACGGTTCAAAACGAACGCCGTTTTTCTCTCGTTGTTTTTTTTCGCCATCCAACAACGCAAAATTGCAAACAGGTCAGTGGAACGATATTTCCTCTAAAATACTAACCCCCAAAGCCGGGGGGGGGGGGGGGGGGGGGGTGATGTGAGATGTGTTGGTGTGGTGTGGCGTGGTGTGGTGTGGTGTGGTATCATCTTCTTGTAGAACCAGTCTACTCCCGCTAATAGACTCGTTCCTGGTCCAGCACTTCCTTCGACCCATGAACTGCCACTATTGCGTTACACGTACTCAGGTAGCTTCTAATCTTCTTCAAAGTTAAAAAGAAACTGGCAGGAGCGGGATTCGAACCTGCGACCTCCGGGTTACCGTACCGGCGCTCTACCAACTGAGCTATCTTGCCCGTCCCCCAAATTGTCAGTATCTTTGTTCGGGTGGGCGCTAGTCAGAATTAAGTCATAAACCCAGAATGCCGTATAGCAAGGGATCACACCCATGTTTACGATACAACCTGGGAAGCGACATTGTTTTAACATATAATTCGTCAAACTAATCTTCTTGTTAGATAATCAGTCTACTCCCACTATAGACTGGTTCCTGGTCCACCACTCGACCCTGAACGAGTGAACGTTAAAGCGATAACCATAATGGCCGGCAGTGAAGTTGAGGGAACCAACCTGATATTCGCATGCACGCGTGCTCGCGCAACGCAAAGCCTGTCGCATATGTCTACCATAGATATAGAATTTAAAAGACAAAATGGGCAGCGCGTACGACGCGCCATTGAGTGTTCACAAATTTCCCCGTTCTCTCATGGACGCTCTACGCGCTGTAGTGCGTGGGGCGACGCGCACCGATTGAGAACTAATCACTCAATAAAAATAAGTAATCGAATTAATTTGATTAAAAACATGTATTCACACATTGCGTCAAACAGATTAAAATTAATACAGTAAAATAATATACGGCCATATTTTAACACTTGTTATCAGAGGCAATAACAGAGAAGAGTTATCACGTTATCGACCTGGAAATGGATTAAAAATGGTACGACTTTGACATTTCAATTTATCACAACCATCATATTTTTTAGTTCACATTAATCATTTTATTAATCAAATCAAAATTGTATAAAGATGTGTCTGACAGAACAGCAATAATTGTTCTGAGGTTTAATGTCTCCAGACCGTTCTGTATCATTATTTAGGAGGCCTCGAGGAAGCCTAGTCTGGTTCCCAGACCAAAATATTCTTACTATTTCTGATGAATATTAGGTCGGTAGCCGCCAATGTCACGTGACGAAAACTGTCAGAATTCTGACATTTTCCGAAAATGTCAGAAGTTTTCCAAACTTGTTTTCGGTAGCATTCGGCTGTTAACGTTGATGTTCGCAAAAGCAAAATGTCTGTCAGGCCCGTTTCCTGGAATTTAAATTCTTAATTATATATAAAAACTTAAAAATCAATGCCACACTCTTGCAGTATTTTGCGGACTGGATTTTGCAAGAATGTTAAAATTTAAATGATGCCACTGACGTCACTCGGACTAACACTGTACGTCATGATCTATTTTAAACCGCAGTAGCTGCCTGACTTATAAGATTTAGACGTCAAGGAATCTTCAGGTCAGGGAACCAGACGAGAGGAGGCCGATATTTATAATAACAAAAGATGTTCAGTGTCAGGAATCCCCACTTAGCTGTTCTATATACATGACCAAGGTAAATTTCAATATACTCAAGATAAACAATTCCACCAAACTAGTCTTCTAGGATTTTATCATTTTAGGACTTTCAATTCGTCGTCATTCTCATCAATTCGTAACCAAATTCGTAAACGGTTCGCGCCAAAACACAGGTGTTTCGTGTTGACGCTACCATGTCGTAAACTTCGTAACGTGTCGTAGGCCTAACTGCTTTGCAACTACTAGGGAAAATTTGCCGAACCAGCCCGATATGGTTACGAAAGATTACGATGCATTCGCGAAGCAATTACGACAAGTAACGACACCGTTGCGACATATCGCGAAAGCTTACGAAACCGCAACGCTTCGTAAAAGTTTTAAAAATTTCAAAATTGGCACCACGACTTACGCGACAATACGAGGTGTTTACGAAGTCTTGCGAATAATTACGACATTAAACGAATTCAATCACGAAGTACTTACGACACGTTTGCGATTCATTACGAAATGACACGAATCGACTTCGTCGTCAAATTCGCGTAAGTGGGATCGGGGCTTAACGGTTTCTCAGCGATTTTTGTCCAGGCACAGCAAGACCAGTTAGTGCGCATTGCGAATCCATAATATAAATTTATACATTATTTAATGTTTAAATGCAGTTTATAAATTGCAAAATATCGGCAATGATTTTAGTGAAAGAGTTTCTTCTCGGACTCAGAGGTACAAAACTGCGTACCCGAAAAATGCAAACGAGAAAAAAGAAATATTTCATAACCCCCTCATCCCCCCCCCCCCCCCCCCCCCCCCCGTTTATAAAATATTTGCCATAAGAAATGAGAAACGCAACCTGTAGTTTCAACTTGGCATTTTAGAAGCAATTTTACTGGAATGTAAAAAAATCTAATTTACTCCTATCATTTTTACCACAACTTTGCTAAATCAACAACGTGATGCAGCAAACCCACAGGATCTCTGCACAATCTTTGTTTCAAACTGTTTTACAGCAAATTGCAGTCATTGTCTATTACAACGACATGACTCCAAAATCCACGATATCAAGGTACTACTGCCCTTTGAATATGATAGTTTTGGCCATAGTTTTTTCTGCCTTTGTGCCCCTGCCCTGTAGCTTGGAAGTGTATTTCTGGTAGAAAGATAGTGATGAACTACCTGCCATGTTAGCGTTACGGTTGTCAAACCCATCAATTTCCATAAATCAAGCTAATTTAGTAATAGATAAAGAAATAAGGTTGACTCTTACCTGTGATATGAAAGTTTTGCGGAATATTGGCTTCCCAGTCGTCTTTTATTGCTGTGACAAACTGCAACAGCGCAGTTTAAAACCATTGTTAAAGGGGCTGTGTCGTCGCGCCATCTCGCGTTAACGAATCAAATATTGGAGTGCGCCCCCTTGCGCTTAATTTCGGTTATGTGCTATTTTTAACCTCCATCCGTTTGTTATGGCTGTTCTGAGAATTGGCTACACCCCCTGGAACATGCACGCATGTCCAGCGTCTGCGTACTGAAATACACATACGTGTACACACATACTTATAAACAAGTAGCACACATCGTGGCACTCAGTTCTCTGAGAAAAAAAAACCGTTCAAATTTCATCTGTTTATTTCATAAAATTTCATTCACATGTACACAAGTGCCATGGAATATTTGTCTGAAAGTTGCATAGAATTGGAGGTTGGCGATATAGAAGTAGAACCTTACGCTGGAGAACCTATGACATGTACATGCCGAAACTCTTGCCAGAGAGGACGACTCGGCACACGGGGTGCTTGTCCATGTAAATGTGCACAGCAAAACTGCAACGTGTCTTGTCGCTGTGGGATAGTTCGCGCTAAATTTTGTACACAAAATCCCACAGGCGGGGTATCCGTAAAAGGGTCTATGTATTATGGGTACATTCATCTGGATGTATCTTGTTCGTATCGTGCTTGTAAACTTAGGTCGATAAAAAGCTTCAGGATTATTTTGACCCGTCACTTTAATAACAAAATTATCATGCTACTAAAAGAGGGGTAGTGGCTGCAGACAGTTCTTTAGCAGCGAAAAAAAAAATTTAAATCTAGAACTTAGAAGTACATTCTTTTTTAAGCAGTTGATAGATAGAGCTGAAACAACTTTACTTGGTCGCTATTCCAATGGCACTTGTCAACAACTCGCTGTGTGAAACAACATTTCCGCACATCAAGTCTACATGTAATGTATAGTCAACATGTACAGTACATACATTACATGTACAGTATACATCCGATCCATGTACTCGGTGTGTGAATTGTTCATGTCATAAAAAGTAATAAGCGAATAATTCGTGCAAAACAGGTGAAAATTAGGGTTGTTTGAATATTTGTCGGGGTGTTTATTTCTTTGTTTCTTCGGTAGTCATCTTTATCATAGTGATGTGGGGATCTGTGCGCCAGTGGCGTAAACACGGGGAAGGAGTTCAGGGGCCCGCCGATTTGTATTTCTTTTTTGTTTCGTAAATTTAAAAAGGGGAAAATTGTACACAAAGTGATGTTTCAAATTTCAAGCGGTGTTTAGGGCAGGGGTATCCCCAGTTGAGAAAAAGTTCAAGATGCAGTACTTCGTTGACAAATTCAATAATCATCCCCACTTTTCGACACGGATTTACTCGCCACTGGTGAAATCTCATTTGTTTGGCGTATATTATTTATTGGTAATACCTGTTATTGTTGTGTTTATTATTTGATAGTGTTGAAATAACTCTTATGATGTAACTTTCCATAAATTCCTGCCGTCAAATGTAACACAAGGTCGTGGACTCAATATCGGCATCAGTATAGCTGTTTTATACTTTGATTTGCTCATCATTGCACGCACAGCCGATTTTAGTCGAAACTTATTTCGATACATAGGCCTACAACTCTATTTTTGTATAGGAAGGGGCTGGTGCATTATTTATTTTACAATTATAAATACAGATTTACTTATTTACTTATTTTCGTTTAGTTCTGTCATGGTACATTTTGGCGTTTGGCGGGTGGGGTGTCACGGACTATGTTCGACTGTAGGCCTATCGTATATTTTTGGTGGCACAAACACATACAAAATACTTGTACATGCAGTATGTATCATAACTACAGGATCATGCATGCAGCAGTCATTGCAATTGTAATCTGATCTGGCGCGCGCGCCCTGTGGGTCAGCGCGCGCGCGAGCCCTGTAGGTCAGCGCGCGGTCGTGGGGTATTATTTGCAGTTACTGGGTTCATCTCCGTTCATCAGTTCGGGATTCAGTGTACAGCCGCAAGCCTGCTATGATCGTGACGACACAGCCCCTTTAATGTTGAAAAACGTATCGTCACGCGGATAGTTTTATGCGCGTCGCCCCACGCGCTGAAAAATGGCGTCTGTACGCGCTGCCTATCTAGTCTTTTTAATTCTATATCTATGATGTCTACTAGTCTAGTCCTGCGCTTTTGCTTTAATTCTTCAACTTTCCGCGCGGGTGCATGATCACTCAGACTTCATCCATGTCATCAAAATGTCCATGAATTCTCGGATCATCCGATTTGGATACAATGGCCACGAATGAATAAATAATTTATTATATATTGAACACAATAACATTTAATTCTAAAACTTTTCAAAACCTAATTCGTCAAACATTCTAGAAGTTTCTAACTAAATGTAAATTTTGAATACATTTTCAACTTGAACAAAGAAACTGGCAGGAGCGGGATTCGAACCTGCGACCTCCGGAATACCGTTACGGCGCTCCACCAACTAAGCTATCTTGCCCTACTTTTCAAAACCGTTGGAGTTGCTCTTTAACCCCTTGCCACCGGTTGACACAAAAACGTGCGGATTGAAAATTGCCACCTGGCAGTTCAATCCATTATTGGGGTATTGTGTACGTTATGCTTTGCTGCACAAGCCTCTTGTTTCTGTTTCGCTTGGCTGCACAAGCCGATCTGGCGCCCCGGCGCCCCCCCCCCCCCCCCCCCCCCACCTCCCCCATATGAGACCCGAGGTCAAGGGGTTAACAATTAAAAACAATCCAACAAAATCTTAACCTTGTTTGAGTGGATTATTACGTGTTTATAATAGCTGGCCTCGGCCTTGGCCTCGAAGGATGTGGCCTCGGCCTTGGCCTCGGACGGTGTGGCCTCGGTCTCGGCCTTTGAGGTTGTGCCCTCGGCCTTGGCCTCGGAGGTTGTGGCCTTGACTACAACACTGCTTGTAAGAGCCTACGCCTAAAGCACCGTAGCAAACTAGAAAAGAATAGCAAAACCCTGTAAATGTCTTAATTGGCGCCACCAACGTTGAGAAAGTGTGTCTGCCCTTCCTTTTTTAATTCGTCCAACAATCCACAAGGGAAACTGACTAGGTAAATTTTGAATACATTTTCAAAGTGAACAAAGAAACTGGCAGGAGCGGGATTCGACCTCCTGAATACTGTACCGGCGATCTACCAGATGAGCTATCTTGCCCTATGCTGGCGGTCTCCCAAATTGTCAGTATCTTTGTTCGGGTGGGTGCTAGTCAGAAGTCATAAACCTCAGAATGCCGTGTAGCCAGAGATCACACCCAATTTTACGATACAACCTGGGAAGCGACATTGTAGGGATCACTCAATGATGAGGCCTGGATACGACTTTTAACTTACAATTCGTCAAACAATCCACAAGGAAAACTGACTAGGTAAATTTTGAATACATTTTCGAAGTGAACAAAGAAACTGGCAGGAGCGGGATTCGAACCTGCGACCTCTGAACGCTTGCAAATCATGAAGATGCATTACCACATTGGCACACGGGAAAAAAACAGGCTTTGAGAAGGCAATTTGAGGTGAAGCATGTTCAATAAAGCTGTCTATTACCATAGACGACTCAATTCCAGGTGTTGGGAAAGGTGACTCACTCACAATGTACTCATTAAAAAAATGGTCCCATCATAGCACCCAATATGACAAGTGACGCTTGAGCATCGAATATGCCACGCTATTATCATGAAGCTATATAGCTCCATGCTCTAATCGTGGCTGTATCGTGTTGTCATACAAAGGGACGTTACTAGGCGTTGACTCTTTTGAGTAAAACAAAATAAGTCGTATTGGCCGAGCTGTTCGGGTGGCTTCGTTGTGAAACGTCTGATAGTTGATCATGTGCACCAAGTTCGATTCTCAAATCGACTATTTTCTTATTTTTCGTATTTACTTTTTTGACACAATTTGTTAAACACAGGTTGAAGTAAACTTAAAATATTGCTCTTTTTCTAATTCGTTGTTTGGAGGATTTTGTTAAGAAAAAAGTCAGAGGGCAATTGAAATAGGGTAGTGAAATTTGGTCACCATGAAATATGGTAGTATTACATATTCCAAGTGATCGATAATATCGATAATTGGGAGAGTTGCTGGTCACGTGAGAGGGTTTAACCAATAATAGGGAAGAGAATCCCAAACTCCATGGGAGTCGGATATTCAAATGAAGCCGGTATTACAGCCACATAAGCCGCATTTTCGATGCTCAAGCCTATGTGTTCCTTGCTGTATGCTTATAAGTAGCGGTGGGTAGTCATATCGGGTGACCATAAAGTTCAATACAAAAAAGACGGTGCTGTTGTTCAGTTGCCTATTTCTGTAATCCACTTGATCTGATGGCAATAATCCATGTTTACACTAATCCGTGATTATTTGGGGTCTTTGTGGATGACCCGGGTGGCCGTTTCGGTACTGTCTCGGCTCAAAGGCCTCAACTCGCCGACTCCTGAATCCTCATTGTCCGCTGATCCGTCCGAGTCCCTCTTCACCCCTTCTAGCCACCGGAGAATCCTCTGCCGTTCTTGGTCGTCGTCGTCATTCTGCCGGTTGACCGTCTCAAGCGAGGCACTGTTAAGCTTGGAAAGCCTGGTGAGACCCGGGCCGTGTGACCCCTTCTGCACCTTGTTTTTGCGACCGGGGGCCGCGGTGATCATTAGCTCCCCTACCGGTACTTCCTTGCGGCCGCGCGAGGGGAAAGCCCTCCCCTGCTGGGCTCGTGGATCGAGTTTGGTTTTTGTTTTAGGGTAATTGAGTCCAAGCTGCGACGGCAGTGAGGTCAATACGCCCTCGCTGGCCCTTCGTCTCTCTGAGAAGACGAGGCTGTTCGGGGATTGGCAAGATCTTCTTCGCAGCATAGAGGCGTGGATATCGGTGATATCGTTCAGGTGACCAAGCAGGGATGCATCTAATGACAACCCCTGTTTGTCCTCACTGAATCTCCTTTGCAAATGTAGGTGGTGCGGTATGCCAGCGGGCTTGTCTTTCGGGGCGTAATGGAGGAGGGAGGGTGAGGGAGGGCGGGGAGACAGCGGCCGGCCCAGCCCCGATGATGACGATCCACCGTGGCTCAGGAGGCCGTACGGGCGCTGCGACCCGGCATCGGCGCCCAACAGCATCGGTAGCATTCTCTCGGAGTCCGATGCCCGGAAGCACAGTCCGGGGCCGCCGCTGCGATCCAGCACCAGCAACGGGCTGTTGGGGCGGATCGACCGGGGGCCGACGCTCCCGGTCCCCGCTGCACGTCCCTGCTGGACGGTCGAGTCCGGGGCGTGGTCTCGTATCGGCGGCAGTAGACGCATTACGTCCGGGAGGCTCCCGTGGCGGGGGGCGGCGTGCTGCTGAGCCTCATGTTTAGGCGGTCCTATAATCGACACCGGGGGTGTGTTTGTTCCGTCCGATTCGCCGTCTATCGAGACAATCAATTCGATCCCTGCTCCACCACCAGTTGGGCTCATAGTATTTGTATTATTGTTATTGTTTCTATCAGCAGAAGTAGCAGGGGGCTGTGGTGACTCTGATTGGCTGTTCGTACCTGACCTCGTCGCCGTTTCGTGGTCACTGGATGACGAAGTTACTTTCACTACAACCCCGTGCATTGTACGGTTCAACACAGAAGCTACCTTTGCAGTTGTGACATGTATATAAAATATTTCAATATAGAATGTCTTAATTAACAGTGTTTCTTTAATCCGATTGTCCCTTAATGAAACAAAATTACGGAACTCTCAGCAATCCTCCGCGAGAAGAAATGTTCGAACAAACTGTAATTCTTCGTATCCGTCATGGTGGATTTACAAAACTTCATTCACTCCAAGTTCACTGAATTTCCTTAATATCAACGTTGCAAAAGCCATCTTAATTTCACTTGCCTTTCTTGAAAAAAATATCACACGCGTGTCTTTTAACCAAAGCCCTTTGCATAGGCCTAAGGTTGCAGTGATCGTTGTACAACAAATTCCGTAGCGTCCTTTATCCAGAACCCTCAGCAAGTTTGAGTTAACACCTCTTGTTCTTTTCAGAATCACGCTTCTCTTTACAGTTAATCACTTCACATAAAAACTTCTCTCAGGTTGTGCTCTCAATATGCACAAATCACATTTTATCTCAGTTAATTCCATCAGCAAAGTTTCCAGCCTCAATCACTCCAAAAATCAGTCCATCGGGGTCCACGGTTCCATTTTTGAAACTGTCCCTTGCCAATTATCATAGTTGTTAGACGGTGTCCTCATCTTGAAGGCAGATTCCGGCCACATGCCCAGGTAGAATTGACTCGCAAAAACTCGCGCTATATTCGGCGCAAATGAGCATACCGGTTGTGACTCGTGTGGAAGCACCAAGCGAAAAACCATTAAGAATGCGTGCGTGCACACATTAAGCGGTGTGGTGTCTTGTTTTATGGCGGCTTCAATGTGGTATACATGAACACACCTCCTGTTCCTTTGCTCTTGTGATGCTGCGCAGTATGAGAGTATTGATTGCCAGCTCTTTTATACACTCCACGGGTGTTCTTTTGTTGCGAAGGGTTTCACTTTCAGCTCTCAAGTTTAGGTATGGCACGGGTATAAAGGGCGAAATTTAGTCTGTAAATAGCCCCTCCGCGCACATAGCATACGACCGATAACTCATGCCTGCACGCGCCTCCTTTTGTTCCACTTGAGGATATATTTGTTTTCCAGTTATGAGATTTTATTTGTAAACATGCCGATCAAGCGAAGCACATCCTAAACTTACACATCCTGGAGTTGTTTCCAAAAAGCACTCCTGAAAGCTTCGTAGATTTGATGCTGAATGGTACCGGCAGTAAATTCCGCAGATGCATGCACACACAGCCACATCATTGTGTGCGATTGTGCGGGAAGTCAAACACTGCCCGTCTGTTTCTATAGCAATATTGACAGTGGTACACTAACGAACGCTGAATCGTCGCCCAGCAGGTTTGCAGATGCCATACGCGTCTTCGGCAGTCAACATGTCCTCAGCTGATATGATATATAGGGTTCAAACTTCAGTTTACCCAGTCTGCAATTAGTGCATATAGATTTGAATAATATCCACGATCGTGTACCTGGACTTATGCTATCACATACGATCTCGGGCACTAGTGTCGGTGCTAGATTGGTTCCATTTGTTGTACGTTGGCCCAAAGGCTTGTGTGTTACAAATTGAATATCATAGCCAATGAAAGTTCGGTCCAACGTGATACAACTATCCTGGTACATTAACGTGAACATGTGCCAGTAAAACACGTACTAAACTCCTCAAAAAAGTTCGGAAACTCAAGTTTGACAGACGATTTCTCTCTTGTTTCCAACTCCTTTTCCTTGAATTTGGTATCATTGGAAAGCCCTGTTATCTGTATCTGTTGGCTACTACACAATCGCCTATGGTGGGGCTATCACGTGCAGGTAACGCTGTCATGGTGCTGGATGATAATTAAATTTTGAAGTGCGCCCGAGTGGAAAGGTGACTAATATTTATCTTGTCTAGTTGGATTTTGAAGGCATTCAGTGTGGGTTGTTTTTTGGTGGAGTCCGGCAAGAGGTTCCATTCGGGGATTGTCCATGGGTATAACGAATGGAGGTAGTTGTTTTTGTTTGGCCGGATGCGTTGGAGATTTAAAGCGCTATTGGTTTGTGTTGTTGTACGTCTGGTGGTAAACTGGTCGTTGGGTAGATGATTTTGCAGATGGGAGATATTACTTGGGATTATACCGTGAATTTCTTTATAGATAGTGCATAGTCCAGCTCTGGTGCGTCTTTCTTCCAAGGGGTCCCAGCCTAGCTCACTCAGCATCGCAGTGACACTTGATGAACGACTATAGTCCCTCAGAACGAACCTGGCTGCACGTCTCTGAACTTTTTACAGTGAAATTTTTCAGATAAAGTGATTTTTAAAATGTGTATTGATTAGTGTGTATTAACACCTCACGATTTCAGCAACAGTTTTGATAAGCCGTGTTTAGTGTTGACATAATTGAAAGCGTTTGTACACAGTTTCAATGCAGTTCATAATTTAGCACGCTAGCACACAGGCACCAGCCTCGCTTGTCTGATCTGCTGTAACCGTCATGCGATTTGTAATAAAGTCGCATAGTTCTGGCGTACAATAAAGAGTTGCATTTATTTCTGAAGTTTATTTACCACTTGTCAGCATAAAACCTTTGTCGCCGGACTCTTTTATCAGGAACTATAAACTCAGTAAACTGTGCTTCGCATTGTTTGATATTCTTTATCTGAGTTCAAAGTTACTGCACTTGAGACCGTGAGTGATGGCCTTTTGATAGAGGGAAGATAATGGAATAATATGGCCCTTGTGCGCTTTGTCGTCATGGCATCGACTGTTCAAATCAACAATGAACACGTATCAATTTTAACGAGTGGTGAAGTTCCTCATGTCCTTCAACTATGTTGGTACCCAGGTTCACGTTTCCTGCGTTTGTTGATAAAAATAGATACTTTCCCCCAGCAAAATACATGTAGTCCAAGTACCATCCTCAAAAAATTGTCAACTTGGATAGTTCACGGTGCAGTCATTGTAGTGAATGCAAGCTGGCTTTACACAATACGGTAGCCTAGGCTCTATACGAGTTCTGCATTATGGCTATTTTTTTCAGTGCATTGTCAGTATGACTTCTTTTCCACGATTGGACTATAGGCTGTAACTACGAAAGCTGTTTAAGCCATTAGATGCGTATAAATTAGTAGTCGCTGTGTAAACATCGTGTCTAACTTCAAACAAGTACTACAAAGCTTGCTTTTAGTTAGCCGCGTTTAAATGACCATTGGAGTTAAACATGTGTTTATAACAAACAATAGCAATTCTTAAACATGGTACGGGGGTTGTTTAGTGAGTATTCTGAGCCATTTAGAAGCCAGATATGTACACAGAAAGGTAGAAAGGTGGACAGGATGGATGCGCTTCAAATCTTCTTAATTGCACAAGAGGAGGCCAACGAACAAGAAAATCGTCATGGTCGCCAACACCAACGTGCACCAAGAGTTTTTTAGGGACAAGGTGAATCCCTTAGAAGAGTATGACGAGGAACATTTCATCAGACGTTTCAGAATTAGCAAAGACACGTTCAACGATTTACTTGGACTTCTGAGATTGGATTCAGTAGAACACCCAACACGAAGAAGTAATGCTCAAACCACCGGTTTGGTTTATGTCAAATTTCTTGTCTCTGGCTAGACCTTTCGCTTTGTTTTTCATTCTCCGCCATAATTCTTTGTAATCCTTAGCAGATCGGCTTTTACGGTCAGGAAACGAGATGGACATTTCTGAAGTGATAGCTTTCCAGGCATCAGCCTTTTTCTGGTTGGCTTTAGTGTCACATCGTTTGTCACCAATAATGGAAATAAAGTTCCTCATGGTCTCAACGAGAGCTATCCTTTCGTCAGCAGTGAAATTGTCACTGCGTTGCCTTTTGGTATCAGCCATTGCTGTAGAGTATCTAAGTAAAGACATCTACATTACAATGTATTTAACAATAGGGACCACGGTCAATAAGTTTAGACTGTCCTAGTTACACAAGGATAACTAAGCAACTATTTAAGATATTTCGTAAGAGTTGTTTAATTCAGGTGTTTAGGAAGACGCGTGTAACTTGGATTTATCCACGTCTATATACTACACTAGTATAAAGATAAACAGCTTTCGTGGTTACAGCCCATAATGTTACCTGTTCTTACGAAATCAAGATGATGGTATTTCCTGAAAGTGCAGGTGACAAGCTTTAATTTGATATATTGCGTACTGTGGTACGTCATTCCTAGCCCCCGATACAACAGTTTGGAGTTGTCAGAGTCTTGACCCCTTGTTTTGAGAAAAGGAGGACCAAAGTTTGTGATCTGTGCACACTTTAACAGAACTTCAAAAAAGAAATCATCCCCAAAAATATTTCGAGCATGGATTCAGTTTCCTATATACAGTTGTTCAAATCCAAAAGTTGACTTTTCAGTGCGAAAACTCTTGTTTCTTCTTGCAAATCAGAAAACCATATTGCGACTTTCAGCTCTGTGCTGCCAAATCACATAATTTAATCCAATAACGCTATTGTATGGTACATGGTCTGCGGCACTTCACAATGGTCCATGAGAGTTATAGCTTCCGATGACGGTCAGATCATATTGAGTGAAACGTCCAGTTCAATAACTCTAGTTTCTAAGAACTCCCTCTGGCTGGCCCGCCCTTTTAAAACGTGTCTATTTTTACCCAAAAGTTCACAGCGTGGTCGCTGAACTCGAACAAAACTAATAAATTAGGGAGGGCTACCCCCATTTACATTGTCTAATTCAACAAACACTCGGCCTCGCTCGTGTCAACAATGACCGCGATTCTTTTGTTGTCGATGGATAAAAATAGGCACTGAATACCGATCGTAATGAAACCGAATACAGCGATTCGTGCGGCCGTTGTATACGGTATTCGACTCGGCTGCGTGCGTGCGACGATTCGAAACCGGAAAATTCGGATACATTGCGGGGTCGGGTGATTCCGCAGACCCTTTGGTTTTTTCTTGGTATACATGTATATAAATACGCTCGCAATTCGTAACTTCATACAGTACAGACTAAGAATTGGAAAGCCAGGTCAAAATGAGAGCTTACCATTTTGTGCTGATCATGGCGTGATTTTTCTCAGACATATCCCCCCCCCAAAAAAAAACAAAAAAAAAAACAAACAAACACAACAACAACAACAACCAAAAAACCCAAACTCAAAAAACCCAAAACCAAACAACAACAACAACAACAACAACAACTAAAAACTATTTAAAAAAAATTCAAAATTGAATAAACAAAATACCCCCCCCCCCCCCCCCAAAAAAAAAATACAGACAAGCTGCAAGATGTCTTGTTTTGTATTGGGCCTAAGGCCTAAATTACTATTATTATATTTTGTTTAGAATTGACGCCTGTCGACTGCGGCATTGCCGTTCCCCGGAATCCTGCTTACAGGTAAACATTGTCCCGAAATTCCCCAAATTTAATCTCATTGGTTAATTACCAAACCTATTTCCAAGGTCCGAGTATATATAAATTCTACCACAATGTGTATAATTACGGACAATGAGGAAAAACCAAAGCATTGGCATCCGGACATTCAGACTGGCGCCGCACATAAGCTACAGAGTGGTTAAAAAAAAGGCTAACCCAAGTTTAAGGTAATTGTTCACCCACCTCCTACAACTCCAGAGCATTTGTGGTTTACCTATAGTGTTGATGATGATAAGGGTGTTTAGAAATAATCCTGACAAAAAAATGCTAGGTCTAGCTTAATTGAATCTCAAGATATGGCCCATTACAGATGGCATGTACAAAACCGGCTTGTCCACGGGAGCTTCATTGTAAATGAAGCATTTTTAAGACAGAAACTAAAGGAGAGTGAGTTTTACACTCTTTTACATTATCTCATTGGTAGTACATGTATTGCACATGCCTAAGTGATGAAGATAATTTGGAGAATGGTCGGTCACGTGAGAGGGTTTAACCAATATTAGGGAGGAGTCCGATTTTCATGGGAATCTGATTTTCATATGACACCAGTCCTTCACTTTCACTGCTAGATAATAGTCTGTGACGTCCTGACATAGGAATGCGATAATTTAAGATCTTGACAAAACAGCAATAAACAAAAAACAAAAAAAAACATTTTCCCAGAAAGACTTGATGAAAAACTTCATATGGCAGGTCTGTAATAACAAGGTGTCACCTTTTTATTGGTCACTGCATCGCGCATTTGCAACTTTTCATTTTAAGCCTATTTTACCACTTGATCTCCAATGACCTTTATGTGACCTGTAACGTTAACATTATATATATGTTTCCATGTTGCATCTAAGGCTCAAGTTTGATTGCAATTGGACTTCAACTTTTCAAATGAAACCAAATTTACACGGTCAGCCCATTTTACAACTTGACCTCATTTGACCTTTGTATGTGACGTTTGACCTCATTAACATATGAAGGTTCCCATGTTACATGTAAACCCACATTTGGTTCCAATTGGACTTCAACTTTTCAAATGACAACGAATAAGAGCAACAGCTTAACCTAAAACTTTAACATACAGACATACAGGGCGTATTCGAAACCCCGTTCGCGTGTTGAAGAGATTTTAGACTTGAAATCAAGTCGGTAATTGGACGGTTATATTATATTCGTCTGGGGGTATGGGCTCCGTGCGCCAACAAAAGAGGGCGCTGTCCACATAGCAACCGCACTTCCGTGGGGAGTACGTCGCTGGTATTACGCACTGCGCTCCTCGTTCATTTGATACTCGTATACCAGTGGGATTGCTTTGTCTGTTTGCCGACTCTCGATAATTGCTTTTTCAATAAGAATATCACAGCGGGAACCAGACACTTAAATTGAAGTCAGGTAATGGCGTCGATATCGACCCCCAATTCGCCTTTTCTTTCCGCTGAGGGGGTAGTTGTGCACGGAGCTCATAGCGCATACCGCTCTATTAGTTGCCAACATGCGTGTGCTTCACTGGCATAATAACATATGCCACTCAATATTGGGTTTTACCCTTCACCGAAGTATTTGATAAACACTGTATACTCAGTGTTGTCCCGAGAGATTATTTGGAAATATTGAATGTACATCATCCCGACGCAACTTCCAACTTATGAATAATATGCCACGCTGTACGACGGCGCCTGCGGACAAAACAGGGCTTTCTAACGACTTGTCCAAGTCTAAAGAGAGTTTCCAAAACGCAAACCGTGTTCACGAACAGGATTTTCACTCCCCACTTACTGGGGAGTAGATGAAGAACGTCAAGAACAAAGATGGCGGACTAAAAGGCCCTTCCGGAACTTGCGTTAATTTTTGAGAAATTCAGGAAGCTCTCATGCAGTCCAGGGACAGTATAAAACAATTATTAAAAAATAGGATCAATGGAGTGGGATTGTCTTCGCCAATTATTATTGCTGTTGCACGATTTCAAATATTTTCGTAAGCTCGTAAATTTTCCTTTCTTTTCATTCGTAGTATTAATATTTGCATAAGTAATGAGGATCCTTGACAACATAAACAATACGATGTAAACAATGTATTATAAGTTTGAAAAATAAGTCATTTTGAATTCATGGACGTCCATGATATTATACTGACTAAATACAGATAATATCTTTAAAAACCAAAGAATGAAATTTAAAAAGAACTCACAGTATGTGTCAAATTACACTGGGAACATGTTGCCAGTGAGCATAAAATTAAGAATTTCATGGGATGAGAATGTTCCTTTTGGAATTAAAATTTCTCAGCTCCCAAAGTTTTAACAACCTGAAGAAATATTGTAGACAACAGACGAAAACCTAAACTATTATACTTATTCAGTGGTTGTGTTTTACTCGATTTTTCTTCTTCCTTTTCTTTAGTATGAATATAAACTTCATTATTTGGCTCCGCACATGATGACTGAGCACCAGGGCTAATCTGCAAGGGCACGCCGTGAAAATGACCATGTTATGTAACAGCACGCCCTTGCTTGCAAGCACTGCTGTAGTAATTAGTATGGACATTTATTATAATTTAGCGCATAATTTAGTAGCCATCCATGGAAAGTATAGGGTGCACACGCTCTTTTGACGCTCCTTATTTGGCAACCAGCCTGAGAGAACACGGGTTACCCGAGAACGGGGTTTCGAATACGCCCACAGTCATACGGGCACACGGTCACATGGGGCCACACGGACAGAATTCATGACTGGTAAGTGCCCCCAAAACATTCGTTTAGGCGACACAAAGAATTAAACGGTAGGACTCAACTGAAAACTTCAAGTCACATCGCCAGGGGCGGAAATTCTGTTGAGGAACACATCTATACAAGACGCTCTCCTTCATTCATTGTTCAAACCAGGCAGCTGGGAATTCAATGATCAAACAATTCTGTTAATTGCTTGGCAAATTTTCACTTTGTCTTATAACCCTTGGCGTTTTCACTCATCGTATTCTCAGAATCCACGGCAGAAATTGCACACACTAACAGGAAACTCTCTGGAAATCTCGTGAGCAATTAGTTACATAGAGCGTTTGTTTACAGACTGGAGCTATTGAGGAGTTCTTCAAACATTTCCCCCGGTGTTGGTTGACAGATGGGACCGGGAGGCTAGTTTTTTATGAGAAATGCATGTTTATTCATTATAATAAAACAGAACGTCACAGCATTGTTTAGTCAACTAGTTACATTAAACCATTTTAAAGAACGGCTGTTGTCGAGCTGCTATACAGACTATAGTCTACTGGATAGTGGATGGGCTATGGATTAAAAGGTCCCTAGTTCGAATCCACCTGTACCCATTTTTCTTTACTGTGATATCTTCGGGATATTTTTAATTTAAGGGGGAAAAAGACCAAGAACCTAAGTGCTAGCTGTGATCAATGCAACACTGAATTATTCATGAAAATTGATACACCCACCTACGGAAAAAAAATCGAAGTCTTTCCTTGTCGCCTATATTCGTCCGGCGAATTTTTGTATTGCATTATGATGTACCCTCTGACGCCACGTGTTTACAGCTATTATTGTAATGTCCCGGTGGTATGCGCACGCATCATGTTTTCCATAAAATTTGGTTCAGGGGTGACGTTGCAGGTCAGATCGCTTTGAATGATGTGACCTTTGATTCACCCTTAACCAAATTTATGCAAAACACGAGGCGTGCACATGTCGCCGGGACATTTGAATATAGATGTAAATAGGCCTAAAGGCAAATGGTGTATACATGCTACTCACAGGTGAAAAATATACATAGCAGTTCCTAGAATAATTGTCCTGTTTAGTCGTTTATTATCGTTTTTCACTCCAGCATCTTTCCACCAGGGCCGAGTTCGGGGGAGTTGTTCTTGTTTGCTCAAGAACAACTCGTGTCTTCGTTCGTGTTCCGGCCGCTCGAACGCCAAAGAACGCGTCTGATGATAGCCAAGAGCGCCATCTATCGCTGGTAACCACGCAAAACGTTATTCAAGCATTCGTTTCAAAAACCTGAATTTCAGACGCAAAATAATTTTACGGAAGCACAATATTTAGACTGCATTTTCCTGTAGTTTGTTCAGAAAAAGCTTTATTTTTTCAAAACGTTTGGAAGGGAATTTTAAGGAACATTACGCAGACTTTCATGCTTCGTCAAATCATCCGCCATCTTTGGTCGTCTTCTACGTCGCGTCAAATTACGTCATGTTCTTGTAAACCCCGACTGGTAGGTGGTGTGTGATTTGTTAAGAGTGCAATGTTCGCGTTCCCGCCGTTCGGGCGCAAGAACAGGGAACTCAGCCCAGTTGCCTACTATTCGTGGTATGCCGTACAGCTGGCGAAAGGCCTTACATCGGAGTTGGTTGCTTAATGTATGATAGGCTTAGCCTACAGCTGTGATACCGATCAAAAACCAAACCGCCATTTGTCTTTGAGAAAGAACTTGCATAAGTTCGAAACGTTAGGACAGCTAATTTTGTCAATGTGTATATTTCAGGTCAATCCAGTCAGTTGGCAGCAGTTTAATTCATTTTCAAAAATAATACTGATTAGTTTCAATCTGAAAGCGAACTGTTTATAAAGATGATACCAGTCGCAATCCTCTCAAGAAATATTTCGGTCTGAAATGCCGCCATCTTCAAGAAAACTGTACCCGAAGACCTGAAACCTAGCGGGTTATTTCAATTTCAACAGCGGAAATAAGCCCATAATGAAGGTGCACAAAACCACTGTTACAACGGAACGGTTACATGTATTCACTATTTTTTCCCGACTCGGATGATAGATTTACACTCAAACTTTCACAGGTTCGCTATTTCATGGATATGTTGAATCACACAAGTATATGAATACTGCGTGCAACTGTATGTTCAGGTCTTCCAATGCCCTATCATGCATTTAATGTCGTACGACTTGTAATAAATGTACATATATTAAAAAACACTGCGCACGGTCTACCACTTTTTATGGGAGTCGCCCAATGCAAGGCTAAAATAAAAGCCACTCTATGTAAAGGGCGACAACAGAAGTGATAGGGTTGACCATATTTTAGGTTGCCAGCCCCACCACCCTGGCACCCTTACGGTTTTCCTGGGTCCAGATATAAAATAGAGGATAAATCTTCAATAGATACCAGAGAAAATATCCCAATATTCAGACCTATTGACCAAGGCAGGGTACCTTCAACGGTCGGTGAGACCAACTCGCCTCTTATCAACGCTGGCGCAGCTCCGAGTCATGCAGTTCAACCATGGTTCAACCTAATATAATTCGTAGGCGAGTTGGTGCAAACAAATATTTAGGGCAGGTAAACATTTTCCGATAACCTAATTTTACAAGATCCTACTGTGCACGCTCTTCAACAAAATGGATTTTTAACAATACAATTTCAAATTGTATCCCTGTTTTCAATTATGGGCGTCTGTGTAGCAGTCCGAAAAAAACTTTGGTTGTTTTCGCGCCTTTGGGGCACAGAAAGATCCATTCTGCGGTAACCTACATACTGTTGCCCGTGCATAGGGTTATTCCATGAAATTGAGACGCACACATTTTGGCATTCTTTGATCATGTAAAAAATAATTGTTTTTCTTGTTTAAACCAAACTGGCTTTAACCCCTTGACCCCGGGTTTTAGATGGGAGGCGCCGGGGCACCAGGTCGGGTTATGCAGCCAAGCAAAACGGAAACAAGAGGCTTGTGCAGCCAAGCATAACGTACACAATAACCCAATAATGGATTGAAAGTGCAGAGATTGACACAAATAAGTCAACCGGCCTGGTGACAATTTGCAATCTGCACGTATTTGTGTCAACCGTACGCAAGGGGTTAATGATGATTATGGTATGAACTTGAAGAGTAAAAGGAAGGCTTTCGAATGATACAAAACATGAGGGCATTTTATACGTGACATATTTATGTTTTGTCACCAAGTGTGATGGTGTCTCGGGCTAAATTATGGGGTAATTTTGTGACATAAAAACTTACAAAAGTACAAATAGGGTTCAGAGGTTAAAAAAAATTAACTATTTTTTTTCTTTTACATGAGAAGTTAGGAAAAACTGCATGTAACTTAACAACAAATCATATTTTCAGTATCTCTTACATCTTTTCTGTTATATGGCTAACAAATCTGTGGTTAAGTGGTAACGGATGGTGTCCCACTCTGTTACATCCTGCCTGCATGTCTAGCTTTCTTACTTTTCATCAAATGAAGTCTGAATTAAATTTATTTTCTTTTGTGTGATTACCGTTTTAATAAAATTAACTTGTAGAGTCAATATATAGGACTGCCTTCTCAAAATTGGGGCAAAATGGACTCGGATGTAACGGTGGTGTCCCACGTTATTACATCCTAACAATTTTGGGAACTTTCTTCCAAAATTTATCTGTAAGCAGTATGTGAAATGTCTATGCAACATGATAACAAAGACTTGGAGAACCTCTTTTTAAAAACATAAAAAAGACCCCCTAAATTGGTGTCATGTGTTAGTTTTCCACCCTTGATGGAGTGGTGTCCCATGTTATATCCTTGCAGGCTTGCCAAATCAATTATTACATCAAATGTTTTAGCTAACTGTATTTGATGGGTATGTAAAAGGCTGACATTTTCTAACTACCACATACAGATTTTGATGCTTTAACACGATTATTTATGAATTATGAGCAACATAAACTAAGATGTAACCGGGACACCGTGTCCCTTGTTACATCATTGATTTATCCATAGTAAGTCTATGGGAGTTGATGTGAAACTCAAGAGAGAGGACCCTAAACTAAATATTATGTCACAATGAATCTAAAATATGATGAAGTAATTGTATAGAATCACATGTGGTGTAACAAATGTATTTTACACCAATTTAAAAATGTTACCATTATGTCACATTGTGTCTTAACTTCATGGAATGACTATGTAGCTACCACGTTTGGACGAAGTGACTTCTGACACTTTCTTTGTTTAACGTTTAAACTATTTTAATAACAAAAGCAGTTATGCATATATACATGTTTCATTTATTTATGTGTGATACGTTCAACTTCCTCTTTAAAATACACTATTAAATAAGTAATCAGATAAAAAATATACGACACGATAATAAACCAGTTCGGTATTTCAGCTGCGCATGTGCACAATGACATTTTATCCAGAATGACCCGCGTGTGAATGCAAAATGTGGTCGTGACTGGTCGCACAAGGTGCACATGTTAAATTCAATCAGAATGGGCGTTCGCGTAACATGGCGTGACATTACGTCGCAATTTTATCCCGAAAAACCTTTGACCTTCGAGATACCGAACTGGCTTATTGTACAAAT
Organism: Hippasteria phrygiana; assembly: GCA_037893225.1. Classification (NCBI taxonomy): domain Eukaryota; kingdom Metazoa; phylum Echinodermata; class Asteroidea; order Valvatida; family Goniasteridae; genus Hippasteria; species Hippasteria phrygiana. The sequence continues at coordinate 1,906,515 of JAZGUH010000184.1, forward strand.
AGTACACAAAGACGGCACAGAAATAGCACATAAAAACAAAGGAAAAATAAAACTAGATTTTAATTCCAGTCAAGTATAATACAGAGGGTTTAACCAGTGAACAAAGAAAACTGGCAGGAGCGGGATTCGAACATGCGAACTCCGGAATACCGTACTGGTGCTCTACCAACTGAGCTATCTTGCCCTATCTTGGCGGTCTCCCAAATTGTTAGTGTCTTTGTTCGGGGGCGGATCAGAAGTTTTAAACCCATAATGCTGTATAGCCTGGGATCATGCCATGCCCCAACGATACAACCTGGGAAGCGAAATTGTGGGGATCACTCAATGAGGATATGACTAACTTATAATATCGTCAAACAAACCACAAGCGAAACTGATTAGGTCTGCTGGCAATTTATACAAAAATTACACTTTTCTTGAAAATGACAGCATGATCTCACAGGATGCTTGAGACTATTATTTACCTAAAGTCAAGTAAAGCCCAGTTTTCATATCGCCGTTGCGCCTTGGCAGACAGCTAGCACGCGGAACCGTCGTAAGCGGGACGTGCTGCGACATTTGCAGGGAGCTGCGATCGATCCGATACGCGACGTAATGATTGCGTCCATGCATCCAGCTAGCTTGTCCAATATGGCGGCACTCAACAAATCATTTCTTATTAGAGTACAGACTCTTTTGTGTTTCGAGTCTCATGTTTTGTAGGAGACGCCGAATAAAGTACAAGCGGAAACATCTGCATGGCATTGTGGGATTGATTCTGCGACGCAACACGGCGGAAATGTGTTTCCATTTACCGAAACGATTGGGGGGAAAATGGTAGGGATACGCAGATGATCGGCAAAGTTGAACTGAGTTCAACTTTGATGATCGTCTGCGAGATAGTTTACGTCTGTTCGTGACGTTTACGGAGGAAATGTTTCTATGTCTGCGCTGTAGTTTGGGTGCTGTTTGTGTTGCTCTCTGCGTTTCTTACGTCGATATGGAAACCAGGCTTAAGGTGTTTCATAATAATTCAGTAGTTATGTTTTATGCTGTTTGCAAATGTTGTATAAATACCTTTAGGTAGGGGGGGGGGGAGAGGTCAACTTAGTATTGTGGTATTTTCCTCCCCTTCCACCACGGTGAAGACAGTTTTGCTTAAACCAAAAACGGATACAATTAAGCCAAATTGTCATGTATTTAATACTGCTCTTAATGGGCTCCCAGCTGATTTTTTGGTATGGTACAGAATTTCCTGAGCAGTATTGTCTGCTTAAGTAGCCGGCCCCAGGAATTTAAAGAGGATGTTGATTGCCGAGAGATGTCTGCGTCATTTTGTAGTTTTATGTAGATTGCATAATGTAAAATAAAACGGCCAATTATTTCTGCCACGAAATAACAAAAAAGTGACTTTTCAGAGCTATTTTGTGGGCAGCAAACAAATCCGACGTCATCAGACGTACTCTCCTTTTGTGTCTAGTGCTAGATACCAAAAGGGAGTACATTTACGTCCTATGACGTCAGATTTGTTTGCTGCCCGCAGCGACGACTTTTAGACAAATGGCACCAGCGGGCTATGCTGCGCCAGAGGGGACTTGATCAAAAATAGCTCTCAAAAGTCATAAATAATTGGCCATTTTATTTTACAATACACAATCTACATAAAAACTACAAAATGATGCAAATTTCCCTCGGCATCCTCTTTAAAACAAAGACTAGTTAACAGGTAAAGGCTGTCAAAAGAAATCTGAATTATTCTCGAGAATCCCAGAGAGGTGCAGTCTCACAGATTTTAAAGAGGGCTTTAACCCCCTCCCCCCCCCCCCCCCCCCAATTAAATAAATAAATAAATAAAAACAATTAAAAAAAATGTAGTGCCAAAAATGTTTCTTGTTTTTATCAAATGTTTCTTTCGGTATTTAAATCTAACTGCTTTTGAAAAAAAGTGTTACATGTACTTTAACCCTAACCCCTAGGGAGTGTCCTCAACCTGTCAAAATCCAGCACTGTGCAGTATATGCCTATGGCACATTCTTTATCCTTAGGCATCATACTTCCATGTAAAGTAATGGTGCCAAGACGCTACAAATCTTGAACCCATCAAAATACAACAGAACATGGTGTTGGATTTTGGCCGATTTGGGACGGTTAGGGTTCATGAAAAATAACTCCCCCCCCCCCCCCCCTCCCCTTAAAAAAACAAATTGTGCAGAACTGACCCCCACATGTACTTTGACGGAATTCTTCACCCTGTATTCTGTGAGCTAAGTATTGAGTGGTTCGTTTAAGCAACCTGACTTTAATTCAAAATGAATCCGCGAGCAATTCTGTTTCATTAAGAGAAAATTAAGTTTGCGTGTTCATCAAACACAAAACTTGGTGCAAAATAGGGGTGTGCATCGTAACCAGGCACCTGAGCATTCGGGTCAGGAACCGGTTCCAGATTGTGGAATCGAGTACCTGTACAACTTTACATTATCGCATAATAACTTTCCAGACAATGAAAAGGGTAAGGTTTTGAATGTTATTTGTCGGGGAATTTTTCAAAACTAAATATACCCAGCACGATATGGGGCAGAGGGGTACCCCCCTTTTGTCCCTATATACTCTCCAGACTATTGTTACCTAACACATCCCCCCTAGAGATCTGAAAAGAATTCCTGAGATTCCGGGAACACAATGACCAACACAAAAGGGGGGGGGGGTTCCCTCTGCCCCATATCGTGCATCATATGAAATTAAAACCCGACTAGACGAGAAACCAACACATATTTAATGTTTAAGACGCTCACGAAAGTTGACAAAGGGAATTTACCGGTCGTGGTTTTTGTAGTCTGGGTACAGATAAAGAGCCTTCACGAGACATAATAGCATGCCTCGTTCCACAATAATAACAAGCGTATAAAGCTTCCAGAAAACCGTCTTTTGTGATATGCCGGTGCATGCACGTGCCGGCACATGCAAAGACGGAGAAGTGATCATGCTTACTGGACAGGCATGAGATTTTTCAGACTTTTGTCTGAAATCAGACTTTTTGAGAGACATTATTACAACTTCCGGGATTGAAAGGTTTGGATTGGTTTCTTCAACGGGTACCCAATTGAAAAAAATACGGGTACCCAGCATGGACGTCGCAAGGATTTTTTCTAGAGGGAAAAATCCACAAATTCCTTCTCTGGCATATTCTCAATTTATCTTTTTTTTTCGAGGGTGGGTACCCACCCCACCACCATTGACACCCCGGACGCCCAGGTTGTTAAATGTGCGTTAAATTAACAGTGATATGACACCTCGTCTTCCTTTAAAAAAAAATAATAATTTCCCCTCACGACACCCATGGTACCCGGTTCTTTTACTCCCCATAAATGCACACCCCTAGTGCAAAATAAACCAAAACAGTTTGTATGTTGACCTTTCCTGTGACAATTGACCTCTCAAGGGCAAACATTCTTGAAGGCACACTGAGTGTAAGGATGACTTCGATCCGTTGCGCTCGTCAAAGCTCCATTCGGGCTGTAGAGAGTAGCCTAGCTAAAAACCCTAAACTTTGGGTTTGGGGAGGTCTAGCAAGAAAGAAAAAAACAAGGACAGCGCATGTGAAAATGCTATGTACATACAACCAATTCAATGTAGAGGTGTATAAATATATTGTAGCGGACAGGGATGTAGTCGAGTCCATCGCAAGTCCCTGCAAGTCCCTCACAAACCCTCCAGTCCTAATTTCAATCCCAAGCTATTCAAATGAGCTTTGACAAAGGCATTCCTTTGTCATTGTTCATCCAGTTACTTGTGACTGGCTTCATGAAAGGACTTGTGACTGGACTTTCAAAAGGACTTGTGACTGGACTTGCAGGGACTCGACTACAGCCCTGGTAGCGGAAGAGTTAAATCGAATCGGCAAAAACTTTGTTGTATCTCATTCAATTGGTTGATCTGAAGGCAAAAGTTAGAATACTTCCATTTGGTTTGCTTCTCGTTGATTCAAGAATTCGGCGGTGAAGCGAAAAAAACAAAAAATTCTGACTGACGTTACTCCGAGGGTAAAACTATTTTTTGTTTGGCCTCGTGAAGAACAGAAAAGTAAACTTACCGACAGCGGGCATTCCGAGCCCTGGTCTGTAGCCGCCGCGGGGCACCCCTAGTCCTCTCCCTAGCCCGGCCAGTTTGGGCACGCGGTCGGCCGGCGGGTTGATGCTAAACGCACTCTGAGGGGCGGCACTGGGTGCAGATGGCACGGTGCTTGCAGCCTAAAGACGAGAAAAATGGCCTATGGATGATGGTCCCCTCAAAACGTTAACTAGTGGTGGGATATATATCCAGATTTGTTAACATTCGGTTTGAAGTCCACTATTCGGTTTCGATTTTGAAAACCGGATATCCAAAAGCAACCTTAAAAAAAAAGCCTTTTTATTTTTTGTGACACAGGTTGAAGAAAACAACTGCAGTATCCTCCAATTTGCTCCATGGTCTCTGATTGTAACTGCATTCACTCGCTAGTGGTCTTCTTGGTATATGAATAGCCTGCACATCCATTTTTTTTTTTCAACATTACAGCTCTGGAGTGTTTTTGTAAAGGCCCAGTGGTCACTGAATCCTGTAGACTGTATGCAGTCATTGGGTTTTTCATGCGGCACCTCACTCGCCACTTTTTGTTGGCATGACTATGACTTACATGTCAATGGGAACTTCCGGTGAAATCAGATACCCGTTATTCGGTTTAAATAAAAATGTAGATAACTGGATTTTGAAATCTCTGATTTTCACACCACTAATGTTCACAGGTGCATTCTGCATTTGTTTTTTTGGGTTTGTTTTAGGGCCGGGATGTTAAGACAATGGGAAGAGGTTTCTACCCCAAAAAAGGTCATCTAGCCCCACAATTTTTACGATTATATTTAGCCAACAATATTTAACCCTAACCCCTTGGGTAACTTTACAAGAAAGTATCCTGAATCCGCCAAAATCCACCTATTTTGTCATGCACAAAAAGTTGGTTTTGGTGACTGCTCAATATGGAGGTATCCTGAATCCATCAAAATCCTGCAGTACCGCTAGGCTTACTATCTTCAAGCCATCAAAATCCCCCAGTTTTCAATACGGAGGTATCCTGAATCCTCCAAAATCCTCCAAAACAGGGGTATGGATTTTGATGGATTCAGGTAGGTTAGGGTAAGTGAGCGGAGAGTTTCTACAAAAAAAAAGATGGAATTTTCCTTTTTTATGTATTGTTCACCACGAACAAGGAAATCGAATCAAAGATGCAAGAGGTAGGAATTAAGATTGCAAAACCTGCATTACCATGGCAACAGTGGGTGCTCGCCTTGGGCCCGTTTGTTGAGGTTCCGGAGCTGCCTCTTCCTGCGTGTCCTGTGAGTTGAAGATATTTGCAGCAATGGAACGACCCTGCACAGCTGTGTCAACGAAAGCGGCAGAAAAGAATTGTCATTTCATTGTAAGGAAATGTAATTCGTTCTTTCTCTTTTTTTTCATACCGTCAAGCAAACCGCAAGGGAAAAACCAAGTCGGTAATTTTGAAAGAATTTTCAAAGTTCATTTAAAAATTCCCGAGTCAGTTTCCCTTGTGGTTCATTTTATGTTATTATAGTTCAAAAGTCGTATCCTCATTGAGTGATCCCCACAATTTTGCTTCCCAGGTTGTATCGTAAAGTTGGGGTGTGATCCCTGGCTACACAGCATTCTGGGTTTATGACTTCTGACTAGCGCCCACCCGAACAAAGACACTGACAATTTGGGAGACCGCCAACATAGGGCAAGATAGCTCAGTTGGTAGAGCGTCGGTACGGTTTTCCAGAGGTCGCAGGTTCAAATCCCGCTCCTGCCAGATTTCTTTTTCAAACAGGTGTACAATTTCTGTATAACAAGAAAAATACCCTGGGTGTCAATTTAAAAAAAATAATGGCTGGTTCCCCACGACAACCACCGACTAAAACTGACATTGCCTGATTGCCTAATTTGTATTTCAATGTGGAAGTTTGTAGATATTGCCAGAACATACCAATTACGGCTACTAAAACTTAAAATTCAAACTTTTCAGAACTTTAGTGCAATAAGGGAAACGCTGACGGGTCTACACCCTCGCCTGATGAAGACTAGCAGTGTGCAGTTGAAACGTCGCGGTCCACATGGTTGACTACATCATGAGACTGTCAATAAATATTGCTATCTTTGCTGTTTACCAAGATGAATAACTTATTCCATTTTCTAAATTCTAGAAAAGTTAAAAAGGCTATGAAGGGAATCGCGTCAACAATTTTAGCAAATATTTATTGGAAAATGCCAAAACAATGAAGATCAAGATTACTCACTTGTTCCCGGTCTTGGCATGGCCCCCTGGCCTGGCGCAAGCATGGCTCTTCCCAATCCAATGGGTCCAGGGGGAACGCTCCGTCCAACAGGATGCAACAACCCTGGAAATTCATGGGCATTAAATATTTACATGTTATGGCTAGTAACTTTATATTTTTGTATTTTAATTCTTTCTGGTAATGAAATCAAAAGCATCTGACTAATACGAGGGTCGGCTGAAAAGTGAAAAGTTCGTAGGTTGACTGCAGTAGTGCCAGATAAATGAAAATGCATGTATTTCAAGGCTTTCGATAACTAATCGAATGCTGTTGGAATCTCCCGTGAGAGAGTTGAGAACATTTCCGAGTACAGAACTTGGAATGTCAAAGGTTTCTGCTCGGTCATGTCAAGGGATAACTTGGAGCATTTTGAAGCAGATTCAGCTAATTTCATCGAATGTTTCCTAACCCAGGATGAGTGCTGGGTCCATCACTTTGAGCCAGAGACAAAGAGGCAATCCATGCAGTGGAAACACGCGTCCTCACCCCTCTAACCCTAACAGCCCAAGGCTTTTTACTAGAATCCTTCCCTAACCACACAAACTCCAACACTGTGTAGTAAACCAATGGCACATTCTTTGTACTTGAGACAAAATCAGGGCATCAAGTCCCATGCAAAGTGATGGTGCCAAGGCTCTACAGTACCCAATCACACACAATTCAACACAAATGGGGTGTTTGATTTTGGCAGGTTAGGGATGGTTAGGGATATAGAAGGCCAAAGTCATCTTGATGCAAAATTTTGTCAATTTTTACGAAGTTGTCTACGAACCACCAAAAAGGGCCTTACCAATGCAATAATATCAAAAGGGTTTTATTATTTCTATTTTTTATTTGGCATAGAGCCGGGATAGCCCATGAAAGTCTCTCGACTTATTTCCAGTGGGGTCCCATAATGACAGAAGATGAGGAAGAAAGTTACAGTTTTAGACGTGGGAGGAAAACCCCAGAGAATAATTCTGGAGAAAACCCACGGAATCAGGTAGGGACTAAAAACCCAATCCACATGTTGGCCCCAGCCGGGATTCGAACCGGGGTCACAGTGGTGGAAGGCGAGGAAAGTACCACTACACCAACCTGATTCCCTGGTTGAAATAAATGCATGCTAAGTTTCATTGATCTGTCATTGCTCCTTCAGAGTCAACCTACAAACTTTTCAGCCGACCCTCGTATATGCTGTAGTTATACTTTTTTTCAGAGCAAAGACTTCACAAGCAAAAAAGCACAGAGCAAAAACCACACTCGAGGGAAGCTGACGAGGTAATTCTGAAAAAAAAATTCACAGTGAACAAAGGAAACTGGCAGGAGCAGGATTCGAACCTGCGACCTCTGCATTACCGGAGCAGTATCTGAAACTGCGACTTTCAGATTACGGTAATCCGGAGGTCACAGGTTCGAATCCCACTCCTGCCAGTTTCCTTTGTTAACACTGAAATTGAGAAAAACTAAATTAATTTTCTAGGCAGAACAGGGTTTTTTCTGATTTGGTTTTCCTTATTCACGTATGCCATATTTTTGACTTGGATACACGTGGGCGAGATCAACATGCACATACCACATCACTAATATGGAATCCAAATATGTGACCCGCTCTGCAAAAAGGGCACTTATGTTGCAAAATTTGAAAATAGTGTTTTATATATAGCTGGAAAGGCCATTTTATAAGCTTTCATATGGTATATATGTCTGAGGTCTCTAGCATTTTGCAATCACGAGATATTTGGAAATTTGCATGTTTGTTTTCAGGAATTTCTTGAAATGACTTAAGGAGAAACAAGCCAATTAAAAAAACAAAAAAGCAAAGCAATAGATGGAAGCACTCGACAAAAACACATTCCTTTTCCAACTTTACTCACTGACATCAAAGATTTTGGTTATGAAATAGAATAATATAGGTATCAAAGATGCAAAAAATTCCCTCCCTTCCAAATCACTTGTTTGAAGAATTTTTCACCTTCTTCACATTGAACTCATAAAAGCATACAGCGACTTATGTGCCCTTTTTGCAGAGCGGGTCACATATATCAACTCTTGTTGAACCTTTTCCATATGTGACCTGTTCCCACGAAATGGGAATAAAGTAGCAAAATTTGCAAATCAAGATTATAGCATTTCCTGAAAGTACAGGTTAACCCTAACCCACCTCAATCCTCCAAAATCCTCCTTGCAGTTTTTGAGGATTTTGGAGGATTGAGGATGAATGGTATTTAACAAAAAAAGAGGATTTTGGAGGATTGAGGATGAATGGTGTTTCAAGCAAGGAGGATTTTGGAGGATTGAGGATGAATGGTATTTAAAAAAAAAGAGGATTTTGGAGGATTGGGGATGAATTCATTTTTTGGGGCAGGGTAATCGGAGGATTTTGGAGGATTGAGGATGGTTCCTAGCAAAAAGGGTCCAGGGGGTTAGGGTTAAAGGCTTCAATTTGATATATTGTGTGTTGTGGTATCTCATTCCAAGCCCCTGATACAACCTTTTGGAGGTGTAAGAGTCTTGACCCCTTGTTTTGAGAAATTGAAGCTCAAAGTTCGTGATCTGTGCACTTTAATCAGAGTTCAAATAGAAATCGGCCCCAAAAAGTATTTCGTGAAGAGCTTCAGTTTAAAATCTTTGAGGTATATGATAGAATAGAGTTTTTCAAATATTACAGTTGTTAAAATCCCAAAATTGACTTTTCAGTGAAAAAAATTGTCATTTCTGCTTGTAAACTCAGAAAGCTACAGTGCGACTTTAAGCTCATTTTGTGCTGTCAGGTCACATATGTCGTCATGGACTGCATGGTTAATGATGCCAATGAAGTACTTATTCAAGTAAACCACTCAAGTGTGCCATGTACGTGCATGCACAAAGTTTAACCTGCCCCACACGATACATGTACCATGATCACTCCAAGGTGCTTTTTACGTGTGGTGGTTTTGCTAATGCTATTTCACGCCATTTGGTCACGTGGGCAAAAAAAGGTCTATAAGCATATTTGTGACCAGCTCTGGAAAAAGGTATATTATATCGCAAAATATGAAAAATAAGTTTTATGTATGTTTGGAAAGCCCGCAATGTAAGCTTTCATTTGGTACATGATAGAGCTCCAAAGCCCTTTCTGTTCTGAAGATATCACATTTTTGCATTATTAATTAGTTCTATGGAGTTCAAACTGCACAACAGAGAAAACAGGCTTTGAAATAGCCAGTTTTAATGCAATGCAATGGAACAATGCACTCTAAAAAGGTAATGTTTTTCACTTTATCCACTGAAATCAACATTGTTGTGCACCAAACCGTAAACTTTAGATATTTAAGATGTCATTAAAGACAAAAAACAAAAAATGAATTTTGACAAAAAAATGTCACCCTCTCAACGTTGAAAGGGCCATCACACGTAAATGCACACCTTTTTCTGGAGCGGGTCACATTTTTGAGTAATTATTAGCATCGGGCTGGGTTGAAACCGACCCGAACCGGATCCGACAAAAAATTCAGGGAAAAACCGACCCGAACCGACCAAGACCCCCCCCCCAAAAAAAATAATTGAATATCTGGCTTGGGAAAATCATCCTATATTTCACGAAAATTGTATCCATTTTTTGTGTCTGAACTCACTCGTGTCGCACAAAATTATTTCAAACTTGTTGTCGTCTCTCAGTGACAAATCTTACCGTTTTGCTGCCTCGGGTCCAAGGCTGCTCTAGGAAGGTGCTTGGGCCGTCGGATTTCATCTTTGGCTGGCTCCGGTTCCATGGATTCCTCATCGCTGCTGTTGAATGGAAAGAAAGTAAATGAATCCGCAAAAGCCACACATAATAAACAAATAATGAATATTTGTGAGTGCAATGGTAAGAATATTTTCATGAGGTGACAGATGGAATGTTCCATTCCATGGGGAACAACATACTCTGGCTCGGCGCGGTTGTTCTTGTGTACTTCCAACAGTTTCTGGTTGAACGCTCTCTTCTGAGCTTTCGTCATTCTGTGAATTGAAAAAGAATGCAGATAAAACTGTCATCATATGTGACCTGTTACCACAAAGTGGGTGTAAAGTAGCACAATTTGAAAACCAAGATTATGGAATTTCCTGGAAGTACAGGTTAAGAACTTTAATTTGATATATTGTGTGTTTTGGTATCTCATTTCTAGCCTCTGTTATAGAGGGCAGTTTTCCAACGATTGCCGGCCGGCAATCGTTGGAAAACAATATAAATTTCTACTTTTCTCGACGACGACAGCACACCCGGTGCCATCATTTCACAGGATGATTGAGACTACTATTAACTTACAGTCTAGTAAGGTATTTCGTAATAATTCAGTAAAAAAAAATGTGGAGGATTACCAATCGTGTACACTATCTTTAACCCTTTGCGTACGGATGACATCTGTGGACGCCATAAAATAGAGCCACCAGGCCGGATGACGCCATTGGCCGCCGTTTGTGCAGTTTCAATCCATTGTTGGATTACTGTTTATGATACGCTTGCCTGAACAAACAAATTTTTGCGGTTCGCTCGGCTGCCAGAACCTCCGCGACACCCCAACGTCTCCCGTAAAATACCGTGCCCAAGGGGTTAGGTACCAAACTAAGGATTTTTTCCATAGAGTACTGTTTACTTCACACTGATCTTTTAGGGAAATTTTTTTTACAACTTACCCGACAAGAGAATGAATTTTGTTTGGGTCCTCATGCAGGTGTTGGGGGTGGTGTGTCATGCTTGCATGACTATCGTCTGTGTTAAAGGAGACGGAAACAAAAAGTATTACTTTAAATACCAACTCCCACGATTCCCATATTTTCTTATGTTTCAATTTTATCGAGAAGAGCTATGTCTAATAGAAGAGATACTTGTCAATATCCGTATATTTGAACTAGTTTTTATGTAAAAAAAAAATGCATTTTTGTAGCTTTTCTTTCCGCAAGTCAATCCCAGTTGCGTGAAAAGGAGCGCGACGTCAAAGCTCATTTACATCTGATGAATATTCATTTCTGTGACGTGTCACCGTGGGGAGTATGCACCGCGGCCGCGTACATATATGCGATCACTTGCATGTATAGCGAGTTTCGTCTAAATTAAAACATCAGAAAGTGTAAACCACGCAATCCACCAAACAGATACATGTATATTCACCGTGTTTCAACAACCTGTAGTGCTTGTGTTTCTACACCAGCAGAAAGAGCTTGTTCAGATCTTTGTAATGGTGCTGTCAAATTCACCCTAACCTCACATAAAGCTACAAAATATCGCCTATTTGTGTACAATGCTTGTAGTTAAATTTTAGTATTTGGTACTTCGCCCCAAATAAAGTACGTAGTAATATGTAGTACTACTGTTTGTTGCTGGGGTTGTTGGAGGGGAAAAGTCTGTTATCATCCGAGGCAGAAACACAGCATAAACTAGTCACCAGCCTGCAACTAATCTAAAAAAAAAAAAAGAGCACACACAAAAAAAGCTCAGTTTCTAGATCACACTTACCTACGTCCCAGTTTTCTGAGGAGGTGGGCTCATAGTCATGACGATAGCTGGGGACCGATGTGTCTCCCTTCATGTAGCTACCATCTGTCCCGTTCTGTGTCTGGGCTATTTACAATTGAAACGGGATTATTCTAATGCAGTATTTTTAGAGACACTTGTGTCGTTCAGACGAAGGGCTAGCTCCACCTGAAGAGTTGTCGTTGGAACGCAACCTAGCTCCCCTTATTTAGCCAGCTTTTTTAGCCCGAAAATTTGTGGGGCTCGCCCCGCTTTCAGCTCAGCGGGGCTTCTTTTTACGAGCTAGCTCCACTGTAATTTTTTGGTAGAATGCAAGTGGCCTAGCCCACACTGACACATCCGGTCACTGTTTATTTGTAAGATCTTTATCCCTAACCCTCCAGGGTATTTTGGCTAGAAACCCTGCCAGACACATCAGATTGCATACTTTGTCACATTGACTTGTGTGCAGAGTGCAGCAAGGTCAAGCTGTCACCACAGATGCACTATGCTGCGTCTGGCAGGGTTAGGGTTAAGACGTTTTTTTGTTTCACTCTTTGTACGTTCGACCCCTGTCGAAATCTACACGGGTCCAACCCGTAGTGACTTTCAAATTACGCTGCCTTTTCACACTACTCAACACAACATAAGCATTTGCGCTACACGTGTAATGTTTCGACCTGTGTATTGTGCGATCGTTTCACACTACACACACGGCCGGCCGTTCTACACGGTTCGAACCGAAAAATCCCCCATACTGCATTGCGGCGCGTCACTCCACTGTCAATCCAGCATGGCAGCGCCTTCAGTTTATCAGATATTCATCAGATATTCGCGATAAGCCATATTGCAAATACCGCCTGGTTGAGACGTTACAACGGTCAAAAGAAAATTGTGGGAAGGAAAAAGGCACAAACATTGCTCCATTTTCCTTCCCACAATCCCCTTTGACCATTGTGAAGTCTCAACCAGGGGCAGGCGGTACAGTATTTGCGATACGAAAAGATCGGAATATGATGCTACGTCGTCGAAGGTACTCCCCTATTAAAGGTGAAACGTGATTTGATGGCACAATGCCGCAGGTCAAAGTTTTTGTTCGTTGCTAAACTACACGCACGCGCACTCCGATCCGCGGTTACACGGGTCGAACTCAACCCAGAGGTGTTTATACTACGACTTTCAACACGGGTCGAACTTCTCTACACAGGTCGAGAGTTCTCAAACCCACCTCCCGAGCAGGGTTAGTTTTGACACGGGTTGAGCGCTCTACACGGGTCAGTGCCGTGTTAATATGTTGTAGTGTGCGTCGGACCCATGTACAACACGGAGATTTTTTGTAGTGTGAAAAGGCCTTTGGTTAGGCACTGTAGGTCGGAAGTATGACTCAGTCACCCAATGAACACATATTACGTAACATAAATGGAGACCTCTTAGCTCCACAGCAACTCTAGCTCTAGGGCCAACCATCACTGTATGAACGTGAGCACATTTTAGATGTTATCACTACATCTACATTACCCCTGTTGAGTTTATTAATAAAGCGTCTACAGAATTTACAGAATTTACAGAATCAAGAATTTACAGAATCAATATTCCGAGTGAAGACTCAACAGAAATGTCTGTAGTAAAGACGCTGCAGAATGTCCGAGTATAAATTCAGTGGAATCATATAATTTTTTTAAACCAAACTGTTAGAGCTACAAGCACAGGGCTGTGCATCTGAACCGGGTACTAGGGCTGTTCATTTTTAAATAATTTAGTATTTGATTAATCGAAACTGGGTCTTACCGAATATTCGATAATCACAGATGAAGTTTTTCACACGTCAGCTGCAACTGCATGAAACGCCGGTAAAAGTTCCACGCAAAGCACGCTGGTGTTTTACGTGCGGCAATCGATTTTATGGACCACCCAATCGACATTTTTTTTCATGCGCCTGTTGTATCAAGATCATTACGAGTACATATATATCGTTCTAAGAAAACTAAAAAAAAAACTCCAGCCTGCGTTTTTGCAGTAATTTTTTGTTATAAGTGTCAAGGGTTTTATGGACGGGAACAATAAATCTCCGTCCACAAAAAGTTACAGTTGACAAAAATGCGGCATTTGACACTGCTACGCGCCATAAATTTTCTATTAAAATGGCAACAGAGTGGTATCTGTACATGCATATATTTTTTTTCTTCGAATATTCGAAGCGGCAAAAAAGTTTGGTTGAGGATCGAATATTCGAATATTCGGTATATTCTGGACAGCCCTACCGGGTACCCGACTGCTAATGTCAGAAGCCGGTTGCAGATTATGAAATCGAGTACTCTTAACCAAATTACCATATTACTTAGTTTTTGAATGTCATTTGTGGGGAATTTTCAAAAATGAAAACCAGGGTACATAGAAAAACAAACACAGATGAACATTTATGATGCTTTTGAAAATGCAATTTACACCGTGAAGCTATAGAGCTCACTGTACACACTTGCATCTTACTGCATTTATTTATTTACGAACAATATGAACAGCAATATCCAAGGTTGAATTTTAGACGAGTACCCATTTTTTTCCTCTCAATCGGGTACCCGATTCCCGTACTACCCGTAAATGCAACCCCTATACAAGAATGTTATAAGTAGCAAGAAAAACTCTAAACAAGAGACCTCATATCACTTCAGCAGAACTAAGAGCAGATTCTAGGAATGTTCCGCGTCAGGGCTGCGAGACTCACTTACCATAAGCAAGGTCCGGCTCTATCGTGCTCCTGTCGGGACAGTTGGCTACGTGATGGCGGAGCTCGGAGATTGGCACAATGTGTCTGGCGTTGAACGGGCAAAAGTGCACCTTGGCTCCCCTGTGATTCTGGGAATAGAGACAGAGGTGTTACGCACGAACACAGACATGGACTTGCCAAATTTTAACCCTAACCCTGCAGGCAACAGAAAAATAACCCACAGTTATATTCTATCGGATTTTCTATCAGTAATTTTTCTATTTTTAGGTGCCCACCAACTTGACATTTTGGACTGTGTTGGGCTGTGTTGGATTGAGCAGGAAACTCATATGAGTCACCGCAGTACTCTGTTGGATTTAGCAGGGTAGTCCTGGGGAAGCATGAGGTTAACCCTAACCCTGCTAAATCCAACAAAGTCCAACGATGGTAAAAAGCTGTTGTAATTTGTTGGATTTAGCAGTCAACACTACGAAGTACATGGTGTGTTGGATATTGTATTCAGCAGGGTAGCAGCTAAATATACCTGTTGGATTTTGTCGTTTAGGAAGGTGGAAGCAGACTTCTACATAATATTTTAATTCGTCAAACCAACCACAAGGGAAAATGACAAGGTAAATTTGAATAAATATCCAAAGTGAACAAAGAAAACGGGCAGGAGCAGGATTTGAACCCGCAACCTCCAAATACCATACTGTACACTTGCTGTTTTGGCAGTCTTCCAAATTGTCAGTTTTCTTTGTTCGGGTGCCGCTAGTCAAGACCCATACACCCATATTCTGGAGGTCACAGGTTCGAATCCCGTTCCTGCCAGTTCTCTTTGTTCACTTCGAATATTAGTATCATTTCAGTTGGATTTTGTTGGATTTGGCAGGGCTCATACAAACAAATACCTGTTGTATTTTGTTGGATTCAGCAGGGTAGCTGCAAAATGCCAAGGCTGGTGTGTAGGTGGTACACTGCAGAATCCAACAAAATTTCTTGTTGGGTTTTGTTGTATTTAGCAGGCTTGTCATTTCAGTTTTATTGGAAATTGTTGGATTAAGCAGGGCTATATAAAAAAACATCGAAGGGGGTAGGGCTGTTCATTTTTGAATAATTTACTATTCGAATATTCGAAACTGGGTTTGACATACGATCAAGTTTTTCAGTGCATGCCACACCGGTAAAAAAACATTGCATGTAAAAGCACGCCGGTGTTTTACGTATGGCGAATGAGATTATGGACCGTTAAAACAGCATTTGTTTGCATGCCCCTGTTGTATCAAGGGTTTTACCGACAGGAACAATAAACTTCCGTCCACAAAAAAGTGTGATTGACAAAAATGCGGCATTTGACACTGCTAAGCGCCGTAACTTTTCTATTAAAATAGCATCAGAGTCGTATCTGTACTTGCATATATATCTTTTCGAATATTCGAACTGGCAAAATGGTATTCGAATATTCGCTTGACGATCGAATATCGAATATTCGGTATATTCGGGACAGCCCTAAAAGGGGGTTAGGGTTAAGGGAGCCCTGGACAAAAGCTGACTACCTCCGATATTGATACCTACCTTTCTACACTTCATGATGTGGTATGGGTAACGCTTGGCTAGGATCCTGTGCACTCTGTCGAAGGGGCAGATGAACAACTGGTCCGGGTCATAGTTGCTCATGCTGGGCATGGAGAACTCGTTGGAATGCGACATGATTGACTGATGCGTCTGAACAACTCACTGTAAAAAGATCTGAAGGATGCATAGGAAATGAAGACAGAAATCAAACTGACAGTGTTGATCTCCGGTGGACTTATTTGTAAACTGTATGCACTGCTCCGCTAACCATGTAAATGCACAGATCCACATGTATGTAGGGAGTCCGGCGTTTTGGGGGGTTTTGAGGTATTTGTCACAAATTTGATATCAATGGAAAGGGAATTGCAGGACAAATTGAATGGTATGAAAATTAGCTTGATAGGTACTTGCATTTCAGAGTTATAGCACTTTAAAGGTGTAATTTCTGGGTGTCGGTATCTGTAAAAGTGGCGACCATTTGTGCCTAACGTGTTGGCATTATTATTGATAGCATTGTGTTCAGAAAGGTCTAATCTATCTACACATGAATGCATTTTGAGGCGTTTTCGTTGGTTCAGATTTTATTGTGAAAAATTATAACAATGGCAACTTATGAAGTACAAAATGTACCTGCAAGTTTGTGAATTATGTAGATGAATAATAAGATAAACCTTTTGTCCATATAACATTTAACTTGTTTGTGTTTTGGACCGCTCGAAATACGAATTATCATTGTTTAACCCTAACGCCCTAAGGCGTGTGGAAAATCATATTAAAATTGGAGGATTCAGGACTGTTAGGGTTAAAGACCCCCCCCCCCCCCCCCCCCCCCCCAATTGGTGGGCTCCCTAATGTATGTGCCCGGACTTCACATTCGCGTTTCAGTAATGTACCAGTAAACAGAAAAGTTTTACCTGTAGTCAATGCGTGATTTATTTACCCGACTCGTAACTTGCTTTTGTCGACAATTTGTCAACGTTAGAGATTTATTTTGCCGACATGTCAACAAGAAAAATCGCCAACGACAACAGCCCTATAGTAGGCGCATTATATCGCGCAAAGACTTACATCATTGACCTAATATCAAACTTAAGGGCATGGTTACTGGATGATTGGTACGCAAAATGCAGCAACCACGAATGTAGTGAGAATTTGGCAAAGTCACGAAAACGCATATCGTATATGTGCAGTGCAGTCAGTTGGCACGGTGTCAATGCATACCGTGCGTTGGGGATTCTGTACAACGTGCAGTCCGCACCAGCAACAAAATAGAACGACTCAATAATGAGGTTGATAATAAACTGCGGGTCAGTAGCGACGCATAAAATGTTTATCTCAACCAACGATACTGAACACCACGTCCACAGGGTACCGAGACCAAGACCAACAAAAAATGGTCTCGAGAGACCTAAAACGTTGGTAGGTCCTAGGGCCTACACACATGTTAATTTCTGCCTCATTTTTTACTGATTCTGCCGACATAAATCTTGAAATAACAGGTTGTGCCACATGTTTAGAATATCAAGGAGGGTTGGTTAATTTCCAAGATTTTTCTGTTCCTGACCGATTTAGGTGGGAGTAAAGTAAAATCCTTCCCCCATCATTTAAACCATGGAGGTATAAGGCCATGAAAATGAAAGTATGAGTTTACCGTCCACCACCCGCATGCCGTCAGAGCCCCCACCAAAAGATTTCATTATTTCAAAATATTTCATTATTTCCAATTATAATCATACAATTTATCCCAACTGTCCATCCAGAATTCCAAACATGCTTTTGCAATCGAAAAACGCTTTATTTGCATCCTTCAATTTGGTTGTGGTGATTTTTCTGACCGGCAACTTCACGAAATCCCGCGCAACCAACCTGTATAACCATATCCATGCCATCATACGACGGCACCGAAATGTATGGCGAATACTAGGCTGAAGTTTAGAGTGGTTCTCGTCTTTGCATAAGGCTCCGCTCCGCAACACAATTGCGTAGCGTAGCATAGCGATAGAGACCTATGCGTATTAGTACGCACGCTCTGATTGGTCGATGGACACTACGCGCAAATATATTAGCCAATAGAAAGTGTTTTCTATCTTTGCCATGGACGACATTGCCTCAGTAACCCGGATGCGCATGCCCGTACTTGATTTCTCAATTTTTTTGAACGAATGCGGTATTTTCAATCAATCTTAATCTAGCATTAAAATGACGAGGCCAGTCTGAAGTAAATACCGTAGTACTTTGTTGAGAAGTTATTATTATTATTATTCATGGTTTATTATTTTATTCTTTCGCCGCCAAAAGCGGAATTGCAGAATAAATACATAAAATGTAAACATTCAAATAGCACCAAACTTTATATATAACTAACTTGGGAGAGTGGGAAGGGTGGGGAGGGAAAGGAGGGAGGGGGGGGGAGAGATCTACAAGGGGATAGGGAAAATAATTATGCATGATAGTAAGAACAATTATAAATATCTATAAAAAGGAAAATAGACAAATTGGATGGAATATTACCTTACAACCATAACCAATTCTCATCATTATATTATTACATGTATAATCGATAAAATTCTCGAAAAAAGCAGATATAAAAAAAAAAAAAATTGGAACCGGTAAGGACAGGGGGTGTGGTTACAGATAGGTAGACAACAGGGGGAGGGGATCAAGGGAAGATAATAAGGGAATTGGAAAGGGAGGGGATGGAACGAAATCAGGTTAGGTAAACAACAGGGGAAAACATATCAATAGTGGCAAGGCAAAGATAATTAGTGATTTTCATTCCAGGTCTTTGTCATATAGATGATCGGACTATTTTGGTACCGCTTAGTCTTACAAAATGGTAAGGAGAATTTGTTGGAATTTCTGAGGTCCCTATGATGAACATCTCTCCTACTTGGTGGCAGCCAGCTGCTGAATTCTTTAGATGCAGTTAGTGATTGAAAAAAATTGATGCACAATTGCTCCCTCCTTTCAACCAGAGTTTTGAGGTTACAGGCGACTAATGCATTTTCATAACTCATGTATTGTCTGCCCATCATGATCTTACATGCTCTGCGTTGAATTTTCTCAAGCATCTCACTTTCTCCAGCAGTTAGCCCCGAATGCCAAGTAGGAGCGGAATATTCAACTATGGGTCTAACATAAGATGAATAAACTGTAATCAGGTCATGTAATGGCATATTAAAGTGCTTTAATGTCTTTATCACATGAAGTCTGCCATTTGCTTTTTTTATGATAGTTTTGATGTGAGTGTCCCATTTTAGATCTTTAGTTATTTGCAGTCCCAAGATCTTTACTACATCAACAGTCATGAGTGGAGTATCGTTGATTGTTAGCGGTGGTTGGGTTGGAGGTTCCCTTGCAAAAGAAACTTCCATGGAAGTACATTTATCTACATTAAGTCTCATGTGGTTGTTCTGAACCCACTCGGTAAGGTTGTCAAGATGGCTTTGCATTCCCAATGACGTCTTATGGTTACTATGCCCAATCAATGTCAAATCGTCAACGTACTTCAACACTGTGAGTGGGGTATCTGTTACTGCATCATTGACGAGTACAAGAAATGCAAGAGGGCCAATGCGTGTTCCTTGTGGGACTCCACCACTGAGTGATTTCCAATCACTTGTTACGCCACGGTAGCGGACACACTGTTCTCTACCGCTCAGGAAGCTAGCTATCCATGTTACGACAGACGGACGAACTTCAAGGTTGTTGAGTTTGTTGATGAGTATGTTATGATCTACGCAATCGAAGGCTTTGCTGAAATCAGTTATTACAACTGTGCTGGTGTTGCCCCGTTTATCAGCATTTCTGTGAAGGGTATCCAATAGTTTCACTAAGTAGTGAGTTGTTGATACACCTTTCCGATTGCCGTACTGGTTTGAATCAATCCTGCTGTTGATATCATGCAATAACCACTCAGTGATGAATCCCTCAGCGATCTTAGCGAAATGGTCAGTCAATGATATGGGTCTCAATTTATCCCAAGTAGCTGGTGTAGTTTTGGGAGTTGGGACTACGACTGCTTTTTTCCACTGTTGTGGGACGACTCCTTCACAATACGAGTTATTTAAAATGTCTGTTAGCGGACCAGCGAGCTCATAAGCAAACTCACAAATTATCCTGGCAGAGACACCATCTGGACCAGCAGATTTTCCCATTTTAGTCTTCCTGAGCGCTGCATAGACCTGATAGTTCTGCACTCTTAGATTTAACTGAGGACCTGGACAGCATACCGGTACTGGAACAATATTAAGTGGTTTGAGGTGACTTGATATAGAAGTAAAATGATCGTTGATGCAATTCGCTACATCTTTCGAGTTGTGCTCATTAACACCAGGTGGGGGGTTAATGATAGTTTCCTTTTGCGTCCTATTTGTCATAATCCGAATCTGTTGATGCCATTCAGCAGGGTTAGCTTTCTTATGTTCTTGAACGCGATTGGTGTAGTAGTCTCTCTTACTTTTGTTTATCATGCGTCGCACCTTGTTGCGAAGCTGCTTCCATCTTGGAGAACGATGCTCACTGTAGAACATTTGCTGTCTTTTCACGATGAGTTTTTTAATGTATGTTGTCATCCATGGCTTATCCTCAGAATGGACTTTGATGGATTTGGTTGGAAAGTAGGTGTTTATAGCCCCCTGAAGAGTATCATAAAAGGCAGAACACTTGTCTGCAGCACACGGCTTGGTGTAGACCTCTTCCCAGTCATGGTTAACAATCCATGAACCAAAATCCCGGATTGTAGAGTCTTTCATAGGGCGAACAATCCGAGTGCGTGTTGTGTTGGGAGTTGATCGCGTCTTAGGGACCCAAAGAACTGAGGAATGATCACTCATTCCAATGGGTGAGCTGGTTTCTGGCGTGCGATAATGTTTGGCTGTATTAGTGATAATCTTATCAAGAATGACTGTATTGCGAGTTGGCTGCTTGACGATTTGGGTAAATCCAGTTCCTGTACAAAGTTCACTTATGTCCAGTCGATTCATGTCACCCAATATAGTGACACCAGCATGAGGATAGTTAGTATTAATGTAGTCAACACCATCCAATAGATGGTCTATTAAATCATGTCCATGTGGGTTATCAGGTGGTGAATAAACTGCAGCATAGAACAGTAGAGATGTCTCACGAGGTAGGCGGTAGGGTCTCACCTTCATCCACACCACTTCAAGATGGTCAGGAACCTTGATGTTAGGAGATTGGGGGCACCACATTTCCCGTATGTATAACGCTACTCCTCCACCACGTTGCAAGCTCCTACACTTTGTTTGGAGGTGGAATCCATCAATTTCAAATTGTTCAGTTGGTGTATTGGGGTTAAACCAAGTCTCTGATATACCAGCTATATCCACATTAAGGTGTAGTAACGTCGTTCTGAATTCATCAAACTTGTTTACTAGGGATCGTGGGTTACACAAATAAACAACAGGCAAGGTTGTTGTTTGTTGTTCTTTTTTTTCCCTTGGTAATGTTACTAAATTTGGGAGGCAAACACCTTGAAGATAATTACTTGATGGGTTAACTGGGCGTACAGTTATATAAGTTTTTATAGTCCTTTGCTTGTTTTTACCTGCTCTGCATCCGCGTTTTGATACATTCGCAATACGTGCTGCTTTGATGATTGTCCATACATCCGGGTCAATTCTGCGGCCATCTTTGTTTTTAGAACAGTGATTGCCAATGTTCAGCAGAAATTCTCTGGTGTAGCGGCACATAGTCAGTCTATCAGGGTAAAAGTGTTCTGGCAAGGCAGAATGTGTGTGTGTGTGTGCGCGTGCACCCAGATTGTTTACCAGGCAAGAAACACTGGGATATATACAATACATGTAACTCACACTGTTGATACACACACGTACATTACACACTCAAATCAATCCTTCGATGAAAGGAACGAATCACCAAAAATCAGTCCAATCCGATGAGATCAGTTGAAAATCGTTGACACAATAGTCACTTGAAGTACTTACACATACGTTACCAGACAAACAACGATGATAAACGAACTTATTGGCTTAAAAACTGCAGTTAAAACATTAAAAACGGGAATTTGATTTATGGCGGTTCTGCCACATAAAGGGCGCCCTCAAACACTTTATATTTTTTAAAGATGACCGTGCGCCCCGTGCCTGCTTTTCGTCTTAACTTTTCAGTTTAATTTGTAGTTCATTAATTAGCTGTTACTTTTGATAGGAAATTCATTCTGAATTTATTGAAGGTAAGTACGTTTTCTATCTT
Organism: Hippasteria phrygiana; assembly: GCA_037893225.1. NCBI lineage: Eukaryota > Metazoa > Echinodermata > Asteroidea > Valvatida > Goniasteridae > Hippasteria > Hippasteria phrygiana. The sequence continues at coordinate 1,928,827 of JAZGUH010000184.1, forward strand.
TGCCATGGACGACATTGCCTCAGTAACCCGGATGCGCATGCCCGTACTTGATTTATCAATTTTTTTGAACGAATGCGGTATTTTCAATCAATCTCAATCTAGCATTAAAATGACGAGGCCAGTCTGAAGTAAATACTCGAATAAATACTTGAAGAATGTTTTGATGAAGCCCGCAGATATAAAAATATAAAACGATGGCATGCATTTAAGATGATATCTGATGATTGCATTCAAAGCTGGCAATGATCCCATGTGATGATGACCGAGCAGCCGATCGTTCCATACTTACTTGGTCACGTGACTCAGTGGCGGGCGTTTTCAACATGTTCAAAGGCGGGAAATTGAAAAATAATGAATAATGAATAATGAAAAAAGCCTCATCACTTTTCAAAATGTCTCGGACAGTAAAATTTCAATTCTCATGGCCTAAACTCAAGTCGACAATGCACAGGGTTGTGACTGATCACCGTCAAGTAAACACACATCAGTACCGTCAACCATGCGTCAACACACCGTCAACACCTACAAAACACATTCTAAATTAACAAAAGAGGCATAGAAATGTAATGCATAGGCTAAATTAGAATTTTTGTCGGTTAAAAGTCACAATTCATTTATGAAAATGGAATTTTTTCACGCGAAAAAATGATCTCTTGGTGAGCAGCACGCCGTTGGCCGCCATCTTGCCTTCGCACGCGCTGCCCGCATGCACTGTCTGCTGATGAGTGAGGCATGGCTGCCGATTTCGGAGCTGCATGGGGATATGGAGAGGTCCGTTTTCTTGAAGAAAGACATCGCATTTTCAGACGTTTAACCTCCCATTTTTAAGCCCAAATCTCGTGTTGACCCATACTTCACAGTTTTGTGCCGCATTTGTCAGTTAAGAATGTGTTTTGGAGCTGCATTACCAATGGAGAATTGTTCGCTGTGTGGAGGTGTTGACGGTGTTTTGCGTGTTGACGGTGATAAGTATTGACAGTAATTATATGCACACGCTGCATGAGCGACTGTCATTTTGTCAAAGAAATCCAAGTTTGCCGATATGACTCTCTTCTGCTGAGAAACCATCACTAGTCAAAGTCTAAAATAATGGCCATAAAATACAATAAATACCTGATACACTCCTCAAAAGATGAAACTGCCGAGGATTTGACAAAATTTCTGAAGCGAAGTGCCGTCTGAGAGTGAGATGACCCTTTAATTCTCGAACTACAATTTTCCGGAAATTGAATGACGTTAATAAATTGAGGGCATACTCCATTTTCAAGTCAGGGGATTCAACTACATATTCTTCAACTAAATTTAATTATACATTGAAAAAGTTGATTAGTATTATTTTAATGTTAATTTTTGGAGCAAAATATGGTTGTGATAAAAAAAATTTAAAAAAGGCAAATGCCAAAACCTAAGTAATAAATTATGAACGCCATACACTTAAACTGCCCTGCCTCCTAAAAAGTGTTGTGGTCAAGAAATGATGAGGCCTTGAGGGCGCTCTGGAGCTTTGCCGCGCGGCGAGTGTGTGGCGGCGCGGAATTTGAGCTACAAAAACAGAAAGTTGGTAATTTTGTTTACAACTAATTCTACTAATATAGGCGTAAAAATGTTGGGCCTTCATGCTGTAATCACAGGCTGCCCTGGCACCCCGGCGCCTCACTAGAATAACCGTACTCATAAGGGGTTAAAAAGCCATTTTTGCAGCCATTTCCCGACGTACATGACATGGTCATGGATAGCCCTAGAATGACGCTATGATATAGCGTCATAGCGCCCAAGTATGCAAAACAGGCCTATGCTAGAAACCGAAGATCAAAAATCACACTTTACCTGCATAAATATTCTTGGCATCATTTTATTCAAACAGTTCAACAGCCCATCTCCCTGTTGGGATAGCAATATTCCTCCAAGAATGTCAAGAACATGAGATATTTGCGGCGCAAAATCGTCTCCACGCGACGCTGACTTCACAAACACGAGGAGTAATACCCACATTTAGAACGTTTATCAACAGAGGGCGCAATTTCGGCCGTGCACGCCACAGACATAAATAACCCATATGTCTGTCGCGTGGTAATGCACGCCGCGACTGTAAATTGCGCCCTCTGTTGATGAACGTTCTAAATGTGGGTATTACTCCTCGTGTTTGTGAAGTCAGCGTCGCGTGGATACGATTTTGCGCCGCAAATATCTCCTGTTCTTGACATTCTTGGAGGAATATTGCTATCCCAACAGGGAGATGGGCTGTTGAACTGTTTGAATAAAATGATGCCAAGAATATTTATGCAGGTAAAGTGTGATTTTTGATCTTCGGTTTCTAGCATAGGCCTGTTTTGCATACTTGGGCGCTAGGACGCTATATCATAGCGTCCTTCTAGGGCTAGGTCATGGATTACTTCCAAAAATGTAAGGCTCTCCGTTATTAGCTACCGGAGAGCCTTACATTTTTGGAAGTAGCGTATGAAGAAATGTGCTCAGTGCTTTTGAAGAGCCTGTGGGGGAGAAAAAATATGAACAAGTTTTCCCCACAGCCACAGGTTCTCTGAAACCACTGCACACACACACACATAAAGTGTATAAACACCTTCAATCGTGGACCTCCTATTCACCTATTGTCCCTCTTTTGTTTGTACTTTAACTTTTTCGGAAGGCCTCCCATCCATATGTTTTGTGCACTATTTTCAATCGTGGACCTGGCTTGACACAATCGTGGACCCTATTGTCCTCTTTGTTAAAGGTCCACGGTTTGAATAGCTATACAAACTCACCCATTCACACACATCGGGAAAGGGCAAACAATAGCTTTCTACAACTTACATCTTCCCAACGCAGATTCCATCTTGTCTCTTGGAAGTTGACACACCCTTTTGGTCCGATCTAAGATGCCGCAGGTGTTCCAGGTCGTCCGCTGCTACTCCTGCCAGGTTTTTCAAGTCCAGCAGGTCAAGAAAATTCCCAAATGGGTCTGCAAGATGTGCGGTGAAAAACAGTCCCTCAAAAAGGTATTTAGAAAAATAATATTTTATTTTTTTGGGTAGAGTTTACTTTAACCCATCGAGCCTAGCCGCTGTTTGAAAATTACCACCTGGCCGGTTAGGCCAAATAAAAAAACAACCATGTTTAGCGTCCCCGCCCGCTTCCTTTTTTAAAGCCGCCTCCTTTTTTTTTTTTTAAATGAAAAAACACGAAAAAAAATGAAGAATATTTGATCTTTTTCGAAAAAAAAAAAAAATCCCAAAACAAAAAGTTGTATTTTTAGACTCTAGCATCACCTTGTGTATGCTGGCGGCCATCTTGAAAAATAGCCCAGCCGGACGTCTTGGAAAATGTGTCGAGCGGCCATTTTGAAAAAAAAAGAAAAAAAAAAGGGCCTCCTCCTTCCTATTTTTCAAAAAGGCAGGACGCTAAACATGTTTTTTTTTTTATTTGGCCTTAAAGGTGAAAGCCCCATTTTCTGCATTTTCAATCCATTGAACTCATTCTTTTTTAGACTTACTTTTAGACTTTTTTATACCTATAATGTTACTTTGCCTTATCTTATTCAATTGTTCAACAGGAGTACGGCCGCGGGACAGGTGCATACTGTAGACAGCACGTTCAGAAACTCAACATGGTAGCTGGAGAATCTCTTGATATGGACCGCGGCAAACGTGATGCTTACCCAGAACGGGACCACAACTTTGCAAACAGCGGCTGTGATGACTATGTAGCCGAAGGAACGGAGGGTTCCTTTTCTGAAAACCCACAGGTACAAGAAGAGTGGTGGGATATCATGAATCCAGATTTTTTAACATTGTAAACCCCTCCTACTCTTGAGGCAATTTATTAGAAAGTTTATTCACCATACAAAACCATTGTGGGGATCACTCAATGAGGATACGACTTTTTAACATATAATGTCGCTTCCCAGGTCGTATCGTAAAATTGGGTGTAATTCCTGGCTATACGGCATTCTGGGTTTATGACTTCTGACTAGCGCCCATCGGAACAAAGATACTGACAATTTGGGAGACCGCCAACATAGGGCAAGATAGCTCAGTTGGTAGAGCGCCGGTACGGTAACCCGGAGGTCGCAGGTTCGAATCCCGCTCCTGCCAGTTTCTTTGTTCACTTTGAAAATGTTATTTAAAAGTGTTAGAAATGTTTGAACAATTTCAGAATTTCTCCATACTTTTGTCATGAAGATAACTCAAGTTATCGTCATGAAAATTATTGGTAGGTAGCTTCTTAGTGGTATCCCAAAGAAGCCTATTGATTTGGGGACTGTAGGTCAAAGTTTAACGTCAATATGGCCAGAACAATTAACCCCTTGTGTCCGGCATTCATTGATGGGGGGCTGCTATGCTAAGAACGGGCTGTGCAGCCAAGCGTAAATGCAAACAATAGGCCCCACACTGAATAGATTGGTCCTATATTCATCACACTTGGAGCCCCTCTTTCATGTAAATGAAAGCTTTGTTTGAAAAAGCTCCATCTATTCATTACACTCCCATTCAAGAATAATATAGTTGAAGTATGAATGAATTGAGTACGTGCAGGAATGCGCGTATAAACAACTGGCCAGTTGGTCTTTTTCAAACTGCGGCTATGAGCGTCGTCCGTATTCAAGAGGTTAAAGAATGTTAACCCCTCCCTCTCTCGATGCCAAAATGGAGCTAACTACCCTACCTATCAAAACCTATCGAGTTTCAGGTTGAAACACACAAGCTGTTGAGAGGAAGGGCTTATAGGTTTTTGATAGGTTATGATAGTTATAACAGTTATAACAGTAGGAGGGTTAAGGTCCCAAGTCCAAATAGGGCCGGTATGTATACCGGCTCCCGGTATGTATACCGGCTCCCGGTATGCAAACCGGTTCATTTTAATCCTCCTAAACCGGGTTGAATACTGTCCGAGCCTCTACTGGAAGGCTGGCCCGGTTTGGGAGTCCATTGTGTCCAGTTCCTGGGCTAGTGAACTCCTTCTAAATGCCGACAATGGGGTGACTTTCATCCGATAATAATCTTCCACCGGTTAACAAAGGCCCTAAACGTTTGCTCAGTTTCAAAAAAAAGAGTTTGCTGCTGGACAGATCTGACCACACAGTATTCACACTTCAGTAATCACCTACATCAGTCAATAAACTCCCCATTGTAAACACTCTGCAGGGCCATCAGGCAGCAGGCTAGCCAAGCTCAACTGCAAGTCTATTCATTAAGATGGCTTTGAAATGCAGAGGATCAAGTGGACTTGTACCGTCCTGAGAGGGGTATAATACCGGCCGAGGTTTAAACCGGTCTGATACCGGGAGCCGGTATGCAGACCGGCCCTAAATGGACTTCGGGCCTAAACTTGATGTTAAATAAAAGGATGGTGCAAGCGAGAGGAGCAGTTGGGGGTTGTGGGGAGGCATTTGTGTTTCACATTGAAAGCACAACTTTTCTTGTTTTTTGTCGGTTTAATAGAAACAGACAGATGGTCTTTCCAGATGGCAGGCTTACATCGATGACGGAGTTGACAGTGATGAGGCGCCCGGAAGCCCCACTAGAGAATATAACTCACACCCCCACCTGAGCAATGTCGAAGTCACACTGAGCAGGCCGCACTATCAGGGGAGAGGTGGGAGGAAGTACGGTGGATGGAAGGGCGGACGGAAGAGGAAGAGAGAGGACCTCGATCAGGTTTGAATATAACTTTGACTGAATACTCTCCGTGATCATTTTTTTATTGAAGTCGCCCAACACAAGGCTAGTAGCCATTCTAGGTAAAGGGCTACAACAAAGAGGTGGTTGGGTTGGCCATATTTAAGGTTGCCAGCCCCATCACCCTTACGGTTTTCCTGGGTCCAGATCTATATAAATAGATGATAATTCTTCAATTACCAAAGAAATTTTCAGACCTGTAGACCTGGATGCACAAAATCTTGGTCTCGGAATTGTTCCGCTTTTTAACGAGAACATACTGTCCCCAGCCCACTAGAGCTTTCCGAGTTAGGGCCTCCTAAGGAGCACTGCCTTTTTGAGATTTTTATGTTGTTTGCATTGTTTATCTTGTGTCAATAAAATTAAGATACTATTGGTTAATCCTTTGTTGACTTAAATTTTTATCTATATGAGTTATAGTTAACACAGAAACATCTGCAAGTATTCTTTGTTTTATTGTAGAAAAATGCCACAGTTCTGATTCTCTATCCCGTGTAACTACTTGAAAAACTTTCAATCGTGAAAAACGACCACTGCAAAGCTGAGAACTTGTTTAAATCATTCGTCAAACAATCCACAAGGGAAACTGACTTGTTTAAATCATAATAATGTATATCAGCTCACATTGAAGGTATTGATAAGATGATTGTGGTACATGTACTATGAAGAAGTTGATACTGCATGGCGGACTCCTTTCTGGGAACGAACGTAGCCCTACGTTTTCCCAAAGCATGCGTGTTCATGGCTGGCCTTATGAGCATCATTCTACATGTACAATGTACATGGTACATTTCATGCATAACTGCCTGCAAGTAGCACCAGCAAATCCCAGCCTGGAAGTGTTTACTTAAGGATTACAAGCAATTGTTTGGCTGATGGATTACAAAGATAAGAAGCTGGCAAAGGTGTTGGTGTGTCAACAACAAAAGGCAGTGGAGTTGCCTGTTTTGGCTCTAGTGGCATGTTTCCCTCATGAAAAATTGGGCAGTGAAAATGTTTAATTAAAAAAATAAGCATTGATGAGACCATTGAGAGTGCTCTTTCGGCAATCTAACCATGTGAAGTCCTGTGGTTTTTGAAGTTAATGTTTGCAACATTAAATTGTGTAAATCTTAACCTCTTGAATGAGGCCGACAGCCATAGCTGTGGTTTCAAATTTATTGTCCACAAAAGTTACAAATTATTACACAGAATAGAATAAGACAAATGAAATAAAAACCTAGAATTACACAAGGGGCTTAAAATGTAAAATCAATAAAAACAACAAGGCTGGTTGACATCTATATGCGCTTTCCTGCACATACTCAATCCATTCATGTTTCAACGATTGTTCTTGAATGGGAGTGTAATAAACAGATGGAGCTCTTTCAAACAAAGCTTTCATCCACACGAAAAAGCGGGTTCCAAGTGCAATGAATAGGACCACTCTATTCTAGCCGCGGGAGAAATCTGAGATTAAAAAATCCGGTTATCCTAGATTTATTCAAACCGATAACTGTTGTCTGATTTCACCGGATGTTCCTATCTAGCTCAGTCATGCATGATGAGTGATGCTGCATGAAAAGCCCTCCCAATGACTGGATACAGTTTGCAGGATTCAGTGACCACTGGGCCTTTACAAACACACTCCAGAGCTGTTATGTTGAAAAAATGGATGGGCAGGCTATTCATATACCAAGAAGACCACTAGCGAGTGAATGCAGTTACAATCGGACACCATGGAGCAAATTGGAGGATGTTCCAGTTGTTTTCTTTAGCCTGTGTCACAAAAAATGGAAGGCTTAATATTGTTGAGGTTGCTTAATAGTGGAATTCAAAACCGAATGTTAAAAATATCCAGATTTATATCCCACCACTACTTTAAAGTGTGGTGCTTACTGCCCATTGTTTGCGTTTACACTTGGCTGCCCAGCCCCGTTCTTGGCATACCTGAGCCCCCCCTTCGGAACGGAAGTGGTTGAGGGAGCACTGCCTAACCCATGGTCGGGCCAGGCCGTTGAAAAGTCTGGCCAAGCCCCGGGAACGCCCAGCCGTTCGGGCTTCTGTAATGCTCTGGTTGTACACAATAACCTGCCCACTAATGCTGGAGTCCAACCAGCTCCCGTTGTTCACCCAGAATTGATCTCTGGCCCGTCGTAAATGGAATGACAACAAAAGCAATCACAAGTAGATGCTCTATTGTTTATAGGTGATTTGTGTCTCACAATAGCAAGACTAAAAGCCAGAAGGCCCGGGCGTGGCCAGGCTGTTTAACAGCCTTGCCTGACTATGGGTTAGGCGGTGCTCCCTATAAGGTATTAAAGGATACAGTATTGTGAAATCCAAGAAGATGTGGTCTTTTGGAAAATTTGTTCCAACCACAATATGTTACAATCAAGGACAAAATACCTTTTGGCCCCAGTGCACACATTTCCATCAAAGAGCATTATTTTAACCCTAACCCCCTAGGCATTTTATTAGGAAGTGTATGTCCTCAACCTGTCAAAATCTAACACTGTATATCTATGGCACATTCTTTGGACTTAGACAAATTGGGGCATCATACCTCCATGTAAAGTAATGGTGCCAATTGCAAGGCGCTACAGTCCTGAAAGGCCATCAAAATTCAACACAACCTGCTGTTTGTAAGGTTTAGGGTAGTAAGAGTTTTAATAAGGGGATAAAAGTGTGATGACCTGGTCTTTACCACGTCAATAATAACCGAGGAGGGGTGTGACCGGTGTTAATGGACCGAGCCGAAGGCGAGGTCCATTAACGGCGGTCACGACCCTTCAAGGTTATTATTGACTGGTAAAGACCGGGTCATCACATTCATAAATGCCTTCTTACGAAAAATGCAAAAACCTCCCGTAAAAAGGACAAAATGCGAAGCTTTTACACCCCACTTTTTCTCCCACTTGCTCAGTACAAAACACATGCGTACGTATCGGCCTTGTGAGCACGTGAAGGTGCTCCGCGCCTGTCTGAAGCGTGTGCGTATGCACACGCACAAGATGCAGCATTTTATACGCGTGCATTAGCGTTGTCTTACATTATGAAGTTCAGTACATCTTGTGCGCGCACCTACACTACGCTGAGAACATCGGCTGAGAACAGCTGCTGGTTATGACGCGCCGTTTAAACAACATCCAGCCGTGTTTAAACAACCGTTTTAAACACACCCACTCGACCAATAGGGACAGTGAAACTCGCTGAGGCATTTATGAATGTCAATTAGTTCTTGTCGCAATGTTCAAGTAGAATAACATATTCCTTTCTCACCATCCTTAGGATTGTGCTGGATCTGAAGAAACACTTCGTCGGCATAACCTTCCTGCAGCGCCAGCATTTAATCATAATAGACAGGAGTCTACCAGTGGTTTCAAGACACCAGGCTTCCCGAATCCAGACGTTCCAGTTGAGTATCCTTTAGAGATGGCAAGAAAGTCCCCAAACCCTTGTTCTGCTGGCCGAGTCCCGAACGCAACTTCAGGAATTGCACTTGGCAAGTGTGGAGGAAAAACAAGCTCGAATATACAACTTGGTGAAGGAGATTCCGGGAGAGTTTTTAAGAGTCAACGGGCAGCGGAAGCGAACCATTTTGTCAGCAGCAAGTGGGGTCAGTTCCTGCAAGATGTAGAAGGCGAAAGCGATAGCGATCAAGAGGTCGAAGAGCCCCCAAAGGACATCCAAGGACGTGATACCGAAGCTTCCATCATATCTCCAACCTTGTGCAGGGATCAGCAGCAACTCCGTCCAAGCCTGACTTTACTGCCACACACCGATACAGCCTGCAGTTCTCAAGCTAGATTTAGAGATGACGGACACCTTGTGAGTCTCAACAAACCAGTGCGGTTTCAAGAGACCTCTTTGCAGAACTGTAAAACTGCCGGGCTGATGAACACACTGCGTGAAGAGAGTGTAAAAAACGGTGAAAATAGCTGTTTCCAGACGGGGTTTGAGGGGAATGTTTTCTCTGTGGAAGATGAGAGTCTCTTAGATGAGATTCTTCAAGATGACTGGTAGGTGCCTGAAAGAGAAGAGAGGAAACCTCTATTCCTTTCTTGGACAACTTGGAACTTGTTTTTTAGTGTACTTTTTTGGGCGATTGTGGAGTTTAGGACACCCCATTTTTTTGTATTCTTAAAAAAAGTTTTGTTGCTCAAGTTTGGAACCTCAGACAACGTTCTATTAATAATTATACTGACCAAATTTTTTTCTACATTTTGAAGAGTATTTTGTGACTTGAATACGTTTAAAACGGCTTTCTTATTGTCATGGTACTATGACTCTCCACTTCCTTTGTAGGAAGGGAGGTGAGTTGGTCTCACCGATGGTAAAAGTTACCATGCCTGAATCTATTGAAGATGTATCCTCTATTTTAGATCTGGACCCAGGAAAACCGTAAGAGTTGTAGGGCTGGCAACCTAAAATGTGGCCAACTCCACCACCCTCTGTTGTAGCCCTTTTACCTAGAGTGGCTTATTAGCCTTGTATTAGGTGACTTCCATTAAGAAAAATATATAGATTTAAATTCTAGAGATAAATTTCAACATGATTTTTATGCTAATAGTAATTTCATATTCATGAGCCAAAGCGTGATGTCATCCAAGGCAACACTAGTGTCCTCATAGCTTTGTCTACAAATCTTTCTTTTTTACATTTCCTTGGAGTAAATTCCAAGTTTGGATGACATAATAGTGGCCAATATTTTTTCAGGTTTTTGAAGTTATTTTGAAGGATTTGTTTTTGTACTGTTATGCTCTGTTGATCTATGACAAGGAGTGTCTTGTATTTAATACCAAATAGAAATAGCACCCTCTTGTCCAAACTGGGGACAGGATTTTGTAGGAATTGAGAAAAGCACCTTCTTTTACATTCAGTGAAAAAAATCCTTCAGATAAAGTTTGTTTGTATTTATGCATGAAAATAACGAAGGCTGTGCCGGCATCCAAACCAGGTACAGTTATGCCCCAAATTATTCATACCCATGCCAAATTCGGGGTATTGTGAATCATTTTATTGATTATTTCTACTTTGATGCTAATGATGTGAAATCAAAATATATGTAGATTTGTACATGCCAACTAAAAGTCAACCAACCCTAACAGCCCAAGCCTTTTTACTAGAATCCTTCCCTAACCACACAAACTCCAACACTGTGTAGTAAACCAATGGCACATTCTTTGTACTTGAGACAAAATCAGGGCATCAAGTCCCATGCAAAGTGATGGTGCCAAGGCTCTACAGTACCCAATCACACAAAATTCAACACAATGGGGGTGTTTGATTTTGGCAGGTTAGGGATGGTTAGGGTTAAGTAAAGCCTAAGTTTTGCCAATCCAGCTTTTATGTATGAGAGAAAAGCAAACTACCAGATTTTTCATAGGGTATGAATAATTTTGGGCTTAACTGTATGTCAGGAACCGGTTTCAAATTTTGGAATCAAGTACCCGTAACCGAATTAACAATAGTAATTTTTCAAAGAAAAGAAAGTTTTTGAGTTTCATTTGGGGGAGTTTCCAGAATGAAAACCGGGGTATATGGAAAAACAAAACTGATTAACATTTATGAGCAAGTTCGGTTGGGGGACTGGAGTGACTAGACTTGACCATAGTCAATCTAGATGTCACTCGAACGCTGCGTGGTTTGACTAGCTAGTCCAACTGGATCAACCTAGCTCCGGACCATGGTTTCTCTAGTCACTCGCGAGTTACGTCACGGTTTCAAGATGGAGGATAGGTAAACTGGGCAAGTTTTGCAAACGTTTACGGCAAATTGTTAGTTTTGTCCAATGATAACAACTCTTTGCAATAAGATAATGAATTATTTATTGCACTAAAGTTAAATAGGGAAAATAGAAGAAATACATAATAGAAAATAAAAAATGACATAGGGCCTACCAACATTTGCTTCGTTAACAATTAGCAGACGACATTCTTTACACTACAGTTTGTTGTTGCTACACAAACTAGATTTGACGTAGTTGATCGACTCGATGCGTTCGAGTGAAAACAGACGACGCATGCGTGATATAAATCGCAAAATTGACAAAAGGGACTAGATCAGCAGCACCCGAACTTGCTCTACAGGGCGTATCAAAAAAACGCAACAAAATAATCATGTCGAATTTGGTCAAAATTGTGTTAGGTACATAAAAGTGCCTAGTATCATCTTAAAGCCACATATCTCCTCTTTCCAACGATAGGTCATTTGTTCACAGGCGGCAATGCTTGGCTGAACAGTCATTGTTTTTGCACAATGGGTCAAATTCAGCTTGGGACCAAGTTTTAGTGCAGTAAGCAATGATAAGTGGATGCAGTGCTATTGAAAGAAATTAAGTTAACACAAAACAGACTAAAAGTTAATACTCACAACGTTTGTCCTCATCTCATTGTGCAGTTTATTCAGCAATTATTACATCCCATGCCCCTCAACATGGCCCCCATTTCTTCACAATGAGATGAGGACAAACGTTGTGAGTATTAACTTTTCGTCTGTTTTGTGTTAACTTAATTTCTTTCAATAGCTTTTGAAAATGCAGTTTAAACCGTAAAGCTATAGAGCTCACTGTACACACTTGCATCTTGCTGCATTGATGCAACAGTGTGGCAGCATTTAACGTGCAGACCTTTCCGAACAATATGAGCAGCAATTTGCAAGATTTGATTTTTGGGCTTGGCTTTCTGTAACGGGTACCCAGAACCCATTTTCTTTTTCAATCGGGTACCCGATTCCCGTACTGCAGACAGTGGATACCCATTTCATGTTTCCTGCAAGTGTTTTTTCCATCCAGTACTTGTTAATCAGGCAAAGGATTTTGTATGACTTAATAGGTGCGTTCGAGCGTGTTACTCGTGTTGACACGAGTATACTCTTGAGCACACGAACGGCAGGAGTATGACCCGAGGGTAACTGAGTATACTCCCGCTCAGACTAGGCTCAGACCGAGAGTATATTCCTTCACTGGAGGTGTCGTCACGTGATTGTTTCCACTTAACATTTCAAGATGGCAGAAAGTAAAAATTTCAGACTTTTCCCAATGAAGTTTTGTTGTTGTTTTTTTATTGTTGAACAGATCTTTGGATTATATATTGTCATAAATATGACACAAGCGGGAAAATGTTAAACTATGTTCAATACTAACCTTGGCCGTTCACGCGACGCGGTTCGAAAGTAATGCGCATGCAACATTTTCCTGCACCCGCGAGTATCCAGAGTAACACGCTCGAAATTTCCCCTGCCCCTCCCATTCCGGGCTTGATGTGTTCCGGGGGATTGTCATTTCCCACATGAATGGGTCCCCAACCCCTAGCCATCATCGTCTGTGTGTGAGCGCACAAGCTAGCAATGTCACGCAAAATAGAAAGTTTTAATTGATGTAAAAATTGTATTCAAATTACCAAGTCAGTTTCCCTTGTGGTTTGTTTGACAATATTGTAGTTGAAGTCGTATCCTCATTGAGTGACCCCCACAATGTTGCTTCCCAGGTTGTATTGTAAAATTGGGCGCGATCCCTGGCTGTACAGCATTATGGGCTTATGACTTTTGACTAGCGCCCCCGAACAAAGATGCCGACAATTTTGGAGACTGCCAACATATAGGGCAAGATAGCTCAGTTTGTAGAGCATCCGTACGGTATTCCGGAGTTCGCAGGTTCAAATCCCGCTCCTGCCAGTTTTCTTTCAAGTTGATATTTAGTGAACACTGTTTTTCTACATATTTTGGCTAATTTTCTGATTTGATAATTTTTGGTCAATAAACAATTTACTTGGGTAAATTTGTTTTATGTAGTGAGTGGTATGTGTGCACACTTTTTATATCTACTAGTTGACACATTAATTTCCTATTCGGTGTGGCAGCCATGGGAACAAGAACTAAAATGTATAAATGCAGAACAAGTCTCTATTCATATCTTGCAAAAGACGGTGACATCGTCCCCTACTTCAGGGCCCAGCAGATTTAAACTAATGTCAAACCGCAGTTTGCAGCAGTTCAATTCATTTTCACAATCATTGGTCAGATAGACTTGGACCACAGAAAATGCACTCACGCGTCGTCTGCTAATTTTTACATTAGTAGCGCCCTCTATTGGTGCAAAATTATGTAGCTGGTTGACGGCCAACAAATGGGGAGAAATAAAAATTACCGCCGAGTACCAGCTACCGACGTCACATCGATCAATTACGTCATCTGTGTTATGGTTCCGTGTGAAGTGGAGAAACTTGTCTCTGTGACAAGAGAGAATGTACTGGTTGTTTTTTCGAGAAAACTCCAGTCTGGAGCATTTATACTGAAACTTTTCTTTTGAAAGTGGGTGTTGCCAGTTTTCAGACCATTACTGTAAACATGACGAAGCCTGTCAGTCGGCATAACGACCAGGAATCGGTTGAAGATGATGGAACGAAAAAGGTACTCTTTTGCAAGTGCCGAACGCGCCGGTCAATGCTGAACCAGCATGCTGATTGGCTCTAGTCTAGCGCAGGGAACTGCACGGGAAATCTACCCCTGACCTAGAACTTATCCCTAGAACTATAGGGCTCCTGCCGGAACCCCATAGAAAGAAGCCTATTTTCCTCATAGGCTAGTAGTAGTACAGCAAAAATAAGAAAGTAATTTCCATGCACTCACCTAGTCCGAGTAACTTGGACCCTTTATCGCCTTTTTAAACATTTGGTCATGATCTGGCGATAGTTTTAGTAGGGTCCAAGTCCGTGTACGACGATTTTCTATTCATTAATTAAATACGTCTAAAATCCCAACAAAAACATCAGAATTCAACCTTACAACGGCCACCAAAATACTAGATACGCCACCTTCGGAACAAGTGGAGTTCCATGATCAGATGGAGGTACCTAGGTTTACTTACCATCCAAATAAAAAGTGAAATTTACCGTTTAATTCCCAGACACCCGCAGAACCTGTCTTTTCGCTGTCTTGGAGTTTAAATCGTGACCCCGCGACCTTGCATGACGTTACCCTGATGCGCAGCGCCCGCATGCACCACGCGACAACCTGTTTATGCCAGTGACTGTTTCGTGAGTGGTACAACGGTCACGTTTTGTGTTCGTGTGTAGATCGATTCGAGGTTGCACGCGCGTCATGGGGGGGGGGGGGGGCGGGGGCTGGGAACTTACTCCATGAACTCGGTTTTGTGTTTTTGATTTGTTTTGTTGTTGATGTTGTTGTTTTTTGGTTATTGTTTTGTGGGATCCTTTCTTAATGACGTTCAAAGAGCTTGATTTAAATGTAAATAATGCATATTTTCCTTTGAGTCCATCAATTGGTTGTTGACTATTATTTGCGTTCCCTCAGGTTGTAATTCCTTCATGGTTTCTTTATTTCACCACCCCCCCCCCCAAACAAAATCAATCAATCAATCAATCAATAAATATTGTAAACACCCCCCCCCCCCCAAAAAAAAAGGAAAATTAGATGTGCTTTATTAAATTTCATGTTAAATCTCAGGCAGATGGGCAGATACACCAGATACTTGTAATTAAATTAAGATCAAGCAGTTTGATCTTCCTTAACAAAATTACACCCGCCTCCAATAATAAAACGCAACGCAACAGAACAATACAAAACAGAACGAGTCCCACTCGCATGCAGCCTCCAATCGGAGCGACACGACCGAAACAGTCGCCGGCATAAACAGGTTGTCGCGTGGTGCATGCGGGCTCTGCGCATCAGGGTGACGTCATGCAAGGTCGAGGGGTCACGATTCGAACTCCATCTGATCATGGAACTCCACTTGTTCGGTGGCGTATCTAGTATTTTGGTGGCCGTTGTAAGGTTGAATTCGGATGTTTTTGTTGGGATTTTAGACGTATTTAATTAATGAATAGAAAATCGTTGTACACGGACTTGGACCCTACTATCGCCAGATCATGTCCAAATGTTAAAAAAGGCGATAAAGGGTCCAAGTTACTCGGACTAGCACTCACCATGCTCACGAAAACCGCTGCAGTTTTCCCCAAAATCCGTAATATCATTTACATCCTCACCTTGTGTGCACCAAGCAAAAGATCGCCGGAAGCGGTTCCAATTTGCGAAAAAAAATGACACAAATCTCCGATCCGACACACACACACACGATGCAACTGTTGCCGGGCGGGTCATGTGCGGGGGTCACCAGACCTTTTGCTTGGTGCACACAAGGTACGTGGAGGATGTAATTGAGGATATTACGGATTTTGGGGGAAACTGTGCAGCGGTTTTCGTGCGCACAGTAGAAACGTGAGTGCATGGAAATGACTCTTATTTTTGCTGTATTAGCCTATTGGGAAAATAGGCTTCTTTCTATGGGGTTCCGGTAGGAGCCCCATAGTTCTAGGGGTAGGAACTGCACAAGAGTTTATGGTAGTATAAAAAAATCAGTTTACGTAAATTACCTGCAAAAGTATTTTTGACATTATCACTGGCGATTGTGTAGTGTAGGGCCCCCTCTTTAGTTTTGATCAAATTAGAGTCGAGTGAATTTTTTCTCATTCCAAAATGACTTTTTCAACCTAAAGCAGACTTCTCTTAATTCTACTGACATCATTTTTTTGAATTTTGAACAGTTTATTGCGGTAGAAAATGCAATTTTCTTACACGCTTTACAACGAATCAACATGGTTTTGCATGTGTCGAGCGCAATCTGGAGTTTTGCGCAAGTTTATTGTACTCCCTCCTGAGCTAATTTCCCTTTGAATGAAATCCATTCATAGGGATATGAACTCGGGAGGGAGTACAATAAACTTGCGCAAAACTCCAGATTGCGCTCGACACATGTTTACTGTGCGTCGCGGTGATCATCTCTATTTTCCCGTTTTGTTTTGTCAACTTTATCATTGCTTTACCCCAAAATTTCCCTCAAAAACAAAAACCATGCCCTTTATCTACGGCATACCTGTTGGTTTGTAATGTCGCTCACTAGTTTGGCAATAATTCCAATAACCTAAAAGTGGATTTTTGTCCCTTTTAGGGAATAGGGCCCTACACTACACAATCGCCTTATCACTGTCTACAATAATAGTCCATATTTCCAGATGCATAGATATTCCTCAAAGAATGTGAAGAAAGGGAGATATTTTATTTGATGCTTATAAAAATCGTCCATTTCGTCTCGAGTTGTCAGCAACTTTGCAAACAAGGAGCAATCCCTTGTCGCCAGCTGTTTGTGTGCATTTTGCAGATTGCGCATGAACTGAATAAACCTTTTCCACATTCTAAATGTATTATGGGATTTGATGACAAACTTATGGCATTAGAAGAGCATGCACACTTAGAATGCATGTGATTGGTAATATTAATGGATTCTGATTGGCTTAATGTGACATAATAATTATTACATTTGCTGATCTAATTCCAGAGTAGTTGCATTCATCAGTAACTGGTACCCTGAAAGGGATTTCCCCAATTATTTCCTTATTTTGTTTGCCATTAAAGTTTTTTTTATATTATTTTACTTATGTTCCATGCAAAGATATGTGAAAAGAGTGTCTCTCAACTCATGACAGATATTTAGAATAAAATCAATCAATATTTGGGCTGGTTCACAGTGCCATAGGTTTGTGTATAAATTACATGTTTTTTTGGCCTCCATACCCACAATGCATTGAAAATAAAATAAAAAGTTTATTGGTTAGTTGTTTATTAAAATATATTGTGAACATCAAACTGTACCAACAGTCTTCTCCATATAACAGGTTCTCTGACTTTTTCCCTTTGAAAAAATCTCCCAAACCACTAATTAGGAAAAGAATGAAATTTTTAAAGTTTACGACAAACCGTTTAACCCTGCGCTGAGCCACGGTGCACTTTGTCAGAGTCGGCTTTGGTTTTTTTAAATTACTCCGTCATTTATCAGTGAAAAAAATTTCATATACTCCATGTAATCCTAGTTAACCCTTGCCAAATAACATAATTGAGCCCCTTAATAAAACTGATTGAACTCTTGACCCAGAAAAAAAACGCAGCCTACCCTAGCTAATGCCATAGGATTTGTACAGCATACCAGGCCTTTGATTGGCGGCCCATCGATTATCCTTAAGTACTGTCATTTACCCATTCATGAAGACTTGGAACAGGTGGTCCCTGCTGCATTTTTTTCTTGGGGGGGGGGGGGGTGTGGCAGCGGCCAGACACTAGAATGTACATGTATTTGCTTCTCTTCAGACTATTCAAGGTTTTGAAGAGTGCAAACAAATAGTTTGGGTAACTTATTGTCTCGCCTGAACGAAGTTCAGAAAGAGACTATACATGTACATGTATGCAATCACTATTTCTTGTACGTACAGTACATACATTTTTGTACATTGTACATGTACATGTCCGTACATATGTGTACACGTAGTCTAGCTGTAGTCCGTATGTAATTTTGGTTAGTTTCGACAAATTGGTCTTATACGCAAAGTTGAAGTCCAATTGCAATCAAACTTGGGTCATGCATTCAATATTGGCTATTGCAACCTTTATATGATGCTTGTGTCAAAGGTCAAGTACTGAGGTCAAAGGTCATTTGCTGTCAAGTTCTAATATAGGCTGGAATTGTCTAACTTGTCTCATTTGAAAACTGGAAGTCCAATTGGAATCAAACTTGGGTCATGCATTCAATATTGGCTATTGCAACCTTTATATGATGCTTGTGTCAAAGGTCAAGTACTGAGGTCAAAGGTCATTTGCTGTCAAGTTCTAATATAGGCTGGAATTGTCTAACTTGTCTCATTTGAAAACTGGAAGTCCAATTGGAATCAAACTTGGGTCATGCATGCACGATTGTAACCTTTATATGATGGTCAGGTCAAGTTGTAAAAGAGGCTGGATTTTTTTAATTGGTCATTGTGCTATTGTGCCGATTGAGGTGTCAAAATGTGCAGAGAACATGACGTTTAAGCAGGCGAGACGCATGGTTCGAGAACCACCTTGTTTTTATTCAAGCCAAGGGGGTGGTGGGGAGTTGGGATGGGGGGTGGGGCTGGGAGGTTGATTGGGGTTGGGGGGTGTCGGCGGCCAGATATCTGTAATGTATCAGCTTTTCAAGGGCTTTGAGCAGTGCCAAAAGTAAACATCAATGTCAGCATAAACATTTTGGGGCTGTGTGAGAGTATTGCATGTGCTCACCCATGGAGCTATAAACAGACAGCAGTGCATGCAGCTATTACACGCAAATTACATACACTGTCATTTACAGCGACATGCTGTGTTGGTGTTTACAGAAGGCGTTAGCACATCGCAGGGTTAATGAAAAAAGAACACTGCCAGAGAAAATGACAACCGTGGCTATGGCCGTCGGCCGTATTTAGTGGGTTAATATGCAGCTGGAACCCATGCAGCGGATATCCATTGAAATCACGGACACGGAATAAGGAATGAAGCAATTACGAATATTCATTATTGGCTAGACAATATCACTCTAAGCTGTTAGCAGTGCGACACAGGTGGGTTTGGTCTTCAGAATCTCAAACAACAAAAATATTTTGTGGTAAAAAATAAATAAATTGCCTTGTGCAATGTGCATGCCTTGCGCAAATGTGACCCGCTCTGCAAAAAGGGCACTTATGTTGCAAAATTTGAAAATAGTGTTTTATATATAGCTGGAAAGGCCATTTTATAAGCTTTCATATGGTATATGTCTGAGGTCTCTAGCATTTTGCAATCACGAGATATTTGGAAATTTGCATGTTTGTTTTCAGGAATTTCTTGAAATGACTTAAGGAGAAACAAGCCATTTAAAAAACAAAAAAAGCAAAGCAATAGATGAAAGCACTCGACAAAAACACATTCTTTTTCCAACTTTATTTACTGAAATCAAAGATTTTTGTTATGAAATAGAATAATATAGGTATCAAAGATGCAAACAATTCCCTCCCTTCAAAATCACTTGTTTGAAGAATTGTTCACCCTCTTCACATTGAACGGCCCATAACTCATAAAAGCATACAGCGACTTATGTGCCCTTTTTGCAGAGCGGGTCACAAATGAAAGCTTTGCACAATGTGTGACAAGCGAGTTGAATTTTTCTTTGTTTTGTAAAAACTATTTTCTCCCAGCATGAAATTTGGAATCAGTTCCTGCTAGTAGTTAGAATTGACGACAGAAATGGTGGAGGTGCCAAGACTGCTGGCCAAATGTCCACTTCCTCATTAACCCTAACCTCACCTGAAGCTTACAAAATACTACTTCTAAAATGTATACTCGTACTACATGTATATAAGGAATTGCGTAGTATTTTGTAGTATAGTGTGTACTTTACCCAAAGGAATGCCTAGGACGTTAGGGTAAAAAAAAACCAGTTTTCTATAAAAGCTGGATTTTAAGTCCAAATTATTCAGACTGTTTTTTATTGGTACAGCTAAAGATGGCAACTTCTTCGTCGGGGAAAATGCGGAAGGTTGGTGGCAAGAGAGGGCGCAAGCCCTCGAAGATAGACCAGAAGGCTAAGCTTGAGCGTAGTCGGCAGAGCGCCAGGGACTGCCGAGCTCGTAAGAAGCAGAAGTACCAGCTTCTGGAGGAGATGGTTACCAGCAAGGAACGAGCTATCTGTGCCTTGAGGGAAGAACTAGACATGGTAAGATGACGGAGCTTTCTAACTCGGCTACCCACTTCAAGGTTTAGTTTATTTACAAGGTATTTAATGACATTTATTTGATTTATTTTACATCTTTAGACATTAAAATAATTGAACAGTGGCTGGAAATACAAAAGTAAAAAGATGTTTATATCAAGACCCCTGACAACAATAAAAGCAAGATAAAATATGAAAATGTTTACAAAAAAAATATATTATATACAAATATTATAACCATAGATAAAAATAACAAATTGATGAGTAAAACAGTTTAACCCCTTGAACCCGGGCATACCGGGTATTTTATGGGGGCGTCGGGGCGCCAGGCTGGTTTAAGCAGCCAAGTGAAATGGAAACAAGAGGTTTGTGCAGCCAAGCATAACGTACATTGTGTACACATTAATACCCCAATAATGGATTGAAAATGCAGAAATTGGCGTGTATAGACGTCAACCGGCCAGGTGGCAATTTTTAATCTGCACATATTTGGGTCAACCGTACGCAAGGGGTTAAAGAGATTAACATAAATTTACATAGACTAGCGAGACCAGAACGCGGACAACAAAGAGACGAGACAAGACGAAATGAGATGAAAATAGGCCACTCAAGGTGTGGGCCACAAAAGACAGACAGAAATCACAGGGAAGCAGGGTTACAGGCAAGGAGTTCCAAAGAGAGGCAGTACGAGGGAAAAAAGAGTATCTCACAGTACTAGCCTTTGAAATAGGGGTGTGCATTTATGGGTCGAAAAAGAACCGGGTACCCGATTGAACAAAATACGGGTACCCAGGTACCCAGGTACCCATTAAAGAAACCCAACCCAAAACTTCCAATCCTGGAAGTTGTAATAATGTCTTTCTCTGAGATAAAAAAAAAAATGGTTTCAGACAAAAGTCTGAAAAATATCATGCCTGTCATAAACATGATCACTTCTCTGCCTTTACGTGTGCTGGCACATGCATGTGCCGGTATATCACAAGACGGTTACCTTCGACAAAAATGCGGCATTTGACACTGCTAAGCTCCGTAACTTTTCTACTAAAATAGCACTATACAGTCGTATCTGTACGTGCATATAATTTTTTCGAATATTCGAACCCGGCAACAAGGTATTAGCATATTCAAACCGGCAAAAAGGTATTCGAATATTCGGTATATTTGGGACAGCCCTAGTGAACAAAGAAAACCAGCCGGAGACCTGGCATCTTCCCTGGAATCCTGTCATGTCTGACGCTCTGTTGCTTCATTGAGCTTCTTTTATCGATACTACTGTATATGTATCAAGGAAGGTGTTCCTGTGGGCTTTCATCATTAGTTGCCCTGTCCAAACTTTCAGGTACTCTAACTCGCCTGTCAAATGCCGCACTCGCCTGTAAAACCCTTGACACTTGTAAAGAAATATTCCTGCAAAAACGCAGGCTGAATTTTGTTTTTTTATCAGAATATTACGTACCCATAATGATCTTGATACAACGGGCGCATGCAAAAAAATTTTGATCGAGCAGTCTATAATATCGATTGCCGCACATAAAACACTGGCGTAATGGCGCGGCATGCAGTTGCAGCCGACGCGTGGAAAACCTGATCGGCGAGTATCAAATATTCAAATATTCGGTCAAATCCAGTTTCGAATAATCGAATACTGAATTATTAGAAAATGAACAGCCCTATTGTTCACTTTGAAAAGTAGTGTAAGTGGTAATGTGGATGGAGCCTATTTAAGCAATAGGTCCAAACTGGAAGTTACGTGAACAGATGAAAATAAAGATTGTACCACTACCAGGGTTTCTAGCAGACTCGGGTGAAAAAGTAAGAGAATAGTAGGATCAAAATAATAAAAAAAGAAGACAAAAGTAGGACTTTTGCGGGCTTTCAGGAGTATGTTTTTGTTGACACTCACCCATGTCCGCAGCATCACAAGCCTCGTTTCACTTGTGCTCCATCCTCAACTAAGCTCTTGGATGTAAAGTTGCAGTACTCCTGCACCCAAGCATGCCAAGCCCTTCATTGTGTAATTTACATATTACAGTGTGTAAAATTGTTACGAAAAAAATTCAATGAGATTTCATTTTTCGGAGTTGTGGGACCAAAAACTAGAAAAAAAATGAAAAAAGTAGGACAAAGTAGGAAAAAATAGGAATTAAAAAAAATATAGGAAAAGTAGGAGCAAGGTAAAAATAAAATAGGAAAAGTAGGAAAATTAGGAATACTTGAAAGCCTGCAGTACCGATCCTACTGAGAAATATTTGTCTGAAACACCCTCCCAGTACTTTCCTATCCTTCCCCATAGATATTTAAAAAAATTGATTTCATTGTTTTTTCCTTTTTTTTATTTCGGAAATACCTGGCAGTACAAGCAGTGGTGCAACAAGATCGACCAGGGTACGATTCTGGTACTTTCCTATCCTTCCCCATAGATATTAAAAAAATTGACTTCCATTTTATTCCTTTTTTCCTTTTTTTGGGGAATATCTGGCAGTACAAAGCAGTGGTGCAACAAGATCGACCAGGGTACAATTCCGGTACTTTCCTATCCTTCCCCATAGATATTAAAAAAATTGACTTACATTTTTTTCCTTTTTTTTGGGAATATCTGGCAGTACAAGCAGTGGTGCAACAAGATCGACCAGGGTACGATTCCTGTACTTTCCTATCCTTCCCCATAGATATTAACAAAATTGACTTCCATTTTTTTCCTTTTTTTCCTTTTTTTTTGGGAATATCTGGCAGTACAAGCAGTGGTGCAACAAGATCGACCAGGGTACGATTCCGGTACTTTCCTATCCTTCCCCATAGATATTAACAAAATTGACTTCCATTTTTTTCCTTTTTTTCCTTTTTTTTGGGAATATCTGGCAGTACAAGCAGTGGTGCAACAAGATCGACCAGGGTACGATTCCGGTACTTTCCTATCCTTCCCCATAGATATTAACAAAATTGACTTCCATTTTTTTCCTTTTTTTCCTTTTTTTTCGGAATATCTGGCAGTACAAGCAGTGGTGCAACAAGATCGACCAGGGTACGATTCCGGTACTTTCCTATCCTTCCCCATAGATATTAACAAAATTGACTTCCATTTTTTTCCTTTTTTTCCTTTTTTTTTGGAATATCTGGCAGTACAAGCAGTGGTGCAACAAGATCGACCAGGGTACGATTCCGCCCGAGATCTACGATACGCTGCAGGCAGATGAGGTGGACAGTGATCAAATCGACCAAGAGACATCGTGAAATTAATCACGGACTTGAGTGCGTCTTGAAGGAAACAGGATGATCTGTGCTGCGATTGAACCTCTGATCCATGGAATGTAAGCCAAGCTGTTGAATGTGATGTACATGTATGCTGTTTGAGACTTGCACAAGAACCTGGCCAAGGCAATTACATATTCATGTTACGTGAATCGGGTACCGGATTGAAAAAAGAAAAAGGTACCTGTTATTTAACCCCTTGACCTCGGATATGGGGGGCGCCGTGGTGCCAGACCTGCTTGTGCAGCCAAGCAAAACGGAAACAAGAGGCTTGTGCAGCCAAGCATATCATAAACAGTACCCCAATAATGGATTGGACTGCAGAGATTGGCACAAATAGAAGTCAACCGGCCAAGGTGGACATTTTCAATCTGCACGTATTTGTGTCGACCGGTGGCAAGGGGTTAAAGAAAGCCAATCCCAAAAATTGAATCTCGGAAATTGCTGTTCATATTGTTCATAAAGGTCCGCACGTCAACCCCAACTCCCTAGGCATTTTTACTAGGAAGTGTCCTCAACCTGTCAAAATCCAACACTGTGCAGTATAATTACATGTATGACACATTCTTTGGACTTTGGACAAATTGGGGCATCATAGCTCCATGCCAAGGTGCTACAGTCCTGAACCCATCAAAATTCAACACAACCTGCTGTTGGAGTTTGTAAGGCTTGGGGTAGTTAGGGTTATTACTACCAGTGATGAGCTCTGTAGCTTTACGGTGTAAATTGCATTTTTGCAAGCATCATTTTTCTGTGTACCCTGGTTTTCATTTTGAAAATTCCCTACAAATGCCATTCAAAAACTTCCCTTTTCATTGTCTGAGAAATTACTAAGTGATATGTTAATTCGGTTACGGGTACACGATTCCATAATCCGGAACCGGTTCCTGACATAAGTGGTCCGGGTACTCGGGCACCTGGTTCGGATACACAGCCCCAATCATACTTTGTTCTTTGCTCATGCATTTGGCCAAACATGATTGGGGGGGGTGGGGGGGGGGGCCTACACTGTGAGGCCCGAAGACGTGGAAACCTTTTGTTGGAACGAAAAACGTGAAAAGTAGACAAAGGGCACTTTTTCACGTAATAGAAAACGTGATAAGTCCACTTTTCGCGTCTGTCAAAGTATCACATATTTTCCAGGCCAGCTGGTTGCTAAATAAGGCATATCCTTCACGTACTGAAATACGCGAAAAATTCGCTCGCGCACGTGCCCATTGTTAGCGGATTAGCGGAGGTGCTATAAACAATCTTTTGTTCTGCAACTGCTGGTATGTAGGACAGCACTACACACATTTCCATTGAAGGTTTGCGACCGTATACCGGACCATCGCGAGGTAAGTGTGACCTAAAATGAGATTAGAAAGGCTTAGCTTTAAACTTATCAAGGGCGTTTTCTTTTTTTTAAGAAAAAGACATATTAAGTTTGGGTAATTACAAAGTGGGTGCTAATTGGTGTAAATCGATATTAGGAGATTTGTTAACCCACTGCTAAATACATGTATAAAACGGGGGTTGACAACTTGAAATCCCTTCGCCCGATGCCCGGGGACAACCAAATCGGGCGTCGGGCTACCGTTTCTTGTCAGTGGCCAAGTCCGATGGACAACCTATATTTTTCAAAATCGGGCTCATATGAAACGTATACTAAATTAATAATTATTTTTCTGATTTTGTCAAACGAATGCTCAAACCAAAACTCTGATTTTTTTTAAATGAATGCGAAAAGTAAACAAAAGCCAGTTTATACCTACCGTGCCGATATCGTACCGTTAGCGCTGTATACATACGTGTACACACACGATTGGGCCTGGGACTGTTTGACGGCAACGCGGCCCAGCATAACGTATAAAGAATATATCAAGAAGTACGACGATTCAATTTATACATTGCGCGGGGCACTGCAGAAGCAGTGTATTTGTTGAAGTCTACATATGCAGCGGGCCACCGCGCAACTAAATTCTCACTACGTTCCGTCATATCAATTTGTTTCATGGAAATTGTAAACCTAAGAACACTGCTAAAATCGTGGGTGTGTGTAGCGACCTTGAGATAAACATCTTGCTATGTGGGACAAACTATTTTTGGCTACAGGGGTAGACAGGAATATGCAGGGTGAATGCCAAGTATTGAATGCAAACCAAATTAAGTTTAACAACACTGCACTGCCAAATTCCTACATCATTTCAATACAATATTTATTTCGACCATACAGCAAAACATATTAAATATAACTAAGTTCTATAAAAGAGATAACTTCACAATTAAAATGTACACAGGAAACATTACTGGCAAACAAAAGATAAGTTAACAGAGGGTGAATTTGGCACATAAGTACATTTACAGGCAAAATATGGCAGTTATGTTCGAATAAAATTGTTGGGGAAAATAGCCACAAAAAGTCACAAAGGTTCAACGGTTATATGAACTTTGGCATGAATGTTAAGGCAAAATATGGCGCTTATACAATATATATATATATATGCATTACATAGAAAATGACAAAAAATTGGTAATTTCTAAATCTACGCAGACTAAGCAACAATAGGAACAAAGAAGCCATCTCATACTGTAATATGAAACTACAACATTTTGCTGATAATTAAAATCTATATAACATTACAAAACAATTGGGTATGATGCAAGAATATTATTATAAACTGTAAACCCATGTTCATTAAACAAGCCATGGCAAAAAAAAAACCACCTGTGAAATTGCGCCAGTTTCTGAAATGACATGAGATGTTATTATGACAAGGAAAATAATAACACTCATTACGAAACTTGGTTTTGTAAGAAAAAAAATAATGTTCTAGGCTCCTCTAGAACAAATCATGCTGAAGACAGAATTGTTTATTGGCCATCTTGCCAAAGAAAGCATATCATTGCAATCTAAACTTTTACTAAATCCAATCACAGATTATGTGCAAGGTTTGTAATGACCTGCAAGTCCACATCTTGTACAATGAACTTCATTTGACTTTCTTTGGCAAGATGGATTATACATTTAGATACACAATTCTGTTCTTCAGCATGATTTGTTCTAGAGCCTGTAAATTTGAAATTTGGTGGTTTGATCCTCTGAAATATAATGTTATGTTGTCATTGAGTTTTTCAAATTTCTGTTGTGAAAATCGATTGAGAGAGCCATAGTATACATCACACATGGCGAGTATATGGCCAGTTTTCTCAGTTACTCGCCACAGGGGTGCGGTTATCAACTTATTAAGGATCCCTAATACTTTACAACCTGCGAGAAATAGAGGAACTTGCACATCAGCATGAACTGCTTTAAGAAGCCCATTACCTGTTCCAATTACATTGCTCAGGAAATCCATCATGAAGTCTTTCAAATGAAAAACACAGCCACCTAGTAGAAATACTATGTTAAACCTGTTACCATGGAAACTCTGCAGATGACGCTTGTGTACCCCTTCGTTATTTAAGTATGTATTCCAGGCTCTGAAACATCCACTTTTTTCATCTCCTCCTCTTGCAAAAGCCTTACATGCAGTTTGAACTCACCGAACGGTTCCACTATCAGCTCCAAATACTGTGACGCCCTGGACTGCTGCTTCCCCAACCTTTTTACCCTCAAGATATACATTCTCAAACTGTTTGAAGGATGCTGAAATTGTCTCTGCCATTGAAACTATAAGAGATGAAGTCCGCAAAAATAATTATTCATTACAATCAACTTTTGCTTGGCCGACTTACTTAAAGAATCCCAGCTTTCTGTTATTTTTGGAAGACATGACTCTCGGTAAGACTGAGGGATTGTATTCAACTTTGTTTCAGTAGCAGCCCGGTCACTCATTGTATTTTTTTTTATTTGACACAGTATTTGTGAACCTACATCATCTTTTCCATGGCATGTGTCTGTAATGTCATTGAGAATTTTCTTCAAAGTTGTTAATGTGTCATCTGCACTCTTAGAAACCATTTCTCTTAAGCCTAAGACAAAGTTATTATCCTCGGCATCAAGTCATGAAGACATCTCCCCGTTTTGGTGTTTCATCTGTTGCTATGGTTAGATTCGATTTTGTTGACAGATCACTTATTTGCTTTTGAGATATTAATAACCGTTCATCATTCATGTGAGAAACTGTTCGTCCAGAAGGTAGAGAATCTGCAACCTTACCAAGCATGCCAAGAACAGTTTGTATGACGGGTCCAACATTATCAAAACTAACATGCAAAGAAAGTAGTTTATAAACACAGAGCCTAGCTTGAGCAGTATAGCAAGTGTGGCCATTATCATTAGTACCAGTTAAATGAACTGTTTCATCAGATTGATTTTGATGTCAAGTAGTTGTGCATAATTTACATCCCTCACATTAGATAGTGTCTCTCTGAGCTTCTTGTTTTCCTCTTCTAGTTCGTTGGACTTGCATTCCCAGTGATCATTACTGTCCGATACTTTAGCATGGTTGTCGTTACGTAATTCTAATTTCAGTTTCCTTTTCCTGTTCCTGTTCTTTTGCATTTTTAGTTTACAATCTTGCTGATTTAATTTCGTAGTGAGCTTACCTATCGTACATCGTTGCTGTTTAATTTTGGCATGATGACGTATTTCTCTTCGTTTTTGCAACACAACTTTGTGAGGTGATGGTCTAGATCTAGGTTTTGCATTTTCCTCTTAAAGTTTAAGAACATCCCTTGACAAATTCTCACTAACTCCTCTGAATTCACAATTCTCTGGAGAAGTACATGCACATTTTACTGCAATTCTAGGAGCAAAAGGTTTGCTCTTGGGAAGAGAGTATACCGTTTCTTCCCAGTCACAGAACTTTTTAGTCGATCTGGTTTTTGATTTCAGTAGTTGTCTCCTGGTTTTTGATCAGAATTTGCCATTGCGATTGTATAGAAACTTCAAGGGGAAGATTACACACTGATGAGATGTCTAATAATTTGCTAAGCCACATTTTTACATCAGACCACGTATTACAACCAGATTTTTTTAGTTGAAAGATGTGTTTATGAAGGAGCCTGGTAGGTTTGTCATCGAGATCTGCACCGGACTGAAGTTGATGGAGTTGTTCACTTGACAGGGCTGCACCAGGACCAGGATTTGTTTCAATGTCACCGGAGAGAAGTACTTGGTCGAGATATGGAGAAGGAACCGGTGTGTCGTTGGATGCTGAGACTTTTGAGGAGAGTTGCACTGGATATTCCTTGATTACCTGTGACTGGGCAGGATGGAGGATGAGCTGATGAGCAGCCAACAAGACTATGACGAAAACAGCAATGGCAGCAAGATTAACTGTTGTCTCACTGCTGTCATGCCATTCCCTCAAAATTCCAGCTTTTCTTGACTGCTTTGAAGGCGGCATGCCAAATCCTCCAATCCTTGCCCGCCACAGTTGAATTGAGATGCCCATGATTTTGAAGGTGGCTGGGCTAGGTTTAAATGGGACAAAAAACAAACAACTTGACAAATTCCATGTACATGTATTTTATAAAAATTGTTATTTCTATTAAGAAAATTTCATTTGATTTTCATACTGCTAAACCAGGTGAAAAGTCACATTTTCTTGCAGAGTTAGTTAAGCACTCAAGACTGCCTCAGGCTGCAAAATTCATTGACAGTCATACGCAGGGTGGAAATAGGGGTGTCCTAAATTACAATTCAACCCCAAAAGAATTTAAAACACTGAAAATAAATTCTTATTATTTACCTAGTATTTGTAAAGAAAACCAAAGTGTTTCACCAAACAAACTCATCAAATTATCCACAGGGTTGGTCTGAAAATTTACTTGTGATCATCTGTTTAATACTTATGATAAAAGAAACATCAAATGAAACGTGTGTCAAGCTGTTTTAATCCAAAATAAAATAAAAAAATTAATTACCAACAAATAAGATCTTGTAAACATTGTCGGATTTTAATATTCCTTCTTTTGACTTGGCCTTTATTTATTTCAATATCCAACAGCGTGCAGCGGAGACCAAGGTTAAAAAAAAATATAAAAAAATAAAAAAATATGATTCCTAAAAATATTTGTCATATTTGTGATCATCTAGATCTACATAACATGGCAATCGATAAGAAATACATGTATGGACAATAAGATAAATGAAAATGCACGAAGACTGATAAATTTCGGTACCTCACCCCCAAAAGACACAACAAAAATGATTTAACACAAAGCGACCGGGCAAAGATTAAACGCGCCGCGGTGCGAAACATCCCTACCACGGCGCGTGACCACAGAGATTGTTGACGGGCCGCGCGACGCGTTTTCCCCACTGCGGTCACACGGAGCATCACGCTAAAATAAACCCGTTTGGCGACCAAATGCGACCACAGTTTCATTTTCAAACTCGATTGTGTAAGGGTATTTATATACCCCTAAAATTCCAAACTAATGGACGCTAGTTTTTTGCAGATGCATCAGAAATCCTTCCAGATCTCATAATTATGGAAAAACCAACCTTCTTGTACGGCTGTATCTCGAAGAAAATCTGATGAAATTCCGCAAAACTTCTAGAGGATGCTGACGAAACTTGTCAGCTAGCCGTAGTGTGTAAAATCAGGCGATTTGAGCATGGTGCTCTATGAAAGAAACCGGTTTGAACTGGATCGTACCAGTAGGAGACGCGTAACCAAACTTTTGCACACGAACCGCATACGTGCGCAGATGACATGCGCAGTAGCCCAATTCGATCGCTACTAATTGACATTGCCGAACATCGGTTCGTCATCGGTTAAACCTTACAAATTTTGCCGATCCGATGTTTTGCCGATATTGCCAAACATCGGCCCGATCCAATCATCGGTTAAACCTTACTAATTGCGCCCTCCCCCCCCTTCCTGGATTGGGTAACAGAGTTTCTAAGAGTCGCTTGCTTTCGGTTTGCAGCAGAGCCTCCTACACCCTTCGTCTATTGCTGTTACACATTTCTTGCTCCAGAAATCTTCATAATCTTTCTTGGCTACATTTGCATATTTCTCAATGGTACCTCTTTACAAAAGCCAATCTAACAGAATCCAATGCCTTTTTCCCTCTAACACCTCGACAATTGCTCTTTGCCATTTCCTCCTCAGAAAAAAATCTCCCTGACTAGAGTCAGTGCAAAGTTAGGAAGGGAAGAGCTCTTGTTATCTCTTCAATGCATATTAGGGAATCCCCCTTCTCCTCGGGCCCTCCCGATATTTGCACACCTGAGTCACTGTCTTTAGGTGGGTGGTTTATTTCACTACTACATGTAGATTTCCCCGACAACCGCCTCTTGACCTCCAGATTTTGACCTATGAGCAGGGGCCAATTTCATAAAGCTGTTAAGCACAAAAATTTGCTTAGCATGCAAATGCTTCCTTGATAAAAGCTGGATTACCAACCAGATTTCCATGTGTGGAATATTGCTTTTGACTGGCATTCAGCTGTTGTTTGCTTAGCATGAAAATTACATGGACTTTTGGCTGGTAACCTATTTTTATTAAGCAAGACATTTCCATGCTAAGCAAATTGTTGTGCTTAACAGCTCTATGAAATTGGCCCCAGGCTTGTCAGCTGACACATAAAGCCTGTTTCTGTTTTGTGGAATCAGTGAAATACCGGTAACACTTGCAATGAAAACCACCGTCTTTGGGCATCGCGAGTCTGCAACCAGGGGCCAATTTCATAGAGCTGTTAAGCACAAAAAAAAATTGCTTAGCATGAAAATGTCTTGCTTATTAAAAACAGGTTACCAGCCAAAAGTCCATGTAATGTTCATGCTAAGCAAACAACAGCTGAATGCCAGTCAAAAGCAATATTCCACACATGGAAATCTGGTTGGTAATCCAGTTTTTATCAAGGAAGCATTTTCATGCTAAGCAAATTTTTCTGCTTAACAGCTTTATGAAATTGGCCCCAGGTAGTATACCGTCACTGCCATCATGATCTGCTACGAAACACCTCGTTATTTCAGCTGATTTCCCACCCAAATCTTTCCAAATTTGTACACTTTCTAAGAAGTTTGTCCACGATGTCTCAGTTATTGGTTTGATGTCTTCAGAAACTTCAGATATAATGTGCATAGCATTTTAATTTGGTGGACTCCGTTTCATTTTCGTTACGAGTATCGGCCATATTGTTTTGACGTTGCCACTGGTTTCGACGTCCCATGGGTGCTAATAATAGCCATGTTCATTGTTTTGACGTTGCCACTGGTTTCGACGTCCCATGGGTGCTAATAATAGCCATGTTCATTGTTTTGACGTTGCCACTGGTTTCGACGTCCCATGGGTGCTAATAATAGCTATGTTCATTGTTTTGACGTTGCCACTGGTTTCGACGTCCCACATGTGGTAATAACAGCCATGTTCATCAGCTACAAAATCTGTTTGTTCAGCAGGCTCAGTGTCTGAAGCGCTCTCTTGTCCGTGCACCGGCGTTGATATCTGTAAAACAAAGGAAATACACACAACACATTAAAGCTGAAATGTTTATTAAATGTATATTTCGGCCCAAAAATATCAGCCCCCAGGTCAACCGTTCTTATTATCTAAAGGGTAAATTAATAGAAGCGCAAACCCTTATTTAAATAAACATAACACCGATGCAAGACAATATAATAACATTGAAGTGTAAATTCTTTTCAACATTCTATTTCCAACAAAGCTGATTTTCTTTTTTCTGTTATCTTCAGTAGAGCTCTGAATAGCTGTTTTGTTCAGGCCGCCCCCCCCCCCCCCAAAAGGATCTGTTTGCAGCATACATGTATAGTAACAGCCTGAAGAAAAAAAAACCACTGACAGGTTGGGGAATAAATTCAGGGTTTTTTCGGAACTTCATGCATTTGCCAGTTCAAAAATTGGCCAGGGGTTTCCCTATGGTGGTGAACCCAATAAAACAGTTTGCATGAATATGATAATAATATCCTGAAAAGATATAAATTTTCTTATTCATAACAAAATGTGTATAATTAGTGCAACCAAAATGAATGCCTGCAGTCAAGCTTCATATTAAAAAAAAATGAAAATAAAATTGTATTGCAAAAAGCGCCTAGCTGGAGCAAAAGTTTTAACTGAAATTTCACAGAAAGTTAAACTTCAGGTTCTAAACACTCCCGTTCATAAATAAGTTTATGTACCTGTTACAAAGTTAGAAGAGAAATTTGACAATGAACCCTTTGAAAATTCCCCCCAAAATATAAGAAAACAATTTTCTGACAAACTTGCAGCTGGGTAATGGGTAGCCTATGTAACATTGTAAGTAGAGACTAGAGATAATAGGCCTAATGGTTTATCAGAATTTATCAACTTTAAAGAAATTCTTCAATGTTAAATTGGAATTTTCCGAGATGTATTCAAGTACACTACGTTTTATAGCATGGTCAGTATGATCATGATGGTTTAATTAGGGGACTCGGCAGATTTTGTGCCCAATTTCCGGACACCGCCGTTTTTTTAATTTCGGAATAAATTTCATGACACCGAAGTTGTTCACAGAGGTTAAATAGCAAGCAATATAAGGTAAAAGTAACAGTATTTCACTGAATGAATTTGATGTTTGGCAAACACTGCATGGGTCAAGTCAGGGTATAATGCAAGGGCCTAACGTCAGGCCTGCCCTAGTGTGCCACGTTCATGACTAATGTAGGCCTAGTACTCGTTTGAAAAAAAAAAAATAAACTCTATGCTTAGCCGCAGCTGACAAGGTTTAGGTTTGCTTCTTGTTTCTGCTTTCTAAGTATTAAAGGAGAGCCCGTTTCTGTTTGTAGAATCGTTGGAATTTGATTGGCCTACTGTCTACTGTGGATTTGCGATCATGGTGGTCGTTTTGTTGACGTTGCCACTGGTTTTGACGTCCCGCGTGTGGCCATAACAGCCATTTTCATTGGCTACGAAATCGTTTTCTGTTTGCGCATGAAATTTAGCATCCAATGAACGCCAAGACAAAAGTGACAAAGATCGCGAGGTACGAGAAACCCGATTTCATTAGACAAACACACGCACGACTGATTCTGTATGATATTATTCCGCACAAAATCAATACTTTTTTTATCATCAAAATTACATAACATGCGAGACCTATGAATTCGGGATCAACAAAAAAAATCACTATTGTATTGTTAACTTGCTTGAGAGAGTTATATCGTGTCCCCCCTCTGCCGAAGAGAACAAGGCTGAACGATACGGACGCCCGACGGTCTAATTGGAAATGCCCAGAGACTGAAAGACCATCCAAAACTGTCGGAAACTGGAGGTCACCTGGCAGTTAGATTGAAATGTGGCCCCTAAAGGTGTTTGTGATAGCAAGTTCAGGTATTAATTTCTGTATTATTACAGAGGGGAAAATATGGAGTGAAAATGGTATGAGGGTGTTAATTAAAAATAAACAGTACTTACAGCAACAACTTGTCCTGCAACTGAGACTAGTTTTTTGAGAGGAGATGTTGTCTGCTGATGGGGGGTGAATTATGTGCTGTGCCTGAGCGATTATCTCCTCTGGGACTGATGACACGGTGCCGCTGGAGGTGACTCTAGTTTGATGGTTGGTGACAATCTGTGGTTTTGCGGAGTTTTTACTATGGCATTGATGAGCAGCACGGAGGAACCTGGTTTCATTCTTTTGTTGTTTAGATTCGTCATAGATAAGAGCAAGTACTCGACTGCACATGAGCTGTCAGCAATGAACAAGTTCGGTTGGGCGACTAGAGTGACTAGACTTAACCATAGTCGATCTAGATGTCACCCGAACGCTGCGCGGTTTGACTAGCTAGTGCAACTGGATCAACCTAGCTCCGGACCATGGTTTCTCTAGTCACTCGCGAGTTACGTCACGGTTTCAAGATGGAGGATCGGTAAAAACTGGGCAAGTTTTGCAAACGTTTACGATAATTTGTTGGTTTTGTCCAATGATAATAACTCTTTGCAA
The DNA here is from genome assembly GCA_037893225.1 of Hippasteria phrygiana. Classification (NCBI taxonomy): domain Eukaryota; kingdom Metazoa; phylum Echinodermata; class Asteroidea; order Valvatida; family Goniasteridae; genus Hippasteria; species Hippasteria phrygiana. The sequence goes on from JAZGUH010000184.1 coordinate 1,963,150, forward strand.
TAAGATAATGAATTATTTATTGCACCAAAGTTAAGTAGAGAAAATAATACATAGAAATGACATGCAAACATTTGCTTCGTTAACAACTAGCAGACGACATTCTTTGCAGTTTGTTGTTGCTGCACACTAACTAGATTTGACGTAGTCGATCGACTAGATGCGTTCGAGCGAAGGACAGACCACGCATGCGTTTTTTTTAATAGCAAATTGACAAAAAGGACTAGGTCAGCAGCACCCGAACTTGCTCAATGCTGTATCTGAACATTGTCTGTGAAGTGCTTGGTGTGTCTTGCGCATCTGTGTCGCAGATGAAGACATGTATGGTTGGCCCGGTGTTGTCGAAACTCTCCTTCAACGTTCAGCATCTGGAATAGAACAAGTGAGAGTTTGTTTGATTTATAAAGATAAGTTTAATTGTAATGAATGATGTCATTTATCAGTATATAGTGATTGGAAATATACTGCAAGGGTGCAGATATCAATCTACAGGTGGAGGAACACTAATTGGATTTTCTAAATCTGTTGACATTTGAAAACTTGGGGTCCTTTTTATTTTTGTCTCTTTGTGGTTTTTTTTATAGGTGGGGGTGGTGAATGATGGTATATCTTCCGAGCACAATCTGGGGTTTTGCGCAAGTTTATTGTACTCCATCCCGAGCTGATTTCCCTTTGAATGGAATCCATTTATAGGGATATGAACTCGGGAGGGAGTACAATCAACTTGCGCAAAATCACAGATTGCGCTCGACATGGCCATTCTCTTAAAGGGCTATCCCTGTGTCGGGAATCTATGCTCTTGATATGGTGATATGGTTCTCTTGTCCAACATGTCTCTTTCATTTTTAATGCGTCTTTGAACAGGGAAACATCAACGGTTGCCAGAATCTTTTTTAAATGACGGGCATCTTGAAAATAGAAAATTGAAATTAAGAAGCCCCTCTTCCTCCTTTTTTTTTGAAAACCCAGACGTGAAACATGTTTTTTTTTTTTTTTACTCGGCCTAATGGTCTAGTTCCTCTCTTCTGTTCATTTTTTGAATTTGAATAAATACATGTAGGTACTCCAAACAAAATACAAGTTCAAGCTACATTGGAATTTGCAGTATTTGCATACCTGAGCATCACTGGAAGTTAGCAGTGCAAATTACTTTCTGCAGAAATCATATTACTTTAGAATTACATAAAATGTAAACTGCATGTATGTTGCAATGGAAATCAGCTTATAAGATGTACTTAAAAAGTACAAAAACAGTGGAAATATTTATTTCTTTCAATTTTCCAAGATGGTCCAATTGAATTTAGGATTTTTAAAAGAATTGGACATAACATTTACAAACTGAAATTCACGAGGTACATCTGATCTGTCTCACTTGTAAACACAATTGGTGTACATGTGAACCCTTCGGTCACTATCGCTACTGTATATATGTAGGACAATAGCATATTCACCACCTAACAAACCGTCAGCATCGGAGTCTTCAAGTGTTGTATCATCGGATAGGTACTCCATGGCCAGTGGAGGATCGCTTTGTCGATTCGGTGTGGTCTGCATGATATCCCATGCTGAAAGTGCAATCTTACCTGTTGAAAATACGTATCGGTCACAAAACTGATCACAGCTAAACTTAATGTGGCTTTCTGATGTTATCTCTTTAACCCTAACTCCCTACTGCCTCTGTGGGGTACTGGACCAAATCCGCCAAAATTCATCAGTCGATTTGCTTTTTATACATGGGCTAAATGGAACCACCACTGAAGTGTTGGTTGATGTTAATGGACTTAGTACACATGCCTGTATATGACGACACTACAACTGGATCCTAGGCAAAATTCATCAATTGCAACGGCACTGCTTCATGCCTCCTGGACCTAATCTATCATAATCCATCAATAATTTTTTACGCCAGGCCTTTAGGACCAAGTCCGCCAAAATCCAACGATTTGGGGGGATGGATTTTGGTGGATTAGGGTCGGTTAGGGTTAATACAATAATAGTGTTGAGAGACAATCCACAGGCCATGTCTCCACCTGTATACAAATGACAACTTGTGCCACTTATAAGAAGCGTCTCCCTATATTGTTGCAGCTTCTCAGTCAGTTTACCTACCGGTACATCACTGTCTGAAACTGAAACTACTGGGTACTCTGCAGAAGCGGAAGGTCCAAGATTTGCGATGTCATTTAACTGCTGCTCAGCAAGGGAGGGTTTGGCCGTGCACATCTGTCCCTCACAAGTGCATGTTTTTTTTGCGCATATGTCGCAGCAGTGATGTTTCACAATAGCAACACAGGAGTCACCACTAGAAGGGAAGCTTTTTCGGATTACCTCCCGCCTACATTCTTCACCTTGAAGAAATGTCTTCATCTCATCATCGGTGGTCTTTACTTCTCCGGGATACTCGAGAAGAACTGCAACACTCTGAATGCCATCGCGTCCAGCTCTTCCGCTCAACTGCATCAAGTCATCTAAATCGGCAAGATGACCCACCATGATCACAGTGTGTACGCCACACACATCTATCCCCATTCCAAATGCAATGGTTGCAAAGAGGACTCAAGCTTCACCATTCTCCTCAGAAAAACTGTCGATTATACTGCGTTGCACGACATCCTCGGTGTTATTATTGTGCTACATATTAAAGTACTGGGCATTGAGGTGGGAGAATGGAGCAGAACACTGCATAAAGTTCAGATACTTGTTTTCTTGACTGGCAGCTTAAGATGATCCTGTCAGTCGAACCATGCAAAAATGTCCTCAAAACACTTTGTGGATGCTCTTTCCACAACATACTTTATAATCGTTCGTTCTGGACTCACCTCAATCAGTCCATAGTTTTTCATACCCAGACTGTCCACAACAGTTTTTCGCACATTTGTTGTTGCTGTGGCTGTCAATGCTACAATAGACAGGGCTGTAGTCGAGTCCATCACAAGTCCCTTCCAGTCCTAATTCCAATCACAAGCTATTCAAATGAGCTTTGACAAAGGCATTCCTTTGTCATTGTTCATCCAGTTACTTGTGACTGGCTTTATGAAAGGACTTGTGACTGGACTTGTGAAAGGACTTGCAGGGACTCGACTACAGTCCTGACAATAGATGTCTTCAACTTGAGCATCGAGCACAGCTCTCTCAGCAGACCATAGCATTTTCGAAATGCAGCACTCTATCCTCAAGAATGGCCTCTGCAAATGTGATATTAGAATACACAAAAAACAATAAATCAGTCTGAACATCAAAATTCCAAAGGCGGAGTAAACTGACTTTTCGGAAAGCACATACAGAATTCAATTTGCAATTTGTTTCCAAAGTACATGTAATCTATAACGGCCATGTGCAAGTACATACTGGCACACAAAACTGTACTAAATATTTTTGAAAATAGCAGTTTTCTTTGTTCATATTTATGTAACTATTGTTATATAGTTGTGTATGTGGCTTACCGCTTACCATGTAGTGGTATTTCTGTGCAGATTTTTTCCCCCAAGAAATAGTGTATCATAACATGTTCTTAAATTAAATATTTTGAGAAACTGTTTGACAACATTTCTTTTTAAACATTACCATTAAATACCTTTAAAAACAATTTGTAAACCACGTGAATTTATGCCAAATTTGATGATGACTTCAACTGTTTTACATCTGTGGCTAAATCACTTGTTGTCTCAAGCACTGCCTTCAAATCTGACAAAAGTGTGTCTAGGTCTTTCTTGCCAAACACGAGACGCTTGTCTACCACACCTAGAACAGTTTTAAGATATCTAATTTCGTCCTTCACAATCTCGACTTTCTCACTACACTTTGCAGGTTGTGTTAAAACATTGTTAACATCATCTACTGTAACACAGGGGCCACCATGCTTTCTCACTTTAGCTACAAGTTTTTGTTTTGCTTCGATCTTCGCTGCTTCTTTCTCTTTCATTTGTCTGTTGACTTCTTTCATACGCTCCTCTGTTTTCCTCAACACCTCCTTCTCTGCTTCTCTGTGTTTCTGCCTTATTAGTGCATGACACTTTTCTCGAGCAATACGTAGCAACCTTGACTGGTCATCACATGATTTTGAAGCCATCCACTGCGAAAGTCTTGTTGGTTTTCACCATCTGGATGCTAGAGTGATAGTGCAAGGAGGCATGTCTACGGCGGAATTGACTATAGTCCAGATTACCAAACTCATACTCCGAGACAAGATTAGTGACCTTTACAATGTTTCAATTTTTCTCCGAGCTCATTATCTTGCTCACTTCCATAAATACCCCCTTCAAGGAAATCCTGAAGTTGTCTCTTCGCGACTTCAACAAATCCATGCAGCCATGATCTTCTCCAAAACATTCTTAGTCAAATCGGAATAGGGTATTTGCGCTCTAAACAAACTTCCATACACAATGTCTTGTTGAACTGCAAACTCTAGGAAAAGACAAATCCTCAGACCAGCCCTGAAATTTGCCCAATATGGCCTGGATTATGTTGGTCCAAATAATGTACGCCACTTTGAAGCATGTTCCAGAAAGGACCAGTGATTACGTAATAAATTATGCCAAGAGCTCTTGCAACAGCATTAATCTGTGGGCAGTCGCAATCCAAGAGTTGAAGGGGTGCTGGAGAGGCCATGAGGCCATCGGGAGGATGGCAGCATTTATTTTAAAGAAACCGACAAAATGTAGGTTTTTTTCCCCCCACTCCTTCCTTCCCCTGACACCCCTCCCCACCCACCCTGCCACACAGGCACACCCCAATAAATGTATTCCACATCTTCTTGTCTAGATTGAGGTACGACAAATCACCTTTTTCTGGGGGCATCAAAGTAAAATCTTTCTGTGAGAATCTTTGTAAGGCATCATTGCACATTTCTCTTTAATTGCCGAAATTGGATGGGATTGCAGTACGCCACTTAAGCTTGATTCAAGAGGATAATCAAAGAAGTTTTCCACCCCAAGAAACTTTTTGAAATACAACATATTTCTTACTGCCACTTGCGCAGAAGTTACGTACAGCAGCAACAATGTCACCTGTTTGGACACAGTTGCAGGGATCGAATTATCCACTGGACCGCTGGACCAAGTCTAGTGATTTGAGCGTTGGCTAGTTAACTCTTGACTAAACTAGTCCAGTGGTCTAGTGATTTTGTTCATCATAATGTAATGCGTCAAGTTCAGGAACGCAGTCCCGGGAAAACTTTGTGTGAAGTCAGGAAGGGGAACTTCTGAATAATTCTTGGACGACGAACCAACAAAGACAGTCACACTTAAGTGTAGTGTTTGCGAAATTTCTTTAAACTTTATTTCCTTTTCCAAATCCCAAACTACATCTTTCCTCTTCAACCTCCAAACGCCAACCCTACTTCTTTAACCGCCAAACGCCATTTCACTAAATTCTTCTCCATAATATTATTCTCGAATTTCTTTAACGCATGTATGCGCACGCCCGCATGTACGCAGCTGCTCGCCTGCCATGTGTAACCATGCGGTGATGGGGATATTGAAAAAAATTGATCCCTTAAAGGACAAAACAGCGGGCGTTTACGAAGAAAATGCACGAGATAGTTCTTTTTTTAGAAAAATAGATTTGAATTTTATTGTGTACATTTTTTAATCAATCAATCAATACTTTAAAAATGACAAATAAATTAAGATTTTTGTATATATTTATTTTGTTTGTGGTCAATTGATAAACGGAGTTTATATGCCAATTTATGATAAATTGACAATAGAGAAATATCCATCGAATGCAGCTATCAATTTACCAAGTGTGTAAAAAGATATAAACGGTACAAACGGCATAAAATGATGGCATAAAACGACAGTCAATGACTAGATGCAAGGATGACTGCAATGAATAGAATAAATGAAACTAATATAGTAAACATAATAAACTGATAATTTTTTGATACATAAATATAATAGATAAACATTAAATTTTAAAATCAGGAACTCACTAGAATTATCCAAGCGGGTGTAATTCTGCAGCACTACGGCTCATGCACAAGAGTTGGAGGTTTCTCACCAGTACCCTCGGTGGCAGCCAGCAAAGAAAAACTGGCCTCCACCCCAAAACTACCCCTTATATGTGGTGCTTTTACACAAATACAAAAGGTACTTATGAAGGTTATTTAAGACATGCCACACAGTCCAACTGCTGCCCAGTTGATTGTTCCCAGGAACAATAAAATGCCATACCTAAGGGGGGGGGGGGGGGGGAACAATCAAACAGATTGCAGCAGTATGAACTATGTGCCTATTGTCACAAGTATAAAGAAATGAGAAGTAGGTGACCGACCATACTGTCTGGTCACACATGCATAATTATAGTTACTTTTCACATCACTACAACTCTCCCATGTTTTGAATAGTATCTACCCCTGTGGATACAAGGGTAATAAATCTTGAAGAGGTGTATCAAAATTCATATACTGAATTAAATACATGTAGCTGTAAAGCATTATTATGTTTATTTCTTCATACAATTTGTTGCCAGTAGATTATCATGAAAACATTAATGGCGATGTATAACACTAAATATGAAATCAGAAATTAAACTTTCGTCAAACAGTATCACATGGACATGAAAACAACTAATAATATATTGTACAGCACTAAACCAAATATACTTGGTCAAGGCGGCTCCTTCTCCCATGTTTTAAATAGGGCTGTTATCTTAAACTAAACTACCATATTTAATTTAACAATGACCGCCGAAACCTTATATTTGTGTGCTTATTACACAATACATTAACTTTATAAATATTTTATTGGTTACATAACAGATTATTATCCCCAGTAATATTTTTTTTTAACCAGAAGTGTCGATCCATATATTGAATGATCTGCTTAATGTGTTTCTCATATATCTTTTCTCTCCTATAGGAGTTAAGTGTACTCCATCTACGATATTTTGGGGATGATTCAACCCCTTATATTGCCATAGCCACATGAGATCGTTCTTCATACACTCGTACTCCCAACAATTCATTGAATTTTTGTTTGCGAGGCATGAACTAGGAGTATCGACTTCTAGGTTCGGTTCATGTAAAGGCAAACCAGTGTCTATACTAGATTCTGTTGGACTTGGCATTTTGTGGGCGCTATTGTCGATGAAGACTTCTACTGCAACGGGAATGAAGGCAATGTCTACCTCTTCATCATCGGTCTCTTCATGGGCTGATTTGGGTTTCACCTCGTTGATTTTTTCTTTCTTTTGTGTGGATTCGGGTTTTGCATCTGTTGCACTTTCCTTCCATCTTGGTTTTCCTTCTGTGTCTTCCGTTGTGCGATCAAGAGGGAGAAACATGCAGGGTGTAAGGAGGTTCCTGTGTAATGTACGTTCCTTGCCGTTCTCAAGTGAGCACACTTTGTACACTGGGATGTCTGGTACTTTTGACGTCACGATGTAGGGGTATGGTTCCCATCTATCTCGCAGTTTTTGCATGCCAATGACGTGTTTGTTCTGGACCAATACTCTGTCGCCTATCTTCAGAGGTGCTTCCCTGGTTCCTCTATCGTAAAGACGCTTTTGTTTACTTTTGGCTTTCTTGACAACATCAGTAGCTGTGTTGTAGGCGTACTGGAGACGGTCTCTGAAATTTTCGACGTAGTCATCATACGTCTGCTCATCTTGGTCATTTGCTTTGAGGCCGAACATGAGATCGACAGGAAGATTGGCATGTCTCCCAAACATCAGAAAGAATGGGGCATGACCAGTGGATTCATGTTTGGTCGAATTATACGCGTGTGCCATAGCTCCAACATGTGACTTCCAGTCTTTGGTGGGGCTTTAGTACAAGTAAACATGGTTAACATTACGCAAAGAGGATCCCCTCAACGTGACCTGTGGCTTTATCGATGTCCTTGAACTGTTCTTGGGCGGCAATCTCAAGGTGTTTCCGGATTTCTGACATCCAGCGTGCCTGTTGGGGGAGGTCTACATTTTCCAGTCCTCTGTAGCCTTGCATTGAGTTTTGGCCGTCGGTGACTAAGAGGAGATGGCAGAGTTTTGCCACCTGCTGGAATCCGGAGCATGGCCAGTCCTGCGAGTTTGCCGCATCAAAAAACGCTCGGTAGGGTTGTTTTGTGTGTGTCTTGTACATCATCTGAGCCCTTCCCAATTGGCCAGGGAAAATCTTGTCCACGGTCTTCCACGGGAACGCTGCAAATTTGGTATAGGCGTCTCGAACGATTACCATCTTAGTGACCCCCACGGTAGTAGCCCAGGAGGTGATGGTCCGTACTCGCTCGATGTCTGGGGACTGTTCAATGATTGTTTTGAACAGGTTCTCCCATTCCAGGTTGGTGGGCATGCTGATCCGTCTGATTAGGAATTCGCTAAGCCAAGGAATCTCCTCGAAATACAAATCCAATTGTTGCAGATCCAGTTGGCGGATTGCACTGGCTGTCTTGGTTCTGAAGCTTCGCGTTAGGTCCCCCTTCTTGGCTATGGCTATCAGGAAGGAGAACTGGGCCGTGAGGAAGTCGTTTACGACTGTGCGGGAGTTTTGTCGACCATAGATCTTGAGGTCCGCCATAGTCGTGACGCCCGAGGCATCAGTGAGTTTCAGCTTGAGATTTGTTATCAGTGTATCAACTGTATCCGTACTGGGAGCTAAGGGAACGTAAGCAGGTTCGACATTTTTCTTTTCCCATGTGGAGGTGATCAGTGCAGCGTCTTCGGTCATGATAGCCTCTATGTAAGCCAAGATCGACCTACGAGCCTCCGGGTCGCGCCCTGAGTAGAGCAGTCCTTCTAGAGATGATTTAATTTTCCCTAAAGCGCGGGCTACGACATACCGGCTCAGGGCAGTGTCCGCGGCTGTGAACTTCGCATTCACACTTGCGCTCAGCGTGTCGTGCCACTGAATAGCCCCCTGAGTCAATACTGAGAAATCTGCGACAAGCCAAGGAGGGCGTGTAGCTTGTGGTGCCACTGCCATGGTCGATATAAACACGGGTTGGATGTGGAGGAGAAGCAGTGTGGCCGGGAGCTTAGTGCACTAGCGGCTAGATGCTTGAGCAGTGCAGGGTAGTGTGTCTATTAAGATCAAGAGGATATTTTGCTTCGATGGCGTGATCAAGGTGAAGATAAAAAAAGTGTTAAATTAGTATCTGGTTCGTCAATCGTCCATCTTCCACCAATATGTGACACTCAAGAATGAGGCCAAAATAAATGGGCGGAGGAGAACGGCAATATCCTGTCTTCACCGGTGTTTTATTTCTGTAGATTCAGAGAAGGAAAGGAGACATACATGTTCAGTGTCTCTGGAATGGAGTGTGAGTGTGTGTTTACAATAAGGTATAATATTTAGGGAAAATATAATGTATATGACAAAGGGAAAATATTGTGAAGCAAAGTCGGGGATCAGTTGGTCCCGAGATGCTATCATCATCCTCTTTTCTGCAAAACAAAACAAAACACAAGAAAACACAAAACGACACACAGTACACGAACAGACAACTAACGCATGTTTGTTGAAATCGAAAAAACTTAAATAGGCCTACAGAATATAATGTACATTGGAGCGCAGCAGTGAATTAATTTCCATCTTCGGGAATTCGGGATATCACTCCTCTTGTGGTATGCAGGGTACGCCGTGGCATGGGCAAAAGAAAGTATCTTTTGCCCGAAGTCGTGTGACAGCACAACAGAACTTCAGATGAGTCCAGTACGAGCAGCCGGCGAACATACACTGTCCCCAAGAAGTGAAATATATACGTGTACTGTCCGACCGCACCAGTTCGATGGGCCGGAAACGATGGCACGCGCAGCATTTATCGGACTCATCGACTTCGCTGTCGCCATCTGATGATTGGGTTTCTGGGGGGATCATTTCTGGTGCTGTCAACGGACGATGCCGACTTTGGCCAGGCTGTGAGCTGATGTCACTCTTCTTTTGTGGAACTTTCTTTCCCGTGGTCGTCTTCTTCTTTTTGGACACGGATTCTTTGTACTCTATTATTTTTTGGATGACGGCGTCTTCGGTGATTGGCTTACCCGACACTACGTGACTCATACATTTCCTCTTCTTTGCTTGCTTTTTGCGTTAACCTATTGCCTCCTCTCTATCTTTGAAAAAGGTATCCGCATGATCCGCTGTGTTGGTATCAGCTTGTTTGCTGTTGACTTCTTCTTGATTGGAATTCTCAGGGATGTTGTGTAGATCTTGGTCATCTTGAGCTCTTACTTCGGTACTTGTTGATGCCACGTCATGGTGTTCAGCTTTGTCATCTGGTGTGGATTTGGGTTGGCAGAGACCCTTGGCCAGGACGAAAGTTGATGGATCGATTACTGAGGCGTTGAATGGGTAGATTCCCGCCTTACTGAAAGAGGCCTGGGCCCATGTGCATAAAAGGCTACTAGGCCTAGTTGGCAACTAAAATGGACTTAAGTTGCTTACTAAGCCTAGTTGATTACTAATTGTGATGCATAAAACCCAACTAGATATAGTAACATTCTAAAATTCTGGCAAAAGTTAGAGTTGATCTGGGGTACCTCTAAGTCACTAGATGACAACTAGCCCAAAATAGGTTTTCGTCTTGGGTAAAATTAATTTTTCTTTCACGCTTGAGACTCATGGTTGTAGTTGTAACTTTATGTACTAGCTGTAGCAACCTTGTATAGAGAATTTATGTAGTTCTACAAAATGTAAGTACTGGGCAGTAATGCAATGTTACAAAGACCTTTAGAAAGGAGTTATGCTAATTTGGAATGTGATTCGAAGCTCAAACACAATAAACTTGTCTACAAGCCTATTGTATCTGACATAATCACCTCCTCTCCAAGGCCATAGCACCCAAATCAGTTACAAACCAAATTGTCCTAGTATGCAACTAGTAAGCAATGTGCCTAGTGAGGTTTTATGCAACACAAATTAGTTGCCAACTCCGTAGGTATAAACTAGGGAATTTATAATCTTACTAAGCACTAGTTGGCAGCTAAACTAGTAGCCTTTTATGCACATGGGCCCTGGGCCCATGTGCATAAAAGGCTACTAGGCCTAGTTGGCAACTAAAATGGACTTAAGTTGCTTACTAAGCCTAGTTGATTACTAATTGTGATGCATAAAACCCAACTAGATATAGTAACATTCTAAAATTCTGGCAAAAGTTAGAGTTGATCTGGGGTACCTCTAAGTCACTAGATGACAACTAGCCCAAAATAGGTTTTCGTCTTGGGTAAAATTAATTTTTCTTTCACGCTTGAGACTCATGGTTGTAGTTGTAACTTTATGTACTAGCTGTAGCAACCTTGTATAGAGAATTTATGTAGTTCTACAAAATGTAAGTACTGGGCAGTAATGCAATGTTACAAAGACCTTTAGAAAGGAGTTATGCTAATTTGGAATGTGATTCGAAGCTCAAACACAATAAACTTGTCTACAAGCCTATTGTATCTGACATAATCACCTCCTCTCCAAGGCCATAGCACCCAAATCAGTTACAAACCAAATTGTCCTAGTATGCAACTAGTAAGCAATGTGCCTAGTGAGGTTTTATGCAACACAAATTAGTTGCCAACTCCGTAGGTATAAACTAGGGCAATTTATAATCTTACTAAGCACTAGTTGGCAGCTAAACTAGTAGCCTTTTATGCACATGGGCCCTGGAGTTTAGAAGGGAAAAGAGCTTTGGCATATGTCTTGCATGCCAGGCCGGCAATCAAGAACTTGTCAAGTCCGATGCACGAGTTTTCTTGCATGTGTTTTGTGGCATTGGGAATTGTAAATGCGTTCAAATGGACCGAAGTAGCCGACATCCAGTGGTTGCAAAATATGACTCGTGTGTGCAGGTAACACGAAAAGCAAGATGTTGTGCTGTTCCGCCCACTCGATCAGAGGGAGAGATATGTGTGATGTGTGGCCGTCGTAAAGCACCAGTAAGGGCTTGTCGTCTCGACCTGGGGGTATACCTGAGAAAGTGGCTTGTAAGGTAGGTCATGAAGATTTCGGAATTAGACCACCCGTTGTCAGACACTGTACCTTCTGTTCCAGTTGAGCACCCAGACAGCAACTCTTCTCCCATTCTCTTGCCTGGGAAAACAAAGTAGGGCGGTATTTGCCGCAGCCGATGATGGTGATTGTTGAGCCCTTCCCAGTTGTTACAGCTGGCGTAGACGTTGCTGCTGTCACGATGCGCGGTGGGGTGTGGTTGAATTTCAGCCCTTTCTCATCGATATTGTAGATCCGCTCTGGCGATGCCTTGAGGTTGTACTTCGTCAGGATTGCATCAAGCTCATTGTAGTATGATGTAATTACTTCCTCTGACGTTGCTTTTGCTCTCTAAACCTCTCAGTCGTCATACTTTCAACTCTGGCCACCTTTGTAAGAAATTACGAAACCATTTCAGTTTCAACGGCTGTTCCTTTGATCTTTTCTCCAAGGCTACAGCATACATACTAGCGATATCCACCACCTCTGACCGGCTGTAACCGTAGCCGTAGCTTGCCATCAACTTTAAATGATTTACTAACTTGGCCTCTTCTTCTTCAGACAAAACCGGCTCCCTTCCAGATTTTGAGACTTCCGCTCCAATTCTCCCTCTAACTCTATCCCGCAATGTTGCCTCAGGTACTCCATACTCTCTTGCAGCCCTTTTGATTGGCTTTTGCTCATGTAGAACCTGACAAAATGCTTTTGTCATAGCACTTGGAGAATAACACCTGTGATTCATCCCCCGAGATAACGGTGGGGGGCCAGGGGTGGCGCACATCGTCTGTTATTAAAAAGAAAATGAAAGTGTTCTCCATTGCTAGTGACGACATTGTTAATAAAATTGCTAACTGTTTTTTTTAAATAAAAATTGGCTTCATTTATGTAGTAACGTTTGCTTTTATTTCAACTCTCGAAGATAAAATCAGACGGATGAAAGGACATGAGAAGAAAATATTCCTGTGGGCAATGTTTAAAAAATATCATGAAATAAAGCTGTGAATCTAAGTTTCCTAATATTGGTTATGCAAATAAAAATATTAAAAATGAAGTGCCCCGTCCGATGGAAATAACCATTGCTGCTTAACTAATTCTAATCAACCTGCCCAGTAGCGTATCCAGCTTTTTGTGCCAGGGAGGGCAAACAATGTCTGAACCGTCTTAAAAATGTCACAAAACACTATTTCCTTTTGTTTTTTATAACGCCTCAAATGCCGCGGGGGGGGGGGGGGGGGGGGGGGGGGGGGGGGGGGGGAAGTTCCTCCCCCCCCTCCACCGGCTGGATATGCCACCTGCTTTATCAATTCATTTTTATAGGCCTAAATGCCATCATCAGGTTGCCGCCAAATCACCTGCCCTTGCTGGGTTAAAAATAAATGAGTTGAATAAATAAAAGGAGTCTCAGAACTCCAATAAGATGAAAACAGAAATAATAGTTTTAGTCCTGTACATTGCATGTGGTTTTTGGACACGATAAACGTATTAAGTTTGGTCATATGCATTTTTAAGACACATGCCGACAATGGTGATATCGGTATCTACGCAAAACAAGCGTAAAAAATAAAAATGTATAAGGTGCACGTCTTTTTTCAGGCTCCATATTTTTGATAACGCCCTCTGTTGTTTAGCGAAAGTCAACTGAAGACGTCATTTACAAGTCGGAGCTGGTCGTGCAACACTGACTGGGAGCTCGCAGTGATTTTTTTGTAGTTTTTTGGAAAATTTAAGCAAGCGGTGTTTTGTATTTAGTCTATATGGTAAGATTTTACTCTCTTTTTACATTTTGTCAAAATACTTACCGGAAAAGCTTTTACTTTCCACATAACTGCACACAGAAGAAAGATGATGTGACGAACGATCATTCACAGCAAATTTGACGTCAGTGCGTGCTGCGTGCTAAAAGTTACGCGCTGAGAAAGTTGGTCACGCGCTGAGAAAGTTGGTCGCGCGAATATTGGGCAGCGCGAATTTGGGACCCAGCACGATACTGGTTGTTTTCGCTTTCAAAACTGGAGAAAAATATCGCCCTTTTTGTCAATAAAACATTCAGGTAGTGCCTATATATATATATTTATCCTAGCCTCAACTTAGAAAGGCCATAGTGCGATTAAATAAGTGAAAAAAAGACAGAATTCTGTGCAGAGGTTTCGCGCATCAACATCTGATCCAGCTCACGGGCATTGTGTCACGTGATTCGGAAGGTCACCCAGCCGGGTACCAGAGCAGAAAATGTGTGATTGGTCGTATAGTTGGCCACCCATTCACAATAAAAATAGTGCCAATCAAAATATGTCTTATATCACCGGAAAGCTATTGAAATCGGCTACACAAAGCTTTTCACCCGGAGGCTGTACGACAAGCGGTTATTCAAAAGGTGTTCTCAAAAGGGCGAAATGTTATTGCGTCACATTGAAAACGTGGCTTAAAACCACATTTCCCTATGAGCGGGGACCCCTGAAGGTAGCATGATATCAAGATTTATTTGAAAATAAAGCCTGATGTGTCTATTTTTAAAAACTGTTCACCCCGAATTCACAGCTCATTTAGTTTAAAAGATACGTAAAATAGAGGCCACATTTTCTGGTCATTTCCCGTGTTGAAGCGTGCGTGCATTGTTTTAGTTGAGCAGATGACCGTAAGTTTTCGTAAGGATTTCAAGTTGTCAACCCCTGTTTTATACATGTATTTGGCTGTGGGTTAACGAATCTCCGTTATATCGATTTACACCAATTAGCACCCACTTTGTAATTACCCAAACTCAACATGTCTTTTTCTTAAAATAAAGAAACAATAAAAAAACGCCCTTGATAAGTTTAAAGCTAAGCCTTTCAACATTTAATCTCATTTTAGGTCGCACTTACCTCGCGATGGTCCGGTATACAGTCGCAAACCTTCAATGGAAATGTGTATAGTGCTCTCCTACATACCATGGCGTTGCAGAACAAAAGATTGTTTATATAGCACCTCCGTTAATCCGCCAACAATGGGCACGTGCGCGAGCGAAGTTTTCACGTATTTCAGTACGTGAAAGATATGCCTTAGCAACCGGCTGGCCCGAAAAATATGTGATACTTTGACGAATGTGAACAAATTTAACGTTTATTGATACATGAAAAAGGGTACCCTTTGTTCACTTTTCACGTTTTTCGTTCCAAGAAAAGGTTTTCACCTCTTCGGGCCTCACAGTGTTAAGGGCTGAAGCCCCCCTCCAATATTTGAACCCTTTTGAGTGTTTTTAAGCGCCACTGAAACTTTCAGCACTATTATTTATTTCTTGTACTGAAACCAAGTTATTCCTCAGAAGTGCATATCGCACTGTAGCTCAAAATCCTACACACGCCTGTGATGAGAAGACAAATAAGTATTCCATTTTATTGGGAGAAAAACCTGGAATGATATATTCCGGGGGAACCCACGGACTCAGGCAGGGCACAGGCGGGATGTGAACAGAAGACCCTTTTACGGATAGTCTGGAAATATATAGTGAAGGTGTATATTACACTATTATTGCGGGCACGGTTTGCATTGAAATTTTAGACGCAAAATCCAATTCATCTCCCCAACGGTGGAAGTTACCCCACCTAGGTCTATAGGTCTGTAAATTGGGAACATTTCTTTGGTATCTATTAAAGATATATTCTCTATTTAGATCTGGACCCAGGAAAGGGTACGGGTGGTAGGGCTGGCTGGGCTGGCTGGGCTGGCTACTTAAGATGTGGCCTACCCCACCACCTCTGTTGTACATGTAGCCCTTCTTTTAACCTAGAGGCGGGTAGGGCCTCAACCATATTGCATTGGTTGCGTTTGATTAACTTACACTTAAAACACGGGGTTACACCGCGGGGAAGCCATGAAATGAGGCTAATCGAACGCTGCAGTGTATTTGCCTAGGTATTCTGGGAAAATTATGGTCAAAGGTCGTTTGGGGCGGGAACTTTAAAAAGTGTAAAGTGTTAACACAGGCTCACTGCCGTCTGGTCTACCGACAAAATCGTGACCATCGTGACCATCATGGCCGACATAATTATAAAAATTCCCAATTTGCACACAGTCTAGTCGCCAACTGTTGTCAATGTCAGGAAAATACACTCTTTGCTTTCCAATTTGTGTCACAATCTGTACATTCGAATTTGAGTTCCCCGCCATGGTTACGTTTTCAGCTAGCTAGTGATCTTATTACACCCGGGCAGCCACCAGAGACCCGCTCGCTACCTGGGGTAGTGGTGGTTGACACCGGGGTAGACACGAGTATCACGTGATGACTAATCGAATGTGAACCCTCTGTGTGTTCACTAACGTGTTGGAAGGCTTATACAGCCTGCCTCATTCTCAGAGCCTGGTACAAAGAAAGTGCAGTAATTAAAGTCATGAAAGGGACACATTGCCTTGGAGTTGCGCAATTCGGTCGATTCACAACCGGGGAGAGGCCAAATTACGCAGTGCATCATCATGGGAAAAAGTCGACCGTACTTCTTACGCCCCTTCTCCGCTAAATCTATCAACTCCTCTCTCTTCTTTCCCGCACAAGGTATTCCCCGATTTATAGTCAAATTGCTTTTAACTCATCCACTCGCATTCGCACGAAATCTGTACTGCTGTACTGTCCACCAACACGATAGATGCGATGTCGACCCCGAAAGTGGGAAATTGGCCTTTCCCGGCTTGCCGCTGGCGGTGCACTAAGTTGTGAATCGGCCTACAGAAGTATTTCTCCCAAGATTGCTATATATACATGTATATGAGTAGGATAAAACATGAGGAGCACGCTGTTCGTGGGCTATTCGTCACCCACGAACGGCGTGCTACCGAGTGTATTAACCTTCTTAACACCCTCCAAGAATGTTTCATTATTGTATAAACGAATGTCGACAATACATTGGTATGTCGGTCAGTGACTAAACTGTATTGTTGGTTACGTAATCTCTATTATTCTGTGCGGTAGTATGTGCGGTATCAAAAAAGTTGTAAAATTCGCACTTTCTCCTATTATTTCCTACTGGGGTTGAGTGCAGCACGCCATTCGTGCAAAATAATGGAGAGGAAAAAAAACAATAGCGTGACGTCACAGGAGGGTGTTAAATCCATATAATAGACACGATCACCCTTGTGAATGCACTCAATGTCTAAAAAAAAATCATTGAAAATTTAGTTTAGAAAATGTTGACACTATGAACATCTAACAAAAGAAAACCCACGCAGTCCTTTGTTACAAACAAAGGACTGCGTGGGTTTTCTTTTGTTAGATGTTCATAGTGATAGTACGCATAGATTTTTAGACAAATGGGGTATTTTCAAGGGATGGTCCAGTACATTATCCCGTTCTATTTTTAATCATCTTTCCAAACATAGCAAGTTTTAATAGGACGAATCCTTTTTTCTATCTCGAAGGCAATGTCTTTTATAAGGCTTGAATAGACGAATCTCAAATTGATGGAAATAACACCAATCTGCACGCTTACTGGTTTGAAAGTGAGGTTCTCAGTGCTAAGTAAATGGCCGACTGCTAAACGTGCACTGCGCTGATTCATTCATAAATGGATTTGTTGAATAGCAGTGTTTGGCACCGAGCCACACTTTCAATGCGCTGATGAAGGGGGCTACAATGTATGTGAAATTCTTCTATAAATGTTGTACCATTACAAATTTTAATGAAGGTGCTTCAATTAGCACAACGAAATCAGCTGGGAACGACACGTTATTTTGGCTGGTAACCTGTTGTACTTGTTAACATGTCTAAGGAAGGGGGTAGTGGCTATTGTATACACATATGCTTTCTGTACAAGACGTTTTTATTTGTAATGGAAAATTAAAGTTGTCAAGAACGAACAAATAATGAAGATAAGGAAACGCCAATTTTTTTCCTATTTATTACATGCATATATTTAATAAAAATACACACTAACATCAACAGGGTAATTTGAGATTAACACTCTTGTCATATGTATGAAGGTTGTTTCTAAGCTAGATAAAAATTGGTGTGCACAGTGATAAAAGCTTCATTAGTCTAGAGACCAGCCTTCTTGGCATACCTGACAATAAACCCATCACCAGACTTGTTACGCATAATATGCTACATGTGCCATGAAATATTAAAGGCTAAACACAAATTAGATAGATTCTCAGCAAATCCTCAAACCACTGTACAAATTCACTTTTAAACGTATGCTTATATTTCCCTGGGTAATAAACACCTCAACCAAATTAAGTTTTTCCTAAAATGTACACAGGATTTTTATAAACCTTGGAGATCATCAGTGGAACATATCAAAACTACATGTAACTAGCCCATACCTACTGTTATACACGAATGAGTAGAGTGTAAAGGCGCAATTGACACTTCAAAAATTGCAGAATGGTGCAGGCATAATTCAACAATCAGTTTAACTTTATCAGTGCCAAAGGACAGTTCCAGCTCTGTGTTTAGCGAAAGAATGCCTCATGGAGGCTCATACACCAGTAAAGCAAGTTGCCCGTAGAATGAGAGTAAGTCCAAATGCAATAAGAGAATTGCATGGAACATTCGTTACAGGAAGAGTGGATTGTTACTCAACACAGTGCGTGATGGATGTCGTCAGGTGATACACACGCTATTGAAGAAATGGATTGAACCAATTTCTGTAGAGTTTGTGTCCTGAATACATTTTTTACTGTGCAAAACACTCTGCTCATTCATGCAGAACAGCAGGTATGGGCTAGTCAGTTTCAGTAGTCCCACTGATGATCTCCATCAAGTTTAATAAAAATCCTGTGTACATCTTAGGAAATATAAAGATTCATTTAGGGGGAACCTACTCTTTTTGAGGTGTTCAGATCTGGTAGCGGCAACGAGTATATTACTTTATCAAAGTCTATGATTGCCATAATATTGTCAATAATAGAATCCATAATGGCAAAAACTATTTTGTAAATATAGATGTTGTTGAAACAGTAAAATGTATTCTCTATTTTGATGTATACTGTAAATATGCAGCTAAAATTAACAACTCAATTTGTAAGTTTACGAGCAGTGTAATAAAATGAAGATTAAGCATGGAATGTTTACCCTGATTAGTTCGTTTGTCTTGACTGATGTTATTAACTTGAAGTTTGCCTAAATATCATCTCAAATTGATATCACACCCTCAGTACAATATAAGGTAGAAATGCTGTTAATCTCTTCTCAATACTTGCTGTTTTACAAAAGCAGTCATATCTTCATCAATCTGGCAACCTTTTTTAAAAAGTAAAATATTTTTAAAAGCAGAATATCAAAATCGCGGCCGTCTGGATCTTACTTAGAGGGAAATAAATTCCACCGCTGAAATTCACAGAAAATTGTTACATTTCATTTTATGGAAGCTTAAAAAATGTTAATTTCAGTAATCTGGAATCTATTTAAACACCCATCACCATTTAAGGTCATCGCAAGACATGTATTTTTCTCAGACATCATGGAGGCCCCCATCAAGCTATATTAAATCACGAGAGCGCTAACTCCACATTCCCTCGCGCAGATGCTTTGAAGCCGCCCTGGGCGTGGCCATGATTGGAGGATGTGCGTGAATGAGGAACACTTTAAAACTATCTAAACTGTTATCGTCTGGCCGTTGTGCACTAGAAAGAGTAGTACTTTAGTTGCGGATGTAAGGCCTTGACCATTGTGGTGGTCAATATTTTGTTCTTTAATAACCCTCCTATGATTATGGCGAGTTATCAATCAGGGCTGCCAGCCAGTACGGACTTTCCGCATTTCCTACGGGAATTCACACAAAAAATATGTTGGTATGTATTTTTTGTTTATTATGGTCGGATTTCACATCTGTATTTATAATGTTTTGTGATGCATATTATACTGCGCGTCTACTGGCACATTATTGCAATCCCAAACGAACTGAACTTCAGCAGAAGAAATAACCTTGTTCACATTTTTTTTTTATGAGATCCATGTAAGTATGCCGAATTTCATTCTCACTATTAGGAACCATTGCCGTTTCAGCGGTGCGGACTATTCTGCACACAATAAAAAAAAAAATTGATTTTCATGTTAAGTTTGAATTTCATGAAAAATACTAAAATGAGTTTGAAAAGGTTGGAAGCTCTGCAAAATAAATCAAGTGGCTATTAAATTTGCTTGATAAAAATAATGGTGCCCCTGTGTTTCTGATGATATGTTTGGATTACCAACACCTACTGCAGTAAACATGCCAGATTCAGTTGCTGACAGGAGACATTGCATCCATTGCAGTCATGACAGTACAGAGCAGGGGGGCCAATTTCATAAAAGCTGTTAAGCACAAAAATATGCTTCCTTGATAAAAACTGGATTACCAACCAGATTTTCATGTGTGGAATATTGCTTTTGACTGGCATTCAGCTGTTGTTTGCTTAGCATGAAAATTACATGAAATTTTGGCTGGTAACCTGTTTTTACTAAGCAAGACATTTTCATGCTAAGCAAATTTTTGTGCTTAACAGCTCTATGAAATTGGCCCCTGGTGATCAAGACCAATATAATGACGGGCACATAGTTTTTACACTGCAGCTTTGGGGCACTGACACTTTGATTCTCTTTGACTGATAGCACAGGGTTAACGCATGAAATCTGTCATGCAAATTGACACTATACGTTCTCCGTAGGTTGGAGCACCAACATGGACGCGCCAGCAGGCTTCACTCCATGTGGTAACTTAGCACTCTGGTAATTGAATAAAGCATTATGGGAGGTTTCACATTTCTTCATCTAGTAGCGGTAGTAGCTACTGCGCTTGACGCTGGGGCGAATGGCCACCTGGTTAGGGCCCTGTGCATTGGGTGATAAATGCAACATCAACAGAGTTATTCAATTTTAATATTAAATAATGATCATCTGGAGAGCAATATTACCAATTTTGATCAAATCGCCATTTTTTACCGAGACCGTAGTAGAAGTAACCGAGCTGTCAATATAAGGACTCATGGGGGCGCTTTGCGTGACCTTTCTACATTGACACGATCGACCCACGTCACGTGTGCCTTTTCATTTTTCCGGCCGATGTGTACACTACGTCTTTATTAGCACCAATCAAACTTCCGACTATCAATAATAAAATCTGCCATGATTGCAACCAAAAGAGGAACAACGCACTGGAATTTGGAAACTTGCCACATATGCACCGCACCGCGGTGAAACAATGCAAAGCGCATGCGTGGTTTCCCGATGAAGCATGACCTTGCGCTCGGGCCGGATGTACGCTTTCCTGAGCCGCTTTTACCGACTTGCACTGGACTTATCATCTCAGGAAAAGTTACCTGGTCAGTTTTCCTGGGCAGCAGTTGCCCGGTAGAAGTAACTGCTGGACTCAGGAAAAGTAACTGAGAGGAAAACGTCCCACGATGTCCGCACTGGACTTCAAATGGGAAAAGTACCCATCGTCTCGGTAAGTTTTACCAAAAAAAGTCCAGTGCAGACAGGGCTTAAGTCATTCTTTATTTTTAGGTACGCAGCAACTTGGCATGTTGGATTGCGTTGGATTGAACAGGAAACTCACCGTTGGACTCTGTTGGATTTAGCAGGGTAGTCCTAGGATCTATTAGGGGGGGTTAGGGTTTTAATTAAGAGGGAGTTCAGTATAAAAAAAAAAATCTTACCGTGACATAGACCTCCCCATCAGGTGTGAACGACGGCGCATCCGATGGGTACATGTCCATCGCAAACGCGTCATTGTAGCGTCCGTACGGTCCATCGTCCATTGGGTAATCCTCATAAAGGCGTAGAGTTGGTGCCTCCGGAGGGGGCAGGGCTAGTAGAGGTGTCTCGGGCGGGGGCAAGGCCAGGACAGGTGCAGGGGGCGGAAGTTCCTGCAAAGAAGATGAAGACAACATTTTCATCCAGACCCGATTTTTGTTTTTTTTACAATTTAGAAGCCTTAGAGAACTCTTGTCCACAGGTTTCAGTGTTCATAGATTCCGGTTGGTGCGACAGTTCAAGTGCATAGTGCCCCTCCTTTTGCATTTATGGGTAGTACGGAAATCAGGTACCCGATTGAAAAAAACAACAAAAAACGGGTACCCGTTTAAGAAAGCCAAACCCAAAAATTAAATGTTCGTAAAGGTCCGCATGTTAATACTACCACATCGGTGCATCAATGCAGCAAGATGCAAGTGTGTACAGTGAGCTCTGTAGCTTTACGGTGTAAATTGCATTTTCGCAAGCGTCATAAACGTTAATCTGTTTTGTTTTTCCATGTACCCTGGTTTTCATTTCTATTTTTTTGTTTGAAAATTTTCCACAAATGACATTCAAAAACTTTCTTTTTCACTGTCTGAGAAATTACTAAGTAATACATGTATGTTAATTCGGTAACGGGTACTCGATTCCATAATCTGGAACCGGTTCCTGACATGAGTGGACGGGGATCCCGGTTCGGATGCACAGCCCTATCCCCTTTGTCTTGCAATAAGCTACTTCGGTATTTCAACTACGCACGCGTATGAACGCGCAAGGTGGTCGCACAACACGCACGTGTCAAATTCAATCAGAATGGGCGTTTGCGTAATATCACGTGACATTAAGTCAGCCATTTTATCCCGAATAACCTTTGACATACCGAGATACCGAACTGGCTTATTGACCTATAGCCATTGTGCGTTAACCAAGCCCCTTGGCCAACCCTGTAGAGGTTTGCACAGCATTTTTTTCTATATCTCAGATTCTGCATGTTCCGCGCCAAATTCTAACTAATTTGATTGGACAATACGTACTTCACTAAGATGCTTAAATCAAGATGGAAACGATTGAGCAGTGGCAATAAATCATGGTGAACCAGTTCATGTTAAGTGAGCATAGTTTATGTTGGAATGACGTCGCATTCTTGTAGAGGACAGCGAACAGTACCATAATTCTCTAAAATTGGTTCCCCCAGTAAAAGTACACACTCCTTGATGCCTGTGAATCTTGTGTGAGAATCATGTTTTGGTTTTAATGTATCCCAAACAAGAAACTGACTTTAGTTCGGTTCGGATCTTTTGAAAAAAAAGGGTATTATGTCGCACTATGTGAAAACACACACAGGGCTGTTCTATGTGAAGCGGGCAAAAAGAATCTTCACATCAGTGATTTGTTTTTAGTGTTCCTTTAGCTCCTATACCCTTGGCATCATGATCACATCCATGGAGGACACAGCGCTGGCATCATCATCGATGAAACGAGGGTAGCGATCATCCTTCGGGGGGTCACGGCAGAAGTACAGGAAGCAGCAGCAGACTGCAAACAGGAGAAGGAGGGCTAAGACTCCTCCCGCGATGATGGCTGCGATGGCTAGAGGAGACAGGACTGTGGGGGGCAGAGGAAGATCAGAGATTAACAAAAAAAACTGATGTGACCTGGCCCCATGAAAAGCACAGGACTGCATGGGTTTTCTTTTGTTAGATGTTCATAGTGTATAGGCAACAGCAATTTCAATATGGACGCACCGATAGTTGAGTCCTCTGTCTCACAGTTGGCTCCGCTGAAACCATCAGGGCACCTATAGGAGAGAAAGAGAATAGAGAGGTTTAGCAGCACGTTTTACGTGAACGCGAACACGAAAATTCTGTGTTCTTTTGCTGACGTGAAAATGAGTTCACCTTGGGTCATAACGTGAGTAATTGCAACGTTTTTTAAGCATTTGTAGACGTTGCAATCAATATTTGTCTCTTGAGAATTAAAGCTCATTGAATATACATCACTGAAGATGCATTTTTGGGTCAAACTAAGTCCAGTTCGATGTATTTCTGAAGTAAAAAAAAATCCCTTGCTTGTGAAGCCTTCGTGTTGGAAAACACCGTGGTTGTGCATGATACCCGTCGTGACGTGCAGCTAAACGTTTCATTGCGCGTCCGCCACTCCAAAAATGTCGGACGCGCTCGTGTTGACGTTCGCGTCAAAAACGTGCTGCTAAACCTCTCTAATGATTCATGCATATCCATGATGCACATTCTGGTATTCTGATTGGCTAGCAAACCGCAAAAGTGGGTGTGGCCGGGGCACAATGTGGCCCCTGCATCGGGATAACAAAAAGTGCTTCAACACAATGATGTATACAGTATACAATTGTTGTCCGCTGTGATGTGGTCCATGGTGTTTTGTGGTCCAAGGGGGCAACATGGCACCCGAGGCGAAGCCGAGGGTGCCATGTTGCCCCCGAGGGTTTACAAAACACCATGGACAACATCATCACAGCAGACAATTGTTTTGTTATATCTCTGGAGGAGCGTAGAACTATCTCTAGATTGACTCTACTCTACAAGTCTATTCACCACATGGTTGCAATTGATACAGATCAGTATCGGTCTATATCAGAAGGATCCCAAATAAAAACACAGAAATCGCCTTCAATTTCGTTTATTTACCAGGCAGTGAAAAAAGGACTGTTTTCAGTTTTCTTTCCTACCAAGAACAACTACTCAATGGAATCTTCTTACACCGGACATCAGAGAATCAGACATGCCAACTTTGAAAATCCCAAAACTGTATTCCGACAACCTAAAAACTGTATTTTTTTCAAAAAAACTATTTCCAAAAACGGTCATTGTACACTCACATAATGGTGCATAACAATGCAGGTACGTATACATACAAAAAGCAATTTTACTGGCTGCAATACCAGTGTAGGACTTAAGCATACTCAGTTATCAAGTGCATGATGTTTACAATAATATACCCTATTATAAGTCATTCCATCATGAACTATTGCTTGCACTTTTAGCTCCAAGTATCACTTTACATTAATTGTCTATGGTTTTCTAGTAGTGCTGGTGGTGGTACTGTTATACAATGCAGTTGCATTTTTGCACTTTGAAAAGATATGGCGGCTCATGTTAAGGGTTAATCCTTCCGACTCCGATCAACTGTAGCTGTATGTAATGTGTACATGTACACATTACATACAGGCAAGCATTGGGGCGGAGTAACATTTGCATAAATTTAAATATTCATGTTAACCGTTGCATTGAATCGCTGGTAAACAAACTGTTTGACCATCTGTCTGCGCATTCGCCTAGTACCAGCCACTTTACTCAGAAAGCGGGCATGAAACTTGTTGACGTCCACGAGCTATCGTATAAGCTTGTAGGCCAATTCAACTGAACAACGAAACAGCCGACCGTGGCGGCGCAATGTACATGTACATGTATATAGAATACATGTAGGCTTCTTTGCAGAGTCGCACGATATCTTTCATGGAGTCGGCAAGTCATCACAAAGTGGATCACAAACGGCAATGTACCCGCAAAGTTTGGAGGGGGGGGGGGGGGAATTCGCGTGCCGCTGGGGGTACTGGAGTGCATTTTATCAACGAAAACGATGACTCATGATTGTGGTGCCGACTCGACCCGGAAATTGTGTTCGAATATAATGGATAGTTCGCGGGTTTATTCTTTAAGTGTTGGAGAATAAGCCGCCCAGAATATAAGCCTCAGCAACATTTTTCGCGGTGAAAATCAATGTATACGCCGCGGCCAATATTCCAGAAATTACGGTATACGCAAGATGTATACATACAGTCCAGACATCGTATTCAGGCTAGAAAAAGTTCGAGGTACTTTCATATTCTCCGCTTGCAGTCGTTTTACGGCATTTTAAAATTTATTTTTCAAGACGGACAAGATTTGTATTTTTTAGGGTCAAAATCGTATTCCCGTATTTTCAAGGATTTCCCGTACGAAATACGGCAAAATCGTACTACTTGGCATGTCTGGAGAATCTAAGTCAGTTGATATATTCAAAGCTCATCTTAATAGGCCCAACATCTCATTGTTATTAAAGGGGGATATTACTAAAATTATTGTCTGCCGCTGCCACGTTGCGCCTGCAACTTCATATATCCCTACGAGGAGATTGTTGCAGTATAAAGCAGAGGCAGAAGTTATACCATGTATTAAATATATGCCTGTACAAATCCCCGAGTAGTTCGAACTTGAAAGAGCAGACGAAACATAAACAGTAATGGCGGCAACAGAAGGTCTTCCAAACTCACAACTTTCATTTGAACTGTTCCCTATGCCCGCATTACATGGAAACATGCAGTGGTTCACATAGTAGCAGCAAAAAACAAAACCTCTTCCCTAGGATCTGCTTCTATGAAACTTGTTCAGAGCAGCCCTGGGGACGATCAAGGTAATGTACTCCCCGGGGTACATCACTTTTTAAGAGCGATGTACCCCGGGTAGAGCAGTTTTGGAGTAACACATGACCTTTTGTAATAAACCATGTGACCGGTTATCGACCAATCGGATCTCGCAATTTAATACCATGGTAAAACAATAACAGTTGTACTTATCAAATTTCAGAAATTAGTAATAAGTGCAACTTGACCCTCTTATCAGTACCAACTTGTTTATTGGCTTATTATCCCCCTCCAGTAAAACATTCTTTGTTCAGTCAAGTGTAAGCCGACGGCTTGCTGAAGGGCATTTTCAACCCAAGATTTCTCCCTCAAGATTTGATTGAAAAGGAAAATCTTACTGTAATTCCAGGAATCTCTGTGTGTGTGTGTGGGCGCGTTGGCGTATTCAAACCGCGGACGTAAAATGCCAGAGAACAAAAGAGAACAATATCGTCCGCGATTCCCAGCATACGTCCGCGATTGGAAGTGTGTACAAAGTCTATGGAGGCCTTCCGAAAAAGTTAGAGTATAAACAAAAGAGGAACAATGGGACGTCCGCGTTTGGAGGTCGGTACACGACTGTGTGTGTGTGTGTGTGTGTGTGTGAGTTTGTATAGCTATTTAAACCGTGGACCTTTAACAAAGAGGACAATAGGGTCCCCACCACGATTGAGTCAAGGTCCACGTGTACAAAACCAATGAGGGTCGTTCTAAAAAAAAGTACAAACATTAGCAGGACAAAAGGAGGTCCACGATTGAAGCTGTTTACACACTTGCCCCTGTGTGCACTAGTGTGTGTAAAGTTTGTTCCGTTAAAATTACTCTTTCATATGGTGTAAAAATGGAATTCTTATATTAACTGCTAAAATGGCAAAGTTACGGCTGTTTTCTCTTCTGGCCCACTTTATCAAACAAGAAAGTTGTTTAAATTACTATGAGATTGTAGGTAAGCCTAACAATGGTGGCGGAATTGCCCTCTTTCCCCCACCCCCCCCCCCCCCTCCTCCCTTTCCACTTGGGGGAAATGTTCCACACAAAAAGAACAGAGAAAAGGTCAGCAGCCGGCCGGCACCGCTTTGGTATCTACCCCCCCCCCCCCCCCCCCAACCACTTTCAAAAGTGTTCCGCTGCAGTTGAAGCCCATGTATTTTTTTCATAAAATATCAAATGACAAAGCATCCATTTAGGTAGTGCATAAAACATACTAAATGTTTTTTTTTTTTTTTTTAATTCGTGCAATGAAGAGAATATTTTCATTTGGTGAAAGATTGACTGTTCCATTCAATTCACCTCATGAAAATATTCCTTCCATTGCACTCAATCATTCATGAATTGTATATTAAATGGTACACCACACTGATTAATGATTGTAACTTACGTGCAGACATTCGTGTATGTTTCTCCGTAAGTACAGGTTCCGCCGTTCGCACACTCCCCGACGGGGCACACCTCTGAACAAGTAAACAACAATCAGTCAATATATTTACATCCATCCAACAAATAGACGAGTTCGATAATTGATTTTTGCAATGTGGGTAAAAGGTCACAGGTCAGCTGTACCAAAACAGCATGCAGGGCCGATACGACGCGGCGGAATTTGGTACAGCTGACCTTTGACCTGAGAATTAATGAACTCGTCTATCATCATTTGGTAGTGTTATATTTTGTCACAGTTTCCATGAAAACAATCAAAGTTTGCCACTCTACACAAAACTAAACCTTCGAGAAAAATCAGGTTTTATTGTTTTGCTCACTTTTCAAATCAAGACTTGGTACCTGTTGATCCAATTTTGACAGTGTGAAAATTCCGTTTTCAAGTTTCCACAATGTGTCGGCAATTGAAGCAATGGGACAATTCATTACAGAGCGACTAATTCATTTTGAAACAATTGTTAACCCTCGGGATCCGAGACTATTCACAACTGAAAATGAATTGAACTGCTGCAAACTGCTACGCGACTGGATTGTCCTGAAACATACAAATCAACAAATTTGGCTGGCTTAATAAGCGAAATCTAACGTAACTCATAGGAACAGGCTCTGATGTAGCATATGCATGGTAAAACCAGACAGGTCCCTTATACCTTGGTTTGAAGCGTCTGGGACTCGCTCAAAATACAGTCCCGAGGTCATGTACTCCCCGTCCGCTTCCAGTACGTCGTTGAACCTGACTGCGATACCAGACTCGGACGTCCCCGTGGTGTCGTCAAACACAAGGACGACGTCGTTTATGATGCTGCCATCCCGGAAGTCAATAAGAGCAGACACTGCGTAGCCGAAGAAGTTGTCAAAGATGGCGTCCATCTGTGTATCGATTGAACACAGAATTCTGAAATGTCCGAGGCAGCTTCGCTATTCCTGCCGGTCACGAAGCGTGTCAAGTTTGCGAGTTTAAGCCAGTTCGGTATTTCAACTGCGCATGTGCACAATGACATTTTTATCCCAAATGACCCGCGTGACCTAACACGCACATGTAAACGCAAAAAGGTGGTCGCACAACGCGCACGTGTTAAATTTAACATGGCGTGACATTACATCAGCAATTTTATCCCAAATAACCTTTGACCTTTGAGATACCGAACTGGCTTATTGATAAAGGGGAGTACGTGTGTGGTCTAGTGGTTTCGGATTTGTGACTCATGATCAGAGGGTCAGGGGTTCAAATCCAGCTACTGGCCATATGTTGTGTCCTTGGGCAAGCCACTTCATCCCCACTTGCCTCTCTCCACCCAGGAGTATTAATGGGTACCGGCATTAGCTGGGGAGTAACCTGCGATGGACTAGCATCCCGTCCAGGGGGAAAAGAAATATTATCGGTTTTTTCATGCTACCGAAACCGGAGATGTTTGCTGGCCTGATGGGCCACATTGGCTCGCGACAGACTTTGCTTGCTTGGAAATGTTTAACCCCTTTGTGTCTGACTGTTATTGATGGGGGGGGGGGGGGGGGGGGGGTTGCTGGTATGCCAAGAAAGGGCTGTGCAGCCAAGCATAAATGCAAACAAGAGTGGTCCCTTGGAGCTCCCTTTCGTGTGAATGAAAGCTTTGTTTGAAAATGCTCCATCGATTCATTACACTCCCATTCAAGAACAATATAGTTGAAACATGAATGGATTGAGTATGTGCAGGAATGCGTGTATAGACGACATCCGGCCAGGTGGTCTTTTTCAAACCAGATTTTGATTGGAACTGGTTGTTTTCAGGCCAACAAATCTGAGAGAGAACGATGGAGGAACACACACGTATAATGGAGTTCATCATGAAATACTATTTTTTTCTGCAGACAGAAATTTTTGTTGGTATCCTGCCCGACGAAAGTTTACCTAACTTTTATTATTTGTTCCTTTTTAAGAAGTCATACTTTTTGTCGTCTAAAGGTTCACTTTATTCCATGGGATGAAGTACATTACTCTCAAACTTTTACTCATAGTTGTTTTTCTTCAAAACAAACTCAACTTCAAATTGGGTGTGATCCCTGGCTACACGGTATTCTAGGTTGATGACTTCTGACTGGCGCCCACCCGAACAAAGATGCTGACAATTTGGGAGACCGCCAACATAGGGCAAGATAGCTCAGTTGGTAGAGTGCCGGTACAGTATTCCGGAGGTCGCAGGTTTGAATCCTGCCAGTTTTCTTTATTCAATGCATACCTTTTGTGAAATCGATTTTTGAAATCACAGATGTTGCGCAACTTATGCATTATATTGTGGCGTAAGGTTTCGTGAAATCGGCTGCTGGTAACATGAAAACCTCCATATCATCACCAACACCACGAACTGACAATCTCTAGCACGCGTATTTTACAGAACCGAGTAATTTTCACAAACTGACACCCAAGTACAGCAATGCGCGCTCCCCACATTTTCACAAACTGAAACCATTCTTAATTTCACAAGTTTAAAAGTTTTCAGTTCAATGTTTCTGTAACCCCACAAGTATACAGATGGAGTAGATTCGTTTCAAAGCCTTTAAAGCATTTTTCTTGGAATGGTATTTCCACCACATGCTTGCGTGTCAATTCGTGAAAACGAAAATTCTTCTCTTGCAAATCAGTCCCCGATGTGCGCGCGCACACCTGGGTGTCAGTTCGTGAAACCGAAATTTACTCAGTACGCGCGGTTTCACGAACTGACACCCAGGTGCGCGTGAGCGTCAGTTCGTGAAAACAGCGACGTAATGTGGACTGCCTTGGAATAATCATGGGGCGGGGAAAACCACGTGCTTGCACGCAGCATGCAGGCTGGTTTGTGTGAATATATAGAAGCACTACGATATGGCAGTCCATGAGCAAGTTAGGTTGGGCGACTAGAGTGACTAGACTTAACCATAGTCGATCTAGATGTCACCCGAACGCTGCGCGGTTTGACTAGCTAGTCCAACTGGATCAACCTAGCTCAGGACCATGGTTTCTCTAGTCACTCGCGAGTTACGTCACGGTTTCAAGATGGAGGATAGGTAAACTGGGCAAGTTTTGCAAACGTTTACGGTAAATTGTTAGTTTTGTCCAATGATAATAACTCTTTGCAATAAGATAATGAATTATTTATTGCACTAAAATTAAGTAGAGAAAATAAAATAAATAAATAATAGAAAATAAAAATGACGTACCAAAATTTGCTTCGTTAACAATTAGCAGACGACATTCTTTACAGTTTGTTGTTGCTACACAAACTAGATTTGACGTAGTTGATCGACTAGATGTGTTCGAGTGAAAACAGACTACGCATGCGTGATTTAAATCGCAAAATTGACAAAAGGGACTAGATCAGCAGCACCCGAACTTGCTCCATGATGACATGTCAAATAGGTCTATAAATTACCATCACGTACCATCGCATTGATGCGATTCTCCAGCTCTATGTACAGTCTGCTTTCATCGTTGTCATACTGACTGACGAACGGCGGATCAAAAGTGTTGTCCAGCTGGACAATCCGGGACGTGAACTTAAACTCACGAACATCTGCAAAGACAAGAAGGATCAGACCGGATAACTCGGGAGGAATTGCAGAATTGAAGAAGGGGTAATCGAGGTGGCCCCCGAGGTTATATAGTGCCATCCACTATGAGGTACCCCTGTCAAGTCTCCCGACGACGGGCAGAGTATCCTGTCCGAAACGTTGAGTTTCCCCGGTTCTTTTCAGAGACTCACATACTCACAAAAGAGAAAGTTTCACATGCTACCGCAAACCTATCACCTTAACCCTAACCTTCCCAAATCCTCCAAAATCCTCTTTGCCAAATGGAGGAATTTGGAGGATTGAGGGTCTTCGGAAGTTGAAGCATCGGAGGAATTTGCAGGATAGCGGGCATAAGGGGAGGAAAATGGAGGATCCAGGTCGATCAGACCGAATCCGATGCTGGTTGATTTCGGAGGATTGAGAAAAACCCCAAGAGGATTTTGGAGGATTCAGGTTTACTTGGAGGAAAAATGATGAAGGGAGTTGGGGTTCTTGCCTGTTCCCACCAATATACTCTGACTGTGCCTAGATGTAGAACGAAAAGCTATGCCAATAGCTTTATTCCTCGTTCTGTATCTCTGTGGAACTCTTTGCCTGGTGCAAGTTTCCCTTCATCTTATGATCGCTCCTGTTTCAAGAGGAATCTTAATTCCTATCTCTTCCATCTTTGATTTCTTTTTCTTTGTAGCTCCATACCTTGAGTGGCTTTTGGCCTTGTTTGGGGCAATCTTGCATAAAAAACACTAATAAATATATAAATAAATAAATAAATGCTACTTTAACTTTGCAAACCTTTCAATCTTATCCTGTAAAATGCTGCGTTATATTAGAGGGTTGAAGTTCGAGTTAGCCCATCAATTCTGCATTTTCCTGTCACTTCTATGGAAGACGTTTGAGATACATGTACTATTATTAAGCTGCCAACCAATTGGCCCCCCATTGGCAAAAACCAAAAGCATCAAAATTATATATGTGGGTTTTTGTGTGTGTGATGTGGCGCCCTATAGCTGACATTGTTCCCCCCCCCCCCCCCCCCCCCCCCCCCCGAGCAGGCAACAGGCCTGAGACATTCCGATGCACACATTTATTTATTTGCAGTTCTATTTAATGCAGGGTGGCCTCCTCAGTTAAAAACTGCCATTAATTCTCGAGGGCCCTGCATAAAAAGCGGCATTAATTTAGAGAGGATAAAATGATAAACATAAATCACCACTAACAACAAAGAAGAGTTTATTAAGATGAAAACAGTAAAAACATAGATATTAGTATTTGATTTTAATATAAATATAAATGAATTAAAATTTTTTAATAAAATACAAATTAAAATATTGTTCTGAGCATGCGATGTACATGTAGGTATTAGCTTGAGCATATAGACACAACTGGTGAATGGAAAAGGACCTGTAAAATTTCATTTAATTTTTCTCATCTCTTTTTCTCTTTTTCTTTTTTTTACCCAATCTGCACCTTCTTTTGTCCTCCATTTCCTTATCCCACTTTTTCACATACGCAGTGGAGAAACTAGAGTTCAATTTGCAAGGAGCACCACCGTCACACGGGATGTATAACACACACAACAGCACAAACCACCACAAAATCCCAACTACAGTCTGCTGTCTCTGAAGGCCTTTTAACACTACAAAAATCTCTGTGTGGTACACGGGTCCGACACATGTTTACTAGACTGACCTTTTCACACTACAACATTTCAACACGGCGCTGACCCGTGTAGAGCGCTCAACCCGTGTAGAGCGCTCAACCCGTGTAGAGCGCTCAACCCGTGTAGAGCGCTCAACCCGTGTAGAGCGCTCAACCCGTGTAGAGCGCTCAACCCGTGTCGAAACTTACCCTGCTCAGGAGGTGGGTTAAAGAACTCTCGACCCGTGTATAGAAGTTGGACCCGTGTTGAAAGTCGTAGTATGAACACCTCTGGGTTGAGTTTGACCCATGTAACCGCGGATCGGAGTGCGCGTGCGTGCACAGAAACACACTGTAGTTGTTAATTTAGCAACGAACAATAACCTTTTGACCTGCGGCATTGTGCCATCAAATCACGTTTCACTCTTTGGAAGTACCTTCGACGACGTTACATCATTTTCCGACTTTGTATGTGCTTTGTACGGGCCCTTTTCTTTCGTAAGATACTTAATCGCCTGGCCCTGTTTGAGACGGCACAATGGTCAAAGGGGATTGTGGGATAAGTAATATTGAGCAATATGTTTGTGCCTTTTTCCTTCCCACAATTCTTTTTGACCATTGTAACGTCTCAACCAGGCGGCATTTGCGATAAGGCTCATCGCGAAAATAAACTGAAGGCGCTGCCATGCTGGATCGACAGTGGAGTGACGTGCCGCAATGCAGTATGGGGGATTTTCCGATTCGAACCGTGTAGAACGGCCGGCCGTGTGTGTAGTGTGAAACGATCGCACAATACAAGGGTCAAAACATTACACGTGTAGCGTGCATTGCTAGTGTTGCGTTGAGTAGGGTTGGACCCAACATAAAAAAAATAATGGCAAATTTGGACTGCTGGTGCAATTACCTTTCCAAAGACATCATTATCAACAGATTTGGCCCACTGGTTACAGAGATATGGTTGTTTGAAAATTGGTGGGGCACCCATTTTGGGCAAAATCCCCAAAAAGGGGGTGTCGATCGTAGCGTGAGAACAGTTGGTCCGATTGGGCTAAAACATGAATTTTTTCATCCTCGAATTACTATACACCAAATTTGGGCCAACTTGAAGAGGGTCACGTTTAAATGTCCATTTTGGGGAGTTGATTCGACACGGATTGACCCCTTGCCCGACTAACAGCTAACCTTGCCTCACTTACCAAACTCCAGGGAGTTAGCGAGAACGACGTTATTGGTGTCGATGACCAGCGAACTGCCCAAGGCTCGGTCGAACTCCTGCTCTATCTGCCGGGATGTGTGCCGACCCTGACGCATCTTGCTGAAGTAGAGCCGGAAGGTCACATCAGTGTTCCCGTTGGTGAAGGTGTGGTCCATGATCTCCACACCCACAAAGTAGGACCTGATGGAAGACTCGACGGAAGACCCGATGAAAAACCCGCGGAAGAGCGTGTCCATCTATGGAAGGTACGAAACAATGAAAATAGGGTGTCATTGTGCTCTGGACACGGGGCACTTCTGACTTGTACTGCCAGAGGTTTCCAAACAAGGAAAACAAGTCAAATCTTGAATATTTATGTCGGGGCTCGAAATTCCCAAAAGAATTGACTTGTGCTTTGCGCAAGTTGGCATTTGAAACAAAATTTAACTTGCAATAATATTTGGTTATTCAATATATGTATGACATATGAAATAAAGGCAAAGCTTCGGATGCCGGCCGCTTACTTCTGAAGAAAGAGAGCAGACTTTTCTGCTTCGGTGGTGAACGTTTCATGATGATCAGAAACCCCAAAATGCAAGAAAACAATGTCACGAAATATCTCACTTCTCCGTCATTGAAAAGCCAATCAGTGCGCGAAACGATGTCAACAACGTTTACGTGTAAAATCCCCGCTTCACGCAACGCACGCCCGCACCTGGCGGTCTCAGTTACATTCAAACGACTGACTTGCATGAATGGGAGCGAGGTTACACACCGCCCAGCAGCATGTCTGGTCCCCAATGCAAGACATGCATAAAAAGGCAACGATGTACTGTACATGTATGCAATCTGCACCGTTCTGTGAACATTAACATTGCACGGATTTCGTTCCGATCCGCATGCAGGGATTGTGCGAGCGCTTGTGAGTAGCTGCTGGGCCGGGACACCGAGGACAGACAGACAGAAAAGCTACAGTGAAACACATTTGTTAAACTTATTGTTTTAATCAAATCATACAGGTTATCATTGTGAAATATCAGTAGACACGTACTTTTCCCAACTTGCAGCAAAACGCAAGCTTGAGTCGAGAATAACTTGCGTTCGGATATTTTTCACTTGCGTTGCGCAAGCACTACAATGGTAATTTCGAGCCCTGTATATGCAGGGTAGGAAAGGACTAGAAGGGGCCGAGGTTAAGTTAAGATTGGGTCCCTTTTGCACATGCATCAGGCAAAGTAAAAGGGTTTGAATGGCGGAAGGTCAAGTAATACCCCACCTGGATCTATAGTTCTGAAAATTAGGATAATTTGTCTGGAATCTGTTGAAGAATTATCCTCTATTTAGATCTGGGCCCTGGAAAACCGTAAACGTGGTAGGGCTGGTAATTCAAAATGTGGCCAACCCTACCACCTACTGATCGTAACCCTTTACCTTTGCATTTGGGTGATTTCAATTGAACCCCTCGAGTACGGTAATTACAGTGAGGCGCCGGGGGGGGGGGGGGGGGGGGGGGGGGCGTGTCGGCTTTGCAGCCAAGCGAAACAGACACAAAAAGCTTGTGCAGCCAAGTATAACGAACACAATAATCCAACAATGGATTGAAAATGCAGAAAATGGCATCTGTAGACGTCATCCGGCCTGGTGGGACTGTTTTTTCTTGTGCGCCATATGGCGTTCTCCGTACGCAAAGGGTTTAAAAAAAACAACAGATTTTCCATTCTAGTATAAAAATACTCCTTAGTTTACCTCCCTATGCATTTCAGGGCTCATGCACAAAATCCCAAACTACACAATGCTCCGTGCAAATTGCATGGCCCTTAACTCCTTGCCCCCAGCTGTTATTGATGGGGGCTCTTATGCCAGAAACAGGCTGTGCAGCCAAGCGTAAATGCAAACAATAGGCACCACACTGAATCGAGTGGTCCTATTCATTACACTTGGAGCCCCTTTTGTGTGAATGAAAGCTTTGTTTGAAAAAGCTCCATCTATTTATTACACTCCCATTCAAGAACAATAATATAGTTGAAAAATGAATGGATTGAGTATGCGCAGAAATGTGGCAATAGACGTCAACTGGCCAGGTTTTTTTTTTTCAGACCGCGGCTCTGGTCGTTGTCCTTATCCAAGAGGTTAATTTAAAAGCCAAAATTCCCAAAGATTCTTCCTTTCCTTTTTTTTTTGGGGGGGGGGGGGGAGTGTGAGTGTTTTCATTATACCAAGGGATCAGACTACCGGTTGAGGGTACTCGAGGGTTTGAGTACGGCACTTACATCACGAGCCAACTCGCTCAGCAGCACAGTGGCAGTGGCGTCCGAGAACTGCCCACGGATTCCCCTGATGCGGGTCAGCGTCACCGATCCTTTTATAGACCATGGATCACGATCTATTCAATCAAACAAAAATTGTGGACTACGTGAAAAACTACTTGGCAAAAATTAGTCAAATATCATTAACAAGAGGCTCATTTATTAACCCCATGTGTGCGACTGTTGATGGGGGGGCGGGGGGGGGGGGGGGGGGGGGGGGGGGGGCTGGTATGCAAACAGGCACCACACTGGATAGAGTGGTCCTATTCATTGCACTTGGAGCCCCCTT
This sequence comes from Hippasteria phrygiana, assembly GCA_037893225.1. NCBI lineage: Eukaryota > Metazoa > Echinodermata > Asteroidea > Valvatida > Goniasteridae > Hippasteria > Hippasteria phrygiana. The sequence goes on from JAZGUH010000184.1 coordinate 1,999,547, forward strand.
TCGAGTGAATGAAAGCTTTCTTTGAAAAACTCCATCTATTCATTACACTCTTTTCATGACATTAATTACATTAAAAAACAATAAAGTATGATTGAATCGAGTATGTGCAGGCATGCACCTTTAGACGTCAACCAGCCAGGTAGTCTTTCTCAAACCGCGGCTATGGCCGTCCTCCATAAAGAGGTTCACTTATGAATGCTCTGTGACATTCAAGTACCTTATGCATAGCGGCCATCTTTGAGGCCAATGTCGTTACCCTTGGAACTGCATGGGTTTGCCTTTTGTACTATCAGAATTTGAATGACAAAAACATACCTCGAAGATCGCCGCTACACAAAGTCTACTGATTAACAGTGACGAGTTCAAACAATATTATACAAATAATGAATGTTTATGAGTGCGATGGTAAGAATAATTTCATGAGGTGACAGATTGAATGTTCCATTCCACGAGGCGAAGCCGAGTGGAATAGGACATTCCATCCGTTACCGAATGAAATTATTCTTACCATTGCACGAATGTGAAACATTCATTATTTGTTTTATACAACGCCTGAATAAATCCGACAGACTGCATGCATGGATTTCTTGGTGTAACGTTACAACGTGCCGTTTACCTTCTCAGTCCCGCATAAAACCACGACAAAAAATTGTCTAGTTCCTAATCAGTTAAAGCTTCAATTGTTGTTACTGCGTGTCTTGCAAATTCATCTAATCGTTTCACTGCATATCTGATTTGTCTCTTTGTATTTGGAGCGTCAGCATCGCCTACGAGTTCCAATATTTCGTCGTCTGTTAGGAGAACAAACCGCGGCAGTTCGGGAAACTCGGCCGCCTTGTTGTGTGAATGACAGCCCTGTTGTAGCGCCACCATAATGACCGTGAAATTAGGGAAGTTCTTTTGGTTCTATCAATGCGCGCGCACCGTTTGATAGAACCATGTGATAGAACGTTTTAGGCGGTGCGGGTTCGCGCTGTGTGATGGGTCGAATAATTCAATGCACGTGATCGACGATCCACCAATCGGATGGCTGGGATTTATTCAGGTGTTGTATAAAAGCAGCTAATGCTGTGGCCTCGTGGTGTAGCGCACAAGACTAAGGATATTGGTAACACTACATATCATGGGTTCAAGTTCATGGGGGAAACTTGAGCTACCCCGAGCTACCCCGTAAGGTTCCTGCATACTGTCCTCTGTCGACTATAAAAGTAATATGTACATATATTACCAACGAGTTATAGCCTGAATTAGCGTTGTCCTCACGACTTAACGTATCGGACTCAAGATCTACGTGATCCTGTAGATTCTGGGTTCGAGAGACTTTGCAAGTTGCTTATTCTCTCTTCCCGGAGTAAATGGTTACCTGTGAGGGCAGTGATGGTTATGTGTTTGATTAGTCCATGTGCGCTTAACTTGCAGCCGGGGCTGTATATACTCCCCAGAGAGCTGAGAAGGTTTTTTGGAATGTTTGTTAGGCCCGATGAACAGGGGAAATAAAAATTGTAAATGCTGCGATTTAGTTTAAACGGCGAGCAATCTAAATGCCGACTGTTATTATTAGTCAGCCCAAGTGAGCCCAATACGGTCGATTCACAACTCGGTGCGCCGCCAGCGGCAACCGGGGAGAGGCCAAATTACGCAGTGCATCATGGGAAAAAGTCGACTCGCAAAACCGGAAGTGAGTATCGCCAATGCATTGACCGTACTTCTTACACCCCTTCTCCGCTAAATCTATCTACTGTCCACCATCTAATACAACGCGATAGACGTAATGTCGACCCCGAAAGTGGGAAATTGGCCTTTCCCGGCTTGCCGCTGGCGGCACACTGAGTTGTGAATCAACCGAATTAAGCTATACCGTTTCTTTAACTCGGCATTTTCCCAGTAAGGTTTCTATATGCTGTCGTCTGTCGACTATGGACACGTTAAAGCAATTAATGCATGATATATACATGGATGACTACAAGTACCTCTTAAAATGTTTACTCCAACGGTGCACTCTCCAACAGGGTTATCACTTCTGTCTGTGGCTGTGAACTGGATATTGTTGGTACCAATGGCAAATGGATACGCTTCTGCAGTCGAGTCGAAATTGGGTAGGGTGTTGGCGATGGTTGGCGGCACGCCGGAGTTGTCCGTGGCAGTCGGGGTGGGCACGGCCAGCATCAGGGGATCGGTGTGACCAACACGCACATAATAAATAATGGCGGTGCCACAAACGCTGTCGGTTGCCCAAACAGGTGCCTCATTGTCTGGCGAAGATGTCCAAAACAAAGAACTTTCAAACCCCGCAATAACGACTTCAAAAGGTTATAGGCCAAAAAAAATAATAAATAAATAAATAAAAAAATAAAAAAAAATAAAAAAATAAAACAAAAAAATAGTTGTGTTGCCCTCCTCGACCGACCCTAAACGTCACAAAAGTTGGATCGCTTTTTTTAAATTGTTTTTTATTATTATTATTAGTTTTATTATTATTATTATTTTCCTCAATTGCCGGTTAGGGCGACACATAGTCCTGGAAAAGAGTGGGTTAGGGTGACCTGGTCGAATAGGGCGACACATAACTGTCGCCCTATTGTAAAAGTCGCCCCTTTGGAGTGTTTTTTAGTAAGGTGCGTGGGGAAAGTGCTCTAAAAGGGCGACACTCGTGTCGCCCAAATAGGGTTATTTCTGGAAGAGTCGCCCATTTGCCGCATCCAGGAGATTTATAATTATTATTATTATTCATTTTTAGAGATTTTTCAAAATCTCACCTTTTGCCACACAAAATGAACACAATTTTAGAATAGATGTCTTAATATGCACACGACGGCACAAGCATGCATTTCGTTGTAAAATCTCACTTCGAAATAGGCTTTTACTTTTTGCCTCCCGACTTCCGAGTTCATACACGACATGTACATGTAGTATTGTTTTCATGGATGGTTTAATAAAAAAAACACTTTACCGACTGACCCTTCCCTTCCAATTTTGTTGGGGGCCTTATAGCAGGGCCCAGGAATGAGCTCCATGTCATTCCATGTATTTTCAGACAATACCACAATCTTGACTTTCAACTTTTGATGCTTTCCACTGATTCGCGGTGCCTTGGTCACAAATAGGAAGCAAAGCTGATCGAAACACACCACGAAAGTTTCAAGAAATTAGTCCATATAAATTTTAACCCTGCGAATCACCATGGTACTGTTTTGTACAGTCCCACTGTTAATTTTTGTTTTATTACCCCGCAATTTGTTCTAAAAAAAAATCTGAAATTGTTCAAGTTCTGTGTTCAAACATTGTACAGTGAAATGCCGCTATAATGAACATCGTGGGATCCACAGATTTTGTTCGTTATAGCGATCGTTCGTTATAGCAATTTTCTGCCAAATGCCCATATTACAACATGGCGTCGGTTCTTTTAAATAGCGCCCTCTTTTGACCATTGTCAGTGTACGAAACGACTGTCCATTCATATTGGTAGAATGTCACCCTGCACGCCCTGGCGGTTAATTGCTTTTGGACGACTTTGAACATGTGCCACTCATTGCATCATGTAATTCAGAGTTGTATTCGAGTCCCTGCAAGTCCTTTGACAAGTCCCTGCAAGTCCATGCAAGTCCATCACAAGCCTGTCAGTCCTAATCCTAATCACAAGCTATTCAAATGAGCTTTGACAAAGGCATTCCTTTGTCATTGTTCATCCAGTTACTTGTGACCGGCTTTATGAAAGGACTTCTGACTGGGCTTGCGAAAGGACTTGTGAAAGGACTTGCAGGGACCCGAATACAACTCTGATGTAATTACATGTTCATACTTTTTAAGCTTACCGAATTCTAAAGCAACAGTTGGCTTTTCCCTTCTATTCCTTGGGGAAATAATAGCCACCTGTCACTCTTCAACATAAAGCTGCGGCTGTCTGTTGTTCAGTAAGTTTTGTGCAAAAAATTTGGGAGCCAAGGATGGTGTTCGTTATTGCCGAATGTTCGGTATAGTGGTGTTCGCTAGAGCGCCGTTCCACTGTATTAAAACATCGTATATCCCTTTAACCCTTACTCCCTAGGGTGTGTAGAAAATCCTCTTAAAATTGGAGGATTCAGGACTGTGTTAAGGTTAAACAATTTCAGATTTTTTAAGGACAAAATGACGGAGTTATAAAAACAAAACGCACAATGGACTGTACAAAACAGGTTTTTTTAAACTACTTTAGTGCAGCTTGTTAAAAAACGAATACCGGACGACTGGATTTGTCGGTTCTGGAGACCACTAGGATAGCAGTGCAGGGATGATACACGACACATTTCAGTATTTGAAAAGGGGCTCCGATTATTGTTACAATATATCAATTCCTGGGGTTAAAATTTCATTGCAAATGGCTTTATGTTTAAGTTTACAACCTAAGGAACCTACATTGTACATTGTAGGCATACCTCATGTGGAAGCATTTTTGTGAGCATTTTTAAAAACAAATTTAGCAGATAAAAATTAGCCCCCTACATGTGTAAATGAGAATGTCAGTGTTGCATCTGCTGCGCTTGTCTTTAAAAGTTGTATTCAACCACAGAGTATTAGGTTGTTTTTTTAAATCGGCCTCAAACCTTTTTAACTAACCGATCAAAAGTATTTATGGCAACAACATTTTTAAACATTAGATTGCTTATTTTTCTGACGAAATCAAACTTATAATTTTTTGTAGTTAACTCCAAGTGTCCACCTAGTTGAGGTGTATACTCTCGCTCTCACCTGATCGCATGCAAACATCCATTTAACTCGCCCGCACATCTAAACTGTGCACTTTGCGAATAATTTACAAAATATCAACATTATAGCGGGTCTCAAATCAGTAGCGAGATACAATGACTGGTTTCCTATCACTTTGATTTTTCGTGTCCATTAGTTATGTACTTGTACTTGTACATATGCCGTCACACAATGCGGGCACGCGGAAGTCAGAACACCCAATGTTTCAAATTTCTAGCAAGCTAGGGAGTTGTTCTTTTATGTGGCCCGACCAAGGTTGGTTGTGATTGGTTAGGTTTTCTGAAGTGGCGCATTTTTGGGGGGTTTGTCCAGTATCTGGCCCAATACTGTAATAAACATTCCTTCATTGCAGGAGGTCTAAAAGGGTTTCTTTGTCCATGCATCTGCATATAGCCACTGCAAACTGGAAATCTTTGACAAACCGACTGGGTCTTACTGAGCTTCAAGCTCAAGTTTGACCTCACGATTATGCAGTTATTCAAGCCGCCTGGCTTCCCGCTCACCAGCAAGGTTTGAGGTATGGAATGTGGCACCGCAAAGGAAAACAGCGGTACCGCAATCGATACCGCATCTAGACAATATGAAATGCTCCCTAACCCTAACCCTGCCAGATGCAGCACAGTGCCTGACAGCTCCACTTTGCTAGACTGACACGCAAGTGACAAAGTATCCAATCTGATGCCTCTGGTAGGATTCTAGCAAAAAATGCCCTGGAGGGTTAGGGTTTTAATTAACCCTCCTACTCCTGAGGCAATTTATAAAAAAGTTTATTCACCATACAAAACCACACAGTGAGTCACTGAGTGTACAGCAGGTATACCATACAAAACCTGACAGCACAGTGCATATAATTATGTGCTGACAGCTCCACTTTGCTAGACTGACACGCAAGTGACAAAGTATCCAATCTGATGCCTCTGGTAGGATTCTAGCAAAAAATGCCCTGGAGGGTTAGGGTTTTAATTAACCCTCCTACTCTTGAGGCAATTTATAAAAAAGTTTATTCACCATACAAAACCACACAGTGAGTCACTGAGTGTACAGCAGGTATACCATACAAAACCTGACAGCTGTCTTTAAAGGACTTGCCTGTACTGAACTATGTAAGGTGATGAATGGTAAATCAACTTGACCTCTGTATGGCACTGTAAGGTTTTGTATGGTTGTACAGGCTGTGTCTGCTGGCAGGTGCAAGGTTTTGGGGAATGTTGATGAATAGGCTTATACCATTTTAGAATTAGGGTAGTTTCTCTTTGTACATTATATATAACTCGAGCCCCAAGTAGTCTGTTGATAAGCCACAATGAAGTATAGTCACCACACAAAACCATTTGGCATACATTGTACACCACAGTAAAGCATGTTTACCATACAAAACCATTTGGCATACACTGTGCACCACAGTGAAGCATGTTTACCATACAAAACCATGCGTATGGTTTTGCCATGTCAATAAGCTTGCTATAGCATTACAACTGTATGGTTTTGCCATGTGTGTGTGTGTATTAATGCTATGGTAAAATTTGGACATGAAAATTTTGCAAGGTTTTGTATGGTGAAATAGTTAATGGATCGATGTTTGGCTTTGGTCCCCATGAGCACTTACCGGTCACCGTTACCACAAAGGAGCAGGTCCCCTCATTGCCAGCAGCATCCTCAGCCCTGTAACTGACGGTGGTAGACCCGATGGGGAAAGGGTACGATGGCACAGGGTGAGAAGCCGAGTTGAAGACCACGCCCAGATTGTCAGTCACGTTTGGTGCCGTCCACGTGAAAGTGTACGTCGGCATCCCGGGATCAGTGCTATGAGAAAACGAGGCCTGGCATTTATCGTAAACAGGCCGGGAGATGTCTGGTACATACGCTGCCGAAACAAAAAGCAAGGGGAACAAAATTAACCCCTTGAGTACAGTTATTTACAGTCTTCTTGTCCCTTGTCAGTAGAATATTGCTACCAGTAATAATTTGTGTTTCATTTTACACTGTCACTTCAGTTTGGTCTCATATTATTTGTCTCCTCGTCCCACGTCCCAAATGTACATTTGTCCTCTGTCCTCACAGGGAGAGCATAAAAGCTTGCTTCGCTCTTCCTACATGTTGGTATCGCAGTGTATTATCATTGTTATATTATATTATTATATTAGATTACTAATTTAATTATGACAACCAATTAACTGTATGGATGAAACTTCATGAATTATTAATTATCAACTTACATGTATTTGAATTGTATGCCAACATGAAAATATATGTGTGTGTGACTTTAAAAAAAAAAAAAAAAATTCTAGTGAGGCGCAGGGGTGCCGAGGCGGCCTGCGCAGCCAAGTGAAACGGACACAAGAGGCTTGTGCAGCCAAACGTAACATACACAATAATCCAACAATGGACTGAAAATGCAGAAAATGGCGTGTATAGATGCCATCCGGCCTGGTGGCATTTTCCTTTTTGCGGCATTTGGCGTCATCCGTACGCAAGGGGTTAAAACAAAAATTAATCGCCAGCTGACCTCCGTTATAGCTCGGTGGTCATCAAGACGTCTGAGGTCGTGGGTTCGAGTCCCACCCAAGTAAGCCTGTGAATTTTTTTTTTCACACAGGCTTTTGGAAAGCACTGAGCATACAGTGCTTCATACACCACATTGGGAAAGGCCAAAAAATGTTATTTCTAAATATCATCATCAAAGAAAAGGGAAGAAATACAAGAGGACGGAGGGAGAAATTTGAAGAAATTAGTCTGGGAAACTGTGACAAGGGGATTCCTTTTTTTTTGGTTCTTAATTACACCCTAACCCTGCTGAATCCAACAGGATCCAACAATTTGTAGGCCATCAGCCTCGGTCCAAAAATTGGGCCACCGGTACGAAATGATCGAGAGATGTAATCCTCATAGCGATTTTTGGCAAGGTATGCATGCACACCTAGAGTTGGAAAATGTGTGATTAGCATTGAAGCGCGAGCGGTGGCAGCTTTTTGGGTGTTATCACTTTTTAATTTTTCTTTTTCAAAATGGCCGCCAATATGCTTCTTACCGGATTATTTATATTTTGTCACAAGCATTTTGGCGACCATTTTCTTTTTTAAGGGTGATAAAAAGCTGCCACCGCTGCAAATGCTACCACAGATTTTCCAACTAAAGGGGTGCATATAAAACCTTGCCAAAAATCACCATTAAAAAACATTATCCCCCCCCCCCCGTGTTGGACCGCGTGTTGGACCGCGTGTTGGACCGCGTGTTGGACCGCGTGTTGGACCGCGTGTTGGACCGCGTGTTGGACCGCGTGTTGGACCGCGTGTTGGACCGCGTGTTGGACCGCGTGTTGGACCGCGTGTTGGACCGCGTGTTGGACCGCGTGTTGGACCGCGTGTTGGACCGCGTGTTGGACCGCGTGTTGGACCGCGTGTTGGACCGCGTGTTGGACCGCGTGTTGGACCGCGTGTTGGACCGCGTGTTGGACCGCGTGTTGGACCGCGTGTTGGACCGCGTGTTGGACCGCGTGTTGGACCGCGTGTTGGACCGCGTGTTGGACCGCGTGTTGGACCGCGTGTTGGACCGCGTGTTGGACCGCGTGTTGGACCGCGTGTTGGACCGTGTGTTGGACCGTGTGTTGGACTGCGTGTTGGACCGTGTTGGACTGAGTACATGTATGTATATACCGGCAATCGTGGACTAGGGACAAAAGTGTTAGGGCGTAGACAAAGGGTCCAGGTTTGACCGAACGTCCACGATTGAAAATCGTGTACAAAACATATGGGAGGCCTTCCGAAAAAGTATAAACAAAAGAGGGACAATGGGACGTCCACGATTGCACACTTTACACACTTGTGTGTACATGTACTGTATTACGTTCGAGGACAAGCGGAGAAAGAAAACACAAAAGAATCTTTCTTGTCCTCGAGAGACGGTCTTTTGTTAAAATCGGTCCTCAAACGTACGACTCCATGTACGTGCTTAGTCTATGGGGTTTGGCTATATTAAAGGAAGAATAGGAAACACAAAGCATTGTCCTCGTGAATATAGGTAAGTACGACTGTGTGTGTTGGATTTAGCAAGGTAGTCCTGATCATATCAGTACACTGTTTATGCAAAAATAAACCCACATCTTCACATATGCACCCTTACAAGACCCCACTATTCGTCACTGTTTTCACAAAGAGACACACATGTCAAAAATGACCATTTGTTTCGATTTCGATTTTTTTTTCTCACTATTTTGCTTTAAAACACTCTACTTAACCATTATGACATGCTTCTGTAAAGCAAAACATCATTAATTTCCAAATTACATTAATGATGCAACGGGCAGGCATCTCGATAATTGCATTGTGCGTTTTCACGAAGAGACGCTAACATGACTGCCCCCTTGAACGTGTACAAAACGTATTGCACGGAAAGGCTTAAAAGTAGGTCAACTGAGAGACACACATCTTTGTTACATTCTCAGCTGCTCGCCCGTAAACACGCGCGCCCCTTCCACATGGAAAAACACATTGAACAGAAAGGGCTTCAATGTAGGAAACTTTTCACGAAGAGACGCGCATCTTTACTAATTAATTTAGGCTAATTCCCCACCGTGTTAATTATAATTACTGGGTTCAAGTGAAAATTCACCTCTCATAGAATCATGTGAAGGTTTCCCTGCTGCACAAAGTTGTTGCAAAGTAGTATATTTTTGCAGTTATAAAATAGAAGAAACTAAACTTGCGATTGTCTCGAAAACGCTTTTTCTTCAAAATCCAGATGTCACATGTGTGTTTCTTCGTGAAAATGGTGACGTGAAAACACTATACTTTCCCTGTATTATTCTCCTTTGTTCCCACTGAAATCTCAAACTCCATAGCATTTTCCTTAAAAAGGGTCAGATTCCTAAAGGCTTCCTTATAGGGTCCCATTGTTACAGGGTCACATATCAAAACCTGGAAATCAGGTTTAAAGGTACCACGATTAACCTCATTACAAGAAGGCATCAAACTTACGGTCGACTGTAACAGTGAAGGAACACGTCTGCGTATTCATGGATTCATCTGTCACCGTTACCGTCACTGTGTAGGTGTTTGCAGTGTAAAGCCCTGGGCTCAGGTCGCTCGTGACTGTCAGCACCGTATCGCAATTGGAGCGGGCGTTGCAGCTGTTGTCCGTCGCCATCGGGTTCGTCCACGTGACCTCGGCGGCTTCCATCTGGTCACGGAGGTTGATGACCTGCGACTCTGGGCACGTGCCAATTACAGGTTTCTCTTCATCTGTATAGGGGGGGGGGGGGAAACGTTGGCAAGACAGAGTTGAACAGAATGTTAGCAAAAGAAACAAGCATGTTTGTTTCTCTTTCGGCATTGTTGACGAGTAACAGCTGATCACACCATGGATGATCACATGCGAGTTTGTCAAAAAGCGATCGTATTTTCTATACATTATGTGCAAACATAATGCATTCAAGGGTGAAATTGGCCGAAAATGAAAAATCCACAAATCTGCAGTTTTTACATGTAGGTGTCGCCGAGGACCCCAGAGGAATGTAGGGTCTATGGTTCGTATTTGCCTAAAGGCACCCCGCCTTAAAATACCCGTTTCTATTGGTCTGTACCCTAACCGAACAAGACTGGCATGCAGTGCGTAGCAGTTCAATAGAGTTAAAACAGCATGTGCATGCGGTTGCATTAGCATTCACAGATGATGACTCGAGGACTGCTAAATTTGGCAGTCTGTACAGCATTCTTGATAGTATACAAATAATAAGGGGATAAAAGTGTGATGACCCGGTCTTTACCACGTCAATAATAACCGAGGAGGGGCGTGACCGCTGTTAATGGACCAAGCCAAAGGCGAGGTCCAATAACAGCGGTCACGACCCTTCGAGGTTATTATTGACTGGTAAAGACCGCCCGGGTCATCACATTTTTATCCCCATTCATAAATGCCTTCTTACGAAAAATGCAAAAACCTCCCATAAAAAGGACAAAATGCAAAGCTTTTTCACCCCAAAACACATGCGTAGTCGGCCTTGTGAGCACGTGAAGGCGCTCCCCACTTGCCTGTCGCGTGTGCGTACGCACAAGATGCAGCATTTTATACGCATGCGTTAGCGTTGTCTTACATTATGAAGTTCAGTACATCTTGTGCACGCACCTTCTACGCTCTCCCTGCGCTCTCCCTTCTACGCTCTCCCATAACAGCTTGTTATGATGCGCCGTGTTTAAACAACTTCCAGTCGTGTTTAAACAACTTCCAGCCGTGTTTAAACAACCGTTTAAACACACCCACGTGACAGGCTCTCGACCAATAGGGATAGTAATACTCGCTGAGGCATTTATGAATGAATGTTTATGAGTACAATGGTAAGAATAATTTGATGGTGAAAGATGGAATGTTCTATTCCACGAGGCGAAGCCGAGTGGAATGGAACATATTCCATCTGTCACCGAATGAAATTATTCTTACTATTGCACGAATGTGAAATATTAATTATTTGTTTTATACAATGCCTTAAAAAATCCTCGTCAGATTGCATGCATGGATATTTTTGTGCACAGCATACCGTTTTCCCTTCTCAGTCCCGCATAAAACCGCCCAGCGACGAAAAGTTGTCCGGTTCTAAAAACAGTTAAGCTCAATTGTTGTTCCTGCATGTCTTGCAAAGTCTGTCGGATTTATTCAGGCGTTGTATAAAACAAATAATGAATGTTTATGAGTGCAATGGTAAGAATAATTTCATTCAGTGACAGATGGAATGTCCCATTCCACTCGGCTTTGCCTCGTGGAATGGAACATTCAATCTTTCACCTCATGAAATTATTCTTACCATCGCACTCATAAACATTCATTATTTGTACAATAGCAGTAAATTGTGAATTTTTTTAAGTATAGCATTCCGTGGCTAAACACATACAGCCTGCAAATGTAGTTGATTCAATTAATAATAATAATAATAATAATAATAATAATAATAATAATAATAATAATAATAATAATAATAATAATTACCGGCGATGGGTCATTAGGGAGACTTTCCCATAGACTTGTGCACAACTTTTTTTCCGACTTTAATGTAACCTAACCCAACTTTCCCCTTATCCTACCCCCACGAATTTCGGTATATTTATGTTTTGGACCATCCTCTATCGATACAACCCAGTTCTGACAGTAAAATTCTCAATATTTAAAGGGGCTGTGACATTAGGGAGACATTTCAATGTTTCGTGTAATGTATTGCACGTCAAAATCCACGGAGCACGGACCTCACAAGGCGACACCGTTTACTTTACATGTAATTTCAAGGGCTTATGTTTTTCATTGAATTTTTCGGGAGCCGGTTCCTACTCGGAACCGGTTCTTTTTAGAGAACCGGAACCGGCTCCAGAAATTCTGGAACCGCCCAACACTAGTTGGTTAAATAAAGGAATGAATTAATAGGGTGACTATAAAGATTCTTTAAACAAAAACTTAGGGAGGAGTGGTTAATCTGTGGTCGGGCCAGGCCTTTGAAAAGCCCAGCGACGCCCAGGCCTTCAGGCTTTTACTCTTGCTATTGTGAGCCACAAATCACCTAACAATAGAGCATCAACTAATCAATAAAGCCCAGCCTCTGCCAGGCCAGGCCTGGTTGTAGCCCCTCCCACACTAATCTGTACCCATTCAAGGCAGAATCAAAAGATGCCTCGGCTGTCAGTCAAGTCTGGGTGAACAGTGGGATCCAGCTGGACTCCAGAATTAATGAACAGTTTATTGTGTACATCCAGGGGATTATAGAAGCCCAAAGGCCCGGGCGTTCCAGGGGCTTGGCCAGGCTTTTCAACGGCCTGGCCCGACCACAAATTAACCACTCCACCCTTACTAATTTGCCTGATATTATGAAGATGAACAAAAAAGATGTGGAACAAATCTTGGTAATATGAGTTCTCATACACAGATTCGAGTCAAACCAGGCTCCTATAGATTTCTAACAGAATCACTTCGAGAAATGCAAGTACTGCCAATTTTAATAATAAATTCAGTTTTATCATCATTCATCATCAATCTATCATGTAGCATCCAACCTTCCTACTATTTAAAAGGTCAAAATCAGTCAATTTCCTGCCACCTCCCCTGCTATACTTTTACACAGACATGATCAGATTACATGTGGTTTTGTACTATGGCAGGAGGGTCAAAAACAATCACCTTGACTGATTTTGACCCATACAACAACATGGCTCAGAATGTATGTTTGCATAGCAGGGTTTTAAAGTACATATGCGCCAGCTAGAATGCTATATTCATGATATTTAACTATAATTTGCAAAGATTACTGGTTGATGTGCTATATCCACTTTTACACGCAGGAATTCCAGATTTCAAAAGAGATTCTTAAGAAATTCTGAAATCAGTACAAATCCTGACAAAAAAAACACCCTGAAATCGGGAAAAAATCCTGACAAATCTCGCTCCTGATTGCATACAATGCAAAGCACACACGTACACGTGCGCTATAGGGGTTGGCCTTAATACAATTGACCTACAGCGGTCGAATCGCGTCAACGCAGCTTGTGAATTATTGTCCAATCATACCAATTGTAATTCCACGTGAAACGCGCCAAATCTGAGACAAACAAAAATTATTGTTGTCTAAAGGGCGTGGTTAACTCGTAAACGGCGATAGGGCAATTGCTGTAAACCCCTGTTAGTCTTTTCTCAAGACGTGAAGTTGGCTGTGCGTTAGCTGCGTGTATATGCGCACATTAAACACTGGGAATAAGACTCATTCAGCGCAGTTGGTTGCACTTTGACCAAATCTATCACCAGCAATGCAACGCACAGTATAGGAACAGCGCATAGATGATGGCGACGAAGTCATATCTATCGGGGTTTGGAAAATGGTCACAAGATACATCATACGTTCCGCATTGTTTTGTTGTTAAATTCATTGAAAATAACTGGACAAGGTATAGAATAAATCTTCAACACTACGAAAAGCTACATATCACAATATTATTCTGCAGATCAAATTCCCCGATATTCCACATTTTTTTTTTAAGGGGCCGATTTGATTTTGATATAAAAACAAATATTGAAATATCGGGAAATACATGTATTGTCATATCTTAGCCAGCGGCAGAACTGGGTCCGATGTGCAGGTGAAAACTTGAAGAGTACACCAATTTTTTTTAAGGGGGACCGGGGTAGTTCAAAGAGGACTTCCACACTTTTCTTTGGTGCAATTTCAATCCACTAAATAAGTGGGTCGGTTTTCTTTTTGTGTGTAGAATGTCTCATTGGGAAGCTCATAAAAATGCGAACAAATTGGTAATTAATTTTGAAAATTTATTTGTACAGGGTGATACACCCTAGAGTACATAAATATAATAAATAAAAAATAAAAAATCTAAAAACGCTAAGGCTGTTCGATATCAATTTATTTTGATACCGAAATATCGACAAAAAAATATCGCGATATTCGATATTATCGTGATGACGTCACTTTTTCATTTCCGGAAGAACGGAGGAATACAAAAAAATGCATGACGGAGGTCACCACGGCATCATGAGATCGGGCGACCGCCGGGATCGGGCGACCGCCGGGATCGGGCCCGCCGGGATTGAGCGGCAGGAACGGGGGGCCGGGTTGACAAGGCTTCCCTTGCGCTCGTTGAGTATTTGGAGTTTTTACGACATTTACCTTCAGTTGGCTTCTTTATTGCACTCCAGAAAGACTAGCATTTGTTTCCATTTCAACATTGTTGATTAGTAACACAGATGATAATACCATGGACGATGCGAGCTGTCCACAAACGATCGTGTCGTATATTTTGTGAAGACGACATGACATTGCACAATGTACAATGGATGCGCGGCACGTGTTTTAATCTTTTCTCAAGACGCAGTTCGCTACACGTAACTATACACGTACGTATGCCTTGTACACTGGGGAAAGACGGTGGCATTCAGTGCAGTTGCTTGCACTTGACCAAGGCTAGCAACAAAGCAACGCGCACTGCGCTACAGGGGTTGACCTTATTGCAAACAATTGCCAACCCCTCGATCTCAAGACGAGTTCGGAAGCATGTAGGTACGTACATTGTACACTAGGAATAAGACGGTAGCATTCAGTGTGGTTGTTTGCACTTGACAACGCATGGCGCGGAGGGTAAAATCGCGCGGAGCGGAGACGTCATGTCGGGGTTTAAAAAACGGTCAAAGAAACGACACATTTAGTGCATGTATGTATTTTTGTATTCCTCCATGGTACATCATATACTATTCTACCGTCCAATAATTGGAAATAACTGGAATTTCGAGCAAAGTCAACTGTACAAATCCACACGTAATGCGGCCAAAAGGAACATATCGCGATATTCTTCAGTATATCGAATTATCCGATATTCCGTTTTTTTTTAAAAGGGGCCGATACGATTTTCGATATGACAAAAATATCGAAACATCGGGAAATATCGTCATATCGAACAGGCTAATAAAAAACGCATGGTTTAGGATGTACATGTTTTTAACTCGGCTTAAACAAGAATGAAATATAGGAAGTAACGTACCCTTGACTGTCAGGACAAAACTGCAACTGCCCACGTTCCCGATCACATCCGTGGCCGTGTATTTCACCAAGTACACCCCCATTTCATAGTTCCTGCCAGGCTCGTGCGACTTGGTCAAATTCAGGTCGTTTTGGCTTAGGTCATCGGTCACTCGCGGCTCCGGCCAGGTCACGTAGGCGTAACTGACCCCACGTTCGGTAGTGACATCTGTGTTCATGGTGCACTCGAAGTATTCCGGGGCCTGATCCACTGGAGATGTAGAGAAGTAGAATAGAGTTAAGTATTAAGTAGTATGATCCAGGCATTAATTCTGAAAGTTTGGACAAAATAAATCACTAAATACTTGTCTGGTTATTCCCACATTGTAATCACCATGAGATATTAGACACAGAAACGTAGTCGGGACACCAGGGAGTGATAAACCTAAAACTGTCCCGAAGATAACGAATATTCAAATAATCGATCATCAACCGAATATTCTAATACCTTTTTGCCGCTTTGAATATTGGGGGGAAAAAAAATTATATGCACGTACAGATACAACTCTGATGCTATTTTAATAGAAAAGTGACGGCGCTTAGCAGTGTCAATCGCTGCGTTTTTGTCGACGGTATCTTTTTTTGTGGAAGGAGTTTTATTGTTCCCGTCCGTAAAACCCTTGACACTTATAAAATAATTACTGCAAAAATGCAGGCTGGTTGGTTTCTTGTTATCAGAAAATCATGCGTACCCGGAATGATCTTGATTTAACAGGCGCATGCAAAAAATACTGATTGGGCGGTCCATAATATCGTTGCAGCACGTAAAACATCGGCGTGCTTTGCGTGCAACTTTTTTACCGATCGCCGAGTACTGAATATTCGAATATTCGGACAAACCCAGTTTCAAATGATCGAATACTAAATTATTCGAACATGAACTAAAGCCCTATACTTACCCAAGAGTTGCACGGTAAAGTCACACATTTGCTCATTGCCAAAATCATCCGTTGCCACGTACGACACATAGCGTGTCTGCCCGGCGTCCATCATGCCGCCGTTCTGCAGGTCCCCTGTGGGCCCATCCAGCTGGACGTTCTGATCTGCGCCGTCGGTGGCCGTGGGCTCTGGCCAAGACACAATCCTACTGGTCTGGCCTGCCTGGACGTAGCGCAATATGGTTGGTGCCAAACAGCCATGAATGACAGGTGCATCATCATCAACTGTTGGAACAAATGATTGAACAAAAATGAAGTATGAACTTTAACTTTTACATACATGTAGGACGGTCACGCCCATGACTAAATGCCAATTTTGTTTTCTCAGAACACAAGGTGACGGGTGTAAACAAACTTTGGTGCACGCCCTTATGAAAGCTCCCTATTGGTCGAAAGTTCAGATTTTTTGCATATTCTAATTATGACGGTCAATTTTGGTTATGGGCCGATGACAACCTTGCGTTTGCACATTATGCTATATGAACAAGTAACAATTAATGGATTTCGTGCCAAGTAACAATGAATGTCCATTGTTAGTGCACCGTTTTTCTTTTGTTAGATGTTCATAGTGTAAGCAGCAGGCATGCATGAACAACAATGCCGTAAATAAATGGATTAGTACATGTACTGTTCGCGTGTGTTAAAGCATAGCATGCACACAGCCCGATATATTATTGTCGCTGTATAAGATGTTTTATCTTATAACATCTCACCCACAGATTCGGTGTCTCGATTGGCCGAGAGCTAGTCGCATGACATTCGCTATTTTTGCTATCTTCCTGTGCACGGGTAAAAGTACCATACCCGTAGCAACCAAAGTACTAGACGCAGAGCTAGACAGTGTTGGACAGTGTTGGACAGTGTTGGACTGTATATGTGACCCGCTCTGCAAAAAGGGCACATAAGTCGCTGTATGCTTTTACGAGTTCTGGGCCGTTCAATGTGAAGAGGGTGAACAATTCTTAAAACAAGTGATTTTGAAGGGAGGGAATGTTTTGCATCTTTGATACCTATATTATTTTTTATAATTCATTATTTCATAACCAAAATCTTTGATTTCAGTGAATAAAGTTGGAAAAAGAAAGTGTTTTTGTCGAGTGCTTCCATCTATTGCTTTGCTTTTTATTTTCTTAAATGGCTTGTTTCTCCTTAAGTCATTTCAAGAAATTCCTGAAAACAAACATGCAAATTTCCGAATATCTTGTGATTGCAAAATGCTAGAGACCTCATACATATACCATATGAAAGCTTATAAAATGGCCTTTCCAGCTATATATAAAACACTATTTTCAAATTTTGCAACATTAAGTGCCCTTTTTGCAGAGCGGGTCACATATATCTCCGAGGACAAGAGGAGAAAGGAAATACAAAGAAACCTTTCAGTCCTCCCACATCAAGTCTTTTGTTAAAATCGATCCTCGCACATAGAAGTACGTGCTTAGTCTATGGGGTTGGGTTATATTAAAGGAACAATAGGAAACACAAAGCATTGTCCTCGCACGTATTGGGAATTTAAGTACAACAGTATGTGCAAAATGCATACGGGTGTGCGCGTTGAACGTATTCTTCCCAAGCGCTTGCGCTACAGAACTGGGTTCAAACATTTCGGGAAGGGGTAGTTTGGAAAAGTGCAAATAATTTCCAACTTAATTTCGAATTCAAATGGACGTACATTTAACTGTATTCAAATGAAATTAGCGCTTAAATCAAGCAGAATCTGTGGGAGAGGTATTATAAAACAAATATTGACTGCTTTATCTCATAGTGTAGTCAAACTAGACTCATGAGGTGATCCATGCAGCATTCTATTTTTCCCAAGGTGAATATTTGTATAATATTGTAATGAAAGTGCTAATTGTCTAGCTTTGGATATTCAACAGTCTGCACTTATACAGAGTTCAATGAGCACCACAAACTCTCAAAAGTTTAACTACTTCAGTTTTGAATGACGTACGCAAGTATATTCAGTTGTTCCAAAAATAGCCCAAGTTGTTATGGCTATTATTGTGAGAATGTTAATTAATAAAGGACTAATCAAACCGGCGGAAAGCATGCGTTTCTGAGACGCAAGGTGTTTGTTCTTTGCGCGCGCTGCATTATGCTATGAAAGATGTTTAGTTGTTCAGTTGATCAGATTGTGGCTGATTGTATTCCGGCGAAGACGCAGTAGTGTGTCTTAATTTTTTAGCCGTGTCCGCATTGGACTTTTTTTTGGTAAAACCTACCGAGACTGTTGTCAACTTAACCAAATTAAGTCCAATGCAGACAGCCGGTAAACTTGCCATATTGTCAAGTGTTGATCGTCGGTTGTTGGTTTTACCCTCCGCAGCAGTAAGGCCCAAGCGAGTAGCGGAAGAGTTACGTGGTAGGTTTTACGTCGCTGAAAAGTCCAGTGCGGACAGCCACGGTAAAGTAAAACCTACATTTTGATCACGTGCCGTCTGCAGATCAATGCATGCCTCTACGATTTTGCGAGCTTACGGGACGCGCGCTTGGCCCCATGCATTGTGTACTATAGCTGCAGTTCTGACTGAATGCACGCACGATGACATGAAACTTTCGTTAACTTTAGCGAATGCTGAGCCGCATTTCTGCCTTTTTCTGCTATTTCACTTTGATCTACACGATGCGGGATATCCTAGAAATGATCAGGAGTTTGATTGTCGCTTCATGTTGATTCGGAATAAAACACAAATGGTGCTAGCATACACAATGAAATGCGTGTAAATTTAGCGCGTTCTACAAAAACCATGCACAGAGAGGACATGTCACTGGATAGTTCATCTGGCCAAGGACTTTCCGCGAGCCGTGTAATCCAAGTGCGGACGCACTGAAGAATAACCACAGTGGAATGTTAACAATCACGTACGGTAACTTTTGACAATATTTTAGTTAGTCCAATGCGAACGCAGCTTTACATGATTTAATTGCTCTTATACACATTAGGTATTACTCTTTTATTTATTAGGGACAGTATACAAGGGGAAATATGGCAATCTCTTTTTCCCGAGGTACTAACTACCTACCACCCCGAACCCGGAGGGTGAGGGTGTAGGCCTGTAGGGAAAAAAGGAAAAAAATTGATGCTCTATTTCCCCCCGACACAAACCATACAGTATTTGTTTTATTGCACCTTCTAAATCAAATCAACTGTTCGATGTCTTCATGGTCACAAGAAGCGAATCACAGTACTATGAACGCGGCCATCTTGCATCTGGGATCGATATCCACTTCCCGTTTTTTCCGTGCAGCACCGTGTGTATTAAAATACATACATGATTGGATGTTGACTCCGGGGAATGAGGTTGTAGGGTAAATAGTACAAAATAACACCCCGGGAGTTAGGCCATTTTCAAAACAGCTAAATTGACTGACCAATGACTTGGTACCACTAGCTCATGAATATTCATCAGGTGTAATAATATAGTTTAGTCTTGTGGATTGGGAACGGAACAAAGCTTATGACCCTCATCTGAAGAACGTATCAGCTGATTCTCGAGCCTACTTTGTTGGCCTATTTGCAGAGACCGGCTCGACTATCGAAGTGACTTGATGCGGAATTTGACTACTGTTACAATAAAGTAAATAATCCCAGCATAAAAAAAGACACTGGAATTTCCTAAAAATGATAGCGTCATCGCCGGTGAAAAAAACTTAATTTAAAAAAAAAATTTAAAAATAGACCCACCTTCAACAGTTACGGTGAACATGCACGTGGTTCCTATGTAGGTGACCGGGTAGCTGCCCACGACGTAGAAAATGCCGTTGGTATGGCTGCTCACCAGCTGCAGATCTTGCTGGTTGTTGTCCGTGATGGTCGGCTCGGTCCAAGTCACCACTGCGCCTGTGACATTCTTTGCCACATACATGTTGATGTTATCTGGGCAGTCCAGGATGCTTGGGTTCTCACCGTCCTCAGTTGCTACAGCACACCGAGAATTATGAATTATTGGCTACGTTCAGACACCATTTTAAATTCGCTTAGGGAGGAGTGGTTAATCTGTGGACGGGCCAGGCCCTTGAAAAGCCCAGCCATGCCCGGGCCTTCAAGCTTTTTACTCTTGCTATTGTGAGCCACAAATCACCTAACAATAGAGCATCAACTAATCAATATAGCCCGGCCCCTGCCAGGCCAGCAGCCGATTTCACGAAACTTTACTTTATGGCGTAAGTCCACTTGCGCCACATCTTATTGCGTAAGTTGTGCAATAACTTTAGGACGGATTTCTCGAAAGTTACGCAGTATCGGGATATGGCGTAACTCACTGATTTACGCTATAAAATGTGGCGTAACTTACGCCATGACTTTAGGTGGCTTAAGTCGTTGCTACGTGTCTTAAAAATGGCGTTGATGCTGCTAGCCCAACGTGAAGACCGAAGAGCACTTCGGCGAGAAAGATTATTTCGAGACAGGACAAATCATTTAGATAATCTCGTAGACGAAGAAGTGGAAGGGCGCTATAGGTTCTTTCGGGAGGGGATTTTTGGAATTGTTGAAGATCTGCGACAGGTTTTGGAGCGCCCTTAACTAATGTTAGTAACCATTTCCTCAAATCTAGGCCTATTGCAATTATTATTTAGTTAAATTCATTCGAACACGTTTTGTCACAAAAGGTTGAATAGCGCCCCCATGTGACGGGAGATCGATCGATGGGAAAACTTTTTTTTTCAGAAACCTTGACTTCGACTTGCGTCAACAACAAATGGCGGCCTCCAGCAAAAAATTTCACGCGTTATACTTTAATCTACGAGCGTTTCATGTGTATATACAGTTTAACATTAAACAGTCGTTGATAATGCTCGGGGTCATCCTCGTCCTAAAAATATAAAGATATTAAGTGAAAATATGATGTTGCGCAGCTAAGTCGAGTTTCGTGAAATCAATTTTAACTTATTGCATAGCTACGCTTTAAAGTTAAGGCGTAAGTCTTGCGCCATAACCAGTTGAGGCGTAAGTTACGCACAGTTTCGTGAAATCGGCTGCAGGCCTGGTTGTAGCCCCTCCCACACCAATCTGTACCCATTCACGGCTGGATCAAAAGATGCCTCAGCTGTCAGTCAAGTCTTGGTGAACAATGGGAGCCGGCTGGACTCCAGAATTAATGGTCAGTTTATTGTGTACAATCATAGGAATATAGAAGCCCAAAGGCCTGGGCATTCCAGGGGCTTGGCCAGGCTTTTCAACGGCCTGGCCTGGCCTGGACTGGCCTGACCACAGATATAACCACTCCTCCCTTAAAACACTAGTTGAACTTAAATTTGGGATAAAGTTTTGACTAACACGGTGTCTGAACAGTTTTGAAGTTGACAGAATCGGTTTTTATCTCGCCGCTAAAACGGTGATTTTGAACACCTCAGAGGGAGGGTTTAGCGCTAAACCACAACGGTTTTATCTTTTACAATCGCGGTTGTCGGTGCATGTCCTATACACAGCATGCACATGCACGCGACACGCCAACGTAGCGCTAGCGTGGTCCATTAATCGCCATCTTTGCTAATGCAGTCAAGCCTTCACATGCGTATTCCTGCTCTTGCCCTTACATTTTGTTGATTGTTCCGACATTTTTTTGAAGCGGTTGTTGAATTTTGGTTTTTTTTAACACTGAGTCACCATTGCATAATGGCCACTGCTTCGACTTCATCAGCGACCGAGAAAGGATCTGGAAAACTGTGCACGCACATTATACATGATGCATGCGCGGAGATTTCTTGTTACAATTGTGGGGGGGGGGGATGATTTTTGAAAGGCCATCCTTGTGTGGAGCGCGACACGGCACGGGGTCTAAGGGACCGCCTTAAGGGCCCCCTGGTGGGTTGCAGGCGCAAAGCCCTTGCTAGGGGTTGAGGTAAAGCCCCCTGGAGCCCCTGGGGTTTACACAATTTTAGGTGCAAAATTGTGTCAAAATTTTACCTTTTCTTGAGCTTGAATTGCAATGACAATAATTAACACCTTCAAGCATTAAAAAATACAAAAGATCTTCAAAACTCAAATTTCTCATCCAATGTATTTTAAAGCGTAAGCGTCTCTGTGCACAATGGAGCTCTGGTCACCTAGCAACACAAATGATGCCTACCATGCGTGTACGCATCCCATACACACAATTTTATGATGTACACACGAACTAGCGCGCGCTTTATGTAAATGAGCGGAAGTTCTACGTGACCTCAAAATGGGGATATAAACGCTGTACTTTCGCTGTACTTTCGCTATACATGTACTTAAAACGGTGTCTGAACGCTCAGTGCGTGTTAATTTTACGACTGGCCACCCATGGTGAGCGATCGTTTTCGCTTTTACCGTTTAAACTAAAATGATGTCAGAACATATATAGCCATTACAAAATACCCATGAGGGAAATGCTCCACTAGAGAGAAAACAAACATTTCCACTGCCTTTTTGCTGTTGACATTTCAACACCTTTGCCAATTTCTTATCTTGGTAATCCCTTAATAGCCAAACGTTGCTTGTGATCGTTAAGCATACAAATGCTCAAATGCGAGTACACGCACAAGTCACACATACAGCTTGAAGAGCATCGGGGCCGAATTTCATGGCTCTGCTAACCACAGCTTTCCGCGCTTACGATCACCATTTTGCACCAACAGCGCTAGCGGAAAAAAATTCTGCGCTAACCCTGTAAGCACAGAATCCATAGTTACGGGATGTACGCATGCTCAGGAGCCAAAATTCCCAACTAATGCGTGAAATACGCTTGCTGTAAGCACAGAATTTTCTGCTACAGTAAGCCGGGATTTTTCGCTAACGGTAAGCAGAGCCATGAAATTGGGCCCAGGTTTATCCCAGTAATTATTGTTCTCAGCTTAGCAGTGATCGTTTTTCCACGATTTAAAGTTTGCAAAGTATAGTCGCACTGGATACTGGGGCATTCTTTCCAATAAAAATGAAGAGTTCTTGCAGATGTTACTCTGTTTATAAAACTAACTCATATGGATAACGTGGTTTTTATGTTTAGGGAGCACTGCCTAACCCATGGTCGGGCCAGGCCGTTGAAAAGCCTGTCCACGCCCGGGCCTTCTGGCTTTTTTAGTCTTTTTTAGTCGTGATTGCTTGTGTCATTCTATTCACGAACCGGAGATCAAGTCTGGGTGAACAATAGGAGCTGGCTGGACTCCAGCATTAGTGGGCAGTTTTATTGTGTACAACCAGGGGACTATACAAGCCCGAAGGCCCGGGCCTTCCCGGGGCTTGGCCAGGCTTTTCCAAGGCCTGGGGTAGGCAGTGTTCCCTTAGAGATTATATATTTTGACTTGACGTTTTTCATATTTTGTTACTGGAGTGTCAGTATTTTGTAACATTGAAATACATACGTGCTACCGTCACAACAAAGGTACACGCTCTAGCTGCTCCACTCTCAAAGTAGGCCACGCAAGTGATCTCGTTGCGTCCCTCGTAAAAGCTGTCCCCTTTCCTTCGACCGCAGATTAACGTCACGCTGCCCAGGTTGCTCGGATAAGTTGCGTCATCCCAAGTGACGGGCATCGAGTCCTGGCTCGGGGTCAACATCACTGACATGTCGTCAGGACAGTTTATGGTCGGAGTCGAACTGGAAGGACTTTCTGCAGAATTAATCGGCCAAAAAAAGGGAGGGGGGAGTACGATTAAGTAAGCATGTACATGTCCTTGACAATTTCGTTTGCTTCTTAATTCTTGGAGGCCATTCAGTGGATTCAAGTGAAAAACTACATGAACCATATAAAATATATTTTCAAATGGGAATAAACAAATGTGAAAATACACAACAGAAAATAGTTTTTAAAACGAGTCCAATGGTTTTATATGGATCGAGGTTGGTCAGTCCATTCAGTCCATCACGATCAGCCAGTTATGAACCTATCAAGTGTTTCTCAAACCGCTCCCCAGTATAGTGTGGGGTGGGATAGTGTGCAGGTGGGGATGGGGTGGAGGTCCGATAGTGTGGGGTGGAGGTCCGATAGTGTGGGGTGGGGGTACATAGTGTGGGGTTGGGGTACATAGTGTGGGGTTGGGGTACATAGTGTGGGGTTGGGGTACATAGTGTGGGGTTGGGGTACATAGTGTGGGGTTGGGGTACATAGTGTGGGGTTGGGGTACATAGTGTGGGGTTGGGGTACATAGTGTGGGGTTGGGGTACATAGTGTGGGGTTGGGGTACATAGTGTGGGGTTGGGGTACATAGTGTGGGGTTGGGGTACATAGTGTGGGGTTGGGGTACATAGTGTGGGGTTGGGGTACATAGTGTGGGGTTGGGGTACATATAGTGTGGGGTTGGGATACATAGTGTGGGGTTGGGGTACATAGTGTGGGGTTGGGGTACATAGTGTGGGGTTGGGGTACATAGTGTGGGGTTGGGGTACATAGTGTGGGGTTGGGGTACATAGTGTGGGGTTGGGATACATAGTGTGGGGTTGGGGTACATAGTGTGGGGTTGGGGTACATAGTGTGGGGTTGGGGTACATAGTGTGGGGTTGGGGTACATAGTGTGGGGTTGGGGTACATAGTGTGGGGTTGGGGTACATAGTGTGGGGTTGGGGTACATAGTGTGGGGTTGGGGTACATAGTGTGGGGTTGGGGTACATAGTGTGGGGTTGGGGTACATAGTGTGGGGTTGGGGTACATAGTGTGGGGTTGGGGTACATAGTGTGGGGTTGGGGTACATAGTGTGGGGTTGGGGTACATAGTGTGGGGTTGGGGTACATAGTGTGGGGTTGGGGTACATAGTGTGGGGTTGGGGTACATAGTGTGGGGTTGGGATACATAGTGTGGGGTTGGGGTACATAGTGTGGGGTTGGGGTACATAGTGTGGGGTTGGGGTACATAGTGTGGGGTTGGGGTACATAGTGTGGGGTGTACATAGTGTGGGGTTGGGGTACATAGTGTGGGGTTGGGGTACATAGTGTGGGGTTGGGGTACATAGTGTGGGGTTGGGGTACATAGTGTGGGGTTGGGGTACATAGTGTGGGGTTGGGGTACATAGTGTGGGGTTGGGGTACATAGTGTGGGGTTGGGGTACATAGTGTGGGGTTGGGATACATAGTGTGGGGTTGGGGTACATAGTGTGGGGTTGGGGTACATAGTGTGGGGTTGGGCTACATAGTGTGGGGTTGGGGTACATAGTGTGGGGTTGGGATACATAGTGTGGGGTTGGGATACATAGTGTGGGGTTGGGATACATAGTGTGGGGTTGGGATACATAGTGTGGGGTTGGGGTACATAGTGTGGGGTTGGGGTACATAGTGTGGGGTTGGGGTACATATTGTGGGGTTGGGGTACATAGTGTGGGGTGTACATAGTGTGGGGTTGGGGTACATAGTGTGGGGTTGGGATACATAGTGTGGGGTTGGGGTACATAGTGTGGGGTTGGGGTACATAGTGTGGGGTTGGGGTACATAGTGTGGGGTTGGGGTACATAGTGTGGGGTTGGGATACATAGTGTGGGGTTGGGATACATAGTGTGGGGTTGGGGTACATAGTGTGGGGTTGGGGTACATAGTGTGGGGTTGGGGTACATAGTGTGGGGTTGGGGTACATAGTGTGGGGTTGGGATACATAGTGTGGGGTTGGGATACATAGTGTGGGGTTGGGGTACATAGTGTGGGGTTGGGGTACATAGTGTGGGGTTGGGGTACATAGTGTGGGGTTGGGGTACATAGTGTGGGGTTGGGATACATAGTGTGGGGTTGGGGTACATAGTGTGGGGTTGGGGTACATAGTGTGGGGTTGGGGTACATAGTGTGGGGTTGGGGTACATAGTGTGGGGTTGGGATACATAGTGTGGGGTTGGGATACATAGTGTGGGGTTGGGGTACATAGTGTGGGGTTGGGGTACATAGTGTGGGGTTGGGGTACATAGTGTGGGGTTGGGGTACATAGTGTGGGGTTGGGATACATAGTGTGGGGTTGGGATACATAGTGTGGGGTTGGGGTACATAGTGTGGGGTTGGGGTACATAGTGTGGGGTTGGGGTACATAGTGTGGGGTTGGGGTACATAGTGTGGGGTTGGGGTACATAGTGTGGGGTTGGGATACATAGTGTGGGGTTGGGATACATAGTGTGGGGTTGGGGTACATAGTGTGGGGTTGGGGTACATAGTGTGGGGTTGGGGTACATAGTGTGGGGTTGGGATACATAGTGTGGGGTTGGGATACATAGTGTGGGGTTGGGATACATAGTGTGGGGTTGGGATACATAGTGTGGGGTTGGGGTACATAGTGTGGGGTTGGGATACATAGTGTGGGGTTGGGGTACATAGTGTGGGGTTGGGGTACATAGTGTGGGGTTGGGATACATAGTGTGGGGTTGGGATAGTGTGGCGGGTGGCATACATAGTGTGGGGGTTGGGGTACATAGTGTGGGGTTGGGGTACATAGTGTGGGGTTGGGGTACATAGTGTGGGGTTGGGGTACATAGTGTGGGGTTGGGGTACATAGTGTGGGGTTGGGGTACATATTGTGGGGTTGGGGTACATAGTGTGGGGTTGGGGTACATAGTGTGGGGTTGGGGTACATAGTGTGGGGTTGGGGTACATAGTGTGGGGTTGGGGTACATAGTGTGGGGTTGGGGTACATAGTGTGGGGTTGGGGTACATAGTGTGGGGTTGGGGTACATAGTGTGGGGTTGGGGTACATAGTGTGGGGTTGGGGTACATATTGTGGGGTTGGGGTACATAGTGTGGGGTTGGGGTACATATTGTGGGGTTGGGGTACATAGTGTGGGGTTGGGGTACATAGTGTGGGGTTGGGGTACATAGTGTGGGGTTGGGGTACATAGTGTGGGGTTGGGGTACATAGTGTGGGGTTGGGGTACATAGTGTGGGGTTGGGGTACATAGTGTGGGGTTGGGGTACATAGTGTGGGGTTGGGGTACATAGTGTGGGGTTGGGGTACATAGTGTGGGGTTGGGGTACATATTGTGGGGTTGGGGTACATAGTGTGGGGTTGGGGTACATAGTGTGGGGTTGGGGTACATAGTGTGGGGTTGGGATACATAGTGTGGGGTTGGGATACATAGTGTGGGGTTGGGGTACATAGTGTGGGGTTGGGGTACATAGTGTGGGGTTGGGGTACATAGTGTGGGGTTGGGGTACATAGTGTGGGGTTGGGATACATAGTGTGGGGTTGGGATACATAGTGTGGGGTTGGGGTACATAGTGTGGGGGTTGGGGTACATAGTGTGGGGTTGGGGTACATAGTGTGGGGTTGGGGTACATAGTGTGGGGTTGGGGTACATAGTGTGGGGTTGGGATACATAGTGTGGGGTTGGGATACATAGTGTGGGGTTGGGGTACATAGTGTGGGGTTGGGGTACATAGTGTGGGGTTGGGGTACATAGTGTGGGGTTGGGGTACATAGTGTGGGGTTGGGATACATAGTGTGGGGTTGGGATACATAGTGTGGGGTTGGGGTACATAGTGTGGGGGTTGGGGTACATAGTGTGGGGTTGGGGTACATAGTGTGGGGTTGGGGTACATAGTGTGGGGTTGGGGTACATAGTGTGGGGTTGGGGTACATAGTGTGGGGTTGGGGTACATAGTGTGGGGTTGGGGTACATAGTGTGGGGTTGGGGTACATAGTGTGGGGTTGGGGTACATAGTGTGGGGTTGGGATACATAGTGTGGGGTTGGGATACATAGTGTGGGGTTGGGGTACATAGTGTGGGGTTGGGGTACATATTGTGGGGTTGGGGTACATAGTGTGGGGTTGGGGTACATATTGTGGGGTTGGGGTACATAGTGTGGGGTTGGGGTACATAGTGTGGGGTTGGGGTACAGTGCTGAGCTTGTTTTTGCATTAATAGAGGACCTATAGAGGACAATAGGGTCCCCAGTTTGAAAATCGTGTACAAAACATTATATGAGGGGCCTTCTGAAAAAGTTAAAGTATGAACAACAGAGGGACAATGGGAGGTCCGCGATTGCCGGTATTTACACACTTGTGTGTGTGGGGGTGGGGTAGTGTGGGGGTGGGGTAGTGTGGGGGTGGGGTAGTGTGGGGGTGGGGTAGTGTGGGGGTGGGGTAGTGTGGGGGTGGGGTAGTGTGGGGGTGGGGTAGTGTGGGGGTGGGGTAGTGTGGGGGTGGGGTAGTGTGGGGGTGGGGTAGTGTGGGGGTGGGGTAGTTTTGGGATTGGGTATTTCCAAAGCCTCATAAAAAAAAAGGCGACCCAACAGGTGGTATAGTTCCAAGAAGAGGAAGAACTTGGGCCATGCAGAAACTGTTGGGCAGATCGCGATTTGGTGATCTCTGCCTTCCCAAACATTTTCACTGACATCTAACCCAATTAAACCCTCTCACAAAATCAATGAAATCTGCCATGTTTCAAGCAGCAAATGGATGTCTGCAAGCTTGCCTGCCTGCAAGCTTGCCTGCCTTGCCTGCCTGCAAGCTTGCGGCAAGCTTGCGGCAAGCTTGCGGCAAGCTTGCGGCAAGCTTGCGGCAAGCTTGCGGACCGACCGACCCTTACAGAAATGCCTGCAAGCTTGCTTGCAAGCTTGCCTGCAAGCTTGCTTGCAAGCTTGAGTGCAATCTTGCAAGGTTCCAAATATGTAAATTGCGGCAAGCTTGCCGCAAGCTTGCCGCAAGCTTGCCGCAAGCTTGCCGCAAGCTTGCCGCAAGCTTGCCGCAAGCTTGCCGCAAGCTTGCCGCAAGCTTGCCGCAAGCTTGCCGCAAGCTTGCCGCAAGCTTGCCGCAAGCTTGCCGCAAGCTTGCCGCAAGCTTGCCGCAAGCTTGCCGCAAGCTTGCCGCAAGCTTGCCGCAAGCTTGCCGCAAGCTTGCCGCAAGCTTGCCGCAAGCTTGCCGCAAGCTTGCCGCAAGCTTGCCGCAAGCTTGCCGCAAGCTTGCCGCAAGCTTGCCGCAATTTACATATTTGGAACCTTGCAAGATTGCACTCAAGCTTGCAAGCAAGCTTGCAGGCAAGCTTGCAAGCAAGCTTGCAGGCATTTCTGTAAGGGTCGGTCGGTCCGCCCCACTGCAAAGCGCTAGCGCAACTGCATGTAATCACATGTGGGTGTACTATCTAGTACAAGGCGACAGAAAACCATTAATCACCATACCATACCATCATTTTCGCGCACACACTAGCGATGATCGCTGTGTATAGTTGCATTGGATTTTCCACGGCCATGCGGCAATCTCCCACGACCGCTTTCGGCCTGGTAGTTTATTTACATCATGGTGGCGCTAAAGTTGACAGGGACGTATTGGATGTAAATTAGTCCAATCGAAACACGGCTTTTAATATACCCACCTTGCACAAAGACGTCAAAGCTACAGTATGACTTGGCTGCATCAGCGTTGTTGGTGTCCGTGAATGTGTAGGTCACGGTGTTGCGACCAAGGCCAAATTGGTCACCCGAGGATTTGTCCGAGGTGGCCTGAACGTTGCCTGCATCCTCCACCTCAGGTTCACTCCAAGAGACAGCTACCTGAGATTTTCCGAAGGCCATCTCAGTCATGTCATCGGGACAAGAGGTGATCACGGGCGACCCATTGTCTGAAAGACATACATTTAAAATGTCCAAACACCATAGACGAACAGACTAGTTCAACAAATAGATTTAGGAATATAGTCCAGTGCCATATCTCACGAGAACTCTGAACCAACTGCTATACATGTAGGTTATTGTGGATAATTGTCAATATTTTATGTACTTTAACTTTTAATATAAGTTTAGTGGTTATGTGTTTGTCTTTTATGTGTGATCTTTTAAATTCTTGAAAGAAAGTTTTTATTCAATATTGGGCTTGCCCTTCTCCGATGTATTTTATAAACACTCGGGCGGGACTCGGACCTACGATCTCCTGCTATCTAGTGCAGATGTCTTACCACTCGACCACCGAGCTAGCCAGAGTCTGCTGGCTGGTTCGAATCTGATATAGCGGCGGGTACCGCAGCCAAACTATTCCTAAGATGGAATTTGCGTTGGGATTTTTTTTTATTCAATATTGGGTCCTGCTCTTCTCCAACGTATTTTATAAACACTGTATACTCAGTGTTGTCCCGAGACAGTTTTCCCGAGAAAGTTTTTAATCAAAGTAAATCCACAATGCAGATTAGCCTATGGTCTACTAAAAGAAATGAAAAATAAACCAGTCATAATAATAATACTGTAATATTAATAATTATAAATCCTGTGCAGGCGGCAAAGCGGCCACACTACCCCAAATAACCCCAAAGGGGCGACATGCGTGTCGCCCCAATAGAGCACTTTCCCCACGCACCCTACTAAAAAACACTCCAAAGGGGCGACTTTCACAATAATTAGTGTCAAAGTGAACAAAGAAAACTGGCAGAAGCGGGATTTGAACCTGTGACCTCTGAAATACATAGGTTTATGATTATTGCAAAGCACACACGTATTTTAGTATTCAAATGATTTGAAACTGGATTTGACCAAATAACGTTCCGATAACAAGAAACCAAACTACAGCCTGCCTTTTTGCAGTAATTATTTTCTAAGTGTCATGGGTTTTACGGATTGGAACAATAAACCTTCGTCCACAAAAAGTTACCGTCGACAAAAATGCAGCATTTGACACTGCTAAGCACCGTAACTTGTCTATTAAAATAATATCAGAGTCGTATGTGTGTGCATATATATATTTTTCAAATATTCAAATCAGCAAAAAGGTATTCGAATATTCGGTATATTCGGTACAGCCCTACCAGCATTAAGGGGTGTGCGGTCAATGCTTAAAGGGGTTTGCAACCACGTCAAAATACTTATCGCTGGACATAGAAAACACACAAATAATTCAGCATTATTAATACATTCACTGCCCAAAAATCCCCACTCTGAAAATTCATATTTTCACATCAGAATGTCAATTACAACAGTGATGTAGTCGAGACCATCACAAGACCCTGCAAGACCAGCACAAGTCATGCAAGTCTTAATTAAAGTCTCAAGTTATTCAAATGAACTGTAATAAAAGAATTCCTTTGTCATGGTTTGTGCCTGTTACTTAATTGTGCCTGTTACAAGCTGGTCTTGTGAATGGTCTTGTGGATGCTCTTTTGCCTGGTCTTGTGATGGTCTTGACTACATCACTGAATTACAATAAAACAAACGACCCCCCCAACCAGTTGTCTGATTCTGCAAGACCATATCCCACATCCAATATCTTGGCAATAGTATCGTTATTTTCAATGATGTAATTAACCAGTATCGAAGAAATAGCGATAAGTATTTTGTTCAGGTCAAACAAACAAGCGACATTGTCGCTTCCCAGGTCGTGTCGCTTCCCAGGTTGTATCGTAAAATTGAGGCGTGATCTTTGGCTATACAGTGAGAGTCAAAAAATAACTATACACTTTTAAAATTGGCCATATAGTTTTATTCTGTAGCAATATAGATAAGATATTTTCATATGTACTTTTAGAGTAACTCTTCCTGGTGACATTTTTACTGGATTCGTTTTCATGCATGACTGCACAGGAGACAATGAAGGGGGTGAAATCTGAGTTGCGCAAACTGGTCATTGCCTTGAATCAACCGGTGGAGTGGCCCCAAGATCTCCTGATCTAACCCCTCTTGACTACTTTTTTATGGGAATATCTAAAAGCTCGGGTTTTCACCACTCCTCCAGCAAATCTGGATGACCTCCAGGAAAGGATAACTCGTGAAATTTACATTCTCAGACAAGACAGGGAGATGATCCGTTGTGCTGTTGCAGGAATGATGCGCCGAGCCCAGCTGTGCATTGAACGAGATGGTGGCCATGTTGAGGACTAAGACACCGTGGAATTTAATTGCCTTTCCAATTTAATTTAAATGTTTTAAATAAACACGAAGTTTAGAAGCTAATGAAATTCTTGTTTGTCTCTTTGTTAGACAATGGTTGTGTTCTTTTAAATTGCCTCTTTCTTATCAAGCCCTGACCAGTTGGCACAACTCAGATTTCACCCGACCCCCTTAATTGTCCCCTGTGCAGTCATGCATGAAAACTAATCCAGTAAAAATGTCACCAAACGAAACAGGAAGAGTTACTCTAAAAGTACATATGAAAATATCTTATCTATATTGCTACAGAATAAAACTATGGCCAATTTTAAAAGTGCATAGTTTTTTACTCACACTGTACAGCATTATGGGCTTATGACTTCCGACTAGTGCCCCTGGAACAAAAGACAGTGACAATTTGGGAGACCGTCAACATTCAGTTGGTAGAGCACCTGTATGGTATTCCGGAGGTCACAGGTTTAAATCCCGCTCCTGCCAGTTGTTTTAGTTCACTTTGAAAATAAGTATTTCTAATGATATTCCAGTGTTGTAACCAAGTCATTTTTTTCTCAAGTCAAGTCAAGTCCCAAGTCAATTTTTTCCAAGTCACGTACCAAGTCTCAAGTTAATTGTTGAACACAGTTAATTGAAATTCCAATGAATGCACGTACGCATGCACTGTACAAAATCAACCTGGCATGCCGTCTTGATGACGATTCTCCATGCAGTCGGCCAGCGCTGCATGCTGCGGCCCCACATACATACTGGACACCCATCTCGCTATACGCTACAAGCTCGGCGTTCTTTTCAACCGATATGAGCATGCGTACACCCAAAAGTTTGTGTTTCTTAATAATAAAAGTGTTATTGTCGGCAAGTCAAATTTATTCAAGTCAAGTCCCAAGTCAAGTCCCAAGTCAAGTCCCAAGTCAAGTCCCAAGTCAAGTCCCAAGTCCCAAGTCAAGTCCCAAGTCAAGTCCCCAAGTCAAGTCCCCAAGTCAAGTCCCAAGTCAAGTCCCAAGTCAAGTCCCAAGTCAAGTCCCAAGTCAAGTCAAGTCCCAAGTCAAGTCAAGTCCCAAGTCAAGTCAAGTCCCAAGTCAAGTCAAGTCCCAAGTCAAGTCAAGTCCCAAGTCAAGTCCCAAGTCAAGTCCCAAGTCAAGTCCCAAGTCAAGTCCCAAGTCAAGTCCCAAGTCAAGTCCCAAGTCAAGTCCCAAGTCAAGTCCCAAGTCAAGTCCCGTCAAGTCAAGTCAAGTCAAGTCAAATCAAGTCAAGTCAAGTCTGAAGTAAAACAAGAAATTGTGACTCGAGTCAGAGTCAGCAAGTCAGGTTAACATGACTTTTTAAATTGAATACCAGTACAACCCTCAATGGAACAACAGAACTATTTACCTATGAGCACTATTTCAAAAGTGCATGGTTCAATAATTTCCCCATCAGCCTCGGCCATATACGTGACTGTCGTGGATTTGTAGTAGTATCGTCCCGGTCGCTCTTCTCCTGTGACCACGACACCGACATTTGCCATGACAACCGGTGGGGTCCAGTACACCATCTCGGACTGCGATGCATTGATGGTCTCTGGGCAATCGTCGAAGACTGTTGGTAAATTGAATAGAAAAAAATAGAAATTGATTTGATGCATAAAAGTACATGAACTATCTCACCAGCTTTATTTAGACGAACGGGTAACACAAAGATTTTTGTGGTTCTTATGACATTTCCTTTTGATTGATCTATTTAGTTGTTCGCTTTGAAAATCTATTCAAATTTACCTTGTCGGTTTATTTATTTATTGCATTTCTTTACTAATGGTGCCAAATGGTTGCTTTCCATTGGGGCCTGCATACATTTTTAAATAAAAATGAATATTTACACAATACATACACATACAAATATACTTATGCAAATACAATAATATTTACACACATGTATAAATCTATATACATGTAGATACGGTTAAGTTTTCAACTTTCCTGTATAGGGCTACTGCTGATTACTTTGCATGATTACTTGTATGACTCGTCACTCGGACTCGGACTCGAGTCACGATGACAAATGACTCGGACTCGACCCTGTGGACTCAGACTCGGACTCGGACTCGACCTGCGTGACTTGTGACTCGACCCCAAAAAATACCATAAAGAACTCTTTTTAACAAGAAACTTGCAACTTCTTTTTCAAGCAAGCGATACAGGCAGTGTACGCAGATCCGACATCTCGAGACCCTGCAAGACCAGCACAAGTCATGCAAGTCTTCATTCAAGTCTCAAGCTATTCAAATGAACTGTAATAAAAGAATTCCTTTGTCATGGTTTATGCCCGTTACTTGTGCCTGTTACAAGCTGGTGCGTTTGTACGTGCGGTTGGCTTGTTTCCAATATAATTGATTAGGGAAATCAATGTATCGAAACATGTACCCTGGCGTCCACATATGATACTGCGTGAATATAAGTTGATATTGTCAGGTGTAGCGTGAAATTTTGTCACCATGAAATAATGTAGTATCTGTTCCAGGCAGACTGGAGCCTTTTCAGGCAATACATGTAGCTTTGAATAATGTGTGTTGCTGTAGGAATTAAGCATCCGAGTCGCAGCTGGTTACCCTCGTTTATGGATCTGACGTACTTTGTAAAATTCTTATTGTATCATTTGGTCAAAGGCTTCGACATGGAAAGTGTAAATTAACCTCTTGTTTGTAAAAGTTCCGTTTCTTATGTTAATTAAATAAAGGACAAGGTATACAGGTCACATCACATCTAGATCGAATGATCGACTTCAATGGTTTATTTGACATACTGTATATGGTACATTAATTTCAAGTTCATTAAATTCTTTTGAGAATACTGTATATGTACATTAATTTTTTTAGTTCATTAAAACCCTAACCCTGCCAGACGCAGCACAGTGCATCTGTGTTGACAGCTTGACCTTGCTGCACTCTGCACACAAGTCAATGTGACAAAGTATGCAATCTGATGCGTCTGGCAGGGTTTCTAGCCAAAATACCCTGGAGGGTTAGGGTTAAATTAGAGAAAAGCTGTAAAAACAAATGGTAAATTGAACCACATTTACACTGTTAGCTTTTCGCGGTACCTCAAAATGTATTTCCAATAGTTAAAGGTGACTCCGCGATGACTCGTGACTCGGACTCGACCTTTGTGACTCGTGACTCGGACCTGTATGACTCGGACTCGGAAGAGCTGACTTGGACTCGGACTCGATGTTTGGTGACTCGAATACAAGTCTGTTACTTTGTTATATCTTTGTCTTGGATACTGTATTTTGATTGGCCTAGAACGATCGATCATGTGTCCGGTCTATAAAAACGACTGGCATACTCCAAGCATGATATCACACAGCGCAGACCGCTAGCTACACATGTACATTTATTGAGCTGTATCATTGGTACCCACGCAATTTTCAACTTGACCTGTAGTATGGGAGCAGCAAACTGGGTTTGGCGATACAAATAATAAATGTTTATGAGTGCAATGGTAAGAATAATTTCAGATGGAATGTTCCATTCCACAAGGCGCGCGAAGCCGATGGGACATTCTATATGTCACCGAATGAAATTATTCTTATACCGTTGCACAAATGTGAAAATTTTTGCGTACACCCCTCTCAGTCCCGCATAAAACTGCGACAAAAAGTTCCGAAACAGTTATAAAGCTCAATTGTTGTTCCTGCATGTCTTGCAAAGTCATGTAATCATTTAACTGCATATTTAATTTGTTTCTTTGTGTTAGCAGCATCAGCATGACCTACGAGTTCCTATATTTCATCGTCTGTTAGAACAAATGGTGATTCGCGAAGATCGTCCGCTATTTTGCGTGAATGACAGCCGTGTTGTAGCGCCACCGATAGTGACCGTGAAATTAGGGAAGTTCTATCAAACGCGTACCGTTTGATGACAACTTTTTTTGCGGTGCGGGTTCGCGTCGTGCGATGGGACGAATAATCCAATGCACGTGATCGATGATCCACCAATCAGATGGCGGGGATTCGAGTAGCTCACCCGAGTCGACTCAGGTTAGCCCCGTGCCGTTCGATTACATGTACACGTACCTCCGACGTCATACTCGGGGCTCACTCGGATCGGGTCAGCCACCACAGACCCTGCTCGCGGAGCAGAGTCACTGGTGGAATTACATCACACACATCACACACAAAATCTGATTCCCCACTAAGGCTGTTCGATATCCATTTATTTTGATACCGAAATATCGGCAGAAAAATATCGCGATATTCGATATTATCGTGATGACGTCACTTTTTCATTACCAAAAAAGCGGAGGAAAAAAAAATACATGACGGAAGTCACCACGGCATCATAAGATCGGGGCCACCGGCGCGGGATCTGGCCCGCCGGGATTGAGCGGCAGGATAACGGGGGGCCGGTTTGACAAAGCTTCCCTTCGCTCGTTGAGTATTTGGAGTTTTACGACATTTACCTTCAGTTGGCTACTTTATGGCACTCCAGAAAGACTAGCGTTTGTTTCAGCATTGTTGATTAGTAACATGCGAGCTGTCAACAAACGATCGTGTCGTATATTTTGTGAAGACGACATGACATTGCACGATGTACAATGGATGCGCGGCACGTGTTTTAATCTTTTCTCAAGACGCGACGCAGTTCGCTACACGTAACTACACCTAAACTGCGTGTGCCTTGTACACTGGGGAAAGACGGTGGCATTCAGTGCGGTTGCTTGCACTTGACCAAGGCTAGCAACAAAGCAACGCGCACGCGCAGATGCGCTACAGGGGTTGACCTTATTGCAAACAATTGCCATACCCCTCGATCTCAAGATGAGTTCGCAAGCGTGTAGGTACGTACATTGTACACTGGGAATAAGACGTTGTTTGCACTTGACAACGTACGGCGCGGAGGGTAAATCGCGCGGAAGGTAAATCGCGCGGAGCGGAGATGTCATGTCGGGGTTTAGAAAACGGTCAAAGAAAGACACATTTAGTGCATGTATGTATTTTTTTATTCCTCCATGGTACATCATGATACACATACTGTTCCTACTGTCCAATAATTGGAAATAACTGGAATTTCGAGCAAAGTAAACTGGACAAATCCACACGTAATGCGGCCAAAAGGAACATGTATCGCGATATTCTTCGGTATATCGAATTCCCCGATATTCCGGTTTTTGTTTAAGGGGCCGATACGATTTTCGATATGAAAAAAATATCGAAATATCGGGAAATATCGTCATATCGAACAGGCTTATTCCCCACAGATTCTACTGGAGCAGGGAATTAAAAATGGCTGACCTCAAGGGCGATTGTGTAGTTAAGGACCCTGTTCCCAATCCCATAAGAGTTATTTGACATACCAAACTATTGCGACATTAAAAACCAACAGGTATGTCGTAGACAATTAGTAGATAGAGGGCAAACTTTTTTTTTTAAATTGGGACATTTTTGGGTGAAATGACAACAAAGATGGCAACAAGCAAGACACCGACCAGAAACACACCTAAGATTGCATTTTCTACCGAGAAACTGTTCAAAATTACCCAAAAAAATTGTCATTAGAATTGAGAAAAGTCTACTTTAGATCGATAAATTCATTTTGGAATGATAAAAACAACCTTGACTCGAAATGGATCAAATTTAAAGAGGGGGTCCGTAACTACACAATCGCCGACTCGAGTGCTAGGTGCCATCAACAGGAGAGGGCGTTTGAGCGTTCTATTAGCCCAGCTCTCGTGACTAACCCGAGTCGATGGGGTTAGCTACTCAAACGCACCCAGTATTATTATATATGGTAGCAGCAGAACTCTGCCCAGATTGTTAAGCAAGGCTACATCCTGAGTCACCAAAGCTACATCAAAGACATCTTTGTGGTATTATTTCCGAGCCAGCGAGCAGGGCAGGTGACATTGGGCGTTCAAAAGAATTCGTTTTGAACACGGTACCAAGTTCAGTTGTTGCAGATCGACAAAAACATTTCCATAACAAAAAGACCGTAGTTGGGGCCCACACAGGGTACAGGAAGAGAAATGTACAACTTTTTCTTGTGTGGATTTTTCATAGGTTTAAGAGTTTTTCCACATTGACCGGTAAAAATAACACTTTTAGAATGTAGTCTTAGTATAAAATTATATCTTACTACATAGGTATATCTTACTATATGTATATAACTGATTCTCTCACATTAAAAGAAAACTTAACAAAACAAAAAAGAAAAAAAAATACACATAATAAAAAAGAAAGAAAAGTAAAACACTTTGGAAAGTAAGATGAATGTTTGAATGTTTTTCATGGAAAATATAAAAGTTTTGTACGAATGCAAAATTTACAAGACATTATTTCAGAAAGATTTTACTTAATAAATCCCTAACCCTGCCAGACGCAGCACATGTGCATCTGTGGTGACAGCTTGACCTTGCTGCACTTTGCACACAAGTCAATGTGACAAAGTATGCAATCTGATGCGTCTGGCAAGGTTTCTAGCCAAAATACCCTGGAGGGTTAGGGTTACCCCCCACCAAAATTGGTAAAGAACAGCAAAATATTGGAAAATAACCAACCCTCCTTGATCACAACTGTCTAAACATGTGGCACAACCTGGTATTTCAAGATTTATGTCAGCAAAATCTGGAAAAAATGAGGCAGAAATCAACATGTATGTGAACACTTTGAGTGACAATACATGTACATGGTGCCAAGAACATATCTATCACAAAAAACACAATTTTTCTTCCCCTATATATTTCACGAAAGTTTCCCAACAAAATTCTCAAATTTAAAGGTTGTGCCAAGTGTTTATACAATTCTGAACACAGATGGATAGTTGTTTTCCAAGATGTGCTGTTCCTGACTGATTTTGGTAGGGGGTAAGGTCCCTATTAAAGTAAAATCTTTCCCAAATTTCATGTGTAAAGGATGACTCGATCAAGACATTTAGTTAAACTAAAAAAAACAAAAAAACAGGAAATTTACAAATGAAAGAAGTGACGAAAAGAGTGATCAAAATACACAGATACATTTTAGTGAAATTTAGGGAAACGGACTAGGTAATCCAAATTATTTTCAAAGAGAAAGTAAATTAGCAGAAGCAGGACTTGAACCTGCGACCCTCCGGAATACCATACCAGTGCTCTGCCAAAGGTGCCGACAGTTTGGGAGACTGCCTAACATAGGGCAAGATAGCTCAGTTGGTTAAGCACTGAGTGTTCCGGAGGTCACAGGTTCAAATCCCGCTCCTGCCAGTTTTCTTCGTTCTCTTTGGAAATTTTGTTTTGTTTAAAATCCACAAGCAATAGATTGGAACATGTCACATCACTCGAGACCACTGTATTATCAGATTGCATACCATATGCAGTCTCTCTTTTCACAAAACAAATCAAATTAAAAAAGAAAAACAACTTATTTTTTCTGTGCACTTATAATATATTAACTTAGGAAAAGAATTTGCTCTTGCCCTAACCATGCTAAATCCAACAATTCAATATGATTTTACACTCTCCTAGGGGGGTAGGGTTAATATATAATGTCAAAAATATAGCCCCACCAAAATCGGTCAGGAACAGCCAAATCTTGCAAAATAACCAGCCCTTGTTGATAACAACCGTCTATAAACATGTGGCACAACCCATTATTTCAACTTCGATTTCTGTCAGCAAAATCCAGTGAGGCAGAAAACAAGAAGTTTGTGAACACTTATAAGTAATCATTCATATACACTGTACCAAGAACATTTTAACACGGAAAACAAACTTCAAGTTCTTCCCTAGCTGCGTAGGCCTATTTCCCAAAAATCTCGATCCCGACAAGTCGTCTCAAAATTAAATGCTGTGCCATAAAAACACAATTCCGAACATGAATGGCCAGTTATATTCCAAGGTTTAACCGTTCCTGACCGATTTTGGCGGGGCTATATCAAAGTAAAATATTTCCGACCGATTTTGATGGGTGGTATTGGAGGAGGGAAAATTCGTTCCTCCATGGTGGTATTAAAGTGGGACTCTCTCCTGTCGATTTTTGGTTTCACACTTACCCAACATAGTTCCCTCGACGGACTTGAATCCAAGGCTCAAAACTAGTAGTAACCCAACCGCCCAGGAAAGCCGCAGTTTCCTCCAAGACGAGATGACCATCTTGACTGCTGCCAGCAACTCAGAAAAATCGCGAGAAACACCTCAACTTTACGACACCAAAATGTAACTTTCGTTTGACGACTTGCCTGAGCTTCGATCGTCTGCGTTTTTTTAGTGAATTCAGTTTGTGCACAGTGAATGCAATGGAAATTGAGGCCGTGTTCTGTATGGGAACTGCAAGAGGGTGTGGGTCTTTTGTTGTGCAGTGAAGCGGAACGACAAGTTTTGTGTGGGTGTCGCTGGGCCCAATTTGTTGTCAAACCTGGGGTGCGTTTTGGCGGTCATAACCGAAAACTGGTTCTGTTGTTTCTCTTTCGTTAATCATTTTGGGTATATTTGAGTATAATTCTCTCCCATTTAAAATTCTCAAATGAAATTAATCGACAAGAATTTACTGAACAACTTGTTTATGACAGAAGCACGATACCGGGAAAAGGGAACACCCCCCCCCCCCCCCCCCCCCCTCCTCTTTTGTGTTGGTTTGGGCGGGCCGTGCATAATTGTTTGCACTTAAAAAAAAAAGCATAACCCTAACAGTAACAGTACACTAAACCCTATAAAACCCTATTTCCCACCATAATCCTCACCCTTTCCCAATGTTTCTCTCTGTTTTGGTGGGGGGGGGGGGGGGGGGGGGGGTCTAATGGCAATGCGCAGTATACCCAACAAGTCGGATTTTATAGGGAGTGGATATTCACGCGAGACGCGAGACGCGACACTCCCCGTCCAAACTTAAGTTGTCAATTTGTTTTTTCCTTGTATACTGCCTCTCTTAATTGGAACTCCTTTACTACCTGTAACTATGGAGGAATAAGAACACAACCTGCATCTTTGTTCGTTCACAATTCCAACGAAACGTGAATAGTGTAGCCCACACCATGAGTAGCCTTTTGTTGGGCGATACCATAGGCCCTAAACAAAAAACGTTGACATCGGACTCGACGTCAATAACAGATTGCTCGAAAGTTTTGGTTAAATAAAGATGAATAGCCTTGCAGTGCTTTTTAGGCGTGGCACCCCAACAAGATAATTTTTCAAATTGAATTGCTGATTTCAATTTGTTAGCATCAGATAAGTATGAACTTTCCAATGAGACATCCCCCCCCCCCCCAATTTTTTTTTACAAAATTAAATGTGAAGGTAAGTTTCAGTAATTTTTGATTATAAGCGGGACGCTCCTGATCCTATTCCGACTATAGAGGAATCCAACAACGAGTTTAGCGCCGATCTGCGCACTTCCGCGTTTGAAAACGAGGATCTCTATATATCACGTACAGTAAACAACTTTCTGCTGATCTGCGCCTGCGCTGCCTTATATGGCATGATTAATTCATGCATGAATGAATGTGCTGAAAAGCGTTGTTTTGTTTGCCACTGACATTCTCGCTTTAAACCCGGAAGTGCACAGAAGGGGCTAATGTGAAATTCCTCTATTAGGGCAGTCACGCGCGTAAAGACCAAATATATTGCATAATGCATTTCTGTTTTTAATTCAAACACTTTTCCTCCATAAGTCCATTATTTGTTTGGAGGATATCCATTGAACTGAAATTCAGTGTAAAGCACGGACCCGTTGCAGTTTTGTCATTATTATCTGGTCATCAATTTGCACTATTTTAAACTGTTGTGAATGGAAATCCTGTATGAAAATCCATTATTGTCTAGTTTCTCAGCTCGGCCCAGTCAAAGAACAAATTATTTCAAAAAATAAGACGCCACATGTTATTCTCATCACCAAATCTCCTTGTATTTTGAAGTCCAGTTAGCACACTCTTAAATGCCACATAAAATGGTCGGCCCTGTTTTTTGGCAAAAAGGCTGTATATCTTCTAAATGATATGAGAAAATCTAGTTTGAAAGTTCCACTGCTTTTAAGCTCTTAATTAAACAAAACAAAAACACTGAAAGAGTTGCGCCCTTATTCCTCAAAAATACCACTTTTTGACCAGATTTTCTTGTAAAATAAATTGAAATTTGAAAGTACTGATCCCAAGAAAAGGGTATCAGTCAGTGGCAGAACTCTGGGGGAGGGGGGCATGGGGGTGGCCATATAGGGAGGGGCACAGCTGGAAATCGTTGGAAAACTGCCCTGTAGCCTTTAGTCAAGGCGCTCGTGGCTACCCGGACGAGTGGCGCGCTGGACATGCTGGCATTCAGGGCGCGTCACGTGTCCAGCTGGTAGCCACGCGCGCCTTGACTAAAGGCTATCATCCACCCGGTTTCCACCCAAAGGTTGGAAACGAGCGCCGTTTTTCTCTCGGTTTTTTCGCCATATAACAACGCAAAACTTTAAACAGGTGAGTGGAACGATATTTCCTATAACACACTAACCCCCAAATCCGCCCATTTTTGAAAATTGCAACAATGACCAATCATATACACAGCCTTTAACACAACCCCACAGACTAGCACGTATTTTTATGTCCGAGGACCGATTTTTAACAAAAGACCAACTCCCGAGGACAAGAAAAATTCCTTTGTATTTTCTTTCTCCTCTTGTCCTCGAACGTATACAGAACATGTACACACACATCTACCCCTATGTACGTACAGGTAAACGCTATGGCTTTTGAGATTTCAATGGGGACAAAGGAGAATAAAAGAAGGAAAGTAAAGTCCACAATAGAGGTACATGTACCCCGTATGAGTACATATGTGAGGATGCGTTTGTAAATACCGGCAATCGTGGACTAGGGACAAAAGGGTTAGGGTGTAGACAAAGGGTCCACGATTGACCGAAACGTCCATGATTGAAAATCGTGAACAAAACATATGGGAGGCCTCCCGAAAAAGTTAAAGTTTAAACAAAAGAGGGGCAATAGGAGGTCCGCGATTGCCGGTATTTACACACTAGTGTGCGTTAACTCTGTGGGGTAGGTTGATTTCTGAAGACCCAATTGCGGGGTAGCATTGTCCCCATTGTTACCCTTTCTTCCATGTACCCAGCAAGGAGACTAATGTAAGAACACACCTAACGGCCAGGTCTTCAGTCCCTTAACTTTTAACTTTATAATTTTATCCACGGCGAATCCAACATAACCCAAGATTTTAGAGAAATAAAACAACACACAAAAATTTTGATTTTAAATAATGCCTCTTTATATTTATACTTGAATGTTCTCAACCAATAGCAACAGAGCAGAAAACAAAGACCCCTGGTAAAAGATGTCCCAATTCTGATCTCTTCGAAGTGGATTTTCAAAGTGAACAAAGAAAACTGGCAGGAGCGGGATTTGAACCTGCAACCTCCGGAATACTGCACCAGTGCTCTACCAACTGAGCTATCTTGCCCTATGTTGGCGATCTCCCAAATTGTCAGTACATGTATCTTTGTTCGGGTGGGCGCTAGTCAGAAGTCATAAACCCAGAATGCCGTATAGCCAGGGATCACGCCCCAACTTTACGATATAACCTGGGAAGCGACATTGTGGGGATCACTCAATGAGGATACGACTTTTTAACTTTCACATCATCAAACAAACCACAAGGAAAACTTTGAATGAATTTTCAAAGTAAACAAAGAAAACTGGCAGGAGCGGGATTCGAACCTGCTGCCTTCAGATTACCATACCGGTGATCTACCAACCAGTCTGCAGAAGCAGATCATTGACTTGCATTTCTACAATGGATTTTCATTTTCAGGCAAGTCCACATTCTGAAATCATCTAATGAATAAACATGTGCAAATGAATAAACATGTGCAAATGAATAAACATGTGCAAATGAATAAACATGTGCAAATGAATAAACATGTGCAAATGAATAAACATGTGCAAATGAATAAACATGTCAAATGAATAAACATGTGCAAATGAATAAACATGTGCAAATGAATAAACATGTGCAAATGAATAAACATGTGCAAATGAATAAACATGTGCAAATGAATAAACATGTGCAAATGAATAAACATGTGCAAATGAATACACATGTGCAAATGTATAAACATGTGCAAATGAATAAACATGTCCAAATGAATAAACATGTGCAAATGAATAAACATGTCACTACATTTTTGCCTGTTTTTAGCATTCTTCAGAGAACAGCTTGTTGAAACGTAATATTAAAGTCAAGATCATGGGGATAGCACAGATTGTGGGTTAACTGCAGGAGGGTCATGGTGCTTGTGTCCTTGAGCAAGACACTTTGTCACATTGCTTCTCTCCACCCAGGAGTAAATGGGGTACCTGTATTTGATTAGCCTATGTACGCTTAACTTGCAGCTGAGGCTGCATACTCCCTAGGGAGCTGAGGTTTCAGGAATGATTGAAATTTATTTTGGCATGCACCTGTTGTGTCAAGATCATAACGGGTACATACAGCATTCTGATAACAAGAAACCAAACTCAAGCTTGTGTTTTTTAGGAAATATTTTATCAAGTGTCAAGAACAGAAACAATAAACATCTGTCCACAAAAATGTGGCATTTAACACTACTAAGCATCATAACTTTTCTATTAAAATAGCGAGTCGTATCTGTATATTTTTTATATAATATTCGAATGTGCAAAAAAGGTATTCGAATATTCAGTTGCCGATCAAATATTCAAATATTCGGTATACTGGAGACAGCTCTAGGTGTGTGGAAAAACATATTAGAATTGGACTAATAGGGTTAACATAGTCTTTGTGTTTGTTGCAAAAACAGGTAAAAATTCACACGATCCCAACTTGTATGTACTGAGTTGTATGCCGTGATACCGCAGCGCGTGTTCCGTCTCCACCTGGCTGCACGAAGGCAACGAGGTAAACATGGTGTAGTGTCATTACATCGTAGGTCTATCAGGGGGCAGCTTCATAAAACAGCAGATGACGTTC
This sequence comes from Hippasteria phrygiana, assembly GCA_037893225.1. Classification (NCBI taxonomy): domain Eukaryota; kingdom Metazoa; phylum Echinodermata; class Asteroidea; order Valvatida; family Goniasteridae; genus Hippasteria; species Hippasteria phrygiana. The sequence goes on from JAZGUH010000184.1 coordinate 2,044,431, forward strand.
CAACAGCGAAAAATATCACAGTTTTGTCGAGTATTTTATACTGCAGTGCCCTATCCGGTTGGTTCCGGCTAGGTCTGGTTCCATCTGGTTCCCTCCCGATGATCTTGAGCTGAAAAGAAGAAGTCAACAAACTTAGGGAGCACTGGCTAACCCATTGTCGGGCCAGGCCATTGAAAAGCCTGGCCACACCCAGCCTTCTGGCTTTTTTATGTGAGCCACAAATCACCTAACAATAGAGCATCTGCTAGTGATTGCTTTTGTTGTCATTCCATTCACGGGCCGGAGATCAAGTCTGTCTGGACTCCATCATTAGTGGGCAGTTTATTGTGTACAACCAGGGGATTACAAAAGCCCGAAGGCCCGGGGCTAATTGGCCAGGCTTTTCAACGGCCTGGTCCGACCATGGGTGAGGCAGTGCTCCCTCATCAGGTGTAGCTCTGCCAAAATGCTATTATGAGAAGGGTTTATGAAAGAAATGAGCAGAAATATATAATAACCTGGCCATGGACATCTTTGGAGAAGCCGCTGCCTAGGCCCTGCACTTGGAGTAGACAGTGGGCTCTGTGTCTGAGTTGTGTAATGAGAGCAACATTGGCTTCATCGTCGACATCGGCATCGTGGTGGACTAGGCAGGCCAGGGTTGTATTGGGCTATTAGAAGGAGAGAGAAGGGGGATATTAGATTCATAAAACAATATTATCAATCAAAGTAACAATTGTGTGAATTGTGTGGCCTCAATTGAACAGTTTTCAGACTCGGATCTTATGCCAAATGATGCTACTGGCATCTTTGGGAATTGTGGAACGATCTTGCCCTTAGATCTGATTAAGAATAAAGCGCCTTTACACAAATGGGAGACTTTTGAGACGTTGCTGGCAGGAGACATACCAGTCCTTTTGCTAGTTCTGAGCATGCGCGCGCAGTCCTCAGCATGCGCGCGCAGTCCTCAGCATGCGCGCGCAGTCCTCAGCATGCGCGCGCAGTCCTCAGCATGCGCGCGCAGTCCTCAGCATGCGCGCGCAGTCCTCAGCATGCGCGCGCAGTCCTCAGCATGCGCGCGCAGTCCTCAGCATGCGCGCGCAGTCCTCAGCATGCGCGCGCAGTCCTCAGCATGCGCGCGCAGTCCTCAGCATGCGCGCGCAGTCCTCAGCATGCGCGCGCAGTCCTCAGCATGCGCGCGCAGTTCTCAGCATGCGCGCGCAGTCCTCAGCATGCGCGCGCAGTCCTCAGCATGCGCGCGCAGTCCTCAGCATGCGCGCGCAGTCCTCAGCATGCGCGCGCAGTCCTCAGCATGCGCGCGTAGTTCTCAGCATGCGCGCGCAGTTCTCAGCATGCGCGCGGTTCTCAGCATGCGCGCGCTGTTCTCAGCATGCGCGCGCTGTTCTCAGCATGCGGACGCAGTCCTCAGCATGCGCGCGCATTTCTCAGCATGCGCGCGCAGTTCTCAGCATGCGCGCGCAGTTCTCAGCATGCGGGCGTAGTCCTCAGCATGCGCGCGCAGTCCTCAGCATGCGCGCGCAGTCCTCAGCATGTGCGCGCAGTTCTCAGCATGCGCGCAGTTCTCAGCATGCGCGCGCAGTCCTCAGCATAAGCGCGCGGTTCTCAGCATAAGCGCGCGGTTCTCAGCATGCGCGCGGTTTTCAGCATGCGCGCGGTTCTCAGCATGCGCGCGCGGTTCTCAGCATGCGCCCGTAGTTCTCAGCATGCGCGCGCGGTTCTCAGCATGCGCGCGCAGTCCTCAGCATGCGCGCGCAGTCCTCAGCATGCGCGCGCAGTCCTCAGCATGCGCGCGCAGTCCTCAGCATGCGCGCGCAGTCCTCAGCATGCGCGCGCAGTCCTCAGCATGCGCGCGCAGTTCTCAGCATGCTCGCGCAGTCCTCAGCATGCGCGCGTAGTCCTCAGCATGCGCGCGCAGTTCTCAGCATGCGCGCGCAGTTCTCAGCATGCGCGCGGTTCTCAGCATGCGCGCGCAGTTCTCAGCATGCGCGCGCAGTTCTCAGCATAAGCGCGCAGTTCTCAGCATGCGCGCGTAGTCCTCAGCATGCGCGCGTAGTTCTCAGCATGCCCATGACCGGTTAAAACAATGGGAAGGGAATGGTATGTCTATCTGCTGCCCCCAGCATCTCAAAAGACGTCTCCCATTGACAACACTTCTGACCCACACCAAACAATTTATCACCAACCTGAGTGGCCTGGCAGTAGTGTACAAATTGCATCACTTGCTGAACGCTCAGTCCCAAGGATATGAGCACACTCAGGTCGTCAATTATTAGCAACCTGCTCTCTGTGTTCTCTCGATCACCTTGTTCAGGGGTCGTTGCTTCTCGAATAATGTTGTACAACGGCTGAACCGTAGCTGTCTCATCTCTGTGTGAAGGCAAAGAAATTCAAGCAAAGATTATTTTGTGTTGACCCGTTATCTTTGGCCTACGATGCTCTATCCGGGAGTCAAAAGAAGGCGCCCCTTTGAACATTTAGTTATAAACACTCAAACAGCCTGGGGAGGGGGAATCATCCACCTCCTTGCTCCTCATAATGTTGCAGTGCTTTTTTTCCTGAATACGAAGGGGTGGGGTTTCTGTTATCAACTTGGATAAGAAATGTGCAGTATGATGGTGATGCTGTAACAGAGATTTTAAGACATACTATGTATTCTAGAAAAGAATATGATAAATGAAAGGGATTTCAGTACTGATTTCATGAACAATTGTGTGTGGTTATACTCGACTTTCAATGATGGTCATTTAAATTGACTTATTTAAAACAAATGTTTTATGCAAACGGTACAATAGTAAAACAAATCAAAAAAATTGATTTAAATAAAAAAATCTGATTTAAATTTTTTAAAATCAGATTTTTGTTATTTAAAAAAGAAAATCATAATTTTTATTAACCCTGTGTACAATGTATGTTGCTTGTCACTGGTATTTAGCTGTTGTTTGCTTTGCAAGAATTTTGAGTGCTCAGCAAATTCTTGTGGTTAGCACATCCAAGGAATAAGCCAGTTCGCTATTTCGATGAAGTAGTCCCAGGTCAAAGGTTATTCGGGATAAAATTGCTGCCGTAATGTCATGCGATGTTACGCAAACACCCATTCTGATTGAAATTAACACGTGCGTGCTGTGCGGCCACCTTGCGCATTTATACGCGCGCATTAGTTATCCCGAATGACCCGTGGCCCGTCATTGTGCACATGCACAGTTGAAATACCGAATTCGCTTATTGACGATGCTGATGCACACCTTAGACACTGCAGAACCATTGGTTCGTCGTGCTGGCCGCAATCAATCCCAGCATGCATCAGTTGAAGGGAGAAGTCTAACCCATTGATGAATGCCAGCTGTCCACAGTCTCTTTTGGAGGCTAGATTAACTCCCTACACAAAGGAAAGATTACACAAATTATTATTACTTATTTTTATGGAAGTCTAGGTAAAGGGCTACAACAGAGGTGGTGGGGTTGGCCACATTTTAGGTTGCCAGCCCTACCACCCTTACGGTTTTCCTGGGTTCAGATCTACATGTAAATAGAGGATAAATCTTCAATAGATACCAAAGAAATTATCCCAATTTTCCAGACCTATAGACCCAGGTGGGGTAACTTTCACTGTTGGTAAGACCAACACACCTCCGCCCTTATTATTTATTTGGTATAGAACAATTACAACATACATACATGTTCCACAAATTACAAATACAAAGAAGTACGAAAGCCAGAATCATATGCCTAAAAACTGTGACCCGAAGGCTTTGATTCCAATACCTCTGGCTACATAAAAAAATATATATTTATATATATAAAAAATATTCTTATTAAAAATCACAGATGCTTTAAATATTAAAAAAAAAACTTAAGATACACATTGAACATGAACATTAAAATACTACGCTGAGAAGGACAAATTAATATTAGGGAAAGCCCAGATTACCAACAAAAAAAGAATGTGGTCAGCAGAAATGGCAAAAATCTTTTTAAAAAAAACCCAAACAAAACCCAAAAAACATGGCATGGCTCAACAAAATGATAGACTCCTTTTTGACAGTCTCCTCATATTTTATGTCTCACAATGGACCACAAGAATTGATCCCTACTCTTAGCCTGATGGGACACTCACTTACCAGCTTCTGTGCCACAGCGTTGTAATGGCTGAAGGACTGGGCCAAGGCTAGGAAACAAACATTGTGGCCACCTGTACAAAATTTAATTAAAACACGAAAGGGCAAGTGGGGTTCATTTTACAGTTCTAAAGAATGTTTTACGACAGTGGCTTTATTCACCGGAATTGCTCCCATTGTCTTAGAACTGACAGTACACGTAAGACACTAGCCCGGACTGCTCAATAAAACAAATAGTCTAGACGAGATTTTGAACAAAAGAAGCTCACTTAAGATTTAAGATTTATTTAATTTCTTAAGTGCCATTTCTGTAAACAAATATTCAAAAGCGCTGTACAATAATAATCATAAAAAGCAAAACATTATTTATAAAACTCCAACTAGCTGAACAATACAAAATTTAAAATGATTAAACATTCATTAACCCTAACCTTCCCAAATCCTCAAAAATCCTCTTTGCAAAATGGAGGAATTTGGAGGATTGAGGGCACTTGGAAGTTGATGCATCGGAGGATTTTGCAGGATTGAGGTTACTAGGGGTTTTTGCCCCTGCAGGAATATGGAGGATCCAGGTTATCAGGCTCAATGTGATACATGAGGATTTTGGAGGATTGAGGTTACTAGGGGTATGCAAAAAACCCCTAGAGGATTTTGGAGGATTCATGCTATGGTCCCCATAAGAGGATTTTGGAGGATTCAGGTTATATGGAGTTTTAACACTTTGAAATCAGAGGATGTTGGAGGATTCAGGTTACATGCGGGGAAAATGATGTAGGGAGTTAGGGTTAAAAGTAATTACACGAATTACAAAAGATACATAAAAACAACAAACAACTAACAATTACAAGGACAACAAAGGAATCATCGATAAACTTTGATAAACATGACAAAATTACACAGAAAACACAAAAGCAATCGTCTTTAACACTGTGAACAAGTAACAATGGATTTAGTGCCGAGTAACAATGGATGTCCATTGTTAATGCACCGTTTTCTTTGTTAGATGTTCACAATGTAATCATCATCAATCATAAAATTGATTAAAAAGATATTAAGTCTTAGATGCACTTTTAAACTCTCCTTCACTGGTAATACATTTTAACTGGTGTGGCAATGAGTTCCACAACACAGGTCCAGCAATAGCAAATGCCCTGTAATTTAGTCTAGTATACGATCGGGGAACAACAAAATTTAAAGTATCATGACTACGTAAGCCATAACTACAACTACACTTCAAACACTAGAACGAGGCATTTAATTCTGAGAAGAAGCCGGTAACATATCTTGCCTAATTTGATGGGGACGATGAGTCAGAAAATTGATGTTACTCAGCTTAATTTTTAGTCCTTGGCTTGGCGTAGAAACCTAAGACTACAAAAAACAAGAAAAATACGCACAAATTCTTTCCCCCATTTCTTTATCAGTTTCGAAACCCATCTATTGTTTTCAATGTTATGGAAGTTGATTAAAAATAAAAAAACAAAATTAGTTTCAAACTTAACCCCTTGGGCACGGTACTTTACGGGAAACATCCGGGTGTTGCAGCGGTTCTGACAGCCAAATCGAACCGCTATAATGTGTTTGTGCAGTCAAGCATGACATGCACAATAATCCAACAATGGATTGAAACTGCACAAACAGCGGCCAGTGGCGTCATCCGGCCTGGTGACACTGTTTTTTTGGCGCCATATGGCGTCATCCATACGCAAGGGGTTAACCAAAATAAAAACACTGTGTGTACGATGTCACTGGGACTAGACTTGGTCCAGGTCCCTCCATCATTTTTATGTTTGTAGAGGAGACGTCACATCCACGTGTACATCACAGAAGGTGCGCATGCGCTTTGCCAAGTTGTGAACACATCATTGGCCGATGGGGTATGAAGTGCATGGGAAATTATCGTTGGACAATACAAATGGCGAGACATGCTTGTTCAAGGTCCACATTTACTCAGCCAGTTTTAAACAATTCCCAGCCTTGTTTAACTCCTTGTGTCTGGCTGTTATTGATGGGGGTGCTGGTATGCCAAGAACAGGGGCTGTGCAGCCAAGCGTAAACACAAACACTAGGCACCACACTGAATAGTTTGGTCCTATTCATCGCACTTGGAGCCCTCTTTTCATTTGAATGAAAGCTTTGTTTAAAAAAGCTCCATCTATTCATTACACTCCCATTCAAGAACAATAAAGCAGAAACATGAATGGATTGAGTACGTGCAGGAATGCGTCTGTTGACGTCAACCAGGTGGTCTTTTTCAAACCGCAGCTATGGCCGTCGTCCGTATTCAAGATGTTAAGGAAAGGTTTAAACACACCTGCACGTCAGGGCTGTAGTCGAGTCCATCACAAGTCCATCACAAGTCCCTGCAAGTCCATCACAAACCCTCCAGTCCTAATTCCAAATTTAGATGAGCTTTAAAAAAAGGCATTCCTTTGTCATTGTTCATCCAGTTACTTGTGACCGGATTTATGAAAAGACTTGTGAAAGGACTTGCAGGGACTCGACTATACAGCCCTGCTACACGTACGTGACAGGCTCTCAACCAACAGGAATAGTGAAACTGTTCCAGGTGTTATATTTGAATAAAACAAAGGAGACATTTTGCATAATTACCTTTCAGAAACAATGACAGAAAGTGGTGGATCAGAAAACTCCCATCGGTCAAAGAATCAGTGACAAGAATCAAATGACCCTGGAATGAAATTGGGACAGAGAACATGTTATGGTACATGTTTGCAAAAACAGAATTCGAAAGATTTATGACAAACCTTTTGTTTAGCTTCCCTAAAATCTGGTTATTTTCAAAGTGAACAAAGAAAACACGCAGGAATGTATTCCTCAATTATTTCCCTAATAGGCCCATATTGCCATAACAAATTGATTTTTCTGGTTATTTTTTCCTTACATGTATGTTCCATGCAAAGATATGTGATTTTCTCTCAACTTATGATAGATATTTAGAATATAATTAATCTAAATTTGGACTGGTTCACAGTGCCATGGCATGGTTTGTGTATAAATTATCGATACATTAACCCTAACCCTCCAGGGTATTTTGGCTAGAAACCCTGCCAGACGCATCAGATTGCATACTTTGTCACATTGACTTGTGTGCAGAGTGCAGCAAGGTCAAGCTGTCAACACAGATGCACTGTGCTGCGTCTGGCAGGGTTAGGGTTAACATGGTTTGTCTGTTTGTTTGTTTGTTTGTTGAGAATGTCGAAAAGGTTTAATGTTGGGCCTTTATTTGGCGATTGTGTAGCGTATACGTAGGGCCCCCTCTTTAGCACGTTTAGTTTTGATCAAATTTGAGTCATGGGAAGGATATTTTTTCTCATTCCAAAATTACTTTTTCAACCTAGGCCTAAAGCAGACTTCTCTTAATTCTATTATTGACATCTTTTTTTTTGTAATTTTGAACGGTTTATTGCAGTAGAAAATGCAATTTTCTTACGCGCTTTACGGCAGTTGCCGTGCGAATCAACGCGGGTTTGTGTGTTTACTGTGCGCCGCGGTGATCATAGTGATCGCCATCTTTTTTTGCGGATTGCGTTTTGTCGTCTTCATCGTAGCTTTAACGTTACCCTGAAATTTCCCTCAAAAACTAAAACCCTGCCTTTTATCTACGGCCTACCTGTTCGATCGTTTATAATGTCGCTAACTAGTTTGGCAATTCTAATTGTAATAACATAAAAGTGGATTTTCCTTCCCTATAGAAGGGTTAATAAATGTGTGAGGGTGCTGTTCTTTTGTTGACTCATTTTCTGAATAGGAAATTGTGGTTAAAATTTCTTTTGGCACATTCTTTAGGCCCTATTTAAATTCAAATAGGGCCTATCAGAATTTGTGAAATCATGATTGCTATCTGCCTTTTATTCATTAAAATAAGGCATGAATGAAGAGAAAGATTTTGAGAAAATGTGAGTTTTAAGCATTTCTGTCATAAATCTGCAATCCAATTTGTGTACAAAATAATCAGACTTTACTCTGCATTAACGTTAAACGTACACATTTCAGGGACCAACAAATCCCCACTTTAATCAATTTTTCTTTGCTTTGCAAAATCTGATGGAATCCGAACTTGAATCAAATCGTTTCTTACGACTTTCTCTTCAAAACCACATCAAAACCAAATGTACAAAATTTATTTGAAAAATTTACTCCCTTAGCCTTAGGTAGGGACATTCATAAATGTGTGAGGGCGCTGTTCATTTAGTGACTCATTTTCTAAAATTAATAGGAAATTGTGATAACAAATGTGTTTTTTTCGCACATTCTTACAGCTTTATTTTAATTCAAACATCAGAATTTTTGAAATCATGATTGCCATCTGCCTTTTTTGTTATTCATTGAAATAAGGCATAAATAAAGAGAAAGATTTTTTTTAAATGTGAGTTTTAAGCATTTCTGTCATAATCTGCACTCCAATTTGTGTGAAAAATAATCACACTTTACTCTGCATTAAACGTACACATTTCAGGGACCAAAAAATCCCCACTTTAAATCAATTTTTCTTTGCTTTGCAAAATCTGATGGAATCCGGACTTAAATCAAGTCGTTTCTTATGACTTTCTCTTCAAAACCACATCAAAACCAAATGTACAAAATTTATTTGAATTTGTTTAATCCCCCTACCTTAAGTACGAATAGGGCTTTTGGCCTGTCAATAACCATGAAACATACCTTTGGTGGATTGTCTGCATTGAACCCAATATAATCATTTAAGTATGCAAACATTCTTCAGTCATCTTAATTAACTGTCAGCAAGTTGTAAGGCAGACGTTACACTATAATTTACCGAATTTACGGTTTACACTATCACTCTCAGCATCCACAACAAACAAACCACTGGGCGCAGACATATTGGTTTTAGATTTGATCTCAGACAAAAGAGGGCGTCCCTCATACCAAGCGGGGAAAAAACTCTGATCTCCGGCTCCATGTATACAAATCTGGATAAAATGAAAAACGCATTTCATTTTTCTTCCTCAAATTAAAAACTGAAAATTTATGGTTTCTTCTTTTTTCCACTTTTTCATTTTAAATTTTAATCTAATTATTTTGAAAACCATTCTCTTTTTGTTTTTTTCACCGCAAAAAGAAGAATAATTGACTCTTTTGCTTAATTTCGGACGCCAACTTGAAAACGTTATTGAAAAGGGGCATACTGTCCTATTTTCTGAAATAGATATGCACAAACTGGGGGTTGACTTTCCTTTTTCTTTCTAGTATTGAAAAAGATCACTAATCCCCCCCTCCCCCCCCCCCCCCCCCCCCCATACACGAACCATCGGGTCACTTTTCTGTCGAGAGTGTCCGTATATAGAATCATGGAGGAAGGAACCTTCCTAGCCCTCCATGGTATAATCATCCTTCCTCCATGGTATAATGTAACCTTAAAGTTTGAAGTTGCTAGAGTCTTCAAGTTACCTCTTGTTTTGAGAAAATGAATTAATTAAGCTCGAAGTTTGTGAAACAACCGTGACCTTGTGCAGAAAGAAATCATTTCCCCAAAAAAATATTTCGAGATTTTTAAAACTTTGGTACGTACATGACAGAAGTTTTCAAATTCCCCAAATCGACTTTTCGGCATTGAAAAATTGTTGTTTTTCGGCTTGAAACTTGGAAAGCAAAAGTGCGATTTCGTGCTCAGTGCCGGTGTAGCGTGAAATTTGGTCATCGATAATATCGATAATTGGGAGAGTTGCTGATGACGTGGAGGGTTTAACCAATAATAGGGACTGAACTTAAGCCCAAATTTCATGGGACTCAGTCGGATTAAATTTATAATGACACCTGCCGGTCAAGTCAAATCACGAGAGGGCGCCCTGCAGATCAGAAACTCGATCGAGTGCACGTTTTATTTATGTCTGTCACACAGTGTCACTCAGTGACAGTGTCTGTCACGTCGCGACTCGACTCCGCGTGAGAAAGTGTCATCAGACGTGTAAATTTCGATAAAATTCCCGACACTCTTAGTCTCTTACAACCCGACCTTTCTCTACATCCGGCCCGATTGACTGCTTGCGAATTGAAGAGTTGCTAAAGCATCTGGTCGACAATCGGTAATTATTCTCACCGCTTTTAAATTGATCATGGAGAAATAAGTTCTCCATGAATTGATTAACGTTAGCGGTTAGGCCATTCACCATGATTCATGGCCATTCATTGTGACTATTGTCAGTGATTGTGTACTTTTTTGTGTAGTGTAAACTCAGTAAAGGCAAGGGTATTTTTTCTCATTCCAAAATGACTTTTCAACCTAACCTTATTTATATTATAGCTCCATGCTAAAGCAGACTTTAATTCGGTTGACATCTTTTTTTAAAATTTGAACAGTTTATTGTTTTGTGGTAGAAAATTCAATTTTCTTATTATATTAGGCCATGCATGTGCGTTACGGCAGTTGCCGTATGAATCAATGCAGTTTTGCATGTTTACTGTCATGACTGTGCGTCACTGTGATTGCCAACTTTATTTTCACATTATGTTTTGTCGTCTTCATCATCGCTTTACCTCAAAAACTAAAACCCTGCCCTTTTCTCTGTGGAAGGCTTTCTCACGATAAAACACAGTCCTGTAGCGAACGTCGCTCAGTGTTTACAGTGTGAGGGTCAAAGGCTACACGTGTATCGCTGGTACTGTACTGCGATATTCTTTGAACAATGAAATTTATAGGGTACCAGTGATTATCCTGCACTGTAAAAAATTCCGTAAAATAACAGGTTTTTCCCCTAAAAAAACAACATATGTTCAGTTCTCTTCTCCAACATGTCTCTTTCATTTTTAATGCGTCTTTGAAGAAGGAAACGCCAACGGTTGCCAGAATTGTTTTTAAATGACGGCCATCTTAAAAATAAAAATATAAAAAGCCCCTCTTCCTCCGTTTTTTTTTGAAAACCCGGACGTGAAACATGTTTGGTTTTTTTACTCGGCCTTAAAGGCGATTTCACTGCACACAGTATTCTTGTGAAAATTGCCTCGATACATTCACACGACCAATCTCGGTGATCGTCGGACAGATGTCGTGTCGATGCGTAATTTTGGGGTGTTGGTAAAAGTCGGAGGTGGTCGGAGCTAGCCGGAGGTAGCTTTATACACGATTTATACGACGTTTTCAAGTCTTAGAAATGGTTACCTGTTAATAATATTATACTTCCGTACTTTCTACCCCCAAAAAAATAAAAATGACTATTTATCTGCCATTTCAAAGTTGTCATTCCTCGACCTCCGGGTTTCACCGATTTAATGTTATATCGTACGTACAATATACGTACGTACGGCACTGCTTCACGCGCGCACGGCCGATGTTCGTATAGTAGTGCGCCCTCGCATGACTAGTTTTGGCTATTCTATTTACTACGGAGGGGCTTATATGACATCACAAAGCTAATGAAACCAGTTTGTGTATACACCTCTGGTTTTATGCCGCTCATAAAATGCTACCGTGGAACGACCGTTATTATAGGAAACAATTATTGTGAAACGTATTTTACTTGGAACAATGGCAATCACAATTTTGAAGAAGAAAAAGTTACCGGTACACTGGTGCATCATAAAATTGTGAGAACAAGTACAACTGACGCTCCATTTGGTGAGACGGAGGTTGATATAAAATATTTGGTAGAGCTCTGAAAAAGATATAAACCTGGAAAATAATATTTTGTACATGTGAGAACATTGCGTTCTGGTCAAAATGATTGTTCACAGTTCTGTGTTAGGAGGAAACCACGCGCGAATATTGCCCGCAGAAAAGTACAAACAGTATCTGACGCTCCGTTTTGCATATATTTCGCGTCCAAATAGTGAGCCGGAGGTTGATATAAAATATTTGTTACAACTCCAAAAACCATATAAATCTGGGAAATTATACTTTGTACATATGGGAACATTGCGTTCTGGTCACAATTATTGTTCAAAGTTCTGTGTTAGGAGTAAATCAGGCGCTAATATTGCCCGCAGAAAAGTACAAAAAGTACACCTGACGCACCCACCCCGTTTTGCATTATTTTCGCGTCCAAATAGTGAGCCGGAGGTTGATATAAAATATTTGTTACAGCTCTAAAAACCATATAAACCTAGGAAATCATACTTTGTACATGTGGGAATATTGCGTTCTGGTCACAATTATTGTTCAAAGTTCTGTGTTAAGAGGACGTCAGGCGCAAATAGTGCCCGCAGAAAAGTACAAAAAGTACATCTGACGCTCCGTTTTGCATATATTTCGCGTCCAAATAGTGAGCCGGAGGTTGATATAAAATATTTGTTACAACTCTAAAAACCATATAAACCTGGGAAATGATACTTTGTACATATGTGAACATTGCGTTCTGGTCAAAATTATTGTTCACAGTTCTGTGTTAGGAGGAAATCAGGCGCTAATATTGCCCGCCGAAAAGTACGGTACAAAAAGTACATCAGTTTTTTGACGCTCCGTTTTGCATTATTTTCGCGTCCAAATAGTGAGCCGGAGGTTGATGTAAAATATTTGTTACAGCTCTGAAAACCATATAAACCTGGAAAATGATACTTTGTACATGTGGGAACATTGCGTTCTGGTCAAAATGATTGTTCACACTTCTGTGTTAAGAGGCACGTGATATATATTGCCGGCCGAAAAGTACAACTGGCGCTCCGTTTTTCAATTTTTTCGCGTCCAAATAGTGAGCCGGAGGTTGATATAAAATATTTGTTACAGCTCTGAAAACCATATAAACCTGGAAAATGATACTTTGTACATGTGGGAACATTGCGTTCTGGTCAAAATGATTGTTCACACTTCTGTGTTAAGAGGCACGTGATATATATTGCCGGCCGAAAAGTACAACTGGCGCTCCGTTTTTCAATTTTTTCGCGTCCAAATAGTGAGCCGGAGGTTGATATAAAATATTTGTTACAGCTCTGAAAACCATATAAACCTGGGAAATGATACTTTGTACCTGTGGGAACATTGCGTTCTGGTCAAAATGATTGTTCAAAGTTCTGTGTTAAGAGGATGACGTCAGGCGCCATATTGCCCGCAGAAAAGTACAAAAAGTACATCTGACGCTCCGTTTTGCATTATTTTCGCGTCCAAATAGTGAGCCGGAGGTTGATATAAAATATTTGTTACAACTCTAAAAATCATATAAACCTGGGAAATGATACTTTGTACATGTGGGAACATTGCGTTCTGGTCAAAATGATTGTTCAAAGTTCTGTGTTAAGAGGATGACGTCAGGCGCCATATTGCCCGCAGAAAAGTACAAAAAGTACATCTGACGCTCCGTTTTGCATTATTTTCGCGTCCAAATAGTGAGCCGGAGGTTGATATAAAATATTTGTTACAACTCTAAAAATCATATAAACCTGGGAAATGATACTTTGTACATGTGGGAACATTGCGTTCTGGTCAAAATGATTGTTCAAAGTTCTGTGTTAAGAGGATGACGTCAGGCGCCATATTGCCCGCAGAAAAGTACAAAAAGTACATCTGACGCTCCGTTTTGCATTATTTTCGCGTCCAAATAGTGAGCCGGAGGTTGATATAAAATATTTGTTACAACTCTAAAAATCATATAAACCTGGGAAATGATACTTTGTACATGTGGGAACATTGCGTTCTGGTCAAAATGATTGTTCAAAGTTCTGTGTTAAGAGGATGACGTCAGGCGCCATATTGCCCGCAGAAAAGTACAAAAAGTACATCTGACGCTCCGTTTTGCATTATTTTCGCGTCCAAATAGTGAGCCGGAGGTTGATATAAAATATTTGTTACAACTCTAAAAACCATATAAACCTGGGAAATGATACTTTGTACATGTGGGAACATTGCGTTCTGGTCAAATTGATTGTTCACACTTCTGTGTTAAGAGGCACGTGCTATATATTGCCGGCCGAAAAGTACAACTGGCACTCCGTTTTTCAATATTTTCGCGTCCAAATAGTGAGCCGGAGGTTGATATAAAATATTTGTTACAGCTCTGAAAACCATATAAACCTGGGAAATGATACTTTGTACATGTGGGAACATTGCGTTCTGGTCAAAATGATTGTTCAAAGTTCTGTGTTAAGAGGATGACGTCAGGCGCCATATTGCCCGCAGAAAAGTACAAAAAGTACATCTGACGCTCCGTTTTGCATTATTTTCGCGTCCAAATAGTGAGCCGGAGGTTGATATAAAATATTTGTTACAACTCTAAAAATCATATAAACCTGGGAAATGATACTTTGTACATGTGGGAACATTGCGTTCTGGTCAAAATGATTGTTCAAAGTTCTGTGTTAAGAGGATGACGTCAGGCGCCATATTGCCCGCAGAAAAGTACAAAAAGTACATCTGACGCTCCGTTTTGCATTATTTTCGCGTCCAAATAGTGAGCCGGAGGTTGATATAAAATCTTTGTTACAATTCTAAAAATCATATAAACCTGGGAAATGATACTTTGTACATGTGGGAACATTGCGTTCTGGTCAAAATGATTGTTCAAAGTTCTGTGTTAAGAGGATGACGTCAGGCGCCATATTGCCCGCAGAAAAGTACAAAAAGTACATCTGACGCTCCGTTTTGCATTATTTTCGCGTCCAAATAGTGAGCCGGAGGTTGATATAAAATATTTGTTACAACTCTAAAAACCATATAAACCTGGGAAATGATACTTTGTACATGTGGGAACATTGCGTTCTGGTCAAAATGATTGTTCACACTTCTGTGTTAAGAGGCACGTGCTATATATTGCCGGCCGAAAAGTACAACTGGCACTCCGTTTTTCAATATTTTCGCGTCCAAATAGTGAGCCGGAGGTTGATATAAAATATTTGTTACAGCTCTGAAAACCATATAAACCTGGGAAATGATACTTTGTACATGTGGGAACATTGCGTTCTGGTCAAAATGATTGTTCACACTTCTGTGTTAAGAGGCACGTGCTATATATTGCCGGCCGAAAAGTACAACTGGCACTCCGTTTTTCAATATTTTCGCGTCCAAATAGTGAGCCGGAGGTTGATATAAAATATTTGTTACAGCTCTGAAAACCATATAAACCTGGGAAATGATACTTTGTACATGTGGGAATATTGCGTTCTGGTCAAAATGATTGTTCACAGTTCTGTGTTAAAAGGAAATTATGCGCTTATATTGCCCGCAGAAAAGTACAACTGACGCTTCGTTTTGCATAATGTTCGCGTCCAAATACTGAGCCGGAGGTTTAAGCTCCCCCAATCGGCTCTTGAATATATCGGCAGTGGCGTAACTACGGGGGGGGGGGGGGCACATTCCCCCCACCATTTGAAATTTCGAATTGCACACAAACAATACATCTGTTGCCATTCGGTGCCCCCCTTAAAATATTGGTGCACCCCCAGGTGCCCCCCCCCCCCCCCCCCCCTAGAAATGCAACCCTAATTGCGCCGCTGTATATCGGCCCGTTTCACACAGATCTGGTTTGCTCCATCTAATATAGTCCAGTAAGAATTGACATGAAAAATGCCCAACCCTGGCATTTTTCTTCACGGAATTTCTACTCATAAACCGTTATAATGGTTGCCCCGAACACACACAGAAATTTCAACCAATTTGGTACTTGGGGAAATGTGATTTTAAGCTCTTAAAAATGCCGATTTCTACATACGAATGTGATATTAACCAATTCCTGATACCCAAATTGTAACAATGATTAGCCAATAGAGCGTGTAAGTCTCGCGCATAAAGGTCACGATTGAACTTATGGGCACCTCCGAGCCGCCGGCTATAGGACTTTAACGTGTGGTTGATTTTGTTTTCTATAATTATTATACTTTGTTTTAACAAAGACCTGAACCATGAAACGGCCATAAATATGGATGATGAATTCAAAATTAATTTTACAATATATAAAAACATGCACGACTGGCTAAATTATTGAAGAAAAGTAGAAACAAATGTTTGACCTGAGCGTCAGGTTGCAACGTGATTGGCTCGTTGTCGGAAAGAGAGAGCCCGGCCCGGCCCCCAAAACCCCTGTACTGTCCACGCTGCGGACGTAAGTGAACGTACAAACATAATGCAACGACCGCCTATAATATACTTTGGCGCGTGAACCACCAGAACAATGGGGAATGACGTACGTTTGATGTACAATACTTTTTCGTTCTCCTTTTCCCTAATTTGATATATCGTTCACATTTTGTAAATTGAAATGAAAAATATTATTTTTTTAAAAGTTTGTATCTACCTTTCAGTAAAAAGAACAGCTTCAAAACAAATTATTTCAAGAAAACTACTCGCTTTACACGTTGAAGCTCCTATTCGAGGTGCCCTGAAGTTCGGTTTTTCGTATAAACTCTCGTACGTTCTCGGGGTCAACTTACACGCTTTATACAGGCTCATCATAAAGCATTTCACGTAAAACCGTTGTAGCCAAGTTGTTACTTTTATTTAATCGATCACAGACTCAGTTAGCCTATAGCCATATTTTAACCGAACTGATGTTATTAACTGGATTGATATTATTTTGCAGCCAGATAAAATAACTTGCCGACAAAATTTGTCCTTAGTTGATGTCTAATTTTAGGGTTTTTGTGCGATTTTTTTGGAAAAGTTCACATTTCTGTGAAAAGGAATTACCCTCAATACGGCTAATTCCATAAAGTTTCACCCCGATTCTTTGCTGCAATTAATACGTGTTAACAATAACAAATGTATTTCTTTCTCCCAAAGTTATAATGATAATGGGGTAGGATGGGGAGCACAAGTGGTGGAGGCCTCAATGGCGGAGGGGGCGTGTTACAATGCCCTCGTACCCATTACACCACTCTAAAACGGTATTAGGATGAGTAATTAAAATATTTGTTTCAATAGGGCCATCTCTTCCCGAAAATCTCGATGTATTTTAAGGGCAGAAGCCGTTTGGTACTTATGATGATGACAATGATTTTGCGATGACAACGAAGACGTCCTTAAAATACTCTTTTCTCATGCTAATTTTGATCAAAATCTTCATTAAGTTTTCTCATTTGCCATTTTGTATTAATTTAGGTTAAACATTTGCAATGACCCTTTCCCAATCTTTAAAAGGGTATGATTTAGCTTAGGTGTCAGAAATACATGCCTTTCAATATAAATTGTGCATCCCTTTGGTTTTCAATTAATTAACATATTTCCCCAAGGTTGATTTTGGTTGAATTTTTATGGAAGGTAGCTATAGAGTCCCAATAAATACTTTGCCACTAAAATGTTCCTGTAACCAAAATGTCAGGGTCCTCGTCAATTCTTACTGGACTAATAGGCGGGAGTCTGGTGTTTCAACCAACGATAAGTCACTGATCGAGATCCCGATCTGTGTGAAACAAACAGGACCTACACCTGTATACGCCGGTTCACACTTTACGCGAATGCGAATTGAATTGGAACAAGAAACATTTTTAGCGAAATTCGCCGGCCTTGAAATGTGTTCAATTACCGCAGCGAGAGTTCTTGTCATGACGTCTAAAATCTATTTGCATTCGCGCTGAGTATGAACCGGTTATATCATCTCTGTCGAAATATACTTCTATGCCATCAAATTAACCCTTTCACAAAAATCTCCAGAAAACAAATTATCATAATTACTCTGGATGTCTCAAATGAAGTATGCTTATTTCTTGAAACTCGTTTAATTTCAGAAACATTCCAGGAACAACAATAGGTCAGTTCTGCAAAAAAGCTGTTTTAAAAAGGCACTTTTCCGGTGCAAGCTAATTTTGTTCACAAACCCAAAATAGCAGACAAACTTTACTGTTTAATTGTATAACATAAAAATTGGAATTCACTTTGCACTGTAAAGTCTCAACAAGGTAAACTACTTTCACGGTTTGAAAACGAATGCGTTGTTCACAGTATCACGGCTGTTCCTTTAGGATGCATTTCTGGCACACTCAGTGACTATCATCCAACGACTGTATGCACACTCCACTCTTTGAAATGCCTTGAATATGCAGCCAGTCTAACGCCTACAGAACGCTGTGGCATTGTATAGGCATAGGATAGACCATGTCGCCTCTATCAAACTGCTTTAATTAGTGACATTCATCATGTACGAAATTATGTTGCAGCCGCTCTTTGGAGGTTGTCGAGGTACATTGGAGGAGGACACATTTGTTGATGTTAAACCCCTGTAATTCTTTTGAGGATTACGTGTATCTTTTTCAGCAACTTTCTTTAGCACTGACGGGCATGTTCGCATATATGTGGACAGGTGGGCTGTTTTATGTGAGAGATCTTGAGCAACTGCTTCTTCGTTTTCGAGCTACACTGAATTAATACCAGCGTATATTCAGACTACACCCAAGCTGCATGCCGAATAACTGCACCGCGCTTTTGGGGACATAGTGGTATATATTTGTTCGCACGCGGGGATGCTCTTTATTCGGATATAGTCTCACTCCATCCCCCGTGCTTCTACTTTGGCACACCTCCAGTCATCCTTTGCATTTGGGTTATTTGCCCATGCCGGTAAAAATGTACACATCGCCACCCTTTAGTTTAACTGGTGGTTCTATATACCACCTTTGCCATATCGTGACATGTATAAAACGGCCATGGCGAAGATTCAAACTGCATGAAGATCCGCTAATTGTGGTGTACTATAGACGACACACCGCGTCGCCTCTTCCATACGCGACGCGACGGCACGACGCGACGGCTCCGTTGCATCGTGCCGTCGCGTCGTGCCGTCGCTTCTTTGTCAATATTTTTGTACACATTCTGGCGTCGCGTCGTAAGTCGCTTCGTGCCGTCGCCCGTCGCGTCGTGCCGTCGCGTCGTTTTTTCAACTTGCAGGGTTTTTCACCTAAGCGTCGCCCCTTCCGTCTCCCATCGCGTCGCACCGTCGTGCATCTCGTCGTGTGCCGCGTCGTCTTTCATCGTCATGCATCGCGCCGCACCATCGTGCGTCGCGTCGTGCTTCGCTTCGTGCTTCGCGTCGTGTTTCGCGTCGAATTAGCCATGAGCAAGTTCGATCAAGGACCAATGGTTAACTAGTGGTTGGTTCGTGACGTACGTAGCGCACTGGAGCACTGAAGTTGAAGTGCGAACGACTCTAGTCGAACTATTGTCATGTCAACGCGACCATGACAAAATGGCGGTGGCTATTTTTTTACGTTTTTGGACAAGTTCATAGATGAAAGCAAGACCGACGATATTTGCTAAGTATATCAACAATGTCACAAGTGGTAACGTGTGCATTATTTCAACATGTTCAAAGAAAGACAAAGTAACAAAAAACGATCGTTCACTGCTGCTGAATATTTACGTTTTTTCCGCCATTTTTCTGATAACTGGTCCTCTCTGCACTATGCTATTAAAACGGCTATTGGTAACCAGCGATGCGACCAACCTCGGTAGGCTGGTCGCGAATCGTCGACTAGACTAGTCCAACCATCGTCGACTAGCGTGCGTTCGATCAGAGTTAGTCGAACTATGGTTAACTATAGTCCTTGATCGAACTTGCTCCATGCCATTGTGAAAATGTGCAGTTGAAATACCGAACTTGTTCATGGACTAATCCGCTAATAAATTCAAATTAATGCGCGCATGCTCATAAGCGTGCGGTGAAACAAAAAGCCTGAACGCTGCATTTGAAATGTGTAAAAAGACGATTTTGCTAGATGTTTTCTTAATTCTGTTTGCGATTTTCCAGCATGCAGGCCCGTCACAAGGAGGGGGGGGGGGGGGGATCAAATTAGCATCACGTGTTACGAGAACGTCAACGCGAGCGCACAAGACATTTTGGCGTGGCCGGTATGTATATGGGCCGGTCAAACAGAAATTACGCGTTGACGTTCGCAGGAAACGTGCTGCTAAACCTATTATCATTTTTTGTGAGCCTGAGAATTTTGTTTGTACAGCTACCGGTAATGATTCCTTGCGATTTCGCATATGTTTGGCGTTTTTTGTGTGAATAAAGACCTTGAACCAACCTTCAGTTTTGCCAGACACTGAAATTATTAGGTCACTCAAGTGAACTGTATTGAATGGCGAAATAAAGCATATAGGAAGACTAAAAAATCACCGGCCGTCGAAAATCGAAGGGGGGGGGGGGGGGGGGGGGGGGGGGTGGACATCATTTGACGCATGAGGGTGCTGTTCAAAACATTAAGATACGTATATTTAGGCCTACATTTGGCCATGCTATAGGTTTTTTCCCGAGGATTTCCAGTTTTAAATAAGCAGTCACAGTGCAATAAAACTTTTGCTATGAGTCTGTTCCTTTATTTGGTACTTTTCTATTAATTAATTTGGTACTTTTTTCTCTCCCGCTGGATTTTCTTGGGGGGGGGGAACTGGGTGGGGGGGGGGGGGGGGCAAGGCCGACGATTGGAGGGGGGAAATGCTTCATACATTACGTCGGGACAGAGCAAAAAGATAAAATCTATGT
Source organism: Hippasteria phrygiana (assembly GCA_037893225.1). Classification (NCBI taxonomy): domain Eukaryota; kingdom Metazoa; phylum Echinodermata; class Asteroidea; order Valvatida; family Goniasteridae; genus Hippasteria; species Hippasteria phrygiana. The sequence goes on from JAZGUH010000184.1 coordinate 2,064,922, forward strand.
TTTAATTTACAATACAGCTGTAGAAACTAAAGTTGTGTTTCAAGTTCGATTTGTAATCTGGATGCCTCCATTTGGTCAGCAGTTACAATCTGGCAATCTTTGCCAGCAGGATGAAGAATCTGTCGTAGTCCTCTCGGCCAAGGGTCTCGTATTATATATTATAGACTCAGTCGGTGCCTAATTTTTTATATAGCCTTATGTAAAGGTTTATATACTTGCTATGTTGAAACAAAGACTTGAAATAGAAGTTGCCGTGTGCACGGGTTACATAAACGGTGTAAAACAAAGTTACAATAAAACTGCAACCCTGGAGGACGTTATAAAACCAAGCGGATTTCTCGTCAAGGTTGGGGGGGGGGGGGGGGGAAGCACACAGTCAATTAACAAACAATAGTTTGAACAAGGCCCATCACCATAATTCATTTATTTCTATTTCAACCAGATATTGCAATGGGGATGCTCAAAATGGGTCAACTTACCGGTATATACTATATAGTTCTTGGATTGAATAATCTTGTTAAAGGGGGGGGGGGGGGGGGGGGGGTTCGCCCATTATTAGTTTTGTCCGCCAAAACTATATAGAGGGTGGGAACATAATCTCCCGTTCCCAAGATTGCAGGCCACTCATTCAACACTAACGAAAAATGTTGGAGATTGCACTATTCGGACGAATGCACTATTAATTCAACCTTTAATAAGAGTTTAATACATGTTACCGGAAAATTTGCACTCGGTGTCTTTACGGTATACAAAGTACTGGTGCATGTGAAAGCCAATGGTTTTCCGAGCTCAAACAAATAACAACCTCCGGCTCACTATTCGGACGCAAAAATAATGCAAAACGGAGCGTCAAAAAACTGATGTACTTTCTGTACTTTTCTGCGGGAAATATTAGCGCCTGACGTCCTCTTAACACAGAACTTTGAACAATAATTGTGACCAGAACGCAATGTTCCCATATGTACAAAGTATCACATCCCAGGTTTATATGGTTTTTAGAGCTGTAACAAATATTTTATATCAACCTCCGGCTCACTATTTGGACGCGAAAATAATGGAAAACGGAGCGTCAAAAAACTGATGTACTTTTTGTACCGTACTTTTCTGCGGGCAATATTAGCGCCTGATTTCCTCCTAACACAGAAGTGTGAACAATAATTTTGACCAGACCGCAATGTTCACATATGTACAAAGTATCATTTCCCAGGTATATATGGTTTTTAGAGCTGTAACAAATATTTTGCATCCACCTCCGGCTCACTATGTGGACGCGAAAATAATGGAAAACGGAGCGTCAGATGTACTTTTTATACTTTTCTGCGGGCAATTATTAGCGGGTGATTTCCTCTTAACACAGAACTGTGAACAATAATCTTGACCAGAACGCAATATTCCCACATGTACAAAGTATCATTTCCCAGGTTTATATGGTTTTTAGAGTTCTAACAAATATTTTATATCAACCTCCGGCTCACTATTTGGACGCGAAAATATTGGAGAACGGAGCGTCAGATGTACTTTTTGTACTTTTCTGCGGGCAATTATTAGCGCGTGATTTCCTCTTAACACAGAACTGTGAACAATAATCTTGACCAGAACGCAATATTCCCACATGTACAAAGTATCATTTCCCAGGTTTATATGGTTTTTAGAGTTGCAACAAATATTTTATATCAACCTCCGGCTCACTATTTGGACGCGAAAATAATGGAAAACGGAGCGTCAGATGTACTCTTTATACTTTTCGGCGGGCACTATTGGCGCCTGATTTCCTCCTAACACAGAACTGTGAACAATAATTTTGACCAGAACGCAATGTTCACATATGTACAAAGTATCATTTCCCAGGTTTATATGGTTTTTAGAGTTGTAACAAATATTTTATATCAACCTCCGGCTCACTATTTGGACGCGAAAATAATGGAAAACGGAGCGTCAGATGTACTCTTTATACTTTTCGGCGGGCACTATTGGCGCCTGATTTCCTCCTAACACAGAACTGTGAACAATAATTTTGACCAGAACGCAATGTTCCCACATGTACAAAGTATGATTTCCTAGGTTTATATGGTTTTTAGAGTTGTAACAAATATTTTATATCAACCTCCGGCTCACTATTTGGACGCGAAAATAATGCAAAACGGAGCGTCAAAAAACTGATGTAATTTTTGTACTTTTCTGCGGGCAATATTAGCGCCTGATTTCCTCCTAACACAGAACTGTGAACAATAATTTTGACCAGAACGCAATGTTCCCATATGTACAATGTATCATTTCCCAGGTTTATATGTTTTTTAGAGTTGTAACAGATATTTTATATCAACCTCCGGCTCACTATTTGGACGCGAAAATAATGCAAAACGGAGCGTCAGATGTACTTTTTGTACTTTTCTGCGGGCAATATTGGCGCCTGACGTCCTCTTAACACAGAACTTTGAACAATAATTGTGACCAGAACGCAATGTTCCCATATGTACAAAGTATCACATCCCAGGTTTATATGGTTTTTAGAGCTGTAACAAATATTTTATATCAACCTCCGGCTCACTATTTGGACGCGAACATATTGGAGAACGGAGCGTCAGATGTACTTTTTGTACTTTTCTGCGGGCACTATTGGCGCCTGACGTCCTCTTAACACAGAACTTTGAACAATAATTGTGTCCAGAACGCAATATTTCCACATGTACAATGTATCATTTCCCAGATTTATATGGTTTTTAGAGTTGTAACAAATATTTTATATCAACCTCCGGCTCACTATTTGGACGTGAAAATAATGGAAAACGGAGCGTCAGATGTACTTTTTGTACTTTTCTGCGGGCAATATTAGCGCCTGATTTACTCCTAACACAGAACTTTGAACAATAATTGTGACCAGGACGCAATGTTCCCATATGTACAAAGTATCATTTCCAAGATTTATATGGTTTTTAGAGTTGTAACAAATATTTTATATCAACCTCCGGCTCACTATTTGGACGCGAAATATATGCAAAACGGAGCGTCAGATACTGTTTGTACTTTTCTGCGGGCAATATTCGCGCGTGGTTTCTTCCTAACACAGAACTGTGAACAATCATTTTGACCAGAACGCAATGTTCTCACATGTACAAAATATTATTTTCCAGGTTTATATCTTTTTCAGAGCTCTACCAAATATTTTATATCAACCTCCGTCTCACCAAATGGAGCGTCAGTTGTACTTTTTCTCACAATTTTATGATGCACCAGTGTACCGGTAACTTTTTCTTCTTCAAAATTGTGATTGCCATTGTTCCAAGTTAAATAAGTTTCACAATAATTGTTTCCTATAATAACGGTCGTTCCACGGTAGCATTTTATGAGCGGCATAAAACCAGAGGTGTATACACAAACTGGTTTCATTAGCTTTGTGATGTCATATAAGCCCCTCCGTAGTAAATAGAATAGCCAAAACTAGTCATGCGAGGGCGCACTACTATACCGAACATCGGCCGTGCGCGCGTGAAGCAGTGCCGTACGTACGTATATTGTACGTACGATTATAACCATTAAATCGGTGAAACCCGGAGGTTGAGGAAAGACAACTTTGAAATGGCAGATAAATAGTAATTTTTATTTTTTGGGGGGTAGAAAGTACGGAAGTATAATATTATTAACAGGTAACCATTTCTAAGACTTGAAAACGTCGTATAAATCGTGTATAAAGCTACCTCCGGCTAGCTCCGGCTAGCTCCGACCACCTCCGACTTTTACCAACACCCGTAATTTTGTCACGAACCACATGGGACCCATGCGATTTGGGGACAGAGATACACTTTGACAGTCCGTGCCTTTGTGATTTCATCGCGCGGGACCCGTGTTACCAATGGTCGTGCGAAACAGACTTTTTAACTCTTGCTAATAGCCTGCTCGACAAAAGTGATTCATGGTTTGAATAATGAATTAAAACCCTAACCCTGCTGAATCCAACAGGATCTAACAAAACTTTTTGACATTCTCAAAGCATCATGGGAACTACATCAGCCAAACTGGCATTAGAAGAGCAAGCACATTAGAACGGACGTGATTGGTCGCATTGGTCACATGTTCGTTGTCATGCTTGCAAAAATCCTCTTCTAATTGGCTAATAGTAATAATGTGACATTATTAGCTGTTCTAATTCCAGAAATTTGCATTCATCAGTAACTGGTACCCTGAGAGGGATTCCCCAATGATTTCCTTTATTTTTATTGCCATTTAAAATTGATTTTTCTGGTTATTATTTTCTTTATGTTCCATGCAAAGATATGTCAAAAAAGGGTATCGCTCAACTCATGACAGATATTTAGAATAGAATCAATTAATATTTGGACTGGTTCACAGTGCCATAGGTTTGTGTATTAATTACATGGTTTGTTTGGCCGCCAAACCCACAATGCATTGAGAATGTCGAAAAGGTTTATTTGATATTCCTGCTGCAACCTGTTGGATTGAGCAGCTAACTCATAATGTAGGGCCAATGATTTTCCGTTTTAGTGGAAACCAGACGGAATTAACGGAATTGGCCTCTTTCATTGTGCATTCATTTACATGTATGAAATAATGTCAAATGGAAATGAAACGAGTTTTGTACACTGTTCTAATGGGCGAAACGGAAATGAAGATTTGTCAAAACGGAAAATTGACTTTTCTGAAACGGAAAATCATTGGCTCTAATAATGTTACAATCCTGTTGGATTCAGCAGGCAACAGAAAAATAGGACAGTTGGACCGTGTTGGAATTGAGCAGCTACATGTAACTCATACATGTTGTTGTTACAATCCTGTTTTATTCAGCAGACAATGGAAAAATATGCCATGGTAGGATTCTGTTGGATTTAGCAAGCAAGTCATTTTGTATGGCGTGTTGGACTGCGTTGGATTGAGCAGGAAACCCATATGAATCACCGTTGGACTCTGTTGGATTTAGCAGGGTAGTCCTGGTGAAGCGTTAGGGGGTTAGGGTTTAAATTAAGCATTTGAAGTACACGTGTTGACAGGAAGGGAGCATTACAAGGAAATGACACATTACTGCATTCTCATCCAAGCTCTGTGTGCTGCCTGAATGTTTAATTGGTGACTACATTTATAAACAATGTACATTGTACACTGTGCATGTACATACATAGTTGGAGACTTGAAGTTACATACTTGTACATGTATGTGATGCGATCAAGCAAAATCAGTCAGAACTCGACAATCCTTGTTTTGAGATACATGTATGGCCCAAAATATGTAGTTAACATTCAAGTATTTAACATGACACTAAATCTCTAGAAAAGCTCCAGTTAATGTACATTTGTAATTAACAAGATATGAGCTTTAGAAGTGAGCGTCATGGACGTTACACGAATGGACACAAATTTCTTTTTACAACATTCATCACAAAAACTCTCTGAAGTTATAACCTGACGTTTTGTAATTTCTGTTTAATATTATAAACATGGTAACACTTTATCTAAATTTGAATACAAATTAGGAAAAACATCTTGCTATATTATAGAAACCGATATGATTAAAAGCTATTGAAATATGCAATAAAAGTCATGGGCTTGCTGCAGCTCCTATACATGTACATATGCCAGGGATCGAAATATCCACTGGACCGCTGGACCGAATCCAGTGATTTGAGCGTTGGTCTAATGAACTCTTGACCGAACTAGTCCGACGGTCTAGTGATCTTTTTTCATAAACTGCGTGAAATGCTGTCACTAAAGATTTTTTTCTAAATCTGGTGAACTGAAAAAAGCCCCATAATTTCTGGAATGGCCATTTTTAGTTTTGAGGCAGGGAGTTTCAATAAAAACAGCATTTCTAACCCCTCCCCCAACAAGGTCGGCAAAGGGAAAGAAATCGAAATGACACACTCATTCAAAACACTGTGTGTTCTTATTTTTACCATTAGTCTTGTGAAATACCTTCCGAAGCCTCATGGAATGGAACATTTAATCTGTCACCTCATGAAATTACATGTATTCTTATTATCACACTCATAAACATTCATTATTTGTATATTAGCCCCCAAATCCATTTAGTGAATGACGTCCTGTTGACATCATCACATAATTTTATGACATCACCAGAACCCTCCAGGGTATTTTGGCTAGAAACCAGATTGCATACTTTGTCACATTGACTTGTGTGCAGAGTGCAGCAAGGTCAAGCTGTCACCACAGATGCACTGTGCTGTGTTGGCAGGGTTAGGGTTAAAGGGGCATTTTTCTAAGGTCTAAATCTACAGACCTACAGGTCAGAATTGATTACAAAATCACCGAAACAGTTGTTTGTCAAATGGACGAACACATTTCTCGTTACGTTTTGTTTTTAACCCTAACGTCCTAGGCATTCACTTGGGGTACTGTACACAGTACTACCATGGAGGAAACTACTCAATTCTTATCGGCCAGGGGGGATAGTATACTCCTTGCTCTATGGTATACTACAGTTTACTCAAGTAGTATTTGTAGTATTCGGTGACGTTAGGATTAAAGTGTGGTCAGGGAACCAGACTACTAGAACATAATTTTTGTTTCTGTTTTCCCAGCACCAATGCACACAAAACTTTAAACAGGTATTTGCTAGCAAGGTATATTTGCTAGCAGTATTTAGGCCAAATAAAAAAAAAAACATGTTTAGCGTCCTGCCTTTTTGAAAAATAGGAAGGAGGAGGCCCTTTTTTTTTTTTTTTTTTTTTTTTTTCAAAATGGCCACTCGACACATTTTCCAAGATGTCCGGCTGGGCTATTTTTCAAGATGGCCGCCAGCATACACAAGGTGATGCTAAAGTCTAAAAATACGACTTTTTGTTTTGGGATTTTTTTTTTTTTTCGAAAAAGATCAAATATTCTTCATTTTTTCGTGTTTTTTCAACAAAAAAAAAAAAAAAAAAAGCAGGCGGCTTCAAAAAAGGAAGCGGGCGGGGACGCTAAACATTTTTTTTTTTTTATTTGGCCTTACAGTATTTGCTAGCACGCTATAAAATATTAGCCCCCAAATCCATTTATTTCTGAAAATTACAGCATGTACAATCATAGAGCAAATGTACATGTACACCTACATACATGTATGTCCTTTAACTTTGCCAATGATGTATCATGTACATGTACCATTAATGCCATTTGATGTACATTATGTAGAGTGCTGTGGCCTTGTGGTACATGGAGTACCCCACTCAAGATCTTGATATTACAGATTAGGCCTTTTCACACTCTGGTTGATGCAAGCATGGTTGACAGTTTCACACACATTTGCCAGTTTTCAACCCATCCCTGGATCATAGAGCAAGGCCTGGATCAGCCCTGATGAGATTGATTTCAACTGGGTTGAATGCCGATCGACCTTGCTGCAGACCCAAGGGGTGCGTTTTGGCAGTCACAACCGAAAACTGCTTCTGTTGTTTCTCTTTGGTTAATCATTAAAGGGAAAGTCCACCCTGAGTTTATAATAACATAATGTTAAAGAACGTTAATTGCAATTGTGACTTACTTTTTATTTCATTTTGATTGGTTTCGGTAATCGTATAAACTGAAGGTTTTTCATAACGCGCCTGCCGTCATGCGAGCCGCCCTTTTGCTCTGGAATATCGGTACATCCGGGATACTGTGACGTAGTGGCTGCACTACCAAGCCGGCCGGCCGGGTACCCGGCCGGCCCCGCGGCCTGAGCTGTGTGAGTGCAGGGAACCATTGTCCATACATGCAACACACACGAGAACGTGGCAGTGTTGTTCCTTGACGCACGTCTGTTTTCCATATTCCTGGCGAATTTTTGCCCGACTGCTAAAGCAAAACTCGGTCGTGCTGTAGTACAGCAACATCATGACGATTTGGCAAGCTTTTGGCTGCTCAAATAAACCGAATTCTCTAAAAGGTCTCAGCACCTTCTTCCAAATTCCCAATCCCCCAAACGACCGGATATTTGTAAGAAATGGCTGAACAATATAAAAACGCGACGACTTCGAACCAGATTGCTTTGAGGAAAATCGGCAGGCAGTTCTCCTGGGGTAGGCTAAATAAGAATCTTCGAGATGATGCAGTGCCTAACATATTTTCTTTCCGACCAGAACAGACTTTGTGCTCTTCTAAAAAAATACGAAAAACCACGATAAATTGCAGCACGTCAAGTCGAAGTAAACATCAGCCTTACGCATACACGCAATAGTCGGGCGCCTTATAAAACATACGTATTCATATGCACTAAGCTGCGTCTAGGTGTGATACCAGTGCATACCGCACGTAGCCATGGGTTTCCATTGAGGTGCGGACACTGTCATAATCTCCCGGATGTCGCGGGAACTTCGAACAGTATGGACGCGCCCTTTGTACTGCTGAATGGCAAGAAATCGTAAATATAAAGGGCGCTTGTGTCGTTCTCCATAACAAAGAAAATCCAACTCTTGGTGCAGTCTGTATGTTAGTGTATGTTCTTTTAGACTAGATAAAATATTATAGAGCCTGGAATTCTCCTTTAAAGGTATTTGAGTATTTATTTTGTTATGGTGCGTAATTCTTGCCTATTTTACCCCTCATGTATGTTTCCTCCGCCAACTTAGTTTTGCTCATGGTGCAGATCTACAGTTTACCCTTTGTGTTGTACAAGTGACGTCAGATCAGATTATTTTTTTAAGCAATGAGGCGCTTATTTGCGTTTGAATAGGCATAATGGTGTTGCGTAATTGATTTGCATAGTAGCCTTTTACAAGCAGTGATATTCGTTGATTTCCACTATTGCTGTCATAGTTTTCAGGAGATTCTTTGGAAGCGGGGTTTTTACAAGAATGCGATTCCCATGGAAGTGAAGCTAACGGCCAACTTAAAACCTTTCTGGTAATTACTAGTGTGCAAAGTTTTTTTGTTGGTCAGATTCACGAGTTCAAACCCGGTGTAGGCTGTGCTTCGATTCTGTAGCAGCAATTGATTAACTGAACCAGCGATCCCGGTGATTTTCGAATAGTGCATATTTCAATAGCTTTAAATCATATCGATACCGATCACTATATAAATATGCCAAGAATCGATACTATCTACTTCCGACTTTACCTGACAATGTTACAAAGAAATCAATAAATATTGATTTAAGAAAACCTTTGCACGCCTGATTTTATAATGTGTATCTTGGGATACTTCTTGTGCACATATATTGCTGGGGTACATGTACATATGACAAAAAACCCTGATAAGAGACAATTAATGGTTCGTGTTGTTATAGCGTTTGTGCAGTATTTTGGCAACACGCCTAGTAGCATCCCGATGTAAGACTATCTCACAGACATTATTATCAATGGCTACGGCTCTTCACCGTAGCCTGGCAATGGCCAAATTCGAACTTGTAGCCACAAAAGACCCGATCCGGGCAACGGCTTAAACTATGCGATGCAGCATACCAGCCTGTGAATAAACTAAACTGATACGCCCACAATATAAGTCAACATACGTGCCCTTTCTTCCAAGCGCCAACAATAGGCACCATAACACACTGAATAGAGTGGTCCTATTCATTTGCACTCGGAGCCCCCTCTTTTGTGTGAATGAAAGCTTGGTTTGAAAAAGCTCCATCTATTCATTACACCCCCATTCAAGAACAATATGTTGTTCAAAAATGAATGGATTGAGTAAGTGCAGGAATGCGCCAACCAGTGTTGTAACCAAGTCATTTTTTCTCAAGTCAAGTCGAGTCACAAGTCAAATATTCACAAGTCAAGTCAAGTCCCGAATAAATTCTTTTCAAGTCAAGTACCAAGTCTCAAGTCAATTGTTGCACATAGTAAATTCAAATTCCAATGACAAATGTGACCCGCTCTGGAAAAAGGTATATTATGTCGCAAAATATGAAAAATGAGTTTTATGTATGTTTGGAAAGCCCACAATGTAAGCTTTCATTTGGTACATGATAGAGCTCCAAAGCCCATTCCGTTCTGGAGATATTGCGTTTTTGCAAATTAATGAGTTCTATGGAGTTCAAATTGTACAACAGAGAAAACATGCTTTGAAATAGCTAGTTCTAATACAATGCAATGGAACAATGCACTCTAAAAAGGTGTGTTTGTTTTCATTCACTGAAATCAACATTGTTGTGCACCAAACCTGAAACTTTAGATATTTAAAATCTCATTAAAAAAACAAAAAAAAAACAATGAATTTTGACCAAAAATTTCACCCCGTCAATGTTGAAAGGGCGATTGCACGTAAATGCATAGTAAATGCATAGCGGGTCACAAATGACTATGCATACAATGTAGGTCGGCACGCATGCACTGTACAAAATCAACCTGGCATGACGTCTTGCGATTCTCCATGCAATCGTCCAGTGCTGCAGCCCTGCATACATGTACATGTACGTACATACTGGACACCCAGCTCGCTATGCGCCGTAGGTTTGGCATTTTTTTCAACTGATATGTGCGTACGCCCAAAAGTTGTGTTTGTTTTATAACAGAAGTGTTAATGTCAGCAAGTCAAATTTATTCAAGTCAAGTCGAGTCACAAGTCATGTTCTTTCAAGTCAAGTCAAGTCAAGTCAAGTCCCAAGTCATTTTTTTCCCCAAGTCAAGTCTAGTCTCAAGTCAAAAAAATCGCGACTCGAGTCTGACTCGAGTCGGAGCCAACCAGCGTCAACCCAGCCGGGTGGTCCTTTTCAAACTGCGGCTATGGCAGTCGTCCGTATTCCAGAGGTTATAATTCCCAAAGAAATTCACCGACCAGAAAGAACCGAACCAATTCTTGGTCATCACTGTTTGTGACTGCCAAAATGCATCCAAGGTTTCAAATTCTCGCCCCAGGCTGAAACACTCACCCAAGTCGGAAATAGAAGTATACAAATAATGAATTGTTTATGAGTGCAATGGTAAGAATAATTTCATGAGGTGTCAGATTAAATGTTCCATTCCATCTGTCACCGAATGAAATCATTCCTAACATTGCATGAATGTGAAACATTCGTTGTTTGGTTTAATTCAACGCCTGAATAAATCATTGCATGCATGGATTTCTTTGTGTATAAAAATAGCTCTCAAAAGTCACTTATTTTGTTATTTCACGGCAGAAATAATTGGCAGTTTTAGTTTACAATACCCAATCTACATAAAACCACAATTCAATTCATATTTTATTAGTCATGTAAGTTAAAACAGACATGAAATTCTTTTTCTGGTGTAAAAGCGATACAATAAAACAGTAAAAACAGCAATCAGCACAATGAAAACCTTAAAAATAACAATAGCTTAAAATAGAAACTTTACATTATATAAATTACATAACTTAAATAAATGACGCAGACTTCTCTTAGCAATCAACATCATCTTTAACCCTAACCCACCACAATCCTCCAAAATCCTCCTTGCAGTTTTGGAGGATTTTAGAGGATTGAGGATGAATGGTATTTCATGAAAAAGAGGATTTTGGAGGATTAAGGATGAATGGTGTTTAAAGCACAGGAGGATTTTGGATTGAGGATGAATGCATTCTTTTAGGCGGGGCAATCGGAGGATTTTTGAGGTTTGAGGATGGTTCCTAGCTAAAAGGGTCTAGGGGGTTAGGGTTAAACAGGTCAGTGTTACATAATTTGCTATCAAATACGGACCCACAAATCCATACATTTCTGAAAATTACAGCAAAAGCAATTGTTTACATGTATGTATGTATATTACCTTTAAAAGAAGATGGTATACTACATGTATGCTGTAGTGCAATGTCTTAACCCAGTCTCCTCATATAAAAATTATCTGGTTTAATAAATACATTTTATTCGATTATCCTTCAGCGGTCTCTTAATTTGGATCCTCTGGAAATACCTGGAGTTGATAGGTTTATTGAATTTTGAGTGCAGTCAAAATTTCTGCCTTGAAAATTTCACAGCTTTCCGATTTGCACTGCGGCAAACAGCTACATGTATTTTCAAGGCCCAAAAAGGAATGGCACCATTATTGAATTGAGATTTTCATGAATAAATTCAATTACTCGTGGGATTTCAAGCGTGCGGTTTGAATTCCACTATTCGGTTTCGATTTTGGAAACCGAATATTCAAAAGCAACCTTAATTGAAGAAAATAAGCTGAGCCTTTCATTTTTTTGGGTGTGACACAGGCTAAAGAAAACAACTGCATGGAACATCTTCCGATTTGTTTCATGGTCTCTGATTGTAACTGCATTCACTCGCTAGAGGTCTTCTTAATACGTATGAATAGCCAGCCTGCCCATCCAATTTTTGCAACATTACAGCTCTAGGAGCTCAGAATTCTGCCATCCAGCCATCGTCACTTTATTTTGGCATGAATATGAGCTCGATGGGAACTTCTAGTGAAATCAAGTAATCTGTATTCTGTTTGAATAAAACGGATTTTGAAATCCCTGATTACTCCCACTGCTAATTTCAATTTAAAATGCGCACCTGTAGGCTGCGTGTCTGCTCTGCATATATATGTATATGTACATGTACCATAACAAATGTGGGGATGCTGCGTAGCACTGTAGAGCATTGAAAATATATATGGTAAAGGTGAAACGGTGCTCACCGGATAGTTTTACCCGAGCTTTCGGTGCAATGCAGGGGAATTATGGCTTGTTGACCCGCTCCAGAAAAAGGTGATATAAGTCGCATTTACGTGTAATGGCCCTTAAATATCTAAAGTTTCAGGTTTGCTGCACAACAATGTTGATTTCAGTGAATAAAGTGAAAACATAACCTTTTTAGAGTGCATTATTCCATTGCATTGTATTAGAACTAGCTTTTTCAAAGCCTGTTTTCTCTGTTGTGCAAATTGAACTCCATAGAACTAACTAATATGCAAAAACGCGATATCTCCAGAACAGAAAGGGCTTTGGAGCTCTATCATGTACCAAATGAAAGCTTACATTGACGGCTTTCCAAACATACATAAAACCCATTTTTCATATTTTGCGACATAATATACCTTTTTCCAGAGCGGGTCACATACATGTATGTACAGAGATGTAGTTGAGTCCCTGCAAGTCCCTGCAAGTCCCTGCAAGTCCCTGCAAGTCCATCTCAAGCCCTCCAGTCCTAATCCCAATCACAAGCTATTCAAATGAGCTTTGACAGAGGCATTCCTTTAAGTCATTGTTCATCCAGTTACTTGTGACTGGCTTTATGAAAGGATTTCTGACTGGGCTTGCGAAAGTACTTGTGAAAGGACTCGCAGGGACTCGACTCCAACTCTGCATATAGTATGTACATAAACATGTAGTATTGTACAGTCCCCATTCCGATTCAGTTCACAACCTATTTTATTCAAAGAAACATGCAACTGTGGGTATTCAGTTAACAGTTTACACATATTTAACATTTGTAAAATACTGAAAACGTAATTTAAATGCTTGTTGTCATTTGAAGTGGAAAGGTGGCCTTAACCCTAACGTACATAAATCCATCAAAATCCATACCCCTGTTTTGGAGGATTTTGGCGGATTCAGGATACCTCCATATTGAAACCTGGGGGATTTTGATGGATTGAGGATTTTGTAAGCCTAGCGTTACTGCAGGATTTTGATGGATTCAGGATACCTCCATATTGAGCAGTCACCAAAACCAACTTTTTGTGCATGACAAAATAGGTGGATTTTGTTGGATTCAGGATGCTTTCTAGTAAAGTTACCCAAGGGGTTAGGGTTAATAGAAATCCTGTCATATGTGCGTGCAAGAGGACGCAATTTTTGTTTGGTAATACATGGGACTCCTTGTCAAAAGAAGAGTAGTCCTGCAAAATCCAACACAATCCAACAAAATCCAACAAAATCCAACAAAATCCAACAAAATCCAACAAAATCCAACAATGGTAAAAAGCTGTTGAAATTTGTTGGATTTAGCAGTCAACACAAACTACATGGTGTGTTGGATATTGTATTCAGCAGGGTAGCAGCTAAATATACCTGTTGGATTTTGTTGTATTTACATGTAGGAGGGTGGAAGCAGACTTCTAGTAAAATTTCAGTTGGATTTTGTTGGATTTGGCAGGGCTCATGCAAACAAATACCTGTTGTATTTTGTTGGATTCAGCAGGGTAGCCGCAAAATGCCAAGGCTGGTGTGTAGGTGGTACACTGCAGAATCCAACCAAATTTGCTGTTGGGTTTTGTTGGATTTAGCAGGCCTCTCATTTCAGTTTTGTTGGAAATTGTTGGATTTAGCAGGGCCATATGAAAAACATTGAACTTATGATGTCCAAACCAACTGTACATTAATATCAAGTCAAAAATGGAAAAAAATGTTGAAAAGTTTAATAGCTGTTGTGCCTTGGATGACATCACATTTTGCTCATGAATATGCATACATGTATATATGTATAAACCAAAATCTTGAAACCGTCCCCTTCAAGGGTAAAAGCCACTCTAATTAAAGAGCCACATTAGATGTGGTTGGCCACGTTTCAAATTGCCAGCCCTACCACCCAAGTTATGGTTTTCCTGGGTCCAGTTCTAAATAGAGAATAAATCTTCAATACCAAAGAAATTATCCCAATTTTCAGACCTGTTGACTCATATACCAAGGCGGGGTAACTTCCACCATTAGTTAGACCAACTCACCTCCCCCTTTTAACCCCTTGCATACGGATGACGCCATATGGCGTAAAACAAAAAGTGGCACCAGGCCGGATGACGCCATTTTCCGCTGTTTGTGCAGTTTCAGTCCATTGTTGGATTATTGTTTATGATACGCTTGACTGTACAAACACATTGTAGTGGTTCGCTTGGCTGCCAGAACCAATAGTCGAGTGGGCGGGCTGAACGCAACCTTGCCGTGAAAATCACCAGAAAAATTAGAGCAAGCAGAACCAAAGGGGACACATAGCTGATTAAATAAATCCATCGATTGCCGTATTTAACGTCGAGCAAGGAGAATAATTGTTACTACACCTCATAAATATTCATAAGCAAATTGGAGCACGTCATTGGCCGATTCCGCCGCGCGTCCGGGAAGTAAAAATGATACGCTGCCAGGTGACGTCATCCCGGTGAGTATCCAGCTCGCTGCCGTGCGGTATTTTTTTCTGGTAGCACCAAAAATTCCCTCTGGAACCCGCCTCGTAAACATGTAGTCTATGGCATGTAATCTTTACGCAACCAGTCTGTTGTTTGTAGTCCTTGTAAATACTGCAGTAAAGGCACATTAAAGAGTGTTGGCACCAGACTTTTTCAACCATGTTGCCATGACACACGGAACTACTCTGCAGCTGAGCTCAAAAACAACAATGATGTCTACGAGTAACGTAAGATCTTCGCGTCGGGAGGTAGTCGAGCTGACCTACACCTCGGGACCAGTAATTCCCACTACTTCCCCTCAAACCATGCTGTATTTGTATATTACCATCCCGTGGCTGAATTAAACGGAAGGATGGATTATTCTATCCTTTGCTTGGAATATTTATGCTCACCTGTTCCGACAAGCTACATGTACATGACTGCTTAAAAAATCAGTATACTCATTACAATGTCAGTATTCATTCGCCCTGAAAGAAAAGTACGTCTGAAATAAAATATCCTGCACCCCTAGCCCTGAAACCTTATGAAGTGATTGACAGCTCAACTTTTGCGAGGTATACAATTATTTATACATTGTAATACCATGTAACAAAATGTATACAATGGGTTCAGCTCCAGAGTTTCTTTGTGTAGGGCGCCCTGGACTGCAAAGCCTGCGGAAATAGAACATACAAAATATTCCATGCCAACCACACGTGGCATCTGGAGAGTACATTTATCCAGCGGGCACTGGGTGATGCAGAGATCGAAATATTGCACAAATCCAGCCATGTGGTGCTCGAATACCAGCATTTCAAAGTCATCCTGAATGTTTCATTAAAAATATAAAAAATCGTCTGTCTTAAAAGGGGAACAAGGGAAATTCTCTTGTCACATTGAAAATACCGATGAATAACGTACAGTGGCCTACTTTTATTTTCTCATCTGACGAAATCTTGTAGTTAAAAACTCTAGGAGTTTTAGCGATCATTTTTTTTCCGTTCAGGATCATTCTTTTAAAATGCTAATTAAATTTTTAAAAATTAATTGTGATTCAACAACTCGCAGAAAAATATTAATATTTTGTTTCGGTTTAAAGTCTAAGTTTATAATAATGGACAAGCTGTCAGTAAATCTGCGATAAGATGCAAAATCTATTAAAACATTCTAAATATCTAAAGTATACAATTAACATACTCCGCACTTAAGTAATTTTGTATTCACATGCAAATTAGCCAGCCAAACTCTGGCCATTTGAAGCGCGATATGTGGGCAAGGGAAACCCTCCCCCTTGTCGTCATTGTGTTCCCAGAATCTCAGGAATTCTTTTCAGAAATCTAGGGAAATATGTTAGGTAACAAGAGTCTGGAGTGTATACAGTAATGGCTCTGGCTGGTGGCGGTAACAAAGAAAAGGCTTTGATCCAGATATCCGCAGACTAAGCTTAGACTACGCTGTTTCTCAATATTGATGGCTGGCCTAAGAACGGCCTCAAACAATGACTGGCGACAAATACGTACAGCGATTATGTAGTTATGAATGAACTTTTTAATCATTCTGAAATTTGTGGACGATCTTATCGCCATATCGGCGATATCGCGAGGGAAATAAATCGACTACGAAAAAAATCAATATCGTCAGCCCTATGAATCGTTATTTGGTTAGCAAATTTATTTTTGTCTCATTATTTTTTTTTAGCCTGTTTTAATTGTTTTTTTTATCCATCTCTGTAGTGTGCCGAATTCTGCCGATGTTGATGATTCATTTATTTTTGTCTCATTAAATTGTTTATACTGTCTCATTCTTTTTATTTTCATCTCTGTAATTTGCAGAATTCCACCGATGAAGTAAAATAAATAAATAAATAAAATTATTTATTTATAGTGTGATAAATTTGCTTTGGTTTATGTAGGTATGCATGTTGGTTGACGTGGCAACACTGAATTCAAAGGATGATCACTATTCTTATGCTTATTAAGGCTGGTTTATAGTCGGTCGCGCGATGGTTGCCGCGACTAAAAATTGTCCAAAATCCTCCGGTGCTTCAATCACTATCCTCAATCCTCCAAAATCCTCAGGTGCTTCAATCACCATTCATCCTCAATCCTCAAAAATCCTCCTAAACCACCATGAGGATTTTAGAGGATTGAGGAGGGATAGGGTTAATGTACATGTATATATGTACATATGTACATTTCTAGCTTACACACATACATTGTACATGTAGTTCAATGCGGTCCATTGAACTACATTGTACATGTACATGTACATGTACATGTACAGAGTTTTTCTATTTTTTTTATGATTAATGGATTTATTTCAACTTTGCCCTCCCAGGCCTTTGTTAGTTCATTGAATCAGCTGTGATAACATATCAATCTAGCCAATCAATGTGTCAACAGGCCTATCAATAGCAATCAATCACCCTGATCAATTTATTTGCTGTAATGACTCCAGCTGTCTACAGATTTGGGACTGCAAAGTCAGCTTGGAGACTAAGCACGTGTACATTTGTGGCACTCTCAATGGAGAACAGTCTCTCATTGCAAACAAATAATTCCTAGATTTATATACCATTGGTAAGAACACTTAAATGTACATGTAAGCTTTAAAATTATGAAAGAATTATATTAAAATTGTGAAAATTTTAGTTTTATTAGATGATCCAGCACTATTGTAGAAATCAAGTGATAAAGTTTGTCCTTCATTTCCGCCCCGCTGAACGGCTTATGATTAGGGAGTAGCCTTGGCATATATCCCAAAAGTGTCTCTTATTGGTTTATTTGTGGAAATATCGGCCAATCAATGAGGAGTTTATATCACAAGCTTTAAATTGATAGCAAGTTTGTTATGATTGCATTCAAAATGGAGGTGTACACGAATAAAAATATAACGAATCTTATGATGAAAACTAAACACAAATTCCGGTGATCAGTGAGTTACCTTACTAAAATCTATTTTAAAAACATTTTATTGATTTTATTTTACATTTAAACTAACATTTTAAGCAATAAAACAAAAATTGACGATTTCGACCCTTAATGAATTTTTGCCTGTAGCTCAAAACGGAGGAATGCAACTTCCGACTGGTCCCTTGTAAGAATGGCACATTTTGGGACCATAAAAAATAATCACTAGTCCCTATGCATTTTACATAATGTGCAGGGCTGTGCAACCGAACCGAGTACCTGGCCGCTAATGTCAGGAACCGGTTCCAGATTATGGAATCGAGTATCCGTAACATTTCTCAGACAATGAAAATGAAAGTTTGAATTTTATTTGTGGGAATTTTTCAAAATGAAAACCAGGGTACATGTACGTGTAAAAATACAACAGATGAATGTTTATGACGCTTGCGAAAATGCAATTTACACTGTAAAGCTATAGAGATCATTGAATACACTTGCATCTTGCTGCATTGATCCACCGATGAGGTAGTATAAAAACCCTAACTCCCTACATCATTTTTCCTCCAAGTAACCTGAATCCTCCAAAATCCTCTTGGGTTTTTGTAAACACCCCAGTAACCTCAATCCTCCGGAAATCAACCAGCATCAGATTGGGCCCGATGACCTGGATCCTCCATTTTCCTCCAGAGGTACATGTACATTGTACATGTACATGTAAAATCCTCTTATGCCCTCAATCCTGCAAAATCCTCCATTTGGCAAATTTCTTTTGGAGGATTTGGGAAGGTTACATGCATATAAAATGTAATGTACATACACTGGAGGACAAGTGCAGACGTGTATCGACTTCCAAATGTGGACGTCCTATTGTTCCCTCTTTTGTTTGTACATATGTACTAACTTTTTCGGAAGACCTCCATGTGTTTTGTACACAATCCCAATCGCGGACGTACATGTATGCTGGGAATTGCGGATGATATTATTCTCTTTTGTGCTCCAACATTTTTCGTTCATGGTTTGAATAACCCAACGCCCCCATGTGCACTTGTAGGTTAGTGTGCTCAGAAACCTGTACTTGAAGAATACTCCCAAGAGTCTAGAATTTCCTGTTGAAGAGAATAATGATTAAGAATGAGCTGTATACCGGCATCTAATGTTTAAATATACATGTACATGTAGCCAAGGGGCAGTTTTTAAATAGCAAAAGTGGTGTTCGTTATTTTTTTCTATGTCCTAGTAGCGAATCCAGTGGGGTGGGGAGGGGCAACTTGCCATCATAAAAATATTTTTCTAGGCGAAAAAAAAAAAAAAATCGGCGATTTTTTTCGGAACCCCTATTTTCCCTTAAAAAATAAGTGATACATGTACTTGTTACCAGCAAAATTAATTTCTTTGTAAGCGAGGTTCAAGTTCGAAGTGACATCATCCTTTCAAACTTTTAGTTTATAGTGTAAATAATGCGCCTATTAAAACCCTCCTATACAAACATACATTCTGAGCCATGTTGTTGTACGAGTCAAAATCAGTCAAGGTGATTGTTTTTGACCCTCCTGCCATAGTACAAAACCACATGTAATCTGATCATATCTGTGTAAAAGTATAGCAGGGGAGGTGGAAGGAAATTTTGACTGATTTTGACCTTTTAAATAGTAGGAGGGTTTTAATTGCTCAATTGCAATTATTTCGGTTTAAAGTCTAAGTTTATAATAATGGACAACTTGAGCTGTCAGTAAATCTGGGATAAGATGCAAAATCTATTAAAACGTTCTAAATATCTAAACAATCAGCGTACTCCGCACTTCATTGTAATATTTAGTTTCATTAGCACGATATGTGGGCAAGGGACCCCCCCCCCCCCCCCCCCCTTGTGTCGGTCATTGTGTTCCCAGGATCTCAGGAATTCTTTTAAGAAATCTAGGGGGGTATGTTAGGTAACAATAGTCTGTGTGTATAGGGTAATGGCTCTGGCTGGTGGCGGTAACAAAGAAAAGGCTTTGATCCAGATATCCGCAGACTAAGCTTAGACTACGCTGTTTCTCAATATTGATGGCTGGCCTAAGAACGGCCTCAAACAATGACTGGCGACAAACACGTTCGGCGATTATGTAGTTATGAACAAACTTTTGCGACATTTCAATCATGCTGAAATTTGTTGACGATTTTATCGCCATATCGGCGACATCGTGAGGTAAAAAAAATCGACTACGAAAAAATCAATATCGTCAGCCCTATCGTCAAGCCTGCATGTACCACCTCTGATAGTAGCCCTTTACCTACATGTACATGTACATGTACAGTGGCTTTTAGCTTTGTAGTGGGTGATTTCAATAAATGGGCGATTCCAACTGTGAATGAGAATGGGAAATTTTGTGAAAAGAATTCGCAGTTGCATTCACATTCTCCCCCTCCTGTGAATTCAAGGGAAATTATTTTCACACTTTTGAGAAAAGATGTAAAAATATGTTCACATTTTTTTTTTGGTGAAAAAGGGCGTGAAAATGTTTCGCACTTGTGTGAAAATGTATGAAAATATTTTCCCAAGGGGGGTGTTTGTTTTTCTTCACATTTTGTGAAATGAAATGAAAATGAATTCCGTGGGAAGAGAAAAAGTGTCGGGAGAAATTTCCATTTCCAGGTTACATGTACATTGTAACTTCAAATTCAGATGCAACGTATTATCAATGTATAAGCCTTGTTCACGCTGAACACGTTTTATGTTTGGGAAAGATTTTGCTTTAATTTCCCCCTCCAAAACCGGTCAGGAAGAGCAAAATCTTGGAAAATAACCACCTATTTGTGATCAGAATTGTACAAACACTTGGCACAATCATTAACCCTAACTCCCTCCACCAATTTTCCTCCAAATAATCTGAATCCTCCAACATCCTCTGATTTCAAAGTGTTCAAGCTGCATCCTCAAAAAACCAGAATCCTCAAAAATCCTCATATGGGGACCATTGCATGAATCCTCCAAAATCCTCCAACTTCTAAAGACCCTCGATCCTCCAAATTCCTCCTTTTGTCAAAGAGGATTTTTGAGGATTTGGGAAGGTTAGGGTTAAATATGTAACTTTAGACAGGACATTTTGTGCAGTAGCCTATTTGGGAAGAAAGTTTGCTTTTTCTGTGTTACAGTACATGTACATATATGTAGATGTTCTCGGCATATGGTCAGTGATATTGGGTCATACATACAAATGTATGTATGTTAATTTCTGCTTCATGTTTACATATTTTACTGACATTAATCTTAAAATAACAAGTTGTGCCACACGTTTAGACAGTTACCGAGGAGGGTTGGTTATTTTCTGAGATTTTGCTGTTCCTGACCAATTTTGGTGAGTGGATATTAAAATAGAATCTGTCCATTTTTGTGTCGCCTAAACGAATGTTTTAGGGCGACACTGGTACCAGTCCTGAATTCTTTAGGTTAAGTTTTTTGGTAAATTGGGTCTCATAAATTTGCACACCCCTAACACTAAAGGGACCATTTAGCATAAAAAGATAACAATGGAAGTAAGACATGGAAGAGGAACATCAAATCAAGTATTTTACCCAAATGTTTTTCTGATGCTTTCCAGAGCTGTTAGTGATCACACTGACATAAACAAAATAGGATAACATTCAGGATATATAAGAAATTAGAGGGTCATCTTCAAGACATTATGTTTGTAACATGGACGGACATTATTTTATTATTGACTGGAAAATAGAAAGAGGAATTTAGTAACATTTCGAAATGTTGGTCAGTTTACATCTCTAACAATGTCAGGATTGTTATCAGTGGGAATTATAAAAATTCGGGGGTATTTTAACAAATTAAGATGCGATATCAATTATGTTCAAACATGGACGGACATTATGTGACAAATGTCCGTCCAGAAATGTTACACATTTGATATGTTACAAACATAATATCTTGAAGATGATTCCAGGTCTAACTTCTTAAATACTCCGTGAGATGTTGATTTTTTTGCTAAAACATACTTGTTGATTGGTACTGAATGTATTGTAACAAAAATCAATGGAAAATGATTTGATATAATAACTATTATCTGAAATTCCTTTCCCGTGTCACACCAAATGGGATCAATAGTGTGGATAGACCCAAATTTAAATAGTCAAATATTACCGGTGCTCGCCCCCTCGCATGGTTGGACGTGCGGCCAAGGATACAGTACAGTGAGTATCCCAACCGCACAGGCGGGATGAAGTCACAACCGTAGCACAAAACCAATCATTATGAGCTACATGTGTTGTGGTGTGTGTGAGGTATTAATTATATTGTTGTCTGGCTGCGGGCCACATTTGGTATGCAGAGCTACAGAGTGGTTTTTTAAATATCTGTGGCTTTGGAGCAGACTGGTGCGATGAATGCATTATTATAATATACATACGTGTCTATGTACAGTCAAGAGATCTTGTCATTGTTATTTGGCTGAATATATTAGTCTGAGGCCCTCTTGGACCACAGTAGCAAGTTTCAGGGCTAAGATGGTTTTACTGGAATGCTGGTAAGTTGTACTGTTTTTCGTTTTTGGGGACAATCGTCTAGTTTAGGACCCTGTTACTATAAGAGAACGAAAATCCACTTTTAAACGTAGTGTACATGATTGGCCATTGTTGCAATTTTCAGAAATGGGCGGATTTGGGGGTTAGTTCTTCAAAACCCTCCTATGCAAACATGCATTCTGAGCCATGTTGTTGTATGGGTCAAAATCAGTCAAGGGGATTGTTTGTGACCCTTCTGCCACATGTACAAACCACATGTAATCTGACCCTGTCTGTGTACAAAGTAAAGGCAGGGGAGGTGGAAGGAAATTTTGACTGATTTTGACCTTTTAAATAGCACAAGGGTTAAGAAAAATATTGTTTCACTGACCTGTTCAAAGTTTTGTGTTCTTGGATGGTGGAGACAAATCAAGAGCATTCCTTTTAAACCGTCGGGCGGCAGTTAACTGGATTTGTTATATGCCCTCTTTTAAAATAAGCCCAATTTTTGTAAATGGGATCATTTACAATTGGTCACATACATGTACATGTAGCTAAACCAACTGGTTACAACGCGTCGCTTTGGTACACTACGCGTATGACAGGCACACACACACGTACGATAATTGCAACCTTGCGCCCGTTTAAGGATTGATAACCCATTTTAGACACAACGCGGACTAATTACATTCGGTCAATAGAGGGCAGTATTAAAAAAAAATCGTTATTTTTTCCAACGATTGTTCGGCCGAACAATTGTTGGAAAACGATATAAATTTCAACTGTTCTTGAAAACGACAGCACACCAGGTGCCATACAAATGTACATAATGTAATTTCACAGGATGATTGAGACTACTATTAACTTACAGTCTAGTAAGGTATTTCGTAATAATTCAGTAAAAATATTTTTGGAGGATTACCAATCGTGTACACTACCTATAACTTTTTGCGCTCGCATCAGTAGATCTATGGTGATGACAGTTGAATAGTGCAGAATTTAATTAGTGGAAAGAGGGCAGGGTTTAGATTTTTTAGGTAAATTTTGGGGTAAAACGACGCCTGCAACAAACGCGCACAAACTGAAACCAAACATGGCGACAGCGTCCGTGTTGGGTTGGTAGACTGTCGCTGATTGGTTGATGAAAGTTTAATTTAGAAGCTACGCTCTGATTGGTCTAGAATACGCAACCAGCAACCATGCCGATTTCCATGCTTGCCACTGGAAACCCGGGTAAGAATGTTGTGTTTTCTCCCCAAAATACTTTTTAAAATTTTGAAAAAATAGCATCAGTATAATTAAAAGAACGTTGTCCGAGGTTCCAAACTTTGGAGCGACAAAACCTTTTTTACATAAGAATAACAAAATGGGGTGTCCTAAACTCCACAATTGCCTTTTTTTTGGGCCGTCAGTTACCATAGAATACTTTTAATATTCTTAAAATAGAATACATGTACTTGTCATATTCTTTAAATATCAATCTTATCATAGAATTCACAAACCTGATTTTTGTTTAACCCTAACCTTCCCAAATATTCCCAAAATCCATTTGCCAAATTGAGGAATTTGGAGGATTGAGGGTCTTCGGAAGTTGAAGCATCGGAGGATTTTGCAGGATTATGAGGGCATTAGAGGATTTGGCCTCTGGAGGAAAATGAAGGATGCAGGTCATCATCAGGCCCACTCTGGTTGTGGATGATTTTGGAGGATTGAGGTTACTGGGGTGTTTATCCAAAACCCACTGGAGGATTTTACAGGATCAGGCAGTGATCCCCAGTAACAAACATTGGAGGATTTTGGAATCGGAGGATATTCCAGGATTCAGGTTACATGTAGGAAAAATGATGTAGGAAGTTAGGGTTAATAAGATGAAACTACCAACATTTTCCCTCCAAAAGTCTGTTAACCAGTTTGCGTCGGATAACGTGTATACACGCACTCAGTGATGCAAGGGTCCAGCAGGGTATTCTCATCCAGAAAAAAAATATGATCCCTTGAAGTTTTTATTATCATCTTGTGGTAAACTCGATAACATTTATGGTTCAACAGGGCTCAAATGTCAGGTAATAATCTACTAGACAGCTGGGCTTGTGTAGCTCACAAATTTTGCCAGGCCGGTACATACATGTACAAGACCAATGGTAACGAGCACGAATTCGTGCAGGAGCCGTGTCGTTGGTGACTTGCGTTTGTGACAGTTTCGTCATAGACACATGCACAGTACAGCCTGCGGTCTCATAGACTTTGTGTGTGTGAGAGCTTATAGAAACCCCTGTCTGCGATGCGACGTGGCTAAACAAATTATGCACATTGTTTTTCATTCCAATGTGCTGCTTCAATTGTCTCCTTTGCTGACCTTTTGACGGAGGGAGTTTATGGGCAGAGAAACCCATCCGGAAACCTGCTTCATAGCTGACAAAGGCTATTCCAAAAATTGTGGGATTTGTAACCTTTGTGAATATGGACGACGGCCATATAGCCACGGTTGAAAAAAAAGTCCGCCTGGCTGGTTGTCATCTATACGCGCATTCCTGCATGTATTCAATCCATTCATGTTTCAACTATATTGTTCTTGAATGGGGGTTTAATGAAGACTGTAGAATGGAGATAGAACTTTTTCAAACAAAGCATTCATTCACATGAAAGGGGGGGTTCCAAGTGCGATGAATAGAACCACTATTCAGTGTGGTGCCTATTGTTTGCATTGCTGCACAGCCAGCTCTTAATACCAGCCCCTATCAATGACAGCTGGGGCCAATTTCATAGAGCTGTTAAGCACACAAATTTGCTTAGCATGAAAATGTCTTGCTTAATAGTAAAAACAGGTTACCAGCCAAAAGTCCATGTCATTTTTTATGCTAAGCAAACAGCAGCTGAATGCCAGTCAAAAGCAATATTCCACACATGGAAATCTGGTTGGTAATCCAGTTTTTTATCAAGGAAGCATTTGCATGCTAAGCACATTTCTGTGCTTAACAGCTTTATGAAATTGGGGCCAGGGGCCAATTTCATAAAGCTGTTGAGCACAACAATTTGCTTAGCATGCAAATGCTTCCGTGATAAAAAATGGATTACCAACCAGATTTGCATGTGTGGAATATTGCTTTTGACTGGCATTCAGCTGTTGCTTGCTTAGCATGAAAATTACATGGACTTTTGGCTGGTAACCTGTTTTTACTTAAAGCAAGACATTTTCAAGCTAAGCAAATTTTTGTGCTTAACAGCTTTATGAAATTGGCCCCTGGACATAAGGGAGTGAAGAAACTACAGTTTGCCAGATTTTGAAAAATGGGACTATAAAATACTAAGAGTGAACTGTAGTATGCAGTACTACTACACTGGCCTATGAGAATTGAGTAGTATTTTATAGTACAGTGTACTGTACCCCAAGTGAATGCCTAGGACGTTAGGGTGAATTGAACTTTAACCCTAACCCACCTCAATCCTCCAAAATCCTCCTTGCAGTTTTTTGAGGATTTTGGAGGATTGAGGATGAATGGTATTTTTTTTTAAAAGAGGATTTTGGAGGATTGAGGATGAATGGTATTTTGTTTAAAAGAGGATTATTGAGGATGAATGGTGTTTCAAGCAGAGGATTTTGGAGGATTGAGGATGAACGGTGTTTAAAGCACATGAGGATTTTGGAGGATTGAGGATGAATGCATTTTTTGGAGCAGGGTAATCGGAGGATTTTGGAGGATTGAGGATGGTTCCTAGCAAAAAGGGTCTGGGGGTTAGGGTTAATGATAACATTTCATCCAGTGTATGAAAAAAATCACTAGACCACGGGACTACATGTACAGGTAATTTGGTCAACAGTTCACTACACTGACACTGGAATCAGTAGACTTGGTCCAGCAGATATTTTCCAAAAAAAATGTTTGTAAGGAAAGATCATAATATAAGATGAAGAGAAACATGCACCAGGCAAAGAAATCCATAGCATAGCACCAGTCTCTGATTAAAATAAAGATTACACATTCCTTGGTGGGGATAAAGCAAGATAAACGGGAAGTGGAGCCTGGATATCTGTAGCCCGGCCCTGGTCGGGAAATGAAACCTTCCAGGAAGGATTGTGACCTGCACTGTTGATTTGAAATCAGCAAAAGGGCAATTCCACGGTTAGTTACATTACATTTTTAGTGACTCTGTACAGTTCTTTGGGCTCCTATATTATGATGAAAGCCTATCAATTCTTCATTATGGTACCATTAGTACATCTATACCTAGAGGTATCACACAATGATAATTAAAAACATTCAGACATGTTATGTGCATTGTAAAGGCAACTTTAATCTTGGTTAGTTACGTTACAAAAAAAGGACATGGAAGAAAAGTTCATGTCTTTTACATAAAGAAGTTTCCTCGAGTGGGATACAACTGAAAGAAAATGTAATATCTCTAACATTGATTGGTTACTGGCAAGTGTTTTCACATAAAACATGGAGCAATTATTTATCAGTTTTAAGGACTGCCAATAAATCATGGTTAGTTACGTTACGGTTTATACTTACGTTACAGTTTGTCCTTACGTTACAGTTTGTCCGACGAAAATACCCTAAAGGTGATATTAAAATACATTAGAAAATTCAAAAATCCTTAACACTAAACATACATTGTTTAGGTATATATACATCCTTTATTAAGTAGCTAAACCCCCACAACATAAAAATAAACCCTAATAAGGGTGCAAAAATATCATCTACATTTAGGCATTTTTACCAAAAAACCCCCCCCCCCCCCCCCCAATTTTACCCCAAAATGAGTATTTTTAGAAAAAATAATGATTAACACATGTAAGGTCATTAAAATGAAAATAGCATGTTGGCCTCTTTCATTTGATATCAAATTTTTTCATATTTTTCATTGTAGCACTTGCAGTTAAAAGTAATTTTCCACTTTCTCACTTTGTCCCTTTTTCCGTGGAATTGCCCAAAAAGTCTTTTTTAGTTCTCAGTTAGGGAAGGTCTTATTAGAAAGTTGGAATGTTCCCGTTTCTGCCTGGAGTTGGACAATTGCTTTGGGAACATTGTGTTCTTGTGAGAATCCTAGTGTTTTCTTTCCCCATGATGCAGTACAATGTAGGTCTCAAAACCAAGACCACATCTCGAGACCTTTTCTTGCTCTCTTGGTCGCGTTCTCCCCTATCAAGGAAAAAAATTGCCGCAAGATAACGCAAGCTTACGCAGTTGGTGGGCAAGTACATGTACATGTAGCATTAGTGGTGAAAGGGCACAAAATCTCTCTCCTAAACTACATGTATTGTAGGCAATGCTGTCTGCTTAAAGGGTGGCTGCAATGAAATTGTACCAAAAATGTAATTTTGTGTTGTATAACTCTTTTACAATATAAGAAATGTGATTAAAATGTGTTTTCTGTGTTTCTGCCCATTTTTGGTGTTTAATTTTCCCGGAATAAAGTCCCCCCCCCCCTTTCTCTATTGTTTCCGCGCCCCTAACTGCGTGACGTCATCTCGGGAACACGCAAACTCGGCAAGAGTAGTTTGATCACATGTGTGTGTGTGTACGTGTGGATGTGTATGCCGTTGTTGAGGGAACCAGCCACGCGCGATTAAATAGCTTTGGATTATTTAAGGGACCAGGGAAACATTTCTCGTCGCGTTAAAGTCTTCAAACAGAATCTTTTGGATCTGAATCTGACAATCAAGTGTCGATTTTAGACTTGTTGATTCAGACACTTCTTCAGAACATTATTGGGGCAAGGAAGATGAGGATCTTGGAGCTCATCCATACATGTATGAGCCAGAAGGTGAGAGTAACAGCGAAACTACTGAAGACTGCGGATCGGAACGCGGTGAAAGACTTGAAAACAACGATTGCTAGGCTAATTAAATAACACTCTCTGAGTCCAAATACGACGGTATTTCGGTTCTAGTGGAAAAAGGTGAAGACTGACACCATCCTTAGTGGTGTTGCTGAATCCAGCAGCAACACAACGACGCGGTATTATCAACGAAAAACATTCGCAAAACACTGAAAGCTTTCCATGACACGGAAAACACACGTGCATGTCAATGCAACGCACTGTACTACGTACACGTCGAGTCGAT
The DNA here is from genome assembly GCA_037893225.1 of Hippasteria phrygiana. Lineage (NCBI taxonomy): Eukaryota > Metazoa > Echinodermata > Asteroidea > Valvatida > Goniasteridae > Hippasteria > Hippasteria phrygiana. The sequence goes on from JAZGUH010000184.1 coordinate 2,093,366, forward strand.
GGCCGACCAGCCACCAACCAGCCGGGTTCCCGGGATGACGTCACATTGGCGTTACCACTTGATGGGCGGGGCTGACCCCTCCCGCCTTAAAAATAGGATTTTCAAATGCTTACGCGAAATAAAAAAATACAAACAACACACAGTTGTGTTTCAAAAACTTTATTTCATGGATATACACAATATAATTTGCATTGCACCCACCCTTTATGTAGCAGGGTAAAGTTGGGACCTGGTCCCATTATTTAGGGTTTACTAGACATGCTAGAGCTCTGGTCCAATGAAATTCCTATCTTATTGCAGCCTGTTTGTAATAATGGCATTAATCTTCCGGAACAGATGACAGGTGGTAAACATGAGGACTGTGAAATGTAAACAGCAGTGGTCTATGTTAAATAACCCATGGAGCATCCTGATTACTATGTTTTTGATCCCGTTTTGATTGGTTCAAGACAACTGGAAGAATGATTGCAAGTCTGATGTACATGTACATGTACATGTGCAGTACATTGCAATTGAAAGTTAACACTGTGAACGGGACTGGGCAATTTTGTGAAAAGATTTTGCAGTCGCATTCGCATTTCGCAGGCCACTTTTTTCACCCCTGTGAATTCAAGTGGGAAATTGTTTTCAGACTTTTGAGAAAAGTTGTGAAAATGTCTTACCACATTGGATTTAGACAAATTGGGGCATCATAGAGTCCATAAAAGTAATGGTGCCAAGGCCCTATAGTACTGAACCCATCAAAATTACATGTAGACAAACCTGCTGTTAGAGTTTGTAAGGCTTAGGGTAGTTTAATACATGTACATGTGTAGGCTTAACCCTAACAGTCCTGATGAATCCTCCAATTTCAATACGATTTTCCATACCACCTACATGTAGGGAGAATGTGTACTGAATTGCAAAATCCTATACATGTCACTATACCATGTATACAATGACACGTATTTATGGAATGACTCGCCTGCAAACTATACAATATACATACATACATATACGTATTAATGATTAATTAAGTAATTAATGTAATTTCATTTATACTGACCTCTGACCTCCCAAGGAGTTTGACCTCCCAAGGAGTTTGACCTCCCAAGGAGTTTGACCTCCCAAGGAGTTTGACCTCCCAAGGAGTTTGACCTACCAAGGAGACCGGCTTTGATAGCAATTATTTGCTCACCAGTATCCTATCCATTGTATTGTTTGCCATATTTTTTTTTTCTGGATTATATTTGTACGTACTTTACAATGTGGTGAAATAGATTCATTCATTCATTCATTCATACATGTACATACATGCAGACTTGCACAGTTGAAGGCATGCCAAATGCAATTTATGCAGAAAATGGCCAAAAAATGCAGTCGCATTCAGTACTTGACTGACAGAGTAGCTGGAGCGATTTTTTTTTTTTTTGGGGGGGGGGGGATTGAGCTTCCTCTTGTATACTGCCTCTCGTAAAGTGCGAACTACTTTTATGAGCATTATCCAGGCGCCCGATTGATGTACAAAATGTGTGCACAGCTAAGTAGTGGCCCAAAGCAACGGCTTCCCCAAGTGGGTCTGGACATCTCTGAAGCCCTTTTCATACATGGACAATTCCTGGGAAATAAACTCCCGGGGAAATTCCCGGGAGTTTATAACCTCACCCCGGCGACCATTCACTCTCGATTCTTTTGGTAACTCCCGGGAGCACTATATTTCCCGGGAATATGCACGGTCGTTTCACACTCGCGATCAAACCCCGGGAACTGCGCTGAATGCGGAAGTTGCAAATGTAATTAGCAGGGGTTATTATTTCCCGGGAGCAGCCTATTTCCCGGGAGTAGCCTATTTCCCGGGAGTGAAAGGGGGCTGAAGAGGGTTGTTGGAGGGTCTGTTTCCTGACCTACATACATTTGTGTACATGTGTACAGGGACATGGACATGCACATGCACATCATAGAGGTCAGACACCAGTCTGCCGGACCCTAAAACCCCCCCCCAAAAATTTTTTTTTTTTTTTTTTAAATAAATCAATCAATACAAAATAATATAAAATAACAAATAAAATAATCAATAAAAAAATAATCAATAACAAAAAAAAAAAAAAAATAAATAAATATACAAAAATACAAAAATACAAAAACAATTTAATAAAATAAAATTAAATAACATTTTTTTTTTTAAATTAAGAAATAAAAAGATATTGAGCATGAAGCTATGGGTTGTTCATTTTATGAGACTAGATCTCCGTAAAGGTAGTGTGTACACGATTGATAATCCTCCAATTTTGTTTACTGAATTATTATGAAATACCTTACTAGACTGTATAGTAATTAATAGTAATCTCAATCATCCTGTTAAAATGATGGCCCAGGTGTGCTGTCGTTGTCAAGAAAAGTGTCAAGAAAAGCTGGAAATCGCAAGAGGAGTTTCTCTTATTTTAAAACTGCAAAAAATACTACTTTGCAACAACTTTGTGCAGTCTAAGGAAACCTTCACATGATTCTATGAGAGGTGAATTTTTACGTGAACCCAGTAATTAGAATTAACACGTTGGTTAATTAGCCTGAATTAATTAGTAAAGATGCGCGTCCCTTCGTGAAAACGAAAATTCAAGTTTTCCTACGGATGCTCTTTCTGTTCAATTCGTTTTTCCATATGGAAGGGGCGCACATGTTTACATGCGTGCAGCTGAGAATGTAACACAGATGCGTGTCTCTTCGTGAAAACGAAAATCTCAGTTGACCTACTTTTACGCCTTTCCGTGCAATACGTTTTGTACGCGTTCAAGGGGCAGGCATGTTCGCGTCTCTTCGTGAAAACGCAAAATGCAATTATCGAGATGCCTGCCCGTTGCATCATTAACCCTAACCTTCCCTAACCTGCCAAAATCAAACACCCCATTGTGTTGAATTTTGTGTGATTGGGTACTGTAGAGCCTTGGCACCATCACTTTGCATGGGACTTGATGCCCTGATTTTGTCCAAGTACAAAGAATGTGCCATTGGTTTACTACACAGTGTTGGAGTTTGTGTGGTTAGGGAAGGATTCTAGTAAAAAGGCTTGGGCTGTTAGGGTTAAATTAATGTAATTTGGAAATGAATGATGGTTTGCTTACAGAAGCATGTCAAAATGGTTAAGTACATTGTTTTAAAGCAAAATAGTGGGAACAAAAAAAATCGAAATCGAAAAAATGCACACGGCACCGCGCGAAACCTGTCGCGTGACGTTCGTTCTCCCAAACAAATTTGGACGTATAACAAAGGGAACAATATCGTCCGCGATTCCCAGAATACGTCCGCGATTAAAATCGTGTACAAAACCTATGGGAGTCTTCCGAAAAAGTACAAACAAAAGAGTACAAACAATAGGACGTCCGCGTTTGGAGGTCGATACACGTTTAAGTGTACACATGAAATATCAAACCAGTGATGATTTGAAATCAGTCTGTCATTGTTTACTGTGAGTGGCTTTTAGCCTTGCATTGATCAGTGATTTCAACAAAAAATCTTCAAGGGCACCATGTAGTATACATCATTTGCAAACATAAAAAATAGAAAATTACTGAATTTTCACCAAATACCGTACTAGACTGTACACGTACATTGTGCATGTCAGTAAATAGCAGTCGCAAACATCCTGTGAAATCGTGGCACCTGGTGGTCGTTTTCAAGAAAAGTGGAAATTGATATTGTTTTCAAACGATTGTCGGCCGACAATCATTGGAAATAGTCTAGTTCCCCGATCTGATACATGTAGTTCCCTGACTTTATACAAATGTAAATTGCACTGTTTTGTGTAAAGTATGGCCAGGGAACCAGACTACTAGAACAAATTTGTTTTCTCTGTTTTCCCGGCATCTATGCACACAAAACTTTAAACAGGTCAGTGTTACGGTGTTTGCTAGCACGCTATAAAATAGAAACCCCCCGAATCCATTTATTTCTGAAAATCACAGCAAAAGCAAATGATGTATTTACAATGTACAGCGATTGTGTAGTGTAGGGCCCTGTTTCCTATAAGGGAACAAAAATCCACTTTTAGGTTTAATATTGGAATTGCCAAACTAGTTAGCGACATTAAAAACCAATTGCGTAGATAAAGGGCAGGGTTTTAGTTTTGGGGGAAATTTTGGGGTAAAGCGGCGATGAGGACGACAAAACGCAACTCGAAAATAAAGATGGCGATCACCGCGACGCACAGTAAACATGCAAAACCGCGTTCATTCACATAGCAACTGCCGTAAAGCGCGTAAGAAAATTGCATTTTCTACCGAAATAAACTGTTCAAAAAAAAAAAAAAAAAAAAAAAAAAACGATGTCAATATAATTAAGAGAAGTCTGCTTTAGGTTGAAAAAGTCATTTTGGAATGAGAAAAAATACCCTTGAATCTAATTTCATCAAAACTAAAGAGGGGGCCCTACACTACACAATCGCCGTATTTACTACATGTACCTTTAACATGTGTCAATATGGCAACAGCTTGTTTGTGTGTCCTTCGGACCTCAGTCAGGGCTCGAAATTCCCCCAAAAATGTACTTGCACTTTGCGCAAGTTGGCATTTGAAACAACTTGCGCTAACAAAATTTAACTTGCGCTAATTTTTGTAATTCAATGTACGTATGACATATGAAATACAGGCAAAGCTTCGGATGCCGGCCGCTTACTTTTGAAGAAAGAGAGCAGACTTTTCTGCTTCGGTGGTGAACGTTTCATGATGATCGGAAACCCCAAAATGCAAGAAAAAAATGTCACAAAATATCTCACTTCTCCGTCATTTAAAAGCCGATGTGCGCGAAACGATGTCAACAACGTTTACGTGTAAAATCCCCGCTCCACGCAACGCACGCTCGCACCCGGCGGTTTCAGTTACATTCAACGACAGACTTGTATGAATGGGAGCGAGGTTACACATCGCCCAGCAGCATGTCTGGTCCCCAACGCAAGACATGCATAAAAAGGCAATGATGTACTGTACGTGCAGTCTGCACCGTTCTATGTACATTAACATTGCACGGATTTCGTTCCGATCTGCATGCAGGGATTGTGCGACCGCTATGATCATAAGTATAGCTGCTGGGCCGCGGGACAGACAGACAGAAAAGCTACAGTAAAACATGTTTGTTAAACTTATTGTTTTAATCAAACCATACAGGTTATCATTGTGGAATATCAGTAGACAAAAACCGGTACTTTTCCAACTTGCGCTAAACGCAAGCTTGAGTCGAGGATAACTTGCGTTCGGGTATTTTTCACTTGCGTTGCGCAAGCACTACAATGGTAATTTCGAGCCCTGTGTCAGTGTTAGGAAACGGACCTTAACCTTGTGGTGGAAGGTGCTTCCTGCTAGCACTTCCTCTCAATAGTCTGGGGCTTATAAAAGGAATGATACAACATTGGCAGAGAGGTACACGTAACAAAACAATTGCAGGCAGTGTTCTGACAAATCTGTCATCCGAGTCGGGAGAAAAAACCTGTATAGTGGTTTTGTGTGCATTCACGATGTGCTACGTTTCGGTTGTTGAAATTGAAATTTACCCACTGTGATTTTGGAGATTAGATAACAATTTTCTCAAAGATGACAGCATTTCAGATGGAAGTATTTCACAGGAGGATTGGTTCTGGTACCATCTTTATAAACAGTAAGTTTTCAGAGTGAAACTAATCATTTTTTGTTTTTTGATCATTACCAAATTGCATACCCTTAAACCCTAACCCCCTTGGCCCTTTTTGCGAGCAACCATCCTCAATCCTCTAAAATCCTCTGATTGCCCTACCCGAAAAAATGCATTCATCCTCAATCCTCCAAAATCCTCTGATTGCCAACCAAATAAATGCATTCATCCTCAATCCTCCAAAATCTTCCTATTTTTTTTACTCTTGTTCAAAACGAAGGGTACCCACTGCCTCAATCCTCAAATCCTGCAGCTCATGGGCGATTGTGTAGTGTATGGTCCCTTTTTAGTTTTGATCAAAATAGTCAAGGGTATTCTTTTTTCATTCCAAAATCACTCTTTTAACCTAAAGCAGACTTCTCTTAATTCTTTTGACATCTTTTTTTTGTAATTTTGAACAGTTTATTGCGGTAGAAAATGCAATTTTCTTAAGTGCTTTACGGCAGTTGCCATGCGAATCAACGCGGTTTTGTTGCCTTTTGTCGTCTTCATCGCCGCTTTACCCCAAAATTTCCCTCAAAAACTAAAACCCTGCCCTTTATCAACGGCATACCTGTTGGTTTGTAATGTCGGTAACTAGTTTGGGCAATTCCATTAACCTAAAAGTGGATTTTTTTTCCTTTTAGGAAAAAGGGCCCTACACTACACAATCGCCAGTTCATGTACAGTACATGTATATTATGACCTACATGTAGTGTACTAGTACATGGACTGTTTCCACATGTGCCGTACTACTGGATATGTGTATACCGGTATGTACAATGTACAGTAATGTGTCAAACAGATTGAGTACTTACCTTGGTAAATAAATAAAAATTAACAAATCAAATCAAATAGATCCATTCCAGTAACCTATGCCAAACCAATCCTTCAATATCATCTCAGGCATGTCAGGTCGAATGACCATGTACATGTACCATCAATCCTCAAAAATCCTTTTTTCTTCAAATGCCATTCACCCTAATTCCTCAAAAATCCTCCTTTTTTTGGAAATGCCCATTCAGCCTCAATCCTCCAAAATCCACCAAAACTGCACAGAATATTTTGGAGGATTGAGGAGGGTTAATTAGGGTTAACCCAAACCGTCTTCAATGTTTTTTCCATAAATCCAACACTTTCCAAGAAAACTGAATTGAGAAGCCTGCTAAATACAACAGGTATTTGTTTATACATACATGTACATGTACATGTATGAGCCCTGCCAAATCAAAAAAAATCTAACTGAAATTTTACTAGAAGTCTGCCTCTGTCCTTCTACGTAAATACAACAAAATTCAACAGGTACAGTACATACATCATTGCAATTGAAAGTTAACCTCAAAATGGAAATTTCTCTTCACACTTTTTCTCTTCAGAAAATGTGAAAAGAAATTCCAAATTGGGAAAATTTTTTTTACACCTTTTCACGCAAGTGGGAAAACATTTTCACACCTTTTCACACAAGTGGGAGAACATTTTCACGCCTTTTCACACAAGTGGGAGAACATTTTCACGCCTTTTCACACCAGTGGGAGAACATTTTCACGCCTTTTCACAAAAGTGGGAAAACATTTTCGCGTTCACACCTTTTCTCAAAGTGGGAAAAGTTGTGTGAGAGATGTGAAAATGTGAATGGTATTGTGAATGGGCAATTCTTTTCACAAAACTTCCCATTCCCGTTCACAGTGTTAACTTTCAATTGCAAATTTGCAATATACTGTATACTTGGCTTCCACCCTGCTAAATACAACAAAATCCAACCATATTTCCTGCTACAATATCCAGCCCACCATGTAATTAATTTATGTTGACTACGAAATCCAACAAATTACAACAGCTTTCTACTATTGTTGGGCTTTTGTCAAGCAATCCACAAGGGAAACTGACAAGGTAAATTTAAATACATTTTCAAAGTGAACAAAGAAAACTGGCAGGAGCGGGATTCGAACCCGCGACCCCTGGAATACCGTACCGGCGCTCTACCAACTGAGCTATAGATCTTGCCCTAGTCATAAAACCATAATGCCGTATAGCCAGCAATCACGCCCAATTTTGGGATACAACCTGGGAAGCGACATTGTGGGGATCACTCAATGAGGATACAACTTTTTAACTCATAATTTGTCAAACAATCTACAAGGGAAACTGACTTTTTAACTCATAATTTGTCAAACAATCCACAAGGGAAACTGACTAGGTAAATTTGAATGAAAAATGTTTGATTTTGTTGGATTTAGCAGGGTTGGAGTTAAAGACAACCACAATTACGGGTGCTGTACAATGTAGGTTTAATACATGGATGTGGATTTCTTATTATAAACGACAGCTCTTGTACAAAGTGTACCAAAAGCCCCTTTCACACGAGCGCTGGAAACACACATCTGCGATGATTGGCGCCGGTTGTCTGATGCCCAAGGATGCCTGCGATTTCATCGCAGGCTTTCTCACGATACAACACAGTCTGGTAGCGAACGTCCCTCGTTTTGCAGTGTTTGCATGCGTGGGTCCTCGTGTATTGCTGGTACTGCAGTATTCTTTGAATGGTGAAATTTTCCCGAACTTTAAAAAATATTTGTAAAATAATGGGTTTTCCCCCTTAAAATTAGTTTTAACAATGTTTTATGACCTAAAATTATGGTACTGTGACCTATTAAAATATATATCACGCATCCATAGTTTTCGTGTTTTAATGTCAATTTGTACAAAGAGGATGTAAATTTACAAGATATTTGCTGTAAATATACAATGTACATGTATGTAGGCTACAGCCTACAGCAACACCAATGAGGTGTTGTTTATTAACAGAGAATCTACTGTTCTCTAACACAAATCTCATTGAGCAGCAACTCACCAATCAGAACTAAAGAAATGTGTTTACAGAAGCCAAGTTAAATTGTAGTGTAGAGCAACATCAAACTGCGCATGCGTAAAGGCGGTTTCACTGCATGGTATCCTCGCGAAAATCGCATCGATACATTCACACGACCAATCTCAGTGATCGTCGCACGGATGTCGGATCGATGTGAAATGTTGGATCCCTGTCACGGACAGCACGGACCCATGCCATTTGGTGACAGCTGAGATACACTTTCACACGGCACGGAATCCGTGCGTTTGTGACATCGATGCGATTTTATTTATGTATTTGCAGTTTTATTTAACCCCGGTATTTTACGGGAGACGTCGGGGTGTCGCGGCGGTTCTGGCAGCCAAATGGAACCGCTACAATGTGTTTGTGCAGTCAAGCGTATCATAAACAATAATCCAACAATGGATTGAAACTGCACAAACAGCGGCCAGTGGCATCATCCTGTTTTTTTTCCGCTCGCAGGCGTCATCCGTACGCAAGGGGTTAAACAGGGTAGCCTCATCAGTTATGAAACTGCTATCATTAAGGGCCATGTAAGATAATACAAAATAATAAAACAATATATTAAACAATATTTGTTTAATAAAAAAATTTTTTTTTTTTTTTTTAAATACGACAACATAAAATAATTAGAACACGCCATATAACATATAAAATATAGAAAATTAATTTCAGAATCCTGATTAATTAACTAAACACGCAAATATATTGTAGATCAAACTTAAGGGCAAAATAAGTAATTAAAAGAACATGAATCCTTTAGATTGTGAAACAGGTTTAATTCAACATTGATAATGCAGTAAAGTGCAATACCATTATATCGCATTGCTGCGTCTTTCTCAATTTGCAAAGGAAAACCCCCCCCCCCCAGTGACACATCACTGTTGACATAGCATTATTATTGCCCTGAATTATGGCAGGCTGTGTTTACTTAAAGTTTGCCTGGTTAGATTTATAGTCATAAGTGCCAGCTTATGGGTGCACCACACTAATTCCAGCTCCATTGACAACAGTGTAAAATCAACAAAGTTCAGGGCCCAATAACCTGTACCCCAGCATCACTGGGGTCTACACAAACAAATGCCACTTATTGTCTGATCTTTTGTCTGTCCATTTCTTTTCTATTTTTGGGGGGTTAACCAATTACATTTCTAATTATTGACACAAAACAAACCCACCTCCAAAAAAGTCCTATTTCCCAAGCCGATTAACAGCCATTTTTAACATGGCATCCCTCCACTTTCTCGGGCAAATAGGACCCATTTTTCAACAGTAATTTTATCAAGTCTGCACACAGATGGAAGCCCAGAAACCAGGGAGTTGATGCTGGGCTATGTTTTATACACAATCCCACAATTTTTGGAGGCACAAACTCTCCTTTTTCAAAAAAAGTTGTGGGTATACATTTTATGTTGATGAGCTGGCGCATAAATTCGGACATGAATTAGTGTAGTGCACCCTTATGAGTCAGAAGTTTGTAAAAGGCCTTTTCATGCTAGAGCCTTTATCCTGGGTTGAAGGGGCTAGACACAAGAAGGGAGTTCGTGTTATGACGTTAGATTTGTTTGCTGCCCGCAGCCACAGCTTTTAGACAAATGGCACCAGCGGGCTAGAGGGGGACTTGATAAAAAAATATCTCTCAAAAGTCACTTTGTAGTTATTTCATGGTAGAAATCATTGGCTGTTTTATTTTGCGAAACGCAATCTACATAAAACTACAAAATGACGCCGGCTTCTCATGTCTGCTAAAACCAATTTTTTGCCAGGGGGTGCTGGGTTTTTGGAAGACAACTGGCGCGAAGCCCTTAAGGCGTGGGGTCTGGGGCCCGCTCAAGAGCCCCCGGAATCTTTGCGGTCCTAGATGCTCTGTCGTGCGATATGAGCCACTAAATGTATTTGACACCTTAATGTCCCCTTTTAAAAATATATCCGAAAATCCTTTTCCCGTTCATGGTTTTGGTGCGCGCACGAACGGGCCGGGGCCACATGTGCACTGTGCATAAACAAGCAACTGCTGTGCTGCCGGTCGGAGCTTGCGTCGAAGAGCCCCGACATGGTGGGAATTAAATGTAGATATTTCTAAAAAATACATGTCACAAATATACATTTTTGACTTTGTAAATTTTTTGTTAACGTTTAGGTAAGGATGAACTTGTGAAAGAGGGGGTGCTTTAGTATATTCTAGCACCCCTATCCAAAAAGTTGGCGGGCATGTGAGAGCACCCCCCTTTCCCGCGGGCATGCGACTTCTCTCAGCAGTCAACATCCTCTTTAAAAATCGAGGCATTGATACTGAAAACTTGAGATACATGTACCGGGAAGTGGCATGATATTCATGTTCTTGTTTTTCTCTTTGCACAGATCTGTCAAGCAGGGCTCTATTCTCCTTTCACCAGGGGGAGGGATGTTGATATCACTCCGAACCAACATCGGGCATTCCGCAATTCCCTCGCACAAGTCTCCCTGTCAAGGCCTGCACTGAAATTCTACCCACGATATATAGATGAGGCAGAGCGGTTGGATTGATTACAAGTCTTCAGGAATGTCCCTGCCATAAGATTCTCCGCATTCCGACCATGTATCCCTGACAAATGTCTTGCAGTTTATTTTAAACATTCTGGCCTGGGGGTTATTGTTTGTGAGTTGCGCTGGCGTCAATCAATCATCCACAGCGTAAACGGGAATTTCAACTAATGCAGGCTCGGTCTTCTCCGGTCTGGTAAGATTGTGAAGGGAAGGCTTTGCATTCAAGTGGTGGGACATTCACGGGAGGATTTTGTTCAGGGATTGCAACACCATGGAGTTTTTTAGAATAATGTGGTGAAAGTGGTTGGTGAATTCCTCCATCCGTACAGGGTAGCTCAATTGGTTACCTATCGAAAACAAATTTCCATCACTTGTCGGAAATGTTGATGTGATATTCTCATGTAAGCAAGTCATTGATGGAGAGACATGATCTGGCAGGATCCGTGTGCTTGTCATTCAGTTCAAACCACACTGGAGTATAACGGATGGGATTCAGGAAGTCAAAATGAAAACGGGTGAAGAAAGTGAGTCCAGTGTACCTCGCCCAACAGATCAGGAAATTCAAGGACTTCATCAATCAGAAACTGAACATACGTGTATACTGCAGAGATGCAGGTGATGTAGAATAACTGGTGATGGAGTATCCATTAAGGAGGGGGTACAATGGTGCCCATCCAGGGAAGTCCACGTTCTTGCGGTGGATGCAGCGCAACGGTATCCTGATGCGCCTGATTGGTCTCCTGGTCGGTATCATGATTTTGACCCCGCTTGTTACGCACTACTACCTGAGTAATGCCGACCTGCCGGCCAAGGCTGGCCGCAGCGAGCCCCTGCAGGTCTCGCTAGAGGCCCTGCATGCTATGAAGCCCCAAGAGCTGAAGGCTCACTTGGAGGAGCTGTTCCGCATCCGCAGCTCAGTGCAGCATGAGCTCTTGGGGCTGGAGGCCAAGCGCAAGGACATGCAGGTCCAGATCGACCAGTATACTACCCTCATCGCTCACAAGCAGCGCGAGAGTGAGGAGTCGCAGGACCTTTTAGACAAAGTCAACTTTGAGATCACGCAGAAGCGGAAGAACTACGAGGAGGTGATACAGCGCTCCATGCTCCACATTGGGGCCCCCAAGCAGATCCTGCCTCGGCTGGATGACAACGGCGACGTGGAACCACCGCAGGCCAGCGCGCAGTGCCGGCAGCACAACTGCTTTGACTACTCGCGCTGCTCGCTCACGTCGCATTTCCCCGTCTACATTTATGCCACGGAGGATGCCATGCTCTCCAAGCGGCCGCTGGATACGTTCGTCCAGACGAGCGTGGCCAATGTCATGGCGAAAAACCCACACGTAACCTTCGACCCAAACATTGCCTGCGTGTACCTGGTCCTGATCGGGGACACGGTGAACCACTGGCAGGGCGCCAGTGGCCTGGAGCTGGAGACGAGCCTCCGGAAGCTTCCACTGTGGAAGGGGGATGGTAGGAATCACGTCCTTCTTAACCTCGCCAGAAATGTCTCTGCCAGGAATGTGTTATACGGCACGAACACGGACCGCGCCATTGTGGTACAGTCGAACTTTGACGCGTTGCAATTCCGGTCTGGCTTTGATATCATCGCGCCGATGCTCCTGGGAAAAGAAGCATGGTACGACTGGAAAGAAACCCCGCCGATGGTTCCCGCCAAGAGAAAATATTTGCTGTCTTTCCAAGGAGTTTTATCCCCGTACACCAGTAAACAGTCTAACCATGAACACGCAGGTGTAGAAAATGTTATGATGAGTCGACGGCTGAAAGACTCCAACAGGACAAGAGTGAACTCGGTCAGCGATTTTATTCAAGGAGAACTGCACAAGCTCAAAACTCTGCCAGGAGATCAGTTTTACATTGATTTCAAATGCCCACCGATGGACGCTGACCCGCCTAGCATCGATTTATCCGACTGGTGGATTTGTAAAACAAAAGACAGATTAGCTATTTTAAAACAGTCGACATTTGCGTTAATCATAGGCCCCGACGAACACATTGTGTCATCGACAATGGTACAGATGAGACTGTACGAAGCATTAAAACATGGCGCCATTCCTGTTTTGTTAGGAGAGCACCTACAGCTCCCGTTTGCCGAGTTCATCGCGTGGAGCAAAGCCGCCATTATATTGCCCAAAGCACGAGCATCAGAGCTGTATTATTACCTTAAAACCATCCAAGACAATGATATCTTGAGGCTTCGAAATCAGGGCTGGTTCATCTGGACCACGTACCTGAGCTCCACCCAAGCTGTCCTGGACACGGTCCTGGCAACTCTGAGGACAAGGTTGACGATTCCTGCCAGCATCATGCGCGGGGAGCAGTCCGTCAGTCTCTTCCCCGGAGGCGTGCCACCCAAGCAGAAGCGAGTCCAGGGCATGATGCCCGAGTCGGATGATTTCTTCCCCCCGCCGGAGATCCCCTTCCCCTCCCCGAAGTACCTGCGCAATTTCACCTACAGCACCGTGGACCGTGATTTTTTGTGGAACACTGCGCCGGGGCCCTTCAAGTTGTTCCCTCACACTCCCTTTGACCCCGTACTCCCCTCTGACGCCAAATTCATCGGCTCGGGGCTGGGCTTCCGGCCAATCGGGAAGGGCTCTGGGGGCACGGGGAAAGAGTTCCAAGAGGCGCTTGGGGGCAACGTCCCTGGTGAGCAGTTCACCATCATCATCCTGACGTACGAGAGGGATGCCTTGTTGATGACCTCACTCGAGAGACTCATGGGATTGCCGTATCTGAACAAGGTAAGAAGTTTAACAGCAGTTGGCTGTTGAACCCCTGTCTGCAGCATGAAGTTCACACATAATCTCTCTTGTTTCCGGCTGTTACTGAGGGGCCTAGTATGCCTAGAATGGGCTGTGCAGCCAAGCTTAAATGCAAACAGTAGGCACCACACTGAATAGAGTGGTCCTATTCATCGCACTTGGAGTCCCCCCCCCCCCCCCCTTTAGTGTGAATGACAGCTTTGTTTGAAAAAGCTGTATCTATTCATTACACTCCTATTTAAGAACAATATAGTTGAAACATGAATGGCTTGAGTACGTGCAGGAATGTGCGTATAGACAACGGCCAGGTGGTCTTTTTCAAACTGCAGCTATGGCTGTCATCCGTATTCAAGAGGTTTAAATGTACATGTACACATTTTCTGAAACGTAGTCTTTATACTAAGGCTCTTGAGGAGAATTCAGGACTAAGTATAAGTCTTCAAGTGCCATGAGCGTATGGAGGAATTTCACATTAGCCCCTTCTGCGCACTTCCGGGTTGACAGTGAGAATGTCAGTGGCAAACAAAACAACGCTTTTCAGCACATTCATTGGGACCGCAATGGAAATAATTTTTTTTAAAAACTTTTTTGCGTTATCCCTGCTTTTTCCACAGTATGGGGGACTCTCTGTTTAACTTTCTATTTATAGTTTTAGATAATTAACTAATTTATATCATTTCTATATGTGGAAATTGCGAATAAATCAAATAAAAAAAAAAAAGCCAAAAAGGAAGCGCAGGCGCACGATTCAGCATAAAGTTGTTTACTGTGATATTGAGATCCTTGTTTTGAAACGCGGAAGTGCGCAGATCGGCGCTAAACTCGTCGTTGTGAGATTGCTCTATACTGTAAATTTACCTTCTTCTCATTATTGCAGGTCAAATTGAGTTTCAGTATATCTTCTTGTTATCTTTAAATAGCAACTTTACTTGATGCTTCATCGTAGGTTCTCGTGGTGTGGAATTCTCCCAAGCTGGCAGCGGCCGATGTGATCTGGCCTGAGATTCATGTCCCGATCAAGGTATTATTAGGGTGGAAAGGTTTCTCAGTGGTTTTGCTCCAAAGCCCAAGCTGTGAGGAAGTTTGGGCAATTATTGCAAAGTAATGTTGACAGTTAGGCCCGAAATCCATTCTCGCCCGGTATGTATACCGGACCCGGTATCAAACCGGTTTGAACCTACTAGGCCAGTATTATGCCCCTCCCGGACCGGTACAAGTCCCCTTGCTCGTCGGCATTTCAAAGCCACTCTAATGAATAGACTTGCGGTCGAGCTTGGCAAGTCTGCTGCCTGGCCCTCCAGAGTGTTTAGAATGGAGAGTTTATTGACTGACTGGTTTATACGTGTATGTGTAGGTGATCACTGGAGTGTGAATGCTGTGTGGTCAAATCTGTCCGGCGGCAAACTGACGTTGAGATTCCTCGCGTTCTTTTCAGAACCTTACAAACTCACAAAAGAGAGAGTTGCCACGTGGTGCTACATGTACCTCAAATTTGTACCTTACTGCACAGCAGTGATGTAGTCGAGTACATTTCCATGAGTACGAGTACTTTTGCATGAGTACGAGTTTGAGTACGAGTACTTCACCATGAGTATAAGTACATGGAATTTTTTTCATGTGAGTACGAGTACATGGAAATTGTTTTCATACGAGTACATTTTCATGAGTACAAGTATGAGTACGAGTACTTTTGCACGAGTATGAGTACGAGTACTTCACCCTGAGTACGAGTACATGGAATTTCTTTTTTATATGAGTACGAGTACATTTTCATGAGTATGAGTACGAATACGAACAAACTACTCGAATAGGAGTACAGTACTACAACACTGCTACACAGTTTGTGCATTCAGTTTCCCACAGTGTATATTGAGGGATACTGTGTACTTTAGTGTACACGTAGGTGCGTGCCTAAACCTTACAGTAATCTTTGTATTATCCCCGTAAGAGGACCACGCTTGGGGTAAGATTTAGTATATTTTCATGCTAGGCCCCCAAAAAAACCAGTTAAGAACCAGTGATAAGTAAGGGAGTATTTCATATTGTCCACCTGCGGTATCGATTGCGGTACCGCTGTTTTTCTTTGCGGTGCCGCATTCCCTACCTCACACCTTGCTGATGAATGGGAAGCCGCCCGGCTTGAATAACTGAATAGTCGTGAGGTCAAAACTGGAGCTTGGAGCTCAGTCGAGCTCAGTCGAGCTCAGTCGAGCTCAGTCGAGCTCAGTCGAGCTCAGTCGAGCTCAGTCGAGCTCAGTCGAGCTCAGTCGAGCTCAGTCGAGCTCAGTCGAGCTCAGTCGAGCTCAGTCGAGCTCAGTCGAGCTCAGTCGAGCTCAGTCGGCTTGTCAAAGATTTCCAGTTTGCAGCGGTCATGAAATACGCATGGTCAGACGAGGGACAAGGAACCCCATTAGTGGAGGTCTTACATTGTTGCAATGAATGTTTATTAAAGGCAGTGAACATGATTGGTCATTGGTGCAATTTTCAGAAATGGGCGGATTTGGGGGTTAGTATTTTATATGAAATATTGTGTTGCGTTGTTGGATGGCGAAAAAAACGAGAGAAAAACGGCGCTCGTGTTCAACTGTCGGGCGGATGATAGCCTTTAGTCAAGGCGCGCGTGGCTATGGGTGCGTGATGCGCCCCGGATATGCCATGGCGCCATCATGTCTGGGGCGCGCCACTTGTCCGGGTAGCCACCCTTGACTAACGGCTACAGGGCAGTTTTCCCAACGATTTCCAGCTGGAAATCGTTGGAAAACGAAAACATTTCCACTTTTCTTGACAATGACAGCACACCTGGTGCCATCATTTCACAGGATGATTGAAACTGCTATTAACTTACAGTCTAGTAAGGTATTTCGTAATAATTAAGTAAAAAAAAAAATGGAGGATTACCAATGGTGTACACTACATTTAACAGCTGTGGCTTGGATTACTTTAATCCCCCATTATCCACAGAGACGGATTAGATTAGATTAGATTAGATTAGATTAGATTAGATTAGATTAGATTAGATTAGATTAGATTAGATTAGATTAGATTAGATTAGATTAGATTAGATTAGATTAGATTAGATTAGATTAGATTAGATTAGATTAGATTAGATTAGATTAGATTAGATTAGATTAGATTAGATTAGATTAGATTAGATTGTAAAGCACCGGCAGCCAGCTGAACCCACATTGCAGATTAGATTAGATTAGATTAGATTAGATTAGATTAGATTAGATTAGATTAGATTAGATTAGATTAGATTAGATTAGATTAGATTAGATTAGATTAGATTAGATTAGATTAGATTAGATTAGATTAGATTAGATTAGATTAGATTAGATTAGATTAGATTAGATTAGATTGTAAAGCACCGGCAGCCAGCTGAACCCACATTGCTCATGAATATTGCTGTGAGGAAACTGCCTGCGTGCACTGCCCTGTATAGAATGAGCTCATTATATCAGCCAGCTGGACGTTAATACTGGTACCGCAAAAACAGCATTATGGCTATTGATACCGCTTTCAGACAATATAAAAATGATCCCTAATAATATACATTACAATGCGTTTTGGCTGAGACGTGTTGTTGTCAAGCAAACATTTTCTGTGCGAAACAATTTTTTTTGTTTGCTGTGGATTGAAACTCAATGGTCAGGATTCAACTTTGCGTTTTGGCCAATCGCGTTATTTCCTGTTTTGCATTGTCAAAGGTGATCCGGACCAAGAAGAACAGTCTGAACAATCGGTTTCTGCCTTATGACGAGATCGAGACGGAGGCCGTACTCTCTCTGGATGATGACGCCCACCTCCGGCACGATGAGATCCTCTTCGGCTTCAGGTCCGTTTGGCTTTAACAATTGCATCAATTGGAAAAAAATTGATAAATCGACGCCATTTATAATTAATAATTGAGAAGATTCTTTGAACTAATGCCTAGGTGTTTAGGGTTAACCCCTTGTATCTGGTCGACGGCCATAGCCGTGGTGTGATGCAAGACACCTGGACCGGTTGACGTGAATAGCCGCATTCCTACTCATACACAACCATTCATTATTCAACTTTATACAACACCTGAATAAATCCCAGCCATGCGATTGGTGGATCGTCGATCACGTGCGTTGAATTATTCGTCCTATCACACGATGCGAACCCGCACTGCCAAAAACGTTCTATCACATGGTTCTATCAAACGGTGCACACGCATTGATAGAACCAAAAGAACTTCCCTTATTTCACGGTCACTATTGATAGGCGCTGCAATAGGGCTGTCATTCACACAACATGGCGGCCGAGTTTCCCGAACTGCCGTGGTTTGTTCTCCTAACAGACGACGAAATATTGGAACTCGTAGGCGATGCTGACGCTCCAAATACAAAGAGACAAATCAAATATGCAGTGAAACGATTAGAGGAATTTGCCAGACACGCAGGAACAACAAATACAGCTTTAACTGATTCGGAACTGGACCACTTTTTGTAGCGGTTTTATGCGCGACTGAGAAGGTAAACGGCACGTTGTAACGTTACATGAAGAAATCCATGCATGCAA
This sequence comes from Hippasteria phrygiana, assembly GCA_037893225.1. NCBI lineage: Eukaryota > Metazoa > Echinodermata > Asteroidea > Valvatida > Goniasteridae > Hippasteria > Hippasteria phrygiana. The sequence goes on from JAZGUH010000184.1 coordinate 2,111,723, forward strand.
TCTGTCGGATTTATTTAGGCGTTGTATAAAACAAATAATGAATGTTTCACATTCGTGCAATGGTAAGAATAATTTCATTCGGTGACAGATGGAATGTCCCATTCGCACTCATAAACATTCATTATTTGTATAATATTGTTCTCGATTGTGTACTGAATAGAGATGGGGTATTTTCAAACAAAGCTTTCATTCAACAAAATGGGAGGGGGGAGGCGCTCTGAGTGCGATAAATAGGGCCACTCTATGCAGTGTGGTGCCTTTTGTTCACATTTACGCTCGGCTGCACAGCCTTTCAGTGAGAGCCCAATGTGACACGTTTCAAAAACCGGTATAAAAGGCTTTTACAAATGAAATTTAATTCAAAATTTGTGAATGAATGTCCTGGGTTTTGCAGAGTGTGGCGTGAAAAGAGGGACCAGATCGTGGGCTTTCCGGGTCGCTATCATGCCTGGGACGTGAACTATGGTAACGGCTTCCTGTACAATTCCAACTACTCATGCGAGCTTTCAATGGTGCTAACAGGAGCAGCATTCTTCCACAAGGTGAGATGGTTAACCCTAAGGCCCAAAATCCATTCTCGCCCGGTATGTATACCGGACCCGGTATCAAACCGGTTAGAACCTAGACCGGTATTGTGCCCTTCCCGGACTGGTACAAGTCCCTTTGCTCGTCGGCATTTCAAAGCCACTCTAATGAATAGAATTGCGGTCGAGCTTGGCAAGTCTGCTGCCTGGCCCTCCAGAGTGTTTAGAATGGAGAGTTTATTGACCGACTGGTTTATACGTGTATGTGTAGGTGATCACTGGAGTGTAAACGCTGTGCGGTCCGATCTGTCCGGCGGCAAACTCTTTGAAACTGAGCGAACGTTTAAGGCCTTTGTTCGCCCGTGGAGGATTATTAACGGATTACAGTCACCCCATCGTTTGCGTCTAGAAGGAGTTCGCCGGCCCAGGAACTAGACACAATAGAGTACCGAAGTGATGACGTCAATCAATGCAATGTTTGGAACCAGAATACATTCTAAACTGCATGTGTTTGGAACCATTGCCGCGGCAACTGACGTCAGACTTCGGTACTCTATGGACTCCCAAACTGGGCCAGGCTTCCAGTAGAGGCTGGACCGGTATCCAACCCGGTTTGGGAGGATTAAAATGAACCGGTTTGGCTACCGGGGTCCGGTACACATACCGGGCGAGAATGGACTTCGGGCCTTTACCTCGTGAATACGGAAGATGGGCCATAGTAATTTTTTTTCAATGAAAAAGCGACCACCTGGGCGGATGATGTCTAGACGCATTCCCGCGCTTACTCAATCCATTCATTTTTTTAGTATATTGTTCTTGAATGGGAGTGTAATGAATAGATGGAGCTTTTTCAAACTAAGCTTTCATTCAAATAAAATGGGGGCTCCGAGTGCGATGAATAGGACCACTCTGTTCAGTGTGGGGCCTATTTTTGCGTTTACGCTTGGCTGCATAGCTCTGATCTTGGCATACCAGTACCCCATAGATAACAGCCGGACGCAAGAGGCTATACCTACCCCAAGCCCATCAAACCCCGACAGTAGGTTTTGCCACGTTTTGGATGGTTCAGCACCAAACATTATGAACATGTTGGTGGACTTTGTTAGACTGAGGAACTAAGGTCCAGGGTGATGCTGTTGGATTTTGATTGAGTGGGGACACAGGGGTGGGTCAGTGCAGTGACTGGCTGGTGGTACCGGGTGTTGGACTGTGCTGAGGTGAGGACACACAGGGGTGGGTCAGTGCAGTGACTTTCTAGCGGTACCGGGTGTTGGACTGTGCTGAGGTGAGGACACACAGGAGTGGGTCAGTGCAGTGACTTTCTAGCGGTACCGGGTGTTGGACTGTGCTGAGGTGAGGACACACAGGAGTGGGTCAGTGCAGTGACTTTCTAGCGGTACCGGGTGTTGGACTGTGCTGAGGTGAGGACACACAGGGGTGGGTCAGTGCAGTGACTTTCTAGTGGTACCGGGTGTTGGACTGTGCTGTGGTGAGGACACACAGGGGTGGGTCAGTGCAGTGACTTTCTAGTGGTACCGGGTGTTGGACTGTGCTGAGGTGAGGACACACAGGGGTGGGTCAGTGCAGTGACTTTCTAGTGGTACCGGGTGTTGGACTGTGCTTAGGTGGGGACACACAGGGGTGGGTCAGTGCAGTGACTTTCTAGTGGTACCGGGTGTTGGACTGTGCTGAGGTGAGGACACACAGGGGTGGGTCAGTGCAGTGACTTTCTAGTGGTACCGGGTGTTGGACTGTGCTGAGGTGAGGACACACAGGGGTGGGTCAGTGCAGTGACTTTCTAGTGGTACCGGGTGTTGGACTGTGCTGAGGTGAGGACACACAGGGGTGGTTCAGCGCACTGGAGGAAACCATGTTTTATTAATCAGCTGGCTAGTCAGGTAACGTACGTACGTACATGCGTACCTCAAGCTGTATGGCGCGGGGAAACTAGACCAGTGAGTTAGTGATTATACAATGCATGCAATAGGTCACGTGATTATATGCACTCTACATCACGCGCATGCAAATGCACACACAGTTCTGCGAAAGGGCCAAGATGTCCTTGGCGATTTATCCTTGGCGTGCGTGTGTAGAGGGCGCTGTATGGTTCGGATCCATGCGCGCTAAGGACGTCTTGGAACTTAGACTACAGGCACTATGAACATCTAACAAAAGAAAACCCACGCAGTCCTTTGTTACAAACAAAGGACTGCGTGGGTTTTCTTTTGTTAGATGTTCATAGTGAGGGGAACCTCCAAGATTTGCAGGAGAATATGCAAGATTTGCAGGGGAGATTTGTAGGGGAACCTTATGGATTTGTAAGGGAAAACCACAAAGTTTGTGACGGGAACTATTGAAGTAGGGTTATCCTCATTAGACTCGAACCCAATAATGAATGAAAATTAATTTGAGATTGTACCATGATTTGTTTTTTTGTCTGCAGTACTATGCCTACCTCTACAGTTACGTCATGCCGCTGGTCATCCGAGACAAAGTGGACGAATACATGAACTGCGAGGACATCGCCATGAATTTCCTGGTGTCCCACATCACAAGGAAACCACCTGTTAAGGTATGTGAATATTGGCTGCCCGGCGGTATGCGCACGCAGGTGTTTTGCATAAATTTGGTATCAAAGGTCAAATATTTCAAAGGCGATCTGACCTACGACGACACTCACTACAGGCCTACCATTGCTATTATACTAAAATTAATGTTTTTGAGTGAAATGGAAGGATTATTTTCACCGAATGAAAATATTCCTTCCATTGGATGAATTAAAAAACATTGTTTGCTTTTTATACAACACCTGAATAAATCACCGCCATCTGATTGATTGGTGGATCGTTGATCACGTGCATTGAATTATCTGTATCGACGCACGGCATGGCCGCACTGCAAAAATAGAAGTTCTATTCAACGGTGAATAGAACTTCCATTCCACGGTAACACCATTGGTTGCGCCGTTGCGCTCTGACCAGTCAGATGACAGGATTTATTCGGGTGTTGTATAAAAAAAATTGATAATGTTTGTTTCATGTTCATGCAATGGAAAAGAATAACTTCATTCAATGACAGATGGAATGTTCCATTCGCCTCGTGGAATGGAACATTACATCTGTCACCTCATGAAATTTTTCTTACCATCACACTCACACAAACATTAATTATTTGTATAATACAACACCTAAATAGATTTTTTTGTTATGCAAATCGCCCCATCTCAAGGCCAAAGGCCACTCGAGGTGTGGGCTACAGAGGAAAGTGTGGAAGAACCAGCCCCTCACACTGAAACAAGACAAGATAATCTGATCTCTTCACAGTATGAATAGGGTCGGGATGGGTAACTAGTCCACTGCAAGGCATTAATAATGCCTCTACCCATATTAAGCGTAGAAGTGCTATAGCCCAGGACTTGGCTCGAACCCACAACTTGCAGAATTACCCGCAGACCATGAATTCATTGCTCCAAACCACTAGGCCACGGCACTTCCACATGCTTGTCATTTGATATTTTATGAATACTAAGGCTTACCTTCAATTTTATTTCATTTCCATGTACGTCGTATGATCAAAGTGTAATGCTGCAATCTCATAGCAATAGCAAGGTTCATGCTCCGCGATCGATATCCAGGCGTGGGTGCAATGGAGCGAAATGAACTGAACCAAACTGCACAGTAAATGGAACCAAATTGATGATCTAATGTACATCATACGATGGAATGGGGCAAATGATCCAACATCATGTGACTAAAATTCCACCGATCAAATGACAAGGATCTATGTAGGTGTTGTGTAGCAGTATATATATCATACCTTTTACGCAAAGACATGACAATGTACCCGAGAAGTATGGCTTCATTTTGTTTGTTACATCAGGTGACTTCCCGTTGGACCTTCCGTTGCCCCTCGTGCCCCGAGGCTCTGTCGCAGGACGACTCGCATTTCAAGGAGCGCCACAAATGCATCCATTTCTTCAACCGGGTCTACGGGTATATGCCGCTCCTCTACACGCAGTTCAGAGTGGACTCGGTTCTGTTTAAGACGCGCGTGCCCCACGACAAACAAAAGTGTTTCAAATTTGTTTAGTTCCCTGTAACGGTCAAATGTCGAAGGAAAACCTGACAGAATTAGCGGGATTTGAACTTGAGACCCCCCGAAACACCGAAACTCTTCCAACCGAGCTACCTTGTCAAATATGGGCGGTCTTCCAATTTGTGTCTTTGTTCAGGGTAGTGCTAGTCAGAAGTCATAAACCCATAATGCCGTATATATATATAGCCAGGGATCACGCGATAAGAACATTTGTGACCCGCTCTGCAAAAAGGGCACTTATGTTGCAAAATTTGAAAATAGTGTTATGTATATAGCTGGAAAGGCCATTTTATAAGCTTTCATATGGTATATGTCTGAGGTCTCTAGCATTTTGCAATCACGAGATATTTGGAAATTTGCATGTTTGTTTTCAGGAATTTCTTGAAATGACTTAAGGAGAAACAAGCCATTTAAAAAAAACAAAAAGCAAAGCAATAGATGGAAGCACTCGACAAAAACACATTCTTTTTCCAACTTTATTCACTGAAATCAAAGATTTTGGTTATGAAATAAAAATAATATAGGTATCAAAGATGCAAAAAATTCCCTCCCTTCAAAATCACTTGTTTGAAGAATTTTTCACCCTCTTCACATTGAACGGCCCATAACTCGTAAAAGCATACAGCGACTTATGTGCCCTTTTTGCAGAGCGGGTCACATTTGTGACCCGCTCTGCAAAAAAGGGCACATAAGTCGCTGTATGCTTTTATGCGTAATGGGCCGTTCAATGTGAAGAGGGTGAAAAATTCTTCAAACAAGTGATTTTGAAGGGAGGGATTTTTTCGCATCTTTGATACCTATATTATCCGAGTTCATAACCAAAATGTTTGATTTCAGTGAATAAAGTTGGAAAAAGAATGTGTTTGTGTCGAGCGCTTCCATCTATTGCTTTGCTTTTTGTTTTTTTTAAATGGCTTGTTTCTCCTCAAGTCATTTCAAGAAATTCCTGAAAACAAACATGCACATTTCCAAATATCTCGCGAATGCAAAATGCTACAGGCCTCAGACATATACCACATGAAAGCTTATAAAATGGCCTTTCCAGCTATATATATAAAACACTATTTTAAAATGTTGCAACATAACTGCCCTTTTTGCCGAGTGGGTCACATTTATTACTGGATTTGCGTAAACACCTCATGCTCAGTAATTTAGTGATCTGATCTGCCTGAGTGACCTACCATTTTAAAGAGAAGATATTAGTAGGGGTGAGATTAGTCAGGATTTTTCCTGATTTCAGGATTTTTTGTTGGGCTTTCAGAATTTTTAAAGAATCTCTTCTACAACCTGGAATTCCTGAGGTGTTGTCCTGAAGGTGTTTTTACCTTGTAAAAGTGGAAATAGACCAATAAAAATGGATTTTTTAAGGGGGTGCCTTTAGGCAAATATAAACTATATGTTGATCTGGGGTCCTCGTGGGACTTTTATGGGTTTCGTGGATTTTCAATTTCTATCCAATCTCGCCCCTGATTAGGCTACATTAATGATACTGATTTGATGATATCGGGTTGATTATAAATGTAACATATACAAGTGTTTAAGGGTTCAACTCCGGTATACTTGGACTCAACCTGTGTGTAGTTCTATTTTTCTACAAAAAGATTTGTCATATAGACGAACTTCGTATTAGCCCCGTCTGCACGCACTTCCAACTTTAACCCTATAACCCCCTAGGCATTTTTACTAGGAGGCTTCCTCAACCTGTCAAAATCCAACACTGTGCAGTATACCTATGGCACATTCTTTGGACTTGGACAAATAGACCTTTATCAATGGTACAGCCATTTTGTTTTTCTCCTATAGAGGAATTTCACATTAGCCCCCTTCTGCGCACTTCCGGGTTGAAAGCGAGAATGTCAGTGGCAAACAAAACAACGCTTTTCAGCACATTCATTCATGCATGAATTAATCAGGCCATAAAAGGCAGCGCAGGCACGGCACACGATTAGCATAAAAGTTGTTTACTGTGACATTGAGTTCCTCGTTTTCAAACGCGGAAGTGCACAGATCGGCGCTAAACTCGTCGTTGTGGGATTCCTCTATTAAAGTCAATGTAACCAAACCGAGGCGGAAAGGAAAAATAGTAGGGCTGTCCCGAACATACCGAATATTCGATATTCGATCGTCAACCGAATATTCGAATACCATTTTGCCGGTTCGAATATTCGAAAAGATATATATGCACATACAGATACGACTCTAATAGAAAAGTTACGGCGCTTAGCAGTGTCAAATGCTGCATTTTTTTCAATCATAACTTTTTGTGGACGGAGGTTTATTGTTCCCGTCCGTAAAACCCTCGATACAACAGGCGCATGCAAAAAAATGCCGATCGCAAGGTCCATAAGTATCGATCGCCATACGTAAAATACTGGCGTGCTTTTATGTGCAATTTTTTTTGTTTACTGGTGCGGCATGCAGTGAAAAACTTGATCGGCGAGTATCGAATATTCGATATTCGATCAAACCCATTTTCGAAAATTCGAATACTAAATTATTCGAATACTAAATTATTCAAAAATGAACAGCCCTAAAAAATAGTCTGGCACCTTCATTCAATAATTGGAATCACTCTTCATAATTGCTAATGCGTACAGGAAACAAGACAAAGATAGTGACAGCATGATAAAGGTCTATTGGGGCATCATAGCTCCATGTAAAGTAATGGTACCAAGGCGCTACAGTACTTAACCCACAAAATTAGACAAAACCTGCTGTTGGAGTTTGCAAGGCTTGGGGTAGTTAGGGTTAAAAGAATGGGGAAAATATTCACAACTCTCCAAGGGACTGAATACTATACACCAGAATAAAGCTAGACTTATCTCTCTGTTCAAAATATGGGGTTCATCTGCAAAATGTGACTAGGATGACACAGGCAGTTTTTTGACCAATTTGTGATCCTGCACTTAAAACTTATTTGTCCGTCGATGAAGGTATTGCAATAAATTGTACAGTCAATATTTTTCAAAACCGGAGTGAGTTTAGTAATTTTGTATACACAATTGCATGCATTTACTGCAGCAGTGAATTTGTAACTGTTTGTACATCAACAGTTGGTCCAGAATATTGCCCGTTTCCGGATCGGATCTCACAGAAACGGTAACATCCATGTGTGTGCAGCCTGCCATTTAAAGCAAGATATGGGACAGAGGGAACCTCCCCTCTTTTGTGTTGGTCATTGTGTTCTAGGCCCGTTCCGGGTATCCGGGTACCCGAATGCTGGCGTCAATATCCGGTTCCATTTTCCGGTTAGGGCACCCGAATCTTATGGTGAAAAAGTCAATGTAAGATATCAGACAAAAAATAAATAAAGACAATTTGATCCATATCCAACTCTGTTCCGACCCGAAAGACTTGAACTGTCTAGCGGTGTTTTTAAAACAGTGCGTCAACCAAAATGCAGTGAATGGAAAGTATCAATAATGTGGCCGGCTAATGCTGTTTGGATCTTTTTAATATCTATAGCTATCTTGTTGCTCAGTATAGTCTGTCAATGGAATGTGACGTTTACGCTGCGACCGAACTCCGCGGTATGATCAAAGAGCGGGCGGGAGTTATTGAGAGAGTGAATGTTGCTCAGACACTCGGGCAGCGGGAGTGGGAAGCGCTCTCCGTATTAGGCCTACAGGTATACATTAAAACAAAAACAATAAAAGGCTTTGCTTGAAGGCTTTTCTTGGAGTAATTTGCTTTATGGTGTGTGATTATTTTTGCGTCCGACTCCATGTGCCCTGTCAACTCGTACCCAGGTCAACTCGTACCCAGGTCAACTCGTACCCAGGTCAACTCGTACCCAGGTAAAATTGTACTCCCCTCTTTGTGGATGATTTAAACATAAAATTGTTCATATTCTTTTTTTAATATCTGAACCTTCTAAACGATATTTTTTTTCTAGAGTCTGGACAACTGGTAATGACTGTAGCTGTGAAAACGTCTTTAGTGGAGAATATCTTTAATTAATTGGTTTTCTTTGCATTGGTTTCAATTTTTAATCTGCTGTCTTTTCTATATTCTGAGTAACACTTTCTTTTGCTCCTTCCCTATTTTTGGAGACTTAATAATGAATGACTGTGCGAACTGTTTTACCATTGCCAAGAATATTTAGGCAAGAAAGATATGTTGAAGTTGAAGTAATTTCAACCAGTTGTTTTTAATAATATATTTTCAATTAGTCATTTCTTTTTTAGTGATTACTGCACATGACTTGAATCTCTTTGGTGAATGATGGGTTGGCTGAGGCTCTGGAAAGAGTCGTTTGGTTTGAATGATTTGCAGAAGCATTCAGTTTCGTGTTGAAAGCAAATTGAGGACGTGCTTGTGTTATGCTTGCTTTTCTGCATGCAATACCGTGGGTATATGTTGACTTGGGTGTAAAATTTGGGGTACGAATTCACAATCACGGTAAAGGACACTAACTTTTCATAAGATGGAATTGTTTGCGTCGGAGGTGATGTACACTCCCACCCGAGTGATTTTTTCCAAATAATCTCTCGGGACAACACTGAATATGCAGTGTTTATAAAATACGTCGGTGAGGGGCAAAACCCTAAAAGATACTAACTTTGATGATAAAATGTAACATTATTAATGTTCAACTTCAAAGGTCCTAGTGTCTCTGAAGTAATCAGTAATAAGCACAAAGCCAAGATTGTAACCTTGTTTATAAAGTAGTTACACTACATAACACTCCTTTTTTTTCTTGTGCTGGATATTTTTGACAGCGCCTTCCCTTCATAGAACCGCCCCAGTAAATCGCTTTGGACCAGGCTTTATCCTTTACCAAGAAGATAGTGGCACGTTCCGTGCAGTCGCCCAATCACAGGCTATTACGAACGTTGTGATATCTGGCCCGCCCTGAACAACCAATAATTCCACATGAAGATGGCCAAGAATTGAGCCGTAGTAGACCAATCATGCAGTTCAGTGAGTCCACCTCGCACACGTGCCGTCCAATCAGCACACGGCACTCGCTCCCTGTGTGCAGTGCACGTGCGGCTCTGTCGCAGTACCAATTAATGATGTCGTATAAACACTGCAGGATTAATACCTTTGCGGATTAATAACAAGCCTGGAATGATTGTGACATCGTTGTCAAGTTTCAGGTATTTTTTGAAACGCCTACTTTTATACTGCATTCAATTTCAATTTTCTCGGAAGTCAATTGACGTGGAATCAAGTCAGATCTATGGCCGGCTTGCTGTACGCACGTGTAGAAAGTAAATCTTTCTTTCTTTAGCGGCCGCACACTACATGTATCTGTTTTTTTAACGAGCCCATTTTTTATAAGGACATTACTACACGTAGACAGCAGACAGTGTTTTTTTTCCTTTTTCTGAACGGTCCACTTTTGGAACCGGAGAACCGAACCAGTACGGCGTTTGGGTATCCGGATCCAAAATTACCCATGAATGCACAGGCCTATTGTGTTGCCAGAATCTCAGGAATTCCTTTCAGATAGTGGGGGTGGGGGGGGGGGGGGGTGGTGTGGGTGTTAGGTAACAATAGTTTGGAGTGTGTACAGGGCAGAGACAATGTTGGTACCCCTTGGTCCCATATTGTGCTGGGTATAAAGCCTGCAGTTGTAGAATAGACTGATTCCATTGGGCGCTGCCCTTGATGTATCGTCTAATCACAGCTGTGACTGTGGTCCAACAAAACGTGTCTGATGTAGACGTGCATCAGATGTGTGTTGACTATGATAAGCTCGGAGCTTATAGACATTTATCATGCTGTCACCATCTTTGTCTTGTTCCCTGTATGCATTAGCAATTATGAATAGTGATTCCAATTATTGAATGAAGGTGCCAGACTATTTTTCCTTCCAGCCTCGGTTTGGTTACACTGATTTGAATAGGAGAAAAACAAGATGGCCGTACCATGATAAAGGTCTTTTGGGACTTAATTGTATCTAAACATAAGCCTCTGTTTTTCTCTTTTATTCATTCATACATTAATTGCATTAAGTGAATATCAAACTACCTGAAAATCTGATTTGTTGGATATACTGCACATGCTCAGTAGACCCCGTACACCAAAACAATGAGAAACTTAGGATAAGGGTCAAGACGAGGGTGAGAAATTGGGCGAGGGTTGGGATTACATTGTATAGGGTTTAGGATAGGGTTAGGGTTAAACCGTTAGGATGAGGTTAAAGGTTATTATGTCACTGCTAGAAATTGTGTTCATCATAAAAGTTCAATTATGTTGGAATGCATTATGGGTAAAGAGTTGCATATTCATGGGGGTAGGATATTCATACGACAACGGCACTCAGTAATGGGCCTTTTCACTGCGATGCATGCTAACAGTGTTGTATAGTCAAGACCATGCACAAGACCATTCACGAGACCAGCTTGTAACAGGCACAAGTAACAGGCATAAACCATGACAAAGTAATGCTTTTGTTACAGTTCATTTGAATAGCTTAAGACTTGGATTAAGACTGAAGGTCTTGTGCTGGTCTTGTGCTGGTCTTGTGCTGGTCTTGTGCTGGTCTTGTGCTGGTCTTGTGCTGGTCTTGTGCTGGTCTTGTGCTGGTCTTGTGCTGGTCTTGTGCTGGTCTTGTGCTGGTCTTGTGCTGGTCTTGTGCTGGTCTTGTGCTGGTCTTGTGCTGGTCTTGTGCTGGTCTTGTGCTGGTCTTGTGCTGGTCTTGTGCTGGTCTTGTGATGGTCTTGTGATGGTCTTGTGATGGTCTTGTGATGGTCTTTGGTCTTGCAGGGTCTTGTGTGGTCTTGTGATGGTCTTGTGATGGTCTTGTGATGGTCTTGTGATGGTCTTGTGATGGTCTTGTGATGGTCTTGACTACAACACTGCATGCTAACTGTGAATCCCATTGGTACAGGTGAAAAACACCCAGCGTTTATTAAACTATTGCATATGTACAACCCTGCAAGTGGTATTAATGCAGGTAGAATTTCCGTGGCATTTTCAGTGACCAAAGAGTATAATTACTATAAATACTTGAAAATGAACAAATTAAGCTGCTGCAAACTGCTAACTGACATGGATTGACCTGAAATCTACAAATCAACAAAATCTGCTGACCTAACATTTCAAACATTATTTAGCAAGTTCTTAAAGGGAATTTTATTTTTAAATGACGATACTTTGTTAAAGTTTAATGATATGCTTGCAGAATGCTTTAGGGGACACCCTGTATTTCTGATGCAGATTTTTAAAATAAAGTGCCAAATTGATTATATATTTATCCCTCTGTAATGGACAATAAATGGCAAACCCTACCGGCACATGAACGTCTCTGTTGTACAAATTATTTATGTTTTTAAAGAACATGGCGGACTCTCTTTAATAGGCTCCGGAAGGGGGAATTCGAAGTGCACCTTGGCAAGTCAAAGAATTAACTTATGTTAGTGTTTTTGTTTTGTCCGATTTGAACATCACAAACGTTCAGATCAAAACGAACTTTCCCAACCATGGATGCCAAATGGGTCATTCCACCAGGTTGGGACAGGTCCATTTTTATACATAGGGGTGTTACATGTACCTTTTCACCCCACAATTTCCCACTGAGATTTTATAAGTTATTTTTATTTACTGTAGATTCAGTCCACTGACAAGCACTGTTGTTCACTAAAAAAATGTGTAAATATTCTACTTCTGTCTTTGAAATTTGTTTCGTTTCTTTGTGGTTACGTCCCCCCTCTTTTTTTCTGTTCAGATTTTTGTTAAATAAATAATGTGCATTTTTATACAGTTGGTGCTTACTTTTAGAAAGGCCACTAATTACACTATGAACATCTAACAAAAGAAAACCCAAGCAGTCGTTTGTTTGTAACAAAGGACTGCGTGGGTTTTCTTTTGTTAGATGTTCATAGTGTAAGCCCCCAGGGTGTGTGAACATTTGTATTGATTTTGATGGATTCAGCGTGCTAGCAAATACTGTATAAACACTGACCTGTTTAAAGTTTTGTGTGCATAGATGCTGGGAAAACGGAGAAACAAATTCTGTTCCCATGACCCTACTTCAGGCCCTACTTTGGAGCAATTTATAGTCGGGTAATTATCAGGTTGGGGCGCTAGACTATTTTCAACGATTATCAGCCGACAATCGTTGGGAAAAAGATATAAATTTCCACGTTTTTGAAAACGACAGCACACCAGGTGCCATGATTTCACAGGATGCTTGAGACTGCTATTTACTTACAGTCTAGTACGGTATTTAATAATAATTTAGTAGTTTTATTTTGTTATGTTTGCAAATGTTGTAAACTACCTTGAAATCCTTGGGATGATTATGTAATTAGAGAAAACATGGTGCGTTAAGTATGGGACTGCACTGGGAGCTTTTCTTGGACCTATACCTACTAATGTTTCTAAGGGGAAGTGTCTCATCGAGAAACCAGTCTAATGCAGGGTGGGAGGGGGTGGGGGGGGGTGGGGGGTGCACCTGCACTAATTGTTCAAGGAGGGCACTTCACAGAGAAAATACAATAGACTTTTTTAAAAATGTGCATAATTGCACCTTATACCCGGAAGGAACCTTGGCAGCCCCACCCATGCACCCCCTCCATTTGTGCAACTAAAAATAACCCCACTCCCCCAAAAAACCCAAAATAAACTAATAAACAAAAACTAACAAACAAAATTAACCCCCAAAAAATAAACCCACACAAATTTACAAACAAATCTACCCCCCCCAAAAAAAACCAAAACCAAAACACCCCCCCCCCCCAAAAAAAGTGACAACCTTCCCCCATTTGTGGCACTAAAACCAATCCCCCCCACCCCCCCCCCCCCCAAAAAAAAATACCAAACAAAAACAAACAATGGGACTTGAAGGTTATGGTGGATATGAACACAAAGGAACACCATGTGAAACTGATCTCTTTTGAGTTGTGTGGATCTGAAAAGAAACTTCTTTTATAACTTAACGTTTCGTACAGTATGCATCAGAAGAAAAAAACCACCACAAACAAACAGACAAAAACAAATCTAACCCCCCCCCCCCCCACCAAAAAAATTATAATAATAACAAAATAGAAATAACAAAATAAAGAAAAATTGACTACCTGGGGGGGGGGGGGACCCCTAAGCCCAAGCCCTTTCCCCAATCCCATCACTGCTGCTTCCACCTACCTGGAGAATTAGAAAATCTTCGGCCATGCATACATCAATTCTCACAACTACATGTATGAATTCTGGGCTCAGTGGGACAGAGGATTTTGTGTGCATATCTGTACAATAAAACCATGTATGGCTGGATGCACATACTCCCAGAACTGAAAACTTGCAAAAGGTCATAATATGCAGTCTATTGTGTCCAGTATAATTCATTGCATGCATGTTGGGTGAATATTATGCTCACTCAGTGAACTGGCACAGTGACTGGCATGAAACACTTGTATAGCACTGGACAAGTTATTCATCAGGACTCTGGCTTTTCTATTTTTGTAGCCTATATACTACCTGGGCATTCATTTTGGGTAAAGTATACTACACGTATACTACAAAATGCTACACACTTTCTCATTATGCCAGTGTAGTAAGAATACTGCATACTACAGTTTACTATACAAGTAGTATTTTGTAGTAATAGGGGAGGTTATAAATGTGTTTGGATGAACCGTGCTATAACATTCAGTGAGATTTCACGACGGTGTGGGATTTACGTTGAGTTATCGTAGCGTTTTGAAAAGGTAAGAACGCACTGATAATTTGATTAATTCCTGACTTGGACCAAATTCAGTGTTGGATCTTCTAATTGCCATATTTTCTGTGACATCATGGTGAGGCTTCTTTTTCAGTGAAAAAGCGATGGCAACATAATTAATATACGCTTTTTACCACAGTACTTGAGTGGACTTTGTACTGATCAAGTCTGACCAATTGTTAAGTTGGTATTTGAGGCCAAGTTACTTGAACTAGAGTTATATCCTACCTTGAGACGATTTTTAGCTCACCTGTTTCAGACATGAACGTCAGATATATCAGAATTCCTCTCCAGAATAATGATGCCCTGAAGCAATTGCTGTGCACACTCGTAGCCATCCTTGGGATCGCTCCATTACTGTACTGCCTGTTGTGGTTGAAAGATGACAAATTGTCATCTGTGACGAAATGGGACAAATTTGGAGGCCCAGGGCAGGGGGAGGAACTTGCCGTCTGCAGTCTGATAGGCAGGAACAGCGACTTCGGCTTAGCCGGGCCGCATGGCGGCGAGGCAGAATACCAGGCAAGACTGGAAAGGTGTGCTCGGTACATCAGCAAGCTCATGACAGAGAATGATGACAATTGGAGGACCGTTGAGAAAGTCGCCATAAATCACAGACAACAAACCTTGCAGCGGGCAGATGACAACCTGCCACTGGACAGTCTGTCAAATGGAAGATTACGGGACTCGGAAAAGAATACTCCAATGCGGAGATTAAACGCGTGCCGACAGCACAACTGTTTTGATTACTCTCGGTGCCCGCTGACTTCCAGCTTTCGCGTCTACTTCTACAGCAGAGAGGCTGTGCTGCTCGATCAGATGATCGACCGCTTTGTCGTGACCAGTGTAACAGATGTCATGAAAACAAACCCGTATGTCAGTCGTGATCGCGACGCAGCATGTGTTTGTTTAGTTTTGGTCGGTGGTTGGAATATCTCAACGACCACCTCTGCCACCATTAAGGAGAAGTTGTCAAAGCTCCCCTCTTGGAGAGGTACAGGTCAAAACCATGTCTTGTTGAATCTGGGAAGAGGTGTGTTAATATCTTCAGAGGTACTCCGGAATGTCGACAGCGACCGTGCCATAGTGGCACAGTCCAGTTTTGATGCACCACAATTCCGGCCAGGTTTTGATATTGTCACCCCCTTGCTCTTGGTGGAAGAAACGTCCTATGTCTGGAAAGAAACGCCTCGACTGACTCCGGCCAAGAGGAAGTACCTACTGTCTTTCCAGGGTACCTTGCCGCCCCACGTGCCAAAATTGTCTGCAGCAGCCAAAAGAATCCAAAAGGAACTTGGTCAGTTGAAAGAAGTGAAAGTGCCAGGGAGTGAGTTTTATTTTGAGCTGAATTGCCCCCCAGTCCTAGCCAGACGGGAGAATGCCGGTCCATCTGAATGGTGGCTATGTGCTGCAAACAAGAGGAGCAAAATCCTGAAACTATCAACATTTGTGTTGATTGTCACCCCAGACGAGTCTGATGTCGTGTCTTCGACCATGCTGCAAGTGAGACTGCACGAAGCCTTGAAGCATGGTGCGGTGCCAGTTGTTTTGGGAGAGCGCACTGGGCTACCGTTCAGCGAGTACATAGCTTGGGAGATGGCAGCAGTTGCTTTGCCAAAAGCCCGGCTGACTGAATTGCCCAACTACCTCTCGTCCATCCATGAGGCTGACATATTGTCCCTGCGCAATCAGGGCTGGTTGATATGGACCACCTATTTGAGCTCCACCGCAGCGGTCATCAACGGTATCTTAGCAGTGCTTCGAACCCGATTATCAATGCATCCAAATCCCGTCCCAAAAGCTCCAAGTCCAACAGTCGTCCGAGTAGATCTGAACACAACTGAAATGAAAAAGGTGGCCGTCCGATCATACTGCCATAATAATAATAATACTCTCCTCTCAGACCAGACGTGTCGTGAACCGTCGCCCCAGTACCTGCACAACTTCACGTACTCGGGCATTGCTCGGGAGTCCTCGTGGCACTCCTTCCCAGGGCCTTTTGGCCTTTTTCCCAGCACACCTTCAGACCCCGGCCTTCCACTGGATGCCCTCATGGGGCCAAGGAAGGCTTTGGGAAAATCCATGATGCTTGCGGAGGTGTTTCGAAATTCCCTCTGGGGGAATGCACCGACTGAACAGTTCACTGTCATCATTTTGACATACGACCGCCTACCACAACTCCTTGGCAGCCTGAGACATCTCATGGGATTACCATTCCTGCATAAGGTATAGCAACATTTAGAAAGATTTTACTTGAATACCCCCTTCCAAAATCAGTCAGGAATAGCAAATCTAGGAAAATAACTATCCATCTGTGTTCAGAATTGTATAAACACTTGGCAAACCTTTAAATTTGAGAATTTTGTTGGGAAATTTTTGTGAAATATAGGGGAAGAAAGTTTGTGTTTTCTGTGTCAGATATGTTCTTGGCACACTGCACAGTGTATGGTAACTCGGAGTTCACATGTTGATTTCTGCCTCATTTTTTACAGATTTTGCCAACATAAATCTTGAAATAACTGGTTGTGCCACATGTTTAGACAGTTGTTATCAAGGAGGGTTGGTTATTTTGTAAGATTTTGCTGTTCCTGATTCATTTTGGTAGGGGTATAAAAGTAAAATCTTTCCCAACATTTCTGGTGTATGATTCTTTTATGATAATTACTCCCCAGTGGGCGGATCCAGGAATTTTGTGGGGGGGGGGGGGGGGGGGATGGGGGCGGTGGGGACCCAAGAGTTTCTCTTTTTTCCTATTAAAAGAGGTTGCTGAACGAGGCATGTCCTGAGACTTGTGTGTTTACAAAGATTAAAAAACTGGCTAAGATTAGGGGGTGGGGGAGGGGGGTATTGGAGGGTTTGACCCCCAAAACTCCCACTCGCCGGATTCGCCCCTGGGGTCGCAAAACCATAAATGTGTAGAGCAGAACTGTTTCACTCAAAAACTGCCAAAAATGGTTTTCTTATGAAAAATGCCCTGATTTCAGGAAAAGTGTGGTCTCGCTCGCTATAATTTATTTTTTTGGATCACACTGAAAATTTGGGATCCCTCTGTGTTTTCAAACTCCTTGTGCAATTTTTTTACCAGTAATCTTGCACAGGAAAAAAAACCATCAACAAGTTGACTATTCCATAAATTGTATTTGAAAGAATCATGAAGGGAAATTCAAGAACGTGTAAATTAACACTCAAAAACTTGTATTTTGGTTTCGTTTGTGTTGAAGGCAATCACATGCCATACAACCTGAAAATAGTTCTGCTGGGACTATAGACCATGTCGAAGACCATTGCCATAGCAACAACAATTGGCTGCCATATTGTGGGACTGGCTTGATAATATCGGCGTGTATTATTGCATATGCATGTGTCCCAAAACATGGCTGCCATGACATCTTTTCGAATACGGTCTACAGTGCTACAAAATCATTACTAGAATAACCTCTACCCTACATCCATCCCCACCCTATCCTCCCCTATGTCAAAAAAGGAAGAAAATAGAAAACAAACAAAAAAACCAACTCAACAAACATTGGAAATAAAACCCAAAACCAAAACGGTGCCTGTTTGTTGATGAAATCAATTTTTTCAAGTCGCCTGCAAGTTTTTCTAGCATTAAATTTTGGAGGAAAACAAATTGTACACTCTTGGAATTTGTTTTTGCAGTGCTGGCATTTTGATCTCGAAAATTTGTTTACTTTAAATTTGTTTCCCTCTCCCCAGCAGTTTTTTGATAAACTTTGCCATTTTGATTGGAAAACACAGACCCAAAAACCAAGGGTTTCATATAGGTTTTTCTGCTACATTTCACTTTTTATAAATAATAATTTCTATCATTAACCTGTTTTACTTTTCTCCCCTTTCCCATATGACCTTCTCTAATCCAGGTTTTAGTGGTCTGGAACTTTATGGAACCACCATCGTCCGACATAGTCTGGCCAAGTATTCATGTGCCAATTAAGGTAATTCGTCACCGTTTTCACGAACGGACAAGTCATGTCAAAAATGTCAAACATGTCAAAAATGAATGTTTTTTCAATTTCAATTTGTTTCCTTACTTTTTGGGTGATTAACGTTGTACTTGACCATTCTGACTTGCTTTCATCAGCAAAAGTTGATAAATTTGACTATAACTGTGCAAGGTGGGCCGACATGTCAAAATATTCCATTTCACGTTTTAAGTCACGCGCGAAGAGACATGGATATATGCCTGCCCCGTGAATGTGCACAAAACATGTGGCACGGAATTTGTAAAAGTAGGTCAACTTTAGGTTTCATGAAGGGATGGGCATCTTTGATACATTGGCGCCCTCAGCTTCCTTAATATGCGTGCCCCTAAAACACACGGGGCAGGCGGCCAAAAAAGTAGGTCAGCTGTGATTTTCGCCTTCAAGGCAAAGGGATGGCCGGGCATCTTTAACTAATTTGGCTAATTAAACCACTGTGTTCATGATAAGTTACCAAAGTTATAGAAAAATGTAGCTCTCATCAAAGAACCACAAGTGCTTTTTCCCTGCATAAAATTATCTCAATGATTTACTTTAAATTGCAGTTTTAAAATGAGAAGAACTTTAAGTGCGATTATCTCGAAATGCATTTTTCTTAAAATGTCGACATGCCCGTCTCTTTGTGAAAACAGTGACAAATTAATTAATGGAAACTTTTTTTTTACATGTATTTATGTTAGGTGTGTCTTTATGTTGGGCAATTGTGTTTTCTCCCTGAAAATCCTCTGCCAGCCCCCCCCCCCCCCCCCCGAAAAATTGGTGCATCCCCGAGTTTCCCCCGGGCAAATAAACCTTTTTGACATTCTCAAAGCATCATGGGAACAGTATCAACCATTACTAGTCTTAGAAGAGCAATGAGAATGGATGTGATTGGTCACATATTGGTTGTCATAGATGTAAAATGCTCTTCTGACTGGATAGCTGTTCTAATTTAAGAGGTGTTGCATATTCATCAGAAACTGGTACCCTGAGAAGTATTCCCCAATTATTTCCTTATTTTTATTATTAAAAATTGATTTTCCTGGTTATTATTTTCCTTATGTCCCTTGCAAAGATATGTGAAAAGAGTATCTCTCAACTCATGACAGATGTATAGAATAAAATCAATGAATATCTGTACTACAGGTTTACAGTGCCATAGGTTTGTGTAAAAATTACATGGTTGTCATCCAAACCGACAATGCATTGAGAATGTCGAAAAGATTTATTGGACCCTAGTATTTTAATCCAACCCTGTAAAGGGACCATAGATCTTGTGTCCTTGAGCAAGACACTTAACCCTAACCCTGCCAGATGCAGCACAGTGCACACGGTCGTACTTTCCCAACACGTGCGAGGACAATGCTTTGTGTTTCCTATTGTTCCTTTGATATAACCCAACCCCATAGACTAAGCACGTACTTCTACGTGCGAGGACCGATTTCAACAAGACTTGACATGCGAGGACTGAAAGGTTTCTTCGTATTTCTTTTCTCCTCTTGTCCTCGGAGATATATACAGAACCCGTACATATATGCTGACAGCTCCACTTTGCTGGACTCTGCACACAAGTCAATGTGACAAAGTATGCAATCTGATGCGTCTGGCAGGGTTTCTAGCCAAAATACCCTGGATGGTTAGGGTTAACTTTAATACTGCAGTTTCTACTTCCTATGTCTATACGTGAGGAATGGTTCTCTGTAGATAGAACTTGATGCTTTATTCTGATTGTTTTCACTTCACTTCGGGATATGGTGTATATTATGCAAGGAGAATACCTGGATTGTGCACTCATTCATTTGTTGTTTTTTCAGATCATTAAGCCTGAGAAGAACAGCCTGAACAATCGGTTTCTGCCATATGACGAGGTCGAAACAGACGCCATCTTTTCCCTGGACGATGACATAAAGTTGACACACGACGAAATCGTCTTCGCCTTCAGGTAAGTGATGTAGTCGAGACCCTGCAAGACCAACACAAGACCATCACAAGACTTTGTCTTTATTTACACGCTATTCAATTGAACTGTAAAAAAGGCATTCCTTTGTCCTGGTCTTGTGCCTGGTCTTGTGCCTGGTCTTGTGCCTGGTCTTGTGCCTGGTCTTGTGCCTGGTCTTGTGCCTGGTCTTGTGCCTGGTCTTGTGCCTGGTCTTGTGCCTGGTCTTGTGCCTGGTCTTGTGCCTGGTCTTGTGCCTGGTCTTGTGCCTGGTCTTGTGCCTGGTCTTGTGCCTGGTCTTGTGCCTGGTCTTGTGCCTGGTCTTGTGCCTGGTCTTGTGCCTGGTCTTGTGCCTGGTCTTGTGCCTGGTCTTGTGCCTGGTCTTGTGCCTGGCATGGTCTTGTGCCTGGTCTTGTGCCTGGCATGGTCTTGTGCCTGGTCTTGTGCCTGGTCTTGATTCAGGTGTGTGTTATTAACCTCATGAATATGGACGGCGGGTGGGATTGGTCATGTCAATAAATAATTGTTCACGAGGCGATTTTCTGTCGGTATATAAAGTTTGGATATTTAATTGATTCAATGCGTGCTCATTATCCGGGATGATAATTCTTAAGGCTAGGATATGGGGTCCAGAACAACGGATTGTAATCATGTCCAACAGGCATGCTGTTGATATCGGGGGGTGAGATTTGAAGAAAATAAAAAATCCACAAAAGATTGAGGCATATAATTAGTATAGCATTGCTGAAAAATGCACAAGAATACTGCATTTTCTACCGAAACATACGGTTCAAAATCGCAAAAAAATGAATTAAAAGAAGACCGTTTTAGGTTTCAGAGATCATTTTGGAATAATAAAAAGCAATTTAACTCTAACCCTGCCAAATGCAGCACAGTGCATCTTGTGCTGACAGCTTCACTTTGCTGCACTCTGCACACAGTGTGACAAAGTATGCAATCTGATGCGTCTGGCAGGGTTCCAGCAAAAATGCCCTGGAGGGTGAGGGTTTTAAGGACCAAAAAATCTTCCGAAAATCTGTAAGACGTCTCACCAAAAATCCTGAAATCAGAAAAAATCGGGAAAAATCTAACTCCTATAAACACAGATTTTCGTGTGGGTGTTGAATTTGTTAATACTTTAACTTTCTATTTTTTTTCCCCACCTCGTTGCAGAGTGTGGCGTGAGAATCGGGATCGCATTGTCGGCTTCCCGGGCCGACACCATACCTGGGACGTCAAACGTGGTTTTCGTTACAGATCAATAGAGTCGTGTGAACTCTCCATGGTTCTCACTGGAGCTGCTTTCTTTCACAGGGTAGGACAGAAACTGAAATGGCTTGAAGATAATTCACCTTTGAGAAAGAACTTGCTTAAGTTCGAAACGTCAGGCCAGCTAATTTTTTTACTCTTAAAGGTAGTATACAATATTTGCAAACATCAAAAAACAAAACTACTGAATTATTACGAAATAGCACCAGACTGTAAAGTAAATGGCAGTCTCAAGCATCCTGTGAAATCATGGCACCTGGTGTGTTGTCGTTTTTAAGAAAAGTGGAAATTTATATCGCTTTTCCAATGATTGTCGGCCGACAATCGTTGGAAATAGTCTAGTTCCCCAACCTGATAATTCCATGATGTCTATAAATTCTCTGTTTTGTCTAAAGTATGGTCTGGGAACCAGACTACTAGAACATAATTTTGTCCCCGGTCAATAATTGGGGTTGTTATATAGAGTACCGAAGTCTGACGTCAGTTGGCATGACAACTGGTTCCAAACAAATGTAAATTTCGACTGTTCCTTTGTTAACAGCCAGTCATGCAAACACATAAAAGTATTCTGGTTCCAAACATTGCATTGACGTCATCACTTCGGTGCTCTATTGCAGCCATCCCCACAGGATCTATGGCTGTGAACAAGTGTCAGTGATTTATATTTTGTGTCAAAAAATCATTAATTTAATAAATAGGAAACTGACTTGTTTTTAATGGAATGCTTTTTTTTTATTTTTTTTTTAGAGTGAACAAACACAATTTGCTGATCTACCGGCTGAGTTATTTTGCTCTATATTTCCCAATTTAGTCAATTTTGTCCTGGCTACTGATTTGCGCTCCCTATAAAACAAATACTGACAAAATTGGGGGACTGCCAACATAGGGCAGGATAGTTCAGTTGGTAAAACCTTCGTTGGGAATCCGGAGGTTCGAGGTTCAAGCCCTGCTCTTAACCTCTTAAGACAACGTCCATAGCCGCGGTTTGAAAAAGACCACCTGGCTGGTTGATATCTATTGGCGCATTCCTGGGCATACTTAATCCATTCATGTTTCAGCTATATTGTTCTTGAATGGGAGTGTAATGAATAGATGGAGCTTTTTCGAACAAAGCTTTCATTCACTTGAAAGGGGGGCTGTCTATTGTTTGTGTTTACACTTGGCTGCACTGCCCTTTCTTGGCATACCAGCCGGACACAAGGGGTTAAAAATGTTAATAGTTCGCTGTAAAAATTGTACATGAATCAATTCTTTTGAGACAATTGCAGCCCATTTACAAAAAAGGTTTAAAGGATATTACCAAAATGCAGAGCTGTAGTTGAGTCCATGCAAGTCCTTTCATAAGTCCGGTCACAAGTAACTGGATCAACAATGACAAAGGAATGCCTTTGTCACAGCTCATTTGAATAGCTTGTGATTGGAATTAGGACTGGAAGGCTTGTGATGGACTTGCAGGGACTTGTCATGGACTCGACTACATCCCTGGCAGATGGAGACGAGACGGGAATAGGGAACTCTCTAGAAATTGTAAAAGCAATTTCCCCAAACATGAATTTCTTTGTTGCCCTCTCCTGCAGTACTACACCTATCTCTACAGCTACACCATGCCAAAAGCTATCAGAGACAAAGTTGACAAACACATGAACTGCGAGGATATCGCCATGAATTTCCTAGTGTCCCACATCACAAGGAAACCGCCCATTAAGGTAAATTTGTTTGACGATATTATAATTTTAAACGGGCATGCAACTTTTCCTCGGATCAGCTGATTTCCTTGTTTTTCACTTCGCACTTAATATGCCATTGAAAATTGAAAAAGACTGAACAAAGTGTTGTAAAGATTGGAATGTCCTCGTTTTTTGTTTAATTCCAAGCTGCACGCCTGTTTAAAGAGTCGTACCCTCATCGAGTGATTCCCACAATGTTGCTTCCCAGGTTGTATCGTAAAGTTGGGGGCGTGATCCCTGGGTATACGGCAATATGGGTGCATGACTTTTGACTAGTGCCCCCGAACAAAGATACTGACAATTTGGGAGACCGCCAACACAGGGCAAGGTAGCTCAGTTGGTAGAGCGCTGGTACGGTGTTCCGGAGGTCGCAGGTTTAAATTCAATCCTGCCTTTGTTCACTTTGCAAAATGCAAATTGTCGGTGTGTTTCCTAAAACTGGGGAATGGCTGTATAGGCGCAGCAGAAGGCAAGCCCCTCCACATTCAATTCAAGATGTCAGCTCATATTGTCTGAAAGCGGTGTATCAATTGCGGTAACGCTAGTTGTTTTTGCGGTACCTGCATTAACGTCCAGCTGGCTGATGAGCTCGTTCTATAGGTCACTGCACGCATCATTCACGAGGAGTGTGTGTGATCTGCTGGCCGCCATTTTTTACAAAGAATCTAATTGCTGCCCTCTGGCTAATCCGCCTCAGACAATGGAAGATTAAGGTATTCCAAGCCAGAGCTGATATAATAGACATTCGCTGAAACAAGGCAAGACCTCCACTAATGGGGTTCTTTGTCCATGGTCTGGCCATGCCTATTCCAGAGTCGGTAATCGAGTCATCACAAGTCACATCACAAGTCTGATCTCAAACCAATATGGGTGCGTTCGAGTAGCTCACCCGGATCGACTCGGGTGAAGGCAGATGAGTTAGCCACGAGAGCTGGGCTAATAGAACGCTCAAACGCCCTCTCCTGTTGATGTCACCCAGCACTTGATTCGGCGATTGTGTAGTTACGGACACCTCTTTATATTTGATCCATTTCGAGTCGAGGTTTTTTTATCATTCCAAAATGAATTTATCGACCTAAAGTATACTTCTCTCAGTTCTAATGACATCATTTTTTTTGTAATTTTAAACAGTTTCTTGCAGTAGAAAATACAATTTTCTTACGTGTTTTGCGGTTGGTGTCTTGCGAATCAGTGTGGTTTTCGCCATCTTTATTTTCGTGTTGCGTTTTGTCATCTTCGTTGTTGTTTAACCCCAAATTTTCCCACAAGAAATTTAAAACTCTGCCCTCTATCTACTTTTTAATGTCGCAATCTAGTTTGCCAAGTCCAATAACTTAAAAGTGAATTTTGTTCTCTTAGAGGAACAGGGTCCTTAACCACACAATCACCCTTGAGGTCAGCCGTTTTTAATTCCCCGCTTCAGTAGAATATGTGGGTAATCAGACTTAACTATGCATGCATGTGACAGAATTCCACCAGTGTGTGGTGGCTGACCCAAGTGAGCCCCGGGTATGACGTCAGAGCTAATCGAACGGCATGGGGCTACCCCAAGTCGACCCGGGTGAGCTACTCGAACACACCCATCATAACAAAAATGAAAAGTACATGTATTCCTTTGTCATTGTTCATGCCATGTAGCTTGTAGGCTGACTTGTGATTGACTTGCGACTCGATTACAACTCTGGCCTATTCAGCATTTAATGACCGCTGCAAACTGGAAATCTTTGAAAAGCCAACTGGGCTTTAATGAGCTCCAAGCTCCAGTTTTGACCTCGTGATTATTCAGTTATTCAAGCTGCCTGGCTTCCCATTCATCAGCTAGGTATGAGGCACAGAATGAGGCGCCGCAAAGAAAAACAGCGGTACCGCAATCAATACTGCATCTGGACAATATGAAATGCTCCCTTATCAGAGCCACCTGGCGATGTATACCAGTACCTAAAAAAACAGTGATACTGCAATCAATACCGCACCTGGACAATATGAAATGCTCCCTTATCAGAGCCACCTGGTGATGTATACCAGTACCTAAAAAAACAGCGGTACTGCAATCAATACCGCACCTGGACAATATGAAATGCTCCCTTATCAGAGCCACCTGGTGATGTATACCAGTACCTCAAAAAACAGCGGTACTGCAATCAATACCGCATCTGGACAATATGAAATGCTCCCTTATCAGAGCCACCTGGTGATGTATACCAGTACCTCAAAAACCAGCGATACTGCAATCAATACCGCATCTGGACAATATGAAATGCTCCCTTATCAGAGCCACCTGGTGATGTATACCAGTACCTCAAAAACCAGCGATACTGCAATCAATACCGCATCTGGACAATATGAAATGCTCCCTTATCAGAGCCACCTGGTGATGTATACCAGTACCTCAAAAAACAGCGGTACTGCAATCAATACCGCACCTGGACAATATGAAATGCTCCCTTATCAGAGCCACCTGGCGATGTATACCAGTACCTCAAAAAACAGTGATACTGCAATCAATACCGCATCTGGACAATATGAAATGCTCCCTTATCAGAGCCACCTGGCGATGTATACCAGTACCTCAAAAAACAGTGATACTGCAATCAATACCGCATCTGGACAATATGAAATGCTCCCTTATCAGAGCCACCTGGCGATGTATACCAGTACCTCAAAAAACAGCGGTACTGCAATCAATACCGCATCTGGACAATATGAAATGCTCCCTTATCAGAGCCACCTGGCGATGTATACCAGTACCTCAAAAAACAGTGATACTGCAATCAATACCGCATCTGGACAATATGAAATGCTCCCTTATCAGAGCCACCTGGCGATGTATACCAGTACCTAAAAAAACAGCGGTACTGCAATCAATACCGCACCTGGACAATATGAAATGCTCCCTTATCGGAGCCACCTGGTGATGTATACCAGTACCTCAAAAAACAGCGGTACTGCAATCAATACCGCACCTGGACAATATGAAATGCTCCCTTATCGGAGCCACCTGGCGATGTATACCAGTACCTCAAAAAACAGCGGTACTGCAATCAATACCGCACCTGGACAATATGAAATGTTCCCTATATACAAGGCTTGTCATCTGTTTTCCCTCTGCACATCGATCTGCACATCCGAGAACTGTTTTCATTAATAGTTCTCCCTCAGCGTACAGCAATCATTTCAATGTCTTTCTCCCTGGCTCCTCTGTTGTAATCCCAAGCAAAACCTACATCCTTCCTTCCAGGTCACTGGCAACACTGACTTCATTTGTCGATCCTGTAGCAAGGAACTCTCGCGGCACAGATCCCATTACAGTGAGCGCAGTAGGTGCATTCAGTTTTTCAGCAAGGTCTACGGGTACACACCACTGCTATACACACAGTTCCGGGCAGACACGGTTCTCTATAGGCATTGGAAAGAACACTGCTACAAAAACCTTTAAAGGAGAATTCCAGGCTCTATAATATTTTATCTAGTCTAAAAGAACATACAGACTGCACCAAGAGTTGGATTTTCTTTGTTATGGAGAACGACACACGCGCCCTTTATATTTACGATTTCTTGCCATTCAGCAGTACAAAGGGCGCGTCCATACTGTTAGAAGTTCCCACGACATCCGGGAGATTATGACGTAGTGTCCGCACCTCAATGAAACACATGGTTGGCTACGTGCGGTATGCACTGGTATCACACCTAGACGCAGCTTAGTGCATATGAATACGTATGTTTGATAAGGCGCCCGACTATTGCGTGCATGCGTAAGGCTGATGATTACTTCGACTTGACGTGCTGCAATTTATCGTGGTTTTTCGTATTTTTTTTTAGAAGAGCACAAAGTCTGTTCTGGTCAGAAAGAAAATATGTTAGGCACTGCATCATCTCGAAGATTCTTAGCCTACCCCGGGAGAACTGCCTGCCGATTTTCCTCAAAGCAATCTGGTTCGAAGTCGTCGCGTTGTTATATTGTTCAGCCATTTCTTACAAATATCCGGTCGTTTGGGGGATTGGGAATTTGGAAGAAGGCGCTGAGACCTTTTAGAGAATTCAGTTTATTTGACAGTGTTGTAGGTCTCGAGACCAGTTTTTCCTGGTCTCGGTCTCGGTCTCGGTACCCCGTGGTCTCGGTATTTTGCTGGTCTCGGTATCGAGACCACCAATATTTTATACAAACAGCACATGTGCAGAATCGATTACAGCACGCTCGACTCGACTCGACTCGACTCGAGATGTATAATTGTGCAGTATATGACAACTTCTTGTTTACAGAATCGATTACAGTACGTACGCTCTACTCGACTAAAGATTTATAAACGTGCAGTACATAACATGTTAAACCTCCTTTCTTTGCCGTGTACGCGTGCGCAAACGTACATGTTGCGCATTAGCTTCATGCTCTAATACACGAACTACGTGTACATGTATTACGATCAGCGGCGTGTACTCGCGTAAAGCCATCGCGGTCGTTTCTACAGCTGGACATTGTTTTTTCGAGTCAAGATGTCGATATACATGTAATGTAAACATGTAACTGGATAAATGGTCAGTTAACCGTGTAACCGCAGCCTTATTCTTGATGTCAATAAATTCTTGATGTCAATGTATACTCCTTTGCACATATAATGCATATGGAAATTTGTGATCTTTTTGCATTCTTTTATTATGTAAATGACATACGAGGTCTCGGTCTCGGGCCATTAGGTCTCGGTCTCGGACTTCGGGTCTCGACTACAACACTGTTATTTGAGCAGCCAAAAGCTTGCCAAATCGTCATGATGTTGCTGTACTACAGCACGACCGAGTTTTGCTTTAGCAGTCAGGCAAAAATTCGCCAGGAATATGGAAAACAGGCGTGCGTCAAGGAACAACACTGCCACGTTCTCGTGTGTGTTGCATGTATGGACAATGGTTCACTGCACTCGCACAGTTCAGGCCGCGAGGCCGGCCGGGTACCTGGCCAGCCGGCTTGGTAGTGCAGCCACTACATCACAGTTTCCCGGATGTACCGATATTCCAGAGCAAAAGGGCGGCTCGCATGACGGCAGGCGCGTTATGAAAAAACCTCCGGTTTATACGATTACCGAAACCAATCAAAATGAAATAAAAAGTAAGTCACAATTGCAATTAACGTTCTTTAACATTGTTATTATAAACTCAGGGTGGACTTTCCCTTTAAGGCCGGTTTATAATCGGTCGCGTGATGAAAATCGCCCGACGCTGATGGTCACTGGACGCTAGGCCGTTTTTGTGCAGTTTATAGTCGTCGTGCGACGTTTGTAAACATACGCGCAGCGCGTCTGGAATTCAAATGCGAGATGTGACGATCACGCATCACCACTGCTGAACGTAACATTATTTTAGCTGCGATAGTTATTACTTATCAGAGTTAGTAGCTTTTTTTTTTTATGTGCGATTAATGTCCGTTCCCAGCTGTTTTAATAACAATAAATATTAAAACGCATAAATAAAATATAGGACGTTTTCGATGCTTGTTGATAGTGATATTTATTTTTTATGCAGTGTGCCCAATTTACATATTCATCGTTTCTTACCGATCAGGCAATTTTATTGGCCCATTGAAAAAAGTGAGTTCAGCGACCCATGTCAAAGTTCAATTGATTGAACTCTGCAGCGACGTCGCCAGCGTCTTTCGGCGACTAGTCGCTGGTGCTTCCGCGTCAACTATAAACCCTGCGTGAGAGGATTGCGCGTCAATTTTTAGTCGCGGCGACCATCGCGCGACCGACTATAAGCCAGCCTTTAACCCATTGATGAGTACAGTTATTTATAGTGAGGCGCCGGGGTGTCGGGCCGGCTTTTGCAGCCAAGCGTAACATACACAATAATCCAACAATGGATTGAAACTGCAGAAAATGGCATGCATAGACGTCATCCGGCCTGGTGGCAAATTTTTTTTTTTTGCGGCTGTTGCCGTCATCCGGCTTCAAAGGGTTTTAACCCCTTGAGTACGGTATTTTACGGGAGACGTCGGGTTGCCGCGGCGGCTCTGGTAGCCAAGCGAACCGCTACAGTCAAGCGTAACATATACACAATTATCCAACATTGGATTGAAACTGCACAAACAGCGGCCAATGGCGTCATCCAGCCTGGTGGCACTGTTTTTTTTGCGCATATTTGTGTCATCCATACGCAAGGGGTTAAAGGTAGTACTTGCTCTATGATGTATACAACATTTGCTTTTGCTGTAATTTTCAGAAATGAATGGATTTGGGGGTTAGTATTTTATAGCAAATGCTGTAACACTGACCTGTTTCGTGTGCATAGATGCTGGGAAAACAGAGAAAACGGAGAGGAAAAAATGCTGTTCTTGTAGTCTGGTTCCCCGACCCTACTTCAGACAAAACAGAGCAATTTATAGACTTCAGGGTATTATCAGGTCGAGGAACTAGACTATTTCCAACGATTGTCTACCGACAATCGCTGGAAATTCAATTTTTGAAAATGACAGCAAACCACAGCAGGTGCCATGTTTTCAAAGGATGCTTGAGACTATTATTTACTTACAGTATTTAATAAGCTTTAATTTAATATATCATTGGCCATGGTAGGTGCTATGGTTTGTGAGCTACACTTAACGATATACTTTATTAGGAGTTTGTTAATTTGTTTGTATAATTAACCGTATACCCAAATAAGGTAAAAGTTGTTCAAAAGTGTTTTGCAAGTAATAAACAGTGAAAATATGATGAAAAATTTGAAGAAATGGTAATTTTTTTTTCAAACAAATTACCCTAATTGCAGGAAAGTACCTCAAGTGTAGTACAGTATACTGCATTTGCTATAATTTTCAGAAATGATTGGATTTGGGGGGGTTAGTATTTTATAGCAAATACTTTAACACTGAGCTGTTTAATGTTTTGTGTGCATAGATGCTGGGAAAATAGAGAGAAAAAAATGCTGTTCTTGTAGTCTGGTTCCCTGACCCTCCTTCAGACACAACAGAGCAATTTATAGACATTGGGGAATTATCACGTCGCGGAACTAGACTAGCTGGCTTGCACCCGTTCATAATTGCCAAACAAAATGTGGACCAACTAAAGTCGATAAATTAGGGGAAGTATTTAAAAGAAAAAAAATCATTTTTTTCCCACCGATTGTCAGCCAACCATTGCTAGAAATTGAAAAACCAAAATCCCACTTTTCTTGAAAATGACCGCACACCAGGTGCCATGATTTCACAGGATGCTTGAGACTATTATTTACTTACGGTCAAGTAAGGTATTTCATAATAATTCAGTCGTTTTGTTTTTTGATGTTTGCAAATGTTGTATTTTTAACCTTTATTGAGGCTATCCCAGCTTTTCTTGTTACCAAAGTCAACTCGAGAGTGGAATTTTGATAGGGGGGGGGGGGGGGGGAGTGATTCATTCCAAGGGGCATCTGGGAACCACGAACCAGGCAACAAGAGTGTCGGACATTGACCTATCACAGCACCGCCAACAGATAATAGATTTCACCCAATTTAAGCCACTCCTGGTAAAAGCTACCGAGAAAAACTGTCAAGAAAAAAGAATTGTGAGGCTAATATTTTGATACTACATGTATATGTTATGTCTTCCAAAAATGTGTCGTCCATGCGCAAAACACTTTCATTTGTATTTATAGAGAATGAAGCAATTGACGAAAATACATAAATGCATACAAGGTATTTTTAATGAATTTGTACACGGTAAATAGATAGATATACTTGTATTTCTGTATTTTTACATCCACACGAATACCTTTTCATCCGGCCAAATGCACACAGCATTTACACTGCCTATTCACCCTGCATACTATACTAGCCCACAGCGACACCACAAAGCAAATGCGCATCGCTGATTGACCATTGCGGGGTGTAAATGCTGTGAGCACTTGAATACAAAACACCTGTTGACATTTGGCAAGTTAAATCGGGGACCATTTGTAAACCACTTGTTAACGTTCCATGGTAAACGGGCAAAATCAACGAGGGTTGACAAATGGTCACATGTCCACATTTTGAGAAATGTCTTGTCGCCGGCAAATGTTTGAATTCTTGAGCTGTTGATAACCATTCATAAATGCCTCAGCAAGTTTCACTATCCCTACGTGGGTGTGTTTAAACGGTTAACACGGCTGGAATTTGTTTAAACACGGCGCGCCATAACCAGCTGTTCTCAGCCGATACGCAACAGGGAGAGCGAAGTAGGTGTGCGCACAAGATGTACTGAACTTCATAATGTAAGACAACGCTAATGCACGCGTATAAAACGCTGCCTCTCGTGCGTGTAAACGTGGGGTGAAAAAGCTTCGCATTTTGTCCTTTTTACGGGAGGTTTTTGCATTTTTCGTAAGAAGGCATTTATGGAATGGGGATAAAAATGTGTTGACCCGGTCTTTACCAGTCAATAATAACCTTGAAGGATCGTGACCGCTGTTAATGGACCTCTTTTGGCTCGGTCACGCCCCTCCTCGGTTATTATTGACTTGGTAAAGACCGGGTCATCACACTTTTATCCCCTTATTATAGGCTGAACATTTGTCAAAGTGAGCACTTCAAAAGTGACCTTGACAGTGAAACTGGATTTCCAACAGTTGGCCCCCTTTTTTCCATCAAAAACTTCCAACATTTTCATTCATCATCACATACTGGGTATATATTTCAGCAAAAACAAAATTCATGCCATTTTGTCAAATGCACCATATATTTTCATCTATTAAAGGGACACATTGCTTTGGATTTTGCGATTTGGGCTATAAAACTGAAAGGGATATGGTTGGGAAGCTTTTTTAAAAGTAGAATATAAAGATTCACATAACTATCCCTTCAAATTGCGTGGTTTTTGTTTAATTTCGTGACAAATAACGGTCCGCCATTTTGTAGAACCAAATTTTTGACTCCACAAAATGGCAGACTGTGTTCACCAGTCGTATTTCCAGTCGCATCTGGTTGAAGTACGTTCTGTTGATCCATTTTGATGTACTGTGGCACGGCGCGCAGCACTAGCGATATGTGTCGCGAGGTAGAGAGTTGTACCTGGCGATCATCTGATAGGTTCACAAGGCCACTGGCTGCGGCGCCAGCCTAAAGACTCTTACAGCGTATTTTGCGCATTATTTAGACGGTGGTATTTAGTACTGGAAATAAGTCTATGTTTCACGGGTCAGGGGTAAGCGGCCAATTTTTTGTTTTGTAATCACAACACATTATACGTGTTTTTTTGCATGAACAACTCTTATCAAAGGTAAGGAACATTTCTAAACGGCAAAATTTCATGACATATGAAGGCAATGTGTCCCTTTAATAAACAAACAACCAATATGCAATAGCCATGAAAATAACATGAAACACTACAACTGCACTGAGTAGGTTCGATCAAGAAAAAATTGATTAACTGGTGGTTTTAATTCCTGAACTACCTTACACCAGCTACACAATGACATCCAAGTGCGATGAATAGCTAGTCGAACTATAGTCTCACTGGTCCCTATTCCACTTGTCACAGTTTTGTATGAGTGAGATATTGCTATTGATGACCAATGCAACCATACCCTGTGGGCTGGTAAAAAATGGTCGACTAGCCAGCGTTCGGGTAAAGAATGGTTTAGTCCAACAATCGTCGACTATAGTTAACCATAGTCCTCGGTCGAACTTGCTCTTTGCCATGTTCAATAATAATAATAAAAAATAGCTACACATAGTGCTTAAATTAACTTGTGCTTCAAATTTGGAGTAAAATGTAAAAGAAAATAAAGAATGAAAATGTCAACCTCTTTTCAAACCCGACAGTAGACATGCCCCCAATAGATAAATTATATTTGTTTGTTTTAGCAAGTATACCCATCATATCATCTTTAGTAAACATTCGCTTTCCGCCTTCAAAACTTATATACTATTTATGCAGAGATTTATATATGCTCGCATTACTTTTTCCTTTTTAAAATTAAAAACAGTAGTACATACATGTATATACACCATGACAAGAAGTAAGTTTCCCCCTAAATAACTCCTAATTTCTAAAGTAACAATTTCTTACAGATTATACCTATGGTTATCGGGAAAATGTGTGAAGATTGGAGGCATCTATGACTTTATGGTTGACTGCGCACAAATTGAAGACAAAATCACCCAAAGTCAAAGTTCACATGTTAGTCTAGTATTAGTTGTCTGGCCAGCCTCATTCACTAGTCATACACCAAGAACATTGGGAATCAAAAAAGCATGCTGGAGTTCTGTACTTCAAATCATGCCCAGATTATCTGACCAAGACAGAGCCATTGCAATTGGGCTTTTAGAGGCTGGGACCCCTGTTAAACAGGTAGCCCGAAGGATAGGTGTTAGCCCAAATGCCATCAGAAAATTGCGCCAAAAGTTCATGGAGACTGGTCAAGTGATGGATAGACCTCGTAGTGGATGATTTTTTCAGGAGGAATGGATGGCTATTCCTCAGCAGCGGGTGAGCAGACGATGCCTGGAGGTCATTATAAAAAGCGTGGTGGATACACACATTACTGAACAGTTTTGTTGTTTCACAATCAAATGAAGTCATGAAATCACTCTTGTGAACTTTGAGTGACTGTCTTCAATTTGTGCTCTGTCAACCATAAAGTCATGGATGCCTCCAATCTTCACACATTTCCCTGATAACCATAGGTATATTCTATGGAAGGTGTAATCTGTAAGAAATTGTTACTTTAGAAATTATGAGGAGTTATTTAGGGGGGAACCTACTTTTTGTGATGTGTTCATATCAAATTTCATCTATATATTTATATACACATTCTTGCCAATATACAAATTTAGTGGTAGCTGTTTTTTGAAAACTGCATATAACTATTAACCCCTTGAGTACGGGTGTTATAATGGTATGCCGGGGTGACATGGAGGCTTGTGCAGCCAAGCAAAACGGAAACAATAATCCAACAA
This sequence comes from Hippasteria phrygiana, assembly GCA_037893225.1. NCBI lineage: Eukaryota > Metazoa > Echinodermata > Asteroidea > Valvatida > Goniasteridae > Hippasteria > Hippasteria phrygiana. The sequence continues at coordinate 2,145,824 of JAZGUH010000184.1, forward strand.
TGGACCGAAAATGCAGAGATTGCACGTATCCGGCCAGGTGGTAATATTTTTTTGACAAGTACAGACGTCATCCGGACGTAAGGGGTTAACAAACATGTGTGATGGGATGGTTAAACTGTTAACAGATGCGGCCATCTTTGTCTTAATTAAAATCCCCTACACCACCTGTGGCATATGTTACTGTGAAGTGAGAAACATGTCATGGGTACCAGACTACAGGTGGAAGAATGCTGTAGTCTTGTGTCTGAATTGGGTACACGGTGGCCATGGCTTAATAGTTTGCCACTGGTCCACTATGGCGAGTTATTGAGTTTTCAACTAACAGCGTTTAACCACTTGAATACGGACGATGGCCAAGGTTTAAAAAAGACCATCAGGCCGGTTGTCATCTATATGCGCATTCCTGCATGTACTCAATCCCATTTATGCTTGAACTATATTTTTCTTTAATGAGTAATGAATAGACGGGTTTTTTAAAACAAAGCTTTTATTCACACAAAGGATAGAGGGGTCAAAGTGCGATGCATAGGACCACTATATTTAGTGTGGTGCCTATTGTATGCGTTTACGCTTGGCTGCACAGCCCCCCCATCAATAACAGCCGGACGCAAGGGGCTAAGAAGTTTGTCCACGACATCACCATAACATGTATGGAGTGTCACCTTTAGAAGCATAAAAAAACACTTCCATAATTTAGTTCGACATCTTATCTGTTTTTCACTTCTTTGCAAATGGTAAATGTTAAAACTAACATGCTTATTAAAAAAGGATGTTGATTGCTGAGAGAAGTCTGCGTCATTTTGCAGTTTTATGTAGATTGTGTATTGTAAAATAACAGGCAATCATTTCTGCCATGAATTAACAAAAAAAGGCGACTATTGAGAGCTATTTTTATCAAGTCCCCTCTAGCCTGCTGGTGCCAGCAAACAAATCTGACGTCATATTAAAACACAAACTCCCTTTTGTGCCTAGTGCAGTGCTAGACACAAAAGGGGAGTTCCTTTTATGATGTCAGATTTGTTTGCTGCCCGCAGCGACGACTTTAATAGACAAATGACCCCAGCGGGCTATGCTGCACTATACTAGCGGGGACTTGATAAAAAAAAGCTCTCAAAAGTCACTTTGTTATTTCATGGCAGAAATAATTGGCTGTTCTATTTTACAATAACCCAATCTACATAAAACTGCAAAATGACGCAGACTTCTCTCAGCAATCAACATCCTCGTTAAAATGTCCACATTCAAGGCAAACCCCAGATAAATATCAGTATAGGTCTGTGTTTTCTTAATAGCTTTGCAAATTAACTCTGGCAAAACCTAACAAAAACTGTTGATCTTCAAAGGCCAATCATTCGCCAACAACTTGAGTCAACTCGGTGCGCCGCCAGCGGCAAGCCGGGAATGGCCAATTTCCCACTTCCGGGGTCGACATCGCATCTATTGCGTTGTATTAGATGGTGGACAGTACAGCAGTATGGATTACTCGCGAATGCGAGTGGCTGAGTTAAAGCAATTTTTAACTAGTACGGCTATACGGCATTCTGGGTTTATGACTTCTGACTAGCGCCCACCCGAACAAAGATACTGACAATTTGGGAGACCGCCATCATAGGGCAAGATAGCTCAGTTGGTAGAGCGCCGGTACAGTAACCCGGAGGTCACAGGTTCAAATCCCGCTCCTGCCAGTTTCTTTGTTGACTTTGAAAACAATTTTGAACTAATCGGGGAATACCTTGTGCGGGAAAGAAGAGAGAGGAGTTGATAGATTTAGCGGAGAAGAGCTGCAAGAAGTACGTTCGATGCATTGGCGACTTCCGGTTTTGCGATGTTGACTTTTTCCCATGATGCACTGCGTAATTTGGCCTCTCCCCGGTTGCCGCTGGCGGTGCACCGACCAAATTGTAAGGTTTTTGTATCAAAAGAAATCTCACGACTTACACTTTCACGCCAATAACGTCAAATGATACTGATAAATTTTCTGAGTCATGACCATGCACCTTAGAACCTTTTAACACTGCCGTTGTCCAGCCAGCAGCAGATCAGTGAGGCCACTTTTCACCTGTGCTTCTCCATGGTGCAGTCCTACCACTAGTATGCCTTTACAGAATTCCACGCAATTTTGGAATACAGTACGGTGTAGAGCTCTAGGCACCATCACATGCATGCTCTCATGAACCAACCCTTTTTCTCTGTGGTGATAATAAACACACTGTACTCTCGTAAGCCAGGAATCCTCAGTCACATAACGATATATGGGGGAACAGTTGGATTCATTATTATCATTTTAATTCACTCTGTATAGCCTGTAGGAAATTGTTTACACCACTCAAGTAGTGACAACACAATTAGTTTCCGACCATTCACACTTGTGAGAACACCCATCCTTACATATGGGTAGATATGGGGTACCTCTATTGTGGACTAATTACTTTCCTTCTTTTATTCTCCTTTTTCCCCATTGAAATCTGAAAAAAGCCATAGCGTTAACTTTGTGGGGTACCTCGATTTCTAAAGACTCCCTCGTGGGGTACCATTGTCCCCATTGTTACCCTTTCTTCCCGGTACCCCGTAAGGAGACTAATATAAGAACACCATACCATGTGACCCGCTCTGCAAAAATGAGTCGGATGTCGCATATTACACTTTCACGTACAGGGTAGTTTAATGTCTCAGATTTTTTTATATTTACTTAAAAATCGCACATATTGAAAAAAATAAAAATTGCATTACAATACAGAGTTGTGCCATATATCAAATGAAAGCTTATTTCATGCTCTTTCAGACCAACTGTAAAGCTTAAAAATGTATTTTTAACACATCAGACTAATTTTTGTAGAGGGGGTCACATATTTCACCTGCACCAGTAACCCTAATTAACTCTAACCCCCTAGGGTGCATGCAAAATCATATTAACCCTGTGCGAGCACAAAAATCACGCGCTTCTTCCATGGGGTGATTTTGGAAGACACCTTTGTTTACGCGTTAATAACATTGTTTTGTGCACACGATCTTTTCTCTAATGGTCTAAATAGATGAATAGGGGTCCTCTGGACATACACACAAAAGATTTAATCATTCTGGAAATTTGCATGTTGTTTATCACTAATTTTAGAAAAAGAAAAAATGTGCCTTCCGAAATCACCATGTGGCTCCTCGCACGGTTTTTGCACAACTGAATGGGCTTTTGGCTGGGGCCCAGGTTTCTCATGACTGGAGTGACCCCAAGTGAACTCCTTCTTGAAAAGCGACTATACCACTTCAAAATACAATGTATCATTGAGGATTACAAAAAATATGATTGGAATAGACTGACGGCTTCATATGGAAATTAGAAAAAGAAAAAAATGTGCCTTCCGAAATCTCCACGCGGCAGCTCACAGGGTTAAACTGTTTAAGATTTAGCAGCATTAGGGTTAACAACTGATACACTCTGTGGTAAACAAACATATCACAGTCGCTTGCAAAACAAGAACATTATTAAAACTTTTCCAGCCCCGCTAAAAACTAAAGTGTGTATAAGCAAACAGTTTAAAGGGACTTTTCAAATACATGTAATAGAAAAGAAATTGCACTGTTCAATGGATTTCTAATTGCAGGACTATATATTGTAAAAGATTTTTGACAGAAAGGTGGCAAAACAAAATCTTCAACTGCCAAGGGAAGGTTTTTGTTTTTTAATGAAACAACAACAATTGTTTCCTCTCCCTTTAAAACAGACTTGATTTCTTAAGGGAGCACTGCCTAGCCCACGGTCGGGTCGGGCCAGGCCGTTGAAAAGCCTGGCCAGGCCTTGTGCCTTTTAGTCTTGCTATTGTGAGCCACAAATCACCTAACAATAGAGCATCTACGAATCAATAATGCCCGGTCTCTGCCAGGCTGTGGTCCTCCCACACAAGTCTGGGTGAACAATGGGAGCTGGCTTGACTCCAGCATTAGTGGGCAGTTTATTGAGTACAACCAGGGGATTATAGAAGCCCGAAGGCCCAGGCGTTGGCCAGGCTTGTCAACAGCCTGGCCTGACCATGGGTAAGGCAGTGCTCCCTAAGTTTGTCTCTTGTCTTAGAACCCAAATACATTGGTCATTTTTCATTTACAATTTAAAAACCTCTTCACGTCTTGAATAAAGAATTCATTACCCATTCCACTGTCTTCCATAATGCTCAATTTCCATACCTGTTTTAGTCATATGAAATACATGTGCATAATATACAACTACAGAAATCTGTGCAAAATTATATTGCCGTGGTACTCAAACACACACACACACAGTCGTGTACCGACCTCCAAACGCGGACGTCCCATTGTTCCTCTTTTGTTTATACTCTAACTTTTTCGGAAGGCCTCCATAGGTTTTGTACACACTTCCAATCGCGGACGTATGCTGGGAATCGCGGACGATATTGTTCTCTGGCATTTTTCGTCCGCGGTTTGAATACACCAACGCGCCCACACCGAGTGTGGTGACTGAGCTCTGACTGTTCAACTTTGTGAATTATGGTTACCGTCACCAAGGATACATTATCGATGCCGGCACAGCAACATTTACTTTAGAGACATTGCAGCATAAAATAATTAATTCTGCCGTGCGACGGTCTAATACTTGGTAAGCTTCAGCTGGTTGGAGCGGGAAAAAAAAAAGTTTAAAAACTTTTAACCTCGACTCACAATTTAAATTTTTTTTGTATAACCCTCGATTTTCAATCAGCCTCATGTAATTTGGAAAATGATTCTGGAAGGCTTAACACTGTGAATTTCTTTTGAGAAAACAACACTTGGCAGAGTGCCAGCCTCTTTGATACAATTAAACAGACCTTGTGCCATCTTGGAGGGCTACGTCTTTGTTCCGCTTGGCTAGGCATATAGGCCTTTGTGCTTACATTGTTACAGAATTTGAATGACAAAAAAAAAACTTGAAAATGGTTGCCATGCATACATGTACATGTAGGGTCAATAGAGGAATTTCACATTTAGCCCCTTCTGAGCACTTCCGGGTTGAAAGCGAGAATGTCAGGGGCAAACAAAACAACGCTTTTCAGCACATTCATTCATGCATGAATTAATCAGGCCATATAAGGCAGCGCATGCGCACAATTAGCACAAGGTTGTTTACTGCGACATTGAGATCCTCGTTTTCAAACGCGGAAGTGCGCAGATCGGCGCTAAACTCGTCGTTGTGGGATTCCTCTATGTAAGTTGATTGGTCGGGAAAATCAGAGAAGGCATTCTTCGTGAAACACTTCCGAAGACGATGGCAGACCTCATTTATGAGGACAGGCAGCCAGTTAATGGTTCCAGGGCTTTCAATGGTCGACATATCTTCCTTTCCTGTGGTGCGATTGGCCTATGAGCACACCACAGACCTTTGTAAAATTGAGATCATCGCATCAGGAAGTCGACGTGAACATGGCGGCCGACCTCCGAGGATATACAGAGTATCAGAAAGTGTACGTCATTTGCTATTGTTCTGATTAACATGCCAATATCTTTACACACATAATACTGTGTGCGAACTTGAAATACACACTCCACTTTAGGTAGGGTGTAGAAAACACCTCACATACTACTGCTTCCTGTGCAGCAGTTTATAGCAAGTTCGGGCGCGAACTATAGTTAACTATAGTTCGACAAACGTCACTCGAACGCAGGATGGTTGGACTATCTAGTCGACTATTTGGAACCAGACCCCGGGCCACGGTTGCATCGCTGGTTATCAATAGCTCTTTGCATAAGAAAACGAAAACACGGAGAGGGAGAACCAGTGACGTGATACGGTCGCCATCTTTTCAACAATAGTTCGACTAGAGCCGTTCGAGCGGACGGCATTTGCACATGCGGGTTGGTAAGGAGTTGGTATTAGTTCACGCCCGAACTTGCTCCTAGCAGTAACCTCACAACTTGGATCTCCTACAATCTTGGACAAAACTCTTGGGACACCTCAACAGTAGACCACCACCCCCCTTCCCCCGGTCAGTGTTGATGTCCGTTGTTAGGGAATTTGGCGCCAATAACAATTTTTTCTGCGCACGAGTTTCCTCAATCGTCGACTTTTAACCACACCGAACCAACAATGATTGCGGGTGGGGGGGGGTGTCCCAACGAGTTTTGTCCAGGATTGTAGTTGGGTAAACTGAATACCTCCACAGATATTTAGAAAAAAGATTGGGGACATGGATCATTCTTGCGAACAAAATAAGTCTTTCCCACAAAGGGAGACACTCAGCATCAGCACAGACAACCGATTCCGATAATGAATTTAGGATGTAACAATATAAAAAAAATGAGAAAAAGTTGCGGTGGGCGAGAACGATTGCTTTTTCTTGAAAAAAACCGAATGCAAACAGTGGATCAGTTTCCTTTCAAGTCAAAGGTCAATCGAAAACCTTTAAGGTCGTAGTTCATTTCTGCCGTGTTTACTGGATGCACCTGGTCCCTCATACAAAAAAATAAATTTCCTACTGACGTCCAAAAGTAGAAAATTCTCACAGAATGAGTTCGCAATTCCACGTTGATTATCTTTGGCTGTTTAAGTCATACCGTCCTTCAGAAAGTCGCCTGTTTCTATTAAGCATACAGACAGTATGGAAATCCTAAAGGCTATTCACAGATCTACATTGGAATTCAATTTTTAGTACTTTTCACAGGGATATAAAGAATCACCGTTTTGGTTCCAAATTGCATCAAATCTCATTCCGAGTACCATCGTAAGCTGCAATTCGCCCACACTTTTGAATCGTGAGCGAGACAGCAGGAAAAACAGGTGTATTTGGTTAAGGTTCACATGGAAAAAAACCACAACATCTTTTTTATAAATATCAGCAAAGTGCTACATCAATTCTTTGGCAAAAACGAATAAGTATGTCCACACTGCGGAGTACCACTCATAACTGGTGTCCTGCCATAACTTCCGGAGCTTGTGATTTGTATACGCAGAGACAAGCTTCACGATGTCTACTTTGGTGATGGAGGTGAAGTTCCCAGTAACTCGTCCATCGGCTTTACAAGCAAGCATCTAACTGCCCCTCTCTGTCGAAGAGTACCAGTCACTAACTGGTGACCAAAACCACAATTTCTGCCATTACCAGCATCCGTTTTGCAAGCGGGCTTTTAAAAAGCAGCCTTGCATACGTCTTAGCTGCCAATAGTATTTTTCGTGCATTAATATACAATTTAAAACGTCTACTTTCCCACATTCCCCTTTGTCAGATGCTGTATGGGCAGGGAAGGAAGTACGCTTTCTAACAGGTCGTGGACGGAGTGGGGGAAACAATATGCATAGGGCTGAGCCAGGGGTCACGTTCGACTGTTGACGTAGAATAAATGTTTGTAGTTCTCCACGATATGCTGTGTCAGGTCCTCTATGACCTCTCGTCGCTGCCAGATGCAGAAAAACAGGAAGGAGAAGATTACGGTGGTTAACAGACGACCCCTGGGAAGGAAAAAAACAAAAAAAAACTAGAGATCACTTCCTGCCATTAATTGAACAGAATAAACCAAGAACGTACAAAGCAAATCCAATAATTATTGTTACGTTTGGAACATTCAGAAAGTTTAACCCCCTAAAATACAATTCAGAGCTTTTCTTATTCTAATACGAGGTGCGATCAAAAAGTTCTGAGACTGCGCCTATAACAAGCAAAAACCGTACTTGATTTAAATCTGGCCGCCATCCCCTTCAAAGTAGTCCCCTTGTGCAGCGATACACCGCTCCCAGCGCTCCTGCCACGCTTGGAACGCTCCCTGGAAATCCCGTTCCGTAAGCGCGTCAAGCACCATCTGCGATTCGCGCTGGATCTCCTCCACAGTGTCAAAACGGCGACCCTTCAGCGTGAACTTCATTTTGAGTAACAGAAAGAAGTCGCATGGAGCCACACCTGGCGAGTAGAGGGGTGGGGAGCGACGATTGTGTTGTTGCGGGCAAGAAACTCACGTGTTTTCAACGCGCTGTGAGAGGGCGCGTTGTCATGTTGTAGCACCCAATTGACAGCGCGCCACAGTTCAGGCCATTTGCGCCGAATGTTTTCTCTCGGACGCCTCGGAATGGTGCAGTAGAACTCAGCATTGACAGTCTGACCCTGGGGAAGAATTCACGCTGCACAACCCCACGAATGTAAAAAAAAAACGACGAGCATGCTCTTGGTTGCATTCATGACCTGACGCACCTTCTTCGGTCTTGGAGACTGCGGGCTCTTCCACTACGAAGACTGCTGTTTGGTCTCTGGGTCGTAGCCGTAGACCCCACTCTCGTCACAAGTTATAATACTCGACATGAAGTTTGGGTCATCCCGGGCCGGTTGACGGAGATCCTCGCAGACTTCTGCTCAAGTTTCAGGTCCATGGTGAAATCGCAAATGCGCACGTACCAGTGGTCACAAAAATGCGTGTAACACAGGTGCTGATGTTGATCAAGCGATGTAACTTGGAATACTTACGAAAGTTATTGCTTTTTACACCTGCTATATGCATATAATTGTAATGCGCTCCGTTCATTCGCAACAGTCTCGGAACTTTGTGATCGCACCTCGTATTGGGCAATGCCATGGAGACCACCTACCAGAATTTTTATCTTCAAGCAAACTTGAATCCTTCATGCTGATTGGACGATCCCTGACAACAAGCCGTGCTACATTATCCCACGTAGCACGGCTATACTGCACCGTGCGTATTGCACAATTCTAAGCTTAGGCGACGTGATTTCATTGTTGAACACTATTCAATGTGAATTCAAAAGTCGAGCGCATTGGCGTCTGGTGTGGATCGTCACGTACATTTCTGTGCACACTCGTCACGTTTCCCAGCTTGCTTTAAATTTCAGTATGGTGTACATAAACAGGTCTATCAATAAAGTTCCACTTGACTGAAATGTCTCGTTACTGACGTGCGTACACTGTGTGGCAAATTCCGGTTTCGTGTACAGAGTGCGTATTCCATCTTTACTGTGCATCAATGTGAATATATCGTTTCGGTTTGCGGTAACACCATGTGTTTATCTCAACTAACGAGAGGTATGGGTTCTGAAAAGAACCTTATCACACAACTCGTATCTCAACCTTCGTTAAGTGAGAAGGGTTCAAGGGAGAACCAATTTTCATGCAACTCGTTTTCTCTACTGTCGATAAGTGAGAAATATGGTTCAGGGAGAACCATTGTTCTCAACGTTTCAATTAGCCTGCTCTAATCTTCGTCAGGAGAATATATTTCTGTGATATATATAAATGTGAATATATTTGTTGCTTGGATACTCTGGTGTGTGGTTCCCTTGTCGAGTAAAACTCGACATTGGTAAGGAAAGGGTAAAGGGGCCCTGAGAGCAGCCTAGCACTGTGAGCACCACGTTCGTGGAAGTTACCACAATAAAACCACGTTTAATACTGTTTTTCCCTTGACGTACCTTGTGGCCACAAATGGCGACACCGCATTTGTGACAGTGGATACGATGAGTAGTACTACAGCTAAGACGGACAACATGACATTGATGAGTTTGGACAGGAGGGCCCTGGCGTTGGCGTTCTCGTAACCTTCTAGGGTGATGACCTGCTGGTGTTGTTGAGCTACCTCGATCTTCGATATCTAGAACAGGATTGAATAAAGGACAATACATGGCCGACCTTGTGTAATGCTTCACACAAGAACTCAAAAGACAATGTGGAACTAGTCGGGGATGAGCGGGGGACTTAATTTCAGCTTTCACGAGGCCACAATGATCAGTTACTTCAGATTTTTGACTTGGCAAGGAGGTGTGAGATTTATAACTTGACCAGTGTGACTTCAACAGAGAGACTTGACCTAGACTAATTTTAGACTGGACCATAGGGACTCGACAGTTGAATTGAAACTTGACCAGAATGACTGGAGAATTTACCAGAGGGACTTGGGACTTGAGCGACTCGAGACTCGACCACAGAGTGACGAGGGACTCGACCAGAGAGCGACTAGGGACTCGACCTGAGTCACTAGGGACTCGACCTGAGTGACTAGGGACTCGACCTAAGTGATTTGAACAGAGAGACTTGAGACTTGAATTGCGACTTGACTAGAGTAATTTCAAATTGAATCGCGAGACTCGACCACAGTGGCTTAGGCGTTGACCAGAGGGACTCGAGACTTGATCACAGTGATTTGAGACTCGACTATTCATCACTTACCCTTGTTTGGCACTGGTCAACATTATCCAGGACATCCCGTTCCCTCTCCGCTGACCGGTAATCCAGCCTTTCCTCCATGCTACTCAGCTCCTGTTGCATGTTGGTCAGTGCGTGGTTGTGAAGATCGGTCAGGTCGGCTAGTTGCTCCTCCAGCCGCTCTGCTCGGTAGCGCTCGTCCGCGAGAGCTTGGTTGAAGAACTGGTACTGCTCACGGTTTTGTTCCTAATATGCCACAAAAGGTAGTGAAATTTTCCTTCAGACGTCCGCTTTCAGACAATACAAAATGACCCCTAATTTAGTAACCCTAACAGTCCCAAATCCTCCAGTTTTAATATGATTTTGCATGCACCCTTGGGGTTAGGGTTAACCCTTTAACCGTCACATTTTTGAAGGTAGCACACATTTTGCTACTTTTAATATTTTTCAGCTTAGTACGGCTTATTCTTTTGAGATAACTCAATAAAAGTATACTTTTTGGGAAAGCTCTTGTTCTCCTCTTTCATTTGGTGCCAAAAGGGGAATCAGGTTGGCGCAGTGGTAATACTGTCCTCGCCTTTCACCGCTGTGGCCCGGGTTCGATTCCTGCCCTGGTCCACATGTGGATTGGGTTTTCAGTCCCTACCTGATTCCGTGGGTTTTCCCCAGAATATTCTTCTGGGGTTTTCCTCCCACCTCTAAAACTGTAACTTCTTCTCATTGTCTTCTCTCTACAGGTTTCTTCAGGCTTTCGAGCTACAGTGCCTAGGGCGCTTTTGAGGAATCCTTGGTTTCATTACCAGAAAGAATTAATACAAAAAAAATAATAATAATAAAAATATGAGGGAGTTTGAAAGAAGGTCATGACCTACAAAGCATGAATCCAGGAATTTGTTGTTCACATTTTTGATGTCTAGGCTCTTCAAGCACGTAAAAAGATAAATAATCAAGTTAGCGATTGATATTTTGCGATGCGTTATTAGCAAAGTCCGCAAAGTCTATTTTTCATCGCAAAAAACATTTCCGCCATTTCTATTTACATAAGTTGGACGACATTTTGTAAATATGGCGAGCTCTAGAGAGAGGGTGTTCCGAGATAAAACTAACCCATTTGATACTTACAGCGACAAGAAAATGCACAAGTATTATCACTTCACAAGAAATGGCGTTGCGGCGGGTTAGATATGTTGGAGCCCTATCTTAGGCCACAGACTTTTGAGAAGTCAAGCGTTTGACTGTTTGTAGCTCGGCATTTTTTTTCGCAAGCTCGCATATGGTTTCGGGTTACATCCATCATTGATCTCCATTATAATGGAGACAATGGGTTGTTTGTACATGTTTTGCGGGAATCCGGTTTTGGCGAACTGCGCATGCTTGAACCACATTCCCACGGGTATTCTACGTAAATCAACCTCGTACAATACATTTCGTTTTTTTAAATTTCGTTTTTTCAGTTTAAAATTTTGATTTTAACATTTAAATGTTTATATGAAACAGCTCCGGGGTATCTCTGTGACCTGGTGTCTGTTATTCGTCAAAACAGATATAGTCTTCGTTCAATGAATAGTGTGTTACTGACTCCGGGGAGTGCTAAATGTAAAGTTTCACTAGGTGATTGTGCTTTTCAGACAGCTGCCCCTAAACTATGGAACAAACTTCCAGGTCACATAAGGAATCTTAGGAGTCTAGATAAGTTTAAAACTGAAATTAGAACATATCTTTTTAAACTAGCTTTTGATTTTGAATCATGATTCTCATTTTTAACTGAATAATAGTATGATGTAATTAATTTTGTTTTATGTATAATGTACAGCGCACATGAACATATGTGACCCGCTCCAGAAAAAGGTGATATAAGTCGCGCTATGCATTTACGTGTAATGGCCCTTTCAACGTTAAAGGGTAACAATTTTCGTCAAAATGTATTTTTAGTTTTTGTCTTTAATGACATCTTAAATATCTAAAGTTTCAGGTTTGGTGCACAACCATGTTGATTTCAGTGAATAAAGTGAAAAAATAACCTTTTTAGAGTGCAATGTTGCATCGCATTGTATTAGAACTAGCTATTTCAAAGCCTGTTTTCTCTGTTGTGTCATTTGAACTCCATAGAACTAATTAATATGCAAAAACGCGATATCTCCAGAACGGAAAGGGCTTTGGAGCTCTGTCATGTACCAAATGAAAGCTTACATTGCGGGCTTTCCAAACATGCATGGAACTCATTTTTCATATTTTGCGACATAATATACCTTTTTCTAGAGCGGGTCACATATTTGTATGGAATGCGCGCTATATAAATGTAATTATTATTTATTTATTTATTTGATTTCGTTATCGCAACAAGCGATGGATTTAGTGATGAGTTTGCTGGATGAATAGTGATGATCGCAAATTGACACTTCAGTGAAATCCGCCCCTGGCATACCAGCACCCCATCAATAACGGCCAGCTGCAAGGGAGTAAGGAGTAAAACCACAGGTCTCTCATTTACCTTAAGCTCCTCTATTTTCAACTGCAGGAGTGTCTCCGACGTTGCCAGCTCTGATATCCTGTCCTGGAGTATATTCATGCGGCCTACCAGCGGATGTTCCTCTAGATCATCTCTCATCAGGTGGCCATTTTCTGTCATCTCCATGCTCGATGACTCCTCCCCCTCGCTGTGCCTGAAATGACCACCAAAAAAAAGCCTCGGTTTTCAAACAATGAAATTGCCAGTTTCGAAGGTTTCTATCATCCGTGAATGAATTATCAAAGAAGATTATATACTGAACGAAAGATAATCAACTTGGCTCGGGAATATTTTCAGGATGTTGTGTAACTGTTCCTTTGTTGCTTGTCTCTGCGGCAACCGAAAGGCACGTGCAAACGAACGTGAATAAATGAACAACGGTCATTTCATCTTTCTCAAGTCCTTGGATTAGCACTAAGAGCTCGGAAATAGACACAAGCCGGTAGTATTAAGGGAACATTTCATATTATCCAGATGCGGTATTAATTGCGTTACTGCTAACTTTCTTTGCGGTCCTGCATTCCGTACTTCAATCCTAGCTGATGAATGGGAAGCCAGGCAGCTTGAATAACTGAATAATCATTAGGTCAAAACTGGAGCTTGGAGCTCGTTAAAGCCCAATCGGATTATCAAAGAATTCCAGTTTGCACAGTCAGACCATGGACAAAAACCCTATTAGTGGAGGTCTTGCTGCAATGAATTGTTACTTATTAAGCCGTGTCCGCATTGGACTTTTTTGGTAAAACCTACGGAGACTGTTGTCAACTTAACCAAATTAAGTACAATGCGGACACAGCCGGTAAACTTGCCAAATTGTCAAGTGTCGATCGTCGGTTGTCGGTTTTACCCTCCGCAGCAGTAAGTTTTACAGGCCCAAGCGAGTAGCGGAAGAGTTACGAGGTAGGTTTTACGTCGCTGAAAAGTCCAGTGCGGACAGCCACGGTAAAGTAAAACCTACATTTTGATCACGTGCCGTCTGCAGATCAATGCATGCCGCGCGTCTACGTTGGCATACACAATGAAATGTGTGTAAATCTAGCGCGTTCTACAAAACCACAGCGGACATTCACTGCATAATAGTTTACTTGGCCAAGGACTTTCCGCGAGCCGTGTAATCCAAGTGCGGACGCACGGAAGAATAACCACAGTGGAATGTTAACAATCACGTACGGTAACTTTTGACAATAATTAGTCCAATGCGAACGCGGCTTAAGAGCTCTGGCTTGGAACACTTGGAATGAAAAATAAATTAACTTCACTATGGAATATTCGGTCCTTCAAAAGAAGCCTTCCTAGGGCAAGACCGAATTTAAACAGTGACATTTTATGCCTATGTAGTAATGACCGACAGATGAGTCTTATGGTGCTATATGCATCTACTGACCATTGCAGCCTTTGAAATGAAAAGCCAGTTCAACCATTTGATAAGGTGTACCAGACTACAATTTTTATTAATTTATGGAAGTCGCCCAATACAAGGCTAAAAGCCCCTTTAGGTAAAGGGCTACAACAGAGGTGGTGGGGTTGGCCACATTTAAGGTTGCGGTTTTCCTGGGCCCAGATCTAAATAGAGGATAAATCTTCAATAGATACCAAAGAAATTATCCTAATTTTCAGACTCATAGACCCAGGCGGGGTAGCTTCCGCCACTGGTGAGACCAACACAACTCCCCCAGTGTGTGTATCGAAACGAACCCCCCCAAAAATTCAGGCATGCAACTCTTCAATAAAAAAAAAAGCGGAAAATAAAATGCGAGCGCGTAGCGCTAGCGTGAAGCTCTTACGACGTCGTGCAAACATGTACATGTAGGTATAGTGTCCGTATCCCGATGTATTGTATTGTATTCATTGACGCGAGACAAAAAATGCGGAACCAGACTATCAGTCTACAGTCGATTGCGGGCGCTATAGCGACTAGTTCATACAACGGCAAGACTACACATGTACGCGACAGAATGTGTACGGAGTCTGTGTCCTGCACCTTTCTATGTAATGTGTGTATACAAAATACGGAGCCAGACGATGCGCGCTAGCAATATTGGTCATGTTGGTGGACGATTCCGCGGTCGGCACGGTGGGAAACGAGCTAAAGCGCGGATTTAATAAAAACGCGGAAATCCGCGGATCCGCGGAAAAGTTGCATGCCTGAAAAATTGCCGCAGAAATTATGGACACCGCAGTATTTTATGCCTTTTTCAAGCTCTGGACAGACCAAAGTTCACATTCTTTTCTGATGCTGCTTGTTCTCACAATATATCATCACCCAGCGGACTGTTGCTGCGGAATGTTCCTGCTCTGATGTGCGACCTTGCTACCACCCTTGTCCGGGCAACAGGACAACAAGCCCTAGGGCTGAGGGAGTCAGACTTACATGGTGGCTGGTGTGGGCGCAAACCAGCTGCTTCTCCCCGTCTTGTGAGGCTGATCAACGTCCTCCTCTTCATCTACAAAACAAATCGGATTTGATGAGCACCGTGTTATACTGGAGCAAGTTCGATCAAGGACTATAGTTAACCATAGTTTGACTAAACTCTGATCGAACGCACGCTAGTCGACGATGGTTATTTTTTTTTTTTTATTTGCAGTTTTATTTAAACAGGGTAGCCTCATCAGTTATAAAACTGCTATCATTAAGGGCCCTGTGAGATAATACAAAATAATAATACAATATATTAAACAAAGAACATATAAAATATAAAGAACATATAAAAATATAATAAACGTATAAAATATAAAACATTAATTTAAGAATCCTGATTCATTAACTGAACACGCAAATATAGGTCAAACTTTAAGGGCGAAATAAATAATTAAAAGAACATGAATCATTAGATTAAAATTATAATAAAATAAAGCTTTTGAATTAATTTAAGAAATGAACAAATGATAAAACAAACAGCACAAATGGTTGGACTAGTCTAGTCGACGATTCGCGACCAGCCTACCGAGGCTGGTCGCATCGCTGGTTACCAATAGCCGTTTTAATAGCACAGTGCAGAGAGGACCAGTTATCAGAAAAATGGCGGAAAAACGTAAATATGCAGCAGCAGTGAACGATCGTTTTTTGTTACTTTGTCTTTCTTTAAACATGTTGAAATAATGCACACGTTACCACTTGTGACATTGTTGATATACTGAGCAAATATCGTCCGTCTCGCTTTCATCTCAAACTAGCCACCGCCATTTTCTCATGGTCGCGTTGACATGACAATAGTTCGACTAGAGTCGTTCGCACTTCAACTTCAGTGCTCATGCGCTACGTACGTCACGAACCAACCACTAGTTAACTAATGGTCCTTGATCGAACTTGCTCATGGTGACTTGATTTCTTTTGATCAGCGGGCAGGGGCCAATTTCACTGCTAAGCACAAAAAATCGGCTCAGCCTGAGAAATCTTCCTTGGTAAATATATTATCAGCAACCAAATCTTTACGCGATGTATATTGTTTGTGACTGGTAATAGCTCTTGTTTGTTTAGTATGAAAATGACATGGATTTCTTTTCTTTTCTGGTAACTTTTTTTTAGTATTGTTCTAAACAGCTCTATGAAATTGGACCCTCTTCACCAACCTAAGAATTTTTTAAAAAATTCCGCATTACGGAGCAACAAAAAGAATCAAAGATACAAGAGGTAGGAATTAAGATTCCTCTTGAAGCAGGAAAGATCGTACGAGAATTCCACAGAGATACAGAACGAGGGAAAAAAAAAATATCGGCATAGCTTTTTCCCCACAAGTACTATTTCAACATAGATTTCCACAAGTACTTGCATTAATTTCAATATCGAAATTTCCATTCCTAACATGCTTTCATCTTTGGAAACTCTGGGCCATTACATTTAAATGTTGATACAAGGAGAAAGCTTGAAAAATCAAAGCAAGGCAAACACTACATTAAAATACCAGGCTTTCAAGCAGACCCAGGTGAAAAAGTAGGAGATCAAAATAAAATTTAAAAAAATAAAAAAAGGACAAAATTAGGACGTTGGAGGACCAAATCAGTATAAAAGTAGGACTTTTGCGGGCTTTCAGGAGTAGTTTCCGTTGATACCCGCAGCATCACAAGCCTCATTTGGCATGTTCTGTACTCACAAGACTCGTGCTCCATCCTCAACTAAAGCTCTTGGAAGTAAAGTTGGAGTACTCCTGCACCCAAGCCCTTCATTGTGTGATTTTCATATGATAGTGTGTAATACTGTTATGAAACAATTTTCAATGAGATTTCATTTTTGGAGTTGTGCGACAAAAAAGTAGGAAAAAGTAGGGGAAAAATAGGAATTCCAAGAAAAAAGTAGGAAAAGTAGGAAAAGTAGGAAAAGTAGGAAAAGTAGGAAAAAGTAGGAAAATTAGGAATAGCCTGAAATACTGCTACCGGCAAAACACGTTGCAAGAATTACACATATTTTCCCCCTCGTTTCTGGTTGAACATGTTGAACATTCGGGCTGAGTTCGGGCGAGTTGTTCTTGTTTGCTCAAGAACAACTCGTGTCTTCGTTCGTGTTCCGGCCGCTCGAACGCCAAAGAATGTCCGATAGCCAAGAGCGCCATCTATCGCTGGTAACCACGCAAAATGTAATGGCTGCGCCGATGTACGTTATTCAAGCATTCATTTCAAAAACCTGAATTTCAGACACAAAATAATTTAACGGAAGCACAATATTTAGACTGCATTTTCCCCTAGTTTGTTCAGAAAAAGCTTTAGTTTTCAAAACGTTTGGAAGGGAATTTTAGGCAACATTACGCCGACTTTCATGCTTCGTCAAATCATTTGGTCGTCTTCTACGTCGCATCAAATTACGTCATGTTCTTGAAACCCCGACTGGTAGGTGGTGTGTGATCTTGTTTCGAGTGCAATGTTCGCGGGTCGCGTTCCCGTCGTTCGGGCGCAAGAACAGGGAACTCGTGTTAAGAACAGACCGCCCGAACTCAGCCTCAGAGTCCAGCTTCTATATGCAGAACTCCTGACTACAAAGTACATTTGTGCATAACTTTGTATCCATTTATCCTAAAAAAAAACTAGCCACCATCTGCAAAAAAACTGTTTCTAATTTATTTTATTTAATCTCCTGAGTGCCTTATCTACAAAAATATTTAAAAGCACTAGAGTGGAACGCCGCTATAACGAACATCGCAGGATCCACAGATTTTGTTCGGTATAGCGATCGTTTGGTATAGCGATTTTCAGCTGCCACGTGCCCATTTTTCAACATGGCGTCCATTCTTACATGTTCATACATTTTCACTTGGCCACTTGGGGTTGTCTTTCCATTTCCTGTTTATCCTTGCCACTTCCCTTTGTTCCTTCTCTAATTGCCCTATTACCACCTTCTATTTACCCCCCCCCCCCCCCCCCCCCCCTTCACCACACTCCCTTGTCCCATTTCCTGAGCTTCATCCCTCTCATCTTAATCCCTCCACTCCTTCATCCTTACCCGAACCCACACTTCTTTGTTCCTTTC
This sequence comes from Hippasteria phrygiana, assembly GCA_037893225.1. NCBI lineage: Eukaryota > Metazoa > Echinodermata > Asteroidea > Valvatida > Goniasteridae > Hippasteria > Hippasteria phrygiana. The sequence goes on from JAZGUH010000184.1 coordinate 2,163,909, forward strand.
TTCCTGGCTGTCCTTTCCCCTCCCTTTGATGTTTACCCACTGCCAGGCTCCTTTGCATCCCTCTTTTGTGTTTCTCCACCCACCCCCTCATGCATGTGTGTTTCCTACATGTTTGTTTCTTGTACTCTGTCATTTGCCTTTGAGAAAGAACTTGCTTAAGTTTGAAACGTCAGGCCAGCTAATTTGTTGATATGTTCATACTTTCTAAGCTTACCGAATTCTAAAGCAACAGTTGGCTTTTCCCTTTTATTCTTTGGGGAAATACATGTAATAGCCACCTGTCACTCTTCAACATCAAGCTGCGGCCGTTTGGGAATTACAAACAGCCCAAATACCAGGTGCATTTTTTTAATCCATTGCAGTGTTCGGTTAGTTTTGTACACAAAATTTGGGAGCCAAGGATGGTGTTCGGTATAGCCGAATGTTCGGTATAGCGGTGTTCGTTATAGCGGCGTTCCACTGTATACACACTGTGAACAAGTAACAATGGATTTAGTGCCAAGTAACAATTGGATTTAGTGCCAAGTAACAATGGATTTTCATTGTTAGTGCACCGTTTTTCTTTTGTTAGATGTTCATAGTGACAGTAGAATAATAAACAGTATTAAAACATTGATAAGAAACAAGAATTACACAGAAAGGAGACAAAACAGCAAACTACTAGAAATTACAGGGACAAATAGAAAATCTTCGTTCATAGATGACAAAAATTACACAGAAAATATACAAAAACAGTGACAAAACTAACTGAACAAATCGAAAAACTCCACATGTTAGACCATCCATTAAAAATACAAAACAATTTGGACGGGGTCAGTGTTGTAGTCGAGACCATTTCAAGACCAGGCACAAGACCATTCACAAGACTAGCTTGTAACAGGCACAAGTAACAGGCATAAACCATGACAAAGGAATGCTTTTGTTACAGTTCATTTGAATAGCTTAAGACTTGGATTAAGACTGCTGGTCTTGTGCTGGTCTTGCAGGGTCTTGTGTGGTCTTGTGATGGTCTCGACTACAACACTGGACGGGGTAGGTGGAACTTACCTGTGTTATCAATGTTGTCTGCGCTGCCAAACTTGTTCTTGAACTTATGGGCAATCTCCTTTGGCTTGGAAACGACAACACTGAGTCACGGAAACAAGAAAGGAACGATTTAAATTATAAAAATCCACCAGTTACTATTAACCCTCCCTACTATTATAACTATCGCAGCCTATCAACAAATCTACCCACCAACTCTCATAGCTTGTGTGTGTTTCAACCTGTCACTTGATAGGTTTTGATATATAGGGTAGTCGGCTCCATTTTGGCACCGGGTTAAACCATTCCACAAGAGAAAGGCCGTCTACTTTTTGAGTAGTTAAAGGTAGTGTACATCATTTGCAAACATAAAAAAAACAGAACTACTGAATAATTATGAAACACCGTACTAGACTGTAAGTAAATAGCAGTCTCAAGCATCCTGTGAAATCATGGCACCTCGTGTGTTGTCGTTTTCAAGAAAAGTGGAAATTTACATCATTTCCCAACAATTGTCGGCCGACAATCATCGGAAATAGTCTAGTTCCCCGACCTGATAACTTCCTGACGTCTATAAATTGCTCTGTATGGTCAGGGAACCAGACTACTAGAACAGAATTGTTTTCTCTGTTTTCCCAGCGTCTATGCACACCGAACAGGTCAGTGTTACAGTATTTGCTAGCACGCTATAAAATAATAACCCCCAAATCCATTTATTTCTGAAAATTACAGCAAAAGCAAATGGCGCATACTACATTTAGGGTGGAGTGGTTAATCTGTGGTCAGGCCAGGCCGTTGAAAAGCCCGGGCCTTTGGGCTTCTATAATCCCCCGATTGTACACAATAAACTGCCCATTAATTCTGGAGTCCAGCCGGCTCCCAATGTTCACCCAGACTTGACTGACAGCTGAGGCATCTTTTGATCCTGCCGTGAATGGGTACAGATTGGTGTGTGAGGGGCTACAACCAGGCCTGGCCTGGCAGAGGCCGGGCTTTATTGATTAGTTGATGCTCTATTGTTATGTGATTTGTGGCTCACAATAGCTAGAGTAAAAGCCTGAAGGCCCGGGCATGGCTGGGCTTTTCAAGGGCCTGGACCGTCCACAGATTAACCACTCCTCCCTTAACAGAATCAGGGGATGCTATACATTGTTAATGTGCAACAAAGATGCTTAGTTTCTATCTCTGACTATAGAGTGTACACGATGACCTCAATGGAGATTTGGCTAAAGAACCATAGAGCTAAACTACTAGAGCGCTGACTCGATGTACAAAGTGATGCCTGCTGGGCGCTTCCATGTTTGTGTAAAAACCTATGGAAAACACGAAAATTTGTACAGCTTTTGTACGGCGATTTGCATATCTGCGTTTGTATCTGTACATGTGCGTTATCGAAGCCGATGCACCCAAAACCGAAACGCACAATCAGTAAATGTACGTTTCATTTTGCTCTGCGCAAACAAGGCGTATGCGCTTCAGATTTTTTTTTTTACGTTCCTTTTTTAAAAAAATGTTTAAAGTGAACAAAGAAAACTGGCAGGAGCGGGATTTGAACCTGCGACCTCCAGAATACCGTACCGGCGCTCTACCAACTGAGTTATCTTGCCCTTGTCGGTGCCTTTGTCACGTTTGTTTTTTTAACCGGATGAGTAGGGCCTATTGATGATTTGTTCCTGAGCCGGCATTGTCCATATTGTAATATTCACTGTATTTTGGGATGCTCTCATCTGAAAGTTAGCCCCGACTTTTTGGAAGTCTCTCACGGTTAGCAAAAATTTCTTGGCCTGAGCGTACGCGTAAACCCCGTTGGCTGGAGTGTATGCATAAACTCCGTAAGTAAGGCTTTTGTGCAGTTCTTTGCTAGCTCATACTAGCGCAGAATTATACAAGCCGTTAGTACAGAATCCTCGTAGTACAGAATCCGTTAAACTGGGCCCTGATTTCAGCACATCACTTGCGTCATTGCCTATTACGTGTGCGTCATACTCGTGCGGGAAAACGCACTTGCACACTCAGAGTACAGTATTCAAAATTCACTCCATCTGATTTCCTTATGTTCTACAAACACGCACACGAATTCAAAATGTCTGCGCGCAGGAAGGGTTTTAAGTATCTGCATGCATAAGAATGGGGAGTTAGGCGTCAGTGCGATTTAGAAACGGTATGCAAATTATTTGAGAGTTCCCAAACAGTATGGGCCCAAACGGTATTAATCCCCAGCCCAAACGGTATACACTTGAGTGCTCACGGTCTGGAGGTTGGTAGGCTGCACAATGGAGTATTTATCGGATTATTTTAGCCACCATTGTGATAACAGTGGTTGCTTAAATGGCTGTGCCACCGCTAATCCTCCAGAGTTAATTAACCCTGCAGGATTAGGGGCCGCACAGCCATTGAAGTCCAGCAGGTAGGATGCTCCTTTGTTCGGTAAAACCGAAACAGCAATCAGCCTCTTTTGTTGGGCTTTTGAAGTGGGTACAAAAAAAGCAAACCGTTTGGGGTCTGAAAGCGAGGCCCAAACGATAGTTTACAAACCATTCGACGATCTAAAGACCTAATTTGCATGCCGTCCAACAACTCACATACCGTTTGTATTTCGCCCACACGCCTTAGCCCTCTAGTCATTTAACATAGTTCTATGCTACGAACACGCAATTCCCGGCACACATTGCTGGACCTTTGCACGGCACTCTATTTTATCATGCCCTATTTTATGATATTTTATTTTATTGAAATCGCCCGATACAAGGCTAAAAGCAGCTCTTGGTGAAAGGTTATGGATCAGAGGTGGTAGGGCTGGCGACATTTTGAATTGAAAACCCTACCAGCTTTAATTACGGGTCTGGCATTGGAAAGCATTTAAAGCATTGCAAATTGATGGCCAAAAAATGATGAGGGGGAGGGGGGGAGGAGGAGGGGGAGGGGGGGAGGAGGGGGGGAGGAGGAGGGGGAGGGGGGAGGAGGAGGGGGGGGAGACACAAAAAAGTGCCTTTACAAGCTGCACAGCTCTGCTCATTCAGCCCATCATGTATAACAAAGCTGAAATACACGTACATGTAGTGCATGCAGGCCCATGTGATTTTATGCAACAAGATCTGGCATCCAGGCTATCCTTGTACATGTATACCAGATACGCATGATCATATGACAGTCCGGGCATAAACATTTAGCAGTGCCAAATTAGACACGATGGCTGCAGGGGAACAGAGACCAAGATATTAAAAGGATAACACTATGAAATCCATGGATGTGGTTTTCTATTAAAAATGGACACGACGATTACAGGTGCATGTGATTTTAACAATAGCACGTTTCACACGAGTGCTGGAAACACACATCTGTGATGTCTAGCGCCTTTCTCATGATACAACACAGTCCGGTAGCGAACGTCCCTCGTTTTGCAGTGTGTGCATGCGTGGGTCAGAGGCTACACGTGTATCGCTGGTGCTGCAATATTCTATGAACTATGAAATGTATAGGGAACCAGTGTTTTTCCCGCACTGTAAAAGATTCCATAAATAACAGGTTTTCCCCTCTTAAAAAACTAACGATCACTGTGTTTTAGTTTCAATGGATTTTGGACGTAAAATGTTTTAACGTCAATTTATACATGTACAAAGAGGATGTCAATTTACTTGCACTTTTTCAAAATATAACATACATACAGCAACACTTCACTGTTCTCCGACACAAATCTCATTACGCAGCGAGCAACTGACCAATCAGAACTGAAGAAATTTGTGTAGAGCAACAGCAAACTGCGCATGCGTAAAGGCGATTTCACTGCACAGTATCCTTGCGAAAATCATAACGATACATTCACACGACCAATCTCGGTGATCGTCGCACGGATGTCACAATGATGCGAAATTTTGGAGGAGGTCTCGATCCCCGTCACGAACCGCACGGGACCCGTGCGATTTGGTGACAGGGATACACTTTCACACGGCACGGAATCCGTGCATTTGTGACATCGATGCGATTTCATCGCACAGGACCCGTGTTTTTAACGGTCGTGTGAAACGAGCTTATTTGTAAGGGTCCAAAATCACATCCAGACCTCATTTTTAAATTTTCTTTTGGCCTAATCTCTCTGTCCACTCTATAAAACAGAAAATCATATCCAAATGTTTCGAAGTGGAATACTGCATGTACGCTGGATCGGTGTAAACATAAGAAATGTATGAGAATATTAAAAAGGTACATGTATCTGTGAGCATTAAGCCTTTGAAAACAGATAACGAAAAGCATGTCTTCCCTTTCTTAAAAGTAACAAATTTTAAAGCAAAATGGTAGAAACTATATTTTGAGTTCACTAACTGAATAAATAAAATTCCTGCAAAGATGAATAGAGATGTTTTTGCATGAAACGTAAAAGATAGGTAAAAGTACATGTATGAACACAGGTGGCATAAATCAATGCCCAAAAGTGGGAGGGGGGGGGGGGATGATCAAATAGTTTCCCAGAAATCAGGCCCCCCCCCCCCACCAAAAAAAAAAAAAAAAAAAAAAAAAACATGGGGTAAGATTGACCAAAAATGAAAAAATCCACACAATTCACGAAAAATCCACGAGGACCCCCAGATGAACATATAGTTTGTATTTGCCTAAAGGCAAGTTTTTGGAGGGATCAGCTAATCAGAGCAGAAGAGGAACATGAAACAGCGTCATGAATTAGGCGGAAGGCAGGCACGGGTGGCTATAGAGCAAAATGCAAAGCTACGGAAGGGGTTACGGGGCTAGAAGAGTGCATGGTTGCCATGGAAATTGTTGCTATGGCTACATCAGAGTGACACGTTGCTGTGGATACGCACCTCGCTGCACTCTGAGTGAACCCGGTAAGTCCTGAAATACCACCACCGATCCGATCGGCTACGCCGCTGATAATAGTGTCACGGTAAAACAAAACAAGACAAAAATTTGAATACTAAACTTTTTAAGTTGCACTGACTGTCCGGCTGGCAGCATGAATCATTTTGTTCTGAAAATTGTCCTAACCAACGTCTTTTTTCATTTGTATGCAGCATGGGCGAGGTCAGTTGGTCTCTCGAACAGTGGAAGTTACCCCGCCTGGGTCTATAGGTCTGAAAATGGGGATAATTTCTTTGGTATCTATGAAGATTTATCCTCTATTTAGCTCTGGACCCAGGAAAACTAAGGTTGGTGGGGCTGACCATGATGTACATGTAAAATGTGGCCAACCTCACCACCTGTTACCACCACTCTTTACCTATAGTGGCTTTTAGCCTTGTATTGGGCAACTTCCATAAACAAATCAAAAAAATCACTAGAGTCCTGAATGCCCAAATATGGTACAAAAAGTGTAGTTGGGCAATTTTGCAGCATACAGGCTGAAAATGGTTTGGTGTTTGACATCCTGGATATTTCCATAATTATTTTTAAACAAACACTCCGTCGCATCTTTTGACGGATTGCTATTTTTGTTTGTCAATGCATGTCTCATTCAGAAATTCGTAACTTTGGCTCATGCTGCAAAACAGCAATAAAGCACGATATAAAAGATTTCTTTAGGTAAAAATCAGCCTGGACAGAGGTTATATTTTTGTCAGAGACTGATGAATATTCAGTGTGTAGGGAATTTAGATCCTTTGAAAAGTATGTCTGAGTGGATTTCCAATCAGTGCAATTCATTGTCAGGTGAATTCTCCTTACCTTCATCAGGGACTGGCACCGTTATTGATGGGGGTGCTGGTGAGCCAAGATCGGGGCTGTGCAGCCAAGCGTAAACGCAAACAGTAGGCACCACGCTGAATGGATTGGTCCTATTCATCGCAATTGGAGCCCCCCTTTCATGTTAACCCCTTGCGTACGGATGACGCCATATGGCGCAAAACAAAACAGTGCCACCAGGCCGGATGGCGCCATTGGCCACTGTTTGTGCAGTTTCAATCCATTGTTGGATTAAACAGTGCCACCAGGCCAGATGACGCCATTGGCCGCTGTTTGTGCAGTTTCAATCCATTGTTGGATTATTGTGTATAGGTTACGCTTGACTGCACAAACACATTGTAGCGGTTCGCTTGGCTGCCAGAGCCGCCGCGGCACCCCCGACGTCTCCCGTAAAATACCGTACTCACGGGGTTAATGAAGCTTTCTTTTAAAAAGCTGTATGTATTCCTTACACCCCCATTCAAGAACAATCTAGTTGAAACATGAATGGATTGAGTATGTGCAGGAGTGCGCCTATACACACAGGGCCTGTTGACGTGAATAGTCACATTCCTGGTCATACACAATCCATTCATGTTTCAACTATGGTTTTTCTTGAATTGGGAGTTTAATGAATAGATGGGCTTTTCAAACAAAGCTTTCATTCGCACGAAAGAGGGGGGGGGGGGGCTCAGCGTGTGATAAATACAGCCAGTCTTTTCAGTCTGGTGCCAATTGTTCACATTCGCACTTGGCTGGACAGTGCTTTCAGTGAGAGACTGGCTCCCTGGCATTCCATCAATAACAGCCGACCACAAGGGGTTAACAAGTCGTTGAAACATGCAATAAATTTTTTTTTCATCACTTTCTGATAAAATACTCGGCTTACCCAGAGAACCCTGTGATGCCTTCCTTGATGTTGTCCCTGACGCCTCTAGGGAAGAGAACGAGAAAACAAGTGATTTGATTTTAATTCAATATTGATCAACGGCAACCCTGCTGAATCCTATAAAAATCAAGGCTTGGGGAGGGTTGCACCCACCCGTGATTATGTTTACATAGAGGTAACTTCTGTTGTTGATAAAGCCTATTCACCTCACGCCTTTAAATTTAAGGGTAGTGTACACGATTGGTAATCCTCCAATTCTTTTTAAACTGAATTATTACGAAATACATTACTAGACTTAAGTTAATAGTAGTCTCAATCATCCTGTGAAATGATGGCACTAGGTGTGCTGTCGTTGTCAAGAAAAGTGGAAATATATATATCGTTTTCCAACGATTTCCAGCTGGAAATCGTTGGAAAACTGCCCTGTAGCCATTAGTCAAGGCGCGTGTGGCTACCCGGATGAGTAGCGTGCCCCAGACATGATGGCGCCATGGCATATCTGGGGCGCGTCACGCGCCCAGATAGCCACGTGCGCCTTGACTAAAGGCTATCATCCGCTCGACGGTTGAAAATGAGCGCCGTTTTTACTCTCGCTTTTTTACCATCCAACAATGCAAAACTTTGAACAGGTCAGTGGAACGATATTTTGTATAAAATACTAACCCCCAAATCCGCCCATTTCTGAAAATTGTAACAATGACCAATCGTGTACACTGCCTTTAATGCAAACAAGCAAGTCAGAAATTTACTGCATAAAAAAAAACAACAACAAGAGGTCATGAAAAGTTCACGCTCTATAATGGAAGTTTTTCTCCAAAAATTTCCCATCCTTGGTCTCACACGCAAACCGACATGTGCAAAATTCCCATCACATCAGTCCAGGTTTGTCATTATCGAGCCAAATTAATAAGGAATGTCAATTGTGTGATAATTCAAAGAATTTCCCATCTGAACAATGAAAGGTATTTGGATTTATTCAGCACACAAGCACTGAAGTACAGTACATTGCAATTGAAACTTAACCTGGGAACAGGAATTTCTCTGCACAGTATTACGCCTTTTTACACAAGTGGGAAGATATTTTCATACCTGAATTCACACTTGAATTTCCAGGGGGAAAAAACTCATATGTGAGTGGGTCTGTCCACACTAACGGTTGCAACTGATAACTTTGTGGGTGAGCCATGGGAGGTGGATTTCAAATCGGATTTTTTGCAAATTTTTGTTTCCTAGACATTCCTGTATCATTCGTGATTGCACTGATAAATAAATATGTAGCAAATTACTAGGCCATCTTTAAGATGAAATGAAGGATAATGTTCATAACATGGACAGACATTCTTGAATCATACAGGTATATTCTTGTTATAATTAATCCAGCCCTTGTTCCATTTATATTACTTGTTCAATGTAGAATTGTTATCACTCAACATTAAAGCAACCTATTTAGTATTTATGAAATTAGGATGCGACTTGATCAATGTTCATTTAACACAGACGGAAGTTTTGTGACAAATGTCTGTCCCTGTTATGAACATGAAGTCTTAAGCCGTGTCCGCACTGGACTTATTTTTCGGAAGGTTTTACCGAGACGATGGTAAAATGAAAAATGGTCAAATGTGACCACTGTCCGCACTTGGACTTTCGACACGGGAAAATGTTACCGAGACCGTGGTAGAAGTAACCGAGCTGTCAATATAACGACTCATGAGGGCGCTTTGCGTGATCTTACTACATTGACGCGATTGACCCAAATCATGCCTTTTCATTTTTCCGGCTGATGTGTACACATAGGACTACATCGATTAACACCAATCAAACTTCTGACTGTATCAATAATAATATCTGCCATGATTGCAAACAAAAAAGGAACAACGCACTGGAATTTGGAAACTTGCCACGTGCACCGCACCGCGGTGAAGCAATGCAAAGTGCATGCGTGGTGTCCCAGTGTAGCATGACCTCGCGCTCGGGCCGGATGTACGCTTTTCTGAGCCGCTTTTACCGACTCGCACTGTCCGCACTGGACTTATCGTCTCGGGAAAAGTTACCTGGTCAGTTTTCCTGGGCAGCAGTTGGCCGGTAGAAGTAACCGCTGGACTCAGGAAAAGTAACTGAGAGGAAAACGTCCTAGGCTGTCTGCACTGGACTTAAAATGGGAAAAGTACCCATCGTCTCGGTAAGTTTTACCAAAATAAGTCCAGTGCGGACAGGGCTTTAGATTGTCCAGTGGCAATCCCTCAATGATAGCTTTACATTAGGCCCGAAGTCCATTTAGGGCCGGTCTGCATACCGGCTCCCGGTATCAGACCGGTTTAAACCGCGGCCGGTATTATACCCCTCCCCGGACGGTACAAGTCCACTTGCTCGTCGGCATTTCAAAGCCATCTTAATGAATAGACTTGCGGTTGAGCTTGGCTAGCCTGCTGCCTGATGGCCCTGTGGAGTGTTGACAATGGGGAGTTTATTGACTGATGACTGACTGATAGTACATGTGTGTATGTGTAGGTGATTACTGAAGTGTGAATACTGTGTGGTCAGATCTGTGAAACTGAGCAAACATTTAGGGCCTTTTGTTAACCCATGGAAGATTATTATCGGATTAAAGTCACCCCATTGTCTGCATTTAGAAGGAGTTCACCAGCCCAGGAACTGGACACAATGGACTCCCAAACCAGTCCAGCCTTCCAGTAGAGGCTCGGACAGCATCCAACCCGGTTTGGGAGGATTAAAATGAACCGGTTTGCATACCGGGAGCCGGTATACATACCGGCCCTATTTGGACTTGGGGCCTTATTAGGAACATAATTTGGGATAATTCATGTATTTCATTACCGCTTCCTAACACTAAAATGTCTGTCCATGTTATGAACATTAAATCAGGAGGATAATCCTCTGTAATTCCTCGAAACCTGAGGAAAACATCAAATGTGGTTTCTTACTAGAATATTGGAGGTAGAAAGAGGGAAAACATGGCAAATTACTTCATGTATCGACTCCTGTCCCTGGCTCCCTCTAAATGTCACACTTTTGTTAAACCGTTAGTGTGGAAAGACCTGAATGTGAATTCTTTTCACACAATTTCTCATTCCCTTTTTACAGTCTACCATGTAACCAGGATGTTATTTTACCCGTTTGTGTCCCTGGGAGAGTCCCCAATGGAATCACAGAACAGGAAATAGTGAAATAGGAAGGACAACTGCAGAGCAAAATTAAATGCAGTGTACATGATTGGTCATTGTTGCAATTTTCAGAAATGGGCGGATTTGGGGGTTTAGTATTTTATAGGAAATATCGTTTCACTGACCTGTTCAAAGTTTTGCACTGTTGGATGGCGAAACAAAAACGAGAGAAAAACGGCGCTCGTTTTTAACCCCTTGCGTACGGATGACGCCATATGGCGTAAAACAAAGTGACACCAGGCCGATGACGCCATTTGCCGCCGTTTGTGCAGTTTCAATCCATTGTTGGATTATTGTTTATGTTACGCTTGACTGCACAAACACATTGCAGCGGTTCGCTTAGCTACCAGAACCACCGCGACACCCCGACGTCTCCCGTAAACAAGGGGTTAACCGTCAGGTAGATGATAGCCTTTAGTCAAGGCGTGCGTGGCTACCTGGAAGCATGACGCACCCCGAATAACAGCATGTCTGGGGCGCTACTCGTTCGGGTAGCCACGCGCGCCTCGACTAAAGGCCACAGGGCAGTTTTCCCAACGATTTCCAGCTGGAAATCGTTGGAAAACGATATAAATTTCCACTTTTCTTGACAACGACAGCACACCTGGTGCCATCATTTCACAGGATGATTGAGACTACTATTAACTTACAGTCTAGAAAGGTATTTCGTAATAATTCAGTTAAAAGAAAATTGGAGGATTACCAATCGTGTACACTACCCTTAATACATCCGACGTTACAATTGAAGACTTCAGGCGGAAAAGCCACTAAACGCTAACAAAAAATATTTGATTATTGCGTACTAGGAACTGAGAGCTTTTACTTAATATTGGTTTTTTTTTTTATTTTCATGGAAGCGGCGTTAGCGGTTTTTGGGCCTGAAGTCTTTAAATGTATTTCCTACAATATTCCAAAGTAACCTACAGAATGACATGCAGGTTGTGCAACACAAAAGCAAATAGATACGTTGAATTTCACGGAGCACAACACATTGCACAGAATATTGCTTAGCACCAAAAAGTCTAGCTTATAGTTAAAACAGTTTACCAGCCAAAAGGCCATGGGATTTTCATGCTAAGCAAACAACAGCCGAATGCTGGCCACCAGCGATACACTTCACATCAAAATATGGTTTGGTAATTCTGCATTTACCAAGGAAGACTTTTCATGCTAAGCAAATTTTGTTGTGCGACCCAAATATTTGTCTTAAATTATGACACGTGTCACACTTCTGATGCAATCAAACTAAAGCATACGTAAAACACCGGCGTGCTTTTACGTGCAATTGTTTTTTACCGGTGCGGCATGCACAGAAAAACTTGATCGGCGTGTATTCGATTAAACCCAGTTTCGAATATTCAAATACTAAATTATTCAAACATTCAAATACTAAATTATTCAAATATTCAAATACTAAATTATTCAAATATTCAAATACTAAATTATGCAAAGATGAACATCCCTAGTTATCGGTACTCGATTCCATAGTCTGCAACTAGTTGCTGACATTAGTAGCCAGGTACTCGGGGTACCCGGTTAAGATGCACAGACCAACCCAGAATGCCATGCGTTTCCTTCACACACAAATCTATGAACCGCATCAGACGTTCCCAGCGCCCTGTTTGGGCGGTGGGTACGAGCGAACAGTGCCACCGCTTTACCTCAGACCCTGCTGCATGCCGTGGAAGACCTCCTTGGGCTTGCGAGGCCCCACCGCCCCGTTGGTCTCCAGCTCAATCAACTTCTTGTGGTAGTTCTCGAGCTTCTTCTGGTGGTGGGCGATGGTGGCGTTGGACTTCTGGTTCTTCTTCTCAAAGACCGTCTTGATCCGCTGCATCTGGATCTTGTCGGCCTGGGCCGAGAGCTTCAAGTACTCCGTTACGTTATCTGGAAGGGTGGGAGATTTTTGAACAAGTTACCATCAGGGATGAGTACAGGGGCCAATTTCATAGAGCTGTTAAGCACAACAAATTTGCTTAGCATGAAAATTTCTTGCTTAGTAAAAACAGGTTACCAGCCAAAAGTCCATGTGATTTTCATGCTAAGCAAACAACAGCTGAATGCCAGTCAAAAGCAATATTCCACACATGGAAATCTGGTTGGTAATCCAGTTATCAAGGAAGCATTTTCATGCTAAGCAAATTTTTGTGCTGAACAGCTTTATGAAATTGGCCCCCCTGGTACTAACCCTGTGCCTCCAACTGTTATTGATGGGGTGCTGGTATGCCAAGAACAGGCTGTGCAGCCAAGCGTAAACGCAAACAATAGGCACCACATTGTATAAAGTAGTCCTAATCATCACACTTGGAGCCAGCCCTTTCTATTCATTACACTTCCATTCAAGAACAATATAGTTGAAACATGAATGGATTGAGTATGCGCAGGAATGCGCCTATAGACTAAAAAGAAGGGCTCCAAGTGCGATGAATAGGACCACTCTATTCAGTGTGGTGCCTCTTGTTTATGTTTACGCTTGGCTGCACAGCCCGTTCTCGGCATACCAGCACCCCGTCAATAAGAGCCGCACACAAGGGGTTAACGATGGCTATAGGCAGTCCCAAGTGCAAACACAAAATGTAGGATGAAAATAGAGGATGAAAATAGACCCTGGGGGCAAGGTTGTCAAACCTATTGTATTGGGAGTGATAATATGGCGGACGGCGGCTTCAACTTGAATAGCCGATGCACTATCCAGTTTAGGGAGCGCTGCCTAACCCATGGTCGGGCCAGGCCATTGAAAAGCCTGGCCATGCCCGGGCCTTCTGGCTTTCAGTCTTGGTATTGTGGGCCACAAATCACCTAACAATAGAGCATCTACTAATCGATAAAGCCCGGCCTCTGCCAGGCTAGGCCGGGCTGTGGCCCCTCCCACACTAATCTGTAGTGATTGCTTTTGTTGTCATTCCATTCACGGGCCGGAGATCAAGTCTGGGTGAACAATGGGAGCTGGCTGGACTCCAGCATTAGTGGGCAGTTTATTGTGTACAACCAGGGGATTATAGAAGCCCGAAGGCCCGAAGGCCCGGGCGTTGCCGGGGCCTGGCCAGGCTTTTCAACGGCCTGGCCTGACCATGGGTTAGGCAGTGCTCCCTTACATAGCATGCATAGAGATAATTGCTATTCATCCTTGTAGACATGCAAAAGGAAACTGCGAACAATGTACAACTAGTGAAGGTGCGAACAGGGGGTTTAGAAAAAAATTGTTTGGGGGACGGGTGAGAGTGGTTTTTGTTTAACCCCTTGTTGTGTCAAGCTGATATGCCAAGCGTAAGCACAAACAACAGACACCACACTAAATAGAGTGGGGCTTTTCATCACGCTTGGAGCCCTCCTTTCATGTGCATGAAAGCTGTTTCAAAAAGCTCCATCTATGCATTACACTCCCATTCAAGAACAATATTGTTGAAACATGAATGGAGTATGCACAGGAATGCACGTATAAATAACAACCAGCCAGGTGGTCTTTTTCAAACCGCGGCTAGGCCGCCGTCCATATTCAAGAGGTCAATATCTTACCATCTTTCGCAAGTTGTTCAGTCTTCATTGCTTCCTTGGTCCGCTCAATCTTGGCCAGCGTCTGGTCGATGAGGAATTTGGTCCGGTTGGGGTCTGGCGATGCGACGCTGTCCGTCTCGTCCTGCTGGTCCATGTCCGACCCATAACTTGGCGTTGCGCACAGCGTGCTCTCCGCCTGGGATTGAACCAGCTTGATAGAAATCAGGAGGCCACGTTGCGAGTGACTTTCATTCAGTTTTCTGTTAAATCTTTGCTCTGTCTTTGAGTGGCGTTTATTGCAAGTCAGTGGTACATGCCAATGCACTCCAGCGGCAGTGCATTGGAGGATTCTTTGCTTTACCAGACAATTGACCTATCGCGGTCGAATCGCTTCAACGCAGCTTGTGAAATACTGTCCAATCACATCAATTATAATTCCACGTGGAACGCGCAAAATCCGAGACAAACAAAAATTACCACACAAAATTCCCATAGGATTGTCTAAGGGGCGTGGTTAACTCGTAAACGGCGATATGTCAATTGATTTCAAAGCTCCTACTGGAGTGCATTGGAGGGCACTTGGGGGGGGGGGGGGGGGGGGTTGCTGGTCATTGTTGTTGCTCACTTGCTATTGTATTTATTATTAGTAACTTTTTATAATGTTAAATATCAATTTGAATTATTATAACATTATATAACATAACTTACTTAACATTACATGTATATAACATCAACCTGGTGTTCCAAACATACAGAGTGTTTTACTTCACAGCCTATTAGACATACCCTCCATCTCACTCCAGAGGATTATGGCATGTGGCTTTGCTTATCAGTGTAATACACTGTTTACTCACAGCATGACCAAGTTATCCTCCAGTTTCCTTTGGCATTCCTTGGAGTGTACAAGGACTCCCCATTGGAAATAATGTGACAGTTATTGGAGGACCATGCAATAAACATAGGCATATTTTTTGGGGTGAATATTGGAGTGCGTTGGAGTGTAAACAAGAGCAAGGGTTAACCCCTTGAGTACGGTATTCGTAGTGCGGCGCTGGGGTGGCCTGTGCAGCCAAGCGAAACGGCCACAATGTGCTTGTGCAGTCAAGCATGACACACAATAATCCAACAATAGATTGAAACTGCACAAATAATGGCTGTAGGCGTCATCCGGCCTGGTGGCAGTTTTCTTTTTTCGTCCACAGCGTCTTCCGTACACAAATCGTTAAAGGTACCATGCAATAGTATTTTATGGGAACTTCTGGTGAAATGAGATAATCATTATTCGGTTTGAATAAAATTACGATAACCGGATTTTGAAATCTCCGATTTCTCCCACCGCTAGTCTGGAACAAAAACAAAGTGCCATCCAGATACGAGAAAAGGCCGAACACTTTTTGCAGCAATGGGTGCATTCGAGGAGCTCACCCGGATCGACTCGGGTGAAGGCAGTCGGGTTAGCCTCGAGAGCCGGGCTAATAGAACGCTCAAACGCCCTCTCGTGTCGATGTCACCTAGCACTTGAGTCAGCCATATTTTATTCCCCGCTGGAGCAGAATCTGTGGGTAATCAGACTTAACTACCCATGTGTGTGACGTAATTCCACCAGTGACTCTGCTCCGTGAGCAGGGTCTGTGGTGGCTGACCCGAGTGATCCCCGGGAATGACGTCAGAGCTAATTGAACGGCACGGGGGCTAACCCAAGTCGACCCGGGTGAGCTACTCGAATGCACCCAGCAGTAAAGCCAACACCGTCCATCAACGATCCTACGGAGGAATACAGCAACTCTTTTACCTTCCTCTTAAATACTGGCGAGTTCATAGCCGACACCAGAAGTCTCAAACCCATGACTGCACATGTACGGATCGCACCAAAAAAGTCAAACATTCACTCTGTCCTTCAAGCAATGCCAAACACTGCAGTTCCACTGATACTCATCTAGAGTCCGACCACGCGCCACCGGCTCAAAATCCAAAATTCGATAATCCCTACTGTGGAAGCTGCAACTTTCCATGAATGTGCAACTTGCACCACCAGACAGAATGAGTGTAAATACAGTTGTTTGCTAATATTTCCTTGAAAATAGGAGCTCTGTTGTCATTCCACGGAAACTCGAAACCCGCTTGACGTGGTGTGATTGGGACTTTATCTGTTCTACACCAGGATGTTGCTTTTCCTGAGGTAATATCTGGTGTGGTGTATACTGCATTTTAAAGGTACTTCTTTTATGGAATGTATTTGAGATTTTCTTTTGTTGGTCAAACCACAAGGGAAACTTGATAATTTTGCATGAACGTTCAAAGTGAACGAAGAAAACTGGCAGGAGCGGGATTTGAACCTGTGACCTCTGGAATACAGTAACCGGTGCTCTACCAACTGAGCTATCTTGCCCTATGTTGGCGGTCTCCCAATTTGTCAGTATCTTTGTTCGGGGGGGCGGCAGTCAGAAGTCATAAACCCATAATGCCGTATAGCCAGGGATCACAGGGATTTACGACACAACCTGGGAAGCCACTGACAATTTGGGAGACCGCCAACATAGAGCAAGATACGTGTAGCTCAGTTGGTAGACCACCGGTACAGTATTCCGGAGGTCGCAGTTTCAAATCCTGCCAGTTTTCTTCGTTCACTTTGAAGTCGGTGTGGTCCTTTAACCAAAACTATAAAATTACTCCAGCTCTAATTGACCGATCAGGTTACGGAAAAAGGAGTTGTTTTCTGGTATCCGCAGAGTGCACTGACACCACATCAGTCAATATTACCGGATGACATGTTGGGATTTTGTTTAATGGGGTTAACAACAACATCAACATCCCATCTTAGAAGTGGTGAAGACTTTAAACAGCCCCCTCTGTTGGGCATTTTGCAAAGTGTCGTGACGATGGATCGTTTATGGGCATCGCCCAATACAAGGCCAAAAGGCCACTCAAAGTGTGGGCTACAAAACACAGAGGGATAGAAGGTATCTATTCACATTTCGTTGGAATTGTGAAAGATTATAGGTGGAAGGGAAGCAGGTTACAGGTAAGTAAGTTCCACAGAGAGGCAGTACAAATGAAAAAAACTTGCAGTATCTCACAGTACTAGCCTTTGGAACAACAGTGAAAGGATGTGATGAGACAGCCAGGTGAGTAGAGTGCCTGAAAGTTTGGACGGGGGAACTAATGATGAAAGGCCACTGGAACACCTTCCTTGATAGTATCGATAAAAGAGGCTCGATGAAGCAACAGAGCGTCGGGGATCCAGGGAAGATGCCAGGTCCCGACCAACCAGATTAGAAATGCGCCACATGACGGTTCTGGTACCATAAACGTGTAAACTAGTGTGAACAGGGGGCCTTGTGGGTGAATACATGTTCCGGTAGGGACAAAAACCATAAAAGTTTTCCGAAAAAATGTTTTTGAGCATAACATTCTATTTCACTTTCATCTATTAACCCTCCTACTATTTGACCATACAAAACCTTACAAAATTTTTAAATCAAAATTTTGCCATAGCATTAACACACACATGGCAAAACCATACAGTGTAATGCTATAGCAAGCTTATTGACATGGCAAAACCATACGCATGGTTTTGTATGGTAAGTATGCTTCACTGTGGTGTACAATGTATGCCAAATGGTTTTGTATGGTAAACATGCTTCACTGTGGTGTACAATGTATGCCAAATGGTTTTGTGTGGTGAATATACTTCATTGTGGCTTATCAACAGACTACATATTTTGGGGCTATGGTGAGTTATATATAATGTATAACACTATGCTGGGGGCTTTGTTTTATATTTGCACTATCTGGACTGCTTTGTTTTACATGCTGGATGGAGTGGGTCCAATGTTGCTCTTTGATTTCTGTGGTGAATCATTCATCATTGCCTTTGTTAATTTTATTGTTTTAACAGAGTATAAGATTGGTTTGTTCTTTTGACTGTTTTTGTTTGTTTCCCTTTTGTTTATATTTATTTGTGTTTGTTATAAGCCTATTCATCAATGTTCCCCAGTACATAAATAATGAGAAACCGCCCTAATTCTAAAATGGTATAGGCCTATTCCTCAATGGAGTTGATTCACCATACAAAACCTTGCACCTGCCAGCAGACAGCCTGTACAACCATACAAAACCTTACAGTGCCATACAGAGGTCAAGTTAATTTACCATTCATCACCTTAGATTGTTCAGTACAGGCAAGTCTTTTGACCATACAAAACCAGACATTAGCTCCACAGTGGACTAGCTGTTGTACCACACACCAGTAGTACACAGCTTATCAAGTTACCAAACAAAACCATACAGTGAGTCACTGAGTGTACAGCAGGTATATATTCATCAATGTTCCCCAGTGCACAATAAAGTTGATTCACCATACAAAACCTTGCACCTGCCAGCAGACACAGCCTGTACAACCATACAAAACCTTACAGTGCCATACAGAGGTCAAGTTGATTTACCATTCAGCACCTTACATAGTTCAGTACAGGCAAGTCTTTTTACCATACAAAACCAGACAGTAGCTCCACAGTGGACTAGCTGTTGTACCACACACCAGTGGTACACAGCTTATCTCTAATAAGCAATGTTACCATACAAAACCATACAGCGAGTGTACAGCAGATATACCATACAAAACTTGACAGCTGTATGGTTTTGTATGGTGAAAAAACTTTCCTATAAATTGCCTCAAGAGTAGGAGGGTTAATATGGGTGCAGGAAAATTCAGTCATCACAGTGCTCTAGAATTGTTTGAAGCTGACAAAATTTTAATGACATGAAACAAAATCTTTGTGATCTGGCAAAATGAGTGGAATATAGCAAAATCTGATAAGATTATGGTATTTCCTGAAGTAGAGGTAATAAGCTTTATCATCAAACAAACCACTAGGTCATTTTGAATCAATTTTCAAAGTGAATCGCACGAAGAAACCTGGCAGGAGTGGGATTTGAACCTGCCACCTCCGGAATACCATACCAACTGAGCTATCTTGCCCTATATTGGCAGTCTCCCAAATTGTCAGTGTCTTTGTTCGGGGGTACTAGTCAGAAGTCATAAACCCAGAATGCCGTATGTCGCTTCCCAGGTTGTATCATAAAGTTGGGGCGTGATTGGATTTGCTGGGATTCAATTCGATTTGATAAAATTAAATTAAATTAAATTAAATTGAATTGGATTGGATCGGATTAAATGTATTAAAACACTTACAAAGTCCACTTGGTCTTCCCTGGTACATGCAGCTGCCCGGGCTGACTCGGCCCGGGACCGCATCTCACTGTCTCGGGGAAGGCTGGAACCCTTCTTGCCCGCCAGATGCTTGCCGATGCCAGCTTCGTCCTTGTCATTGTCACTGCCATCCGACCGCGTCCTCATCGACATCAGCTTGCTGGTGGAGGGGACTTTGGTCTCGGACGCTCGCCTCCTGGATAGCACCAAAATAACAACAACAACAAAATGGATGAGTGATTCCATTAACCAGTAGTGAAATTCCTACATTGTACAACAGCTACTTTTTGGTTTGCAGAATAGTCATCAATTGAGTACCGAAGTGATGACGTCAATCAATGCAATGTTTGGAACCAGAATACATTCTAAACTGCATGTGTTTGGAACCATTGCCGCGGCAACTGACGTCAGACTTCGGTACTCTATAGCCAGCTAAATCCTGTTTTTGTTCCATTGAGTTTTGCAGAGGAATTGTTAAGTCGTATTGTCTATTGTATTAAATTCTATGGACTGGGAAGGGCATTCAATTCCACACATCAGTATAAAGAGCAAAACCACAAGTTTTCACGCCGTGTAGAATCTTCAGCACATCATTCTACAGTGTTACAATCTACCGACAGCACAGTCGCATTTAGCTTGTGTCCGGACGCGGGAATAGAAACTAGTAAGCAGAGTTGTAGTCGAGTCCTTGCAAGTCCGTTTACAAGTCCTTTCACAAGTCCAGTCAGAAGTCCGGAAGTGGGTTATCGTCAATGCATCGACCGTACTTCTTACACCCCTTCTCCGCTAAATCTATCAACTCTTTTCTCTTCTTTCCCGCACAAAGTATTCCCCGATTAGTCAGAAATTGCTTTAACTCATCCACTCGCATTCGCGCGAAATCCATACTGCTGTACTGTCCACCATCTAATACAACCCGATAGACGTGATGTCGACCCCGAAAGTGGGAAATTGGCCTTGAAAGTTAACCTGAAAATGGAAAAATTTTCTTCACACTTTTTCTCTTCCTAGGGAATTTATTTTCATTTCACAAAATGTGAATTTATTTTTACCAAAGTGGGAAAACATTTTCCCACCTTTTCACACAAGTGGGGAAACATTTTCACACCTTTTCACACAAGTGGGAAAACATTTTCACACCTTTTCACACAAGTGGGAAAACATTTCCACGCCTTTGCACACAAGTGGGAAAACATTTCCACGCCTTTTCACACAAGTGGGAAAACATTTTCACGCCTTTTCACACAAGCGGGAAAACATTTTCACAGCTTTTCACAAAAGTGAGAAAACATTTTCACACAAGTGGAAAAACATTTTCATGCCCTTTCTCTAAAGTGGGAAAACATTTATCACGCCTTTTCACATAAGTGGGAAAAATATTTTCACAACTTTTCTCAAAGTGGGAAAACAATTTCCCACTTGAATTCGCAGGGGGGTGAAAAGCCGTGTGAAAAATGTGAAATGTGAATAGAAATGTGAATGGGGATTCTTTTCACAAAATTTCCCATTCACAGTGTTAACATTAAATAGCAATTGCATTGTACATTATATGGAATAATCTGCCTGAACAAATGAGAACCATAAACTCCTTATAAAGTACATTTAAATCGGAGCTACGTAAAGCCATCTATCAGTGATATTTCTGTCATTCACGCTGATCTGCGGAGTTATAAACTTGGTTGCCAAAATACTTTGGAGCCGGATGGGAATTTCCGCATGTTTTTCACCCTAAAAGGAATTTCTTCGCTGGTTTTTCGCCCATCCCGTAATCAGCAATAGGCTTCTGGAGAGTTGAAAAGTTAACCGAAATTTTTTTTATTTGTGTAAACATTATTGTATTTGTTTAAATATTTTGTATGAATGTGTAAATATTCAGTTTTAACTAATAATATGCAGGGCCCCAATGGAAACCAGTTTTAAACTGTTTGGGCACACCCTGGGTAAAGAAATGTAATAAATAAATAAATAAATAAACCACAAGTGAACTTTAAAATGCCTCTTCTGTTAAAAACAAACACGATTTCCACAATGCAAACAAAACCTGATCAAAAACCTCAAGCGAATCACAAGCAAACAAGAATTGCGTTCTTTCTTCCAAAAAACAAAACTCCTCTTGATCATGCAAGTTTCCTTCAATTTTCCCATATCAAATGAACGGCAGATCTGGTAATCTGTTCGCGCCGGGTAAGCCGATCCAGAGATGTAGAAACTTGACACTGCAGTACATTGTTCGTTTGTTCTGCTCATCATGGAGTGGGCGAATATGCATGCTGTGTTACATCGGTAAAGGTTTATTACCTCGGCATACCCTCTCAGAGTTTGTGGCATTACACGTACATGTACATGTACATACATGTACATTGTACATGTACAATGTACAATGTACATTCATGACATTGTACATGTTCATTGTACATGTACGTACATGTACAATGTACATTGTTCTTGTTTTTTAGTTTTTAGCGGCAACACACCAGACATACGACAGATGTCGGCAGGGTAGGAGGCAGATTTTTCCCCTTCTTCTTTCTTGGAGTTAGGAACAAGTATTCTTCCTATGAAGTCTAAAGCCCTGTCCGCACTGGACTTTTTTTGGTAAAACTTACCGAGACGATGGGTACTTTTCCCATTTTAAGTCCAGTGCGGACAGCCTACATGTAGGACGTTTTCCTACTTTTCCAGCAGTTACTTCTACCGGGCAACTGCTGCCCGGGAAAACTTACCAGGTAACTTTTTCTGAGACGATAAGTCCAGTGCGGACAGTGCGAGTCGGTAAAAGTGGCTCAGGAAAGTGTACATCCGGCCCGAGCGCAAGGTCATGCTTTACAGGGAAACCACGCATGCGCTTGGCATTGCTTCACCGCGGTGCGGCGCATATGTGGGAAGTTTCCAAATTCCAGTGCGTTGTTCCTCTTTTGGTCGCAATCATGACAGATTTTTTTATTGATACAGTCAGAAGTTTGATTGGTGCTAAAGACGTACATTGTACATGTAGGTCTGCGTGTACACATCGGCCGGAAAAATGAAAAGGCACGCGTGATTTGGGTCAATCGCGTCAATGTAGAAAGGTCACGCAAAGCGCCCTCATGAGTCGTTATACTGACAGCTTTGTTACTTCTACCACGGTCTCGGTAAAATTTTCCCGTGTCGAAAGTCCAAGTTTGACCATTTTTCATTTTACCATCGTCTCGGTAAAACCTTCCCAAAAAAAATCCAGTGCGGACACGGCTCAAGATAGGAAACTGGCTCCTGCCAGTTTCTTTGTTCAAAATGTATTCAAATTTACCTAGTCAGTTTTCCTTGTGGATTGTTTGACGAATTATAAGTTAAAAAGTCCTATCACTCATTGAGCGATCCCCACAATGTCGCTTTCCAGGTTGTATCGTAAAATTGGGTGTGATCCCTGGCTATATGGCATTCTGGGTTTATGACTTCTGACTAGCGCCCACCCAAACAAAGATACTGACAATTTGGGAGACCGCCAACATAGGGCAAGATACATGTAGCTCAGTTGGTAGAGCGCCGGTACGGTAACCCAGAGGTCGCAGGTTCGAATCCCGCTCCTGCCAGTTTTTTTGTTCACTTTGAAAATGTATTCAAATTTACCTAGTCAGTTTCCCTTGTGGATTGTTTGAGTGACGTTTATGAAATAGAGCGCAGATCATTATTGAGCGCTTGAAGCACCCACTATAGCGAGAAGTGTTAAAAGAATTGAGAGAAACACAGTAGAGAGCTACATGTACAGGTGTGAGATTTGAGGAAAATGAAAATCCCACGAACCATCTGGAGGTATTTAATTTGTATGGCATTGCTGAAACACACATTATGGGGCCCAACTTGTGACATGCAAATTTCAGGCCCTAAATTCGTAAAAAACTTTTATGTTTAAAACTTTTTTTTGTATTTGTTATATTTAACAATTTCCTTGAAAATGGTGGTATGCAAGTTCTTTTTACTAGGGTAGGAATTATGCACACCATCAACATATCTTCATTCATGGAAAATTCAAAATGACATTAAAGCCCTGTCCGCACTGGACTTTTTTTGGGTAAAACTTACCGAGACGATGGGTACTTTTCCCATTTTAAGTCCAGTGCGGACAGCCTAGGACGTTTTCCTCTCAGTTACTTTTCCCGAGTCAAGCGGTTACTTCTACCGGGCAACTGCTGCCCAGGAAAACTAACCAGGTAACTTTTTCCGAGACGATAAGTCCAGTGCAGACAATGCAAGTCGGTAAAAGCGGCTCAGGAAAGCGTAGGCCTACATCCGGCCCGAGCGCAAGGTCATGCTCTTCACAGGAACGCCATGCAAACATAATTGTTTAAAACCGGCCAAGCACATACATGTATCTATTCGCTAAATACAATGTAGTTTTGGATATGAAATATGGCTATTTTACAAGGTGGACGCTGCCACCGCATTCCTTGAATACCGTAACTCAGTAGAGTACAAGTATGTAATTAAAATGATGACTCACCGCACGTCTACAATACAATACAATACCTGCCTTTTTATTTCCAACATATCTGCCAGTTTAATATTATTGCTCTTCCAGCAGTACAAAAACATCCCAGGCTCATACTGTCCACATCCCAGAAGAGGAACAATGTACATGTACTGTATCCCTCTAACACCGCGTTTACACTACATGTATACATGTACATTTACGTAGATCCGGCAATTGGATTATTAAAAGGGGGGATCGACCGCCCGTCGACCGCAAGTGTAAACGCGAGGTGGATCGGGGTCTGATCCGTATCTGATCTACCTTTCTCGATCCCCCTTTCTAGGGAGATTCGATCCGGATCAGACCCCGCAATTTTTGAGTGTAAACGCAATTGGTGGATCAGACCCCGCAATTTGACACAACCACATCCAGTATGTGTGATGCAGTGGGATTGTGGGAAGCTCGAAAGTCCGCGAACAATATTTACTGTGGAGACGCGTACGCTGCGCTGGTTCCCACGCAGTGCATGTACCTTGCAAATGCATGGTTGGTACTCCGTCTACATCGTGTCATTCTCTCTCCTTCACGTGCGTGACTTCGTCATCTGGGGAGTTCCCAATTCCCAAATATTATACAGCCTGTTTATATATTATAGGTCATTGTTGGTTCGTTGATTTGCCCCTATTATGTTCAGGCTATATATTCCTGGTGCGATTTGCGGTAATATTTCGGCGCTTTGTATTCCGAATAACAAGCTGAAAAGTGGTCCAAAGATTAGTTGTTTTCAGCTGTCGTTTCATGTTGAAAAACGACAAATGATGCAAAAAAATGTCTAAAAATGAACGGCAAACATGTCCGTACGTTATGTTTTTAGTTGCGCGAAAAATTTGCCGTAAGGTCAGCTATTGCGCACACTCAATGACCTTCCTTCCACTGTAAATGGTGGATCAAAGTTTATTTGCGGCTAAGCTTCCCTGTGGTTTTATTACCCCGCAAATCCTGATCCACCTTTGCCAGATCTACATGTACATGTAGCGTAAAGTAAAACGCGGTCTCGGATAAAGCGCTGCCTTTTTGGGTACCCGAGTACCCGACCGTTCATGTCAGGAACCGGTTCCAGATTATGGAATCGAGTACCCGTACAACTTTACATTATCGCATAGTTACTTCCCAGACAATGAAAAAAGAAGGGTTTTTAACCCTAACCTTCCCAAATCCTCCAAAATCCTCTTTGCAAAATGGAGGAATTTGGAGGATTGAGGGCACTTGGAAGTTGATGCATCGGAGGATTTTGCAGGATTGAGGTTACTAGGGGTTTTTGCCCCTGCAGGAATATGGAGGATCCAGGTTATCAGGCTCAATGTGATACATGAGGATTTTGGAGGATTGAGGTTACTAGGGGTATGCAAAAAAAACCTAGAGGATTTTGGAGGATTCATGCTATGATCCCCATAAGAGGATTTTGGAGGATTCAGGTTATATGGAGTTTTAACACTTTGAAATCAGAGGATGTTGGAGGATTCAGGTTACATGCAGGGAAAATGATGTAGGGAGTTAGGGTTAATGTTATTTGTCGGGAATTTTCAAAATTAAAACCGGACTACATTGTATGTGGGAAAACAGCACAGATTTCATGTTTATGATGCTCACGAAAGTTGACAATGAAGGGAATTTATGGTCATGGGTTTTGCAGTCTGGGTATGTAAGAGCCTCGACCAGACATAATAGCATGCCTCAATCCACAATATATACAACTGTATAGGAGCCTAAAGCTTCTGGACAAGTCTTTTGTGATGATGCCGGTGCATGCGTGTGCCGGCACACACAAAGGTGGAGAAGTGACCATGTTTACTGGACAGGCATGACTAGATTTTCAGAATTTTTTCTGAATTCAGACTTTTTGAATCTCAGAGAAAGATACTATTACAACTTCCGGGATTGGAAGTTTTGGGTTGGGTTTCTTTAACGGGTACCCGGTTCTTTTACTATACCCGTAAATGCACACCCCTACTTTTTTGAGTTTTTATGTTGCTTGCATTGTTTATCTTGTGTCAATAAACTTAAGATACATGTACCAGTGGTTTAATCCTTTGTTGATTTAAATTCTTATCTATATGAGTAAGTTTTAACACAGAAACATCTGCAAGAACTCATCATTTTTATTAGAAAGAATGCCCCAGTATCCAGTGTGACTACTTTGCAAACTTTTAATCGTGAAATACGATAACTGCAAAGCTGAGAACGATAATTACTGGGATAAACCTGATGCTCTTCATGCTGTATGTGTGACTTGTGCATGTACACATGTACATGTACTTGCATTTGTGCATAAGGATTACAAGCAATTGTTTGGCTAAGGGATTACAAAGATAAGAATTGAAGCTGGCAAAGTTGTTGAAATGTCAATAGCAAAAAAGGCAGTGGGAATGTTTGTTTTCTCTCTAGTGGAGCGTTTCCCTCAAATGGTTGCCAATAACCAATCAACTTGTTAACCATTAACCACGGTTAATGAGTTTGACCCTGATCCATTGAACCCCAGATTGGAAAAGGCTGACAGCTTCTTGGCTGTGGTGCTAATTACATGTACATGTACATCCAGGAGCTGCTTTTTTTTTTATTAGCACAAGAATTTGCTTAGCATGAAAAGTCAGTCTTCCTTGGTAAAAACAGGATTACCAACCACATGTTCATGTCATACATGTACACATGTAGGTCTACATGTACACATGTAGACCTACATGTACATGTGTACATGTAGACCTACATGTGTACATGTACATGTAGACCTACATGTACACATGTACATGTACACATGTACATGTAGGTCTACATGTACACATGTACATGTAGGTCTACATGTACACATGTACATGTACAATGTACACATGTATTAGATTTTGCAATTCAGGACACATTCTTTAACCCTAACCCCTTGGGTAACTTTACTAGAAAGTATCCTGAATCCGCCAAAATCCACCTATTTTGTCATGCACAAAAAGTTGGTTTTGGTGACTGCTCGATATGGAGGTATCCTGAATCCATCAAAATCCTGCAGTACCGCTAGGCTTACACAATCCTCAATCCATCAAAATCCCCCAGGTTTCAATATGGAGGTATCCTGAATCGGCCGAAATCCTCCATAAACAGGGGTATGGATTTTGATGGATTCAGGTAGGTTAGGGTTAATGGGAAATTACACAGGTCAGGTGTAACAGGGACACCAAAAAATGTCACACTTTTGGACCCACAAATTTAATGGAATGACCCATCTATATTTTGATAATGTATTTTCAGAAACCTTAACAATGAATAAAGTGAAAAACAAATGTTGCTAGAAATTACGTCGATCTTGCTTCTTTCCACTTGCTAAAGGGCTATAACGCACTTCCAATAAATTGGAGAATTTAGCATGCAAATGTCAAGATATCCCGACATGCTCGAGAACACAAAATGCTACAGGTGTGAAACATAGACCAAATTAAAGCTTACGATGCGACTAATTAAACTATTACTCATTTTTTTAAATTTGCGACATAATTGCGACCTGTTTTTGTAGAGGTGGTCACATATGATTTGGTTGTGACTCATATCAACTGGTTCTTCTTTTTTATTAGCATGAAAATCACATGGAGTAACTTCGGAAAACCAAAACTGTGCTAGAAGGAGTCGTTTCCTATGATCAGGGGTGAGATTGGCCAAAAAATGAAAATTCCACAAATCCACAAAAAATCCATGAAAAATCCACGAGGACCCCAGAACAACATATAGTTTGTAATTGCCTAAAGACACCCCCTTAAAAGGAGAATTCCAGGCTCTATAATATTTTATCTAGTCTAAAAGAACATTTACTAACATACAGACTGCACCGAGAGTTGGATTTTCTTTGTTATGGAGAATGACACACGCGCCCAAATTTACGATTTCTTGCCATTCAAGCAGTACAGAGGGGGTGTCCATGCTGTTTGAAATTCCCGCGACATCCGGGAGATTATGACGTAGTGTCCGCACCTCAATGGAAACCCATGGTTGGCTACGTGCGGTATGCACTGGTATCACACCTAGACGCAGCTTACTGCATATGAATATGTATGTTTTATAAGGCACCCGAATATTGCGTGTATGCGTAAGGCTGATGTTTACTTCGACTTGACGTGCTGCAATTTATCGTGGTTTTTCGTATGTTTTTAGAAGAGCACAAAGTCTGTTCTGGTCGGAAAGAAAATATGTTAGGCACTGCATCATCTCGAAGATTCTTAGCCTACCCCAGGAGAACTGCCTGCCGATTTTCCATTTAAGATATCCATTTTTATTGGTCTATATCCACTTTTACAGGAAAAAAATCCTTCAGGACAACACCTCAGGAATTCCAGATCGCAAAAGAGATTCTTTAACAATTCTGAAATCCGGACAAAAAATCCTGAAGTCAGTAAAAAATCCTGACAAATCTCACCGCTGTATGATTGAGTTAGATGAGTACGACACGTCTGTAAAATTGAATTGACTGCACAAAATTAAAGCTGGCATGTTTTTATATGTACATGTATTTCACAGCAAGAATTTGTTATCCAAGCATTTTTTTGTGCTTAGTGACTCTTAGTGAATTTAATCCTGATCTGTAGTCCGATTCGCCAGAACTGGTCAGTCACAAAAATGCCACCATTCAAATGCCACGAAAGCAGTAAACATGCTACAACAATCACGAACATGTGACATTTGGAAAAAATATATTCACACATGTTCTCAAGAAATTCAAATTTGTTTTTTTTTTACTATTTTTTTCCTCCTAAATCACGGGCCCTCACGAGTGACATAACCTCGCACAAATTGACTGCATCGCCCCCGAGAAAAACTCGGGGAAATCGCAAATTGTGGTAGAAGGGGTCGTTTCCAATGATTGAGTTACATGTAGATGAGTACGACACGTCTGTAAAATTGATTTGACTGCACAAAATTAAAGCTGGCATTTTGTAACACGGCCTGCAAAAAAACACATTTCTGAAATTACAAGGGTAATAAAAAATACAATACTTTGGCATGCATCCAAGTATTTATGTACAGGACACCAAGATAAATTCAACGTATTTTTTCCTAAATGACGACACGTTTACATTTGTAATTAACGCCATGCATCTTGCTGTAATATTGATGGGGGTGCTGGTATGCCAAGAACGGGCAGTGCAGCCAATCGTAAATTTACACAGACGAAGGCACCTCACTGAAAAGAATGGCCCTATTCACATCATTCATCACACTTGGAGCCCCCCTTTCGTGCGAATGAAAGCTTAATTGTTTGAACAAGCTCTATCTATTCATTACATTTTCATTCAAGAACAGTTGAAACATGATTGGATTGAGTATGCACAGGAATGCACCTATAGATGTCAACCAGCCAGGTGGTCTTTTTGAAACCGCGGCTATGGCCGTCGTCCATATTCAAGAGGTTAATTTAAATTTAAAAAACAAAAATTGCAGTCAAAGTACATGTACAAATGTAAACTGGAATGGGCCCAATTTCACAGGGCTGATAAGCATGTGACTTTCAGCTAAACAGAACCTCCGCCCTTGTCATTGAGACCATAAGCAGTAAGCACAAAAAAAGAGCTCGCTAACTTTATAAGCAGAATTTGCTCAAAGGCGTCTTGCCAGGATTTTGCAATAAAATAGCACTTAACCCTAACAGCCCAAGGCTTTTTACTAGAATCCTTCCCTAACCACACAAACTCCAACACTGTGTAGTAAACCAATGGCACATTCTTTGTACTTAGACAAAATCAGGGCATCAAGTCCCATGCAAAGTGATGGTGCCAAGGCTCTACAGTACTTAATCACACAAAATTCAACACAATGGGGTGTTTGATTTTGGCAGGTTAGGGAAGGTTAGGGTTAAAGACCTACTATAACCAAAGTTAAATTCTCTAAAAAAGATTAGTACATGTATCTTGATTATGAATTACAAGAAACCAAATTCGTGCTAAATATTGTCAATTTCTATCCATCATTATTAATTAACGGATGAGAGAAAGATGCTAATTAAATATTCAAATTTCGCGCTTACTCCAAGTTCTCCCCCTGCTGCTGTCGGCGGCGCACTGTTAGCCTTGACGTCATCGCGTGTAGTCATCCATACTAAACTCAGATTTGGAATTGAAATAGTAGGCTTACATGTACATGATGGGATACAGAGACGAAGTTAATTCAACATGTACATTCTGTGCAAATACCGCGTACTCATGTATGAACTTGTGCTAAGTGCAACGATCGGACTACACACCATGACGTCACGCGCAATAAATGCATAACGCATGACATGCAAATGGGACGTGACGTACGCTTTTTCAGACGATAGGATTTTCAAAAGTGATCCAATTTGCATTTTTGTTTTCAAATTAAACAGGAAAATACAACATATTTTTTGTGTCTTGCTCTCTATATTGACATATCTGTAGACTGAGACAATAATTTCATAGCTGCCATTTGAAAGAGACCACCTAGCCCGTAGATGTCTATAGGCACATTCCTGTGCATACTCAACCCATTCATGTTTCAACTATATTGTTCTTGAATGGGAGTGGTGGAATGAATAGATGGAGCTTTTTTCAAACAAAGCTTTCATTCACATGAAAAGAGGGGGCCTCCCAGTAGGATGAATAGGACCGGTCTATTCAGTGTGGTGCATATTGTTTGCATTTTACGCTTGGAATCACAGCCCGTTCTTGGCATACCAGCACCCCATCAACAACAGCCGGTCACAAGGGGTTAAGCTACATAAAAATTGTAACAACAAGTTTATGCTATGTACAATGTACATGTACATGTACATGTACATGTATGTTAACAATTAACCTCCCTCTCCACCAAATAAAAAAAAAATAATATGACTTACAACATTTCTGGTTGCGAGCGTATCTGCTGTAGGACTCTGTTGAAAGCGTTTGGTCGCACCGGCGGATTGTAAATGTTCTGCGCATAGGAGACTGGATGGACATCCGGTTGCGAGTCCTCCGATATCTCTATGATAGGGGGCGCTGCATCGTTGTCCTTCTTGCGGTGAAACAGCCCCTTAAAACCTGCAAGGGGAAAACCATTTTCAAAAAGTTTTGAGTGTGAAAATTTCATTAACAACCCTCACTCCCTACATGTTACCTGAATCCTCCAATATCCCTCTGATTCCAAAATCCTCTAATGTTTGTGTTTTTATTCGTCTGTGGTTATTCTGGGGACCCACTGCTTGAATCCTGCAAAATCCTCCAGTGAGTTTGGGTTAAACACCCCAGTAACCTCAATCCTCCGAAATCATCCAGCATCAGATTGGGGCCTGATGACCTGGGGCCTGATGACCTGGATCCTCCATTTTCCTCCAGAGGCAAAAATCCTCTAGTGCTTCAACTTCCAAAGACCCTCATAATTCTCCAAATGCCTCCATTTGGCAAAGAGGATTTTTGAGGATTTGGGAAGGTGAGGGTTAAAAGGCGTGTTCCCATTGGCCTTCTTTTTTTGGTCAATCTACCATGACTTTTCTGCAGAATGAAAAAAATTAAGTCCAATGGGGACACACGGTAAACTAACGTCACTGTCAAGCTACCGTGACCATGATGTAAAACTAACAGGCCAACAGGGGGGGACGGTAGACTTCCGCCCAACTGCGGTAGTTTAACAGGGACACTGATTGCTGTACAGATTAATGGAAATACACCAGCCGCATACATGTACAACAAACTTAACCCCTTGGGCACGGTATTTTTCGGGAGACGTCGGGGTGTTCCAGCGGTTCTGGCAGCCAAATCGAACCGCTACAATGTGTTTGTGCAGTCAAGCATGACATACACAATAATCCAACAATGGATTGAAACTGCACAAACAGCGGCCAGTGGCGTCATCCGGCCTGGTGACACTTTGTTTTTTTTGTGCCCTATGGCGTCATCCGTACGCAAGGGGTTAACAGTCCATCCATGTAAACAAAAGTCCAAATGGGAACAGCTGTAAGATTATGCAAAGGAATGTCGACAGTGAGTCGCGGAAACTTACCATGAGAAAAAGTCTAATGGGAACATGGCCTAAAATAAGCTGAGACCACCGTTGATACATGTATCTCCAAGGGAATTTTGTGAACAAGTCAATGCAAGGTCATAGGAGAATCCGACCAAATTTTTAAAGACAAGATGAAAGCGGCCATTAGATGGGCGCCATTCCTACCTGAAAAGTAGCATACGGTACAAGTATGCTCTGTATGACTGCAAGCGTTGATTGTACAAAATGTAGGACTGTCCAAAATTTTCCCAATATATTGGAATATTCAATCGTCAACCGAATATTTGAATACCTTTTTGCCTGTTTGAATATATCCGAACAAATATTTGCACGTGTACAGATACGACTCTGATGCTATTTCAGTAGAAAAGTTATGGCGCTAAGCAGTGTCAAATGCCGCATTTTTGTCGACGGTAATTTTTTGTGGACGGAGTTTGATTGTTCCTGTCCGTAAAACCCTTGACACTTGTAAAAATATATTATCCACGTGTTGGCAATTTTCGCGCACCTACATTGTAAGCTCCACAATGAAATTTCACTCACGTGAACAAAATAAATAGAGCCTTTGACTATACTTCTATTCTCAAAGTGTTGCTACCTGACAGAAAATACACTTCCAAGGCAGCCAAGTGTCATCAGTACACAACGATCTCGTCATCCTCAAACGCACTGCCTCCGTGGTGCCAAAATCGATGTAGCCCAAATTCGCCCATAGCGCAAAGGTCATTGCGTCACATTCTACGAAAGCCACGTGGAACCATATTTAGTTGCTAATTAATTACTTCACATGGAGAAAGGTGGTGCGCGAATATTGCCTGTAGACGCACGAATATAGCTGGTGGCATGTGACTGCAAAAACACAGGCTGGAGTTTGGTTTCTTATCAGAACGTTACATACCCGTACTGATCTTGATATACAACGGGTGCTTGCATTATAGGGATGTCGATCGAGCAGTCCATAATATGAGTCACCTCGCTAGTCATGCTAGTTCATGTAGTTATTATAATATTCACAATGAACTAATGAGGGACAATACTGCCAATCTGTTGCCATTGTTACGGTGCATCACTGCATCTCAGTTCCAGTGCTTGATGAATTGATGACTCTAGCATTGTCTAGTGGCTGGTGTCAGTGAGGGGTACATACATGTATGTACATGTACATATGTACAAGTACACGTACATGTATGTATGTGCCATTTTACAGGGTATTTCATGCATATATATATGCACACGCCCGTCGCTAAGGGGGGGGGGGGGGGGGGGGCACAAATGCCCGAAGCTGGCGATGGGCCTGCATACGCAAGTTTTGGTGCAAGTCTGTGCAAGCATTATAAGCCTGTACTTTTTCCCGGAAAAAACATGTATAGGGTCAGCTGCAGTGATGTAGTCCAGACCCTCACAAGACCATCACAAGACCATCACAAGACCATCACAAGACCATCACAAGACCATCACAAGACCATCACAAGACCATCACAAGACCATCACAAGACCATCACAAGACCATCAGTCTTAATTCAAGTCTTAAGCTATTCAAATTAACTGTAACAAAAGCATTCCTTTGTCATGGTCTTGTGCGCCCGGTCTTGTGCGCCCGGTCTTGTGCGCCCGGTCTTGTGCGCCCGGTCTTGTGCGCCCGGTCTTGTGCGCCCGGTCTTGTGCGCCCGGTCTTGTGCGCCCGGTCTTGTGCGCCCGGTCTTGTGCGCCCGGTCTTGTGCGCCCGGTCTTGTGCGCCCGGTCTTGTGCGCCCGGTCTTGTGCGCCCGGTCTTGTGCGCCCGGTCTTGTGCGCCCGGTCTTGTGCGCCCGGTCTTGTGCGCCCGGTCTTGTGCGCCCGGTCTTGTGCGCCCGGTCTTGTGCGCCCGGTCTTGTGCGCCCGGTCTTGTGCGCCCGGTCTTGTGCGCCCGGTCTTGTGCGCCCGGTCTTGTGCGCCCGGTCTTGTGCGCCCGGTCTTTTGTGCGCCCGGTCTTGTGCGCCCGGTCTTGTGCGCCCGGTCTTTTGTGCGCCCGGTCTTGTGCGCCCGGTCTTGTGCGCCCGGTCTTGTGCGCCCGGTCTTGTGCGCCCGGTCTTGTGCGCCCGGTCTTGTGCGCCCGGTCTTGTGCGCCCGGTCTTGTGCGCCCGGTCTTGTGCGCCCGGTCTTGTGCGCCCGGTCTTGTGCGCCCGGTCTTGTGCGCCCGGTCTTGTGCGCCCGGTCTTGTGCGCCCGGTCTTGTGCGCCCGGTCTTGTGCGCCCGGTCTTGACTACATCACTGGTCAGCTGACAGCTATCGACCAATTAACAGCCTTGTTAACATCTCTGCACGAGGTGACCTAAAGCTGGCTGGGTGCTCAAAGACTGAAACTAAATGCCCCACAATTAAAAAGAAACCCCAATTTGATCAGATCTACAAAGAACATGCCAATTTGAATGGCCAATAATGAAAATGAAAAAAAAATTACGCAAATTGGCCGGGAAAACCTATATCAAAATCTGATAAAAGAAAAAAGTATACCACAAAAAATGGATAGAAAATTATGAATTACTGTCACTATATTCATTATCGCCATCATTGGAATCACCTCCTTCACAGTCATCATTTTCATCGACAAACTCGTGGTCATCTTCATCACCACAATCATTGTCACCACCATAATCACCATGGTGTCATCTTCATTATCCGCTTCCATCATTACATGTACATTCCATCATCCTCATCTGGTACAGTGTATACGACTGTCGTCATCCCCAAATTCATAAAAATTTGCATTTTTAAAGTGCTATTACCATCATTGATCGCCATCATAATCACTATCATAACCATCATAATCGATATCGTAATCAACCTAATCCTCACCTTCATCCTGTTCGTTATCCCAATCATCTTAACTCTCATCTTCATCATCGTGACAATCCTATTCATCTTCATGATCCTGATCATCCTAATCCTCATGATCCTGATCATCCTAATCCTCATCATCTTCATGATCCTGATCATCCTAATCCTCATCATCTTCATGATCCTGATCATCCTAATCCTCATCATCTTCATGATCCTGATCATCCTAATCCTCATCATCTTCATGATCCTGATCATCCTAATCCTCATCATCTTCATGATCCTGATCATCCTAATCCTCATCATCTTCATGATCCTGATCATCCTAATCCTCATCATCTTCATGATCCTGATCATCCTAATCCTCATCATCTTCATGATCCTGATCATCCTAATCCTCATCATCTTCATGATCCTGATCATCCTAATACTCATTATCTTCATGATCCTGATCATCCCAATCATCACCATCTTCAAGATCCTGATCATCCCAATCATCACCATCTTCATGATCCTGATCATCCTAATCCTCATCATCTTCATGATCCTGATCATACCAATCGCCATCATCTTATCATCATGCTGATCATACTAATCCTCATCATCTTTATCATCTTTATCATCCTAATCCTCATCATAGTGATCATCCCCATCAACCTTTTGTCAAAATTATCATCCTTAATATGTCCTTTTTCCCCGCCTATTTCAGAGCTTCCGCAGTAACAATACACCGTACCATTATAAATGTTTCTCCCAGGCATATGTACATGTACATATGTACATTCCTCCATTTTCCTGTGATTAGCTGCTTTTTCCCTCGCCCCGTCTTCCCCACATTTCCCTCACTCATTCTCATCACCATCCAAAACCTTATTACCATCCTCCTCCGCATTCCCCTCCAGGCTATTGGAGCAGCCTTACCCAAGTAACTTGTTGCTCCCTGAAATGTCTCAATAACGGTCGACATCCCCCATCGTACAATTTACTCAAACGAGCATCCGCCCATCGCAATCTCACTACACTCCAGAATGCAATCTGCAAAGTCTTGAATACAATTGCCGACATGCGGCTGTCATACTCACTTTCTGATCCAGGCTAGAATGGAACATGGATTCTCCGAGCAAGACAAAAAGAAACACAGCATCATCTGATGGTATCAATTCCACTCTGCATCACTGCATGTGGATTCAACAGCTGTACAGATACATGCTGTATGATGATGCTGCCTTCGGGACAGGCCAACCAGATTAGAATATGCGTTTCTCCTTCAGACTGCCATCGGGATTTGGTTCTACTCCACTCCTGCAGCCGATTTCACGAAAACCTTCCGCAATTGCGCAACTGTACTTGGGCCACAATTTATTGCGTAAGTTGCGCAACATCTGTGACATTATAAAAGTCGATTCCACGAAAGTTACGCAGTGCGTAAGTTGCTGACTTGCACCACAAATTTATGGAGTAACTTACGCACTCGTTTTAGGTGGCTTAAGTTGTCCGCACAAACACTGAAATGATGACTTAGCTAGCTAAGGGTGGGCGGAGTAGAGCCGTTAGTTGCTCAAATAATTTATTAGTAATGAAATTATCATCCGCTCTAGGTTTACCTACATGTATGAGATATTTCCGAAAGTTGCCATCAATTTTCTTTTCGGAGTGAAGTTTTAAAAATGAAAAGTTTCAAAATGGCGACTACAGTTCAATTTGACGACTGTTCCATGTATTTTTATTGTTCTACATGTACTCAAACAGTCATCGTAAAAGCGGCATTTAGCCTCGTCCGCAATGTATAAAATATATAAAATATTGCACAGCTACAAGGTTTAACCGATGATCGGATCGGACATCGGATCGGGCCGATGTTTGGCAATATCGGCAAAACATCGGATCGGCAAAATTTGTAAGGTTTAACCGATGACGAACCGATGTTCGGCAATGTCAATTAGCAAACTTTATACTCAATTTAATCATACACAAATGTCATGTTTTTTATTAGAGCGCGAGTAAAAACGATGTTTTATTTGTGTGTGAAAAATGCTGTGATGTATTATCATACCGGTGTAAACTCCGAGCTCCGCGTCTATGCGATCCGCGCTATCTGCACCGCATGCGTGAACTCAGTGCCCGAAGACAACGAAGCTAGCAGTCAGTGCATGACTGTACTGGTCTACTGAACGTCATGAACGGAGTCGGGGAACTGCACTGTGTGAAGCCACGACGCGTTGTGGACTTTAGTTCAGCCGATCACATGTCTCTTGCATGCACAGCATTGGCGATATGTGTGCACCGTGTAATGTTATATACAGCGTGAATACAAAAATACCCTGGAAAAAAGACCAGCATAGACGCCCTAATGGGGAATTCCCTTCACGTGTGCCAATTTTGCTGAACTGAAGCTTGAATTGAATTGAATTGAAATCACTGCGAGTTCGGCGTCGTATTTTTACGACCGCAGATTTTTCTACGTACATGTAAATAAATGCCTGGATTAGTTTTGCCCATTGTCCTAATTTGTTCTCCATTTCAACTTCTATCCAACAACCAGCAGTGTTCAAATAAAATTTAATAGGGTCGGTTGGTAGGCATAACATGTTAATTTTCTACCTCCATGCTAAAGGTGAGAATTAACGCAATACCTGTGTTAGAGGGGTCCCGAAACGAAGTACATGTACACATTTTGAGATGCTTTGTGAGACATATGCCTGATGAATTTTATGTGATACGAGCATTGCAAAGTGGAAAATAAAATTTACGTAGGCTACGCAGTGTTTCGTGAAATGAATTGCAAGGGTGTGTAGCGCAGCTGTGCAACGTTTTTATAGCGCAAGTCCTACGCCATGGCGTAAGTTACGCACAATTCGGCTGCTGGTGTGTCACACATTTTCTCTACATGGGTAGATGTTGTATATGTACAATGTACATTCCTTGTCACAAACAACCCTGCCTCAGACACATGTAAATGTACATGTACTACATGTACATGTACATGTGCCATTCTTACAAAGGACCAGTCGGAAGTACATGTAGCATTCCTCCGTTTTGAGCTACAGGCAAAAATCCAATGAGGGTCGAAATTTTCGATTTGTGTTTTATTGCTTAAAATGCTCGTTTATGTAACAAAAAATCATACTGTGTTTTTTTTTTTTTTTTTTCTATTTAAGTATAATAAAATGTAAAAAAAAAGAGATAATCACCGGAATTTGTTTTCTTCATAAGATTCGTTATTTTTCGAATCATGAGCATCGCCATTTTGAATGCAATCATAACAAACTTGGTATCAATTTAACGCTTGTGATCTAAACTCTTCATCGAATGGCCGATCTGACCGATAGTTCCACAAATAAACCAATGAGAGACACTTTCAGGAGATACCAAGGCTACCCCCTAATCGTGAGCCGTTCAGCGGGGCGGAAATAAAGGACAAACTTTATCGCTTGATTTCTACAATTGTGCTGGATCATCTAATAAAACTAAAATTATCAGAACTTTCTTAATACTCAGTGCTCCGATTTTAATAATTCCAGGGGCGAGATTGGCCAAAAATGAAAAATCCACGAAATCCACAAAATAAATTGACGCAAAATCCATGAGGACCCCAGATAAACATACATGTATAGTTTGTACATTTGCCTAAAGGAACCCCCTTAAAATATCCATTTTTATTGGTCTATTATCTACTTTTACTGGTAAAAACACCTTTAGGACAACACCTCAGATTGCAAAAGAGATTCTTTAAAAATTCTGAAATCTCGACAAAAAATCCTGAAATCAGGAAAAATGCTAACAAATCTCACCCTATCGTTTCGGTTTGCGGTAACACCATGTGTTTATCTCAACTAACGAGAGGTATGGGTTCTGAAAAGAACCATATCGCACAACTCGTATCTCAACCTTCGTTAAGTGAGAAGGGTTCAAGGGTCAGAACCAATTTTCGTGCAACTCGTTTTCTCTACTGTCGATAAGTGAGAAATATGATTCAGGGGAGCATGGGGACTTCACGGGTTAATATGGTTCAGGGAGAACCATGGGGACTTCTCGGGTTGTTCTCAACGTTTCGATTAGCCTGCACTAATCTTCTAGTCACCCTTGTAATTCTTTTTAGAGTGTCAGTATGGTGTATTCCAGATGTCGCAGGTTCAAATCCCACTCCTGCTAGTTTTCTTTGTTCACGTTTAAAAATATGCATTCAAAATTACCTAGTCAGTTTGCCTTGTGGTTCGTTTGATGATATAACAAAAAGAAGTGCAGAATCTTCACATTTCTTCTCAGCATCTGTATGCACAGCAGAAACAAGGCTTTTTTTTAAGGCCTGGCCAGGATGAGTCATCCTCTGATTACACATTTCACCTGCAGCAGAGCAGACACCACATGGTCAACACCACAAGAGCCCCCAGGCAGGATGCTGGCTGGGTATATGAGGTCAAGGGTTAAAGGTCAATGTGCCATGACCAGACAGACACATTGCTCAAAACAGCCCACAAATTTGGATACATTTTTTTTTTACGGAAATATAACTAAGAAATTTCTATCTGCATTTTCATGGAACTTTGACTAAATTGTGGAATTTTAAAATCAATTTTAAAATGACGAAAACTGGCAAGAGCGCGATTTGAAAATATGATCCCTGTATTACTGTGGGTTTTGTTTTGGTTAAAGAAAAAAAACAAATTGCCGTATAAAATTACGAGAATGGAAATCTGGTGCATAGTAGCAGGTGCGCATATGTAATGTACACACATTGTATAAAAATAACTGTTAAGGACAATGAGCTAATTATTAATACATGTACAATGTACATGTACTACTGTAAAGCTCTATTTAATGTCCGTGATCTGTCTGAAAATTTCAATTCAATGAATTTCCTCCTGCAAAACGAATAATGAAGAAAAACTATTTTTGAATGAAAAAAAATGCTTAACTGCACTCTGCAACCGATTTGGTCCCAACTTGTGTAAGATTTTGCAATTCCGGACACATTCTTTCAGTGCCTTCTACAACGTATCTCCAAGAGTGATTGTGTAAAGCAAAGTGTACCTGCCAAACAAGTACAAAATAGTGTGAAGTCAATTTTAATGATACTTAATTTAAAAAAATTAAATGCCACTTTTTACACAGTGATAATACAAATATGTAGTACCGATATATGTTACATACACTTCATCTTATCCGTTTTTTTGTGTCTAAACACTCTTACCTCACAGTCCTTAGTGTACGTGAATACCTGGATCTGTTTCACAGTCACTACTTCTCACGGTAACGCAGGGCTTGAAATGAACGACGGCCACGACGGCCAGTGCCGTCGTTGCCTTCTTACTGGCCGCGGTGCCCCACACAAAATCTCCGTCTTCACGGCCAGTTTTGCCTTGCCCCAAATTTACCTTGGCCGTCGTGCCCTTTTTGCAAAAACACAGCCACTACAAGTACAATCCTTCATATCATTTGTTTTTTCGATGTCATGCCAGCCCTTCATAAAATCTCGTTGCACAACACGTTGACGATCGCGCGTACAGAATCACAGTTCATGCACGTCGCACACAAACTATTAATCTGGTCCAGTTTCGGAGTGTGCCGATACTTCAAGCATCAACACCCCCACCGCAAGATTAAATGTGTGTATTCGTACGTACACACAAAGCAGCAGGAGTATGTACATGTACGGCAACGTTTACGTGCAGTCAACTGACTTTCTTTTTCTCAGTACTTGCACGTGCGCGCCTCACAATACGCATCGATGTTCGTGTACGAGGAAACGCGCCCTGTAGGCGGTGCTATGAAGCACGCCTTCGGCGCGCTACATACGTACAGTAACTTCATGAACTTTGGTCACAACACGCGGTGTTCCGATTGTCAAAAGTTTCGATAAATAATTAGGCCCAAAAAATCGATAGAGAAAGAAGATTTCTGCACGTTAATTCACAGAACTTGATCTATTTTGTCTGTGTATGCATTTTCCGTGTTCATGAATTTATTTCGAGGTTGTACCGCTTGTACACCGCAGCGTGTTTCCCCGACATTTCCTGCCGCAACACGAGGTTTATCGCCCGCCACACAAAGTGCATCACGCACGCATTACCACCGTACGATAAACCATGGAGAAATTTATTTCTCCATGGATAAACGGACAGTGTTGGCCAGTTTCCCATCGTGGTTAGCGTTATGGTTATAAATTAGCGTTGTGCATAGTGATGTGTACATGTACGACCTAAATTCTCCATGATTTTTAAGAATTATCGACCGTAAATATTTTTGACATTAATTAGGGCAAGTTTTGATAATTTTTTGGGCAATTTTTTGTTATAGCTTTCGTAGCGTAAACGGAAATAGTTTAGGCTGGAATTCACATATAATTGAATACCCATGTGATCGGAAGCAGTATGTTTTTGGCCTCATAGTCTTACTCTTACTCTTAGTTAAATACGTTTTGAACGGAAAAACATCAACAGTGCCGCGCCCTCCGTGCTCTTTCTGCAGATATAATTTGGCCTTGGTGCCCTCCATAATTTTGCTTTATCCAAGGCCAAAGTGGCCTTGCCCTAAAAATTACCAAATTCAAGGCCTGTAACGGTGTGGAAATAAATGCAGTGCATGATGATTTATTACGCAGAAATACCGAGACCCACTTGGACTTTACACCGTTGACATACAGACTGATACACAAAACGAGACTCCCTCAAAAGGCACACCCACACACATGACCTACATGTACTGTGCACAATGGAGCATGTGCCATACTATACAATACATCACATGTACACATGTACAGGGTACACATGTACATGTACAGGGTACACATGTACACATGTACAGGGTACACATGTACATGTACAGGGTACACATGTACACATGTACAGGGTACACATGTACATGTACCATGCATTTTACAGGTTGCAATTTGCATATAAACTTGGCTCTGATCCCGGATCTCAGTTAATAATCTGGGGGATCTTGGAAGGGTCACATAGCTGAACAATTCATGAGGAAGTATGACAAATAAATACACCTTTTTTTCCTTCCTATTAACTTGGAAAGAGTTCTGTGCACATCTCGTTGGTGAATTTAGCGACTACATATATTTTGTAATCTGTGCACCTGTTCCAATCGTCTTAGAGGACAATGATCTGTAATAATGAGGATTTTAAGAAATGTATATACATTGTATGTACAATGTACATGAATTAATTTGGCATCTCTCCGTCAACTATGAATAAAACAAATGCAGTTTGTCAAATGCAATGTACATGTACATGTACATGTACATGTACAGTAAATTACATCTCCAATGAAACCCAAACCCCCTGGGCATTTTTACTAGGAAGTGTCCTTAACCTGTCAAAATCCAACACTGTGCAGTATACCATGGAGGAAGGACTATGTACATGTATGGCACATTCTTTATAATTAGACAAATTGGGGCATCATATGTACTATGTAAAGGCCTTTTCACACTGTCCATAATCTCGGGGTTGGAACCGGTTCCAACCCCGAGATTTTTTC
This sequence comes from Hippasteria phrygiana, assembly GCA_037893225.1. NCBI lineage: Eukaryota > Metazoa > Echinodermata > Asteroidea > Valvatida > Goniasteridae > Hippasteria > Hippasteria phrygiana. The sequence continues at coordinate 2,206,162 of JAZGUH010000184.1, forward strand.
AACCCTTTTCGCACTTCTAAAATTTCAACCCGGTTCCAACCCGGGTAGCATGCTCTAGCCGGATCGAAATCAACCCTGGCAGGGACCAGGGTTGAAAATCTCAATCCGGATTGAAATTGCATTTTTCAGCTTGAACCGTGTCGAAAACAATAGTGTGAACCGCCCCGAGTTGAGTTCACTTACCGCCGATCCGTGTTGAGTTGTGTGGCGCGAAATTCTATGGAAATCTGACACGGGTACAAAGGTCAATAAACAATCAGCTGCGACGTGGCCGCGCGCTACGTACGTACATTCGTGTACAGCACATGTACCGTGCAGCGCACGCGCACACACAAGGTTCTTCACCAAACTTTAACAACTGTTCAACAATCACCACGCACACGTATAATATTTCTCTTCACTTTCTGACGAAAATAGGTCCTAATAAGAAGTCCGACAATAAGGCTGAAAGGCCAACATGGAGGGACGAAGAGGTAAAAGCTCTGTTAGCGATTTGGTCTGATGCTGAAATTCAGTCGCAGCTGGAGGGCACCACACGAAATGTTGGAAATGTGTCGCATACATCCGGCCGCTTGGCGCGTCGCAATGCATTGTGGGATCGAGAAAATCATCACAGCGCACCGGTGCCGAATGCGATCCGTGTTGAGAATTTGTAGTGTGAATACATACAGCCCTATCCGGATTGAACGTTACACGGTTCACGCAGCGGCCGGTTTGCGTAATGGACAGTGTGAACGTTGCGTCTTTGCGATCCGTGTCGAAAACAACCCAGGCTGAACCGGGGCGGATCCGGGTTGGTTTCAACACGGTTCGAAGCGGAGATAGTGTGAAAAGGCCTTAAGTGTTGTTCAGATGGAGGGCTAACTCTTGAAGCTGGCTACATGTACATGTACCTCCACCTAAAAAGTTGTCATTTGAACACAACTTAGCTCCCCCTTTTTAGCCAGCTCCGGGGCTAGCCAGCTCCGGGACTTCGTTTGATGACCTAGCTCCACCATAATTTGTCGCTTGGATGCAAATGACCTACAATCCTGGACAAAATCCAACAATGGTTAAAAAAAAGCTGTTGTAATTTCTTGGATTTAACAAACTACATATGAGGACTTACCAAATGATAGCTTACTGCTTGGTGGTGGGGAGGGTTCTTCATTTGCGATTGAGTTTGGGGAGAGATCCTCTGCGCTGCGTGCTCGGCGACAGCTTGGGTCAATGTCTGAAAATCAATCAATAAAAAAAAAAAATGTTTAACCCTTTTAGTACCACATTGTTTTTCCAGCTTGCTGAGTGGTTGTATTTTCAACCAAAGATTTCACCATCGAGAGTTGACTGAAAAGGAAAATGAGTGTAAAGTTTGTTTAACCCTAACTCTCTACTGCCTCTGCGGGGTACTTGACCAAATCTGCCAAAATCCATCAGTCAATTTTCTTTTTATACATGGGCTAATGGAACCACCACTGAAGTGTTGGTTGATGTTGATGGACAAATAAATCTTTATAGGCTTAAATTTTCAGCTTTCCAGTGTAAGGCTATCGCTGATTTACGGGATGGGCGAAAAACCCACGAAAAAAACCTTTTGGGGGAAATACAAGCGGAAATTCCCATCCGGCTCCAAATTACCGTGGCAACCAAGTATAAACCTCCGTAGATCAGCACAAATGGCAGAAATATTACTAACAGATGGCTTTACGTACATGTACATGTAGCTCCGATTTAAATGTACAAAAAAGGAGGTCATGATTCTCAATTGTTCAGGCAGATTATTCCATATAATGCTTTCGATGAGCACTCAGCTCAATGGTGAAGCACATGCCAACTGAAAACACATGACAGAAATCACGACTGGCTACACGTACACATGTACACGTAGGACGACTGGCATGACTTTCTCTCATAATTAATATGAGAATGTTGCAAGCAGGGACGGCACGATACAACAGCCGCAGACAGATATTACATGATCACGCAGAGAAGTCATCAGCTGAAAGCACTGTCGCGTCTAATCCCGGCCGAACCTGCACCAGCAATTAAAAGATGAAACCAGGCGGGCGGGTGGGGGGTGTGGGGGGGGGGGGGGGGGGTGGAGGTCTGGTCTGCCAAGAGATCTACATGTAATCAGATTCCCTCAGAGGAGGTGTAACAGTATACACGGCATTGATGGATGAAGGTGCTGAAATATTTTGCACTTTCTTGCTAATTAAAGGGGGGCAGTGTATCACAAACTATGGGGGTCGGGTGACAATTCCTGACATTTCTTACAAATGCTCCTGAAGGGCTTACCGGCAGATCAAGTATTCCATAACACATTTTTTTTTTTGGGAGGGGCACGGAATTACGTGAACTCTTCACGTACATGTATACATCGGATGTTTGTGCCACCATCACTTGCTACATAATATAGACATATTTGAAACATTATTAACCCTAACCCTCCTCAATCCTCCAAAATCCTCATGGTGGTTTTGGAGGATTTTGGAGGATTGAGGAGGAATGGTGATTGAAGTACCGGAGGATTTTGGAGGATTGAGGAGGAATGGTGATTGAAGCACGGAGGATTTTGGAGGATTGAGGAGGAATGGTGATTGAAGCACAAGAGGATTTTGGAGGATTGAGGAGGAGTGGTGATTGAATGGTGATTAAAGCAAAGGATTTTGGAGGATCGAGGATGAATGGTGATTGAAGCACAGCAGGATTTTGGAGTATTTTTGAGGATTGTGGAGGATTGAGGATGGTTCCTAGCAATAAGGGCCTAGGGGGTTAGGGTTAATATGCACCGCTGATGGGCCACTAATGTAAACATGTGCCACTAATAATGTCAACATTGGCAGTTTTCCAAAATCTGATTGTCAACATGAACCTCTGGCATGTTTACTTCTGTTCCATGTTTGAAACTAACCCCAATCTTTCCTCGGAGTTCATCGATAAAACAGAGTACACAATTTGCAAGGCCTTTTGATCAAATTCCTGGAGATTCCCGATTGCCCCTTAATGAATAACTTTGATACAAAGCTGTTTATCTATTGCCGATTATCACCACGACATACCTACTGTACATGTACATGTACATGTACAGTACAGTAGCAGTGTGACAATTCTTGCCATCAAAACAAGTTGAAAGAATGTGTGCCAATAACAGAAAGATGGCGTGCGTCACTGATAACATTTTGTTTGAAGCAATATCGATCTTTCAGACAAAAAAAATGCAAAAACACACAAGAGAACTATTTTAGGAGATGACTCACTACATAAACATGTACTTACATCACTGTGACATTCACTGGGTACATTTCTTTTTTAGTGTTTACATTGTAATTCTGTGTATGTTTTATTGTGTTTTACAAGTAAACAACGCCTGAATAAACCCACATCATCTGATTAGTGGATCGTTGATCACGTGTATTGAATTATTCGTCCAATACCCAACACACGCAAAGATAGAAGCACTATTCAACGGTGAATAGAACTTCTATTGCACGGTCACACCAACGATCACACCATCGGTCGCACTCTGACCAATCAGATGACACAGATTTATTCAGGTGTTATATAAAACAAATAATGAATGTTTGAGAGAGACTGGGATTGCGGGTAACACCATGTGAAATAAATCTCTTCTAGGAAGAAGTGTGGTTCTGAAAAGAACCGGGATGAGTGTGTAACTCGACGTTTCGGACAGTGTGCTCTGTCCGTCCTCAGGAGTGTGAATTAATGAATGTTTCACGTTCGTGCAAGGGAAAGATTAATTTCATTCGGTGACAGATGGAATTCGCCTCGTGGAATAGAACATTGCATCTGTCACCTCATGAAATTATTCTTACCATTGCACTCATAAACATTCATTATTTGTATATTATCTGAAATGTACATGTGCAATGTACATGTATGATATAGCATGCATTGGCAGATAGCATTGGCAGATAGCATTGGCAGACAGCGTTCACACTTTGTGGGATTCAACTTATTCAGGAAATAACAAACATGTGAAGGTGAGCTCAATCTGTCATCCAAGTCATAAGAAAATGGAGGAAACATTGTTTTAATAATGATTTTGTGCATGGACTTAATTACATACTGTTGAAATTGAAATACGTCCACAATTTTTTTTAAGTCTACAGACACACGTGTACAATTTTTTTGGAAGATGGCATCATTTCACATGGAAATATGTGACCGGCTCTGCAAAAAGGGCTATGTCGCAAAATTTGTAAAATGAGTTATATACATTGTTGAATTAGTCACATCTTAAGCTTTAATTTGGTGTACATGTAGGTTTAAATTTGACCCCTGTGGCATTTTGTGTTCTTGAGATATCTGCACATTTGTATACTCCTATTTTCCCAATTTAACGGAAGTGTGTTTGGAGATCCAGGCCTTTAAACACAAAAAGTGCAAAGAAATCAGATAGAAGTAATTTTTATCAACATGTATTTTTTCATCTTTATTTATCGATATTAATGTTTCTGAAAATAAATTCTGAAAATATAGATATAATAACAGAAGCCGGGCGAGGAATGGGCGAGGACGCGAAGCGTCCGAGCACATTCGAATCAAAGAATGTTCATCTTTTGAGTCGTTTCTCCGACTTGAACTACATGTACATGTACGTCCCTTTCACCCATTGTCAAGATTTCAAGGGAACAAAAAGTGTCCATTCTTACTAATGCTTTGAGGTATGAGATGAATTAAATGAATTAAGTTAACTGTACATTCTTGAAAAAGAATCGACACTTTTCTGAATAGAGTGACGTCACAAGAGTAGTTTATTTCTCAGGAGGATACTGGTACCGTCTTTATAAAGAGCAAGCTATATACAGTAAGTGGAACACCTCTACAACGAACATCGGGGGATCCACAGATTTTGTTCAGTATAGCAATCATTCGGTATAACGATTTTCAGCTGCTGGCCGGCCGCGTGCCTATTTTTTAACATGGCGTCCGCTCTTTTAAATAGCGCCCTCTTGCGACGTATTTAAAGGAGGCCCTCTTTTGATTGTAAATGAAGGTTTTATTGTGGAAGTGAATTTTCACTCGAATAGAGTGAATTTTCACTCTTTGGAAAGAGAGTAAACACCTTTTTGTGGACGGAGGTTTATTGTTCCCGTCCGTAAAACCCTTGATACAACAGGGGCATGCAAAAAATTGCTGTTTGAACGGTCCATAATATCAATCACCGGCGTGCTTTTGTTTTACTTGCAATTGTTTTTTACCGGTGCGGCATGCACTGGAAAACTTGATCGGCGAGTATCGAATATTCGAATTAGAGGTGTGCATCAGAACCGAGTACCCGAGTTCATGTCAGGAACCGGTTCCAGATTATGGAATCGAGTACCCGTACAACTTTACATTATAGTACAGTAACTTCCCAGAAAATGAAAAAGAAAAGGTTTCGAATGTTATTTGTCGGGAATTTTCCAAATTAAAACACGACTACATGGGAAACCAGCACATATTTCATGTTCATGACGCTCACGAAGGGGAATTTACCGGTTGTGGTTTTTGTAGTCTGGGTATGGATAAAGAGCCTCGACGAGACATACATATATGTACATGTGTAATAGCATGCCTTATTCCACTATAAATACAACTGCATAAAGTTTCTGTCTTTTGTGATATGCTGGCGCATGCACATGCCAGGACATGTAATGGCGGAGTAGTGATCATGTTTACTAGACAGGCATAAGATTTTTCAGACTTTTGTCTGAAATCAGACTTTTAAATCTCAGAGAAAGACATTATTGCAACTTCCGGGATTGGAAGTTTTGGGTTGGGTTTCTTTAACGGGTACCCGGGTACCCGTATTTTTGTTCAATCGGGTACCCGGTTCTTTTACTACCCGTAAATGCACACCCAAATTCGAATACTAAATTATTCGAAAATGTACAGCCCTAACTCTTTGGAAATAAGAAAGTAAACACACTGCTTCTCTACCATGCTGAGCAGTCATAGAATTTGAAATGTACATTGTACCCACTTTATACATGAATGTAGAAACCTAAAGTCTGACGTCAACTGCACAGGCTGACATTCACTGGCACCATCGTTACTAACGATTCAAGTTTGCCGTATCCATGGAGCCTCTTGTCGTCTATGCTGTAACCAAGGAAGTCCAGGAATAAAATGCCTTTGCAGCAGACGCTGTTGGCATTAAGGAGCTGAACCAATTATACAAGACTTGAACTTCTTCTTCCCGACGTCAAAGTGAGAACACACAAATTTCATATCAGCCCCGTCTGTGCACTTCCGGGTTGAAGGCGAGGCTCTCAGTGCTAAACAAACAGTGCTATTCAACAAATCCATTCATGCATGCATAAATCACGGTCAATGACAGCAGCGTAAGGTCAGCATGGTCAAGCTGTACAGGTTCATCGCGACAAAATCACCCACATTCCCTCCTAATCGACATGATGTTCAAATATTTCACTGAACAAAATTATTCTCAAACACACAAATGTACCTGCATTAGATTGTTTTTGGACAACTCGATTAACTTTCAAAATATTTTACCGTGCATACCAACAATGAACGCGACATATGTACACATACATTGTATACATGTACATGTACACGTAGGTCCCGCTTTCCAACCGGAAAGCGCGTACTGCGCAGATCGGTGCGATTTTCGTCCATGTAAAATTTGTCTATATGGGCTCCGTGCACAACTACCCCCTCAGCGGAAGGAAAAGGCGGGTTGGGGGGGTCAATATCGACGCCATCTTACCTGACTTCAATGTAAGTGTCTGGTTCCCGCTATGATATTCTTATTGAAAACGCAATTATCGAGAGTCGGCAAACAGACAAAGCAATCCCACTGGTATACGAGTATCAAATGAACGAGGAGCGCGGTGCGTAATACCAGCGACGTACTGCCCATGGAAGTGCGGTTGCTATGTGGACAGCGCCCTCATTCGACGGCGCACGGAGCCCATAGCTATAAGAAATGTGTTGTGCCAACCAGCAGTCCCTACATGTATATATTCACACTGCACACTGTAACTAAGGCATGTTAAATACACATCACATAAGACGAATATTAACCCCTTGCGTACGGATGACGCCATATGGCGCAAACAAACAACCCAAAAAACAGTGGCACCAGGCCGGATGACGCCATTGGCCTCTGTTTGTGCAGTTTCAATCCATTGTTGGATTATTGTTTATGATACGCTTGACTGCACAAACACATTGTAGCGGTTACCTTGGCTGCCAGAACCGCCGCAACACCCCGACGTCTCCCGTAAAATACCGTGCTCAAGGGGTTAATTCATGCCTCTTGCATCTTTGATTGTTTTTTGTTTTTGTAGCCTTGTACCATGAGTGGCTTTTAACCGTAATGTTCATAAATCCATCAAAATCCTCTTCCTGTTTTGAAGGAATTTCGGCGGATTCAGGATACCTCCATATTGAAGCCTAGCAGATTTTGATGGATTGAGGATTGTAAGCCTAGCGTTACTGCAGGATTTGGATGGATTCAGGATACCTCCATATTGAGCAGTCACCAAAACCAACTTTTTGTGCATGACAAAATAGGTGGAGTTTGGCGGATTCAGGATACTTTCTAGTAAAGTTACCCAAGGAGTTAGGGTAAACCTTGTTCAGAGCAAACTTGTGTAAAAACAAACAAATAAACAAACAAACAAACAAACAAACAAACAAACAAACAAACAAAAAACAAAAACACAAACTTATACTTGTATTAAAAGGGTACACAAACATTGCTACAATTATTCAATTAAATGATTTGAAAACTTTTGACTGTAGTGTACAGAAGATGAATTGTACATTACAGAATCTCACTTTTGTTCATCTATATGTAGGTGCTATGGTAACCAAATTGCATAGCAACAATGTACATTACATGTCCTTTTATGTACACGTTAATTGTACTGTACATGTATGTAGTTGTACACAAGGTGACTGCACAACTTGAGTTTCTTTTAACAAGGAGCCTACCAGCAGTGGCAGTGCCAGATTTTACAATTTGCTTTTTTGGGGGGGAGGGGCAAGGGGGGGGGGGGATAATGAAGATGGTTTGGTTTGGTTTGGTTTGGTTTGGTTTGGTTTGGTTTGGTTTGGTTTGGTTTGGTTTGGTTTGGTTTGGTTTGGTTTGGTTTGGTTTGGTTTGGTTTGGTTTGGTTTGGTTTGGTTTGGTTTGGTTTGGTTTGGTTTGGATACATTTGTAAGTGCTAGCTGTGCAGTGATCAATGCAACCACCGAGTTATTCATGAAAATTGCTTCACACGCCTACGGAAAAGAATTGGCACGGAGCGTCGCCACTGCTGAACAGACACGTTGTTTGGTCGAGGAGCAGACAACTGTATATGTACATATCTATGAGGTGCGATCAAAAAGTTCCGAGACTGTTCCTGTTGAGAACGGAGCGCAGCACAGTAGCAGGTGTAAGCAATAACTTTCGTGAGTAAGTATTCCAAGTTACATGTACATCGCTTGATCAACATCAGCACAGAGATGTAGTCAAGTCCCTGCAAGTCCCTGCAAGTCCATCACAAACCCTCCAGTCCTAATCCAAATCACAAACTATTCAAATGAGCTTTGACAAAGCCATTCCTTTGTCATTGTTCATCCAGTTACTTGTGACCGGCTTTATGCAATGTTATGAAAGGACTTCTGACTGGGCTTGCGAAAGTACTTGTGAAAGGACTTGCAGGGACTCGACTCCAACTCTGCATCAGCACCTGTGTTACTATACGCATTTGCGATTTCATCATGGACCTGAAACTTGTGCAGAAGCAGCACTGTGTCGAAGTCTGCGAGGATCTCCGTCAACAGGCCCGGGATGACCCAAACTTCCTGTCGAGGATCACCAGCGATGATGAGAGTTGGGTCTACGGCTACGACCCAGAGACCAAACAGCAGTCTTCGCAGTGGAAGAGCCCGCAGTCTCCAAGACTGAAGAAAGCGCGTCAAGTCTGGAGCGCAACCAAGACTGCAAGAACATGCTAGTCGTTTTCTTTGACATTCACAGGGTTGTGCACCGTGAATTCCTCCCCCAGGGTCAGACAGCCAATGCTGAGTTCTACTGCACCGTTCTGAGACGTCTGAGGGAGAACATTTGACGTGAACATCCTGAACTGTGGCGCACTGGCAATTGGGTGCTCCAACATAACGCCGCGCCCGCTCACAGCGCATTGAAAACGCGCCAGTTTCTTGCCCGCAACAAGACAATCGTCGCTCCTCACCCCCCTACTCGCCAGATTTGGCTCACTACGACTTCTTTCTGTTCCCTAAAATGAAGTTCAAGCTGAAGGGTCGCCGTTTTGTTTGACACTGTGGAGGAGATTCAGAGAGAATCGCAGATGTTGCTTGACGCCCCAAGCAGTGCTGGGAGCAGTGTATCGCTGCACAAGGGGACTACTTTGAAGGGGATGGCGGCCAGATTTAAATCACGTACGGTTTTTGCCTGTTATAGGCGCAGTCTCTGAACTTTTTGATCGCACCTCGTACACACAGAGAATAGTCAACTTCTGTTGTCGAATCTCAAGGGAATGGATAAAAAAAAATTGAGGTATCCGAAGTTCCAGCGAAGCTACATTCCGTTTTTTTCCAACATCAAATCTGCATTTACGCATTGCTTCCGCCATAATTCACTCTGCCCTGCTAGACTCGAAATGGACACGTTATTTAGCAAATTCCTAATCTTTTTTTATTGATTCAAATGGTGTATTTTTTTTCCAGTCAAACCCCACCGTTTTACTACAATTTTATATTGTTCTTACCTGAAACTGAAAGTGTCCGCTCTACTATTAAAAATAACAATAAACCAGGCTGGGACCGTTGTCCGAATTTAAGAGGTTACACTGGCAAATGAGCCATAAAGCCTTTACAATGTACTTGAAAAGGTATCATCAAGTAAAGCTTGGTTCTTGGGTCTCTATCTGCACATAGCCTTATTTGGCAATATTTCCGCTTTCATGCTATTTAGGGGTGTTTTGGGCAAAACGGTTTTGCTTTCTGTAGACAATAACATCTAACGAACACGCACTGTATGATATACATGTAGGCCCACCTCCAAAAAATCATTAGTTTCTCAACTGTAACCTGCTTCAACATGTTCATGCAAGATGGCATTTTTTTATTTACAAACTTGTACATGTACCTATTTGCTGTAAATAAACTGTACACTACATACATTTTGTACAATGTACATGTATAAAGTGTACAGTACATATTGCAATTGAAAGTTAACACTGTGAATGGGAATGGGAAATTTTGTGAAAGGAATTCCCCATTCACATTCACTTTTCTCACACAACTCCTCCCCCCCCCCCCCCCCCCCCCCCTGCGAATTACCCCTTGAGTACGGTATTTTTACGGGAGACGTCGGGGTGCCGCGGCGGCTCTGGCAGCCAAGCGAACCACTACAATGTGTTTGTGCAGTCAAGCGTACATTTTTGTAATTACCTATACACAATAATCCAACAATGAATTGAAACTGCACAAACAGCGGCCAATGGCGTCATCCGGCCTGGTGGCACTGTTTAATCCAACAATGGCTTGAAACTGCACAAACAGCGGCCAATAAGCCTTTTGCGAGTGACCCGTACTTTTACCCCGCTGCGTAGTGATTTTTGCCACGACACGTGATTCGGGGCAAGCTTTCTCGCATACGCGCGTACAGACACAATGTCAATGCATATCGCATACGTGTCCACTTGCCGTGATCGAAGTACATGTACGCGATTCATACGTTTCTTGTCACTTTAAAACGATAAATTTCCACGCAGATTTTGTCAGACTCTAGTACTGATTATTGTTAGAATCTAGACATTAACATAAAATACGAAGTTTGTGGGATTTAGTGCTTGAGAATGCCTGCGAAGAAGCACTGTTCTTACAGAACATGCAACAGCGACTCGCGCTTTTCGGACCGTCCCCACATGAATGGCGTTTGGTGGCTACCCTTTCCGAAGCCGAAGTCGAACCGTGAGAAGTGTCTCCGTTGGATAAAAAACTGCTCCAGAAAAGACTTTTCGGCGGAGAATGTAACTTACAATACTTACATTTGCTCCAAACATTTCGTCGGTGGCAATGGGCCAACAGATGACTACACCGACCCAATACCAGCTTCGACATCTAGCGCGGTGGAGATGAACAATTTTGTTTTTGTTTTTATTGGGAGGGGGCGTAATCATACATGCAGACTATGTGTTACGATTTTGAGTCAATGTGATGGAAATTTTTGTTCTTTACAAGATGAAGTGCTTTTTAAATTTTGAAAATAGCAAGAAAGAAAGAACCGGTGTGTGCAGGCAAAATTCAAGGAATGATCAGTTTATCTTATTTTTTTGATCATCTCAGGAAATAGCCGCAGTGAGTCAAAGTTCGTTTAGGGGGTAGGGAGGGTGGGGGTTGTTAAAGGCATCAACAAAATCTCTCTTTCCATTCTTTGTTTATTTGTGGGAAAGGTTGGAGGAAGAAAGATTCTGTTGAGCAAGGTCTCATTATCGGTTTTTACGTAAGTGACTGGTCTTGCAGAAATTGTTTTTGTATATTTACGAATAAGTTTTCGCCGGTCGTAATCCGCTCGAAAACAAATCAAATAATTGAAGACATCGTATAGACCGAAATCTGGTATATTCGAGAAATCCTTAGTGAATCCAGGAAGATTAAATGGGTCGGAAAATGTGCAGCCAGCGTCTTTCAATCTTTTGTCAAGAGTCTCCTTCAAGTTGGGGCTTGAAAGATTCGGGTCGGTTGTCAATTTAAGATTGGCCACGCACTTGCACAGTTCAACCAGTTCTTTCTTCAGGTAACCCGTTATTGAAACCCCTCTCTCTTGAAGAAATTTCTGCAGTTTCTTCACGTTCCAACCTTCAAAGTTGTTATCCATTAAAGAAACTATAATTGCTAAAAATAGGCCGCGTTTCGAGAAGAACATACAACATGTACTGTAACGATTCGAGCGGTTGTTGTGTTTTAGAGTGGTGACAATCTCTATCGTGCGCTGTTTCACCCAGCGGTAGTTCCAGATACCAGACGGGGAAACCACCACTGGCCGTGCGCCGCCACGTTGCGGCTTGCCCTGAATCACGTGGTCTAGCACAATGGTACTGACATGCATAATAATGATCAGTCTGGCACGACCGGCGCACGCTGTGCATCTTAGATTGAGCAAAGATGGGGTACAAGGATCTATGCAAATCAACGCGCAAAAGGCTTATTGAGTCATCCGGCCTGGTGGCACTGTGTTTTTGTTGCGCCATATTCCGTCATCCGTACGCAAGGGGTTAAAGTGGGAAATTATTGTCCCACTTTGAGAAAAGGTGTGAAAATGTTTTCCCACTTTTGTGAAAGGTGTAAAAATGACCCCCAGCCGTTCTCAAACCCACAATCTGCATATCACCCCAGATCTTGAGTCACACCAAGCCACAGCACTACACTTACATACATGTACATTGTACATGTACATATATGTATGGCACTTGATATCACATTTCATGCTCCATTGAACATGTACATGTGCCTCTTGTGTACATGTACATGACTACAATCTATGCAAGGCTATACCATGGAGGAATTAAAATACCTCCATTGCTACACGTATACACTGTACAACAATGTACATATGTACATTTACATATATCGTGTACACAATGTACAGCGCATTATAAAAAAAAAAAAAAAATTCCACACCCAAAAAGAAAGACTTCAACATTTTAACTCACCGCGACTCCACCAAATATATTTGTCTGGCCAGACGGGATTTGTGCAAATTTATGTGAGCCTGGGAAGATGGAGCTCATTACAAAAAGATGCGCAGATTGCCAGACAGAACCCTGCAGAGAACAGCATGAGCTAGACACTGAGAGCGCACCGTCACGATTCTACCCATGTGCCGAGCCTGCATGTGCCAGTTTTCATTCTTGTGGAGTTGTGGTGACTGTTATTTTTTTTTTTTTTTACTAACCCTGCCAGACAGACAATCAATATGACCATGAATGCCTCGCTGGCATATTGCATTATTACCAAGACTGTACCATTGTCATTTGAGGGGTGTGTTGGGCTCTTCAATGCATACTGGACGTACGAGTTCCGTGCGCCAACAAAAGAGGGCGCCTTTTTCACCTAGCAACAAATGTCCCATGGGCGAGTCACATACAATTTCGCTGGTTTCACACACGTCGCTCCTTGTTCCTTGTTCCGTGTTCCTTGTCCCCGCCTTTCACCGCTGTGGCCCGGGTTCAATTCCTGCCCTGGTCCACATGTGGATTGGGTTTTCAGTCCCTACCTGATTCCGTGGGTTTTCCCCCAGAATATTCTTCTGGGGTTTTCCTCCCACCTCTAAAACTGTAACTTCTTCTCATTGTCTTCTCTCTACAGGTTTCTTCAGGCTTTCGAGCTACAGTGCCCAGGGCGCTTTTGAGGAATCCTTGGTTTCATTACCAGAAAGAATTAATAATAATAATAATAATAATAATGTAATACAAGTATACCAGGAGGATTGGATAGTCTGTTTGCGGACTCTCTTAAACCAGTTCCCGCCGGAATTATTTTGACATTCTCCGGACCCAGGCGCGGGATTATTTTTCACGAACCTCGATGCCAGCCGGGTTCAAGTGGAATCAGGCCGTAATCTGCGGGTAGCACACCCTGATATTGCCGGCCTCGCTTGCTGCAAGCGGGTCGCTGGCAGATATTACCGGCCTCGCTCGAGTGCGTGTTTATCAGTCATCCGTTCTGAATACCGCAAAACCTTTGCGTGTATATACACGTCATCCGACACGAACTGGTTAATAACGGTTTGATTCTGAATGATAGAGGTGGGAATCAGACACTCCACGACCCAAATGGAAGTCAGGCAAGATGGCGTCGAGAGTGACCCCCCCGCCCCCCCCCCCCCCCCCCACCTCTCTCTTTTCTTCCATTGAGGGGGTACTTGTGCACGAAGCCAATACAGCCGCCATGTACCGGAACAGCCAGTATACATGTTGTACACGTCTAACTCGCCTGAACATGCTGAACAACAAATTATCCACAATTAATTTCTAGTGCTAGACACAAATGGGGAGTTCATCTTATGAGCTCAGATTTGTTTGCTGCCTGGCCGCAGCGACGACTTTTAGACAATTGGTTCCAGTGGGCTATCCTGCGGATGCGCTATATAGAAGCAGGGCTCGAAATTACCATTGTAGTGCTTACGCAACGCAAGTGGAAAATAACCGAACGCAAGTTATCCTCGACTCAAGCTTGCGTTTTGCGCAAGTTGGAAAAGTACCGTTTTTTTGTCTACTGATATTTCACAATGATAACCTGTATGATTTGATTAAAACAATAAGTTTAACAAACGTGTTTTACTGTAGCTTTTCTGTCTGTCTGTCCTCGGTGTCCCGGCCCAGCAGCTAGCTAGTCAAGCGCTCGCACAATCCTTGCATGCGGATCGGAACGAAATCCGTGCAATGTTAATGTACATAGAACGATGTACATGTACATCGATCGTTGCCTTTTTATGCATGTCTTGCGTTGGGGACCAGACATGCTGCTGGGCGATGTGTATAAACCTCGCTCCCATTCATACAAGTCAGTTGTTGAATATAACTGAAACCGCCAGGTGCGAGCGTGCGTTGCATGGAGCGGGGATTTTACACGTAAACGTTGTTGAAATCGTTTCGCGCACTGATCGGCTTCTAAATGACAGAGAAGTAAGATATTTTGTGAATTTGTTTCTTGCATTTTGGGGTTTCCGATCATCATGAAATGTTCACCACCGAAGCAGAAAAGTCTGCTCTTTTTCTTCAGAAGTAAGCGGCCGGCATCCGAAACTGAATCCGCAGCCGCTTTGATTAGACCAGTACAAACACACACTACAAGCATGGCAAAGGGTAACTAAGTACACTTTAACAACTAAACTTTGCCTCAATTTCATATGTCATACGTACATTGAATTACAAAAATTAGTGCAAGTTCAATTTTGTTAGCGCAAGTTGTTTCAAATGCCAACTTGCGCAAAGCGCAAGTAATTTTTGGGGGGAATTTCGAGCCCTGAGAAGGGACTTGATAAAAATACATGTACATGTAGCTCTCAAAAGTCACTTTTTGGTTATTTCATGGCAGAAATAACAATAAGCAATCTACATAAAACTAGAAAAATGACGCAGACTTCTCTCAGCAATCAACATCATCAAACTTCAAAGTAAACATGGATACATTGTATGTGTAAATGTACAGTGTGTACACACAGAGTACACAGTATGGGTACATGGTACATTTAAAGTACATTGTACATTGTGCAATGTATGCGCTGTTAGATGACAAGATCACCAATTGGTGGCGCTATACTACTTTTGTGAAACCATCAGGGTGCACCACACTAAATAAACTCCCATTGACCTTCGTGTGAAAATCCATCAACCTCACAGTGAAAAAATCCTATATCCAGGAGTCTCTCAGTTTTTGTGACACCACTGAAAATTATAGTTTGAATCTTAACCCTAACCCACCTCAATCCTCCAAAATCCTTCTTGCAGTTTTTGAGGATTTTTGAGGATTGAGGATGAATGGTGTTTCAAGCAGAGGATTTTGGAGGATTGAGGATGAACGGTGTTTAAAGCACATGAGGATTTTGGAGGATTGAGGATGAATGCATTTTTGGGGCAGGGTAATCGGAGGATTTTGGAGGATTGAGGATGGTTCCTAGCAAAAAGGGTCTAGGGGGTTAGGGTTAATCTTGAAATTTCACTTTCATCCGGATCGTAAGTGAACCTACTACCTCCAACTTAATCATGGAACCCCACGTGTAACTCATGTGGCATATCTCGTGTTTTGGTGGCCAATTTAAGGGTGAAATCTGATGTTTTTGTTGGGTCTTCAGACATATTTTCTTAAAAACCATGGAAAAACCAATCCGTATCGCACACTTGCCTTGGACCCTATCGCCAGATCATGTCCAAATGTTAAAAAGGCGATAGAGGGTCCAAGTTACTCGGAAAATAGATAATGCGCTCAGTTAGGCTGCATAAAATGCTCGTCTCAGCCGAGTTCTTGTGTAACCAGAGCTCGTACATATTAACCCTTACCCTTGGGTAACTTTACTCGAAAGTATCCTGAATCCGCCAAAATCCACCTATTTTGTCATGGACAAAAAGTTGGTATTGGTGACTGCCCATGTATCCTGAATCCATCAAAATCCTGCAGTACCGCTAGGCTTACAATCCTCAATCCATCAAAATCCCCCAGGTCTCAATATGGAGGTATCCTGAATCCGCCAAAATCCACCTATTTTGTCATGCACAAAAAGTTGGTTTTAGTGACTGCTCAATATGGAACTACAATACATGAGTCTCAATTCAAGCATACAAAATGTACATGTACAATGTACATCAGACTTTTGTGCTCACATGTCGGACATAAACTATGGCTGTGATTGGTCAGAACACCATGGGGCAGGACTTAATGGATTGGTCTATTTTAAACAAAGCCATGACCAAAATGAAATTGCCTCAAAAGGAATGGAAAAATTATATATAGCACTTTAGTGACTACATGTAACTAAAGTAAAACTTTGCATGAGCTTTCGTAGCAACAACTACAGGTACTTCATCAGATGCAATGAAGTAAAACATCATCGGGCAAGGTTTGGAATGGTCCACTGCCAAGTCCTATAAAATATTGAAATGTCAGAGGGGAAGTTGGGGGTTTGGGCTTATTTCAATGTTGGTGGTGCCAATTTTGTAGAACATACATATCCAGCAGAAATTCAAAATCATTGAAAAAAAGAAGAATGAAAAAAGAGAATCCTTGAATTTCCCCTAAAACCCCTCCGAGTTATATAATCTATTCAAAAAAAGTCGACGCGATTGGACGACTTTATTACGTTATATAAATTTCCATTTATATCGTCGTATACCTATACAATAGTTGTGTAATTTACACCAGATTTATAAAATATGCATCAAAAAAAGTTAGATATTATTTTAGTTTAAAGAAATAATCACCTATTATAAGGATGGAAAACAAAATTATACCCGCGATGGGTTACACACGATGGACAAAATACTGCCTGAAAAAGTATATCGACAAATATGCCATTCCCTTAGGCTCACCAACCGGACGCGATGGTACGTAAATGTACATGTAGAACATGTGGAGGCTTCTCCCCCCACAACCCCCCTTTATTGCAAATATTATTACCAAGTAATTCTGAACATTGTTTCTCCTTGATTGTATAAATTGCAAATTTGCAAGAAGTGTTTAAATTTAGTTTAAAGTGTTAACATTTATTTGAAATGAATTTAAAACAGTTCATTAACAAAATGAAATGCAGCACCGAAGCTATAGTCTACTATTGGTCAGGTCCCACAAATGATAATAATTTGGGAGGCTAATCATCCTTACTCGCAGCTGGGATGCTGAATTGCGAAGGACGCGGCTACAACGTGGTCGAGTCGCTGGCACGTAAAGGCGCCTCTGGCAGCCGGCCACATCGACCCATATATGACCACGGAGCACAGCCAGAGATCGAAAGTGTTTGATTTTTCCGGAGGGAGGAAAGCCGGAGGACCCGGAGAAAAACCCTCGTGGCACAGGAAAGAACCAACGCACAACTCTACTCACATACATGTGTACGATCCGCATCCGGGAATCGAACCCGGGCCACATTGGTGAGAGGCGAGCGCTTTACGCACAAGCCACGTTGAATCAGGCGTGCCTTTTGCAATGCAATCTCAATTGGAAATTTTTTTTACAATTTGCAGGTATTGCAAAAATAGTCATGTACATAGCCTGCTCTACTAGCTGTGACAAGCTGAACCATGTGGAGCTATTCCCTCCAAAATTCAAAAACTTGATACACAACAGTCACCTGATTGGTTGCTATGCACACTGCATTATGCCCATTGGTCAAATCATGGCATAAGTTGCCAAATATTCGCCGCCAAAACTCTTGACTGTGAGAGGTCCATGGAAATGTATGGTAGCCAATCATATTTATATATTATGCAAATTCCCATGTAGAGTGACCCCATATTTGCATAAACTCACATTGTACATTTAAGTCAATGGTAATATAGTAAACACAGCTTGTATGTGGCTGTAACTGTTACTTGTATTAGTGTAACTGTTCAAATCCAGACACTCAATAAACTGTGCAAAGCAAATGGTACTATGCAGCTGCACATTGCATTTTATGACTGAATTTAACTGGCATTCCCCAAGTATAAAGGATTTTATCAAATTATTTTGATACAATTTCTTAAGTAATACTGCACCAGCCTAATACACAATGTAGAATGAAACAGACTCGAAGTGACACTTTTATGAACTTTATCTGTTATTTTTTAAATATTTTTTTCCAGTATTAAAACAGTAAGTAAATATAGTGTTTAGGGATACTAAAAGGTGGGGGGGGGGGGGGGCGGGGGTTGATAGCAGGGTAAAATGTGGCACTAGCACAGGGTAAAGTGAGTGGAGAGTTGGGAAAAGGCCTATAAAGGTGTAGCATTTTAGTAGAGAGGGCTGTTACTGGTGACAGGGGGGGGGGGGGGGGGGCGGTTCAGTATCTGGTGGAGG
Organism: Hippasteria phrygiana; assembly: GCA_037893225.1. Classification (NCBI taxonomy): domain Eukaryota; kingdom Metazoa; phylum Echinodermata; class Asteroidea; order Valvatida; family Goniasteridae; genus Hippasteria; species Hippasteria phrygiana. The sequence continues at coordinate 2,224,681 of JAZGUH010000184.1, forward strand.
TGCCCTGCTGTAATCCTGACTACAGTACCTTTTACCTGTAACAAGCCAAGTCAATCTGGTCCCCAGCCTGCATTTATGCAGGCTGGGGACCAGATTGACTTGGCTTGATTATAATCCAACAATTCTTGTACACTGCCAGTATTGTGTGTCTCCGTTACACCCGTTACCACTCTGCTTTGTGACGCTGTCATTATATTGATCACTTGAATGGCCAAACAACCACTTCTTACCCAAAACAAATACTAGGGTTGTTGTTCCTGTCTAATTGAATAAAAATGAGGCATTTTGACGGTGCATATGATGTCAGAGTTAAAGCAAAAATATAAATTGTGTCACGGTTTTATTAAATTTGATGTTCAGTACATGTCTTGTTCCCTGCAGTGTTATTGCACGGAAGACCCACAGACATACATGTAAGACTTGCATTTGGCTTTGATTTAGCAACAAATGGGAATTACACCCCACACAAATCTTCATCAAATCTCTTTTTGCTGTAGTGCCTCCAGTTCCAAGTGTGTGTCTCCGTTACACCCGTTATTACAGTGTATGTCTGTCTGCATAGAATTGAAATGCATGATTAAACGACAATACTAGGTTCGCCATTTACTTGGGCTTTTTAGAAATTCAAAGTACATGTACATTGTACATCTAACACTTATCCAAAATGACACATTTAATTAAACTTGTGGAGAATTTAAAAATTTCAGGTCTCATGTGACTCAAATGGCACTTTACCATGCATGTACATGTACCTAGGTAATTTTTTTTACCCTAACCCTCTTGGCATTTTTACTAGGAAGTGTCCTCATCCTGTCACACTGTGCAGTATACCTACATTGTACATGTACAATGTACATGTATGGCACAATTCTTTGGACTTGGACAAATTGGGGCATGCGTACATTTTGTAGAGCTCTCCATGTAAAATAATGGTGCCAAGGCCTACAGTCCTGAATCCATCAAAAATTCAACACAACCTGCTGTTGGAGTTTGGAAGGCTTGGGGTAGTTTTAAATTAATGCAAGTTCGCCCGGAAAAAAGCTAATTTTAGCTACATGTACATGTATACATGTACATGTACAATGTACATCCTCTTAAAGCAGGAAAGATCATAAGATAAAGGTAAAGGTAAACATACACCAGGCAAAGAATTCCACAGAGATACAGAACGAGGGAAAAAGCTGTTGGCACAGCTTTTCGTTCTACAGCTGGAGTATATTGGTGGGAACAGGGGCCAATTTCATAAAGCTGTTAAGCACAAAAATTTGCTTAGCATGCAAATGCTTCCGTGATAAAAACTGGATTACCAACCTGATTTCCATGTGTGAAATATTGCTTTTGACTGGTATTCAGCTGTTGCTTGAGCACTCCGCATGAAAATTACATGGACTTTTAGCTGGTAACCTGTTTTTACTAAGCAAGACATTTTCATGCTAAGCACATTTTTGTGCTTAACAGCTTTATGAAATTGGCCCCAGGCAGAAAGCCGAGTTATAACCTTGTTTTTACTACATGTATACATGTACATCATGTATGTATCTTAACTGGGTAGTCCTTTCAGTGGAGGCAACTTGTTCGCATAATTAGAATACGATAATGAGGCCAGTCAATAAAACCTGGTCGGATCGGTGGATGTAACCCCGCCGTCGAGCAGCACACGCGATATGAAAATATCAATTTATTTCTGCCCGCCCGCGGGTCCCAATCTCATTAAGAAAGCCGCGTGAGCACGGCGAGTTCACAGCTGGGGTAACTGCATTTAAAATGCCCGTGGTGCGTTCTCATATTTCAGCGGTAGTTGTTTTTCCTTTACATGTACAAGTATGTGTGAACAGAAAAGGCATATCTTCTGATTATTAAAGCCAATTGGGTGATTCCATAAATGTGGGGGCCGGTGTCCCTCTTTACATTGTGATATTTGTTTCCCTTGTATTACCAACAGTGAAATATATACAAATGATTTTAGTTGCTCAAATTATAGTACTTGTACCTAAATATCTGGTAGCAAAGGATGAAACATCTGACTAATTTCCTGACAGTATGGTGTCCTAAATAGTTCACGGTTTCACGTGTAAAACGGACACCAAAGCTGCGACATTTTAAAAACTGCTGTTGAAATGCATTGTTTGGTTCTCAAATACTACCATGTGCACATGTGTATGAAAAATTGCCCTTCATTATGTTAAAGCATGTTAATACTGCTCAAGAATGGCACCATATTTAAATGATTTAATAACTAGTTGACCGAGATTGACAGTGTGTTAGCCCAAATGTCTCACGTGTAAACAAGACCCACTTTTTGGGTGTACCTTTTACACGTGAAATTTGTGTAATGTTTCTGAGAAATAAAAAGATAATTGGGTTCACTGGCAAATCCAAATCTATCATCATTAATTACATCTCCCACTTGATAAGTGTGAAATCATAACAAAGATTGCATGCTTGGAAATGTTTAATTTTGAGCCATTTACTAGGTTGCACATGTAAATGGGGACACCAAATGGTGTCCCCATACGCAATCATGCACCAAATTGTTTTTTTTAGTTAATCAAGTTATTTTCACAATAAACCTTGATGTTTTATCCTGGGTAATACATTTTAAAATAAACACACCACATTGAGCATGAATTATCACAAAAATAGCAGAAAACTAATTTGGTGTCCCCTTTACACGTGAAACCGTGAATGGGTTTTGACATGATATTTTGACATTTCTGGAGTAAATAATGTCTGATTTTGGCTACAATTAATCAGGAATGTCAATATCTTTAAGTTATAGTGAAAATTAATAATAAATCCCCTGTCAATCAATTTTTCCATTTTGGTACCCTAATTTATGGAATAACCCCATTACAAGGTGCCATGTCGTGGTAATCTCAAACATTTTTCCCGAGAATGCAATGTATTTAAATTGAGATTGCTTTCATTGTATTCATGGTGATTTTTTTAACAAACATCTGACTGTGTACATAAATAATCAACCAATGCAATAGGAAATGAACATTTCTTTTCAAAATATTTCAAAGTGTGACATGTTTTGGTGTCCCTGTTACACCCTGACCTCATTTCCCATCAAGTATCATTACAAATGACTTCACACTATTTTGTTTTACTTGTTTGGCAGGTACACTGCTTTAATACATAATCACCCTCGGAAATACATGTAAAAGGCATTAACCCTAACCCCCTAGACCCTTTTTGCTGGGAACCATCCTCGATCCTCCAAAATCCTCCGACTGCCCTGCCCCCAAAAATGCATTCATCCTCAATCCTCCAAAATCCTCCAAATCTTTGCATAAAATTTCATGTTTCTCAAACACCATTCATCCTCAATCCTTCCAAAATCCTCCCTTTTTTGAAACACCATTCATCCTCAATCCTCCAAAATCCTCCTTGCTTGAATGAAACACCATTCACCCTCAATCCTCCAAAATCCTATTTTTCTTGAAATACCATTTTAAATCCTCAATCCTCCAAAATCCTTGAGAACTGCAAGGAGGATTTTGGAGGATTGATGTGGGTTAGGGTTAAAGAATGTGTCCTGAATTGCAAATGGCAGATGTACATGTACACGTACACCCAGTCGTACTTTCCTATACTCATGAGGACAATGCTTTGTGTTTCCTATTGTTCCTTTAACCCTAACCCTAGCAGACCAGCACAGTGCATCTGTGGTGACAGCTTGACCTTGCTGCACTCTGCACACAAGTCAATGTGACAAAGTATGCAATCTGATGCGTCTGGCAGGGTTTCTAGCCAAAATACCCTGGAGGGTTAGGGTTAATATAACCCAACCCCATAGACTACATGTAAGCACGTATCCTAACACTCGAGGACCGATTTTAACAAAAGACCGTCTCTCGAGGACATGAAAGATTATTTTGTATTTTCTTTCTCCTCTTGTCCTCGAACGTACATGTACGTACATGTACATGTATACATAGTACAATACAAGAGCACGTACATGTACATTGTACATGTGTATACACCAACATTGGACCAGTGTGCAAATATCTACACAATGCATGCATGATTTTAGGTGAAGCAGATTTTTGACACTAAAGATTTTTGTTCCCAAGAGTGAAATTGAATTCACAATTTTCAAGGGCACTTGTCATAGAAAATCAAAATTAACAATGGGAGTATTTGTAAGGGTACCAAGGCAACATCTGTTTCTTCTGTGAGGTTCACGGTCTGCAGTCAACACATCATACTGAGCAATTCCACCGTCACTCACGTTACATTTTATATGCCATGAGGCTACTTTGACCTCTCACTGCTTTCAAAGTATCTGATCAAGCTGAATCAAACCAGCCATACAACAACCTTGGGGTGAGGGGTACTCAAAAAGGAAAGAAAAATTCAACCCATTCATTCTCCTTTTGAACACATGTGTTTTGTTGTTCGTCACTCACAATTTACAAAAAAAATTGCCTGGAATTTTGTTGTTTAACCCTAACCTTCCCAAATCCTCCAAAATCCTCTTTGCAAAATGGAGGAATTTGGAGGATTGAGGGCACTTGGAAGTTGATGCATCGGAGGATTTTGCAGGATTGAGGTTACTAGGGGTTTTTGCCCCTGCAGGAATATGGAGGATCCAGGTTATCAGGCTCAATGTGATACATGAGGATTTTGGAGGATTGAGGTTACTAGGGGTAAATGTATGCAAAAAAAACCTGGAGGATTTTGGAGGATTCATGTATGATCCCCATAAGAGGATGTTGGAGGATTCAGGTTACATGGGGGGGAAATGATGTAGGGAGTTAGGGTTAAGTCTCCTCAAACTGTACTCTGCAACACAGAAGTAACATTGTTTTACCTTTCAGTCAACCCATAGCTACATGTAGATATAAAAACCCACTTTGAATCAAATCAGTGTGTATTTTAGATCTGGAAATATCCACGTACAAATGTACATGTAAGTTTGTTTCACCAACTAGATCATTGTGTGCCAGGACTTTTTCAAATAAATACACACTGTCACCCCTGTGACCGATCGCGGTACAAAATCACAGTGGAGTTGAATTGAGGAGAAGGGTTCAAAGAAGACACTGGAAATGGTTGGTGGGATTGGAGCAAAGTTGACAAAGGGTACGGTTGTGAACTTGTGAGCAAATGTATACATGTTGTAGGTGAAGCTAAAACTGGGGTCAGGCAAAGCACAAGTTGATCAGGCCTTGTGATAACATTTTTCCCAGACTAACGCCATGGGCTTGTTCACTGTAGGGCTTGTTTATTTTCGAATGAAATTTAGTATTCAAATAATTTAGTATTCGAATATTCGAAACTGGGTTTGACTGAATATTCGACTATTCGATACTCGCCGATCAAGTTTTTCAGTGCATGCCGCACCAGTAAAAAAAAAATTGCATGTAAAAGCACGCCGGTGTTTTACGTATGACGATTAAAATTTATGGACCGTTCAAACGGCTCGTTTTTGCATGCTATTATTAAGGCAATAAATGTTGTGCTGGGCTGGTTTTAAACAAGTACGTTTAAAACCGCCTTGGGGCCTGGACGCTTGATAATGACCCAAGCAGAGGACCCGGGTTATTATGAAGTTCATTATTATTATCAAGGTCATTCATAAAATACCTTTTTGTGTAATTCAGGAAAAACCTCGGAAAATTATAAATATCCAATGATTTTGTTCAATTTTGTTTACCCTAGTTTGTAAAACACCCCTTTAGCTATTTAATGGTTCGTGCCTCACATGAGTAGTGCTAAAAATGTCCTTACCTGTATACGGAAATTACGCGTGCGTGACATGTGTGGCATGATGTGGCGCAGAACGCAGCAGTGCCAGTGTAGTGTAAAATTATGGACTCTGAATACAGACGCAACAGTAGTCTTGGTTCCAAGACGTCCTTATCGCACGGTGCGATGCAGCCCACACAGGTTACACAAGCACACCAAGGCCACATCGCCAAGGACGTCTTGGTACTTTCCAGGGTTGATAAAAGTCATGATTTATATTTTAAATTTAAAAAAATCAGACTTTTTAAAATTTAAATCAGATTTTTAAAAATTTAAATCGAGTTTTGAAAGTGCATTTCAAAATTACAACAAACATGAGTTAATCTGGAGAAAAAAAGACTGCTTTAGCCTGCAAAAGTCACTTTTGTAATGTAAAGTCATCTGCAAAAGTCAGTTTTGAATGGAACTCGTAAAAAAATAGAGGTGCCCTAAAGCCTAAAGCAAAGGTAGGGAGGTCAGCGTATTGGGGTCGATCGTCATTTATATCTGTTTGCGTGCAAAAGTGCGTTGCAAACTTGTGCTGTTTTACCTTTTTTTGAAGCTCGAAAAGTTACTCTGATGAGGTGATTTCGGAGAGAAAAGATGGATGTTTCCAATAATATATTTCTTTTTGATGGTCGCCGTATACAAAAAAGTGAAATCGGGTGTTGAAAACGATGTATATTTTTTAAAAGTTGTGATCGCAGTCGCCCAGAAAGTGGCCATCTTGTTTTTAGCACGTGACATTCACTCATGTTTTGTGACGAGATTTGCCGAGATTTGGTCGGATAAAAATAGAAATTACATCATCGTAAAGACGAAGAAAATCTCTTTCGACTCATACCACGAACATATACGTTCGTTTGTGTTTTGCCTTCCGATTTTGGAGATCTTTTCAGACGAAATAAAGGTACAGATTTTCATGATTTTGGGCTGCTAAATCGTTAAAAATCTCACATGAGGAGTTCATGAAAGACTAAAAAAGGGGTAGTTTCTGAAAGAGTGGAATTTCAGGAGTTTGTGTAACTTGTTTTTTGGGTATGTTTCCCGTGACGCTTTTTGACGCCGGGGGGTTTTGTTGTCGGGGTGCCTTCGGCAAGGTGATTAAAATACATGAAATATGGCGGCGGTGTCACGATGGCTGCCTATTCCTTCCCCCATGCTGTATGCATGAAGCAATAATGCTGCGATTACTGGGGTAACTTTTTGGCGACTGATTGCTCTATTGGTGAAATTTACATTATGACCAATACTCTTTCCATGCACTTGCATGTCAACTTTTGTATATTATGCCTGAGGCTGAATATATATGTACATTGTAGTTTTGTACATCTCTGCATGAGGCCAAAAAAAAAATGTAAAAAAAGTTAGTTCCCAACCTACATATTGGAGAAATTTTGTCTGTCATGAAGGACTTTCATACTTTAACCCTAACCCTCCAGGGTATTTTGGCTAGAAACCCTGCCAGACACATCAGATTGCATACTTTGTCACATTGACTTGTGTGCAGAGTGCAGCAAGGTCAAGCTGTCACCACAGATGCACTGTGCTGCGTCTGGCAGGGTTAGGGTTATCCTTACACGCTAAACCTTCAAAAGCCTTTTTTTGGCCATATAATACTTTCAACACCCAGTTTGGTGAATTTTAATGCAAGGTTTCCATGCTGGTTCAACCTTAAATACGACAGCTGCGCATGCGAGGAAATCTACACATAGGCCTACCAGCTATTTAAAAGACTACTCCATTAAACTTTAAAGGGGACCTGAGAATACTAATTAAAGGTGATATGATCTCATCTAAATGAACTTGAAAATGTTTTCCAGACCTTTCTCAAATATTTTGAGCTGCTTTGGAGTTTCTTTGTTTTTTTTACATCCCACACCATGCCCGCAGAATAATTAGGGCCGGGCATGCCCCTGTTTAAAGGACCCTAACTTTACCATACTTGAATTTAGCTTGAATCTTGAGCCTAGAGCTGGAATTTTCAAGCTAACTTGAATTAAGGTATAATTATAAACTTATAAATATAATTGGTACCATTTGTTTTCTTTTTGGAAGCTCTTTCCAATGATACCAAGTTTGTAATATTTGGACCAAAAAACCCCAAAACTGCCGACCACCCTAGCAAAGGTAACGATTACCGTTTATTTGATCAAAACTATTAAAGTCTGAATAAAGAGGGGCCGCCTACAAATTACAATGTACACTACACAATCGCCGAACAGGTGGCGTCAAAAACAGGTGACCAAACAATACCACTTACCCAACGTATTTTGACCGCTACCACCACTGCTGGCCTTCTTTCGTTGGCCTTGTTTTTTCGTGTTTTGCTGACGCACCCCGTCACTCACTCGCTTACCGACTGTGATCTTCTGATGAGCCTGGGCCATGATTTTCCAAGCTGTGGCCAGGCCGAGAGTCACCCACTTGCACTGGCATCACTTGAGATCCTCGATGGGTTTTCAGTGTCAACAAGAGCCAATTTACTGTGATATTTGGCACAGCAACGACCCCATCATCCCCTTAGATTCCAATCAATATGCACCATATTGTGTAGTATTACTGGATCTTTGACCTCGAATCCACAAATTGCCAGTTATTTTGGAGTATATTACAAACAACGCACAGTTTACGTTCCAGCAAAAATCCTGCGAAGATCGGACACTGGGTATCTTTTTGTACAGCGCCGGATGAAACGCTGTGACGTCTCTATTTTCTACTATGGGGAAGGGCGCCCCTAGCGATTGATAGGTATAAAAAAAATGCGTGCTTGCGGCTATGGCTAGCTGCGGCAAGGGGTTTTCGAATGCCCACGATCGACTTCTGCTTCGTCTCCGACTTCTGAATAACTGAGAAGCAAACCAAATGTAAATATTCTAATTTTTGCTTTCATAATAATGAATGTTCCTGAAGCAGAACATGCACCAAAATGTAGAATATTTCCGTTCGGTTTGCTTCTAAGTTATTCAGAAGTCGGAGACGAAGTCGAAGCTGTGCTTCGAATTGAACAACCCACATAGACTTGTATGGAATTTCAAGCCGTAGCCAAATAATTCGTTCATGACCTTTAAGCGGAAGTAGAGGTCAAATCTTTGTCCTCGTTCAAATTATATTTATTATAAGTTAACATACTGAACATAATTACAAATATATTGTTTTAGGTATATTTTTAAAAATAGTTTTTAATTTACTTTATTTTCGTCTTGCAATTGAAATTAGATAAGAATTTTAATCATCGAAATCAACATTTTGCCAATTTACTCGTGATACAGTACAAATCACATGATTACTTCGTTTGTGTTGTTGTCGGAGAATGTGTACGCAAAATGGTAAGGAATATTGTCCAAAACTGGCGATTTGTAGCAAAACGGTTTTGTGGAACACTATCCATGGCATGATTATGAATTAGAGGACAGAATCAAGCCAAAACACAAAGCTGTTCATGATAAATTTAGAAAAAGCAATCTTTATTTTCTCCTGTCTTGCCGGCTTAATTGGGCAGATTCAGGAAAATTTCAAGTTGCTTCAATCCTTTTAAATATTATATCACTGGAAAGAGTAAAAAATTATAAATAAAATGAGGGGTCAATGGTCATGAAAGGTTAACCCTGTGCAAAGTTATGGATTTTTGTTGATTAAAATTTTGGGTCATTTTGGAGGCCAATTTTAGTTAAAAAGTTGTGACCATATTGCCAATTGCTACATTTTTTAATTGAAAATGTGAGCCTCATTTGTTTCATATCAATTTGTTATCAATATAAATATAATTGTAGGAGTCATTTAAAATAGTAACAATTAACAAACACCAATTATTTGCCAATAAATGATCAAAAACTAAATAAATACAAATTATAAGCCGGTCACAGTGCTGACAGAAGATTGGGTACCGCAAATAGCGCTGCCAACGCCGGTTCACGTGAATCTGCCTAGCTTAATTCTACACCGGAGCTACCCCTAGAACTATGGGGTTCCGCGTGTTAAGCTTAAACATGTTATTCGCAATTTTTAGTGGGCTCCTATGATTATTTAAAAGTATCATTAGTATTTAAAAGTATCTTAAAATGTGTGATTTTTAAGCGAAAAAGTACGACATCAACGGTGCTTTTTCCCGGCAGCAATCTTGTTTTTCTGGGACATGGTGCAATCGCACATGCGCAAAAGAGAAAAACAAAGATGGGAGACCGCCAACATAGGGCAAGATAGCTCAGTACGGTATTCCGGAGGTCGCAGGTTCGAATCCCGCTCCTGCCAGTTTCTTTGTTCACTTTGAAAATGTATTCAGATTTACCTAGTCAGTTTCCCTTGTGGATTGTTTGACGAATTATAAGTTTAGAAAAGTCGTATCCTCATTGAGTGATCCCCACAATGTCGCTTCCCAGGTTGTATCGTAAAATTGGCATTCTGGGTTTATGACTTCTGACTAGCGCCCACCTAGCCCTAGATTCTAGAAGGACGCTATGATATAGCGTCCTAGCGCCCAAGTATGCAAAACAGTCCTATGCTAGAAACAGAAGATCAAAAATCACACTTTACCTGCATAAATATTCTTGGCATCATTTTATTCAAACAGTTCAACAGCCCATCTTCCTGTACGGATAGAAATATTCCTCCAAGAATGTCAAGAACAGGAGATATTTGCGGCGCAAAATCGTCTCCACGCGACGCTGACTTCACAAACACGAGGAGTAATACCCACATTTAGAACGTTCATCAACAGAGGGCACAATTTACAGTCGCCGCGTGCACGGCCGAAATTGCGCCCTCTGTTGTTGATGAACATTCAAGACGTGCGGACAAGGTATTACTCCTCGTGTTTGTGAAGTCAGCGTCGCGTGGAGACGATTTTGCGCGGCAAATATCTCCTGTTCTTGACATTCTTGGAGGAATATTTCTATCCGTACAGGGAGATGGGCTGTTGAACTGTTTGAATAAAATGATGCCAAGAATATTTATGCAGGTAAAGTGTGATTTTTGATCTTCGGTTTCTAGCATAGGACTGTTTTGCATACTTGGGTGCTAGGACGCTATATCATAGCGTCTTTCTAGGGCTAGCGCCCACCTGAACGAAGATACTGACAATTTGGGAGACCGCCAAGTTGGTAGAGCGCCGGTACGGTATTCCGGAGGTCGCAGGTTCGAATCCCGCTCCTGCCAGTTTCTTTGTTCACTTTGAAAACAGATATAATATATTGTACAGTGTATATATATATATTATATTTATTATATCAACAATATGCACGTACAGATATGACTCTGATGCTATTTTAATAGAAAAGTTAGTGCGTAGTAGTGTCAAATGCCGCATTTTTGTCAATGGGAACATGTTTACAGCGGTTTAAATAGTTCAAGTAAGCTTGTATTTTACAAGGTTGACATTTTTGGTAGTTTTTTTCACCTCATTTTCTAATGGTAAAAAATATTCAAAATCTAGGTGGCCCCAAAAAGGAAGCGGCGGGGGTGCTAAACATGTTTCTTTTTTTACTTTGCCTATAAATGCACCTATCAATTGCTTGTTTGTGGTGTGTTCTAATGAATACTAATTTTTACCTCCCCCTTTAGTCATTTGAAGACGACGAGTTTGTTGGCGGTTACAGCGCCCTCGTGGGCTCATTTCCTAAAGACTTTGGCTATGGAGCTGACGACCATAATGGAGATGTTGGCGCGGCGGCGGCCGACACCAAGCCGAGGATATTGTTGATGGGTCTCCGAAGGTATGGGAAAAACATGGTTATGACATATAGACGAATAAACCTTTTTGACATTCTCAAAGCATCATGGGAACTGCATTATCAGCCATAACTGGAATTAGAAGAGCAAGCACATTAGAACGGACGTGATTGGTCGCATTGGTCACATGTTCGTTGTCATGCTTGCAAAAATCCTCTTCTGATTTGGCTAATAATGTGACATTATTAGCTGTTCGAATCCCAGAAATTTGCATTCATCAGTAACTGGTACCCTGGGATTCCCCAATTATTTCCTTTATTTGTATTGCCATTTAAAATTGATTTGTCTGGTTATTATTTTCTTTATGTTCCATGCAAAGATATGTGAAAAGGGTATCGCTCAACTCATGACAGATATTTAGCATAAAATCAATTAGTATTTGGACTGGTTCACAGTGCCATAGGTTTGTGTATAAATTACATGGTTTGTTTGGCCTCCAAACCCACAATGCATTGAGAATGTCGAAAAGGTTTATTTCACATAGACGTAGGCTCCCATCTGTGCACTTCCGGGTTGAAAGGAAGGCTCTCCGTGGTAAAGAAACGAAGTCCTATTCAAACAAATCTATCCATGTATGCATAAATCATGGCAAATGACGACACGGTCAGCATGGTCAAGCGGTACCAGTTCATCACCACAAAAAATTGTCCAAATTCGTTCTTAATTCAGGGGTGAGTTTGTCAGGATTTTTCCTCATTTCAGGATTTGTTTGTCGGGGGGGGTTTCTGAATTTTTAAAGAATCTCTTTTGCAATCCGGAATTCCTAAGGTGTTGTCCTGAAGGTGTTTTTACCTGTAAAAGTGGATATAGACCAATAAAAATTGATATTTGAAGGGGTGCCTTTAGGCAATTATACAAACTGTAGATCTTGGGTCCTCGTGGATTTTTTATTTTTTGCCAATCTCACCCTCCTATAGTTATAACTATCACAGCCTATCAAAAAATCGACCCACCAACTCTCACAGCTTGTGTGTGTTTCAACCTGTCACTTGATCATGGGTTGAATTTCAGGTACAAATCTACTAGCTGGGCTAGTAGCACAAACATTTTACTAGACCAGATGGTATTTCACAAGACCAATGGTAAAAATAAGAACAGTGTTTTGAATGAGTGTGTCGTTTTTGTTTTTTTTTCTTTCGGCTGACCTTGTCGGGGGAGGGGTTAGAAATGCTGCTTTGATTGAAACTCCCTGCCTCAAAACTAAAAATGGCCATTCCAGAAATTATGGGGCTTTTTCAGTTTACCAGATTTAGAAAAAAAAGGACTTTAGTGATAGCATTTCACGCAGTGTATGAAAAAAAAATCACTAGAACACCGGACTAGTTCGGTCAAGATTTCACCAGAGCAACGCTCAAATCAGTGTACTCGGTCCAGTGGATATTTCGATCCCTGTTGATAGGTTTTGATATATAGGGTAGTTGGTTCCATTTTGGCCGTCAGAGAGGGAGGGTTAATTGACATGTTCACCTATCCCACAGAAAAATGCATTAGATTTTGGATGACTTCATCAGCGACTTTTCCAAATTCAATTGGGTTTTTTTTAATGCAAATTTTTCCTGAACAAGACTAAAAGTCACTTGAGGTACGGAGCTAGAGAAAGAAACAAAGATACAAGAGGTAGCAAATAATATTCCTCTTTAACCCTAACCATCTCAAATCCTCCAAAATCCTCTTTGCCAAATGGAGGAATTTGGAGGATTGAGGGTCTTTGGAAGTTGAAGCATCGGACGAATTTGCAGGATTGAGGGCATAAGAGGATTTTTGCCTCTAGGGGAAAATGGAGGATCCAGGTCATCAGGCCCCAATCTGATGCTGGATGATTTCGGAGGATTGAGGTTACTGGGGTGTCTACGAAAACCCACTGGAGGAGTTAGCAAAATCCTCTGATGCCCTCAATCCCGCAAAATCCTCCGATGCTTCAACTTCCAAAGACCCTCAACCCTCCAAATTACTCCATTTGGCAAAGAGGATTTTGGAGGATTTGGGAAGGTTAGGGTTAATAAGGGGTACCTTTAAGGAAATTCAAACCAGAGACCCTACAGTGTACGTTGCTCTGGGGTCCTCGGCGACCCCCAATCACCAGAGTTGTAGTCGAGTCCCTGCTAGGGGAGTGCATTTACGGGTAGTAAAAGAACCGGTTAGCCGATTGAAAAAAAATAGGGTACCCGGGTACCCGTTAAAGAAATCCAACCCAAAACTTTTAATCCCGAATGTTGCAATAATGTCTTTCTCCGAGATTCAAAAGTCTGATTTCAGACATGATCACTACTCCGCCATTACATGTTCCGGCACGTGCATGCGCCGGCATATCAAAAAAGACAGAAGCTTTATACAGTTCAGGCATGAGAATTTCCCGCCGTTCCGCGGTTTCCCGCTTTTTGGAGGCCAAAATATGTCCTCTCCGAGTTCAATGTGAATCCGGTTTAAAATTTGGGGGGTAGAGGTGGTCTAGGGTGATTTTTTGGGGGGGGAAATTGTGGAATCTCATTGCTGAAATGCCCCGAGATCGGCACTTTTAAAGTCGGCTTCGTAGCTCTGTTTTTAGACGCTCCCAGCTGTTTTATACACCCGTTTGTCCGATCCTATTTACACGACGTACGCAGAGCGATGAAGTGCTGTTACAGAGATGAAGTTTACTAAACGAATCAACGATCGCGTTAGGTATCAAGTATTCCATAACGTCATAAAAATTTTCCAATCAACGATCCCCTATAATGAGCGTTAGGAAATGCTGTTGTTGATTGAGCGGCCATCGTGTTAACGCTTTGGCCTTTGTGTACGTGAAAGAAGAAAAAGTTATAGTAAAATTATCGTGAAATATCGGAGGCATCCGACTTCAAAAATTGATGTCAAAAAATAAATATGATGGAACAGCTAAATAGGTTCAGAGCTAGTTTCCGCGGGTGCTTTTCTCAAAAGCCCCCGCAGACGGCGAAGCTCTGTCCAATTTTCGGGAAAAATCTTTATTTTTAATAGCCGTATCCCAGGATGCAGTTCACATGTACATAGGGGTCTCCGTTTTCGAGTTATGAACCATCAAAGTTCAGAATAATTTTTGCAAATCACAGTACCTAAATTGTCAAAATTTTCTAAAGGGGGCGCTGACCCCTTCAACCCCCGGCCCCCTGAAACCCCCGGCATGCCTCGCCTTCAGCTCGGGCCAAGCCTACGGCTTGATTGGGTCATTAATAGTGAATCGCTATTTTCCAGTTTTTTCTAACACAACCCATTCTCATGCCTGACAGTTGTATTTATTGTGGAATGAGGCATGCTATTATGTCTTGTCGAGTCTCTTTATCCATACCCAGACTACAAAAACCACAACCGGTAAATTCCCTTTATTGTCAATTTTCGTGAGCATCATAAACATGAAATCTGTACTGATTTCCCATGTAGTCGGGTTTTAATTTTGAAAATTCCCTACAAATATCATTCGAAACCTTTCCTTTTTCATTTACTGGGAAGTTACTATGCGATAATGTAAAGTTACACGGGTACTCAATTCCATAATCTGGAACCGATTCCTGACATGAATGGTCGGGTACCTGGGTACCCGGTTCCGATGCACACCCCTAGTCCTTTCACAAGTCCTTTCGCAAGTCCTTTTGCAAGTCCAGTCAGAAGTCCTTTCATAAAGCCAGTCACAAGTAACTGGATGAACAATGACAAAGGAATGCCTTTGTCAAAGCTGATTTGAATAGCTTGTGATTAGAATTAGGACTGGAGGGCTTGTGATGGACATGCAGGGACTTGTGATGGACTCGAATACATCCCTGCCGAACATGCCAAACACTGTAGGTTTCGTGGGTTTTTCATTTTCGGCTTGTTACTCTGCAGGAGTGGAAAGTCGTCCATTCAGAAAGTGGTGTTCCACAAGATGTCGCCGAATGAAACCCTCTTTCTGGAGAGCACAAACAAACTTGTCAAAGATGGTAAGAAGCGAGACGCCCGAGTAGGTTTAGTAAAAAGTTGTGTCATAAGCTCTGTTCGCAGTGGACTTGTTATTGACAGAATTCTGCTGTTGTGACGATGGTAACATTTCCAGTGGCTAAGTCTTACTGTTGTTCACACTTGGACTTTAACCCTAACCTACCTGAATCCATCAAAATCCATACCCGTTTTTTTTAAAGGATTTTGGCGGATTCAAGATACCTCCATATTGAAAACTGGGGGATTTTGATGGATTGAGGGTTGCAAGCCTAGCGGTACTGCAGGATTTTGATAGATTCAGGATAACTCCATATTGAACAGTCACCAAAAACAGACTTTTTTGTGCATGTCAAAATAGGTGGATTTTGGCGGATTCAGGATACTTTCTAGTAAAGTTACCCAAGGGGTTAGGGTTAATGACTTGAAAATATTTACCAAGACTAGTTAAAGTAACTGAGCTGGCAGTAAAATGTATTTGGGTTATTCCATATGAACTCAAAAAGAGGTGCTGTGGTGACCGACACAGATTTTTTTTCTGAGAGAACCTCTATATGTATAACGAACACATGCAAAATTTTAGGCTTCAATTGCCAAGGGTTTCTAAGATATGGCCCTCCAAAAATCGGGGGCCACGCCCACTTTTTGCACTCATGAATCGCGGATGTTAATTTAACCCTAACGTCCTAGGCATTACCTTGGTATAAAGAACTGAGTACTACAGAATACTACTTAGTATTTTGTTGCACTGAGTCTCTCTGTGACTGATGAATGGGTGTGTAATGACGGCAGTCTAGATACTGGCAACTACAAAATACTACTTGTATGTAATAGTGGTAATACAGGTACATTTGTAAGTTACTGGCTACTACCATTTACTAATAGGATGTAGTATTACCAACCCAAATTTAAAACAATGTATCATCTCTGAAAACCAGTAATTTATACTGGGTTTCCGCCTTAGATGATAAAAAAATTTCCTCTTAAACCAGCAACCGTAGTACTCCATATTACTACGTACGCTATTTGGGGTGAAGTACCAAATACTACAAATTACTACATGCATTGCACACAAGTAGGTGAGAGTACTGCATACTACATTTTACTATTAGTAGTATTTTGTAGTATTCGGTGACGTCAGAGTTAAAAGGGGTTTGAAAGGCCAATATCTTGGAAACGAATCAGAGATTTGCGCTGAAAATTGCTACCCGGGGTAATTCAGATCCAGGCTTTCAGAATCGGTCGTCAGGATTGGTCTGTCTCTTCTCATTTCAGAGTTATTGGCCCCTCTAAAATGGATCTATTCACGGACCCCGGAAAATTGAAGCCTGGGTCTAAATTACCCTTGGTAGCAATTTTCAGCCCAAAATCTCTGATTCGTTTCCAAGATATTGGCCTTTCAAACCCCTTATAAATTAACATTCGTGATTCTTGGGTGCAAAAAGTGGGGGTGGCTCCCGATATTTGGAGGGCCATGCCTCAGAAACCCTTAGGATTTGAAGCCTATGTGTTCATTATATACTACTCAAAAAAATTGAAGGATCGGACATTTGCCTCAGGCGTGTACTGAAGTTGATTTTACTCATTGTACACTGCAGCGCATGTCCATGCTTGGTTAAGCACCACAGAATGTGAGATGATGCAATTGCTCAGTCAGGTGTTTCAAAGTCAACTTGACTGGAGGGGTTAACAAAAAATGTATAATTAAGTTTGATCTTTCAATTTTTTTGAGTAGTATACATGTACATGTAGACGTACTCTTGGGAAAAAATTGAACCAAATTCGAGTCTGTGACTGGAAGATTCCTGAACTTTGCGTTTTTAACCAAAGATTTCACCGTCAACAGTTGATCGAAACGGAAAATGTTGTGTGCAAAGTTTGTTCCGTGAAAATTACTCTTTTATATGGGTGTAAAAATGAAAGTCATAGCTTCTAAAAAAATGGCAAAGTTACGGCTGTTTTCTCTTCTGGTCCACTTTACCAAACCGGAAACTTGTTTGTACTTAACAAATGGCACTCCATACAAAAGACTGTGGAAGAAACTATTGTAATTGTGACACATACATTTCATAGCACCATTAGAAAGATCTGAAAAAGCCTTTTCCGTTGGTATAAGGATAAAGTATGGACAGCAAAAATAATATACAAAAACTAGAGTTTATTTAAACATGTTGAGCATATCTGTTTGGCTGCTTTGTGTGTGGTTTTCTTGTCGAGTAAACTCGACATTGGTAAGCAACAGGGGTGCTGTGGTTTGTCGAGTAAACTCGACATTGGTAAGGAAAGGGTTAACAAAGTCGTTATTATTGAACACTGTTCTAAATGTTGCAGACATCAACAACAGCTCCTTTGTGCAATTCCAAATTTGGGACTTCCCCGGCCAGATTGACTTCTTCGATCCGACTTTTGACTCGGAGACGATATTCGGTGGTTGCGGGGCTCTCGTATTTGTCATCGACGCCCAGGTAAAGTGGATAAGCTATTAAAGGACTCGAACCCACGACCTACTGAAGACATCTGCACCAGTCAGCAGGAGGTCGAGGGTTCGAGTCCAGCCTTGAGCCCTATTACACGTAGGGCTGTGCATCCGAACCGGCTACCCGACGGGTAATGTCAGGAACCGGTTCCAGATTATGACTTCCTAATTTCTCAAACAGTGAAAAAGAAAGCTTTTAAATGTCATTTGTGGGGAATTTTCAAAATGGAAAAACAACAGATTAACGTTTGCGACAGGTGCGAAAATTCAATTCACACCATAAAGCTATAGAGCTCACTGTACACACTTGCATCTTGCTGCATTGATGCACCGATGTGGTAGTATTAACGTACGGACCTTGACCAACAATACGAACAGCAATTTCCGAGATTTCATTTTTCGGATTGGTTTGCTGTAATGGGTACCCTTGTACCCGTGCTTTTTTCAATCGGGTACCCGATTCCTGTACTACCTGTAAATGCACACCCATAACCCAGGTACCCGTGCTTTTTTTCAATCAGGTACCCGATTCCTGTACTACCCGTAAATGCACACCCATAACCCAGGTACCCGTGCTTTTTTTCAATCAGGTACCCGATTCCCATATTACCCGTAAAGGCACACCCCTAATTACGTATTTGTATTACAGGATGATTACATGGATGCTTTAGCCAAGCTTCACATGACGGTGTCTCGGGCGTACAAAGTGAACCCCAGCATCAAATTTGAAGTCTTCATTCACAAAGTGGACGGGCTGTCGGACGACCACAAGATCGAGACGCAGAGGGACATCCACCAGAGGGCAAACGACGACCTGACGGACGCCGGCCTGGACTGCATTCACCTCAGGTAAATCTGACCGGTCAAAAGGTCACAGGCTTCATCGAGGGTTACAAACCTGCTTGCCCCCTAGTCTTGCTCTGAGATGTTACGATCTGATATTGTTTAATGTTGGACATTTCTTGAGCAATTGTGCAGTGAAAGTCACAGGCATGCAACTTTTTCGCGGATCCCCGCGTTTTTAAAAAATCCGCACTTCAGCTCATTTTCCACCGTGCCGACTGCGGAATCGTCCACCGACATGACCAATATTGCCAGCCGCCATTGCTGGTATACCAATACGGGCTTGTGCAGCCAAGCGTAATGTAAACAATAGGCAAACAATAGATTGAGTTTGCACAGGAATTTCTCTGGAATCTTGTTTAGATCTGGGCCCGTAAGGGTGGTAGGGTTTGTAATTCAAAATGTCGCCAACCCTACCACCTCTGATCGTAACCCTTTACCCAGAGTGGCTTTTAGCCTTGAATTGGGGGATTTCAATTTAAGGAAAGGTCAGTTACAAGTGATGCTACTTGTGCTAGTGTCTGTGAGCGCAGTCCCACTGTAGAGCTTTTGTCGTGTCGTTTCATACACTGTCGTTGCTTCTTTCTGATTTCAGTTTCTACCTGACGAGTATTTACGATCACTCCATCTTTGAGGCTTTCAGCAAGGTCGTGCAAAAACTCATCCCGCAGCTTCCGACACTGGAGAACCTCCTCAACATACTCATATCGGTAAGGGAGCACTGCCTAACCCATGGTCGGGCCAGGCCGTTGAAAAGCCTGGCCAGGCCCCTGGGAACGCCCGGGCCTTCTATAATTCCCTGATTGTGCACAATAGAGTACCGAAGTGATGACGTCAATCAATGCAATGTTTGGAACCAGAATACATTCTAAACTGCATGTGTTTGGAACCAGTTGCCGCGGCAACTGACGTCAGACTTCAGTACTCTATAAACTGCCCACTAGTGCTAGAGTCCAGCCAGCTCCGATTGTTCACCCAGACTTGATCTACGGCCCGTAAATGGAATGACAACAAAAGCAATCACTACAGATTAGTGTAGGAGGGGGCCACAGCCCGGCCTAGCCTGGCAGAGGCTGGGCTTTATCGATTAGTAGATGCTCTATTGTTAGGTGATTTGTGGCTCACAATAGCAAGACTAAAAGCCAGAAGGCCCGGGCATGGCCAGGCTTTTCAACGGCCTAGCCCGACCATGGGTTAGGCAGCGCTCCCTAAGCCTCAAATGACAGAGGCGTATTAAACCTTTCCTTACCACATTGTTTATTGGCTTATCTTTCCCCAGTACCACATTCTTTGTTCAGTCGAGCCTAAAACCACTCGCGCAGAAAAAGCAGCTGACTGCTCGTTGAATGGTTGCATTTCCAACCAAAGATTTCCCCCCCAAGAATTGATTGAAAAGCAAAATGTTGTGTGTAAAGTTGGTTTCATGAAAATTCCTCCTATGGTGTAAAAATGAGTCATAACTGGTAGAATAGCAAAATTATGGCCGTTTTGGAAAAATTGTTATTTTCTGCTTATAACGTTGAATACAATAAAGTGAATTTCTGCTTATTTCAGTATTCTACGTCGTATTCTCTCTCTCTCTGCAGAACTCTGGAATCGAGAAAGCGTTTCTCTTCGACGTCGTCAGCAAGATTTACATCGCGACAGACAGCTCCCCGGTGGATATGCAGTCCTACGAGTTATGCTGCGATATGATTGATGTGGTTATTGATGTCTCTTGTATATATGGGTAGGTTTTACCAATACCAATGGAGTCCAGGAAGTTGTTATATTCAAACAATTTGAAATAGAAATTGTAGAGAAATTTCTCGAAACATGCCGGTATTAATCCCCTGAAATTTGTCCTGTGCGTGCTGTGCCCTGTAAAGCTTGGTTTCCATATCGACGTAAGCAACGCAGAGAACAACATAAACAGCACCCAAACTACAGCGCAGACATATGGAAACATTTCCTCCGTAAACGTCGCGGGCAACCCAGACGGACGTAAACTATCTCGCAGACGATCGGCAAAGTTGAACTCGGTTGGCGATCGTCTGCGTATCCCTACCGTTTGCCCGCCGATCATTTCGGTGAATGGAAACACATTGGATTGGATTGGATTGGATTGGATTGGATTGGATTGGATTGGATTGGATTGGATTGGATTGGATTGGATTGGATTGGATTGGATTGGCACTCAATATGATTACGTGGCATATCGGATCAATCGCAGCGCCCTCCAGACGTCACAGCACGTCCCGCTTACAACGGTTCTGCGTACTGTCTTGCGCAGTCTGTGAAGGCGATATGGAAACTAGGCTTAACTTTAGCAATCTGCATTATTTTTCTGCAGTTTGTTAGTCTTCCAAATCTCGAGAAATACGACCCACCCGAGTGATTTTTTTTTCTTCAAATAATCTCTCGGGACAACACTGAGTATGCGGTGTTTTTAAAAATTTGTCGGTGAAGGACAAACCCAATATTGAATTTACATCACCCCCGACGCAAATTCCATATTATGAAATGACCCAAGATGTTGACTATTAAAATCTTGCACTTCTAACTCCATTTGTCATTCCATCACGTTAAGCAGTCATCTGCATTATAAAGCTTTACGTACGCAGGGAATTTTTTACTTTTCCTGCACGTTGAACAAAAGAAAGTGGAACCTGACACCTTGTTTTCCAAAGCAGCGGCGTGTTTGGCGGATCCTTTTTTTTCTTCAAATTTTTACCCCTATTTCAGGGGAGAGATTTGTCAGGATTTTTTCCTGATTTCAGGATTTTTTGTCGGGATTTCAGAATTTTTAAAGAATCTCTTTTGCAATCAGAAATTGCTGAGGTGTTGTCCCAAAGGTGTTTTTACCTGTAAAAGTGGATATAGACCAATAAAAATTGATATTTTAAAAAGGTGCCTTTAGGCAAATACAAACCATATGTTGATCTGGGGTCCTCGTGGATTTGTTCGTAAATTGTTCGTGGATTTCGTAGATTTTTCATTTTTGGCCAATCTCACCCCTGCTACATGTATTTATACCAAGACTGAGCCGTGTTTATTGACCCAATGGATAAATAGGAAAATCCTTTATACAGGTCAAATTGCACTAAAATGTAGATAAATACTTAAAGGTTTTGGTCACGTGAAACCCAGTGAAGTGGTGTTTTAGGGGTTAGTGTACACGATTGGTAATCCTCCAAACTTTTTTTCACTGAATTTTAACGAAATACCTGACTAGACTGTAAGTTAATAGTAGTCTCAATCATCCTGTGAAATGATGGCACCAGGTGTGCTGTCGTTTTCGAGAAAAGTGGAAATTTATATTGTTTTCCAACGATTTCCAGCTGGAAATTGTTGGGAAAACTGCCCTGTAGCCTTTAGTCGAGGCGCGCGTGGCTACCCGGACGAGTGGCGCGCCCCGGACATGCTGGCATTATGGGCGCGTCACGCGTCCAGGTAGCCACGCGCGCCTTGACTAAAGGCTATCATCCGCCCGACGGTTGAAAACGAGCGCCGTTTTTCTCTTGTTTTTTTCCGCCATCCAACAACGCAAAACTTTGAACATAAAAATACTAACCCCCAAATTCGCCCATTTCTGAAAATTGCAACAATGACCAATCATGTACACTACGTTTAAAATCGAAATTTTTGACAAGTTTTTAAAATAAGAGAATGCAGGATTTTATCAATTAAACTTGACCATAATCCCATTTAAACGTACTGTATAAGATTTGCTTTTGCTTGTAATTTTCAGAAATGAATGGATTTGGGGGTTAGTATTTTATACTAAATACTGTAACACAGACCCATTCAAAGTTTTGTGTGCATAGATGCTGGGAAAACAGAGAAAAATGCTGTTCTTGTAGTCTGGTTCCCTGACCTATTTTAGATAATGGAGCAATTTATTGACATCAGGAATTATCAGGTCGGGGAACAAGACTATTTTCAACGATTGTCGGCTGACCATCGCTAGAAATTTATACAAAAAATTTTACTTGAAAATGACAGCACGCCAGGTGCCATGATTTCACAGGATGCTTGAGACTATTATTTACTTAGTCAAGTAATGTACATGTACATTGAATTTCATAATAATTCAGTAGTTTTTTGTTTGGTGTTTGAAAATGTATATTACCTCTAAAAAGAAGGCATGTCGACATGTGACTCATTTTGCTTGATCAGGCCACATATATCAATGTTTTCTACTTTTTTTTTTTAAGTGAACAAAGAAACTGGCAGGAGCGGGATTCGAACCTGCGACCTCCGGGTTACCGTACCGGCGCTCTACCAACTGAGCTATCTTGTTCCATGTTTCCAGAGTTTAATGAAATGTTGATTTTTCTTTCCAATTTTTGCTTTCTGCCAGTTTGCCGGATGACGGTGAGGTAGCGTACGATACCGACTCCAGCTCCATCATACGACTGAACAACGCAACGATTCTGTACCTCAAGGAAGTCAACAGATACCTAGCCCTCGTCTGCATCCTAAGGGAGGACAACTTTGACAGACAAGGTGAGAGACAGGGTGGGGGAGAAGGGTGGGGGAGGTCTGTTCAGGCCCCGGTCTGCATTCCGAGGATAACACTGATATGCAGAGACGGGAAGGGGAAAATGGTCAGAGGAAAGTTTTCATTTCAGTGGTGGGATATAAATCCGTTTTTACATTCGGTTTAAATTCTACGATGCGGTTTCGATTTTGGAAACTGGATATTCGAAAGGAATACAGAATTCAGCCTTCCTTTTGTTCTGACGCAGGCTAAAGAAAACAACTGGAACATCCTCCAATTTGCTCCGTGGTCTCCGATTGTAACTGCATTCACTCACTAGTGGTCTTCTTGGTATATGAATAGCCTGCCCATCCATTTGTTTACATTACAGCTCTGGGGTGTTTTTGTAAAGGCACAGTGGTCACTGAATCCTGCAAACTATATCCAGTCATTGGGAGGGCTTTTCATGCAGCACCTCACTCGTCGCTTTTTGTCGGCATGACTGTGAGCTAGATGGGAACTAGATAAACCGTTATTTGGCTTGAATAAAATGAGGATTTAACTGGATTTTTGAAAGCTCCAATCTCTTCCACCGCTAAATCATTTGTGCTGAACAAAACCTGCATTCTGAGAGAGGACATTGATGGGGTGAGAGATGGGGTGGGAGATGGGGTGGGAGATGGGGTGGGAGATGGGGTGGGAGATGGGGTGGGGAGAAGATCCAGCTTGTGTCAAGACATAGCCTGCAGTCTTACCGGACATTGAGAAACTGATTGTGGGAAAGATTGGGGTAAAACAATCAGTGGTAACCTACAGTATTCTAGTGTACATTCTGCACAAGGATGACCTTGACAGACAAGGTGAGACACAGGGTGGGGGAAACGGTGAGGAAAGGAATTTGATTGAGCTCGTCTTGTCTGGTAATTAGAGAGCAAAGCTAAATATATGACGGGGTGAGAGCCAGGTGGTCGGAATGGTGGGAAAAGGAAATAAATTTTGAACGCAGACATAGTATGCATTCTGACAGTCTTGACAAACTAGGTGAGAAATAGGGTGAGAGAGGGGGTGGGGTTTCAGTATGCCAAACCCAGAAGTACCTCTACAATAAAGCCATATTTTCCAGACACCTAGACTTTTCACGCCACCAGTATAGTATACACATATGGACTGGCAATGGAGGTCCTGTGAGTGATCATATGTGTCACATTTCCCCGAAAAAATTTGATAAAAACAAATTTAAAAACATTGAAAATTTTGGATGGCCCCCTAAGCACTTTCCTTTCGAAAATTGTCATTTGTGACCGGATCCTACGAAATGAGTCTTAAGGTCATTTTTTTTACTTGTTAGTTTTTTACTTGCATTGGATAGAGCATACTTGGCTCTCATTCTGATATATCACTCAGTTTGACATCCTGATGAATATGGGCATTATGTGGGTGAAAACCTTGACAGTTCCTGTTGATGTCCGCAGTATAAGTCATGTTCAAGGACCTGTAATTTAAAAGTAGCTATGGCAACTTGTGACTCATTTTGTTGGGTTGGGTCACATTTGCGACAAAGGATACCCTGTTTTTGGTGCGCGGTGAATTAATTTGAATTCTTTGATTCTATCTGGCTCGCAGGTCTGATCGACTACAATTTTCTCTGCTTCAAGACGGCCATCGAGGAAATTTTTGAGGTCAGACAAAAGGGCCAGGTGTCCTCCGTCTCGACTGGAGCGACGGGCATGAAGTCGTTACGCTCGCTAAGCAACGATTCCACGGACAGCCCACAGATGAATGGGCTGGTCTCGACGAAATCCTGAGATGGTCGTGAAATGACATTTTTTTTTTTTTTTTTTTTTTTTTTTTTTTTTTAAGTGAATCTGTAAAATGAACTTAACAAAAGTCGGGCTGTTGTCAGATTTTGAAGTATGTTGATGCCCGGACAATAGGCTTGGGCGATTCCGTGCATGAGTGGATTCTACCCGGCTGTAACAATCGGAATTGTGATGACATTTTTATTTTTAGGATTCGACGTCGTCAAATAGCCAAGTCTGCTTCCTTGAAGTAGATTCCAATTAACGCCCGACGATTCTGAAATTACCGACTCTCAAAAATGGATTTTTGAGACGGCGGATGCCCTGAAGAGACTGCATGTGGCGCTTCACAGAGCAGCTGTTCGTCCAGGAAATCTACCAACGCCGCGCCGATACAAGGAGGATGCAACACTCGCGCCCATTTTGTGCATGATTTAATTATGGAGTCGATTCTGAAAGGAATCGCGATTCTCGCTTGGAGTTGCCCCAAACCTGCTGTACAGCAAAGCGTAGTACTGCTTTTTTGTCTACGCAGTGGTAGGTGATGCACGGTGTCGTCACTCTCAGTTGTGGAGGTTCGAATCCATGTGTGGAGTTTGGTTTTCTTGTCCTCAGTGAACCATTTTTGGATATTCCCATGACCTGGGCAAAGCTGTCAACCAAATGCGCATTTTCCGTCTTCCGTACAGAAAATCCCGAAAAATGCAGAAGTATAAATGTTTGTTTATAAATACGGATTTTGTGAAATCCGACCATAATAATGTTTTGTCATGCATGTTATGCTATTATACTGCGCGTGTACTGGCTCATGATTGCGATCCAACCCGAACGGACGCAACTTTAGCTTTGAAAATAAACAAAGAAGGAGACGGTCCATCCAGCGCTTGGGTTCGTTAAACTCATGATGCACAACGGCGTGCACGCATAGCATGAGCTCAGGAAAAAATTAATCTGATTTTCAGGTAAAGTTTCAATTTCATGAAAAATACAGATTTTTCTGAGCAAAATACTGATTTTCTGCCATCTGAATACTGAAATGAGTTTTTAAAGGTTGGCAGCTGTGCCGGGGGGAATATTTCCAACTTGAAACTGGAAAAAAAAGAGCTTTGTTGTAATCGTTACGGAGAAAGGGTTCTCTTGTATATATATGTATATATGTATGTAAGTTATGTGCTTCCCGTGCACTTGTAATCCCTCTTTGATAAGTAGTAGTGGTAAATTTTTCTTTTGTGAGTATTACGATTACTTTAACACTTTCAGTCCTGTACCCGGGCTGTGCCACACTCCTTCAGATCCTACACCCGGGATATCCCGGGTTGTGCCACCCTCCTCCAGATCCCACACCCGGGTTGTGCCACACTCCTTCAGATCCTACTCCCGGGATATCCCGGGTTGTGCCACCCTCCTTCAAATCCTACACCCGGGATATCCCGGGTTGTGCCACACTCCTTCAGATCCCACACCCGGGATATCCTGGGTTGTGCCACCCTCCTTCAAATCCTACACCCGGGATATCCCGGGTTGTGCCACACTCCTTCAGATCCTACACCCGGGATATCCCGGGTTGTGCCACACTCCTTCAGATCCCACACCCGGGATATCCTGGGTTGTGCCACCCTCCTTCAAATCCTACACCCGGGATATCCCGGGTTGTGCCACACTCCTTCAGATCCTACACCAGGGATATCCTGGGTTGTGCCACCCTCCTTCAAATCCTACACCTGGGATATCCCGGGTTGTGCCACCCTCCTTCAAATCCTACACCCGGGATATCCCGGGTTGTGCCACCCTCCTTCAGATCCTACACCAGGGATATCCCGGGTTGTGCCACCCTCCTTCAGATCCTACACCCGGGATATCCCGGGTTGTGCCACACTCCTTCAGATCCCACACCCGGGATATCCTGGGTTGTGCCACCCTCCTTCAGATCCTACACCCGGGATATCCTGGGTTGTGCCACCCTCCTTCAAATCCTACACCTGGGATATCCCGGGTTGTGCCACACTCCTTCAGATCCCACACCCGGGATATCCCGGGTTGTGCCACCCTCCTTCAAATCCTACACCCGGGATATCCCGGGTTGTGCCACACTCCTTCAGATCCTACACCAGGGATATCCTGGGTTGTGCCACCCTCCTTCAAATCCTACACCTGGGATATCCCGGGTTGTGCCACCCTCCTTCAAATCCTACACCTGGGATATCCCGGGTTGTGCCACCCTCCTTCAGATCCTACACCAGGGATATCCCGGGTTGTGCCACCCTCCTTCAGATCCTACACCAGGGATATCCCGGGTTGTGCCACCCTCCTTCAGATCCTACACCCGGGATATCCCGGGTTGTGCCACCCTCCTTCAGATCCTACACCAGGGATATCCCGGGTTGTGCCACCCTCCTTCAAATCCTACACCCGGGATATCCGGGGTTGTGCCACCCTCCTTCAGATCCTACACCAGGGATATCCCGTGTTGTGCCACACTCCTTTAAATCCCACACCCGGGATATCCCGGGTTGTGCCACACTCCTTTAAATCCCACACCCGGGATATCCCGGGTTGTGCCACCCTCCTTCAAATTCCACACCCAGGATATCCCGGGTTGTGCCACACTCTTTCAAATCCTACACCCGGGTTGTGCCACCCTCCTTCAGATCCTACACCAGGGATATCCCGGGTTGTGCCACCCTCCTTCAGATCCTACACCAGGGATATCCCGGGTTGTGCCACCCTCCTTTAAATCCCACACCCAGGATATCCCGGGTTGTGCCACCCTCCTTCAAATTCCACACCCAGGATATCCCGGGTTGTGCCAACCTCCTTCAAATCCCACACCCAGGATATCCCGGGTTGTGCCACCCTCCTTCAAATCCCACACCCAGGATATCCCGGCCTGTGTGGGTGTTGTCCCAAAGTATGTGGGTGCTCAACTCCAAAACAAACTTCCTTAGACTTCAATGCTAAAAACCCCAACATAAAAAAAATGGGAAATAATACAATTTTCTCAGGTTAATTGAAGGTTTTGTGTTTGTGCTTTGTAACTGTTGCACCTCGATGAGCTTTTCCAATAAAGACATTCCATCAAAAATGCAGTAAAACTAGAATATGATCAGGTCGGCGTATCCAATTTTAGTCCGGTTTTTGACTGGCCCATCAATGTGGGATCTGAAGACAAACTGTGGTGTGACGTAGTATTTGGTATTAAAGGTAGTGTACATGATTGGTCAGTGTTGCAATTTTCAAGAATGGGCGGATTTGGGGGTTAGTATGTTATAGGAAATATCGTTCCACTGACCTTTTTAAAGTTTTACGTTGTTGGATGGCGAAAAAACGAGATAAAAACGGCGCTCGTTTTCGACCGTCGGGCGGATGATAGCCTTTAGTCAAGGCGTACGTGGCTAACTGGGCGCGTGACGCGCCCCGAATGCTAGCATGTCCGGGGCGCGCCACTCGTCCAGGTAGCCACGCGCGCCTTGACTAAAGGCTACCGGGCAGTTTTCCCAACGATTTCCAGCTGGAAATCATTGGAAAACGATATACATTTCCACTTTTCTTAACGACAGCTCACCTGGTGCCATAATTTCACAGGGTGATTGAGACTACTATTAACTTACAGTCTAAGGTATTTCGTAATAATTCATAAAAAAAAATTGTAGTATTACCAATCGTGTACACTACCTTTAAAAGGCCTAAGAGGTACATACCATTATTGGTCGAGATGACCAATAGATCTTATGCGTAGCTGCAATCAGACTTGTAACGAGTTACTGAATTTTGTGACTCGAGTCATTTTTAATAAAGAAGTGACTTGAGTAGAGTCATTAGGTCAAGTCAGTGTGGAGTCGAGTCAAATATTTTGCTCAAGTCAATTTGAGTCATAAATATTTTAGCAGCACATAATAAATAAACAAAAGAGGGTAAGTCATTTGTAAGCAATTTTAAAAATGTATATCAGGGCAAGTACATGTACATATGTAAAACTACAATTCACTCTTGATGAAGACCTGCTACAAAGCCAGAGTCTGTGACGTGACACGGTGTATGTTTGTGTCGATAAGTGGCCAATTTATTATTGGGACTCGAGCCTCTTCTGGTGAGAGACTCAAGATGAGTCGAGTCATTTGCTCACAATGACTCGAGTCGAGTCATTTACCCGTCGGGACTTGAAGTCAAGTCGAGTCACCAAAAATTGTGACTCGAGTCATTACAACTCTGGCAGCAATCTTTGAGGTCCTTTTTGTCCTTCAAATTCTGTAACAATGTAAGCACGAATGGTCTATGCCTGACCGTCGGTAACAAAGACATTGGCCACTATGCATAAGGTCTGTCGACATACGAAGAAATGACTTTACGCCTTGTTTATGTGTGTGTGCTTTACATAGCAAGGTGGGGACGTTGTCCAGCTGTGCTGTTTAATGTGCATGTAAACAAAGCGTGTCGTCATTCCTTCGTAGATCTATGGCATAATAGACTTAATCCATTAAACCACACCAATTTACGTATTGACTTGGGCGGAGTCAAATTGAATATTCAAATATTCGACCTTATATTCAATCGAATATTGGGGTGTCAGGACGGCCGATTTTTAGGCAAGTCAAGTATTTAAGAGGCAGTCTAATTAACGCTCGAAACTGCTCATTATCATAACGGATTCTCACTTTTATGATTATCGCCAGCACCAAGCAATGATTTAGTAAAGGTTTTTTAGCATGTGTGCAAAAATGCAGAAATCCTTTTTTTTTGGCTCTGGTACGGTGAGAAAATATTTGTTTCCCGACAAAAAATAGGAACAGGTACATTGAACATGTACATTCATCAATAGTGTTTGTAAAACAGATAGATAGCCTGCTGTCACACAATTATTTAGGCAGAAACCAGTCACGAAGTCACGGATGCAGTTTTGTTAGAATTTTTGTTTTACTTTTTCCCCTTCTTATATTCCTTTGCATTTCACCTTCGAAAATAAATATTTGAATATTCAATCAAATATTGACCAAACACAGCCGGTGTAATATGAAAATCGGACCCCCCTCCCTATTACATGTACATGTATTGGTTCAGCCCTCTCACGTGACCGGCCACTCTCCGGATTATCTTCACTTACATGTAGGCATGTGCACCCATACCAATGAGCCCGTATTTCATAGCGACTGAAATGCACGCTACACCGGGACTATGGTCCGACATGTCCGATAAGTCTGACGTGTGCATGTGCTGCGGTAATTAGTCTGTAGGTCTGGGCGGAGCTTATAGATTGGTCCGTTGTTGGTGAAGCTACTACGTGCGCTCTTGTATTGTACTACGTTAGAGGACAAGAGGAGAAAGGAAATACAAAAGAATCTTTCTTGTCCTCGAGAATCGGTCTTTTGTTAAAATCGGTCCTCGAACGTAAAGATACGTGCTTAGTCTATGCATGGAGGAAGGAGGGGTTGGGTTATATTATAGGAAACACAAAGCATTGTCCTCACGAGTATAGGAAAGTACGACTGGGTGAGTTTGTATAGTTATTTAAACCGTGGACCTTTAATAAAGAGGACAATAGGGTCCAAGATTGTGTCAAGGTCCACGTTTGAAAATCGTGTACAAAACATATGGGAGGCCTTCCGAAAAAGTTGAAGTACAAACAAAAGAGGGACAATAGGAGGTCCACGATTGAAGGTGTTTGTTTACAAACGTGGGTGTGTGTGTGTTTTACATTAGTCTCCTTACGGGGTACCGGGAAGAAAGGGTAACAATGGGGACAATGATACCCCACAAGGGAGTCTTCAGAAATCCAGGTACCCCACAAAGTTATCGCTATGGCTTTTGAGATTTCAATAGTGACAAAGGAGAATAAAAGAAGGAAAGTAAAGTCCACAATAGAGGTAGCCCATATCTACCCATATGTGAGGATGAGTGACCTGTCTGGGTTTAAGCCTGTTAAAATTTGTGTTTTGGAAGACACTTGCTAACATTGTTGCATGTATAATAACATAAGGCCCCAAAAATGATGTTGGCCTTCGTGACCGACCCTAAGACATAAGTAGGGTCACGTTTTTTTTTTTTTTTTTTTTTTTTTTGAATTTTTTAAAATCTTACCTTTTCCCGCACAAAATAAAGAAGTTTTATTAAAATAATTGTCTTTAAATACAGCTACGACGGCGCAATCATTTATTTCGCTGTGAATCTCACATTTAAATAAGCAAATTTTTTGCCTCCCGACATGCGTACTGGTAAATAAAAAACGACTCTTTCTCCTGATTTTTCCGATTTAAGGGCAACACAATTTGTTTTTACTTGTCGCCTAATCACTGAAATCTTTTTCTTTTGTATTTAATATAATAATGTTCTGTATATGAATATTCAAGATCTCGAGAGAAAATGCCTCTTGATTAAGCCTAAGGGCAAAAATCTGTTCTATTTTACGTAATACCTGAGGCATATTCCATCTTTATTTGCTGCGACATCGGATTCGAATCGGCAGCCGACCCTGGCAAGCGAGTGGTTAAGGGAGCACTGCCTAACCCATGGTCGAGCCAGGCCGTTGAAAAGCCTTGCCAAGGCCCGGGCCTTCGGGCTTTTATAATCTGTTGGTTGTACACAATAAACTGTCCAATAATGCTGGAGTCCAGCCAGCTCCCATTGTTCACCCAGACTTGATCTCCGGCTCGTAAATGAAATGACAACAAAAGCAATCACTAGTAGGGGGGGGGGGGGGGGGGGGGGCTAGATGTTCTATTGTTAGGTGATTTGTAGCTCACAATAGCAAGACTAAAAGCCAGAAGGTCCGATCCGGGCGTGGCCAGGCTTTTCAACGGCCTGGTCCGACAATGGGTTAGGCAGTGCTCCCTGAGACGTCTGCACCAATAAGCTGGAGGTCCTGGGTTCGAGTCCCACCCGAGTAAGCCTGTGTTTATTTTTTGTTTTTTTCACACAGGCTCTCGGAAAGCACTGAGCATAGAGTGGTTAAGCTGCCAAGCCCGTGTTATCTGGTTTACATCTTCAATTTAATGGATTCGGCCTACTAATGGTTTATGGAAGAAAACTAATTATTTTATCTTCCTGAAAATATATTTCTAT
This sequence comes from Hippasteria phrygiana, assembly GCA_037893225.1. NCBI lineage: Eukaryota > Metazoa > Echinodermata > Asteroidea > Valvatida > Goniasteridae > Hippasteria > Hippasteria phrygiana. Next base: position 2,256,704 of record JAZGUH010000184.1, read on the forward strand.
TTTGTTTTAAGTGCGAATATTAAACCCGTATGAATTAAGAGTGTGTCGCTTCTATTTTTAATATTTGAAACTCATCGCATCCTGTTTATGTTGTAGTCGGAAGATTCTTTTGATGGAATGTTTCATTGGAAAGCTGATGATTTTTTTTTCGTCACAAGGCAAGTTCGCCCTGAACAGGGTTAAAAGCCGCTTGAGGTACGGAGCTACAAAAAGATAAAGAATCAAAGGTACAAGAGGTAGCAATTAAGATTCCTCTTGAAGCAGGAAAGATCGTACGAAGATATATCAGGCAAACAAAATTCCAGAGATACAGAACGAGGGAAAAGGCTATTGGCATAGCTTTTTGATCCACATCTAAGTACAGCTATATAGGCCTATTTTGGTGGGAACAGGCGGAGAGCCGAGTTTCACGCTCAAACACCCTAACTGGAGGAACCACGCTGGACAAGCCGGTGGAACATTTACCACAAAATTTCTGTAGAAACGGACTATTACATGTACATGTATAAAAGCAGCAGAACGGCGAGAGAGTGATTGTAAGGATGAAACCAACTCTTCTCCAACCAGGGGCGTAGTATTTGGTATTAAAGGTAGTGTACATGATTGGTCAGTGTTGCAATTTTCAAGAATGGGCGGATTTGGGGGTTAGTATGTTATAGGAAATATCGTTCCACTGACCTTTTTAAAGTTTTACGTTGTTGGATGGCGAAAAAACGAGATAAAAACGGCGCTCGTTTTCGACCGTCGGGCGGATGATAGCCTTTAGTCAAGGCGTACGTGGCTAACTGGGCGCGTGACGCGCCCCGAATGCTAGCATGTCCGGGGCGCGCCACTCGTCCAGGTAGCCACGCGCGCCTTGACTAAAGGCTACCGGGCAGTTTTCCCAACGATTTCCAGCTGGAAATCATTGGAAAACGATATACATTTCCACTTTTCTTAACGACAGCTCACCTGGTGCCATAATTTCACAGGGTGATTGAGACTACTATTAACTTACAGTCTAAGGTATTTCGTAATAATTCATAAAAAAAAATTGTAGTATTACCAATCGTGTACACTACCTTTAAAAGGCCTAAGAGGTACATACCATTATTGGTCGAGATGACCAATAGATCTTATGCGTAGCTGCAATCAGACTTGTAACGAGTTACTGAATTTTGTGACTCGAGTCATTTTTAATAAAGAAGTGACTTGAGTAGAGTCATTAGGTCAAGTCAGTGTGGAGTCGAGTCAAATATTTTGCTCAAGTCAATTTGAGTCATAAATATTTTAGCAGCACATAATAAATAAACAAAAGAGGGTAAGTCATTTGTAAGCAATTTTAAAAATGTATATCAGGGCAAGTACATGTACATATGTAAAACTACAATTCACTCTTGATGAAGACCTGCTACAAAGCCAGAGTCTGTGACGTGACACGGTGTATGTTTGTGTCGATAAGTGGCCAATTTATTATTGGGACTCGAGCCTCTTCTGGTGAGAGACTCAAGATGAGTCGAGTCATTTGCTCACAATGACTCGAGTCGAGTCATTTACCCGTCGGGACTTGAAGTCAAGTCGAGTCACCAAAAATTGTGACTCGAGTCATTACAACTCTGGCAGCAATCTTTGAGGTCCTTTTTGTCCTTCAAATTCTGTAACAATGTAAGCACGAATGGTCTATGCCTGACCGTCGGTAACAAAGACATTGGCCACTATGCATAAGGTCTGTCGACATACGAAGAAATGACTTTACGCCTTGTTTATGTGTGTGTGCTTTACATAGCAAGGTGGGGACGTTGTCCAGCTGTGCTGTTTAATGTGCATGTAAACAAAGCGTGTCGTCATTCCTTCGTAGATCTATGGCATAATAGACTTAATCCATTAAACCACACCAATTTACGTATTGACTTGGGCGGAGTCAAATTGAATATTCAAATATTCGACCTTATATTCAATCGAATATTGGGGTGTCAGGACGGCCGATTTTTAGGCAAGTCAAGTATTTAAGAGGCAGTCTAATTAACGCTCGAAACTGCTCATTATCATAACGGATTCTCACTTTTATGATTATCGCCAGCACCAAGCAATGATTTAGTAAAGGTTTTTTAGCATGTGTGCAAAAATGCAGAAATCCTTTTTTTTTGGCTCTGGTACGGTGAGAAAATATTTGTTTCCCGACAAAAAATAGGAACAGGTACATTGAACATGTACATTCATCAATAGTGTTTGTAAAACAGATAGATAGCCTGCTGTCACACAATTATTTAGGCAGAAACCAGTCACGAAGTCACGGATGCAGTTTTGTTAGAATTTTTGTTTTACTTTTTCCCCTTCTTATATTCCTTTGCATTTCACCTTCGAAAATAAATATTTGAATATTCAATCAAATATTGACCAAACACAGCCGGTGTAATATGAAAATCGGACCCCCCTCCCTATTACATGTACATGTATTGGTTCAGCCCTCTCACGTGACCGGCCACTCTCCGGATTATCTTCACTTACATGTAGGCATGTGCACCCATACCAATGAGCCCGTATTTCATAGCGACTGAAATGCACGCTACACCGGGACTATGGTCCGACATGTCCGATAAGTCTGACGTGTGCATGTGCTGCGGTAATTAGTCTGTAGGTCTGGGCGGAGCTTATAGATTGGTCCGTTGTTGGTGAAGCTACTACGTGCGCTCTTGTATTGTACTACGTTAGAGGACAAGAGGAGAAAGGAAATACAAAAGAATCTTTCTTGTCCTCGAGAATCGGTCTTTTGTTAAAATCGGTCCTCGAACGTAAAGATACGTGCTTAGTCTATGCATGGAGGAAGGAGGGGTTGGGTTATATTATAGGAAACACAAAGCATTGTCCTCACGAGTATAGGAAAGTACGACTGGGTGAGTTTGTATAGTTATTTAAACCGTGGACCTTTAATAAAGAGGACAATAGGGTCCAAGATTGTGTCAAGGTCCACGTTTGAAAATCGTGTACAAAACATATGGGAGGCCTTCCGAAAAAGTTGAAGTACAAACAAAAGAGGGACAATAGGAGGTCCACGATTGAAGGTGTTTGTTTACAAACGTGGGTGTGTGTGTGTTTTACATTAGTCTCCTTACGGGGTACCGGGAAGAAAGGGTAACAATGGGGACAATGATACCCCACAAGGGAGTCTTCAGAAATCCAGGTACCCCACAAAGTTATCGCTATGGCTTTTGAGATTTCAATAGTGACAAAGGAGAATAAAAGAAGGAAAGTAAAGTCCACAATAGAGGTAGCCCATATCTACCCATATGTGAGGATGAGTGACCTGTCTGGGTTTAAGCCTGTTAAAATTTGTGTTTTGGAAGACACTTGCTAACATTGTTGCATGTATAATAACATAAGGCCCCAAAAATGATGTTGGCCTTCGTGACCGACCCTAAGACATAAGTAGGGTCACGTTTTTTTTTTTTTTTTTTTTTTTTTTTGAATTTTTTAAAATCTTACCTTTTCCCGCACAAAATAAAGAAGTTTTATTAAAATAATTGTCTTTAAATACAGCTACGACGGCGCAATCATTTATTTCGCTGTGAATCTCACATTTAAATAAGCAAATTTTTTGCCTCCCGACATGCGTACTGGTAAATAAAAAACGACTCTTTCTCCTGATTTTTCCGATTTAAGGGCAACACAATTTGTTTTTACTTGTCGCCTAATCACTGAAATCTTTTTCTTTTGTATTTAATATAATAATGTTCTGTATATGAATATTCAAGATCTCGAGAGAAAATGCCTCTTGATTAAGCCTAAGGGCAAAAATCTGTTCTATTTTACGTAATACCTGAGGCATATTCCATCTTTATTTGCTGCGACATCGGATTCGAATCGGCAGCCGACCCTGGCAAGCGAGTGGTTAAGGGAGCACTGCCTAACCCATGGTCGAGCCAGGCCGTTGAAAAGCCTTGCCAAGGCCCGGGCCTTCGGGCTTTTATAATCTGTTGGTTGTACACAATAAACTGTCCAATAATGCTGGAGTCCAGCCAGCTCCCATTGTTCACCCAGACTTGATCTCCGGCTCGTAAATGAAATGACAACAAAAGCAATCACTAGTAGGGGGGGGGGGGGGGGGGGGGGGGGCTAGATGTTCTATTGTTAGGTGATTTGTAGCTCACAATAGCAAGACTAAAAGCCAGAAGGTCCGATCCGGGCGTGGCCAGGCTTTTCAACGGCCTGGTCCGACAATGGGTTAGGCAGTGCTCCCTGAGACGTCTGCACCAATAAGCTGGAGGTCCTGGGTTCGAGTCCCACCCGAGTAAGCCTGTGTTTATTTTTTGTTTTTTTCACACAGGCTCTCGGAAAGCACTGAGCATAGAGTGGTTAAGCTGCCAAGCCCGTGTTATCTGGTTTACATCTTCAATTTAATGGATTCGGCCTACTAATGGTTTATGGAAGAAAACTAATTATTTTATCTTCCTGAAAATATATTTCTATTTTGTTTTAAGTGCGAATATTAAACCCGTATGAATTAAGAGTGTGTCGCTTCTATTTTTAATATTTGAAACTCATCGCATCCTGTTTATGTTGTAGTCGGAAGATTCTTTTGATGGAATGTTTCATTGGAAAGCTGATGATTTTTTTTTCGTCACAAGGCAAGTTCGCCCTGAACAGGGTTAAAAGCCGCTTGAGGTACGGAGCTACAAAAAGATAAAGAATCAAAGGTACAAGAGGTAGCAATTAAGATTCCTCTTGAAGCAGGAAAGATCGTACGAAGATATATCAGGCAAACAAAATTCCAGAGATACAGAACGAGGGAAAAGGCTATTGGCATAGCTTTTTGATCCACATCTAAGTACAGCTATATAGGCCTATTTTGGTGGGAACAGGCGGAGAGCCGAGTTTCACGCTCAAACACCCTAACTGGAGGAACCACGCTGGACAAGCCGGTGGAACATTTACCACAAAATTTCTGTAGAAACGGACTATTACATGTACATGTATAAAAGCAGCAGAACGGCGAGAGAGTGATTGTAAGGATGAAACCAACTCTTCTCCAACCAGGGGCCAATTTCATAAAGCTGTTAAGCACAAACATTTGCTTGGCATGCAAATGCTTCCTTGATAAAAACTGGATTACCAACCAGATGTCCATGTGTGGAATATTGCTTTTGACTGGTATTCAGCTGTTGTTTGCTTAGCATGAAAATTACATGGATTTGTGGCTGGTAACCTGTTTTTATTAAGCAAGACATTTTCATGCTAAGCAAATTTTTGTGTTTAACAGCTTTATGAAATTGGCCCCAGATATAACTTACCGTACCGGTAACAAATGCTAATTAAGTTTGGACATTAACAGCTTTAAAACACCGGAGGGAAAAAATGTCTCAGTGAGGAGTCCCGTGTAGCCTACATGTATTTGTACTCCAAGTTAATGGTATTTACAAACGGAATAGAGGAATTTCACATTGGCCCCCTCTGCGCTCTTCCGGGTTGAAAGCGAGAATGTCAGTGGCAAACAAAACGACGCTTTTCAGCACATTCATTCATGCATGAATTAATCAGGCCATATAAGGCAGCGTAGGCGCACGATCAGCATAAAGTTGTTTACTGTGACATTGAGATCCTTGTTTTCAAACGCAGAAGTGCGCAGATCGGCGCTAAACTCGTCGTTGTGGGATTCCTCTATATTGACAGATATAAGAAGATAAGAAATTCCTGAGGCGGACGGTAATTTGAACTTCGCCTGCAACCAATTCAAGCTACAAATGATCGCCAAATTTAGTATCATGTCAAGCAGTCGGCCTTGTCAAAGTTAGACGTTCGAGTTGAAGGGAAATTCTTCAGCTGTTGTGGAAAATAGTCCATCAGACCATGGAGGAAGTTTTTTTTTTGCTTAAAGGAAACATGCTTCTCAAACTGGCCGGATCACATTGTATTTCATGAATAAATTAATTTATATGTATTAAATGTGAATTAAAAGCCAAACTGGTTCAAGTGAAGTTTTAGTGTGATTATTTGCCGCCCAAAAATTTACCCCCCCCCCCCCCCTTTTTTGGAATTTGTTGAGACTCAAATTGAGGGCGCTGTTCGTGACGTAGACCGAGGCACCGAAATTCATGGATCGACTGGACCCGGTAAATGGACGCATGTATATCGTATACACACGTACACTAGGTCTACACGTGCAATTTCCTAAGTTGCAACAACTAACATCGAACTTACCCTGATTTTCTCCCTTTTAGCGAAGGCTCCTCGGGGAATGGGCCGTTTAACTGCTTTCGCTTGTACCTTACTCACATCTGGGAACTTTGTTGGGATGGCAGTGGACTTGAGCATATTTTTAATGGTCATCCCATGATTTGAAAATACCAGTATCGAAACACGACGGCTCAAAGTGGTCACTACATAACGCTCTTGTCACCTTCACTTTCGCCGTCCAAATTCCCCGATATTTCGCATCAGTTGGAAATAAATGAAGGCTTACTCCAGCCTTCGTTGTTTTGCTGCACCCAGTAGTCACACACCTTGTCGGCATGGCCGAAAAACACTATATTTTGCTTAGATTTTTGACGAAGAATGTACACTCAATGCATACGCGTGATGAATGGGGCCGGCTCGAGCAGAATCTGTAATGTGCCTCGATCTACGTCACACACTTATGTTAATGAGGGTCCCACTCAGGGGGCTTGGACAAACATTTTCAAGAATTTTTTTCTCATATTTAATCTAGGAAATAACTGTCTCTGGACACAAAATATCATTGTCAAGATAATACTTTATTGTTTTAAGCAGGAATAATGCAATATAAATCCTAAATCATGTTTCCTTTAAGCAGTTTCTGTGCTTGAGCAGCTCTTTGAAATTGACCCCAAGTTACAGCCAAAACTGCATATGATGTATATTGCTTGTGACTGGTATTTAGCTGTTGTTTGCGTTCACATGGAGTCTGGGCAGGTAATCAGTATTTTATCAGCAAGGTTTTTGTGCTTAAGCAAATAGTTGTGCTCATGCATGCAGCTCTATGAAATTGACCTGAAGTGACTAAAATTTACTCTACCGCCTGAGACCTACCGGAATTGAGACCCAAATACATGTATACTATAGTAGACAAACTAATTAACTAAATTAGTTAACTGAACAAAGACACTGACAATTTGGGAGACCGCCAACACGGGGCAAGATAGCTCGGTCGGTGGAGCGCCGGCACGGTGTTCCGGAGGTCGCAGGTTCGAATCCCGCTCCTGCCAAGTTTTCTTTGATCACTTTGAGAATTTAACTAAATTAGTCTTAGATCTCTTTGAAGTGAGGTCCCACTCCCCCTTGACCAGGGGCCAGTTTCATAGTGTTGCTTAAGCCAGAGTTGTAATCAGATCACAAGTCAATCACAAGTCAGCTCACAAGTTACATGGGATGAACAATTACAGGAATATTTGTATAGTGTGTTTGAATAGCTTGTTACATGGCTTGAGACCAGAGTTGTAAAGTGACTTGTGATGACTCTGTTAACAACTCTGGCTTATGGCAAAGCACAAGAAATTGCTTAAGCACAAAAAAAAACCATGCTAAATAAAATCGGGTTACCAGCTAAAACTCCATGGGGTGGTTATACAAGCAAACAACAGCTAAATACCAGTCACAAGAAATATACAGTCGAACACCTTTATAACAAGGTCCTTGGGACTTTACAATTTACCTTGTTATAACAGGTACCTTGTATTATCAGTAATGGAAAACAAAGACTTGGCACCTATTTTTTCCTTGTTATAAGCAGTATGTTGTATTAACAGTGCTCTTATTATCAGGGTTCGACTGTACATCGCATGGAGTTTTGGCCGGTAACCTGATTTTACTAACCAAGCTTTTTTGTGTGTGCTTGCTTACTCTCTGAAATTTGCCCCTGATCACGGATTACTGACACAAAACCAGTAAAAATAGGGTCTGGGTGAAAGTCGGACCTATAGCCGGATCCTCCAGTTAAAACGCCTAAAATTCAATTGCGATGTAACCGGATTTTATTTGAGGTAAACAAAAAGAAGCCCCGCAGGCCTATCCGTATTTAATATTTGCAAACGTGCATTGCATTCTAGTTATGCCCGTTGGGGCCAAATACCGCAATGTGAATTTTCTGAAAAATGTGTAGCCGTTTAGGATATTTGAGAGCTGCAATCAATCAACATTTCTTTTCTATTTCTACAAACATTGTTAGTCTTTCTTGTAAATTGAAACGTTTTAAAGGCAGGTCCGGGATCCGGCTTTTGACAGCTGCTGCATAAGATGTCAATGCTGTGTGGGATTGATGAGTGATGTTGACTGCTGTACGTGCACACAGGCATGTCTTCACCCATCAACATGACTCAGTCCCACACAAACACAGACGGTTTCAATTTATTTTACGTAAAAGCCTCATCCGCGACCTATCATTTGAAAAGGAAGATCTTCAAATACATCATAATAACAGCTTTGATTTATATATGTGGTCATCAGATGATTTTTATTGCGCCATCTTCGTGGCACCATGCAGAGGCTGGGGCCACGAGGCTCTGGCGTAAACCCAAACTCTCTCACGACAGGTGCTATGGGTTCTTTTACGGACCTCCAGCTTAACGTCCCATCCGAAGGACGTGACCCTTTTTGCCAATGCACTGGTTATTGCCAGGCACGCTTATGCAAGCATTACATTTTGTGATCGCCCCATTTAAGTACTGCCTGCAGTCAACGTTGCTTCACTTCAGTCGTGTACCACTTGCTCTTCCACCAAGCCAGCTGTCGAGGGAATAATGATACTAATTTGGCGACATTTTAAAGGAGGTCGCCCACCCCGGATTTACGCCTCTAATCAACGGCAACAATTTTGATTTTCCAGTTAGAAAACCACCCAGTCCAAACTGCCTACAATTATTTTACATTCTTTTGAAGCCATAAAAGAATACAGATCGTGGATTTGCCATTGATTATCGCAGGAACTGCACATTCAGAGTTTGTAAATAATTTTTTTCTAAACTGTGATTTCTGCCTTGATTGTATACCCGTGAAAGAATAAAATTGTATTAAAGGTGCAGTGCACTGTAATATATTTGTGCACGTTGTCTTTTTTATGCGAGTAATTCAGGAGTCCGTTGTCAAGAAATTGAACAAAAATACAACTGACAATTTTGGGAGACCGCCAACATAGGGCAAGATAGGTCAGTTGTTAGAGTATCAGTGCAGTATTCCGGAGGTTGCAGGTTCAAATCCTACTCCTGTATCTTCCCTTCCTTCAATTTGAAAATTTATCAAATTACCTAGTAGGCCTAAGGTTTCCCTTGTCAAGTTTGATTTGGCTATACTTTTGAAATACACTTGGCCTAAAAAGAAAGTTCCCGCCTTGTATTTTTTTGAATAATTCAATCATTTTAATTAAACACTTCAATGCAGAAAAAAGGTTCTGCTTCTAATGATGCGTCATTTATGGGACACGACGTTTGCTTAAAGGGACACATTGCCTTCAAATGTCATGAAATTTTGCTATTTGGAAATGTTCCTTATCTTCTTTAAGAGTTGTTCATGCCAAAAAAAACACGTATAATGTGTTGTAATTAGTGAGTAGTGATTACAAAACAAAAAATTGGCCTCTGATCCCTGATCTGACCCGCGAAACATAGACTTATTTCCAGTAGTAAATACTACCGTCTAATGCGCAAAATAAGTGTAAGAGTCTTTAGGCTGGCGCCGCAGCCAGTGGCCTTGTAAACCTATCAGATAATCGCCAGGTACCATTCACTACCTCGCGACACATATCGCCAGTGCTGCGCGCCGTGCCACAGTACATCAAAATGGATCAACAGAACGTACTTCAACCAGCTGCGACTGGAAATACGACTGGTGAACACGGTCCGCCATTTTGTGGAGTCAAAATTGTTGTTCTACAAAATGGCGGACCGTTATCACGAAATTAAACAAATACCACGCAATTTGAAGGGATAGTTATGTGAATCTTTATATTCTACTTTTAAAAAAGCTCCCCAACCATATCCATTTCAGTTTTATAGCCCAAATTGCAAAATCCAAAGCAATGTGTCCCTTTAAGAGGGAAGAAAAATGAGATTTGTCGAATTGGGTGCAAAAATAAAAGTGGCACTTTTATGATGCAGACTCAATATTGCATTGAAACTGTGTGTACAAACGTTTTCATTAATGTCAGCAATAAACATGTTTTATCAAAACTGCTGCTGAAATCGTGAGGTGTTACACACTAATCAATAGAATAAAAAATTCATATTTTCTGGAAAATAATGTGATTCTTAAAATTTCTTGCAAATAAAAAAGTTGCATGTAGGCCTAATTTGTGTACTCAACTTAGGCCTACTTACTTTTTTGCTAACATAATAATGTTTCACTTTCAAAAAGATGAAGACATTACAAGGTGAATGGTGATCAATGTGAACTTTATTTAAATACAGTACTTCATGATCCACTGGTAAAACCACTGTTCAAATAAAGTTCTTGATGAGTAGGTCCGCCATCTTGATAGTCACTTCATTGCAGCGCTTCATCGTGCTATTAATCAAGTTGCGGATAAACTGCTGGTCCAACCATTCTTCCTCCATGGTCCAACCATGGAGGAAGGAACTTCCTTCATCCATAATCCAACCTGTTCCATGCCCGTTGCAAAATCTGCTGTAATCCCGCCTCAGCCGCTTGTTAGCATCTTGCTTCACAGCTGGTCAACCCCTTGAGCACGGTATTTTATATTACGGGAAACGTCGGGGTGTTGCAGCGGTTCTGGCAGCCAAATCGAACCGCTACAATGTGTTTGTGCAGTCAAGCATGACATACACAATAATCCAACAATGGATTGAAACTGCACAAACAGCGGCCAGTGGCATCATCCGGCCTGGTGGCACTGTTTTTTGCGCCCTATGGCGTCATCCGTATACGCAAGGGGTTTTAACACAATTATCGATTTCAGCAGCCGACTTGATAAGCCAATACGAGATTGTTTGACATTTACGGGGGCTTTTGCTAACGGACGAAGACACAATTTCACTGTAATGTTATTGCCTGCATTATAAAAAATGCCACTGTTATTTTTGCACCTAATTCGACAAATCTCATTATTTCTCCCCTAAACAAACGTCGTGGGCCATAAATGACGCATCATTAGAAGCAGAACCCTTTTTCTCTGCATTTATGACTTTTTGAGGTGTTTCAACTGATTACATAGTATTCTTGAGTTATTCGAAACAGTACAAGGCAGGAACTTTCTTTGTTGGCCGAGTGTAGGTTTCTGGGACTCTTACACGTCTCTAGACTCAATACCAGGCAAATTTGGAAAATCCCAGCTTGGGGTGGAGCATTGCGTAGATTTCAGTCTTGCAATTTCACGTGAAGATGGGTTTCTAGCAATCTTACATCTTACATCTTTCAGGGAAATTTGGAGGACGTCACTTTTTGTAAGTTGAAATGACCCTATTTAGCTTCGTTTCTGCAATTTTCAGGACTTTTTTTTCTCGACCGAAAACGAAAAAAATGGCAAGGGTACCCCTTATATTTTTCCCACTTTTGGCCCAAAACTAGAGACATGCCAGAAAGCTGTTATTCATCCTATTTAGCTTCTTTTCTGCAATTTTCCGGAGATTTTGTTATGTTTCGACTGAAAACGAAACAAAAAAATGGCAAAAAGTACTGGCACCTGTTCACGGATGTGTAACGAACTGCCAACCAAAATGTGGACTAACTAAAATTGGTGGCAGTATTTTTTAAAAAGTCAATATTTTTTCCAACGATGTTCGGCCAACCACCGCTGGAAATCTATATACAAGTTATACAAAAAATCAACTTTTCTTGAAAATGACAGCACACTAAGTGCCACGATTTCACAGAATGCTTGAGACTATTATGTACTTACAGTCAAGTAAGGTATTTCATAATAATTCAGTAGTTTCTCGGTGTTTGTTTTTGGCGTTTGCAAATGTTGTATATTACCTTTAAGGTCTCCGTGAAAAAGACGAAAGTTTCAGTAGGCCTAAGCGGAAAATGATTTTTTTAAACAGCGCCGTCGGATTAGTCGCTGAACTGAAATGCACTTTGATCGAGTTCACCTGCACTAAATTTATTCCTGAAATGCCTCTCTGGAGACGGGACGATCTTCGAATGATAGTTTCTTTGGAGCAGGCAGGGCGCAGTAACGACTGAAAATAGAACCAATGGAATTATGGGTTCGCCGAAGGAATCGAAGTGTTTCTGACAAAGGGGAGAGGGATGAGGAGAGAGAGAGGGGGAGGGGGGGGGGGGGGGGGGGGTGGGGGGGGGGGGAGATGGAGGAGGGGGAGGAAGAAGGAACGAACCGATAGCATATTTTTAAATCCGCCAGTGGGGCTATAGCAATTTTTGTAGCCCATCACTTAGGCACACTGAGAGTTCCCCGAGCAACCGCGTATCACAACGTGACAAAACTCCGAACGTGACAAATTCTCGGCCTGCAGAGAGCTAGACGGGTCTGTGGAACACATTTGACCCTTGATTGGTAAAGATGAGCCACACAATATTTTTGTCACAATAAAAGGGGTACACGGGCGTAATTCCCGGGGGGGGGGGGGGTATATATCCCCCACTTTTTTACCAGTTAAAATGTAAACAAAAATCAACCGGAAAACAAACAGTACAAACAATTTAAACGCACCGCTGTGTTAATTGTAAGGCATAGGGAGAGCATCCCCTATGTCGGTATTGCCTTCAGCCCACCGCCCTCCCCCCGCTTTTGCCGGGATTTTTGTCACCCCTTCCCCCACTCACCATACCCCCCCCCCCCCCCACTTGTTGACACGGATTCATGCCACCGAAGGGGTATTTTATGACAAAAATACCAAGCATACAATTCATCAACACCATTAGCACTATAGAGTAGCAATTAATCAGCGAGAGTAGCAATTAATCAAGCCCGATGATCCGATTACTGTGATTTACTATTACATGGACACCGATTCACTCTGATGACATGCAGCATATCGGTTTCACACGAATTAATTAGCAAGATTCAGAACAGTTCACAGCCATTGGACCATGTCTTCAACCTACGGGTGTCCCAAAATAACGAAATATTTCAGTATATTTCAACAAACAAAACATGAAACATGTTGAGAAATATTATGCAAATATTCATGCGGCAATATTTTAGGTATTTTGCTATGGAAGATGCAAGACAGGAATTTGGAACCAAAAATCATTCTAACCACAATTATATAAAAAGAAAACGTTTTGTTTACTACAGTGTGCCTTATTTGCGGGACAATTTTTTTAATTATTATTATTATTACTACATAATAATGAACACTGTGCAACTAGACCTGTCTTTAATCTGGCGCAAATCCATATCTGGCATGGTCCCTAGGAACAATTCATGCTCGGTCATCCGTCACGTAGCTTGGATTTTATTATGTAACAGATGGTAGTTACCATTTTTTTCTTCAAAAAACTTAGCAGTGTCCCTGAAATATGCACTTTAATCTCGGTTCCTTTTTTTTTTAAGACACACTATACCTTTTTGAAGAGAAAGTGTGTCCCCAAAGAAAAGAAAATCATAAAGCAAAAACCCCCAAAGTGGTGCAAAAAATTACGAAAAGTACTGGGGAAAAAAAGGTAATATGCCGCCACTATTTTGAATTCCAAGATGGCCGCCCCGTTTTTTAAAAGATGGCCTCCGCCAACAGTGCAATCCACAAATCGATTCAAAACATGTAATAGATAGACTGTGAGGCATTTCCTCTCGCCCTTTTGAGTATGTTTGAAAATGTGATAAAACGATGCGGCCCTGGATGGAAGTGGACGCGGGCGGGGACGGTAAACATGCTTTTCCTGCGGTCGTTTTTGACCAGTCTACATACTAGGCGAGGCGAAGTTTTGGAGAGAGTGACGTGAAAAGGCTTTTGGCGTAGATGTTAAGAAACATTGTCCTCTTACCTAATTTGGGTTAAGCGCGAAAATGTATGTTACCCAGCCTTAATTTCTAGCCCTTTACATGAAACAATGATACAGATATCAGCAAGAAAAAGAGCAGACGACACCCTAACAATCGTCAAAAATAGTCGATTCCACATTGCATGGTCTGGTATCTATGCAGAGTACAATAATGGTACCCGGCTAGTCTGGTATCTGCTATCTTGTATATACAAAATTTACAGGCAAGGTGATGTCCGACTTTTTATGATTGATTTCTAGATCAGCTTTTTTACGCCAAGGACTAAAATTTAAGCTTGGTGACATCAATTTTCGGACTTAGCACCATCATCTTAGGGTAAGATGTTACAAGCTTCTACTCAAAACTGCCTCTTAAAGCGAGGGGGGTTTCAAAATCTCGCCTAGACTATACAATATTCGTCATTTCTCCCTCTCCCCCTCTCTCTCTCTGATTGCTTTTAAAAAGGCGTTTCCAACAAAAGTGTGATTTGTTTGCCCGTCCAAATATAGCAATAAAGTTACCGTGGATTGTGGTAGGCCTATTGGTTTTTGGTTGATGAACATCATTGGTTAGTTCGGGAAGAACGGGGCAAACGATCAACAACTCGGGGTATACGTTACTTGTAGTTAAGCGCCCCATTGATGTTAATATACGGTAGTCTGCTATATATACCAACAGCTTGCCCGTACAGGCATTTTTTCTAAGTGTATCATGCATGGGTAAAAGTCAACATCAGTTAGTTAACACTAAGGTAGAGTAAATTTTTACACCGACGTTGTACAATTTAACACCCAGATTTTGCAGTGTAAATTTCACAAACAACAACAAAGCGACTATAAATAGCAATACTATGACATTTAAATGTGACACTATAACTATTAATATAAAGGGTTCTCGGCGAGGTTTCCCACAATCAAAGGCAACGAGTAATTCAGTACCCGGGCTATAGGTTTTAAAACTCCTTTTTTGGGGGGAGAGGCTAATCCGTACTCGGATGGTGTCCATTTTTGAGAACTTAATTTTTCGAACAGTTTGTGAACAATTTAGACATTGTCAAAATTAAATATCATCTTTTGTGAAGATGGCTAATATTCATAAACATGAATTCTACCGCGTGGATTTCAATTAAAGCAGATCAAATTAAAGTTGATTATACATTGTGCTGCATTATACATTATATATCATATATCGTGTATCATTATCATGTATATAATATTATAATATATATATCATCTATCATAATGTCACACATCATTTCATTTCATTACTAGCGTTTGGTATTAAATGATTTGTTTTTGTAGGGAACCCTTACATTTCTTAGTAGGCCTACTACTGTGCCTATCCGTGAGGATTTTCAACACAAGCACACCAACATTTCTTAATGACAAACAAACTTTAAAATGCTCTAAAACTGTCAATTCTAAAATGGCAATCAATAATGATAATTTTGTTTACCTTAATATAGATTTTTTTAAATGTATAGTATACCATTGAATATGAATGACGCACTTGCATTTAAATCGAGCACCGGCTATATATGAAAGCACTGAGTATTCATTTAAAAACTATTAGCCAGCGACTCTTTTATAGCATCATGTGTCGCCCCATTAGGCAATTGAGGAAAATTCCAATACATGCGACAAACGGGCCACACTTCCGAAAATAACCTCAACGGGGCGACACGGGTGTCGCCCCATTACAGCACTTTCCCCTAAAAAATACTCCAAAGGGGCGACTTTCACATTGGGGCGACAGTTATTTGTCGCCTTAATCGACACTGTCGCCCTAACCCATTATGTGTCGCCCTAACCCGCAATTAGGGAAAATAATACAGGTTCTTATATAGCGGTTTTAGCAAGATCAAAGCGCTTTACAGATATTATTACCCCTGGTCATCGGACCCATTAATCATTCCTGCTCCCTGGGGAGTATACAGCCCCGGCTGCTATTTTAAGCGCACACGGGCTAATCAAACACATAACTATCACTGCCCTCACAGGTAGGCTATACCCATTTACTCCTGGGTGGAGAGAAGCAACTTGTGACAAAGTGCCTTGCTCAAGGACACAAGCACCAAGGCGCGCGTGGCTACCCGGACGAGTGGCGTGCTAGACATGCTGGCATTCAGGGCGCGTCATGTGTCCAGCTGGTAGCCACGCGCGCCTTGACTAAAGGCTATCACCCGCCCGACGGTTAAAAACGAGCGCTGTTTTTCTCTCGTTTTTTTTTTGCCATCCAACAACGCAAATATCTGAACAGGTGAGTGGAACGATATTTCCTATAACATACCAACCCACAAATCCGCCCATTTTTGAAAATTGCAACAATGACCAATCATGTACACTGCCTTTAAATTGAGTATACAACATTTGCTTTTGATGTAATTTTCAGAAATCAAAGGAATTGTGGGTTAGTATTTTTTGCGTGCGAGCAAATACTGTAACACTGACCTGTTTAAAATTGTGTGTGCATATATTGCTGGAAAAACAGAGAACGAAAAGGCTGTTCTTGTTTCCTGACCCTACTAACGACAAAAACGGAGACATTTATATACGTCAGGTAATTATCAGGTAAGGGACTTGCTGGCTTGCACCCGTTCACGGATGTGTAACTAATTGTCGAACAAAATGTGGACTACCGTGACCGACCATCGCTGGAAATTCCACTTTTCTTGACAATAACAGCATAGCAGGTGCCATGATTTCACAAGATGCTCGAGACTATGATATACTTACAGTCAAGTAAGGTACCGGGTATTTCATAATAATTCAGTACTTCTTTTTTCTTTTTTAATGTTTGCAAATGTTGAATATTTCCTTTAACGTCTAACGTCGTGAAGCTACGTGCGCGCATACTCAATTAACACAGCACTTCCGGTTCAAAATGACGCCACCCACCCATGAGGAGGATCGTGGAACAACATGATGTCATATGGTTCCGGACGTGCAGTCCAAACGGATGAAGTACGAGCTCGTGTTGCTGTCCGTTACGTAGTTCCGGAAGTTATTCACTACTTACTCTAAGAGCTTTCTAAACGCCAATTACAATCTAATTAGACTTTACATGATGCGACATAATAAAACATCGACGTACAATTACAGCGAAGACTCATTTAAACTAAATATAATTAAGCTATAGGCCCATGTCACACAAGCCAACTTGCAGACAATCAGTAAGATAATATCCAAGACGTGTAAACATTCAAAACTCATTTTCCGCACAGTTCTTCGTAAAATACTATCAATACACTGTCTGAAAAATTGTGCTACCGAAGTATTCCTTTAACCAGCAGTGCTGATAGTTGCCTTCACGTTGCTTGTAAAAATAGCCTCGTGACAAGACTTTTACACAAAGAGGCCCTTTTACCTATTGGTTAAACCCTCTCACGTGACCGGCCACTCTCCTAATTGTCTTCACTTAGGCATGTGCAATGAGCCCGTATTTCCGAAATTCACGCTACACCGGCATGGCCTATACACGTACACACAGCATCGATTAAAATCGTAAGTGATGCAAGAACACATATCAATGTGAATATATTTTGCTTGATGTCTGCATGAATACTTTTCTAAACAGAAATATATAATATAAACCGTACTGATCACGCAAAGTGAACATAGTTTGCGTTATATGTGCATATAAATACTTTTCTAAAGAGAAATATATGACAAACCGTATACTTATACTGAAAAGTGAACATATATATTTTGCGTCATGTGTGCATAAATACTTTTCTAAAGAGAAATATTTAATATATATACGTACTTTTCATGGTGCGACAACACATACAGTAACACTGAGGAAAGAATATCATTCAAACAAGCGTGCACTTCATGACAATTAATCAGTTCAATATTCAATATTCACATAAAACGTTTATACAGCAAATACAACCGTTGTCATATGAATGCCCGACTCCCCTAAATAGCAGATTCTTTACCCATGATGCACTGAAACACAATAGCCCTTTTGGCAATGGCTCAAGTTTTAATCTCACCGCAACCCTATAACCCTATCCTAAATCCTAATCCGAATACTATTTCTCATCCTAATCCTCACACTCACCCTCACCTCATGTTGCTCACTGTTTTGAGATATGAGCGCCTGCTGGGCATGCGCAGTATAATCAACAAGTCGAATTTTCAGGGAGTCGGATATTCACACGACACTTCCATTCATCCCAAATTCGATAGTATATTAAAAATACATTCTGTACACAATTTATGGATATTCGATAATGGCAAACGTTTAATATAACCGTAATCCATCACATATTTATTCCATATTCGATATTAGCAATTATACAAAGCCTGAATAAATCCCCGCCATCTGATTGGTAGGTCGTAGATCACGTGCATTGAATTATTTGTTCCATCGCACGCCGCGAGAAGTTACATCACAAGGTAGGCGTGTGATGTAACTTCGCGAATTTCACGGTCATTATAGGTGGCGCTACAACACGGCGGTCGTTTATACAAAATGGCGGACGATGTTCCCGAACCGCGGCTAACAGACGACGAAATATTGGAACTCTTAGGCTAAAACAAAGAGACAAATCAAATATGCAGTCAAACGATTAGAGGAATTTGCAAGACACGCAGGAATAATAATTGAAGCTCTAACTGATTCGGAACTTGACAACTTTTTGTCGCAGTTTTATGCGGGACTGAGAAGGGAAAACGGCACGTTGAACACAAAGAAATCCATGCATGCAATCCGATGAGGATTTATTCAGGTCAGTGGCGGATCTACGGGGGGGGGTTTGGGGTTTAACCCCCCCCCCCCCCCCCCCCCCCTTGGGCTGTACGGGTTTAATGCCCCGGACCCCCCTAGCAAGGCGTACCTTCGGCACGCTGGGGTGTGTAGGCCAATCACCTCAGGTAACCCCCCCCCCCCCCCCCCCCCCCTTAGTTAAAAACCTAGATCCGTCCCTGCAGGTGTTGTATCAAACAAATAATGAATGTTTCACATTCGTGCAATGGTAAGAATAATTTCATTAAAAAAAATGCAGACATAAATATACGAAGAGATAAATACATCAACAAATATATAGAGCTTGTGCAAATGACGTCACTGCCTACAAGTTGGCACGTGCATTGCCATTTTGAAAGTCAAATTTGCATGACGCGCATCGGCCGCCCCGTATTTCGAACAAATTTCAAACAGCACTATACGCGTGTTTAGAATATGCTTATACACTGCGTACACATCAGCGCGACGGCGTATAATAACGCAGTCGTGTAATTTGAATGCATTTTGACTCCCAAAATGGCTGCATGCACAAGCTCTATAATCCATTGATCTCCATTATATAGACTGGATAGGACACCGCGTCGTGTTTGTGCACGAATGCGCGGCCGCGCAATACCGGCGGAGCAAGAGGGTAACGCGCACTTGTGTTCACTTTATGTAGCCTACTACTCTGGTAAGGTGGATTATCTAAAAAAAAATTCTTAGGCTAGTTTAAGCGCTCCCCAAAAAATAATTAAAACAAATAAATTGCCGTTTCAATTTTATCACACCTGTAAGTCATTACAGTTGTATATATGTATTAAATGACAACATACACGAATTTAATAATCGTATTGAATAATATTCTGAAATGACATCGTATTTTTAATTCTAAACACCCATTGTTACATGTATTGTTGTATAAACTGAACACTCACAAAGAGAAAATGTATCGAGGTTCATTCAGATTTATGTTCACACAAATGTATGAATTTGAAGACAAAACAAGAAGAAACAAACCCTACTTTATTAACTTTATGGACAAACAACTCACAGCAAAATAATGTAGGAGGGCTAGGAGATTTATTCCCGGCTATATTGCAGGAAAAAATACGTGTAATTTACCATCCGTTGTCATGTCAAGAAAACAGGAAGCCATCATGGTGGGTTGAGTGCAGTGCACGGTGGGTAGGCCAATGTATTGCGCCCTCTAGGGAAATTGTACTGTGGGTAGCACTACGGGTAAAGATGAGTATAGTTGACACACAAATAAATGTGACCCAACCCAACAAAATGAGTCCCAAGTCGCCAGAGTTATACTTTTGAGTTACAGGCCCTTAAACATGACTTATACTGTGGAAATGAATAGGAACTGTCAAGGTTTTCACCCACATAATGTCCATATTCATCAGGATGTCAAGCTTTATATCAGAATGAAGAAGCCAATGCAAGCACAAACGAACAAGCCAAAACAAATTACCTTAAGGCTCATTTTGTAGGATCCGGTCAAAAATTGATTTCATTTTAAAGTACCGGGGTAATCTAAATGTGTCCCGTTTCTTTTGTGGGTAAATTCTCCTTGGTCACAATGTCAGGGGCAGCCATATTCTTGAGAGCTAGCGAGCTGGAACTCGTGGCGGTTCCCGACCGCGAACGCAGCCCTGTGGTCTTGGTTGTCAGCGAGCGAGAGCTTTGCTGTCCCCGCCGGGCTCCGGCCCCCGAAGACAGGCAACGGCAGAGGCACCCTATCAGGCAGGACCGGTGCTTGGAACTAATCAGGAACATTATCCAGGGATCCAGACACGTGTTGACAATGGCCATGATGTAGGAGGCCTTTTGGAGCCTGGCAAGCGCTTCCCAGCTCACAGGCAACCCCAACTGTATTACCATCAAGTGAAAGAACAACGGGAACCAACAGACGACGAAGAAGAAGGTGATGGCAAGTACGGCGGCGGCCAGACGTTTGCGCATCCTGATCTGCCTGGCCATAGCGTCGCTGACATTCTCGAATCTGTGTTAGAAAATGCATTCATCCATTGTGAAATTTTCGGGTGTGATTTTCTATTCAAAATGCACAGCAGGGTTATAGGCGGATTGGTTGTTAAAGGTAAAAAGGTACCGAAGTTTGACGTCAGTTGGCACGACAACTGGTTCCAGGTTTCGACTGTTCCTTTGTTAACCATCCAGTCATGCAAACACATTGAAACAAACACAATTATTCTGGTTCTAAACATTACATTGACGTCATCACTTCGGTACTTTATAGTACACAACATTTGCTTTTGCTGTAATTTATTAAGAAATGAATGGCTTTGGGGGGTTTAGTATTTTACAGCAAATACTGTAATAGTCCATGGGCCAGAGGCCAAAATTTCACTTATTGGTACCACCTGAGGTGGCAAAATCTAATAACATTTTTTGGAAAGGTCTATGTCTAAGGATGATAAATTGATGTGATAGCAATCCCAGGTTGGTAGCTTAGTGGTAGTAAATGCCCACTTTTTAAGCCCAGTCAGAATGAGGTCACTACATAAATCCTTAGCAGTTAGGTTAGGATACAGTTGATTAATTCGCAATTACACCATTATGCTTTGTTGTATAGTTCAGCGGGAAGCACTTAAATAGTGCATATTTATAAGTTGTCAAGCCAGAGTACTGTAACATAAGTAGTGTGTTGGGTCTACAGTGGACTCATTAGCATAATAACAGGAAACACAAAAGGCACCTAAGAATCTTTAGGGGACTCATTAGCATAAAATAAAATATAAAAAAACTAAAAAAAAAAAAACAGAAAAAACATAAGAAACCTAAAAATCTTGATAGGACAGCGTAGGACGTAAGAATCTTAATAGGACAGAACCTAAGAATCTTTAGCGGACCATTAGCATAATTAAAGGAAAAACAAAAGGAACCTAAACATCTTAATAGGACAGCGTAGGACCTTGGAATCTCTATAGGACTCATTTACATGAGCCTGATGCTAAGAATCTCTATAAGACAGTATAGGACCTAGAAATCTCTATCGGACAGCACATATGAATTGTGAGAGCCTGGAAATCTCCATAGGACTATGGGATAGGATGTGAATGGGTGAGCCTAAAAATCTTAATAGAACAGCATATGAATTGTTGGAATCTTTAAAAGAACATTAAACAAATACAAAGAAAAATACACAAAAAAATGGGTCTGTTTGTAGAGCAAGTTAGATCGACCCCATTCGTGTGGGAGGGGTGTTGCGTAAGCGAATTCGACAATGATTTGCCAACAGACAATTTTATGGAATCTTATTTAAAGAATGAGTTTTGAGGTTATTGGAATTTTAGAAATGACTTTTTAGCGTCAAAGTGAAGAATCAACACAGAAATAAGATGCCACAGAGCAATGGGAACATATCAGCATGTGCAATGGAACAATTAACACGCAAGATTTGTTGGAAATGACTCACGTCACCTTCGTAGTCTATTGTGCAATCGCGCGAATGGGTTTTACGTGTGCAGACATGTACCAGTTTGTACCGATCATAATGTCTGTGGTGGCTGAAAATATGAAAACATACGTTTTGTCTTAAAAGTTGTGGTAGTGGAACACTCACCGGTGAGCAGCATATATACAGTCCGACACTGCAGAGATATTCACGGTAAATTCCAGAGAGCAAGTAATAACCCATACGTCCTATTATGGCCAGGACCGGAGTGATGGTCAGCCCCACAAATTGGTCGCACCGATATTCCTCATATCTTATCAGTTGCACAGAGCATATCCGGCCGGCCACACTGCCGCCAGAACAAAGCAAGTAAAACTGTAGATGCTGCGTACGCGATACAAACACCGCGTATAGCTCACTGTTATGTATGGCCGTATTGCGTTACAATTCTGCACCCTCCGTGTTGTACATACATGTACATGCCGAGCTGGATAGCCTTGGTGGTTCGATAAAGTTTAATCCCCAGATAAAAGCATCCGTTAAAGACGGTTTTGGGTATTCACGCATACACTTCGTTATGGGGACAATTTCTTTTGTTTGAAAATCCCCATAACGTTTTGGGTGTCCAGTACAGGGGTCTAGAGGTAAATTGGGGTTAGGGTTATATGAAAGAAAATGGAGAGAAATACATATTAGGGTGATGTTGAAAATTTTGGGTCCAAAGAATTATCAGGGTTTGAGTATAGAGAGAGTTTCCTTAAGCACACGAACCCTACGGGATGTCCCCATAACCCAATGTGGGAAAAGTATGTATAACCTTCATTGTGTATGGTTTCGTCCAAGGATCACTAGAGTCACGGTTACCTATGCTGAGCGTGCCGTACTTGTTTATAATAAGATAGCTGATGAGCTTACGTAATTCCTTAATCGGCAGCTAGGCAATTAAATTATTACCCTGCTCGACCTAATAGACGGTGCGATTATTGTACAAACACAAATGCTAAACTATGATGATTGTCCACAAAGCAAACAGGCAGGGATAGACGGACTTAATGATGAGGTATACATGTACCTCCATGACGGACTCTGTTAACCGTAATTTTGAAATAAAACTCAACTAAATGTATTTATTTATTTATTTATTTTCTTTTTTTTACAAACTTCATCGTCCTTTCTATATTTTTTCTTTAAAATGGAAGAACATTGTGTATAGTCCGTCAAATTTACATGATGCGTTATGGAAACATTCACCGATTCATATCATAACATTAGTTTCTTTGTTTCGTTATAAAAAAAAACGTCCAAGGTGAGGGACAAAGTGTGAATTTTTCAGTCGACTTTCAGCTACTTCTTCTATACACGTGTTGGCTTACCTTTACACGTGTTAGCATACCTTCTCTAACGAGTAGGCCTATCCGCTATATGTACACACTTCTGTGTGTGTAAACAACATTGCGTAAGAGCTACCAGCAAAATGATCCCTTTATTTGTTATTGTGACGTGACACGACCATACAAGGCAAAAGAAAGGAAGGAATAAACTCGTATAAACACGATGTTTTCTGTCTACGTTAAGATTGTTGCTCCTAAATTTCTTTGTTTCATCGGACTGGGAAGTACAAAGTGAGCCATGTAACGTAAAGTAACCGTGCAAAAGGTTCACGTAATAAATTAAAACATAAAACGCAAAACTAGAAATAAAGAAAGGAAATTACCCCCCAAAAAACAAAAAAACTAACAAAAACTAAAAGTCAAATTAAAAAAAAGTACAAATTAAAAGTAAAATCGTAAAATATACGCTAATATGATTAACGTAAAAACTAAAACAAAATATCAAAGTAAACATACTATGAAAACTCACGAAAACAGAATATTGAAGCGATGTAAAAGCAAACGACTAAATAATGTAAAAAACAAAAACAAAATCAAACTAAAAATAAATATTTGAATAGGGCATGCAAAGTAAAATGTTCAAAGTAACAAAACGTTTTCGACAAAATGTGCACAAATAACATTTAAGGGTTTTTTCTTCTCTTGTTTTTTGTTACTCATATTCTGATATTTTGTGTATCTTATGGTATTGTATTTTAAAATTACTTTTCCTAAAGTAGGGTATACTGTATACTATACTTACACTTGATTGGGTTTACGTCATCCCATAAAAGTTCAATACAAATGCAAGAACTCAAAGAATAAACTAAGAAAATATGGCTATTACGAGGAAGCAAACTACGAAAAAAAGGAATGTAGCATTAAATAAAACAAGACACGGAAACGAATAAATAGACAGAATTCATTATGAAGTATTGGAGGGCAAGAGGATTATGTTTTTAATCACCCTACTGTAATGTAGGTCTATATACTATAATAATTGGTCTGTAAATGAGTACATAGTTTATTGGTGGGAATCGTTCATGGTAACCGGTTTGCTCCGTCTATTATTTGGAGACTATGTAGGCCTATTGGGAGCGCTTGTAATAAATGTGTGGGGTCAGCTCGTCCATACACTAGCTCATGGATGGCCTATATTTTGGGATAATCTTCACTGTTAAACTATTTCGACGACCTGTTACCCCGGAAATTCTGTGTTTTTGTAAAAGAAACATAAAAATTAACCAGGCCGTGGATGGATTCGGTCAGTTATACGGTTGTACACGAGACTTACTTGTAAAGCGACTGCCCAGTTTAAAATGTCAGACTTGTATATTACCCAAGTAAACTGAATCTGGGGTTAAATTATTTAACATTAAACAGTTTATTAACCTTACCGAATAGGCCTAAGCCTTCAATATATTAGTGTTATCCTCACGATTTGGACGCAATTACAATATTCATGTTCTAAAGAAGTCCGTGCAGCCACATAATTATTTCATGGCAAATTGATTATAAACCTTTTATGCACAAATATCTTAGTAATAAAGACAGCCTTAAATTGAAAAAGAAAGAAACCCTGAATTGCATTTTACCGTCTTGTTGCGTTCGTTGGATATTTTTTGGAACGATGTCTTCTTTGAAATTTAGAGAAAGATATTACACATCTTGTTTTTTAGTGAACTATTCCTTTAATTGTGCCACCAGTTTCTTTTTCACTGTGCCCTGCAGTCAGTTTATACACGCTAAATGTCTCAAAATAATTCCCACTTGTATGACATATCAAAAGAGCACAATTTAAAGTAAACACAAAGTAAACAGTAAACATTTGCAAAAGGCAAAACATCGAAAAGTAATGCCTCACAACAATCACAAGAAGTAACGTTAACAATTCAACACATTATCTACAAGTAAAATCGCGAAAACTAAAATATTTACACGAATATATGACAGGCGTAAAAACAAACAACCGAAAACAGATTATAAAAACCAAAGTATTAATTTATTTAACGAAACGGAAAAACAAAGAACAAAAAACAAAAATTCAATTTCCTTTTTAAAAACCAAAACAAAACAAAATAACAGAACAAAACAGAACAAAACAAAACAAAAAAGAAAAACAGAAAAAACTGAAAAAACTGAAAAAATGAAAACTAAAAACAAAAAAAACAAAAAAAGACTGAAAACTAAAAAACAGAAAAACAGAAACAAAAACAAAATAAGAAATACAAAACTAAAACAAACGTCGAAAGTAATGCGTCACAACATGTTTAAATCACAAACAAGAACGAAAATAATCTCAAGTAAAACTGTGAAAACAGTGCGCGCAATCAAACGCGCGTATAAAGCAAAAACCGAAACACACTATTCAAACAAGCATATAATAAAACAGAAAAACGGCACACCTAAACTTTCAAAAGTGAAAACTTTCAAAACAATTTAATGTCAAAACACAAGGCATCGGAAATGTTTGCGTCACAGTATGTTTAAATCACGAAAAAGAAGTAACGTTTGCATTTCAACACACAACCACACGAAATTAATCTCACAACTGTGAAACACTTTGCACTAATATAAAACACGTAGTGCACATCAAACACAAATACTGCAACACATTTACATAACAGATAAACCTACATACAAATACACAAAACTAAATTAATCTTAGGTAAAACTGAAAATAGTCAAGCATACACGAACGCATTTCATGCAAAAACCGTAAAACACAACTTAAAAAAGCTTTACAATTTTAATATGACGAACACGTAAATACACAAGCCTGTACATTTTATAGAGAACATTGAGCGAGTTTGGGGAGATAGAGAACTGGGAACCTTGGAATCCCTATAGGACAGGATATGAATGGAGGGAACCTAGAAATCTCTATAGGACCGGAAATGCATGAGTTGGAAAATAAAGGGGACCTTGTCCTATTAATCTTAATAGGACGGTATATGCATGAGTTGGAACACAAAGACAACTATGTGGACCTAGGATTACGTATGAAACAAAGGTAGACCTTGGATGGCGGACGGAATAATGCACGAGTTTGAGGGAAGAATGTAATTTGTTAGCATTACCGCGTTAACAACTACGAGTGTAATGGTGTCCCAATGCAGTCCCATTTCACCATGTGTAAACTGTTTGTGTAAGAAATATGTTCATCCGTTAAATTTCTTTGTTCAACCGCACCCTTAAAATAATTCTTCAAACGGGTTTATTGCAAAATGGAAAGCAAAAAGTAACGTTTGCAATTCAATACACAAGTTTACTGTACACGAAAAATAACCTAAAGTAAAAAAAAAAAAAAAAAAAAAAAAACGCTCGTAAGAAAATGCACGTCAAACAATTGAATCGTAAAACACAGAAAATAAAAGCGTTAACAAATCCATTACACGCAAAAGCTTTGCAAAACTAAACTTTCAAAAGTAAAAACTTACAAATTTGTTAATGTTACACAAAACTTAAACCATAATTGTAAAAACAGTCAAGCACTTACACGAATATAACGTATGCAAAACACCCAACCGAAAACAACCCAAAGCAAAACTGTGAAAACATTGCGCGCAAGAAAACGCTAGCTAAACACATTCGTAAAACAGAAAAACAAAAGCGTACAGAAATATTAAAACAAATTTATTACACGCAACTGATAAAGCTACGTACAACTAAACTTTCAAAAGTAAAATGTACTTTAAACATCGAAACTCATCGCTACATGTTTCAATCTTGAAAAAGAAGCAACGTAGCAATTCAATACACAACTACACGAAAATTATCCAAAATAGAAGTGTCAAAATTGTCAAGCATTAAAAAGTGATACTTTCGCAACATGAAAAAGATCTAAAGTTTGCAAACCAACACTCAGCTACAAGACAATAGCCTGAAGTAAAACCTTTAAAAATAGACAAACATCTAAACGTGTATACAATGCGTACGACACACAACTGTACTAAGACTTATTAAATACACAGATCTAAAAACATAATGTCCAACACATCAAACTGCATATGTCATATGTAAAACGTCAGTCATGTAAAACAAGATTGCAATACAAAACGTAAACGCACGAAAACGATGAAAACTACAACTGAGACAACGGTTCAGGCCTTGAAAACAGCAAATAACCACTAACAACATAGTCTTGAGCCATGAATACACCCACCACAATATCCACACAATTCAAAACACCCAGTCTAATAACACCGTACATTTAAAACAACCTCGGGTACTCAATACAAACGCTACTCCAGTATTAAAACATCCCTGTACTATCGCAAGGTTTTTGGGTGATCAAGTTTGTCGCAACACTTAATTACTGGTCACTTCTTCAAGTTATACATGTTTATTACAGCGTACGTGGTTCTCCAGGTTAGTCGTTGTCCTAAAAAAGACTTCCAGCCCCTTCTTTGTCCCATAGGTAAATTTAAGTTACACTGATCCACTGTGGGCTATGAATGCAGTATCCATTGTAAACACAGCGTTGTGCTAAAAGGATTTCCAGCCCCCTTTAATTGCATAAGCAAAACTATGCTTTAATGATCTGCTTGTATGGTGTAAACTCACACGGTCTGGCTATGCAGGAGGCGCCCTTGGATTATTTACCGATTGACTAGCCATTTGCCAATAAATTGGTGTAGGCCTACATATACCATGCCACACACACAACTCTCTCAATGGCCAATCATGCAAAATACATGTACATGTAGTTACTTATAGGGCAGGTGCTCTCACAGGAATTTGAGCCAATGTAAACAAGCACGAGTGTCATCAGTTAATTATTGGTATATCTCGAATGCAGCCCCATATCTCACCATTTATAAACTTTGTCACATGTTTGATAGTTCAGCTTCAACTTTGTGCATGCAATACTTTAAAGTAAACTAATTGAAAAACAAGTTAAATTAATTTTATAACAAAAAGAAAATGATAGGACGCAATTTCCAACGTTTCATTGCACATTATCTGTTATTTATTAAAGTATTGCATGCACAAAGTTGAAGCTGAACTATCAAACATGTGACAAAGTTTATAAATGGTGAGATATGGGGCTGCATTCGAGATATACCAATAATTAACTGATGACACTCGTGCTTGTTTACATTGGCTCAAATTCCTGTGAGAGCACCTGCCCTATAAGTAACTACATGTACATGTATTTTGCATGATTGGCCATTGAGAGAGTTGTGTGTGTGGCATGGTATATGTAGGCCTACACCAATTCATTGGCAAATGGCTAGTCAATCGGTAAATAATCCAAGGGCGCCTCCTGCATAGCCAGACCGTGTGAGTTTACACCATACAAGCAGATCATTAAAGCATAGTTTTGCTTATGCAATTAAAGGGGGCTGGAAATCCTTTTAGCACAACGCTGTGTTTACAATGGATACTGCATTCATAGCCCACAGTGGATCAGTGTAACTTAAATTTACCTATGGGACAAAGAAGGGGCTGGAAGTCTTTTTTAGGACAACGACTAACCTGGAGAACCACGTACGCTGTAATAAACATGTATAACTTGAAGAAGTGACCAGTAATTAAGTGTTGCGACAAACTTGATCACCCAAAAACCTTGCGATAGTACAGGGATGTTTTAATACTGGAGTAGCGTTTGTATTGAGTACCCGAGGTTGTTTTAAATGTACGGTGTTATTAGACTGGGTGTTTTGAATTGTGTGGATATTGTGGTGGGTGTATTCATGGCTCAAGACTATGTTGTTAGTGGTTATTTGCTGTTTTCAAGGCCTGAACCGTTGTCTCAGTTGTAGTTTTCATCGTTTTCGTGCGTTTACGTTTTGTATTGCAATCTTGTTTTACATGACTGACGTTTTACATATGACATATGCAGTTTGATGTGTTGGACATTATGTTTTTAGATCTGTGTATTTAATAAGTCTTAGTACAGTTGTGTGTCGTACGCATTGTATACACGTTTAGATGTTTGTCTATTTTTAAAGGTTTTACTTTAGGCTATTGTCTTGTAGCTGAGTGTTGGTTTGCAAACTTTAGATCTTTTTCATGTTGCGAAAGTATCACTTTTTAATGCTTGACAATTTTGACACTTCTATTTTGGATAATTTTCGTGTAGTTGTGTATTGAATTGCTACGTTGCTTCTTTTTCAAGATTGAAACATGTAGCGATGAGTTTCGATGTTTAAAGTACATTTTACTTTTGAAAGTTTAGTTGTACGTAGCTTTATCAGTTGCGTGTAATAAATTTGTTTTAATATTTCTGTACGCTTTTGTTTTTCTGTTTTACGAATGTGTTTAGCTAGCGTTTTCTTGCGCGCAATGTTTTCACAGTTTTGCTTTGGGTTGTTTTCGGTTGGGTGTTTTGCATACGTTATATTCGTGTAAGTGCTTGACTGTTTTTACAATTATGGTTTAAGTTTTGTGTAACATTAACAAATTTGTAAGTTTTTACTTTTGAAAGTTTAGTTTTGCAAAGCTTTTGCGTGTAATGGATTTGTTAACGCTTTTATTTTCTGTGTTTTACGATTCAATTGTTTGACGTGCATTTTCTTACGAGCGTTTTTTTTTTTTTTTTTTTTTTTTTACTTTAGGTTATTTTTCGTGTACAGTAAACTTGTGTATTGAATTGCAAACGTTACTTTTTGCTTTCCATTTTGCAATAAACCCGTTTGAAGAATTATTTTAAGGGTGCGGTTGAACAAAGAAATTTAACGGATGAACATATTTCTTACACAAACAGTTTACACATGGTGAAATGGGACTGCATTGGGACACCATTACACTCGTAGTTGTTAACGCGGTAATGCTAACAAATTACATTCTTCCCTCAAACTCGTGCATTATTCCGTCCGCCATCCAAGGTCTACCTTTGTTTCATACGTAATCCTAGGTCCACATAGTTGTCTTTGTGTTCCAACTCATGCATATACCGTCCTATTAAGATTAATAGGACAAGGTCCCCTTTATTTTCCAACTCATGCATTTCCGGTCCTATAGAGATTTCTAGGTTCCCTCCATTCATATCCTGTCCTATAGGGATTCCAAGGTTCCCAGTTCTCTATCTCCCCAAACTCGCTCAATGTTCTCTATAAAATGTACAGGCTTGTGTATTTACGTGTTCGTCATATTAAAATTGTAAAGCTTTTTTAAGTTGTGTTTTACGGTTTTTGCATGAAATGCGTTCGTGTATGCTTGACTATTTTCAGTTTTACCTAAGATTAATTTAGTTTTGTGTATTTGTATGTAGGTTTATCTGTTATGTAAATGTGTTGCAGTATTTGTGTTTGATGTGCACTACGTGTTTTATATTAGTGCAAAGTGTTTCACAGTTGTGAGATTAATTTCGTGTGGTTGTGTGTTGAAATGCAAACGTTACTTCTTTTTCGTGATTTAAACATACTGTGACGCAAACATTTCCGATGCCTTGTGTTTTGACATTAAATTGTTTTGAAAGTTTTCACTTTTGAAAGTTTAGGTGTGCCGTTTTTCTGTTTTATTATATGCTTGTTTGAATAGTGTGTTTCGGTTTTTGCTTTATACGCGCGTTTGATTGCGCGCACTGTTTTCACAGTTTTACTTGAGATTATTTTCGTTCTTGTTTGTGATTTAAACATGTTGTGACGCATTACTTTCGACGTTTGTTTTAGTTTTGTATTTCTTATTTTGTTTTTGTTTCTGTTTTTCTGTTTTTTAGTTTTCAGTCTTTTTTTTATTTTTTTATTTTTAGTTTTCATTTTTTCAGTTTTTTCAGTTTTTTCTGTTTTTCTTTTTTGTTTTGTTTTGTTCTGTTTTGTTCTGTTATTTTGTTTTGTTTTGGTTTTTAAAAAGGAAATTGAATTTTTGTTTTTTGTTCTTTGTTTTTCCGTTTCGTTAAATAAATTAATACTTTGGTTTTTATAATCTGTTTTCGGTTGTTTGTTTTTACGCCTGTCATATATTCGTGTAAATATTTTAGTTTTCGCGATTTTACTTGTAGATAATGTGTTGAATTGTTAACGTTACTTCTTGTGATTGTTGTGAGGCATTACTTTTCGATGTTTTGCCTTTTGCAAATGTTTACTGTTTACTTTGTGTTTACTTTAAATTGTGCTCTTTTGATATGTCATACAAGTGGGAATTATTTTGAGACATTTAGCGTGTATAAACTGACTGCAGGGCACAGTGAAAAAGAAACTGGTGGCACAATTAAAGGAATAGTTCACTAAAAAACAAGATGTGTAATATCTTTCTCTAAATTTCAAAGAAGACATCGTTCCAAAAAATATCCAACGAACGCAACAAGACGGTAAAATGCAATTCAGGGTTTCTTTCTTTTTCAATTTAAGGCTGTCTTTATTACTAAGATATTTGTGCATAAAAGGTTTATAATCAATTTGCCATGAAATAATTATGTGGCTGCACGGACTTCTTTAGAACATGAATATTGTAATTGCGTCCAAATCGTGAGGATAACACTAATATATTGAAGGCTTAGGCCTATTCGGTAAGGTTAATAAACTGTTTAATGTTAAATAATTTAACCCCAGATTCAGTTTACTTGGGTAATATACAAGTCTGACATTTTAAACTGGGCAGTCGCTTTACAAGTAAGTCTCGTGTACAACCGTATAACTGACCGAATCCATCCACGGCCTGGTTAATTTTTATGTTTCTTTTACAAAAACACAGAATTTCCGGGGTAACAGGTCGTCGAAATAGTTTAACAGTGAAGATTATCCCAAAATATAGGCCATCCATGAGCTAGTGTATGGACGAGCTGACCCCACACATTTATTACAAGCGCTCCCAATAGGCCTACATAGTCTCCAAATAATAGACGGAGCAAACCGGTTACCATGAACGATTCCCACCAATAAACTATGTACTCATTTACAGACCAATTATTATAGTATATAGACCTACATTACAGTAGGGTGATTAAAAACATAATCCTCTTGCCCTCCAATACTTCATAATGAATTCTGTCTATTTATTCGTTTCCGTGTCTTGTTTTATTTAATGCTACATTCCTTTTTTTCGTAGTTTGCTTCCTCGTAATAGCCATATTTTCTTAGTTTATTCTTTGAGTTCTTGCATTTGTATTGAACTTTTATGGGATGACGTAAACCCAATCAAGTGTAAGTATAGTATACAGTATACCCTACTTTAGGAAAAGTAATTTTAAAATACAATACCATAAGATACACAAAATATCAGAATATGAGTAACAAAAAACAAGAGAAGAAAAAACCCTTAAATGTTATTTGTGCACATTTTGTCGAAAACGTTTTGTTACTTTGAACATTTTACTTTGCATGCCCTATTCAAATATTTATTTTTAGTTTGATTTTGTTTTTGTTTTTTACATTATTTAGTCGTTTGCTTTTACATCGCTTCAATATTCTGTTTTCGTGAGTTTTCATAGTATGTTTACTTTGATATTTTGTTTTAGTTTTTACGTTAATCATATTAGCGTATATTTTACGATTTTACTTTTAATTTGTACTTTTTTTTAATTTGACTTTTAGTTTTTGTTAGTTTTTTTGTTTTTTGGGGGGTAATTTCCTTTCTTTATTTCTAGTTTTGCGTTTTATGTTTTAATTTATTACGTGAACCTTTTGCACGGTTACTTTACGTTACATGGCTCACTTTGTACTTCCCAGTCCGATGAAACAAAGAAATTTAGGAGCAACAATCTTAACGTAGACAGAAAACATCGTGTTTATACGAGTTTATTCCTTCCTTTCTTTGGCCTTGTATGGTCGTGTCACGTCACAATAACAAATAAAGGGATCATTTTGCTGGTAGCTCTTACGCAATGTTGTTTACACACACAGAAGTGTGTACATATAGCGGATAGGCCTACTCGTTAGAGAAGGTATGCTAACACGTGTAAAGGTAAGCCAACACGTGTATAGAAGAAGTAGCTGAAAGTCGACTGAAAAATTCACACTTTGTCCCTCACCTTGGACGTTTTTTTTTATAACGAAACAAAGAAACTAATGTTATGATATGAATCGGTGAATGTTTCCATAACGCATCATGTAAATTTGACGGACTATACACAATGTTCTTCCATTTTAAAGAAAAAATATAGAAAGGACGATGAAGTTTGTAAAAAAAAGAAAATAAATAAATAAATAAATACATTTAGTTGAGTTTTATTTCAAAATTACGGTTAACAGAGTCCGTCATGGAGGTACATGTATACCTCATCATTAAGTCCGTCTATCCCTGCCTGTTTGCTTTGTGGACAATCATCATAGTTTAGCATTTGTGTTTGTACAATAATCGCACCGTCTATTAGGTCGAGCAGGGTAATAATTTAATTGCCTAGCTGCCGATTAAGGAATTACGTAAGCTCATCAGCTATCTTATTATAAACAAGTACGGCACGCTCAGCATAGGTAACCGTGACTCTAGATCCTTGGACGAAACCATACACAATGAAGGTTATACATACTTTTCCCACATTGGGTTATGGGGACATCCCGTAGGGTTCGTGTGCTTAAGGAAACTCTCTCTATACTC
Source organism: Hippasteria phrygiana (assembly GCA_037893225.1). NCBI lineage: Eukaryota > Metazoa > Echinodermata > Asteroidea > Valvatida > Goniasteridae > Hippasteria > Hippasteria phrygiana. The sequence goes on from JAZGUH010000184.1 coordinate 2,290,599, forward strand.
AAACCCTGATAATTCTTTGGACCCAAAATTTTCAACATCACCCTAATATGTATTTCTCTCCATTTTCTTTCATATAACCCTAACTCCAATTTACCTCTAGACCCCTGTACTGGACACCCAAAACGTTATGGGGATTTTCAAACAAAAGAAATTGTCCCCATAACGAAGTGTATGCGTGAATACCCAAAACCGTCTTTAACGGATGCTTTTATCTGGGGATTAAACTTTATCGAACCACCAAGGCTATCCAGCTCGGCATGTACATGTATGTACAACACGGAGGGTGCAGAATTGTAACGCAATACGGCCATACATAACAGTGAGCTATACGCGGTGTTTGTATCGCGTACGCAGCATCTACAGTTTTACTTGCTTTGTTCTGGCGGCAGTGTGGCCGGCCGGATATGCTCTGTGCAACTGATAAGATATGAGGAATATCGGTGCGACCAATTTGTGGGGCTGACCATCACTCCGGTCCTGGCCATAATAGGACGTATGGGTTATTACTTGCTCTCTGGAATTTACCGTGAATATCTCTGCAGTGTCGGACTGTATATATGCTGCTCACCGGTGAGTGTTCCACTACCACAACTTTTAAGACAAAACGTATGTTTTCATATTTTCAGCCACCACAGACATTATGATCGGTACAAACTGGTACATGTCTGCACACGTAAAACCCATTCGCGCGATTGCACAATAGACTACGAAGGTGACGTGAGTCATTTCCAACAAATCTTGCGTGTTAATTGTTCCATTGCACATGCTGATATGTTCCCATTGCTCTGTGGCATCTTATTTCTGTGTTGATTCTTCACTTTGACGCTAAAAAGTCATTTCTAAAATTCCAATAACCTCAAAACTCATTCTTTAAATAAGATTCCATAAAATTGTCTGTTGGCAAATCATTGTCGAATTCGCTTACGCAACACCCCTCCCACACGAATGGGGTCGATCTAACTTGCTCTACAAACAGACCCATTTTTTTGTGTATTTTTCTTTGTATTTTTTTAATGTTCTTTTAAAGATTCCAACAATTCATATGCTGTTCTATTAAGATTTTTAGGCTCACCCATTCACATCCTATCCCATAGTCCTATGGAGATTTCCAGGCTCTCACAATTCATATGTGCTGTCCGATAGAGATTTCTAGGTCCTATACTGTCTTATAGAGATTCTTAGCATCAGGCTCATGTAAATGAGTCCTATAGAGATTCCAAGGTCCTACGCTGTCCTATTAAGATGTTTAGGTTCCTTTTGTTTTTCCTTTAATTATGCTAATGGTCCGCTAAAGATTCTTAGGTTCTGTCCTATTAAGATTCTTACGTCCTACGCTGTCCTATCAAGATTTTTAGGTTTCTTAAGTAATCGAATACAACCGTTACAAACCTCTGCGTAGTACGGTACAGTGAAACTGCAATTCTCAGGTAATAAAACGCCACAATGACCAGTGGGATCCCATAGCCGACCAGGAACCGGAAACACTCGTTAACCTTTCGCTGTGTGTCGTCAACGGGTGACGGGCGACAATAGTCTTTGGAGCTCTTTACTACTGTGGCGAAAAAAAGGGTCGGTATGTTGGTGAGGAAAGACGCCAACCACACCACCGTCACGACGCACCAGTTGCTGGACGCGCACGAGCCGCTCCCCCGGTGTCGCACCTCGATTCCCCCCACGATGGCAGCGTGGCGCTCCCGGCTGAGGGCGGCGAGCGCGAAGGCGCTGGCGTACTGGGCCACGAACTGAATATATGAGGAGACTTTGCAGGCGGCCTCGGACCCATGCCACCGAGCGTTGATGAGTATCTTCACGTAGAACACCCCGGGAATGAGAATGTAGAGCAGATCGGCCACAGCAAGGTTAAAGATGAGCACGTTTGGGGCAGTCCGCATGTGCCTGTTTGCCAGGATGACGTACATCATGCAGACGTTGCCGACGAAACCGATAAAGCACAGGGTCGAAATGACCATTGGGACAGTCAGCTGACTACCATCGCCTGGGTCGTTACTCCCATCGCCTGGGTCGTTACTCCCATTATTCGTCATAGAATACCGGAAACCTCCGGATTCGTTCGCCATCGCGTCTTGTTTCACGTTCTATATCACGGATTCTAAAGACCAATCTGAAGACTCGACTGCCAAAGTGTCTCAACCCTGCAGAGTTTGAACCACGTCGGGTTCTGAAGAAATAAGAACGCCCTAAAACCGGGCGTTTCCTAAAATCAGTTTTAATTTATAGAGAATAGTCATCTATAACATGATGTTCAATTGGCCATCTTTGTGCTGGAGAACGAGAGGCACTGCGGGCAAACCCTTACACTTTCACGACAGGTGCTCTGGGTTTTTAAGTGCACTGATCCTATAGATCCTCCAGCTTAAACGTCCCACCCGAAGGACGTGACTTTTGAGATGAATAGTGGCTTATAATGTCAAAGACCAATTCTTAGTGCGACACTCCCCCAACCAAACGCCCTGCAAAAAACAAGACAAAGCAATGTTACCAAAATAGGCAAATGTTGAAACACAAAATGAAAAGGTCAACAACGCTAACTGCAGGGTCCCTCTTATAGGTCATGAGCGTCAATGCAATGGGTGCAGTGGTGGGGCACTGATCTCCATATATAAAAATCTGGATACATGTAAATCATTGGCCAACTTTCCGTCCACTCCACGCGATGCACGAACGTAGCACGACGTATAAAGCAGGCGCTCGGCTAGGCAGCAGTCTTTATTGGTACTCCACGGCTGAGTTCGGGCGAGTTGTTCTTGTTTGCTCAAGAACAACTCGTGTCTTCGTTTTATTTGTGTTCCGGCTGCTCGAACGCCAAAGAACGTCTGATAGCTATGGTGTACTATTTACGACACATCGATTTGCCTCTTCCATACGCGACGCGACTATACGACGCGACGGCACGACGTCTGCGTTGCATCGTGCCGTCGCGTCGTGCCGTCGCTTCTTTCCCATTACTTCTGGCGTCGCGTTGTGCGTCGCGTCGTGCCGTCGTGCCGTCGCGTCGTTTTTTTCTAGCTTGCAGGTTTTCTTTCCTCAACGTCGCCCCTTCCGTCGCCCATCGCGTCGTACCGTCGTGCGTCGCGTCGTGTGTCGCGTCGTGCGTCGCGCCGTGTGTCGCGTCGTGCGTCGCGTCGTGCTCGCGTCGTGCGTCGCGTCGTGCTCGCGTCGTGCGTCGCGTCGTGCTCGCGTCGTGCGTCGCGTCGTGCTCGCGTCGTGCGTCGCGTCGTGTTTCGCGTCGTGTTTCGCGTCGTGTTTCGCGTCGTGTTTCGCGTCGTGTTTCGCGTCGTGTTTTGCTTCGTGTTTTGCGTGGAGTAGTCCGGTCATGCTATTGTGAACGCCATACCTCTAAAAGGCTAATGCAATGGGCACTTCAAACATGCGCTCATTGGTACGGTTCGGATGCTGGCAAGGGTTTTGTGCTATACAAGGCTCGTGGCCATGTTTTTTCTTTTTAGGAGCCTACGCCTAAAGTTGCAAACCAGAAAAGCAGAAACCACATGTCTTATTTTGCCTATGCGTAAGAACAAAACAAAGTGGTTAAATGGCGCCACCAACGGTGACAAAGTGTAACTCACTGTAAACAGTAGCGTATCCAGTTTTTTGTGCCAGGAAGGGCAAACAACGTCTGAACCGTCTTAAAATCGTTTTAAAACACTATTTTTTTATTTTTTTTATGACGCTTCAAATGCCGCCAGGGGGGCAAGTCCCCCCCCCCCCCCTTCCGCTGGATACGCCACTGACTGTAAAGGTTTATAAATGTTGAAACAAAGTTGCCGAGTGCACGGGTTTACATAAACGGCGTAAAACAAAGTTACAATAAAACTACACGTTATGAGCGGATTCCATTTCTCGTCAAGGTTGGTGGGTGGGGGGGGGGGGGGGGGGGTGGAAGGGCGGATCCAGGGGGGGCCAAAGGGGGCCCATGCTCCCCCCCCCCCAAAAAAAAAACTGACGTCGCAAAAAGGCAGCCACTGCGTACACCCACCCACAAAACTCAGCAAAAAAATGTGTTGGCCCCTCCCAAAATTGTGTTCTGGATACGCCCTTGGGGGGGGGGGGGGGGGGGGGGACGGTGACAGCCCGATTGTCCGAAGGTTCTTTAGTCCGAAGGGTTATTAATCCGAAGGTTCGTAATGGTCCGAAGGTTCGATAGTCCGAAGGGCCCAATAGTCCGAAAAGAGAATAAGGTTAAATAATCCGAAGGTTCGATATTCGGAATAGACGATAGGGTTCGATAGTCCGGACTATCGGACCTTATTGTCAATTCGGACTATCGAACTTTGTGTGCCTTTATGAACCTTCGGACTATTGAACCTTATTTTAGTTTCTGACTTTTGAACCTTCGGACTAATTAACCTTATTCTAAGTTCGGATTACTGAACCTTCGGATAAATGAACCTTCGGATTGTAGGCCGTTCGGACTAATGAACCTTCGGACTATTGCATCAAATGTTCCGTTAACGAACCTTATTTCATTTTCGGACAATCGAACCTTCGGACTATCGGGCGGACCCCGTAAAGGCGTGTATATTGTTAGGCATGTGGTTTGAACAAGGCCCATCACCATAATTCGTATATTTCTTTTATTATCAACAACCAGATATTGCAATGGTGATGCTAAAAATGGATCAACTTATACCGGAACCTATAGTTCTTGGATTTTGATAAAAAAATTGCCAAATGCATTACGTTTAACTAATCCTTTTTAAGGGGTGGGATTCGCCCATTATTAGTTGTCCGCCAAAACTATAATTATATATGGTGGGGACATAATCTCCCGTTTCCAGGATCGCTTTGCAGGCCAGTCATTCAGCACTATATAAAAGAAAACCAAACGGCAAATGTTATTCTGCGCATGTTCACAATAGCATGACCGGACTACTCCACGCGTAAAGCCCGGTTCATACTTCATGCGAATGCGTATACGAAGCGAATTCGTTATGGTAACGGAGAACGTCACAATGAAACTTCAATTGTTGACGTCATGAAATTCGCTTCGCATTCGCATTCGCATGAAGTATGAACCGGGCTTCACACGAAGCGAAACACGAAGCAAAACACGACGCGAAACACGACGCGAAGCACGACGCGACGCACGACGCGAGCACGACGCGACGCACGACGCGAGCACGACGCGACGCACGACGCGACACACGACGCGACGCACGACGCGAGCACGACGCGACGCACGACGCGACACACGACGCGACGCACGACGCGACACACGACGCGACGCACGACGGTACGACGCGATGGGCGACGGAAGGGGCGACGTTGAGGAAAGAAAACCTGCAAGCTAGAAAAAAACGACGCGACGGCACGACGGCACGACGCGACGCACGACGCGACGCCAGAAGTAATGGGAAAGAAGCGACGGCACGACGCGACGGCACGATGCAACGCAGACGTCGTGCCGTCGCGTCGTATAGTCGCGTCGCGTATGGAAGAGGCAAATCGATGTGTCGTAAATAGTACACCATAGATAGCCAAGAGCTGTGATCGTGGTTTTTGTCAGCCTGGAGCAAGTTCGGTTGGGCGACTAGAGTGACTAGACTTAACCATAGTCGATCTAGATGTCACTCGAACGGTGCGCGGTTTGACTAGCTAGTGCAACTGGATCAACCTAGCTCCGGACCATGGTTTCTCTAGTCACTCGCGAGTTACGTCACGGTTTCAAGATGGAGGATCGGTAAACTGGGCAAGTTTTGCAAACGTTTACGATAATTTGTTGGTTTTGTCCAATGATAATAACTCTTTGCAATAAGATAATGAATTATTTATTGCACCAAAGTTAAGTAGAGAAAATAATAGAAATAAATAATAAAAAATAGAAATGACATGCAAACATTTGCTTCGTTAACAACTAGCAGACGACATTCTTTGCAGTTTGTTGTTGCTGCACACTAACTAGATTTGACGTAGTCGATCGACTAGATGCGTTCGAGTGAAGGACAGACCACGCAGGCGTTTTTAAATAGCAAATTGACAAAAAGGACTAGGTCAGCAGCACCCGAACTTGCTCCTGATAGTCAATACAGTAGTGCCGGAAATAACGCCCTCTTGCGTCCACTTGTAAATTAACCTTTGATCGCGAGTTTGTGTGTGATAGCCAATAATGGGTAATGACGTTTAGCGTGGCTGATGCGATCTCAGACTTGAAATCAAGTCTACCAAGACATTTAAAACAGTCTACAATTTCTACCTTGGTGTCATGTCATCATTACGTTATAGTATCGAGGCGGAAACAGACGGAAGGGAATGTCACAAAGTGAATTAAAAATAAGGGAAATTACTTCACACAACCCACGGTTTGCGTGCATAACAATTATTTTTCACTATCCAGAGTGCACGAAACGGACTTTTGAATTATTATGTCAACATTAAGTATCGCAGGGAAAAGTAGAGAGATCTGATTGGTTAGAGGAAGATTAGGTTGAATGGATTCTTTATTACCAAGACGGGGTTTTAGGAAACAATATACTTTCCCAAAGTCACGGAGTGCAAAATTCACCGGGATTTTGGTAAATTTTGGCAAGTGAAAATTTCTGGCTGACACTTGCGATTGAGATTCTGCGAGGAGAGGACCGTCGCCAGCCTCGCAACGTTTTTACAAATTAACGTGAAGTTCTAACGTTGATTTAGCCATTGGAAGCTACGGAGTTATCGGATTAAATTGTGTTGAAAGTTTGTGAATAATTGAGAGTACAAACAACTGACAAAGTTCCGTTTGTCAGAATCTGCGTCAAACGTCGTGCTTCTGCCGTGTCGAATGTAATTCATTTCGGTTCGGCAAAAGCGCGACGAATTCTGTACTGGTGTCAAACGTCGAATTTAATACATCAAATGCTTGTCGTATTTAATTGTAAAAGACAAAATGGTGCGTGATTTTGCTATTTTAAATAGCATAAGAGCAGCTAGGAAAGAGGACTTTTCAAGCAGCAGACTTTTGTGATACATAATTTGTTGAGAATATCTGTCGCATTTTACATGATACTTTCGCTTCTATCAAGTCGAGAAAAGGCAACCGTCATACAGAGCGCCCGTTCCTGCAGACGTTTTATTATAGAAGTAAAGGTTGGTTTCAAACAATTATGGACGCATACACAAACAAAGGGTTTAAGCAAACATTTGGGGTGTCGAATGCAACTTTCAATTTCATTCTCAACAACATATAGAACATGACTTACAACGTCAGACAATGACCAAAGACCTCATTACCCTAGACATGTGTTTAGCAATTTGCCTGTATCGTCTGGGCAGGGAAGATTACAATTACACGAAAGCGGAAATGGCCGGAGTGGGCACTTCCACAGTTTCAACTATAGTCCAAAAAGAGATGTTGGACGTGGAGAAACATTGGCAATTTCCTTGCTGTTGGGCAGCAATAGACGGTTGTCACATTCCATTCAAGTGCCAATGTGCAAGGAATACCATAACTTCAAAAACTTTTATTCGATGTCCCGATGGGATTGCTGGACGCCAGGTACAGATTTATTTGGGCAAGCTGTGGTTTTCTAGGGAATTCACACGATTCTATTATTTTGCAGTCCCTCATCGATCTATGGGAGAAACTACAAGGGCAAATAGTCCCTTCGTACGCTAAAAATGTGCACGGGGTGGATGTTTTCCACTTATTCTGGGAGATTCTGCATTCCCTTCACACCCTGGTTGATGAAAACATATACCCATGCAGTTTTGACTCGGGAAACTTTTCCGTTTGTTTGCAATTTCCTTCCTCAAGTTTTTAAGTACGCATGCGCATTCCAACTACGTCAAGCCGAAGTAGGAATGTATTTTAATTCGACACGACGCTGGCACGACGTTTGACGCCACACCGTGCAACTGCCGTGTAGCACGACAGAGGCCGTCGTGCTACACGGCAGAGTCGATCTTAAATAAACGATTTGCGTCAAACGTCGTGCTTCTGTCGTATTTAATTGAAACATTTCCCGAGATTTGAGTTCGACACGGCAGAAGCACGACGTTTGACGCAGGCCAAATTAGTGTATCGAACTCAATATCTCGGTGATACTGCAGGTTGTGGGTTGGAGACCGCACCCAACACTTGTTGCTAAGTGCACCCACTGACAATACATGTATCTCGGATTAGGCTATGGGCATGAAAGAGGCAGTACGTGGCTGCTATAAACAATACGATTCTAAATAAAATATAGACAGTGAAGATCGGTTGATAAAATAGCCACCAGGCCGGCCCACCATAACACTTTACATTGACAGCGGCCATATCCGCGCAACACAATACATAATACTTATTATACAACACCTGAATAAACCCCAGCCATCCGATTGGTGGATCGTCGATCACGTGCATTGAATTTTTCGACCCATCACACGACGCGAACCCGCACCGCCCAAAACGTTCTATCACATGGTTCTATCAAACGGTGCGCGCGCATTGATAGAACCAAAAAAACTTCCCTAATTTCACGGTCACTATGGTGGCGCTACAACAGGGCTGTCATTCACACAACATGGCGGCCGAAACTATGCACCATAAACACTCTTTTTCCGGCCCTTCCCACCAGCTAAATGATCATCAAAGCCCACCTACATGACGAGTATTGAATAACAGAAAAACCCTCCAAACCCAGATATTTATCAACTCATTGGATTTAGGGACAAAAAGAGAGTTTTAAAAACTCACCGCGAAGGCCGTTTGCGGTGACACTTCAAGGGAGTCACTGTTTACTACAGTTAAGTCTTTATTATATCGGTGCACGACAGCAAACATCCTCACAAATCTAACTTATATGATAGAAACAGTTTATGGTAGCAGTGATTAATTCCCATTATAACTTAATATAAGGGGAATTATAGATAGAAATTAATACATGGAAAAGGCAAGGTAACGGACGATTTTCTAGGGCCTTACTTCTCATAGCGCACGTGCACACACCACGCTCGTACGTTGTGAGGCTCTGCACGGAGACAGGGCACACTTAAAAGGGCCGCCTCCCTCTATAACTTTAAAGGAACCGTCTGTTACTAACCAATATCCCCACAATAACCCCAAATCCATCCATTTCTGATTGAAATTACAGTAAAAGCAAATGATTTATACTCAGAAAACAATAAAGCCTGTCAGTATTACTCACAATCTTGTTTTCTAATCTCTGAAAAAAATATTTTAGTTCCACAATGCAAAAGCTCTTTCGTCAATTGTCTTTAGTGTCGGGTAGTACAAGAATAAATGGGATTTCAGTATGTTAATGTGTAAAGTAATTTTTAAAAACCCGAAACTTTAGAGATAGTCTATAAACTAACATACTGGCATGGAATAGGGTTAACCGATGCGTACACAAGTTTCTAGGTCGTATCGTAAAATTGGGTGTGATCCCTGGCTATAAGGCATTCTGGGTTCATGACTTCTGACTAGCGCCCACCAGAACAAAGATACTGACAATTTGGGAGACCCCCAACATAGGGCAAGATAGCTCAGTTGGTAGAGCGCCGGTACGGTAACCCAGAGGTCGCAGGTTCGAATCCCGCTCCTGCCAGTTTCTTTGTTCACTTTGAAAATGTATTCAGATTTTAGAAAGCGCAGAAAATACGTTTCGAACTTACCTGGGGTTTAGCGGACGTGGCTTGTGCGGGACCGTATTCTGAGCGGGGAAACAAAGGAGAAGGTGTTTTATACTGTAGGTTTGACCTTTGCCCTTTTCGACCACGCCCCTATAGGTGATTTTATATACTCTCGTGTTTAGTAATCTCTCTACTGAAGATTAATGGCGGTAAATTAATGAATTAACCCTCCACTGTGTTTCTAGCCAGATATTAGTTTTCCCGACCAATTTGCTAATTTAGAGGAATCTGTAACTATGTTGACATGTTTATGAATCCTCTAACTTTTTAACTTTGTTTACTGTTCTTATTCGTTCTGATTCAATCATCGATCTCTTTACGTGGAAGACATGTGGAAGTGCCGTGGCCTAGTGGTTTGGAGCATTGAATTCGGGGTCTGCGGGTAATTCTGAAGTTGTGGGTTCGAGCCCAGTCCTGGGCTTATAGCACTTCTACGCTTAATATGGGTAGAGGCATTATTAATGCCTTGCAGTGGACTAGTTACCCACCCCGACCCTTATTCATACTGTGAAGAGATCAGATTGTCTTGTCTTGTTTCAGTGTGAAGGGCTGGTTCTTCCTCGGTAGCCCACACCTCGAGTGCCCTAGGGCTTGTGATGGGCGATTTGCATAAAAAGAAGACATCGGGGGCATGTAATGTTTGCCATTGGCAATGGCTGTACCATCGGGAACACCTCCTCTGCTGTAGGCTCGCCATATCTGCCTCTTTATTAAGAAAGAGAGGTGTACATGTAGTACGGATTGAAGTCGTCAGATATGATTTACGCCGAGATAATTCAGACTTTTATAAGAATACGAACATGCATGCAGGAATTTGGACATGCAGGAAAAGATGCTTGAAAAAAAGGTGTAATATGTTTGCACATTAATGAAAATGAATGCCTGATCAAGCCCTTACTGCTGGTCCAGACGAAATCGAACAATACGATACTTTCAAAGAGTGCAAAATAGTGCTGCTCGACAGGCACTCCCCGTCGTCAACACAGAGCACCAGTCTTACAATCTCTTCATTTGCTTCAAGTAGTTTTAAGATCTTACTCCTAGCTTACAATTCAATTAATGATGCTGGCCCACAGTACATGGCAATAACATTACCAAGGCGACAGCTACGCTCCGCCACAAAGAATCTCTTGGCTCTTCCAGGCCGTACACACACCCAGTTCTACATAGTGTAGAGCTTTTGTGCAATCAGCACCGACCCTCTGGAATAGTTTGCCACAAATCATACGCACAGCCACATCTTTCTCATGAAAACGCATCTTTTCAGCAATAAATACTAACTTATTAGTTATATTTATGTATTAAAATAAATTGTTTAGGTTTCATTCTAAATAACCACACGCCGTAGATTATGGCTTGGGCTGGAAACCTCTCCCTTTTTAGTCACTTGTTTATAATACATTTTCAAAGTGAACAAAGAAACTGGCAGGAGCGGGATTCGAACCTGCGACCTCCGGATTACCGTACCGGCGCTCTACCAACAGCTATCTTGCCCTATGTTGGCGGTCTCCCAAATTGTCAGTATCTTTGTTCGGGTGGGCGCTAGTCAGAAGTCATAAACCCAGAATGCCGTATAGCCAGTGATCACACTTGTTTATAAGTTGAATGTTAATTTTGACATCTTGTATCTATTAACAATGGACTTTTGTTAAGTACATTTCGATCTTTGTTTTTACACATCGTGTTTAATGCAATTAGTGTTTTAATTGTTATCATGTAAAGCGCTTTGAGGCGTTGCATTAGGCGCTATATAAATACTTTTCCTCAATTGCCTAATGGGGCGACACGTGATGCTATACAAAAGAGTGGGTTTGGGCGACGCGGTCGAATAGGGCGACAAATAGCAGTCGCCCTATTGTGAAAGTCGCCCCTTTGGAGTGCTTTTTAGTAGGGTGCGTGGGGAAAGTGCTCTAGATGAGGGACAGAACTGTCGCCCTTTTGGGGTTATTTCGGGCAGAGTCGCCCGTTTGCGGCATGCGTATGAATTATTATTATTATATATTATTATTAATATTATTATTACAGGCACGGGTGTAGCTTAAAGACGATAGAATGCTCGGATAGTGAATTTGAATGATTACTTTTGATTGTCGAATGACGATCTGCGTGACCTTTTCCAGGAACACGACGATTTCTGACTTCCTAAAACTCGCTTTGATATCTCATCCGAGTGAACAAGCCCCTAAGTCGAAACCATGTCATTATTCAAGAGAATTACCGGTATTCGTCCTTGCGCTCTCGAGTTTCCCCGAAACAAATGAATTGGAAAAATATTTTCAGTGAAAACATTGTTTCCCACTGTTGCAAAGGAAAAGTCCATTGAATTAGTATTTCGGGGGGTCATCTCGGAAGTATATACACAGAACCTGTACACGCTGTGACTCGCCAATGTGTGAACACACTGTGAACTCGCCGTGATTTTGTCACAGTGAAGCATATTTTCTCACTGTGAATCAGCACTATGTAAAAACACTGTGAATTTGCCGTGATTTTGTCATAGTGATCTTCCACACAGAGACTGACATTTTCACACTATGACTGACATTTTCACACTGAATCGCCACTGAGTGAACGCACGTATTAATCTGTAGTCTTGACATGCGTTCAGTTCGGATATTATGTAAAGGCGCTTGATAGCGCGACCCATTACAAAAACTGGACCCAAGCGCCCCCCCCCCCCCCCCCCCCCGCTTTTCATATCTTTTTTGCCATTATTCCCTTGTTCTGCAGGTCAACCACTACACAAGAACTATGTGGGAATATAATCATGAGAAAAAGGAGGCGATGTACGATGATTCTGGACAGACTACTAAATTTAGCTCATAATGAAGAGATTCTGTTACAAATATATTCACTAATTAGACATCATGCTTGAGCACACGCGGGTAACTTAATAAGACTTGCTTGTGCTTTACGTCAGTTTGGTTTCATTAATTCTTAAATCATGACGATTATACATGTTTCCGTCGAAAGTAATCTTTAACCGCCAATTCTCATGTGGCTAATTCTAATTTTCATTGGTGGTTTTTTCGAAGATTTAAAAGCCCACTGTGGCTGTTTTGCAGGAAGAAAATATATTTTTAAAACGTGGCTGATAATTGCTATTGATTACGGGCAATGAATCAACCAGTTTTGACTGAACTATAGTAACACGAAAACCAGATACGATTTGAAGCTTTGCATGGTGGGTACGATTAAGAGAAAGACTAAGATTGCGGGTAATAACACCATGTGAAATAAATCTCTTGTAGGAAGATATATAGCCTACGCCCCCTCATATAAGCAGTGGCGGAACCAAGTGCTTTTCAGTGGGAAAGGGGGGGGGGGGGGGTGCTTTGAAGAGGAGAAAGTCAAATGTGAAGGGATCCTTCGAAATGAGTAGGGCCTATTAAGGTCATTTTTGGACTTTTTAGTTTTGCATTGGAAAGAGCATACATGGCTCCTCATTTTGATGTATCACTCAGTTTGACATCCTGATAAATATGGACATTATGTGAGTGAAAACCTTGACAGTTCCTATTGATTTCCACTGTATAAGTCATGTTTAAGGGTATGTAACTCAAAAGTAACCCTGGCGACTTGTGACTCATTTTGTTGGGCTGGGTCAAAAATTTGGTCTAAAAATTTGCAGGAGCAAATAATACAAATTTCGTATAAAAGTGTCCCGATTATAATTTGAAGAGCGGGGATAGGGGCGGGATGGAGGCGGTTCCAGTTTTTAAAGGGCCGCGCCGCGCTTTAAATTGTCTTTACACATACACCAAGATCGCATCCATAACAACGCACAACAAAAAAGCAGTCTGTAAAAAGTCTTTAAAAATATAAAGAATACAACTTTCCATGGGGAGCTCAAACGGGGACCAATTGACCCCCAGCTATACCAGGCGCGGATCCAGGGAGGGGGAAGCGGGGCAGGTGCCCCCTGTAAAATTTTGACAAAAAGACTGAGGGCAACTCCCTACAATAAAAGAAAATACTTCATGTAGTAATAGGATACAAACATACTGTATTGAAGTAGTCCTTATTTGCTTAATTAAAAACAAACTGCTCCTTTAACCTCCTAGCTGCCAAGGGGGCGTCACCCCTCGCAACATCCCACTTTGGCTGTGCCCCCGCTTAAAAAATCTTAGATCAGCGCTTGAGCTATGCCACTCTTCATAAGGTATTTTAAATAAATCCCCGTCATCTGATTGGTGGATCGTTGATCACGTACATTGAATTATTCGTCCCATCGCACGGCGCGGCCGCACCGCAAAAATAGAAGTTCTATTCAACGGTGAATAGAACTTCCATTCCACGGTCAAACAATTTGTACTATAGCGCTACACCACGGCCGTCATTCACACAAAATGGCGGATATCGACGATGTTCGCGAATCATCGTTTGTTCTCCTAACAGACGATGAAATATCGGAACTCGCAGGTGATGCTGACGCTGCTAACACAAAGAAACAAATTAAATACGCAGTCAAACGATTAGAGGAATTTGCAAGACACGCAGGAACAACAATTGCAGCCTTTAGCTGATTCGGAACTAGACAACTTTTTGTCGCGGTTTTATGCGGGACTGAGAAGGGAAGACGGCACGTTGTACACAAAGAAATCCATGCATGCAATTCGACGAGGATTTATTCAGGCGTTGTTTAAAACAAATAATGTATGTTTCACATTCGTGCAACGGAAAGAATAATTTCATTCGGTGACAGAAACATTTCAAAGCAAACACTGGCAGGAGCGGGATTAGACCCTGCGACCTCCGGAATACCGCACCGGTACTCTCGGTTCGAATCCCGCTCCTGCCAGTTTTCTTTGTTCACTTTGAAAATGTATTCAAATTTTCCTAGTCAGTTTTTCCTTGTGGATTATTGTGACGAATTATAAGTTAACAATTCGTATCCTCATTGAGTGATCCCCACAACGTCGCCACCAGGTGGTATCGTAACATTTGAGAATTTGAGGGCTCGCAAATCGTGATTTGGCCGACGTAGGCATTTTTGGCCCATTTAGGCCTACTTAAGAAACCTGTATAAAACGGGCTATACGTCGGCCCAACGTAGCATCGCAGATGCAGATCATTCAAGCGTGGACGGCCATAGGGTTGAATTGTGCACACAGTGAACGGACCTTTGTAGTATTTAAAATCCCGTTCTCGGTTAGGCCTAACCCGTGTCTCTCAGGCAAGCTGCCGATTGAAGTGCGTGTAGAGTGCATCTTAACATGAATAATCAAGAGCCATGTGAAGTGATTGGCTCATGCCTGACCTTTGTACCGGGTCGTTTGTTCTGAAATTGGGACCGATTCGACCGATTCTTTTGTTGTGCGCATGCAATTAAGGTGAGTATATCAATAAGTGGATTTTGGGGTAAACTTTGCAGCGGTTTTTGTGTGCATGGTGCATGAAGATCATGTTCTTATTCTTGTTGTAGTAGCCTATGGGGAATTTGGGTTGTTTTGTATGGGGCTCCAGTAGGAGGGTACGGTAGTACTACGAATGAAAAGAAAGGAAAATTCACGATCTTACGAAAATAATTGAAATCCTGGAACATCAGCGAAAAGAAAGACAATCTAACTCCCATGATCACGTACAATTTTATTTGTTTTTATATATCATTTATACTGTCCCTGAACTGAATGAGCGCTTCCTGAATTTCACAAAAATTTACGCAAGTTCCGGAAGGACCTAAGTCCGCCATCTTTGTTCTTGACGTTCTTCATACTCCCCAATAAGTGGGGAGTGAAAATCCTGTTCGTGAACACCGTTTGCGTTTTCGTAACTCTGTTTAGACTTGAAGACAATTAGTCGTTTGACAGTCGTGTTTTGTCCGCTTGGCGCCGTCATAATTACCAGCGTGGCACATTTTTGTTAATACGCCAGTGAAGCGCACGCATGTTGGCAACTGAAGCGGTCTGCGCTATACCCCGGACATAATAAAACCGTACTAATTACGGATTAGATTTCAAGTCTAAAATCTCTTCAACACGCGAACGGGGTTTCGAATACGCCCAATCCTACAGTCGAACCCTGATAATAAGAGCACTGTTAATACAACATCCTGCTTATAACAAGAACAAAAATAGGTCCCGAGTCTTTGTTTTAGCATTACTGATAATACAAGGTACCTGTTATAACAAGGTAAATTGTAAAGTCCCAAGGACCTTGTTATAAAGGTGTTCGACTGTACATGTAATCACAAGGAGTGTTTCTTATTGACCGGGGCGGGGAGGGGGGCGGGGGGGTGGATTTAGACTAATAGCCACTAGTCAGACGAGGATTCTAAAAGTGGTTGAACGAAGACTTTCTATGCAGGAATAGTGGAGTTAAGGGCCGGTCACATGGCCACGATAACGATGACGAAAACGATGCGCACCCACACTCTCGATTGGTGGATGGAACGCGCGCGTAATACACGCCGACAATTCCATTAACCAATGGTGTTCGTTCTCACCGTTTACGTTATCGTCATCGTTATCGTGGCCAGTGTGACAGGCCCTTTACGGTCGGTAGATGAACGCGACGCGCCTTGATTTTTGTCTCGCCACACACACATTCAGAAAGATCAGTAAATGGAAAATAACGGTGAACTTCTCTAGCTAATATTTTTTGCAATTTCACTGTAAATTTGCCAAAGAATTCATCTCTTGCCGCTTGAACGAAACGCTTACGCCAACGGGATAAGGAGTTTTTCCTCGTGTTTGGGGTGCAGTCATGTGGCTGACCGTTAACTTTCTATAAAAATAACATCGAGAGTATGCCAAAGAACCCCACTGCGCATGGTTTTGACATTTATTTATTATGGTTTGTAGACTGTATTGAATATTAATCGTTCATGCAATATGCCACTTTTTTTGTAAGGAACCGGTATCCCTGTCAATACCGTGCGCGGCACCTGGGGTCAATACATTTTTCAACTAACTTTGCCGTTTCGCATCATAGGTCTAGGCCCTACATTTTCTAACGTTACATTTGCTTTTTGATGTTCTTTTGTAGAGAAAATCATAAGAATCAATGACATTTCAGTTTGCATTCCATCGGATTATGCAATGCAATTAAAGATTGATGAAAGTATTGATATTTTTTACCTGAAATGCGCAGAGTAAAGTATTTTGCACCCAAAGCAAAGTGCAGATTAGGATTGTAATGCTTAACAAAAAAAATCACATTTTCTTCCAAGTATTCCTGACTTTTTTAATGAATAAAAGACAGGCGGAAATAATATTTAATAGGATATTTGACTGTAATTAAAACTATATTCATTAATGTACCCAGAAAATCCAAATATTTCCCACCATTTCCTATTAGGAACACGAGTCTGCAAATGAACAGCACCCTCACACATAATATTTCTTAATGTCCCTAAATTTTACTTTTTTTGGCTTTTGTGATTTTGTACTACAACTTGTTAGAGGGTGTCCTAAGAAGCAAGATAATCAACATTTTAAATCCAATCTGTGTCTTATTATTTGAATTACCGGAAGCCAGACAGCAATTGAATCATGGCTGCACTTATTCCAGTGGGAACACTAAGAATGAGCATCAAAAAAGCAGCATTTTAAGCATAGTATGCCATTAAAGGTATAACAACATTTGCGAACATCCCCCCCCAAAAAAAATATATAATAATATTATTATGAATGACCGTACTTGGCAGTAAAGAATAGTTTCAAGGTATCCTGTGAAATCAGGGCACCTGGTGTGATATCATTTTCAACAAAACTGATTCTATTTAAAGCAATTTTCCAAGATGGTCGGCCAACCGTCGAAACCCCGTATCAATCCATTTCCAAAAATTACAACAAAAGCTATGGTAGCTTTAAAGAAAATGTGCCCTAAAATGAATAGCTTCCTATTACATTTTTGAATGTTCCAATTTCAGGTCTGGATGGCATAAAGCAAGCACATCCTATATATATACCGTACAGCAAGCGCCCACCTGTGAACTTCAGTGAAGAGACTGGCTGTACGGAAGATTTCAGTCACCTATCACCCATGCAGATCTTTCAACTCTTCTTCTGCCAAGCAGTACTGTGGGAGTTGATGGTGGAGGAGACCAATCGATATGCCGACCAAACACTGTGTGCAGATGCAGCCAATCATCAGCCTGCCTGGACTCCAAGTAATGTTCCTGAAATGATGGCATTCGTGGCCTTGCTTCTGTGCATGGGTATCAACAAACGGCCTCGCTACAGCATGCAATGGTCCAGGTCCGAAGTTCTGCGAAGTCCCCTGTATTATCGTCGACCATGTCTCGCAATCGATTCACCGCGATTCAGAGCTCAAGCAGTTGACTCTCCCCATGACAAACTGTCCAAGGTTCGCCCGCTGCTCGACATTGTACTGCCATCCTTTCCTCGCATTTACAGGCCAGGACGAAACCTTTCACCGGTCGAGACTATGATCGAGTTTAAAGGTCGAATTGGTTTCAAACAGTACATGCCACGAAAGTCCGCCAAAAGGGGAATGAAATGTTTTTCATTGAACCAGTCGGAAACCGGTTATACATGTGCCTGGAAGGTGTTCACCGGCTCTCAGCCCACATCAAAACAATCTAGTCGACCCTCCAATCCTACGCTGCAAACACCATCCACCTTACCTTCCAGCACCAGGCATGTAGTCGTAGACCTACTTAAAGGACTCGAACACAAGGGACTTTTCACTTTCATGGACAATTGGTACACTAGCCCAGGTCAGAAGAGTTACACGCTTGGCATCCTGCCAAATGACGCACAGTTGAAACTGGGGGTCAGCACCTTTTTTCATGGGGAACTTCTTTGGGTTTGCACACTCTGGAATCCCTTGTCAATTTTGGAGACTGCAGTATTGACACTAAGGAAATTCGCAGCAAACACACTTTGAGCGGATTTCGTACAATGAAAAAAACCTTCTGTCGTCAATGATTATAATATATACATGGGAGGAAGTGATCTCGCAGGACAACTGTGTCAGTACTACACACACAATCACATCGTATTGCTTCTTGACAGTCAAAACTATTCAAATACATGTATATCATTATAGTATACAGTCAAAATCGGTTTAAAAACATGTACTTAATTTACGCCGAGTAGAAAAACAACAACATGACACATACCAACCGAACAAAATTCAACAAGGACGAACAAACGAACAATCACAAATAGAAACGGCAATTGATAAACAACCAAAACAGGAAAAAAACAACAACAAAAAAGCAACAGACGAACATACCAACAAAAAAACAACAACAAAACAAACAGGAAGCCAACAAAGAAACACACATTCATGATCAAACAAGAGATCAGTCACGCCCAAAGCAAGTCACACACTAAGCAGGCTTAAAATTACCAAACATGTATGCGGAGGGGACACTAGGAAAAAATACATAAAACCATTAAAACCTAACAACTATTGATTAAATAAACACCACGAGATGAAAGAATTATTAAACCTGTTTGTACGGGTGCGTGGAACATATTATGCACGATATGGGGCAGAGTGAACCCCCCCCCCCTATTTTGTGTTGGTCATTGTGTTCCTTGAATCTCAGGAATTCCTTTCAGAAGTCTAGGGGGATGTGTTAGGTAACAATAGTCTGGAGAGTGTATTGGGTATAGGGACAAAAAGGGGGGTACCCCTCTGCCCCATATCGTGCTGGGTATAGCGTGGAAGAGGAATAGACCCAAGACGTAATGACGTCACGCTTTGTTTACATGTGCGCTTTCCTATGGGAGCCAGGTCAGGGCGCCAGACAAGGTAGGGACATAGGAAAGCGCACATGTTAACAAAGCGTGACGTCATTACGTCTTAGGTCTATTGAGGGGCATACCTTAAATAATTCATTTGACGGGGAGTTGGAAGTAGGTGATGTAGTTTATGACTGTTATCTTTAGGTTTGCTGAAATACGACATACTTAATTCGCAACGCCTCTCATGCAGTTTTACCCTAATGAGAATACTCTCGTAACTTTGACCTGGGTAGATGGACCTCAGAGCTCTTTTCTGAACCAATGCGCGGCCATTGTAGGCATTGATGATAGCAGGTAATTGCACATGGAGCAGTCGATAAGTCAATGCATGTGCCGGCAACAAGATTAAAAAGATACATGTACTGAGAAGTGCCGTTGTAGCGTGAAATTTTGTCACCATGAAATGCTGAGGATTGCACATGCCTAAGTGATCGATGAATCGATTATTGGGAGAGGGTTTAACCAGTAATAGGGTAAAGGAGTCGGATATTCATATGACACCGTAGTACATGGTTTTAGGAATGAACTATATTTTTTGGCAAGACACAGCTGAAACGTAACGTGACGCCGGTTCCGTTAACAAATTAATTTCAAAAGAAATTGGACTGTGTGGTTTATATGCCCAGCATATATAGCCTATACACTGCAACATGGCACAAAACTAATCATATCAAATGACATAGGGGCTTGCAATGCGTACATGTAATTTATTTGTTGACATTCTGCCGGGTACTTGATTTCATAAGCGTTAGTCCCAGGTAGGAGAAAAGATGGCCCGTGATATTTTTCATGAACCGTATAGAATTAATTTAGGTATAGGCCTACCGCAAATAGCTTCCTGACTTTTTGAACAATCTATCTTTGAATGTGAATATAAGGTCACGTCAGAAACGGACATTTTGTCTGCGGCGGGGGGGGGGGGGGGGGGGGGGTATATCTAGCTGTCATAATATTTAATATGGGTTTCTATTTGTGGTTTTGAAGTTTGTTGTTGGTTCTGACATAGAGGTGTTTGACGGATGTTTATGCTTAGCTCTGTGTTGACCCAAGTGCATAGTATACTTGCTTGTAGTTCTACAGTTTATATATTTATTTCTTGTTTACCCTCGGGAAACCTTTCAGTTAAAAAAAAAATGTTTTTTTCAAAGGTGCCCAGCCTGTTTATTTTCGAATAATTTAGTATTCGATTATTCGAGACTGGGCTTGACCGAATATTCGAATATTCGATACTCGCCGATCAATTCTTTCAGGCGTCTGCTGCAACTGCATGCCGCGTCAGTAAAAAGTTGCATGCAAAGCACGCTGGTGCTTTACATGCGGCGATCGATATTAGAAACCACCCGATGGACATTTTTTACATTGTATCAAGATCATTACGAGTACGTATAACATTCTGATAACAAGAAACCAAACTCCAGCCTGAGCTTTTGCAATAATTATTTTAGAAGTGTCAAGGGTTTTACGGTTGGGAACAATAAACCTCTGTCCACAAACAATGTGGCATTTGTCACTGCTAAGCGCCGTAGTAACTTTTATAATAATAGCATCAGTCATATCTGTACGTGCATATTTTTTTTCGAAACTTCGAACCGGCAAAAGGCTATTCGAATACTCGGTTGATGATCGAATATCGAATATTCGCTATATTCGGGACAGCCCTAGCAGCCCAGCTACAACAATATAGCAAAAGTGTAAAAGTACATGTAGATACATAAAAGGAACAATAAAATACATAGAAATACATAGACAAAAGAAAAATACACCTGGATCACCCAATTATGTTAAACGTGGATTAAGAAGGATTAGAAAATCAAACGAAGAGTCTTACAAAAATTGCAGCTTCTCTTAAAGAGCGCCCTCACAGTTTTAATGATTGTCCTCTGTTTTTTTATTTGCATATCAGGAAGAACAATAGTATTTTTAACATGCATGTCGAGTTCAATTATTTTATTCTATTTTATTCTTTATTTTGTATTTTATTCTATTTGTTTATATCTTTACCCATAGTGTGCCCGCACAATTTAAAACTGGTTTCCATTGGGTACCAGCATACATTTTAATTAAAGTTGGGTAAAGTGAAATTCACAAGCAATAAGTACCGGTACATGAAATTAAACATTTCGTCATCGACACCACGAAGTATAACACCCGAGTTGACTTGAGTGCGCGCAATGCACGCGTATTTT
Source organism: Hippasteria phrygiana (assembly GCA_037893225.1). Classification (NCBI taxonomy): domain Eukaryota; kingdom Metazoa; phylum Echinodermata; class Asteroidea; order Valvatida; family Goniasteridae; genus Hippasteria; species Hippasteria phrygiana. Next base: position 2,312,122 of record JAZGUH010000184.1, read on the forward strand.
AGAGAACCGAGTAATTTTCGTTTCAAGAAGTAACACCCACGTACACCGTCGTACACCGTTGCTTGTAAATGCTTCCAGTCAGGTAGGGGGAGTTCGTCATGATGGATTTCGGGCACATGTTTTTTTGCTTAGATTTACAAGACTTTCAAATGCTTTCAATATTATATTCAGTGCGAGTCAAAAAACTATACACTAACCCCTTTTAAAATTGGCCAAACTTTTTTATTCTGTAGCAATATAATAGATAAAATATTTTCATATGTACTTTAAGAGTAACTCTTCCTGCTTATTTTGGTGACATTTTTACTGGATTAGTTTTCATTCATGACTGCACAGGAGACAATTAAGGGGGTCGGTTGAAATCTGAGTTGCGCCAACTGGTTATTCATTGCCTTGAATCGACTTGTGGAGTGGCCCCCAAGATCTCCTGATCTGACCTCTCTTGACTACTTTTTATGGGGATATCTGAAAGCTCGGGTTTTTACCACTCCTCCAGCAAATCTGGATGACCTCCAGGAAAGGATAATTCGTGAAAGTGACATTCTCAGACAAGACAGGGAGATGATGTGCCGTGCTGTTGCAGGAATGATGCGCCAAACCCAGCTGTGCATTGAACGAGATGGTGGCCATGTTGAGGATTAAGACACCGTGGAATTTAATTGTCTTTTTTATTTAATTTAAATGTTTTAAATAAACACGAAGTTTAAAAGCTAATAAATGTTTTTTTTCTCTTTGTTAGACAATGGTTGTGTTCTGTTAAATTGTCTCTTTCTTTAATATCCAGCCCTGACCAGTTGGCGCAACTCAGATTTCACCCGACCCCCTTAATTGTCTCCTGTGCAGTCATGCATGAAAACTAATCCAGTAAAAATGTCACCAAAAGAAGCAGGAAGAGTTACTCTAAAAGTACATATGAAAATATATTATCTATATTGCTACAGAATAAAACTATGGCCAATTTTAAAAGTGTATAGTTATTTTTGACTCGCACTGTATATTATCCTAAAATTCCCAAAGAATACACTTGGATGAACGAGGTGGTTAACCGCTTGGCCGCGCAGTTTGAAAATGGCCTTTCCAAGCGTAACCGACTGGTGGCGCACTGTATTCTGAATCGTCCCAATCTTGTTTTTGCGTGTTTTAAATAGTTTTGCCGGACTCCACTTTCGCGGAAGAAATCTTTAAAAAAGTGCGTCCATCTTGGAAATACCGAAGGCAGGATATAGAAATGCGTCCCAGCTTTTCACAATGGTGAAAAATAGCATAATCTGAAAAATAAGATGGCGGTATTTTATGTATGAGCTTTTGCTGGATTGTAGCACAAGCTACAACGTTGTGAAGTTTCGAGCACTCGTTTTGAGAAAATGCAGTTCAGTGTCAATGGACTTATACTCTCAATGGAAAATGAAATCACCCCCCAATTTTATTTTGAGACTGCATTCAGTTATAAATATTTAGGATATAATAGAAAAAATCCCAAAATCAAGTTCCCAGTAAAAACAATGTTTGTTTCTGCATGTAACTCAGCACCCCGGCAAAAGACCAATTGATAAATATCCCCACCCGATGTCACAGACATCGGTATTGAATTTTATTGAAATGTTGAAGGAAACACATGATCTTATCGTCTGATGGCCACCGGGACGTTTGACGCGATGGACGGTCGACTTGTGCAACGTTCACGCCCTGTGTAATTTTTAGGCCGAGTAAAAAAATACATGTTGCACGTCCGGGTTTTCAAAAAAAGGAGGAAGAGGGGCTTTTTATTTTTTATTTTCAAGATGCCCGTCATTTAAACAACAATTCTGGCAACCGTTGGTGTTTCCCTGTTCAAAGACGCATTAAAAATGAAAGAGACATGTTGGACAAGAGAACTGAACATGTTTAAAGTGTTTTTTTTGTATGTCTGTAGCACCATATCAGCCAAAAAAAAGGACCATACAAAAATCCGACTTGCAAGTATATATTTTCCGATTGACTGGTTGACATTTTTGGTTTCTTTATACATAATTTTTCTGTGGTAAAAATCCAGGCGGCCTCCAAAAAGGAAGCGGGCGGGGACGCGAAACATTTTTCTTATTTCGCCTCACTAATTAGGCCTGGTAGGACTTGATAAACATACCCGTATGCCCGGGACACTCTGTTTCCTCTTAAAGGCCGTCACCCCCTTCCATGAAATACCAGGTAATAAGCCCTTGATGAAGGAGTGTCAATAAATGCTCGACACTAATGTATGCTGATACTCTACCATTGTTTACCCATCGCACAAGATGAATTGATTCTGTATAGCTTGGACTTGAAAGGTATAGTGTACACGATTGGTAATCCTCCAATTTTGTTTACTGAATTATTACGAAATACGTTACTAGACTGTAAGTTAATAGTAGTCTCAATCATCCTGTGAAATTATGGCACCAGGTGTGCTGTCGTTGTCAAGAAAAGTGGAAATGTATATCGTTTTCCAACGATTTTCAGCTGGAAATCGTTGGGAAAACTGCCCTGTAGCTGTTAGTCAAGGCGCGCGTGGCTACCCGGACGAGTGGCGCGCCCGGACATGCTGGCATTCGGGGCGCGTCACGCGGTCAGGTAGCCATGCGCGCCTTGACTAATTTAAAGGCTATCATTCGCCCGACGTTTAAAAACGAGCGCCGTTTTTCTCTCGTTTCTTTTCGCCATCCAACATCGCAAAACTTTGAACAGGTTAGTGGAACGATATTTCCTATAAAATACTAACCCTAAACCCGCCCAATTATGAACATTGCAAGAATGACCAATCATGTACACTACCTTTAATGTGACTTGTTCCCACGAAATGGTTGGAAAGTATTAACCCTTATACTCCCTAGGTGGTGTAAAAAATCGTATTGAAATTGAAGGATTCATGACTGTTAGGGTTAATATCTAAAAATCAAGATTATTGTATTTCCTGAAAGTACAGGTTAAAGCTAATATACAGTGTTTGTGGTTAAAAAAACCCTACACGGACTTTTTTGTGAATTCTTTTTGTTTCTGCTTGTAACTCAGAAAACTACCGTGCGACTTGCCGCTCATTTTATGTTGTGCTGCCAGGTCACGTATCAATTGCACGGGTTTCTCGACACTCTGCCTGCAAAGCGTTCCCGCGGGATGCACGCTAACGGTATTTGTCAGAAGCGTAATGCGGGGGAAACGCGAGAAACGACAGGGGGTTTGACGCTAATTCTTAATATATATTGCGCTGCAATTTCCAAGCTTTTCTCCGGGAATGAACCATGCACAACGTGCATTTCGTGTTCACAATATACATCATTACCAGGCTATAGGCATTTGATATGAAAAAAACACGGCTTTTTTGGCTCTGCTAGGTTCACACATTCCCGAATATTGCCACGAATACCAAGATCTATCCCGAATAAAAATCCTTGATGCATCGGGAGAAATTAGTCCCGATTAGCTTTTGGTAAGAATAACTTAAGAATGAAAAAAAAATCAAGAACTAGGTACGAATTGAAAGCGGAATCAGACCGAATCAAGCTAAATGATTGCGATTTAGTGAAGAATAAAACCGAATTGTAGAGATTTTGTCGAGAATAATATACGAATAACTCCAGAATCATCCAGAATGACCCAGAATTATGCCGAATTCATTACGAATTTTATAAGAACAAAGACCGAATAAGCCGAATGTAATGCGAACATTCCCTAACAACCCCAAACTAAGCCGCTTTTCAATCAGAACGAGCCAGAATCATCCAGAACGAGGCCGTATCCAGGCGATCCCGGTATATAAATCGATCAAGACAAGCACTCATCGTCAGTCAGTTCCAGTTATCTAATCATTCTGGTATTATTGATTAAATCGGCGTGCATTCGGGACTATTCTGGATCCATTCGTATTAAATTCTGCTTGATTCTTGGTTATTCTTAATATATTCTTTGGAAAATCTGGATAATTCAGCATTATTCGCAATTTATTCTTGCTAAGTTCTTAGATTATTCTTAACGAAATCTTAGTGTATTTGTAAATTATTCTTATAATATTCGTACATTTCTTGATACATTCGTTAAGATTCGGCATGATTCTGGACTGTTAAACACCAAGAATAACTCTACGAAACGTTTAAGAATGCTGTAAGAATATCCAGAATTAGTTAGGAATACAACAAGAATAAACCAAGAATTGAAATTGGTTGCCGAATCACCCCGACAATTTTGAACATGTCCAAAATTGTCGGGGCGCTTCCCGCCCGATCTTTACAATCTTTCACCGAACTAACAGAATCTTCCCGAGGCAGCCAAGAACCATTCCCCGATTTACTCAAGAATTGCTATTCGCGGCGATTCGGCTTAAAAATCGGGAATGTGTGAACCTAGCATAAGCTATGTCCGCACTCATGGGCGTCACGGGGGGGGGGGGGGGGAGGGGAGAGGGAACTTCCCCCTAGAAATTTAAAATAGGAGAAAAAAAAACTAAAAAGAAAAGAAAAGAGGGTCGAAGTCAATGTTGTACTTAATTGAATGTATAAACCTGCTGAAAGGGGGCTTAAAATGCGGCTATATACAATAGGCCTATAGCTATCGCAGTCTTGAACAAAGCGTCGAGTGATGTCTAGCACCCCCCTCCCCTTTCGATGTTTCCACGGCCGGTGATTTCTCCCTTTGCTGCTTTCTAGTGAGTGCTTTGCCCCTCTAGACAAAATCCTGGCGACGCCTATGTCCGCACTGAATGTTAAATATTGGCCAATCAGACAAAAGTACGGTACTAATAATAACTTGGCGGTCATAATGGCGTTCTTTTGTTTTGGACAATAGAGTAGTGTACCGAAGTCTGACGTCAGTTGCCGCGGCAACTGGTTGCAAACACATGCAGTTTAAAATGTATTCTGGTTCCAAACATTGCATTGATTGACGTCATCACTTCGGTACTCTATGAATGCATGTCTTACTTTACAATAGACCAGTTCAATAATAAATTCAGATTTGTGCACGCGCGCGCATAAGCGAGCAATGTGGCGAGGCGGAAGTGAAACTGCTGTGTGCAAAACATTCGAATTTGCCACTGGCAATTCCCATGCATGGGCGTCGCGAGGGGGGGGGGGGAGGGGGAGGGGGATCTTTTCCCCACCCTGGAATAAAAAAAATAAGAAAAAAAAATACATAAATAGAAAAGAAGACGAGGTGTCATTACTGTTAATTTAATGCATATTTAACAACATGGGCGTGCGGGATGTCAATGGTGGTGGGGTGGGAAAATGTCCCCCACCCACCATCGAAAATTCCCCCTCTAGAAAAAATCCTGGCGACGCCCATGTTACCATGGGTATATTTGGTGATTTGGTTGCAGCGCGCCAGTGGGCGTTTCCCGTGATCGGTTTCTTAACACCCAAGCTTTATAACCATGGTATAGTATACAAATAATGAATGTTTATGAGTGCAATGGTAAGAATAATTTCATGAAGTGAAATTATTCTTACCATTGCACGAATGTGAAACATTCATTATTTGTTTTATACAACGCCTGAATAGATCCTCGTCGGATTGCATGCATGTATTTCTTTGTGTACAACATGCCGTAAATTTCCCTTATCAGTCCCGCATAAAACCGCGACAAAAAGTTATACAGTTCCGAACCATAGGCCTAAAGCTCAATAAATTGTTCTATAATCGTTTGACTGCGTATTTAATTTGTTTTTGGTAACTTGTAATTCGTCAAACAATCCACAAGGGATCACTGACTAGGTAAAAAGTGAACAAAGAGAAACTGGCAGGAGCGGGATTCGAACCTGGAACGAACATTGCCGTGAGATGTATACTAAGACCATCATCAAAACGTTAGGACTCATAAAACGAAATTTCAGTAGTTGTTCAGCCAATATTTTAAAGAGGCTTTACATTTCTCTTGTCCGATCGCGACTAGATTACTGTTGCATAGCCTGGGATCCATATAGACTAAACCACTCCACTGTTGTAGAACGTGTACAAAACACTCTATTAAATCAATTAGGCTGGACTGATCTCCAAACTAGAAGAAAATTCTGCCGTTTGGTTATGTGTTTTAAAATTGTATAGGGTTTCATCAATATTGATTCCCTTAAAAAGTTTCATCTAGCCTCGAGAATTGGGCGAAATGATAATAGCCTAAAACTGAACATTCCTTTTGCCCGAACAGATTGTTTTCAGTATTCCTACTTCCTCCGTACAGCAAATGAATAGAATAGTCTGCCTGAACATGTCATCCAAAATACGTCCCTGAATGTGTTCAAAAGTTCCCTTTTTAATGTCTTAACTTCTTAGTTTAATACATGTATTCCTTATTGTGTAGTTTTTCCGTTACTTAATGTTTTTCACTTTCTGTTTTAATTTACTTTTATTATCACTTTATTATCTCGTAAAATCTGTTTCATCACACTTCAATTTAATATTTTTTTTCATGTTTATCTTACTATTTTATTTTCACTCTTTGAATGCGTTTACAAGTTCTCTTTTAAACTTTTTAATTTTCTAGTTTAATACATGTATTTGTTATTTTTTAGTGTACAATTTTAGCGTTGTTTTATGTTTTTCACTTTTGAGTTTATTTAATTTAAATTTATAGTGTATAATTAGTATTTTAAGCCTTTGTTTTTCATCCGGGGAGTGGTTCGGGATGAACTGTACAGTTTTTTCCACAACCCTTGACATTGTCAGAAATTTGATATTAATAACAAAAGGTGATCGTCCGCCATTTTGTGTGAATGACAACCGTGGTGTAGCGCCACCAATAGTGTGACCGTGGAATTATGGACGTTCTATTCAACGCGTACCGTATTTCCGGAAATTCTGCGAAAACGGTTAGCGTAGGCTATTTCCCGGGTAAGCAAAGCATTTAGAGTTGTGTGCATGCGCATATCTCGTATTGGCGAAAATCCCGGGGGACGGGGTATACATCCCCCACTTTTTGAGGGGGGGGGGGTAGGCCATTGAATTTCTAAGTCAAAATGTATACAAAAACGGAAAACAAATAGTACAATATCTTTGCACCGCTGTACTGTCAGGCATAGGGATATGCATATTTGCATTAGATGTACACACCCTACATAGTGTGAGCAGACCTTTGGATCATGAACAACACCCCGAGTGTGATATTGTCTCTAGCCCCCACCCCCATCCAGATCCACTCCCCACTTTTCGAATTTCTTTGGTCGGCCGGGATTTTGGTCAACCCCCATCCCCCACCCGCCGACAAGGATTTACGCCACTGCCCGTATATATATAAGCATTTTGTGCTAACGGGGTGAGCACAGAATTTCTACACTAGCTCGGTTAGCGCAGAAGTGCAGGCCGTTAGTAATCGGGCGGTATATACGGATTCCATGAAATTCTGCTCTCAAAGACACGATGAAGTCTTCATGGTAGTCAATCAATTACCCATGAAAGTATCACGGCTGTTCGTGGCATGGTGTTTTAACATTTGTCCATGGTATCCAGATGGGAACCATAGTATTTGTATAGAGGCCACCAAGCTTCCACATCCGTCTCCTTGGGATCCCAGTGGGATTGCAAAGGAAACCCATGGGCTGCCATGGGAAATTCCTGCAAGGAACCACGAACAATCTTCAGCTGGAATTTACCATTTGGGCAGCGCTTGTGGCCCGACGAATAAAACCACATTGTGAAAATCATAAAATTACCCACAATTAAGGCTGCGTCCGAATCGCTTGTCTAGGGCTATTGTCTAGGTGTTCGTCCATTACAACTACGCGTGACGTAGCCGTAGCTGTAGCTCTAGACGCCCATTTCGGACACGGCATATCATTGCATATCTATAGACCGTTCCCCACCCTTACGGAAATATCCCATACAAATTCCCAATTGCAATTCCCGAATTATATATTTCGTGGGACCCATTGGTGATTTAGGTTGCCGTGGGACATTTCTAGGGCATGGCGGGAAAATGGACAATGGGTGGAACTTACCGTTCGGTAAAGTGCTTATACAACCTCACTAAACCACACTGTCAAAAACTACACCCACAATATCGTTTCTGTATTATGGGGGAAATATGAACCATCTTCGGCTGATACTTACCGTCTGGACATCGCCTGCAGCCTGAGTGAGGACGACAGCTATGCGAGTGTGGAGAGAGGCAAACTATGGAATATCTCCTGCAGTGCCGTTTTATGCCACTTGACTAACGCTGCAGCGCCGAAGACCAACTAGCCTAAAATGAGAGAGCGCTAGCGCTACGATGTTGACAGTGCTGACGAAGGACTCGAAAGAAGAAGTGAGTGATGTCCCAGGTTGGGTTCCGGAGATTCGACACTCCCGTCGCGAAAAGTCTCGACTTGTTGAGTATATCACCGAGGTGCTTACCAGCAGCACATCAAACAAGGTCTGCTCATCCAACCTTTGGCAGAAATTCCAACACGCCCCGCACTAATGAGGAAAATCAATATTCAAGTTAATCCGATAGGCCAATCACAGGCGTTCTTTCCTATTTAGATCCGGACAGGAAAACCGTATTAAGCAACACTGGACTCGGTGGTCACATTCATATGAATTTGTTAACCCCACTTTTGTTCACTTAATTTCACAGTTTAAATCTCGCGCGTAGAGTATACCACAGAGGTCTAGGGTTATTTAATTGGATTAACGCTGGCCCTGTGTAGCTGTGCGTTCGGCCCTGAAATGTGGCCCGGCACACTCCATTCACAAAATGGGTAAAACAAAACATCTTTGCACGAGGGCATGCATAAACACAGGCACTGGTTTGAAGCTGCAAGTAGGAAACAAATATATAGTTAAGTTTAGTAATTGTTTAATTTTCTAAACAACACAAAATCTCAATTATTTTGGAAAAGACATACGTATGTGTACATGCATATTTATATACTCCCCACATACACAATGGTACAGCCCAATAAACAAGTGTACGTTCTTTGCATCACATATTTCTGTAGCTGCCTTGAATGAACAGTATTCAGTTCCAAATTTACATTATTTCAAAATGAAATTAACTCCTCAAAAGAACACAGTTTTAATCCCAGATAACTGATTCACAAATGGATATTTTTTAAATGTCTTAGTTACAGTAAAATCGAAGAAAATCTGTCTTGTAAAACGGGTGATGAGCAGAGTCCAAGATCATGTAACGCGTGGTAAGCAATGGTAGATCGATGTAAGTCTCGAACAATGCCTTATCGATCGAAAGTTGTCATTGGCCATTTTTTTCTTTGTGAAAAGTACGTAGGTTTTTTTCAACCAATCATAACAGGTTTTACATGTAAGGAAAGATGAGGATCTAAGCTATTCGATTCCGTTTAACCCCGTACGATTCGATACTCCAGTAAGGAGTTACAGTCAAAAGAGTCGACGCGAGGGCGCTCAATCGGTGCGTTTACACAGAAAAATGATGAAAAGTTCACATTTTCAAAGCCGAAAGTACGTGGATTTTTTTCAAGATAAAATATATGTATATATATCACGAGAACGACAAAGAGTTAAATCGTATAGAACTGTTTAACCCGGTGAAAAAGACCGCATGGTTATCAAACTATGACTCGAAACGTCGAAAAAAAGGGTCATTTTACGCGGATTTTCGCCCGGAAATGGGCTCCGCACAGAGGTTTGAGCTTAAGTGAACACAACAAATTCATATGGTTATCACACTGTTCTCTGTGTGGAACACTGAATTTGGAACAAAAACACAGTGAGTTTACGGTGTGGACACAGAATCCACACCGTGTGCCCACTGATCTCTATAAACTGGATAGCTCATTGTGTGCTGTTCAAGCAACTGAAGCCAGTAACCGCCATATTACCACTCCCATCGTACCACTGATCTCTGTGTAAGGAGAACGAGATTGAAAGTAGACCCTGGGGACATGGTTGTCAAACTTGTTGTTTTGGGAGTGGTAATATATAATGGCGGCTTCAACTTGTACAGCCGATGCGCTATCTAGTTTATATAGAGATCAGTGCGTGTGCCCCCATAGTGTGATTACACCGTTATCATAAGGCCTTTTCACACTACGAAAAATCTCGGTGTTGGACCCGGGTCCGACCCGTGTTGACTAGACTGACCTTTTCACACTGCAACATTTCAACACGGCACTGACCCGTGTAGAGCGCTCAACCCGGGTTGAAACTCAACCCTGCTCGGGAGGTGGGTTGAGAGCTCTCGACCCGTGTAGAGAAGTTGGACCCGTGTTGAAAGTCGTAGTGTGAACGTCTCCGGGTTGAGTTGGACCCGTGTAACCGTGGATCGGAGTGTGCGTGCAGAGCACCACATACTAGGCTGTTCGATATGACGATAATTCCCGATGTTTCGGTATTATGTAGCTTTTTCAGTTTTTGCAGCGTTTATGGTTTCTCCAAGTCCAAGTGTGTATACGTTAAGTGTAAATTAGTCTAGATTACTTTGCGCGAAATTATTTCCAATACATTTGACGGCAGAATAGTACATAACGTATATGGAGGAATAAAAAAATACATTCTGTACTAAATGTGTCGTTTCTTTAATCGTTTTAAACCCCGACATGACTTATCCGGCATCTCCGCGCCGTATGTAGCGGACATTGCGTGCATGCGTATTCCATCGTTAGTGTAGTCTTGGTCAAATGCAAACAACCGCACTGAATGCTACCATATTATTCCTAGTGTACAATGTACGTACATGCAGCTAACATTTTGCTAACTTCGTCTCGAGAAAAGGCTACTAAGGTATGAGGGGGCCGGGGTTATTGCTCAATATGGGGAACCCCAAAAGTGCATCTGCGCGTGCGCGTTGCTTTGTTGCAAACAGCTGGCCTTGGCCGCCGGTCAAGTACAAGTACGCGTGCAAGCATCATGGAGGAATAAAACACACTGGATACTTTTACCTCCGATATGTCGGAGAAAATGGGCCCCAAATCAGACAAAAGACCGACATGGAGTGAGGAGGATTTGGGCTGACAGCTCCATCCAAAGCCAGCTCGGCGGAACGACCAGAATGCAGTATGGGGATTTTCCGATTCGACCCGTGTTGAACGGTCGGCCGTGTGTGTAGTGTGAAACGATCGCACAATACACGGGTCGAAACATTACACGTGTAGCAAAAATGCTGGCGCTGCGTTGAGTAGTGTGAAAAGGCAGCGTAATTGACCCGTGTTGAAATTTTAAGAAGTCTACACGGGTCGGACCCGTGTCGGACCCGTGTAGATTTCAACACGGGTCGAACGTACATAGTGTGAAAAGGCCTATAGTGTTTCCATAGCATTATTAGCATATATACCTCACAGTGTCCCCATAGTGTTGCCAGAGCGTGATATTAGTGTCTTCATAGCATGAACATATAGACCACACAGTGTTCGCACATCGTACAAAAAAATCCTACAAAACAAATCCCCAGTAAACTGGGTTGGGTTGCCTGTAATTAACTTATTTACGGAAATGAATGAACTTAAAACCAGACTAAATGGAAGTAACCTAAACTCCTCCAAAAAGTTCGGATACTCAAGTTTGACAGACGATTTCTCTTTTGTTTCCAACTCCTTTCCCTTGAATTTGGTATAATTGGACAGCCCTGTTATTCTTCTTTACAATGATGTGTCATTTGTTATATGATTAAGCAATTGGGGGATGTGTACCCCAGCTGAATATGAGGGTGGGTGTAAAGTGAAATGTTACAAAATGCATTGCTATTGTCATACAGTGCATCCCCCTTTTGCTTGGAGGATGGGAATGTGCAACAGATCTGCAACAGATCCTGATTGATGAATGGGACGCCATCCCACAGCAACATGTGACCCAGCTCGTGAACAGTATGAGGAGGAGGTGCCAGGCTGTTGTGGCTGCATTCGGATCGTCCACCCGCCACTGAGGCTCTTGACTTAACATTGTTCAATGAAGAAACTATTCAATGATTAAACCAGAGGAAAAAAAAGACTTTCCTGACGTCTTGTTTTTTTCTTTTGTTAGTGATAGAGTGTTGCATTGTACTGTGAGAGAGACTTCTTGTTACTGATGGAGCATTGTTTGAGTGCAAAAAATGACAAATTCTTTTACTCTGTTTGAAACGCAAGCACATTAACAACAGAGTTGCTATCCCGGAGGCAATTTATTGTGACAGGCCATGTGGATTTCTAAACTTTTCCCGCTCATTTATGGCTTACAACCTTTAAATATTGGTTATATAGTAAGCAGATAATCATTCAAGATACACCAATCCTCCAAACAACTCCTAACAGCAAGAGTCAATACACTTTTGGACAATAGCAATGCATTTTGTAACATTTCACTTTATACACCCACCCCCATATTCAGCTGTGCTGCACATCGAATTGCTTAATCATAACAAATGACACATCATTGTAAATGTTGGGTGGAGGGGACTTGGTGTAGTATGGCTCCGGTTGCTGTACCTCCGAGGGGCGGTTCGGCACAGTCTTAAGGGGGGGGGGACGGCAAGTCCCGGATTAAGGGAAGCAAAGAAGATACCCACAACATTGATCTGTATAACTCATCATGGTAGGTAATTTATTCTCAACACAACATCAGTCCAAGTAAGATAGGGGAGTCTGGCTTGACACCTTGACAAAATTGTGCGGGTAGTTTACATCTCGACTCAACCCAGACAAAACAAAACACCCTGCAAACAATGTGCAGACATTATAAATAATACAAGGTACATTTCAAATATTTTTGTAACTGACCATTACTATATGTAAGTCCCAGAGTCACCTTAAGAGTATACAACAATACTGCAAGTACATAATGCCTCACGTGTGTCAAGAAATGCAACAGACGCTTCATGTAATTGCATCATGCAACGTGCACTTCGTGCTAAAACTGCAATCATAACACGCTATGATTTCATAATCAACCGTCAGCGACTGCAAAGTTAGTGACACATTCCCGGCCATAAAGCTTACAATTTATCAACAAAATCTAGAGTACGATTATTCAGAATAACCTTGCTCACCTTGTCTTCCAAGGGTGTTTGTTACATTTGAGGATAGATCATGCAAAAATACAGGAAAACGTCAGCTATTCTCCAGCCGATGTTGACTAAACTGAGTAGAGAAACCGGCCAGCTTGAGCGCGTGAAAATTCCATAGCAACGGGCTCAGTATATCGCTCCGCTGTGTAAAATACACATTTTTCCTTTTAAACCTAAGAGTATTAACAACATCAAGGTCTATCAGAATTATTGTTAAGAAATGATATTAATGATATAAGAAGATAAAACCCACAAGTTTGTACTTTTACAACTCTTAGTCAGTGAAGTCGGACCGCACAACGCACACACGAACACGGGCACGGTCGCCACTCAATCAAGTAGGTCGCACATGCACTGAACTGTTTTAAAGGGGAAACCACGGTTACAAATAAGTTAAAGGGAAAACCACAGCCTCAACAACAAAGAAGAATAACAGGGCTTTCCAATGATACCAAATTCAAGGAAAAGAAGTTGGAAACAAGAGAGAAATCGTCTGTCAAACTTGAGTTTCCGAACTTTTTGAGGAGTTTATTACAAATTCAAATGCTACGATAACCTACCATACACTTCTAACTTATTACTGTTATACTTCAGTTTTATAATATTCACTTTATAATGAAGTCATGGTTTCCCATGAACAATTTCAATAATTGAACACAAAAGTAGATGTAATGAGATTCTTCACTCATGTTTGCAAATAATGAAAATGGTAGTGTGGAATTGTTTGAATAATTACATATTATGGTCAGGAAATTGTGTTTTTGGCCAATAAACTGCATTTTAACACGACTTTTGTGAACACAAATTTCCTCGTTTCTGATTGGTCAGTTGCTGTGGACCAACACTATGACAAAACCACAGCGAGTTCACAGTGTGGTCACCCAGTGGTGTGTTCCCGCTGTAGACTGACACTGTGAGAAAATCACGGCGAATTCACGGTGTTCACACAGTGGCGATTCGCGGTGTAAAAATGTCACTGTTTTCACAGTGTGTTCTCCGTGTGGACCGACACTGTGGCAAAATCACGGAGAGTACATAGTGTGTTCACACAGTGGCGATTCACAGTGTGGAAGGATCATTGTGTGTTCACAGTGTGGTCCCACAGTGGTCATTAGCCTTTTAGAGGTATGGCGGACACAATAGGAGAGGGCGCTATTTGATTTGGGTATACCTTTTGTGAAACCACAGGAAATTTCAAAGGTGAAGATTAGGCATGATCTATGGATTGTACTTTTGATACATCTTTAACTCAAAACAATATCTGATTCTGACTTTCACTGGAATTTGTGGTTTCCCAAAATGTTTACCCAAATCAAATAGCGCCCTCCTATTGTGTCCGCCATACCTCTAAAAGGCTAATAGTGTTCACACTATGATCACACAGAGACCACACTGTGGAGACATGGGAGAATGTTCCTTAAAATGATTGGTCATTGTTGCAATTTTCAGAAATGGGCGGATTTGGGGGTTAGTATTTTATAGGAAATATCGTTCCACTGACCTGTTCAAAGTTTTGCGGTTTTAGATGGCGAAAAAACGAGAGAAAAACGGCGCTCGTTTTCAACCGTCGGGCGGATGATAGCCTTTAGTCAAGGCGCGCGTGGCTACCTGGACGCGTGACGCGCCCCGAATGCCAGCATATGTGGGCGCGCCACTCGTCCGGGTAGCCACGCGCGCCTTGGCTGGGCAGTTTTCCAACGATTTCCAGCTGGAAATCGTTGGAAAACGATATAAATTTTCACTTTTCTTGACAACGACAGCACACATGTTGCCATCATTTCACAGGATGATTGAGACCACTATTAACTCACATTCTAGTAAGGTATTTCGTAATAATTCAGTAACAACAAATTGGAGGATTACCAATCGTGTACACTAGCTTTAAGGAAAGCTCATTCAAATTGGTCTAATATCTGGGTCGAATGTGCACATCCATAACGACGTACGTCATTGCTCCCCCAAACGTATCATTTCATTTTACCTACATTTTCGGTTTACCGTTATGTCCCATACAATTCTTCAGTGGATAATCGATTCGATACCCGCTGGCACCCGTAAATATCGTCTCTCGTATCTCATATTTTAAGAGTCAGGTTGGGCAGAAAAGAAAAAAAGATAATTGAAAATGTAATTGCTCGTTGCAACGAAATGAACACAGTCCGCCGGGTAGGAATTAGCATGATAAATGGAAGGGCATCATTCTGTCAACATCATCTTATTACACGTATCAATCTGCATGAGCTGCCAACGAACATCCATTATCAACGGATCAAGGCTGATTATGTCCATAATCTGACTGAACATTTCAGCTTAATGGCCCCTACTAACGAGTTATTAAAGAAAAGCGTGCATTTTGAAAAGCACTATACCTGCTAATACATGTACTGGGTTTGTTGTGCTACGCGAGAAGACCGATATACATTAATCCAGCATTAGGAATATGAGCGCCCTGTTCTTTATTCAAATTTCAAACTTGTAAAATGTACGTTATCGTCTGTCGGTTTTTTTGTCATGTGGGATATATTTGTTACAAATTCTGAACCCAGGATGTACCCAAATTTATTTATTTCGGTATAAAAGCCTCCAATACAAAAATTTAAAAATTCATATCGATTGGATTACAAATAGAAATGCACATACATATATGTATACTAAACCATTACTGGTAGCTTAAAAACCAATTACATAAAAATGTAAACATACAAAGACTAAACAAGTTTATGAAAATTAATAGTGTGAACAATTTGTGGGATGGCTGATTTTTGATATCTGTTTGTGCGACAATATGGGACAAGAAGACTGCTAGTATTTCTGAGAGTTCGAGTACTGTTACGGGGAGAGGGTAGCATAGACATGTGTTTTGAGCCAACAAGGGACTTGGCAAATTTCTCAAATAACTGGTTTCTATAAATAGTGCTTTCTATAGAGGAATCCCACAACGACGAGTTTAGCGCCGATCTGCGCACTTCCGCGTTTGAAAACGACCATCTCAATGTCACAGTAAACAACTTTATGCTGATCGTGCGCCTGCGCTTCCTTTTATGGCCTGATTCATGCATGAATGAATGCGCTGAAAAGCGTTGTTTTGTTTGCCGCTGACATTCTCGCTTTCAACCCGGAAGTGCGCAGAAGGGGCTTATGTGAAATTCCTCTATTGGGGCCCTGTGTACAAGCCTCATTGGAAAGTTCTTAATGACAGATTAGCAATTCGATTTGACACAGCAGCCTTTCATTCGGCTTGGCATGCGTCTCACATCAGTTAACGCGGTAGCTAAATTGACTCAAGACTGAACTATTCATTGGGAAATGTTGAGTTGTGTGTTTGTTTTGTTTCGGCTTCATTCTGAAGATTTCCAGGTAGCTAATAGTCTTGTTCCCGGACCTGAAGATTCCCTGATGTCTAAATCTAAGCTCAGGTAGTAACGGTTTAAAATAAATCATAACACGAGTGCTAGTC
This sequence comes from Hippasteria phrygiana, assembly GCA_037893225.1. Classification (NCBI taxonomy): domain Eukaryota; kingdom Metazoa; phylum Echinodermata; class Asteroidea; order Valvatida; family Goniasteridae; genus Hippasteria; species Hippasteria phrygiana. The sequence continues at coordinate 2,328,516 of JAZGUH010000184.1, forward strand.
CGAGTGACGTCAGTGGCATCATTCAAATTTAATATTATTGAAAAATCCGGTCAGCAAAATGCTGCAAGAGTATGGCATTGATTTTTCAGTTTTTATGTATAATTGGGAAATCAAATTTCAGGATCTGTAACGGGGCCTTTTGTTATTGCGAACATCCACGTTAAAGGTGGTGTACACGATCGGTAATCCTCAATTTGTTTTTACTGAATTATTACGAAATACCTTACTAGACTGTAAGTTAATAGTAGTCTCAATCATTCTGTGAAATGATGGCACCAGGTGTGCTGTCGTTGTAGTGAAAATATATATCGTTTTCCAACATGCTGGCATTCGGGGCGCGTCACGCGTCCAGGTAGCCACGCGCGCCTTGACTAAAGGCTATCATCCGCCCGACGGTTAAAAACAAGCGCCGTTTTTCTCTCGTTTTTTTGGCCATCCAACAACGCAAAACTTTGAACAGGTCAGTGAAACGATATTTCCTATAAAATACTAACCCCCAAATCCGCCAATTTCTGAAAATTGCAAGAATGACCAATCATGTAGGCCCTACACTACGTTTAACAGCCTAATCCAAAAAACAAGTTTGGAAAACTTCGGATATTTTCGGAAACAAGAGAAATTCCTCCAGTTTTCTTCACGTGACATTGGCGGCTACCGGACCTTTATATTCATCAGAAATAGTCAAAATATTTTGGTCTGGGAACCAGACTATTTGATAGTGTTGTAGCCAGTTTTTAGGTCCAGGGGCTAAATTGCGAAATCCTTTGGAAAGGTAATCTGTTTTTTACCAGCTGAAAAGCGGTGGTGCTTTCAAAAGCTTCAAATGCCTACAGTCATCAAAACAGACACGATGGCGGCGTCATTAGGAAATTTAGAACAAAATGTCTAAGACTCGGCAACTCGCCCCACCCACGCCGGCTGGACACGCCACTGTTCACACATGTCACGTGATCAAGTTGTGGATTTTTTTGAATCGCTGTTAAGGCTTGTTCGTGCTTAACTTTCGACACGAATTCGAATTCGGAAGCGTCACAATAAAACATTTGAGTTACAAGGGCGGATCCAGAACACAATTTTTTTGGGGGGGAGGGGGGGGGGGCCAAACTTTGTTTGTGAAATTGTTTTGGGAGGGGCCAAAAAAAAGTTTGGCTGAGTTTTGTGGGTGGGTGTACGCAGTGACTGCCTTTTTGCGACGTCAGTAAAAAAATAATTTAAAAAAAATTCGTTTTGGGGGGGGGGGGGGGGGGGGGGGGGGCATGGCCCCCTTTGGCCCCCCCCCCCGGATCCGCCCTTGCTAAGTTATGGCGTAATGAAATTTGGCCGCTTTCGCATTTTCGCGCTGGGCCTAATTTGATGGTGCTCTTTAAAGGCCGTGTACATGATTGGTCATTGTTGCAATTTTCAAAAATGGGCGGATTTGGGGGTTAGTATGTTATAAGTTTTGCGTTGTTGGATGACGAAAAAACCTGGGAGAAAAACGGCGCTCGTTTTCAACCGTCGGGCGGATGATAGCCTTTAGTCAAGGCGCGAGTGGCTACCAGCTGGACACGTAACGCGCCCTGAATGCCAGCATGTCCAGCGCGCCACTCGTCCGGGTAGCCACGCGCGCCTTGACTAAAGGCTACAGGGCAGTTTTCCAACGATTTCCAGCTGGAAATCGTTGGAAGACGATATAAATGTCCACTTTTCTTGACAACGACAGCACACCTGGTGCCATAGTTTCACAGGATGATTGAGACTACTATTAACTTACAGTTTAGTAAGGTATTTCGTAACAATTCGGTAAAAAAATAATGGAGAATTACCAATCGTGTACAATACCTTTAACGATTAGCAGAAAAGGGGCGCCAACTACAGCAGACAAATTGAAGTACCCTTTACCGGTTTTTTACGGCCAAGTTGTGCTAACGCATGCGTGGCAGGGAGTTCTATTTTAAAGGTGATATACTACATTTTGCAAACATAAAAAGCAAAAACAAAACAAAACCACGAAATTATTATGAAATACCTTACTTGACAGTTGGTAAATAATAGTCCCAAGCATCCTGTAAAATCATTGCACCTGGTGTGCTGTCATTTTCAAGAAAAGTGGGATTTTGTATTATTTCTTATGATCGCTGGAAAAACCCGATTTTTTTCTTCAAATACCTCCCCCAATTTACCAAATATAGTTGGTCCACGAGTTGTTTGGCTATACATCTGGTTCCATGTCTATAAATATTGCTTCATTTCGTTTGAAATAGGGTCATGGTACCAGACTAAAAGAACAGCATTTTGTTCTTGGTTTTTCCTGCATCTATGAACATAACACTTTTAAGGCAATATACAACAAACATCAAAAAACAACTACAGAATTATTATGAAATACCTTACTTGACTATAAATAATCGTCTCGAGCATCTTGTGAAATCATGGCACCTGGTGTGCTGTTATTTTCAAGAAAAGTGGATGGTCAGCCGACATCGTTGGAAATAGTCTAGTTCCCCCGACCTTATAATTCCCTGACGTCTATAAATTGCTCCGTTGCCTGAAGTAGGGGCATGGAACCAGACTACAAGAACAGCACTTTTTTCTCTTTGTTTTCTCAGCATCTATGCACACGAAACTGTTAACATGTCAATGTTGTAGTATATATTTGCTATAAAATACTTGCCCCAAATCCAGGTTCGTTTAAAAAAATTACAGCAAAAGCAAATGTTGTATATGCACACGGTCTCTATAAAATGGACCAAGGAGCCCTTTGCATAAAATCGTCTGCTTAACGACCCTATGAAATTGGTCCCAGGGGACATATTTAGCGCCCGTTTTCGATGTGTCTGTTAATAAGCCAGTTCGGTATCTCGATGAAGCAGCTGATACACTTTCTCACCGTTGGTGGCGCCATTTAACCTCTTTGTTTTGTTCTCACCCATAGGCAAAATAAGACCTGTATTTGCAAGGCGTAGGCCCCTACAAGAAAAAAATAAATATAAACAATAAAAAATAAAAATACAAAATTGCAACGAGCAGGGGGAGTTTCGACCCCCCCCCCCCCCCCCCCCCCCGATTCGCGCCTGCAATGGTTGCATCATCAGGGACACTTCTCTTTGAAAATTTGTTTTCTTAGGCCGATTCCATCAGACGATCACACCTGCAATCCAGTAGGTTCGCCATCTTATCTGTCTGAAGATTTGAGGTGTGCATGTACGGATTGAAGACGTCAGATATGACTTTTACAGGAATAAGGACTTGCAGGAATGTGGACATGCAGGAAAAGATACTTGAAAAAAAGTGAAATATGTTTGCGCACATTAATGAAAATAAATGCCGGATCAACCCCTCACGGCCGGTACAGACGAAATTTAATGAACAATACCATACTTTTAATTTGTATCTTTTACGGGGACGAGTGAAGCTAAAAGGCGATAGAATGCTCGGATATTGAAACTGAATGATTATTTTGGATTGTCGAATGGCGGTATGCGTGATCATTCAATTTCAATGTAAATTTCAATGAGCTAGGCGTTAAAACGAACGAAAACTTGGTGAAATTGCCTGGGAAAACCTATTATTGAATCAACGGCAACTTCTTTTTGTAAAACCAAATTTCGCCCGCTGAAAAGCTCGGATGTATTATTAAGAATTCCATTTCAGGAAACGACAGTGGCACACTTTTTTTTCTTTCAATTTCGTGAAAACGTTCTATTATCAGTAACACGCGTGCAAGAATTCAATGCCTGATGCACGATATCGGTCAAGCTTGTCTGAATCGCTTTATTACACCGACAGTGCCTCGTTTAATCATGGAGGATTGCCGTTTGACTATGAATTTCTTAAAGCCTGCGTTGTTTCAATTTCAGGTTAATTTCAATTCTGTTAGGCCAAACCTGCCAGCGTGGACACGGATGATTCGCTACATTGAATTTCTTTTTTAATTATCCATGGACATTACTTTCGCTTTGGACGTGTACTGCTGCGCGTATGCATGCTTTACAACGCAACCATTGATTGTACTGTACATTGTCAGTGTATGTGCAGCACTCAGTTGTAACTGTCATTTTTATCAGTAATTTTCTCTAGGGAAAAACTAAAGACGGTTTTGCATGCATTTTGTATGTTCGCCCCAAAACAGGCTAAAAGCCACTCGCGGAGCTACAAAGGTAAAACGAGTCAAAGATACAAGAGGTATACAATTAACATTCCTCTTTTGAAGCAGAAAAGATCGTAAAATGAAGGGAAACATGCACCAGGCAAAGAATTCCATAGAGATACAGAACGAGGGGAAAAGCTACTGGCATATATTTTCGTTCTACATCTATAGAGTACACTGTGAACAAGTGTGTTGTTTTACATCAAAAGTGATGGCAGCAGAGACGCCAGACATTTTGCATTTTTTTTTTTTATTTTTACAGCACATGTTGTAGATATTTTTTGCAAAATTGCATAAAAAAAAATTATCAGTTAAATACCATAAGAACTGTAAATAAACTATTGTTCCATTTTGAGTCCACAGTCGATGTGCAATTTTATGCATTTGTTTGGCAATATAGGTAGCGAACTTCAATGTGTCACCTGAAATGTTAATAAGTGTTAATAATAGCACTGTACCCTGCGCTGCACTGCCAATTCCTACTGACGCGGTGACACTGCCTGCTTCCTTTGGGTAGATATATATTTCTTTTAAACACCACATGCCCTCCTAAAGACCTTGGGCCTTGACTGGGTCGGCAGACTACAAAGGCCTGGCCACCTGGAGCTGGGCTATTGACATATCATTTACATGCCTGTGGTAAAACCAATTATGAACAAACAGGAAGGAGGTTCCCTTACAAAAATGTCCTGTGGTATTACCACACAAAAATACCACAGGACATTACCACAGGACATTACCACAGGAAGTGTCCTGTGGTTTTTTCAGACATTACCACAGGAATAATTCCTGTGGTATTCCTGTGGTATCCTGTGGTATTCCTGTGGTATTCCTGTGGTATTCCTGTGATATTCCTGTGGTATTCCTGTGGTACTTTTTCCTGTGGTACTTTTTCCTGTGGTAACTTTTTCCTGTGGTAACTTTTTCCTGTGGTACCTTTTTCCTGTGGTACCTTTTTCCTGTGGTACCTTTTTCCTGTGGTACCTTTTTCCTGTGGTACCTTTTTCCTGTGGTACCTTTTTCCTGTGGTACCTTTTTCCTGTGGTACCTTTTTCCTGTGGTACCTTTTTCCTGTGGTACCTTTTTCTTGTGGTACCTTTTTCCTGTGATACCTTTTTCCTGTTGTAGGCCTACTTATTTTTCTGTGGTACTTTTTTTCTGTGGTAATTTTCGTCTGTTGTAGTTTGTATATAGTATTTTTCTTTTGTACTTTTCCTGTGAGGAAGTGTTGCACGTTTTTTGGTAATTATCTTAAGTTTTCTGTGGAAATTTTTACCAAACCACAGAGCACAACAACTGTGAAAATTAAGTTTAATCACTTTAATTATCAAAAGTAATTTCTGAATTTTCCATGCACTGGTACGGATTTTAATACACATTTGTGACAAACAATGAAATTCAACTCCTCTTTGAAACTTTATGAAGGACTCTTGTTGATCTGCCCATCAATGAAGCTTGGTAGGTGCATGTAGTCAGTTCCAAGCACGGCATCCTCTTGTAGATAATCACTGCTGTAACTGGTCCTCTTCAAGTGAAATACACCCCTGTATAAGGAAAGAGCACAAAACACAAGCAATATATGAGTTAAATTCAAATAAATTTGGTTTACACAACTGTTGGTTACATTTCTGTACAGGATCATCTAGTCTGTGATGTGAAAAACACTAATAACCCTAGTTTTTTTTAGCAGTTCAGATATTTATTTTAACAAGTCTATTTATTAAAAGCTATTAATCCTAACCCCCTAGCCTAGGGTGCATGCAAATTCATATTAAAATGGGAAGATTTGGGACTTTGTGTTAAAGTACATTTTGCATAGTTTCAAAAGTATTAATTTTTGTTTTTAGGCGAGTTTAGAGTATCTCTGACGGTCATAAAATCTTGCATTTGCTGACCCGTTTCAAAGATACGAGTAAACTTGTATTAATTCGTACATAATTTTCCGATTTTGGCGGACATGTATGCAGTGAACTTTTTTAAATCTGCTAGAAAAATAAGGCAAAACAAACAAAAATATGGTACGCCATGTTTGACAACCCTCGAAGTTCCATTTAACCATGTTCGACTTCATGCTAAATTTCCGGACATCGCCATTTTGACATTAAATTTCAAGCCAGACATACCAAAAAACATGGGTGGCGTCGGGGTTGAGGTTTTTTTTTAGAACAACCCGATTCCATACAGAACATGTACTGTATTATGTACTGTACATGTAAATGGGCGATTGTGTAGTGTACAGGGCCCCTCTTTAGTTTTGATCAAAATAGAGTCGAGGGTATTTTTTTCTCATTCCAAAATACTTTTTTAACCTAAAGCAGACTTCTCTTAATTCTTTTGAGATCTTTTTTTTGTAATTTTGAACAGTTTGTTGCGGTAGAAAATGCAATTTTCTTACGCGCTTTAGGGCAGTTGCCATGCGAATCAACGCGGTTTTGCGTGTTTTAATACTGTGCGTCGCGGTGATCGCCATCTTTTATTTTTGAGTTGCGTTTTGTCGTCTTCATCGCCGCTTTACCCCAAAATTTCCCTCAAGTCAAAAACTAAAACCCTGCCCTTTATCTATGGCATGCCTGTTGGTTTGTAATGTCGCAAACTAGTTTGACAATTCTAATAACCTAAAAGCGGATTTTTGTTCCCTTTTATAGGGAACAGGGCCCTACACTACACAATCGCCCACAAATGTACATGTACATTATTGTACAAATTAATGAGAGTACGGACATCTTAACAGATTAAAAGCCAAAATGAAAATTGTTGAGCCAAAGTACTTAGTGAATGTGATCACCTCCCACTCACTGTACTTGTACGTATCACTATACCGGTATAGTACAAAATTGTAGACTTACCGCACATACAGACAGAAGTTTTCCTTCCTCCGCTCCATGGTCCATTCAGCATGTGTTTTATTCCTCCATGATTCAGCCAATCATCCAGTGTATTTTTTAAATGTTATGTACAGATTAAGTGTGTACATGAACAGTAAATAATGCCTGCAGGCATTCATAGGCATTTGCCATGTAAATATCCATGATTTTTACCCAGTTTTCTTCAATTTCTTGCAAGACTACATGTATGTGGTACTGCACTCTGCACTGAAATTCAACTGACTGCAATTTCAAATTTCCCACACTGACTGTTGGTATGCAAGGTCACTGTGTCATGACATTGTGACCTATGCATGCTGCACTGTGGAGGCTAAGTAATATGATACATGTGTAGGTTGGAATGCTGTATTGCAGGCTGTAATGGATGTATTCAATCAGTCCACCCACTTTCACTTGCATGTACATGTGTATGTATTTAGAATGCTTTGGAGCTCATTTGGAATGCTATTTTCATACTGTACTGACTGTAAAATTTAGCAGTCATCCAGTCATCTGTGAGTGCTATGTGAATGCACATATATATGCTGTTTTAATGCTATTGAACTGCTATGCACATGTTATTATAGCAGTCCTGTTCGGTAAGGGTATGTACATATGGGTCATTCTATAAATTAGGGGTCCAATTGGTGTCCCAGCTACATCTAACACTTTTAGGATTTTGCAATTCAGGACATATTCTTTAATGCCTTCTATAACTCCAATGGTAATTATGTAAAGCAAAGTACCCGCCAAAGGTGAAGTCAATTTTAATGATGATGGGAAATTACACAGGTCAGGTGAACAGGGACACCAAAACTTGTCACACTTTTAGACCCCCATAGAATTTTTTATAATGTGATACATGTGTTCAAATTGTATTCCTTTGTTTATGATTATTTCACTTAGGGCTGTGGCATTAACATGAAGATAGTGCATCAAATATAATTCCTTTTAGATAGAAAAGTTATTGCAATACTTGTAATTTTTTATATTAGTCATAAAAATGTTTGATCTCAAGAAGCTATGAAATGTTCCTGTCAAACTGACTTTCCCACCTATGGAGACTTGCAAGAACCATGCAGTTTGCTGTGGTACAAGAAGACATTACAGGAATACCACATGACATCCCTGTGGTATTCCTCCATACCATCATCTGGTTCAAAATCTTGTGGTATTTCATGTGGTATTAGCAATACCACAGGAAATTACTTTCCAGTGGTAATTTACCACAGGGAATTGTGTGGTATTTCTGTCATACGGAGACCTTTTTCTAAAACTTGTGGTACTTCATGTGGTAATTAGCAGTACCACATGAATACCACAGGAAATCGTGTGGTATTCTTGTCATACTGAGACCTTTTACAACATCTTGTGGTACTTCATGTTGTAATTAGCAGTACCACAGGAAATTAGTTTCCTGTGGTAATTTACCACAGGAAATCGTGTGGTATTCCTGTCATACCGAGACCTTTTACAACATCTTGTGGTAATTCGTGTGGTAATTAGCAATACCACAGGAATACCACAGGAATACCACAGGACATTTTTGTAAGGGTTTGTGCACAACCCTATGGGACTTTCCCTAAGACATGCATTTCTATGGCTTACCCTGGCTTGCCCTCCAACATAGGCCACAAAGTGACTATACAGTGCTTTTTGGCAAGGACCAGGCATATCTGGAGTATCAATGTATGGGGGCTTTTTATTTTCTTTTTATAAGGAAAACAACAAAAACGGCTTCCCTTGGGGACGCCGCCAGTGCTGCGCAGGGTTAAGATGTTTCTTACCTGATTACCACCACATCAACTGATTAACAGTCGTACCTCAGCTATGTTAGTAACGGACGTAAATTATATATATGTGCAATTTGGCTTTCCCCTCTACTGCAGTCACGGTCGACACATGAGAAAATGCCTAACGCATATTTGTTGGTGGGCAAATTTTTTCTTTGAGACTTTTTGTAACTTAAAATATAACACTTTACCCACGAAAGCATTCAAAAGTTATCACAATAACTTCTAACCCTTACGCCGAGAAATACAAATGCTTGTTAAGAGCAAGTCATGCTCATTCGGGGTCAACATGCAAATGAAGGGTCAACATAAAATTGGCTGTAAATTTAATGACAAGCCACGTTTAATTTTAACAAAATAGTTTACTTTGTATTACTGTTTTTACCAAATACTACTGTAAATATACAAAATTCCGTTAAAACACGGACATTTTAAGGAACATTGTAATTTTAACATTAAAAGTGCTGTAAAAACCAATTGCATTCCCCTCTACTAACAAATTATGGACGATAACTATTTTTAATCGAAAAAAGCACCTATAGGGGAACTTGGGATAACTGGTCCATCTAAGCCTTTTTGTGGAAAAAAAAGTATGTTGTGTGACTGTTATGTGACTGTTATGTATTTTACAATTGCTATGGTCAGGTGGCACATACAATCATCTTTTAATGTGCAAGTGTGGACGGGGATAATGCCATTTGAATAATCTAATTAACACTAATTACAAATGTCCATGGGGCAAGTGGTCCAACATGATCACAGAATTATAATAGACATAAGACAATACAAAATGACACAGGAAAGATGTGAACTTTTCTTTTTAACATTCTGAAATCTCATTCAGAGTGAATAAAGTTCACGAGAGAGCTCAGTTTTATTACTTCATTTTTGTTTAGCAAAACGTGTAAATTCGTCTGAGAAAAGTGAAGTGGTAGATCGTGTCAAAGGTCAAAATAGTTCACTTTGGTATACAGAGGGCAGTATGCTAGAAATCCCCCGAAAACTATACATATTGGACCAGTAACCCCATGGACCAGTTGCCCCAATTTCCCCTACTATACAGGCGCTTTTGATTGTTTAGTATGTGCTACTTACAAAGATGCCTGTACACCAACCGTCGAAATACAATTGCTAATTTGTTGCAATGAGCTTTTCTATTGAGCCATTCCATTAAAAGTAATAGGTTTTCCCGGACGATTTCGCAAAATGTGCATTTGAATTTGTAAAACTTAAATTCAATTTCGCGCTGATTTTGAGAACGGCGTATATCCGGGTTTTTCATTTTCGCAAAAACTAGCATTCGATTTCATTTTGTATCATTCAAATAAATGAATGCGCATAACGTTTCATTTAAACGATTACAATTACGTGATTAGGCTTTCGGTTTGACGTATGGGTGGCCGATTATTAAGAATTTGCAATCTATTTCGCAGCAAATCGATTTGTCATTGTGACACGGCCTGAATTGAAAATTCGTTTTCATTTGTGAAAATATATATTCGCAAATTCTGCATTCAATTTAAATAAAGTATATAGGCCTATGACTTTGATTGATTCATTAATTAATCAATGTATTGTAGGCCTTATGTGTGTGTTCTTTTTTATTGTTGGTTCTTTGCAGAGTTGTAATCAAGTCAATCACAAGTCAATCGCAAGTCATCACAAGTCATCACAAGTCATCACAAGTCACTTTACAATTCTGGTCTCAAGCCATGTAACAAGCAGCATTACTTACATCCCATGTAGCTTGTGATCCGACTTGTGATTGACTTGTGATTGAATTAATTACAACTCTGGTTCTTTGTCCTAATTGTATAAGTTCTCTCTCAGTTTATCAGTTCGATTGTCTATCCGTCAATGACCTGTCTGCCAAGACATCGAGGGAGATATGTCTAAGAATTACAATGCTTGACCAGGCATACATTAAAAAACACTGCGCGGGAAATCGGCTGCACATTATTTTAGCGTAATAGATTGATGATAAATTAAAAGGAAAACAGGATTGCAAATGTGCATTCGAATTCGCGCTAAAATTAAGTACCAATATACTAAATTCAGTGCACATTCGAGAAATCGCACGCTGATTTTGTACGTCTTTATGGAAATAGAATTATCAATTGTTAAATAGAAAACGGGATTGTGAACGTTCATTCTATTTCGCACAAAACAGAATGCATCCTTTACAAATTAATGTGCACATTTTCCGAAATCGTCCGGGAAAACCTACATAAATAGGAACTTATTTCCGTACTATAATTGGGGACTAATGCTACGATAACCTACTAAACACTATATACAAACTGAATAATGTCGTGCTTCAGCTGTATATTCAGTTTATCCCGCCATGATGCAGTCATGGTTTCCAATAAACAATTTTAATATTTGAATACGAAAGGAGATGCATGTTTGTTAACAAATCTAAATGTATATTGTGGAATTGTTTAAATACAACATATTATGGCCAAGAAAGTGTGCTTTTTGACTAAACACTGCAATTTGACATGACTTTTGTGAACACTTAAATTTCCCCAGTTCTGATAAGTCGTGAAATTGCTACGCAATGAGCGGCCTTTTACGGGTTTCACGTAAAATGTAACGCGCATTCCATTTACGGTTACAGTAAATATTTACATGCTTTTCACAGTAAGAAATACGGGAATTTTTTACCGTGTACATTATTTTTGAAGGTACAGCTAACAAATCAACGTTTCTGTTGCTGGATTTTGCCCAAAAGTACTTATGTAATTTGACAGACCAGCTATATATCAACGTAACATTCCGTCGGTTTTGAATGCCCGAGATACTATACTTACCAATTAGGAAGGTTGTACCCACAATCGCGAGTAAAATTGCTGAGACACCTTTCACACAGGATAAAAAAGTTGATGCTCTGAATTCGGGTTAGGTCTTGCACCGGCTAAAGCCCGAAGACTGTTCGATACCTCCATGGTCAACTCATACATGAATATTGTACGATCGTTGGCTTTCTGTTATTTCTACAACAGTCCGACTTAGCATTTGGCTCACTGAAGTTCGGACAGCTAAACCACGAAGAAAGTTGTTCGCCAACGTCTTAAAAATACGTTGGGTACATCAAAACCCCAGAACAAATCACCAGACACGAAGTCAACGTACGTTGCTCATCCGAACAGCAGCCGTGGAACACTGACGCGAAGAATCCTCCGTCAACTCGAAAAACCTCAGAGCCACTCAATCACTCCGAGAATCTTTCCAGCCTGTCGCAGACCAAGTGCCATCCCCTATTTATACTCTGATTCTTTTTCGCAGAATTTAATCCTTCCGGAACATATTTAGTAAACCACTCTTTCACTAGAAATCTCCATGCATGAAATTCGGTCACAATAACATTATAACAGTTCCTGGAAGACTAAAAAGAACACTCTTTTGTTCTGTCCAGATCTTTCTTTCTGCTGTCAACGAGTGCCCTTGCACAACCCTTTGCGTACAGAAGACCCATATGGCGCCAAAAAAACAGTCCCACCAGGCCGGATGACGCCATTGGCCGCTGTTTGTGCAGTTTCAATCCGTTGTTGAATTATTGTGTATGTCATGCTTAAATGCACAACCACATTGTGGCCGTTTCGCTTGGCTGAGCTGCCAGAGCCGCCGCAACACACCGACGTATCCCTTAAAATACCGTGCTCATGGGGTTAATACCGAAATGATGACATTTCCATGGCAGGAACGAACTCCACCCCCTACCGTTCGTAACATATTGTCGTGACTGTTGAAATCTATCACCTGCTGGGCTTGAAGAATCCCACAGACTCCTGATCCTGGGTAATTTGTACGGTAGAGCCATGTTGATTAAAACTTGACCCAATTATACACAAGCGTACACAAGGGAGACAAAATTACCGTATTGTTAAGTCGGGCATAAATGTTTCAGAGGGACCGCGGGGAAACACCACAAACACCTGTTCATTTTCTCGTTAATAGCAATTTATTTTAGCCGGACTTGTCAAAACGTACAGATGATGTTCTCAATCTCATATAATTTTAATTGATCCTCCATGTGGAATGTCCGTAAACGTTGGAAGAGCCTAGAGCTGATGACGACACAGTTGCAGGCAGTGTTCATGCTTTGTGTGACTCAACATAGACATAATAACTAAGCAACATGTGAAAGTTTGAACGCAATCCCTCATCCGAGTCTTGAGAAAAATAGTGGAAAACTGTTTTGTTTGAACAGTGGTTTGTGCACGTTCATTATGCGCTTGTTTCGATTGTTGCTGGTTTCAACTTTATAAACAGCAGACGAAAGGACAACGCATTAGGATTTTTATGACAAAAACACGTGTACGAAAGTGTTATTTCCAACAGTTTCAGGTTGTGTATAGACGGTATAGACAATAAAAACAATACATAGTTTGAAGATGGTTGGTTCCATTGTGTTAGCAAGTTGATTTTCATATTAAAGACCGGCTTTAACCTCCCCGTACAGATTGCATCAATCATGTTTATTTGTTATAGATACTACATTTCAACAGTGATTATCCAGTTTAAAAATTAAGAAGCCTTTTTAGTCGAGAAACTGAGAAACAAAGGTCACGGACGTTTCTGTGTGACATCAGAGTCTTGCGTCGGTCATCATTTGCTTTTGCTGCAATTTTCAGAAATAAATGACGGATTTGGGGGTTAGTATTTTATAGCGTGCTAGGAAATACTGTAACACTGACCTGTTTAATTAAAGTTGTGTGTGCATAGACGCATAGAGATAAAAATGTTGTTCTAGTAGTCTGATTCCCTGACCAAACTTGAGACAAAACGGAGCAATTTATAAAGTCAGGGAATTATCAGGTCGGGAAACTAGACTATTTCCAACGATTGTCGGCCGACAATCGTCGAAAAACGATATCAATTTCTACTTTCTTTGAAAACGACAGCACACCAGGTGCCATGATTTCACAGGATGCTTGAGACTGCTATTTACTTACAGTCTAGTACTTACAGTCTAGGGGGGGCTTGACACACTTTCTCACCATTGGTGGCGCCATTTAACCTCTTTGTTTTGTTCTTACCATAGGCAAAATAAGACCTGTCGGGTTTCTGCTCATGGTTTGCCTGTCTCTTGGCATTGAGTTTCTTTTTAAACAAACCTACAAACCTACAAACCTACAAACCTACAAACCTACAAACCTACAAACCTACAAACCTACAAACCTACAAACCTACAAACCTACAAACCTAAAACTAAAACTAAAACTAAACTACCATAAATACAAATCAAAAGAATTTGCTGGCCTAACGTTTCGAACTTAAGCAAGTTCTTTCTCAAAGGCAAATGACAGAGTACAAGAAACAAACGTGTATATAGTATAGGGAACACACATGCAATAGGGATGGGATGGGTCGAAGGCCTTCTCCCTAGCCCATGTCTGTAGAAGGGATAAAACGATGTGCTTATTACAACATAGAATCACTTCAACATGAAGACAAAACAAGATATGCAAGTCAGAAAGGAGGATTACCACGAAGGGATACTGCAACAGAAAGGTATTAACATTAAAATGAATTAAACTGTTGCAAACTGCTGACTGACTGAATTGTCCTGAAATATACAAATCAAAAAATTAGCTGGCCTGACGTTTCGAAGTTAAGCAAGTTCTTTTACCGTAAAATACGGTCAAAGTAATGTTAAATTTATGGTTTTATTACCGTAAAATGGGGTTATTTGCTTGTAAATTATACGATCAATGAAAATATCGGTTAAGAACCTGTACAAATCACATGTAAAAACCGTATTTTAAAGTTTGTGCTTCAATACGGTTTTGAGCTATAACATTTTACAGTCTTTCAAAATAGTACCGTATAACAAACCTTTACGATTTGCTGTTAAAATCTGTCCCCTTCCATCACCAAAAAAGCACCAAACACCGTAAATGGCATTAGTATGTACATAACGATTATTGTTGGCTCCGGAATATCCGAAGGAGCATTTTGCACTCTCCTGGACGACTCAATTGGAAAGATAAGTTATGAGAACTGAACATCGCACGATATTTCGCACGTTATCCCAGTTCCTGGTTTGAATCCCTGTGACGATATCGCAGTAGCTAACGCTATTAACGAACATTTTACTTCCATAGCGGCATATCTTGAAGTTTTGGACCTCACAAAGCTGCCAGCATACCTCCCTGCAGACAGACCGTGTCCGACTGTATCTACATGGGAGGTAATGAAGGCCCTTGAGAGGGTGCCGAGAACCACATCTGGGGGACCAGATGAAATCTCTGCTCGCTTTGTTCGTCTTTATACGGTGGAACTAGCTACACCCCTTGCCCATACGTGATTGGAAACGTGCTATTGTGGTACCAGTTCCGAAATGTAGTCCACCAGGGATTGATAAATTGAGGCCCATATCCCTCACAAGTCATTTTGCCAAAATTGCGGAGGGATTCACCACCAAGTGGCTTCTACAGGATATTACACCACAGCTAGACGTGAACCGGTTTGGAAACCGTCGAGGTCTGTCTACTAATCATTATCTCAACAATATGCTGCACCTCTTGTACTCCAATGCTGATAAACCAAAGTCAATATCCACTGTAGTTCTTACCGACTTTACAAAGGCGTTTGACAGAATAGCCCATATATACGGTTGCAATCAGGAATTTGATTGATCTATAAAATGTCCGCCCTGCGCTGATCAACTGGATTACAGATTTTCTGAGCTGTCGTCAGTAGTGCTTAAGGTATCGCTCAACACTTTCTGACTGGAAAACCCTCCAAGCTGGTGTTCCACAAAGAACCAAGTTAGGACCAGTCATATTCCTAACTATGATAAACAGTATTAAGCCTGTGACTGCCAATCCTGGTTCTCTGCATTGTCGGTCAAATTGAAAAAGGGGCTGCAAGTTGCACAGAATAAATTTGTCCGGTCTATTTTAAGCATGAATTCTAGATCACATATTGGTCAAACAGAATTGGACAGGCTGGGTATGTTGAGCGTTAACATGATTTAGCTTAAGTTGTGTAAACTTAAGCTAAATCATGTTTATAAAATCTTTCATGAAATGGCACCAGACTACATCTGTCATAAATTTAGGAAGGTTTCAGATATGCATAATTACTCTACCAGGGGTAGTTCCACCAATTTTGTTGTTCCAAGAAATAAGGGGCCAGAGTGCAATACATTTTTGTATACCGGAATTCATGAATGGAATTTACTTCCTAATAGTATCAAATGTTTGAACAACCAATATCAATTTAAAACTGCAGTAAAAAACCATCTCTCTTCTCAGTCAAATTTTTAAATTGATTAATTTTTAATCACCATTTTTTGATATTTCTTGTGTAATTTTATCTTCTTCTTTGTGTATTGTATATATTTGTTCTGTGGACCCCGATGGAAATAAGCTGTGTTTTAAACAGATTTTTTGGGTTATCCTTGGCCTGTAATCTGTAATTACTTTGTGTTATCGTTTACATTTGCCAAAACAAATAAATAGAATTAAAAAATAAATAAAAATGTAAACATGTTTCAATATGTGGATGACATGTCAATTGTTGAGTGTAGGAACTCTGAGCAGCCATCCAATATTCAACAAACACCGAATGAATTATTGACTTGGTGTGAACTGAAACAAATGAAATTAAATCCAGTAAAATGTACGAGAATTGAGTTTTCATTCATGCGTAACCCTCCCAATCACCTAACACTGAGTATCGGAGATTACCAATTGGAAACTGTTCAGGACGCTAAAATCCTTGGCATTGTCATTCAGAATGACCTTAAATGGAGCAAACAAATACAAAGCATGATAAAGAAAGCCAATAGTAGAATATATATGTTACGGCTCCTAAAACGCCATGGTCTTCCTATTAATGACCTGATGACTATATACATCAGTTTTGTTAGACCAGTAATTGAATATGCATCGCCCATATGGAGTGGGGCACTTACAAAATACGATAGGTTAAATCTCGAACGAGTTCAAAAAGGAGCTCTTCGAATCATAATGGGCGGTGCATATCATACTTTTACAATGAAGGTTTACAAAATACAAGTAATTTAGTGTCACTTGAGTAACGTAGGGAGTCATTGTCGATCTCTTTTATTAAGAAAACTCTGGAAACTACAACTCAATTTAGAAACTTACTCCCCCCTGGAAACGTAAACAGAAGGTCTTCTAGGAGACCGAATCAGTATCCAGAGCCCCAGGCCTATTGTAGATCAACTCGCATGCAGAAAAATGCCCTCCCCTAGATCTGATACATTCATTAAACAAGGCCTAAAATTGACTGAGCACTTTTATTATCATGTGTATATTATTATGTTGCACTTTTTATATATATATATATATACTGTATTTACATGTATTGTATTTATCCCTATTGTTCGTTTTTTTATTGTATATCATGTCCAATTCAGCCTATAGCTGCGAATCGTGATTTTTCTTTTTAAATAAACCAATTTGAATGAATAAATGAATGAATAAAGGGATGAATGAATGGATGAATTTTCACCTCACGTGAAAACAGGCAATTTTAAAAACTAGTCTGAACGGGATATCATTTTATTGTGCGGTTTCTTTCCACGCATGGGCTGTGCATTTCGGCTCCTTTCTTCCCCCGGCCGCGCAATTCACTTAGGCCTACATCAAAAAGGTGATTAAAAATAGCGCCGGGTGATGAATATTTTTTAGAAAGTTAAAATGCGCTCTATCTAAAACCAATTAGCAGATGTTTTAAGCCGAAGCAGTTCCTCGAATATAACCTAAAAACCGCCACGATTCCTTTGCGTGACCCGCCAACAGCTCTCTTCAGGCGCTCAGTAATAAAGCCGCATTTCCTGTAGTATATGTTTGGTCCAGTGTGTACATTTGTCTACCACTTGATTAAAAAGTCCCTGACACCTCTCGACGATATTAAACCACGGGGACACGTGCATCTGGACACCTTTCCAGACAGCCCATAGCATTGCATTCTTCATCTTCTCTTCAGTGGCTTGTGCAGTTTGACAGGAATCGCAGCTAGGAACTTTCCCCCCAATTATAAAGTAATTATTCATTTAATTTATGATAACAAGAAAAGCCATAATTGCACAATATAACCTCTGTGTATGACGGGACATGTCAATAAGGTTAATACCACGCCGGGGTAGTTTTTCAAGAATTCTATCGGAAAATGTTTTAGAAGGGAATATGCACAAACATTGCTTCCTTTACCCTCGGCGACAATGCTTCTTAATCATTTCCCAAAATGAGTATAACCGCGCAGCACGCTATGTGGCAATTTTGTCAAATGCATAGTACCTAATATTACAGAAGAATTCGTTTAAAAGCAGATATCACCCATGTCGGTTGGGTGAGCAACATGCCCCAAATGGCATATTAGTGTTAAAATAAATAAAATTGCTTCCCCTCATGTTACTAAATGTTAAACTCATATTTTTAACCTGTTTATGAGAGGCGAGCGATACCATAAAGATTGGAAACACGCCTTGGTAACACCAATTCACAAGGGAGTAGGTGATAAAAGGTAGTACAGGTAATTTTTGGCCTATTTCTATACTGCCAATTATCTCTAAGATTCTTGAAAAATTGGTGCACTCGGCAGTATGAAAACAATTGGATACCTAGTTGCCAATCGGGATTTAGACCCTTGCACTCAACTGAAAGCACTCTTACTACACGATTTAACAAACAAATGTTGTGAGGCCAAGGAGCGTGGAGAAGTTAGAGCGTGTTTATAGCTTTTGATTGTGTTGATCATGTAATCCTACTTGGCAAATTGATAAAAGCCGAATATGTGGCCTACTGTATAAGTAATTGGTTTTAAGTCATACTTAAGCGGTTGTAGTCAGTCTGTAAATATTGAGGGCACAATATCGAAGGTCCTGTCATAAACATTGACATTCCGCAGGGGTCGATCTTTAGGTCCACTTTTATTCATTGTTTGGGCTATATATAAATATGCCTATGTTCCATCTTGTATAACCTAAAATTGCAACTTATTTATGTATGCAGACGACTCCACATTAAGCTCTGTGTTGTGTGATTCATTTGCTATGTACGTGTACACTAGGCCTACAGTGTGGTTAAAAAAACCTAAACACTTTTTAAATGAAGAACATTTCTCGGAATTGGGGAATAATGGTCAAATTGTTTTAACATATTCGTCAACTACAACTGTTGTATATGGTGCAAATTGTGTTCAATAAAGCTCAAATAGAGATATTTTTTAAAATGGTCAAAAAGCAGTTTGTCCACACGCAATTCAATGGAATTTGGTAATCAAAATACATTTTAGCACCGCGTGCACAAACTCAAACTCCAATAAATGTTATTAGGGCTACATTGATCACAGTCATCCCCTCTGTCAATGAAAAAATATAAGTGTTTACAGTGAATAGCATCTGACACAATAGAACAGTTGAAGTGTTTGTTATGTTGTGCTTTTGTTTCTTGCCGGGTTAGTGAATACTTATTACTTCCATCCTGGGTGGACCTATGAGTATCGATCTTTGTAGCATGCATGACTCCTGTAGACTTTCGTGTGGACAGTCTGTCTTTTTGCCATTTTTCTTTAAACCGATGCAATTTTTTTATTTGAGTTGTCCTTTTAACGCAATTTTCACCATATACCACTAAGATGGTGCAGTTAATAAATAAGTTAAAACAATTTGGCATATTTCCCCAATTCCGAGAAATGTTCCTCTAAAAAGGTGTGTAGGTTTTTTGAACCACATTGTATACATGCATGGGTGACCATACATGTGTGCACATAAAGTGACCAAGAACATTTGACAGTGGTATATACACACTTTTTGATCCTCGTTGCTCAAATATATCTACAATTATGAGGCACAAAGTATGTAATTCAAACTCTGCCCATCTCTTCTATACTTGTAACACGGTTGAGGCGAGTCCACAAGTTTTGAGAATTATTTCTAAATTGAATGTTTCAATTGGTCTACTCACCCCTTTTCTGGCGAAAACCGTGTGAGCGCGACAACCTGTTTATAGCGCCACCCAGCGGCACCCAGAGTCCGTGTCCGAATTACTTGGCTACGGCTGGATGTTACACACATGTCTATGGTAGCGGCTGCAGCCACTTCCCATTATAGACTCGTGTGTCATTTCAAGCCGTAGCCAAGTAATTCAGACACGGCCTAATTCTTGATATATAGCGTCAGAGAAACATTTTGTTGCGTTTGCGTAGCATGTTTTACAGTCCAACTTTCTTATAAAGTTCAAAACTGCTGTTTTTTGGCTTCCGACGCTGTCGCTGAACGCAAGTGTTTTACTCCAACCTTTTATCTCATTGTACAGGGTGGCCCCCTCTCCAAAAAAAATAACCAAACAAAAAACAAAACAAAAACGGAATGGCATACTTCCACCACCTTTAGAGTCTAACTACCTTAACTTATGGTTGGAGAGTCGTTTTAGAAGAAAAAAATGATACTAAGACCTCACGATTCGGTCCAGCAGTTTTTGCCCCAGAACCTATTTTGTGAAGCAAAGTCGGGTCACTTGGCCATTTGTTCCATGCAGAAAAGAGCACGATGATAGCATACTTCTGTTTAAGACAGAATTTATCCTGCGTTATGAACAAAGTAATAATAAAAAATTAATATCCAACCTCATTATTGAACTCAACAGAAACCATCGCACACATCATTCATATGGGTATTATTTCATAACAATGAATCCCTCTATCCAATTATTAGTCAAATTCGTGGGCGCGGTTTAGTTATACCTCGGGACCAAATGACCCCGACTTTGTTTCACAAAATAGGTTCTAGAACAAACAAACTACAGGACCGAATCGGGAGATCTTGGTACCATTTTTCTTTTAACAAAATTACCCATGCACTGGTATAATATACCAGTGCATGGGTAATTTTGTTAAAAGAAAAAGGGTACATATTATGTTGTTTGAGTCTCAGGGTAGCGGAAGTATGCCGTTCCGATTTTTTTGGGGGCCACCCTGTATACCCCAGGGTCTTCTCTTTAATGTGTCACTCCCCTGGATCAAGTCACGGATTACTGGGTACGAGGCTGGCACGCAAAACCAGTTAAAAAAAACGTGTCCAAGTTAGTTTAGGATTGAGTGAATTACCCTATAGCCATAAAGTACCCCGTATGGCTACTCGGTCATGGAGATAAGCTCCAGACAAAATTCGAACAGATCACAGAACGACTTGATCGCCGCCGGTGGCGATTGAACAAATGAAGCAATTCAAATTAAGCGCGAACTCCGGGGCTGGAATAATCCCGCGAGTATAGAAACACACTAATTTTAAAGGCCAAATTTCAACTGTGGGCCCAATTGTACGGAGCTGCTTAACGCACCATAGCCCCAATGGCATCTCACACGAGGCAATTCACCGACAGGCAATCGGTTCCAGGCAATCGGTTCCAGGCAATCTCCATTTCACAACCCCTGGATGACCCACCCTGAAAGACTTACCATCAGTAGTCACCACAAATATTTATATGAGCTGCCATCACACAGAACAAATCCGGACATATGGAGATGTCCTTAATATTATACACTATTCTATCGTGACCCTGAAGGGACATCACACATCGCCGGTTTCTGCCCAAATATTTGCGATGTCGCACATTTTATCGCACATTTCTGCGCAGATTTCTGCGATGTCGCACATTTTATCGCAGATTTCTGCGATGTCGCCCATTTTTGGGGGAACAAATTCAACCCAGTAAATCGGATCAAAAATTCAACCCTGAAAACTGGGTTAAAATTTCAACCCACAAAACCGGGTCAACTGACAAAACTGGGTCAAAATTTAAACCACAAAACCCGTTTAAAATTTCAACCCGAGTAAGAATTTCGAGCAAACCCCTGGGTTAAAATGGTTGAGAGCATGTCGAGCCCTGCTGCAACCTTTTACGTTAATTGTTAACCCCCGACAGGTTGAAAAGGGGGCGAAATTTAATTTGAGAGTGAGGAAGATGTTAAAGGGGATATATATATAGTACCTTAGGGGCAGGTTTAAAAAGAAAGAGAACACTGTGAACAAGTAATAATGTATTTAGTGCCAAGTAACAATGGGTGTTCATTGTTAGTGCACCGTTTTTCTTTTGTTAGATGTTCATAGTGGAAGGCCCCTTCCCCTTCTGCCGCAAAAATATATACAAATACTCTTGTCGTCCTTTTTCCTCCCCACTTCATCTCTTCCTTCTTGTGTCCTGTCCTGTAGATACAATCTACGGGAAAAAATTATAGATACAATACTTAATCAGTCAGTCATTTAATGAATATTCAAATATTTTCAAATTGACAATGCGCTTCTGTACTCTGTCTAATAAAGATAAGTGACAAGCAGAAGCACCAGCCCAGATGTGGGAACAGTACTCCATAAGTGGACGTATAGTTGTCTTATAAAGGTAAAGGATAGCACCAGGAGGTAGATATTTCCGAGCTCGATAAAGACAACCAACTCGCATAGAAGCATAAAAACATAGAAACATTTTATGCAAAAGGTGTGCACCGCGGCTGTTTAAATCTCGGATCAAATTGACGTAAGACAATTAAAGGGACACATTGCTTTGGATTTTGCGATTTGGGCTATAAAACTGAAATGGATATGGTTGGGAAGCTTTTTTTAAAGTAGAATATAAAGATTCACATAACTATCCCTTCAAATTGCGTGGTTTTTGTTTAATTTCGTGACAAATAACGGTCCGCCATTTTGTAGAACCAAATTTTTGACTCCACAAAATGGCGGACCATTGTTCACCAGTCGTATTTCCAGTCGCAGCTGGTTGAAGTACGTTCTGTTGATCCATTTTGATGTACTGTGTGTGGCACGCGGCGCGCAGCACACTGGCGATATGTGTCGCGAGGTAGAGAATGGTACCTGGCGATCATCTGATAGGTTTACAAGGCCACTGGCTGCGGCGCCAGCCTAAAAACTCCTACAGCGTATTTTGCGCATTATTTAGACGGTGGTATTTACTACTGGAAATAAGTCTATGTTTCGCGGGTCAGATGTCAGGGATCAGAGGCCAATTTTTTGTTGTGTAATCACTACTCACTAATTACAACACATTATACGTGTTTTTTTGCATGAACAACTCTTATAAAAGATAAGGAACATTTCCAAACAGCAAAATTTCATGACATTTGAAGGCAATGTGTCCCTTTAAGGAACGTAGCTGGGGTAAATGTCACTGAACGTACATACATGTACAGATGCATGTTGATTCAAGATTTCTCGGAGCACATTGTAAGTTTTTCTGGTCCTACAAATTCTGGTTTGTGACTTTTGTTATGTACAGGAATTTTATGTGATGCATTAAATATGCCAGCTCGGTATCTCAGCTCTGCACAATGACATTTTATCCCGAATGACCCGCGTGTGAACGCGCAAGGTGGTCGCACAACGCGCACGTGTTAAATTCAATTAGAATGGGCGTTCGCGTAACAGATACGAAGCAGCGAACTCATGATATCACGCACCGATGGCTTGCATGGTTTGCACAATGCAAGATGTCATTTCAAAAGCGTGCTGATGAATGACGTCATAACGAATAAGTCATAACGCGTCTGTCCACGCGTGAGAGCTAGCACTGCATGTGCATACATGTATAGCGATACAACCTGAAAGAAAAATAAAAACACGAAAATATTTCATTCCACAAAAATATATAAAAATACATGCAATATCACATAATAATCTGGAAGTACTTTGTACGGAAATACAGGGTCCTTTTGCCCTTTTAGTTTTATAAACGGAATTGTTATGTGCGGAATTGTCAGGCAATCGTCAGTAAGCAACGGACAACGTCACTGGTGTGTTTTCCTGACGTGTTAGACTGTAGGGCATGGGCCTGAAATCCTTTCAGAAAGCGAATTTTGTTCTCCAACGTTTGGGGGGGGGGGGGGGGGGGGACACACAATATGGTTCAAATGGTAGATAACATGTGTATAATCAAGGATTCACTTGATCCCACGCTCAAAAATTGCACATTAATGTGTAATTCCCGAAAAAATCTTCACATTTTTCACTTTAAAGAAAAACATAAGAAAAACAGCGCCCTCGCTTGACCAAAAATATATTGATAAAATATATCAAGCTAAGTATATATATATATATATCCTTAAATATTATGATACGATGGAAATTTCTTTTTCATGTTCAAGGAAATTATTAATTTGTTTTATATAGTAAACACAGCTATGTGAATTGTTATTTTCAAAGATTTTATAGGTATTCTGTTATTTTTACCAGATTAATTTTCGTCAAATATGGTTCGACTTATTGAAATTTAATGAAAATGTTTTGTTGAGGCATTATAATCCCCACATTTTTTTTCGACGATAAAGCTGGAGTACACAAACTACATGTACGTGGGTTTGAAAAGGTGTAATATGTGATTTTGCTTTATATTTTTTATTAGGTCATTTTTAAGTTTACTGAGGTTAGTGTAAAATGAAATATTGTTGGCTTAACGCATGTAGAAACTATTTTAATGTATGCATTGAACTAAAAAAGATAACATCTCAGGGGGGGGGGGGGGGGGGAGATCCTCAACATAAGTAGATAAGTAGATACACGTATACGGATTAGGAATTTCAAAACATGTGCATGCACATGTATTATTAAAGTATTTGCTTCAAGTATTTCCATGCGTTTCCTTGTATTATCCATGCATTCAGTAAAATTCACTATGAACAAATTTAATTCAAACATGCCACTTGATTGACAATTCTATAGAATTACCTGTGAAGATAAATCAATAGGATCACTTATTACAAGTTTTAGACTTTATGGCAAATGCCATGTCTAAAAATTTGATCCACACAATTCTCCGAGTGTGCGAACATTTTTAGGTAAAAAAAAAGGTTGCAAAAATTCATAAAAACATTTTGTAATGTTATCTGTTGAAGAAAATGTGCTTTTTGAAAAAAAATGCTATTTTTTTTTAAAAGCATGGATAATATTTATTTGCAATTTATGAAAAATTTCTTATAATGTCTAAAGAAATCAACACAACCCTCAAAAAGGTGAACGACATCAGTGGTAACATTACCTCAGTTGTATTACTTGTCATGTTTCAACCCGACACAAAAGAATAATTATATTGTATAAACAATATACATGTACATGCAGTTTTCGTAGTTTACATGTAGTCTTTGTAAGAAGCATTCCTTTGACATTTTGGAAATCAAATTGAAAACATAGCCCTGTGTGTCCTAATATCATTCTGTTACATGTATTTCAATTTCAAATAAGGGTTTGCCCTTCCCGACCTAGTATTACATGTGCATGCATTACAATTAGCACTGCATGCTCAGTGCTTTCCAGTCTATGTGAGGTATAAACAAATCACATACTGTTTAGGTGGAATTCGAACCCACAACCTTCCACTCTTGTGCAGATGGGATCACTGGCAAATTTGATCCCTAGGCAACATGTACATCGCATGCAGTTAGCTGGAAGGGTTAACCCTTATATTTGAGTTAACATTGCAATGACGCAAATCACAGCAATTTCTCATCCTGTGCAAATACCTTAATTTTCTGTTCATTCTTAATAAACCACAATGCCGTAAAAACAGCATTTAGGCCTACTTCAAAACAAGAACTTTCCTAATATGATTTCGTTGGTAACCCGCTTTGATTTTGCACGCGTGTGCCTCTCGAAACTAAATCGTAAATCATGATGTGCGCATGCGCAGTTGAAACTCGGAAGTGGCTTATCAACAACAATGGAAGACTTTTGAGACCTTGGTGGCAGCAGACATACCCAGCGGTAGCCAGGGTTCTCTCCATAGTGGGGCGAGTGGGGGCGCCGACAGTATTTTTCTTAATAATACTGTTATTTTCTGCGTTTGCGAAATTAATTTACAGGTGGGGGAAACGACTTTTTTTATGAGGGGGTGAGGTGGTCGTGCTCCCCACGCCCCTCTTAGCTACGCCGCTAGACATACCAATCCTTTTTGCTAGTTCTGAGCATGCGCGCGTAGTTCTGAGCATGCGTACGACTGGTGAGAACAATGGAAAAAGGGCAAGTATATCTGCTGCCACCAAGCGTCTCAAAAGTCCCCCAATCAAAAGGAAGAAATGACAATCATTTCATGACAATCATTTCCTGACAAACAGGAAATTAGCGGCTTAGCAAACGGAAACACACGAAACAACTTTACTCAAAAGAAACATTGTAAATCAAAACCATCAGCCAAAATCACATTAATTTAGCATTTAAAAGTTGAAATTGCCAATAAACGAAATAAACACAAGCCAATTCAAAAATCTGTGCACTTCGATGACTTAATTTGATTTCACCAATGGAAAACATGCTAGAAATTCATAATAAGAATGATGAATGTATAGTTTTGAGTGCATAAACGAAACAGAATAACTGCAACAATCTGTGTGAACGAAAGCAAAACTGAACGCAACATCGAAAACGAAACCCTAGTTTGATTGAATTAGAAAAAAAGTCCCCTATTTGAAAGCGTTTTAATGAAACTGAAATTTTTTTTTATGAAATAGGCTGGGAAAACCTCCACATGTAGTGCAAGGTTTGATGACAATCTAACCATTTTATCATTAATGTGGGAGTGTGCTGACGAGCTTATGCGAGGTGGTAATAAATCTTTACTTTATTCACGGCTGCTTCAAGCACATAGTCCGGACGCAACAGAACTCCCAGCGTTCGTGCGCTCAACAAAATGTTTACTCCAGTAATATTTTTAACTAGAAAAATAAAACTAGAAAAATAGAAAAAATAGAAAAATAAAACTAGAAAACAAAAACATGGCGGCGGTCAAGCGCACATGCATTCGTCGCCAAATGCGTACGAAAATCTTCTCCCACGTATATCCCTTGCAGAATAAATTAATGATAAGCCCATACATAATGAAGGTGTTGATCTTTTATTTTCCTGTCGTAAACGTTAAAGAATCTATTTCTAAATATGATAAAATTACGTTTTAACTGCATTCCGTGCGTGGCAGAAATTCGCCGCAGTGCGAGACTTATACTCTTTTTGAAAACCAAATTACTAGAAAAAGCGTCATTTTCGTGTGCATTTAACTCTAAAACTTAGTTAAAATATCCCTTTTGGCTGTACTCCTATTCGTAGAAAGGTAAGGGCAAGTATAAATTTCGAGATATGAGGGTTGATTTTAGGGGCCGTTTAACGGGAACAGCGAAGGCTGTACGGAATTTCGCCATTGAAATGCTTGTACATTGTACTGTGAGCGCGTGTACAAGGGACCCCATGCCACTCCTTAGGATTTTTCCCACGATCCTTGGAATTCCAGCGCTCTGTTAAATGCATTTGTACAGTGTTTTCCATTGCCTTGGGAATTCTTGGGAATTTTAATCGATGAATCTTGGGAATTTCAAATTTGATGAGCGGCCAGGCATGCATACATGCATATCGTCCAGGCAGCTAAAATGACGCACTTATATAATGACGCACTTACCTTTCACTTTGAACAGCGCGGCGCGCGCGCGCCGACGTGACCAGCACTCACTTGCAACCTTGAAAGTCACATCTGAATGAGCACTCACTCACAATATGGAAAGTCAAGGCTTTGCCGCTAAGTTAGGAAAAATCGATGATTTTGTTATTTTATTGGCTAATTTACTAGATAAAAATACTGTGGGCATACATTTGCCCATAAAACTGTAATCATTGGCCGTAAGAGACTTTTGAAGGCGGCCCTCTGCCGGCCAATATCCAAGCAAGCCATATCATATGACAACGTAATGCGTTCTGGGTTTATTAAATTAGTATAGTAGGGAGTCCCTAGTAGCACGTGTTTCTTATATAAAGTCGGTGTAAACATTTCCTAATTTTAACGTTAGGCAGATTAAGGCCTATGGTAATTTATTAATTTAGGGAATGGGTACAATTAGATGCACGTGTAAACACATGTTTTCATGGTTTGAGGTAAATAAAGCTATAAATAAACTATTCCATTTGTAACTGATTGTACTCTTCCGTAGTCCTCCCCCCAAACCCACCCCCTCCCCCAACCCCACACCATCCCCCTCCCCCATCCCCTCACCTGCCCTTTTCAACACCTCCACAGTTGATGCAACGGATAGCTCGGTTTTCGTGGAGGACTCTCAGGAAGACTTTCCTGAAGTCCTCCCAACTCACGAACAACTTATCGACTTCCTCAACTCTGTCAAAAGGCGTTTATCGTGTTATAACTTTACGGTGTATGTTTTAGACAGCAGAGAGTGTACATGTTACATGTGGTATGAGGGAATCGCATCTCGTGAATCAAATGAGATATCGTCTTTTTTTTTTTTTTTGTATCCTTTTTTTACCATCTTTAATGAGGGTAACCTATCCAGCAGAAGCTGATCATTTAAGGCCCTCACATTAAATAGAAAATACATCAAAACAAAAACAAAACTTTAACAATATACAGCACAACTAGGTTAATAAAAGCAAGTTTCTTGAAGAATTATTTAAGAAATAATTGATATAAAATTGCACACAGAGGACATCATACGAGCGCCCCTTATCCTCCCCCGGAAAATCCTAAAAATGTATTTGTTCAAACTATATTTTCTTTCAGCAATTGCCGAAAAGAAGAATAAGAGTTTGAGCGAATAGTATATGGAACCCCATTTAAAAAGACAGAAGCGCTGTAACTAAAACCATTCTTAAAAATTTCACAATTAGGTCTTGGAATAATACAATTACCATGTGTGATGGCCCTAGTTGTTGGTCAATTGCCAGGTTGGATTCGGTTAAGTTTTTGGCATAAGTAGTCCGGCGCAACACCAATGCTAGCCCTAAAAGCCTGGCAGCCAAGTTGAAAATGAATACGCTGGGCAACTGTTATTGTATTCAGATTACCGAAAATTAAATTGGTGGATGGAAGTGGTGGGAGCTTAAGAACAATACGAAGTGCTCTATTTTGAAGTTTTTGAATTTTAGAAACCAGAGTACATGTAGATTTGGCACCCCACACCATACAGCAGTAGTCAATGTGAGGTAAAATCAGGGCATTGTATAACAACAAAGCTGTAGGCTGATTAATAAATGTTCTTGTTCTGGCAAGCAAAGAAATTCCAGAATTTATTTTATTGCAAACTTGTTTTAACATGTTCCGAAAAGTGAAGTTTACTATCAATTGGATTTATAGCAGACTCGATGCGTCCTTCCAGACAAATAAGATGATAGCCAATCAACTGCTGAAATGGATAAACCATAGTCTCATTTGTATGACTTTCTCTCACAAGCTGACGCAGACGGCATTGAAGAAATAGCGCTTTTCTCAGACGGATGCGCTGGGCAAAATACAAATACAATAGTTGCCTCGATGTTATTACACTATTGTGAATAATGCAAAGCACGTCAAGCAGATTACTTTATACTATTTTGAAACATCACACGGTCAGAGTGAGGGTGATTCTGCCCACAGTACAATAGAGAGAGCTTTGAAAAAGGCACACAACCTCTATATACCGTCCCAGTTAGCGACAGTCAAGAGCGCTTAGCGAGGAAAGCTCCATGTCCATATCGAGTTGTTCAATTTAATACTACCGAAATTCTAGACTGGAAAGAACAGGCAGAAAGAATGGGAATATTAAGAGTTCGCCAAACAGAAGAAGGTGGTCATATTAACTGGACCAAACTTAAACAAATCAGGGTGCAACACAATATACCACAGGTGATGCTTCTGAAAATGTCGCATCTGGAAAGAGAACTTGGAACCTTGAAAATCTGCCGTCAAAGACGTACCTCGGAAGTAGTATCTACCTATAGGCCCCACAAAAAGCATACGTTTCAGTGCCACCGAAGCTTTCGAGTGCAAAATTTGACGATCTGATGAGCTTATGTGGAGGTAAAACCCCAGTGATAAGACTTTTATAGAGAATTGCCACACCATAGACCTATTAAGTATAGTCACACAATGTATCTTCCAGAAAGCGCACCCGACCTCTTCTCCATGCTTATATTCACAGGTTGCCTTTATCGAGTAAAGGTGCCGATTTGGCAAGATTAATAAAAAGAAAAAGAATAATTGATCAGAAATGTTTCAATATGTGGTTGCAATTCTGAATCATAGAAGATACAATTCTTAAAATGCCTTCTTGTCATCGGGATGTACGAAACATTACTAGATGCAGAAAAGGTTTTAAAACGGGACCGTGAGAACGTCAATGTTAGACTGAAAATTGAATCTGTGAAATATATTTAGAAACATAAAATCCGCGGATTTTCCTTTTGTTCATCTCTATTTACAATACAGAGAAATGGTTTTAAATGAACTTCATAACAATGAAGATAGTGGAATTTTATTGATCACTGTAATGAATATGTTTAAGTAAATGCCGGCAACCCAGAATAGTGTAATATTAATAGTGTTTAAAGTTTTAAAAAATGGATTAGTTTGAATTCAACGTCACCCAAAGTCAATATTTTAAAAGGGTTGAACCCCTAATCCTTAAGTTGGTCAGAGTTGGATGCAATCGATTAAATCAACATATAGAATCTTTATGAAATTTTAGAATAACTGTACATGTGGTACACGTAAAACATTGAAAGACAACATTAATAAAATTACATGAGAAGAGAAGCATGAACATTAAACTGATTTATTGGATTTTTCTATTTAATTCAGGTGCCCATCGGGAATTAAATAGCCAAAAAAGGACGAAAGAAAGAATTTGAAATTAGATCTCCTTACTCTATTGAAACACAGCTAAATGGATTTGGGAATTACATCTCTATTTGTTATCTTTGGAATGATTTTATCATTAATTTGTAATTGAAAGAATATAGTAACCAGGTTAAACGTTTAATTGCAATCGATTTCTATTTGTTTGTCTTAAAGCAATTTTGCATTGGAGTTTACTGTTTTACTAAAGGTAAACAAACTTTAAGCAATCAGCATTTCTGTGAAAAAAAGAAGTTAAAAATGTGCCTCATCAAATTGTATTTGAGACGGCTGTTCTGCAACAGTTTGCAATAAAACATGGTTTAGAATTATAGACGGTATTATTAATACTATTGTTGATTTTTGACAGCGTTTTTGATTAAATATTTGTTATGTCTCAATCAGAGATGTATAGTCGAGTCCATCACAAGTCCCTGCAAGTCCCTGCAAGTCCATCACAACCCCTCCAGTCCTAATCCCAATCACAAGCTATTCAAAGGCATTCCTTTGTCATTGTTCATCCAGTTACTTGTGACCGGCTTTATGAAAGGACTTCTGACTGGGCTTGCGAAAGTACTTGTGAAATACTTGCAGGGACTCGACTCAAACTCTGGTCTCAATGCAGGGTACGGTAATACAGGTTTTTCTTCAGTTGGACCTACTGACATTTACACAGAATCAAAACCTATGTTTATGTTTCAGATTATTATTTCCACCCACGAAAAACCCCTCTCCAGCCAGCATACCTTTCCCATCATGACATTCCACAAGACGAGAAGTCATGATGAAACTATCATAATAGAAACTGCCCATTTCATTTCTTCCCATGTTCCAATTTGATTTGCTCTATTTCTCGAGGCAACCAATATTCAAATTGTGTCACTCACACGCAACAGAAATAGAACGATTCCTGTACATGGAGTGTTTTTTAATTATTTTCTTTTTAGTTTATGTTACAAATTCCGATTTCCAATCTCAGGATGCCCTGGGAAAAACATAACAATTAACAGCGTACGCAAGCATGAAAGAATGACTGTTTCCCGTAAAGGTTTGCTGGTTGAGTGTCCGGTTGGAGTGTAGTTCTTTTCCATAGTGACGAACAAAGCACGCAGAGTGACGAATAACTACACGGGCAGTAATTTAAGTGAAATTGTTTTTCCATACCGACGAATACACTTGAACACGTTTTTCATACGAATTAAAACTGCTGAACACCCCCAAGATAAACATACAGCTAAAATGGGTATCCCTTGAGACGATGTTGGTAATGTTTAACAAATGCTACGCCATCAAGAAGTCGATCAATGGTTTCTCAAAACTTTCCAGCTTAAAATCCGCGTTACTCGAAACGCGCTCTGTGCTTGTTCGTCAGTATGGAAAAAATGCGACGAATAATTAATGGCGGCGATGCGGGCAAAATCAATCAGACTGGTTTCGGGCTTTTCGCTTGAACACCAAACAAGGCAGACCGTAACGTGACCTGGCACCGCGAATCGAGCAGAAAGTATTCTGGCATTCTGTATTACAAGCAGGAATAAAAATTTTACTTGAACGTCAATTTTGGGATTCTAACGAGTTACATTGAAAAGCCTCATTCTATCATAATAATGCATACTATTTAAAACTGAATTCAATCTCAAAATATTTTGCGGGGATGATATTTTTGAACTCAGGTAAAAGTATGCATAGTTTGCTAATTTTGAGCTTCGTTTTTTTTTCTCAAAAGGTTTCAAAAGGTTAATACAGCGGTCCCCTGAATGAGTTGTAGCAATACACAATACATGAAATTAAAGCATACTGCATTTACTTACAAGATAGACCTTTTCTATCAATTTCAGCAAATAGGCAGCCAATATAATTACCGCGTCATTCGGTTTCGTGTGAAATTGAATGCTGCTCCAAATCACAATTCAATGTAATTTTATGAGTAGGCAATAGTACAATTGCGTCATGCGATTTAAACTAATCAAAAAATCAAATTGAACAGTCTACTTAAACAGCATTCCAATTCGCAGGAGCTTTTCGCGGCATATACATGCAGAGATTTTTGTACAAATTCATATATTTGTTTTCATTTTTTTCTCGCTCTTTGTGAATTATTTTGCGAAATTGATCATCACAAAATGAAAATCACATTTTAGTGAAAATCTGCAGTCGAACCAACTCTGCTAAATTGAATGACGAATGTGCATTACTAATAATCTATTATAAGGGCGTCCCTTTCTATTTCTTTGGTTCTCATTTCCGACCGACCCTATTTTGGGTTCCCGACCGAAGGAAAAAACAAAATTCCGCCGACCCTGGAATATTGCAATTCGCAGCGGCACGAAGCGGCAAGTATTTATGCCAAGCTTTTTGTGCACAACGAACGTTTACATGTACATCGACAATAAGCACCAGACACTTAATAAGGTGACCAACGACTGTATTCAACTTGTTCAGGTCCTTAAAACAATTAATTTGTCTTCAACGTGTAACTAAAATTACAAGTAAAGCAATGAATATCTATTTATTGAAAAACAAATAGAAAAACCAAAGTCAGGAAATTAATCGAAAATCTCAATTTGCCAAAGATGATTCATAATTTGTTTTATTTCATGTAACTTTGTTGCCAAAATAGGGTTTGTTTATTTTGAAATTTATTAAAAAATCATGCACAGAAAGTGTGCTCCAGCACGGGAAACAGGTACTTACAGCACAACAGGAATTTCCTAAATCATATTTCACTTGGGCAAGTTTGTATTTTTACGGTTGCCAAAGAAGATTTATGTTGTGTTCATTTCCATTATGCCAAAATAATAGTTTTTTTGTTTTCATTTATTTAAAAATCATGGAAATAAAAGTTAATTCAGTACAAGACAGTCATATATTGAACACCTAGCATCATTTCATTGGCCTCGTGGGCGTTCAAAAAGAATATTTTTGAACCCAGATTTTTTTCTTCTTCAACCGACCGACCCTCCTTCAAGTCGAAAAAATATGAGAACCATAGAAATAGAAAAAGGGATGCCCTAATGCTAAATGACTTCGCATGTCTGAAAACGAAATCGAATGCTTGAATTCTTAGAAACTGGAGACAAAAATCACTTGAAATATGAATGTATGAAAGCGATATTGGCTGCGTATTTGCCGAAATTGACCGAGACATAGCGCTCATTTGCGTTGTTTGACCTTTTTGCATGGTAACACACAACGAAAGTCACTTTTTGAGTGTTGAATTAGAAATATCTCAAAATCGCCGAGAGCAATTTGTATGGATTGTTCACCTTTTGAAAGACAAATACATGCTCTTTCAATTCATATTAGTTGTTTACATGTTGCTAGACGGGAACAAATTGCACTTTTAGTTTTAAAAACTAAAGTTTCTCTTCAAAGTCTATGGCGGAGAGTAAAGAAACAGCGAATTTTGAGTTACTCGCGCAACCAAACCTGCCATGAAATCTACACCGTGCATTGCATTAACTTGGATTAAATGGCTTCTTAAAGACTAATAATTTCTCTTTTTATTCATATAACATGTTTAGTGATTGGTCAGCACTAACCAATTGCCCTACCTGTAGTTCGTTCAAGCAAATTGTCTCCAATAGAAAAATGTTGTTTCAACGCACGAAATGTGCATTGTGTGTACTTGGAGGTCAAAGGTCGCAAAGTTTAGCGCGCGTCGTCGCGACGCGGTGGTTCTTCTGAATTTGGTCATGTTTTCAACCAGCTTGAATGCTCAAAATGTGGTTAGTAGGTAGCTTACGAAATATAGTAATATATTTGTAACAACATGTAGTACACTGTTCATAAGTTGGTGTAATGAAAACCGCACAGTTTTGCTTGCATTTCTTTCGTAAGTAGGCGAACCCACAGAATACGTGTGCGCGTACAGACACATACCGTATGACAAACCGTGTGATTATTTTTTGAGCGCTGCCCATACATTATGTTCCGTTATGAGACAATACCATAATCTCCATTTCAACCTTGGCTACTATCCACTCATAAGTAAAGACTGGCGATCCGCGCTAGCGATGCTTTCCCTGTCAATCAAACGGAATACAACAGCAAACTACTAACAATTTAATTAAGCACGGGCAAGGTATAATGTCAGTACGGAAGTACACGAGCTCGGCAATTTTATCCAAACGGGTCGCAGACAAATTAGTGACCTGCTGTCGTGTTGCAAATTTCGTGGATCTGCTCAACACAGACACAAAATGCTTAGAATGAAAAGTCCTCCTTGGTACAAATATAATGCTTATTAAAACAGATTAGCCTACCAGCCAAAGTTCCACGTGATTTTTAACGTGATTTTTAGTTACACAAAATCAGCCAAACATATCACACGGCTGTCAATAGTTTTGTTTGAATAATTCGGTGCAAACACAAAGACGATTAATTAACAGGAATATGCCGTATAATCAGTATGACATGACAACGGCGTACACAAAAGAAGAATAATTTCCATGTGTTCGCCGTTTAGCATAATTTGTCTAGGAAGAATGGGCGTTATGTCTTTTCTTAATTAATATAGTAAACTAAAAAAGTTATAACAACAATAAATAATAAATAAAAATAAAGTCATATTTTTTATGTCAATTTTTTGCCTTCTTAAAAGACATGTTATCACAGACGTAGACAATTTATTTTCAAATAGTAAGTGAATTTTTGTTTTTTTAAGAAAGAGTTATTAATATAATTCTGTTTTAAATTAAGCAAGTTGTGCACAGTATACAGCCTGAGTTTCGAATATCTGAAAGTTGTGAAAGTTAATCCTCACCAATGATACTAACACTATGGTGGTAAATTAACACCCTGTGGCATCAAATGTTTCAACATGGTGTTAATTCAACACTACGGTTTCTTTGGTACAAAGGCACTGAAGGGCAGCGGAGGCATTTCATAATAATTTGACAACGAACCACTATTGAACGAACAACGAATGAACCACTTTCAGTACCGGTAATACACGAAATTCATCTTGGAATGAAGCCACTTCAATATAGCTAGCCAATTTGGCGAAGCGAGTTTCTTTTTAGAAACAAATTATATTTGTGACCGGATCCTACGAAATGAGTCTTAAGGTTGGTTTTTGAATTGTTAGTTTTTACTTGCATTGGATTGAGCAAACTTGGCGCCTCATTTTGATATATCACTCAGTTTGACATCCTGATGAATATGGACATTGTGTGGGTGAAAACCTTGACAGTTCCTATTGTTTTCGACTGTATAAGTCATGTTTAAGGGCATGTAAATCAAAATTAACTCAAGCGACGTGTGACTCATTTTGTTGTGTTGGGAGACATTGGGAGATTGTTGTGTTGGGAGATTATTTAGTCATTGTAACAAATGCCCCTCATAGGTCAGGGCTATCTCTATTGTTATTGCGTCTAATGACTTGGTACTTCCATACGTTCGTATATAATGAGGCCATTAATCGGGCACTCGGGAATCTCGTGGTCATTTCACATCCTTCGTTATCTACAACATGATCATAATGTGGGGTAGATCGATGAAATTGTCCAAAATCTACAAGCAATCATTTGCAATTTTGTATTGCGTATAGGTTATAGAGACTTGCGGTAACACTGTGTCCTCGACGTTTCGAAAAGCATTCTTTGATTGCATTCAGATGCTTTGTTGGCAGGTTCTCATCAACATCAAAAGGAATCTCAATTCCCACATTCTGCAGCCTCGAGCTGCTCTTTGTTAAGGCGAACTTTCATGAAAAACAAAATTAATAGATATGGTTGAGGAATGCTCTAACATTTGCCAATGCTTTTTACCCAAAACAAAATTAGTCCTATGCATAATTTAAAATGGTTCGGTTTTAGTCTGTCCACTCAGGCTCCCCCGTGCCCGTTCAAAATTCACATTTAGTATACGTAAGCCACATTGGCCAATGAAAAACTAGGTGTGGCTAACGTCACAGGCTCAACAAAAAACGGTCCGGTCAGCTCACCTATCCCAGGAATGTTGGGTGCGAGAGCCTCTATAAAAATAAATTGTGTTACTCTCTACATAACACGCATTCCAACTACTAGATCCAGGCCACATAAAATTAAATCTTGTTTCTACAACCAATAAGAGTAGGCATAAATTCGTTTTAGTAAAATAAAGTCATACTGTGACAGTGTAATATTTCGTCAACAACAACACGAACTGACACTCTCTAGCGCGTGAGTGCCCGCACGCGCGCGTATTTTACAGAACCGAGTAATTTTTCGTTTTTACGAACTGACACCCAAGTACAGCAGCGCGCTAACCACATTTTCATTTTCACGAACTGAAACCATTCTTAATTTCACGAGTTTAAAGGTTTTAAGTTCAATGTTTCTGTAACCCCACAAGTATACAGATGGAGTAGATTCGTGTCAAAGCTTTTAAAGCGTTTTTTTTTTTTGAATGGTATTTCCGCCACATGATTGCGTGTCAATTCGTGAAAACGAAAATTCTTCTCTAACGAGTCAGTGCCCGGTGTGCGCGCGCACACCTGGGTGTCAGTTGTGAAACCGAAATTTACTCAGTACGCGGTTTCACGAACTGACACCCAGGTACAGGTGCGCGTAGGTGTCAGTCCGTGAAAACGTTGACGATATACAATAGCGTGTCTTTAAACGTGAAACCATATACATCGTTTGAGATCTCATGATGATCATATTGAGATCTTGCAAGGGTTCTTGTACAGTCCTATTGTCACAACATGCAGGATGGAATAGATAGACACAACAAATTGAAATGATGCATGTTTGTGTGTTTAGGGCGTGGTAAGTAATGCGCACGATTGTTCTGCTGATGACGTCAAGGTCATATTTTGTTAATGTGCGGGGTGAGTGACAGGTGTTTTTGTGTGCTTTATCATACGACTTCGACACAAAAATACATGTGAATCTTTTAAGTATTCATCATTTTAAAACCATTTCTAACGATTTTCATCGTTCAACTTGCTTCAACCTTAAATAATGTGACACGCATAACTTTATAGGCCTTTAATGTACATTTGATCAAAGATTAATCAGCGACTACATGAACACTATTATTAAGGGCAATCTATTTGTGGCCGATGACTTCATTTATTTCTTCGTCTAGCATCGTCTCTATGGAGAATATTGGCAGGGTGAAAGCCAAAGTAGGAAACATTTTTTTTCTTCAAAAACGTTCACGATGGAGTTGGGCCCTTCTTTCAATCAGATATTCACTATCCAGTTTAAACTGTTATAAAACACAATAAGACAATGTCTTACTGTAGCGGCTGGGCTGTCCCGCTCGCTATATCAGGAGATTGCGCCTCGTCGGCTAGGGTCCCCGTTGTTTGATTCACCCAGATGACACCGACTACAAAATTAGACCCAGTCACCCTCAATCTTCAGTTTCCAATCAGCATTTATTGGTGATTCCAGTCCCCAAATGATCGTTGATGTATGCACGGAAATCATAAGAAGATCACGATGAAGAAGAAAAACCCTGGAAAATAGTAATGGTCATCCTATCCAATTTAGCGGTTGTACATTAGTATTCCAAATAAAACTAATTTAGTTTTAATTACAATTACAATAGATTATTAATGGGCTCAAAAAGACATACCCCAGTATCAGTCTCTGTATAAGGAGTGGTAAAGCAGTGGTCACCCCGTGTAGCTCAAGACTATCGTTGATGCTCTCCTCGACACAAACAGGAGCTAGTTATTTACGTGTTGCTGTCTATGCATGACGCCAGTCAAAACGAAAAACCCACCTTCCCATTCACTTATGCACATGGTCAGTCACAGCACAAGACATAAACAGGCGAATTAAATTGAACTTATCAATACACCAATGTGTATAGTTGAAGAGGGTTTTCCCAAGTAGAATCCGAGTTGATTAGGATCTAAATACAGTTACTGTTATCAAATAATCAAACCCCGGGGAAAATAAGAGCATTTTGGATTATACTTAGTTTCTAATTAGGGGTCAGAAAGGTCAAACTAATTTCTGACATTACGCCGGTGATGAATGGCGTTGTGATCACTACGGATTATTGTAAACAAGTATGGGGTGCGAAATGAAACAAAACAAATAATGAATTATATGGAAGGCCACTTGTCCCATGATTCCCCACATTACCAAATTACGAACATGATTTAAATGCTAGTTTTCACTGGAGGTAACAGGATTCCAAAGTTGGGGAGTTTCAAGTCTTTTAAAGACCTTTCTTTGTTTCTCATGCCAGAGGACGCTACTTTTGTTTGGTAATATAGGTGAGTCCTTTTCTTAAAAAAACTTATTATAACAGTACTACAACATTCTTCTATAAAAATAACCTACCAACTAGTTTTGTAGAAATGTTAGCTGGAAATTGATTTTAAAAGAATCATTTTATATATGATCACACACTAAAACACGAAGCTTTCTCCACTAAAATGTAGATTTTGTATTTTTGTTTCACAGACACAGCTGTGCCTTTGATAACGTCATCCTCTGACGGATGAATATTGATGTTTTCAGGGGCATAACATCCATAATGTCACAATTACTCCGAAAATGCATACAAATAACCCAGTCGCCCGAGTATCTATGAATGTAAATCACATTGCCTGGTTGATTTTATTAATTAACCCTGCCAGACGCAGCACACGGTGCATCTGTGCTGACAGCTCCACTTTGCTGCACTCTCCACACAAGTCAATGTAACAAAGTATGCAATCTGATGCGCAGGGTTCTAGCAAAAATGCCCTGATGGGTTAGGGTTAGGGGTTATTTTTCCAACTGGAAAAGAAATGAAATCCTTTTAAGGTTTTCGTTTTGCGCTATCCAATCATGACCCGCAATCGTAAGAGCATGCGCAAAATGCGCCCAAAAGATTAAGCCACTTTCTCTGGACTGTAAGTCTGAGAGACACACTGCATTGTAGGAGCCCAACGGGGCAAGCGTTCTTCCTAAATATGAAAAATCATTCGAAAGAAGAATAATATACACACAAAGTCACAAGTGTACAAGTACACCCTTAGACTACCGAAGTGATGACGTCAATGCAATGTTTGGAACCAGAATACTTTTGTGACTTTGTGTCATTTAGCGTGTTCGATTACTCACCCGCGCTTACTCTTGCCTTCAAATCGGGGAAAGTTGCACATGTGGAGTACGTTAGAGTAAACGAACGATCTCGGGTCACTCAAATGACGTTAAAGTGGATTGGTTTTAAATACGGTGACATACTTGAATGAAGCCATGCTGCTTTATACGCACTATGTACACATGTAAATTTAAGTCCATCGTCCAGAGTAATTTAGATACAAGTTGTTTGCCTTTTTTGAATTTCCCATCGCTGGCGCATCACGGGACGTGGCAGTCATGGTTTTAGCATGGCCTTATGGGATACTTACCCAATTAACCGGCTCGGCGGGTCGGTTAGTAGGGCCAGGCTCGGGTAAGCGCGAAAATTCACGGAGAGCTAAATCGAACGGGCTCGCGCTTGCACGAGTAAGGGCGGGGGAAGTAGTCGAACGCGGTAAAAGTGTTTGCATGTGGCTGTTAATAAAGGAACAAATCTCCATTTGTTTGGAGCCAGTTGCCGTGCCAACTGACGTCAGACTTCGGTACTCTATATCAGTGTGATTGTGCCTGCGGCATTGAAGAGTTCCGTTTGACAGCCAACGGGTCTAGTTGTGATTGAGGCGCGGCATAACTGCACGATACGAGCGAAGCAGAACTACACTTCGCACTAGCAGAATGTTGACAAGAGCAGGATTGTTCTTGTTCTGGTCGTTTGTATTTTTCACGGGACTGGAATTTCTGGCAATGTCAGTGCAAACGGGTAAGTCTACTGCATGTATATTTTGCACTGCTGGTGTAACAAAATTTGCAAACATCAAAAAACAAAACTATACTGAATTATTGTGAATTATCTTACTTGACTGTAAGTATATAGTAGTCGCAAGTATCCTGTGAAATCATATATGCTCAGTGCTGTCATTTTCATTTATTGAAATTTTAGTGCAATTTTTGTATCAATTTCGAGCGAATGTCGGCCGACCATCGTTGAAAATAGTCTAGTTCCCCCGACCTGATAATTCCCTGAAGTCTATATATATTACTCCGTTTTGTCTGAAGCAGGGCCAGGAAACTAGTATTTCTTTGTTTTCACAGGATCTAACCACAGGAAACTTTAAACAGGTCTGTGTTGCAGTATTTGCTGTAAAATACTAACACCTCAAACCCATTCATTACTGAAAATTACAGCAAAAGCAAACATTGTATACTCACTTTAACCCAGCTCTTTTTCAAAGGCAAAGTCATAATTTATCACAACTTTGAGAGGGGAATGCAGTAGCGTAACTACGGGGGAGGGGGAAGGGGAAACGTGCCCCAACTGACGTCCGTGCTCCCCCCGGTGCCCCTCTCTTGAAATGAAAACAAAATATACAAGCCGCAGTTCATTTACTCTCAGTTCCCCCTTGCAAAAATGCGTGCCCCCGCAGGTGTATGCTTCTAGAAATTTCACCCATTTTACGCCACTGGGGGAATGAGAGGGTAGGGAAGAAGAACTAAGGGGGTGTCATATACCTTATACTTTCCCACTGATCACCAGGGTACTTTTTTGGGACATCATGATGGAAGGCCAGTTTAATATTAATCTCTACACTCGCGTGGGCGTTCTTCATATTCACACTGCATGTTTTTGTTGTCATTTTGAGGAAAATATTAAGGCGATGGATTCGGTCCGTCAACCACAAAATGACACGCTTAAGGAGACGCCATTATGAAATCGCTAAACAAAGGTTGTTTACGGAACACACGCATTTGTTTTGACTAAGCTTTAGAGATAGTTTTACTAGGATTAAATACAATATACAAGAAACATGTGGGCCGCCATTAGTATCATAATAATTATAATATAATGTAGTTTCCTACGGTTTCTTGCTTTAAAAAAAACGTGTCAAATAAACATTTTCTATCTGTTTCTCGTCGCAGGATTCTCGACAGCAGTGAATGCCATTTCAGTGACATAAATAATTGCCACCACGATAAATAATAGAAACCAATGACATTTTAAAAACCTTTTGACTAATCCGCCAACCAAAATTAGAAGCCATTACCACTCGGGCGCCGGGTATCTTGAGCGCGCGCTCGTCATACGTACTTAAAAGTGCTCATTTGACCAACAGGATTGGCAAAATACACATTGTATTGACGTCTTGCTTGCATCTTTACCACGCTTGACTCAGACGGGAATTTTATTTTATCATTCGATTTAATACCACCTCCGATAAAAAGACGAAAACCCTTGAAGGCATACGAGGCAATTTTTACGAGCAACTTGGAGGAAACTACACTGAGCACTGCAGGAGTGCAGGCTAAATAGTCCATGTGCCAGACAAAACACCTTTTTAGAGGTACCATTTTAGAGGCAAAACTTTAGTAATACTAAAATATTTGTAGGGTTAGTACAAGTAAATTAATATGTGATAACCTTGCCATTTATTTTTGATGCTTAATAGTGTTTTCGCCCATAGGCACCTATGCACAATTGACGGAAATTGTATAATTTGTTTCCATTATACACATTATCAGTATATGTTGTATGAGTTTAAAGGCCGGCAAATAAACATGTTGGGATGCATTTTGTTCATTCAATCTAGGTTTATTCTACATCAGGGGGCGGGGGGGGGGGGGGGGTCAAATGATGTCTGATGGACAAAACGCCCCTTTTTAGGGTTCGCCCAGAGGGTCTGTCCATTCAACGCATGATAACCACTAATAAGCTGCCACTCTGGAAGGGTTATCATGTCAAAACATAATAGGCCAGTTCGATGTTTTGCTCGCGCATGCACCAACTCCCTGACGACCGGGTATTTTTGGATAAACAAACCTTTCCGCCCGATAGCAACGCACGTCTTGGACACGCGTTTTTCCATTTAAGCTTGGATTTCTTCATATTACAAGTCTAAATTTTCCAAACCTGTCGAAATGTTTGCCATCATAGGAAACCCCAGTAAATAAACAAACTATAACTTGGTTTTAGAATCAGCATTTTATCGCTCAGAACAAACAAATGTCTCGGGGTTGTTACAAAATAATCGTTTTGCTTTTGTACTCGATCTAAAAAAATACGAGTTGACTAAGTGCGCCTGGTTTGTCTGATTTTCTTTTTATATCACCCTGTTTATAATAGTTTGGACTTCATGTGTACGAAGCTTAGGCGATGTTTGGCATTCCTTTTATTTATAATTTGTCAAAGAGATTTAGAGTTTTACATGTGATTTCAATGAACGTTGCGGCACCGACGCGTGAAAAGCGCAAGTTGAAAGTTCGATTTTTTTATATTTTATTTTCCTGTCAAAATGAATAAAGTTTCTATATAAACACCATGGATCGTAAGAGTTAATATTCCTTTTGATATCAGGGCACTTGTTAATTGATTTAGAGCCATGCTAATACTTATTATCACTGTTTAAAATTGACTACTTTTGAGTACGCTATGCACAACACGAATGGCGCACCCACGTACATGGGTTTGTTTATTCAATGTCTGTCTCACAATTCCTTCCGCGCCCGAGACATCGAATTGGCTTATCTAGGGATGTTGAACTATTCAAAAATGGCAACAAGAATCTGCCCACCTACGTTCAGAAATTTACCTCCGTCCCAGCAAACACGTAACATTTTGAAAACATTTTTGAAAAATTGTAGTCAAAACATTGTAAAAATAACATAAAATAATGTTATCAAAACGTTTAACTTTATGGTAACTGAAAACATTTTTTGTATAACATTTTAATAA
Organism: Hippasteria phrygiana; assembly: GCA_037893225.1. Lineage (NCBI taxonomy): Eukaryota > Metazoa > Echinodermata > Asteroidea > Valvatida > Goniasteridae > Hippasteria > Hippasteria phrygiana. Next base: position 2,371,678 of record JAZGUH010000184.1, read on the forward strand.
TGTTATACAAATGTTTAAATAACACCTAACTGTGCCGGTGAAAGACAGCATTTTTATAACATTTTAAAAACATTTTTGAAAAGTAATAATTAAATTTTTTTTTTTAATAACGTAAAATAATGTTATCAAAACGTTTAACTTCAAAGTAATTGGAATAACGTTGTACAAATGTTTAACTAGTGTTCATTCGTTTTGAACGTACAGAGGACGGTCATTTACGTCTCAGCCAATGAAATGCCTTGCTTATAACGCTCCGCCCACTGTTACTGCCCACCGTGACCGTCCACTACCTTACCTTTATTATTCAAATTGTACAGCGCTTGTATTAATTATAATAACAGGGCAAGAGGATTCCAACTCGTCCATCGGTGCAAAAATCAGAATAACAAAAGATAATTCAACTCGGCTGCGTCTGGAACAGTTGTGTACTGTATTTTTCCTACTACTGGAACGTTTAGACTTGAAAAAAGGAATGCATTTCAAATACTACATGGGGTCACTTTAGTGCACTACTCTATCTCATGTTGAAATTTTTCAAAAAAGTGTATCTACCATTTTTTTTACCAATAAAAGTAAATACAAAACAATCTTACATGTATACTTTCATCGGAATCTTATTTCTTTAATCTCCGCCAAAAATTTAACAAATACAAATAAAGAATTGTTATCAACAATATCACATGTATTATGAATACATAATTATAAATGTTGTCTTTGATGCAGGTCTTATTTAAGACCAGAACGGAGGCCAGCTAATTTTGTTTAGTACATTTTGGGTCAATCCAAAAAGTATGTAGTTTCCAGAAATATTTTCAACATATGGGTACATACATAACATTTGTTTATTGTAAATTCCATCAAGGTTATTAAGTGTCGTTGGTAATTTTGTTAATATTTCAAGGTCCTTGAAACATTAGGCATTTAGAGAAAAATGTCGACTAAAATGGTCCTACAATATGATTATGAATTAAAATGTGTGCGAAATATGATGCCCCACTTTAGTCTGTCTGCCAGAGTGACAGTACTTAATGTTGGCTTTTATTTATTGATGTATTACCCAATGTCGTGCTATTTCTGAATACTGAAAATACCCTTCGCAAGCCTTTGTAAAGCTTAAGTACTGTTTTAATTCTATACCAACCATAGTCTACCTTAATTAACCCTAAATTTCCTTGCGTCCCAAATGCATTGTTTTTTTATGAATATGGTACTCTATAAGCCTTTAAAATCCTACGCAGTTTCTATTGTAAATCTAAGTAGTGACCGTACCCTGCCTTATATAGCCTTATTGTTTTCTTGCGTTCCAAATTCTAAAGACTAACGGCACCCTACCTAAGCCTTTCAAATCTACGTACTGTTTCTATTGTAAATCTAAGTAGTGACCGTAACCCGCCTTAGCTTTATTGTTTTCTTGCGTTCCAAATTCTATAAGACCTAGGCCTACGTATAGCCTTTCAAATCCTACGTACTGTTTCTATTGTAAGTCTAAGTAGTGACCGTACCCCGCCTTAGCCTTATTGGCTGTTTTGGAAACTTTTCCAAAACAGCCCTTGTTTTCGTTAAGATTTTTTTTTTTTTCTTTTTTTTGCTGTTTTGGAAACTTTTCCAAAACAGCGCTTGTTTTCGTTAAGATTTTTTTTTTTTTTTTTTTTTTTTTTTTTTTGGCTGTTTCGGAAGTTTTCCGAAACAGCCTTTGTTTTCGTTAAGATTTTTTTTTTTTTCTTTTTGGCTGTTTTGGAAACTTTTCCAAAACAGCCCTTGTTTTCGTTAAGATTTTTTTTTTTGGCTGTTTTGGAAACTTTTCCAAAACAGCCCTTGTTTTCGTTAAGATTTTTTTTTTTTTCTTTTTTTGGCTGTTTCGGAAGTTTTCCGAAACAGCCTTTGTTTTCGTTAAGATTTTTTTTTTTGGCTGTTTTGGAAACTTTTCCAAAACAGCCCTTGTTTTCGTTAAGATTTTTTTTTTTTTCTTTTTAAAATGTGCTTTTTTAAAACACATATAAGGATAGGTCCGATCGTCATGAAAATTGGTGGGTAGGTAGATACTGGCACTGGGATGCAAAATCTGAAATGACGTCATGATGACGTCATCACGTGATTTGTTATGAATTTTTGAAATTTTGAAATCGTAACATTCTTTTAAATATATCTCGCAAACAAAACAAGAGATTTTCAAAATTCTTTTTGATACAGCTTTTGGTATGTCTCAAAGATATGCCCTAAAAGGCGAAAATTGTGTGACGTCATAATGACGTCATCAATTTTTTTTTTTTACGCATGTAAGGGTCGGTCCGATTAAAAAAATGTATACATTGAATTTTTCTCTACCTAATTCAACAATTTCGTGATCGTGGCTCACTCAAGTATTAAGAAATAACAGGCATCTGAAAATTGTGACCAAATTCAATATAACACAAAGGAATTCTGGGAAGGACAGAAACCATGGCTTTCATGTGGCATGCTGTCTATAAAGAGTTGATCTCTAGTCTTTTTTTCAAGTCGTTAGACAAGTCGTAGGTAGACACTTACACCAACTGCTCAGAATGTGCGCCGAACTTTTAGGTCATGATGACGTCATCACATGTCACGTGACGTCATCTTAAAGGGGCATTTTTGGAAACCATATATCTACAAAAGTACAAGTCAGATTAAGTTAAAACGTGGTATTTAGTTATGCCAGCATGTGTTAGATGAAAATTTATGTGACGTCATGATGACGTCATCGGCTACTTTTCTATAATATTTTCATTTTTGAAAGTTCATTTAAATCACATAATTTTACACAAAAAAACAAAACAGCCCTGTGTTTGTCCACAAACACTGCACCATACATCTAGTTTTTTTTTTTTTTTTGGCTGTTTCGGAAGTTTTCCGAAACAGCCTTTGTTTTCGTTAAGATTTTTTTTTTTTTCTTTTTTTTTTCTTTTTCTCTTTCAGACTATTGCCCATAGCATTTGTACACGTTTTCCTTTTTACCGGCACTTTGGCTACTTTTATGCAGCCGATTGTCTTTAAACTTAGCAAACACTTAAAGCAACTGCTCAGAATGTGTGCCGAACTTTTACGTCATGATGACATCATCACGTGATTTTTTATGAATTTTTGAATTTTGAAAATCGTAACATTTGTTTCAATATATCTAGCAAACAAAACAAGATATTTTCAAAATTCTTTTTGTGATAGCTTTGGTATGTCTCAAAGATATGCCCTAAAAGGCGAAAATTGTGTGACGTCATGATGACGTCATCAAAAATGTTTTTTTTTTTTAACGCATGTAAGCGTCAATCCGATTACAAAAATGTATATATTGAATTTTCCTCTCCCTAATTCCAAAATGTCATGATTGTGGCTCACTCAAGTAAGAAATAACAGCCATTTCAAAATTTAGACCAAATTCAATATAACACAAAGGAATTCTGGGAAGGGCAGATAACCATGGCTCAAATGTGCATGCTGTTTATAAAAAGGGTTGATTTGTAGTCTTTTTTCAAGTCGCTAGACTATTGCCCATAGCATTTGTAAACGTTTTCTTTCTTACCGGCCACTTTGGCTACTTTTAAACTTGACAGACACTTACCCCAACTGCTCACAATGTGTGCCGAATTTTATGTCATGATGACGTCGTCACATGTCACGTGACGTCATCTTAAAGGGGCATTTTTCGAAGCCATATATCTACAAAAGTACAAGTCCGATTAAGTTGGAACGTGATATCTAGGTATGCCACCGGGTGTTATAGATGAAAATTGACATGACGTTATGATTATAAGTCAGAACATGTCACGTGACGTCATCTTAAAGGGGCAGTTTTTGAAGGTCCATATCTACAGAAGTACAAGTCCAATTAAGTTATAAAGTAATATCTAGGTAGCCCAATAGGTCTATAGTTGAAAATTGACATGACATTATCATGTTGTCATCACATGTTACGTGACGTCATCTTAAAGGGGCAGTTTTTGAAGCCACATATAAACAAAAGTACAAGTTCGATTAAGTTGAAATGTAATATCCAGGCAGGTCTGCAGGTTCATAGATGAAAATTGACATGACATTATGACTTCATCACATGTCACGTGACGTCATCATAAAGAGCCAGTTTTTGAAGCCATATATATACAAAAGTACAAGTCCGATTAAGTTGAAAAGTTATATCTAGTTTTCTTTTTTGGCTGTTTTGGAAACTTTTCCAAAACAGCCCTTGTTTTCGTTAAGATTTTTTTTTTTTTTTTTTTTTTTTTTGGCTGTTTCGGAAGTTTTCCGAAACAGCCTTTGTTTTCGTTAAGATTTTTTTTTTTTTCTTTTTTTTTTCTTTTTCTCTTTCAGACTATTGCCCATAGCATTTGTACACGTTTTCCTTTTTACCGGCACTTTGGCTACTTGTATGCAGCCGATTGTCTTTAAACTTAGCAAACACTTAAAGCAACTGCTCAGAATGTGTGCCGAACTTTTACGTCATGATGACGTCATCACGTGATTTTTTATGAATTTTTGAATTTTGAAAATCGTAACATTTGTTTCAATATATCTAGCGAACAAAACAAGATATTTTCAAAATTCTTTTTGTTATAGCTTTGGTATGTCTCAAAGATATGCCCTAAAAGGCGAAAATTGTGTGACGTCATGATGACGTCATCAAAAATGTTTTTTTTTTAACGCATGTAAGGGTCAATCCGATTACAAAAATATATATATTGAATTTTCCTCTCCCTAATTCCAAAATGTCATGATCGTGGCTCACTCAAGTAAGAAATAACAGCCATTTCAAAATTTAGACCAAATTCAATATAACACAAAGGAATTCTGGGAAGGGCAGATAACCATGGCTCAAATGTGCATGCTGTTTATAAAAAGGGTTGATTTGTAGTCTTTTTTCAAGTCGCTAGACTATTGCCCATAGCATTTGTAAACGTTTCCTTTCTTACCGGCCACTTTGGCTACTTTTAAACTTGACAGACACTTACCCCAACTGCTCACAATGTGTGCCGAATTTTACGTCATGATGACGTCATCACATGTCACGTGACGTCATCTTAAAGGGGCATTTTTTGAAGCCATATATCTACAAAAGTACAAGTCCGATTAAGTTGGAACGTGATATCTAGGTATGCCACCGGGTGTTATAGATGAAAATTGACATGCCGTTATGATTAAGTCAAAACATGTCACGTGACGTCATCTTAAAGGGGCAGTTTTTGAAGCCATTTATCTGCAAAAGTACAAATTCGATTAAGTTGAAAACAAATATCCAGGTAGCCCAGTAGGTTTATAAATAAAAATTGACATGACGTTATGATGACGTCATCACATGTTACGTGACGTCATCTTAAAGGGGCAGTTTTTGAAGCCACATATAAACAAAAGTACAAGTTCGATTAAGTTGAAATGTAATATCCAGGCAGGTCTGCAGGTTCATAGATGAAAATTGACATGACATTATGACTTCATCACATGTCACGTGACGTCATCTTAAAGGGGCAGTTTTTGAAGCCATATATATACAAAAGTACAAGTCCGATTAAGTTGAAAAGGTAGGTCAGCAAGTTTATAGATGAAAATTTATGTGACTTTATGATGACGTCATCACATGTCACTATTACAAACAACTTTAATTAATTTCAAAATTAACAAAGAAAATTGGCAGTAGTGCGATTGTTTGACAAACTTTAATTGTTGTATTCACATTTCACATCCAAACTAAAAAAAAAAAACGAAACAGCCCTGTGTTTGTCCACAAACACCAACCTCATGCCTCTAGTTTTTTTTTTTTTTTGTGCTTCCTTTTCAGACTTTTTCCCCATAGCATTTGTGCACGTTTTCTTTCTTACCGGCACTTTGGCTACTTTGGTGCACCCGATTGCCTTTAAACTTGGCAGACACTTAGACAAACTGCTCAGAATGTGTCCCGAACTTTTTGGTCATGATGACGTCATCACGTGATTTTTTATGAATTTTTGAAATTTGAAAATCGTAAAATTCTTTTCAATATATCTAGCGAACAAAACAAGATATTTTCAAAATTCTTTTTGTTATAGCTTTGGTATGTCTCAAAGATATGCCCTAAAAGAAATAAAATGTGTGACGTCATGATGACATCATCAAAAATGTGCTTTTTTAAAACACATATAAGGATAGGTCCGATCGTCATGAAAATTGGTGGGTAGGTAGATACTGGCACTAGGATGCAAAATCCAAAATGACGTCATGATGACGTCATCACGTGATTTGTTATGAATTTTTGAAATTTTGAAAATCGTAACATTCTTTTAAATATATCTGGCAAACAAAACAAGATATTTTCAAAATTCTTTTTGTTATAGCTTTGGTAGGTCTCAAAGATATGCCCTAAAAAGGAAAAAAATGTGTGACGTCATGATGACATCATCAAAAATGTGCTTTTTTAAAACACATATAAGGATAGGTCCGATCGTCATGAAAATTGGTGGGTAGGTAGATACTGGTACTAGGATGCAAAATCCAAAGTTACGTCATGATGACGTCATCACGTGATTTGTTATGAATTTTTGAAATTTTGAAATCGTAACATTCTTTTAAATATATCTCGCAAACAAAACAAGATAGTTTCAAAATTCTTTTTGATACAGCTTTTGGTATGTCTCAAAGATATGCCCTAAAAGGCGAAAATTGTGTGACGTCATAATGACGTCATCAATTTCTTTTTTTTAACGCATGTAAGGGTCGGTCCGATTAAAAATTTATACATTGAATTTTTCTCTACCTAATTCAACAATTTCGTGATCGTGGCTCACTCAAGTATTAAGAAATAGCTGGCATCAAAAAAATTGTGACCAAATTCAATATAACACAAAGGAATTCTGGGAAGGACAGAAACCATGGCTTTCATGTGGCATGCTGTCTATAAAGAGTTGATCTCTAGTCTTTTTTTCAAGTCGTTAGACAAGTCGTAGGCAGATACTTACACCAACTGCTCAGAATGTGCGCCGAACTTTTAGGTCATGATGACGTCATCACATGTCACGTGACGTCATCTTAAAGGGGCATTTTTGGAAACCATATATCTACAAAAGTACAAGTCACATTAAGTTAAAACGTGGTATTTAGTTATGCCAGCATGTGTTAGATGAAAATGTATGTGACGTCATGGTGACGTCATGATGACGTCATCGGCTAATTTTCTATAATTTTCTTTTTTTTTTCTTTTTCTCTTTCAGACTATTGCCCATAGCATTTGTACACGTTTTCCTTTTTACCGGCACTTTGGCTACTTGTATGCAGCCGATTGTCTTTAAACTTAGCAAACACTTAAAGCAACTGCTCAGAATGTGTGCCGAACTTTTACGTCATGATGACGTCATCACGTGATTTTTTATGAATTTTTGAATTTTGAAAATCGTAACATTTGTTTCAATATATCTAGCGAACAAAACAAGATATTTTCAAAATTCTTTTTGTGATAGCTTTGGTATGTCTCAAAGATATGCCCTAAAAGGCGAAAATTGTGTGACGTCATGATGACGTCATCAAAAATGTTTTTTTTTTAACGCATGTAAGGGTCAATCCGATTACAAAAATATATATATTGAATTTTCCTCTCCCTAATTCCAAAATGTCATGATCGTGGCTCACTCAAGTAAGAAATAACAGCCATTTCAAAATTTAGACCAAATTCAATATAACACAAAGGAATTCTGGGAAGGGCAGATAACCATGGCTCAAATGTGCATGCTGTTTATAAAAAGGGTTGATTTGTAGTCTTTTTTCAAGTCGCTAGACTATTGCCCATAGCATTTGTAAACGTTTCCTTTCTTACCGGCCACTTTGGCTACTTTTAAACTTGACAGACACTTACCCCAACTGCTCACAATGTGTGCCGAATTTTACGTCATGATGACGTCATCACATGTCACGTGACGTCATCTTAAAGGGGCATTTTTTGAAGCCATATATCTACAAAAGTACAAGTCCGATTAAGTTGGAACGTGATATCTAGGTATGCCACCGGGTGTTATAGATGAAAATTGACATGCCGTTATGATTAAGTCAAAACATGTCACGTGACGTCATCTTAAAGGGGCAGTTTTTGAAGCCATTTATCTGCAAAAGTACAAATTCGATTAAGTTGAAAACAAATATCCAGGTAGCCCAGTAGGTTTATAAATAAAAATTGACATGACGTTATGATGATGTCATCACATGTTACGTGACGTCATCTTAAAGGGGCAGTTTTTGAAGCCACATATAAACAAAAGTACAAGTTCGATTAAGTTGAAATGTAATATCCAGGCAGGTCTACAGGTTCATAGATGAAAATTGACATGACATTATGACTTCATCACATGTCACGTGACGTCATCTTAAAGGGGCAGTTTTTGAAGCCATATATATACAAAAGTACAAGTCCGATTAAGTTGAAAAGGTAGGTCAGCAAGTTTATAGATGAAAATTTATGTGACTTTATGATGACGTCATCACATGTCACTATTACAAACAACTTTAATTAATTTCAAAATTAACAAAGAAAATTGGCAGTAGTGCGATTGTTTGACAAACTTTAATTGTTGTATTCACATTTCACATCCAAACTAAAAAAAAAAAACGAAACAGCCCTGTGTTTGTCCACAAACACCAACCTCATGCCTCTAGTTTTTTTTTTTTTTTCCTTTTCAGACTTTTTCCCATAGCATTTGTGCACGTTTTCTTTCTTACCGGCACTTTGGCTACTTTGGTGCACCCGATTGCCTTTAAACTTGGCAGACACTTAGACAAACTGCTCAGAATGTGTGCCGAACTTTTTGGTCATGATGACGTCATCACGTGATTTTTTATGAATTTTTGAAATTTTAAAATCGTAAAATTCTTTTCAATATATCTAGCGAACAAAACAAGATATTTTCAAAATTCTTTTTGTTACAGCTTTGGTAGGTCTCAAAGATATGCCCTAAAAAGGAAAAAAGTGTGTGACGTCATGATGACATCATCAAAAATGTGCTTTTTTAAAACACATATAAGAATAGGTCCGATCGTCATGAAAATTGGTGGGTAGGTAGATACTGGCACTAGGATGCAAAATCCAAAGTGACGTCATGATGACGTCATCACGTGATTTGTTATGAATTTTTGAAATTTTGAAAATCGTAACATTCTTTTAAATATATCTGGCAAACAAAACAAGATATTTTCAAAATTCTTTTTGTTATAGCTTTGGTAGGTCTCAAAGATATGCCCTAAAAAGGAAAAAAATGTGTGACGTCATGATGAAATCATCAAAAATGTGCTTTTTTAAAACACATATAAGGATAGGTCCGATCGTCATGAAAATTGGTGGGTAGGTAGATACTGGTACTAGGATGCAAAATCCAAAGTGACGTCATGATGACGTCATCACGTGATTTGTTATGAATTTTTGAAATTTTGAAATCGTAACATTCTTTTAAATATATCTCGCAAACAAAACAAGAGATTTTCAAAATTCTTTTTGATACAGCTTTTGGTATGTCTCAAAGATATGCCCTAAAAGGCAAAAATTGTGTAACGTCATAATGACGTCATCAATTTTTTTTTTAACGCATGTAAGGGTCGGTCCGATTAAAAATTTATACATTGAATTTTTCTCTACCTAATTCAACAATTTCGTGATCGTGGCTCACTCAAGTATTAAGAAATAACAGGCACTCAAGTATTAAGAAATAACAGGCATCTGAAAATTGTGACCAAATTCAATATAACACAAAGGAATTCTGGGAAGGACAGAAACCATGGCTTTCATGTGGCATGCTGTCTATAAAGAGTTGATCTCTAGTCTTTTTTTCAAGTCGTTAGACAAGTCGTAGGCAGATATTTACACCAACTGCTCAGAATGTGCGCCGAACTTTTAGGTCATGATGACGTCATCACATGTCACGTGACGTCATCTTAAAGGGGCATTTTTGGAAACCATATATCTACAAAAGTACAAGTCACATTAAGTTAAAACGTGGTATTTAGTTATGCCAGCATGTGTTAGATGAAAATGTATGTGACGTCATGATGACGTCATCGGCTAATTTTCTATGATTTTTTTCATTTTTGAAATTTCATTGAAATCACATAATTTGACACAAAAAAACAAAACAGCCCTGTGTTTGTCCACAAACACTGCACCAGATATCTAGTTTTTTTTTTGGCTGTTTTGGAAACTTTTCCAAAACAGCCCTTGTTTTCGTTAAGATTTTTTTTTTTTTCTTTTTTTTTGGCTGTTTCGAAAGTTTTTCGAAACAGCCTTTGTTTTCGTTAAGATTTTTTTTTTTTTCTTTTTTTTTTTTTTTTCTTTTTTTTCCTTTTCAGACTATTGCCCATAGCATTTGTACACGTTTTCTTTCTGACCGGCACTTTGGCTACTTTTAAGCAACCGATTGCCTTTAAACTTAACAGACACTTAGACCAACTGGTCAGAATGCATGCCGAACTTTTACGTCATGATGACGTCATCACGTGATTTTGTATGATTTTTTGAATTTTGAAAATCGTAACATTCATTAAATTATATCTAGCGAACAAAACAAGATATTTTCAAAATTCTTTTTCTTATAGCTTTGGTATGTCTCAAAGATATGCCTTAAAAAGCGAAAATTGTGTGACGTCATGATGACGTCATCAAAAATGCTTTTTTTTTTTAACGCATGTAAGGGTCAATCTGATTACAAAAATGTATACATTGTATTTTTCTGTACCCAATTCCAAAATTTCATGATCGTGGCTCACTCAAGTAACAAATGACAGCCATTTCAAAATTTAGACCAAATTCAATATAACACAAAGGAATTCTGGGACGGGCTGATAACCATGGCTATTATGAGCTTGCTGTTTATAAAAGGGGTTGATTTCTAGTCTTTTTTCAAGTCGCTGAATTTTTGAAGTATTAAAATCGTAACATTCTTTTCAATATATCTAGCGAACAAAACAAGATATTTTCAAAATTCTTTTTGTTATAGCTTTGGTATGTCTCAAAGATATGCCCTAAAAGGCGAAAATTGTGTGACGTCATGATGACGTCATCAAAAATATATATTTTTTTTTAACGCATGTAAGGGTCAATCCGATTACAAAAATGTATACATTGTATTTTTCTGTACCCAATTCCAAAATTTCATGATCGTGGCTCACTCAAGTAAGAAATGACAGCCATTTCAAAATTTAGACCAAATTCAATATAACACAAAGGAATTCTGGGACGGGCTGATAACCATGGCTATTATGAGCTTGCTGTTTATAAAAGGGGTTGATTTCTAGTCTTTTTTCAAGTCGCTGAATTTTTGAAGTTTTAAAATCGTAACATTCTTTTCAATATATCTAGCGAACAAAACAAGATATTTTAAAAATTATTTTTGTTACAGCTTTGGTATGTCTCAAAGATATGCCCTAAATGGCGAAAATTGTGTGACGTCATGATGACGTCATCAACAATATATTTTTTTTTAAACGCATGTAAGGGTCAATCTGATTACAAAAATGTATACATTGTATTTTTCTGTACCCAATTCCAAAATTTCATGATCGTGGCTCACTCAAGTAAGAAATAACAGCCATTTCAAAATTTAGACCAAATTCAATATAACACAAAGGAATTCTGGGAAGGGCTGATAACCATGGCTATTATGAGCTTGCTGTTTATAAAAGGGGTTGATTTCTAGTCTTTTTTCAAGTCGCTGAATTTTTGAAGTTTTAAAATCGTAACATTCTTTTCAATATATCTAGCGAACAAAACAAGATATTTTAAAAATTCTTTTTGTTATAGCTTTGGTATGTCTCAAAGATATGCCATAAAAAGCGCAAATTGTGTGACGTCATGATGACGTCATGAAAAAAATTCTTTTTTCAAGTCGCTAGAATATTGCACATAGCATTTGTAAACGTTTTCTTTCTTACCAGCCACTTTGGCTACTTTTAAACTTGGCAGACACTTACACCAACTGCTCACAATGTGTGGCGAACTTTTACGTCATGATGACGTCATCACATGTCACGTGACGTCATCTTAAAGGGGCATTTTTTCGAAGCCATATATCTACAAAAGTACAAGTCCGATTAAGTTGAAACGTAATATCTAGGTATGCCACCGGGTGTTATAGATGAACATTGACATGATGTTATGATTACGTCATCACATGTCACGTGACGTCATCTTAAAGGGGCAGTTTTTGAAGCCATATATAAACAAAAGTACAAGTTCGATTAAGTTGAAAAGTAATATCTAGGTAGCCCAATAGGTTTCTAGATGAAAATTGACATGACATTATTATGATGTCATCACATGTCACATGACGTCATCTTAAAGGTGCAGTTTTTGAAGCCATATATAAACAAAAGTACAAGTCCGATTAAGTTGAAACATGTATCTAGGTATGCCACCGGGTGTTATAGGTGAACATTGACTTGACGTTATGAAGTGATCACATGTCACGTGATGTCATTTTAAAGGGGCATTCGCTACACTATTCCCCATAACATTTGTACTCGATTTCTTTCTTTAAACCAATCCTTCACACATCCAATAACGTTAATTATTGTATAAACATTTGACTAACTAACACAATAAAAAAAACACGAAACAGCCCTGTGTTTGTCCACGGGACAAACACATAACATGTCTAGTTTTTTTTTTTTCCTTTTCAGACTTTTTGCCCATAGCATTTGTACACGATTTCTTTCTTACCGGCACTTTGGCTACTTTGGTGCACCCGATTGGCTTTAAACTTGGCAGACACTTAGACTAGCTGCTCAGAATGTGTGCCGAACTTTTTGGTCATGATGACGTCATCACGTGATTTTTTATGATTTTTTGAAATTTGAAAATCGTAAAATTCTTTTCAATATATCTAGCGAACAAAACAATATATTTTCAAAATTCTTTTTGTTATAGCTTTGGTATGTCTCAAAGATATGCCCTAAAAAGGAAAAAAATGTGTGACGTCATGATGACATCATCAAAAATGTGCTTTTTTAAAACACATATAAGGATAGGTCCGATCGTCATGAAAATTGGTGGGTAGGTAGATACTGTCACTAGGATGCTGAATCCGAAGTGACGTCATGATGACGTCATCACGTGATTTTTTATGAATTTTTCAAAATTTGAAAATCGTAACATTCTTTTCAATATATCTGGCGAACAAAACAAGATATTTTCAAAATTCTTTTTGTTATAGCTTTGGTATGTCTCAAAGATATGCCCTAAAAAGGAAAAAAATGTGTGACGTCATGATGACGTCATCAAAAATGTGCTTTTTTAAAACACATATAAGGATAGATCCGATCGTCATGAAAATTGGTGGGTAGGTAGATACTGGCACTGGGATGCAAAATCTGAAATGACGTCATGATGACGTCATCACGTGATTTGTTATGAATTTTTGAAATTTTGAAATCGTAACATTTGGTATGTCTCAAAGATATGCCCTAAAAAGGAAAAAAATGTGTGACGTCATGATGACATCATCAAAAATGTGCTTTTTTAAAACACATATAAGGATAGGTCCGATCGTCATGAAAATTGGTGGGTAGGTAGATACTGTCACTAGGATGCTGAATCCGAAGTGACGTCATGATGACGTCATCACGTGATTTTTTATGAATTTTTCAAAATTTGAAAATCGTAACATTCTTTTCAATATATCTGGCGAACAAAACAAGATATTTTCAAAATTCTTTTTGTTATAGCTTTGGTATGTCTCAAAGATATGCCCTAAAAAGGAAAAAAATGTGTGACGTCATGATGACGTCATCAAAAATGTGCTTTTTTAAAACACATATAAGGATAGATCCGATCGTCATGAAAATTGGTGGGTAGGTAGATACTGGCACTGGGATGCAAAATCTGAAATGACGTCATGATGACGTCATCACGTGATTTGTTATGAATTTTTGAAATTTTGAAATCGTAACATTCTTTTAAATATATCTCGCAAACAAAACAAGAGATTTTCAAAATTCTTTTTGATACAGCTTTTGGTATGTCTCAAAGATATGCCCTAAAAGGCGAAAATTGTAGATACTGGCACTGGGATGCAAAATCTGAAATGACGTCATGATGACGTCATCACGTGATTTGTTATGAATTTTTGAAATTTTGAAATCGTAACATTCTTTTAAATATATCTCGCAAACAAAACAAGAGATTTTCAAAATTCTTTTTGATACAGCTTTTGGTATGTCTCAAAGATATGCCCTAAAAGGCGAAAATTGTGTGACGTCATAATGACGTCATCAATTTTTTTTTTTTACGCATGTAAGGGTCGGTCCGATTAAAAAAATGTATACATTGAATTTTTCTCTACCTAATTCAACAATTTCGTGATCGTGGCTCACTCAAGTATTAAGAAATAACAGGCATCTGAAAATTGTGACCAAATTCAATATAACACAAAGGAATTCTGGGAAGGACAGAAACCATGGCTTTCATGTGGCATGCTGTCTATAAAGAGTTGATCTCTAGTCTTTTTTTCAAGTCGTTAGACAAGTCGTAGGTAGACACTTACACCAACTGCTCAGAATGTGCGCCGAACTTTTACGTCATGATGACGTCATCACATGTCACGTGACGTCATCTTAAAGGGGCATTTTTGGAAACCATATATCTACAAAAGTACAAGTCAGATTAAGTTAAAACGTGGTATTTAGTTATGCCAGCATGAGTTAGATGAAAATTTATGTGACGTCATGATGACGTCATCGGCTACTTTTCTATAATATTTTCATTTTTGAAAGTTCATTTAAATCACATAATTTTACACAAAAAAACAAAACAGCCCTGTGTTTGTCCACAAACACTGCACCATACATCTAGTTTTTTTTTTTTTTGCTTCCTTTTCAGACTTTTTCCCCATAGCATTTGTACACGTTTTCTTTCTTACCGGCACTTTGGCTACTTTGGTGCACCCGATTGACTTTAAACTTGGCAGACACTTAGACAAACTGCTCAGAATGTGTCCCGAACTTTTTGGTCATGATGACGTCATCACGTGATTTTTTATGAATTTTTGAAATTTGAAAATCGTAAAATTCTTTTCAATATATCTAGCGAACAAAACAAGATATTTTCAAAATTCTTTTTGTTATAGCTTTGGTATGTCTCAAAGATATGCCCTAAAACGGAGAAAATGTGTGACGTCATGATGACATCATCAAAAATGTGCTTTTTTAAAACACATATAAGGATAGGTCCGATCGTCATGAAAATTGGTGGGTAGGTAGATACTGGCACTAGGATGCAAAATCCAAAATGACGTCATGATGACGTCATCACGTGATTTGTTATGAATTTTTGAAATTTTGAAAATCGTAACATTCTTTTAAATATATCTGGCAAACAAAACAAGATATTTTCAAAATTCTTTTTGTTATAGCTTTGGTAGGTCTCAAAGATATGCCCTAAAAAGGAAAAAAATGTGTGACGTCATGATGACATCATCAAAAATGTGCTTTTTTAAAACACATATAAGGATAGGTCCGATCGTCATGAAAATTGGTGGGTAGGTAGATACTTGTACTAGGATGCAAAATCCAAAGTGACGTCATGATGACGTCATCACGTGATTTGTTATGAATTTTTGAAATTTTGAAATCGTAACATTCTTTTAAATATATCTCGCAAACAAAACAAGAGATTTTCAAAATTCTTTTTGATACAGCTTTTGGTATGTCTCAAAGATATGCCCTAAAAGGCGAAAATTGTGTGACGTCATAATGACGTCATCAATTTTTTTTTTTAACGCATGTAAGGGTCGGTCTGATTAAAAAAATATAAACATTGAATTTTTCTCTACCTAATTCAACAATTGATCTCTAGTCTTTTTTACAAGTCGTTAGACAAGTCGTAGGCAGATATTTACACCAACTGCTCAGAATGTGCGCCGAACTTTTAGGTCATGATGACGTCATCACATGTCACGTGACGTCATCTTAAAGGGGTATTTTTGGAAACCATATATCTACAAAAGTACAAGTCACATTAAGTTAAAACGTGGTATTTAGTTATGCCAGCATGTGTTAGATGAAAATGTATGTGACGTCATGATGACGTCATCGGCTAATTTTCTATGATTTTTTTCATTTTTGAAATTTCATTTAAATCACATAATTTGACACAAAAAAACAAAACAGCCCTGTGTTTGTCCACAAACACTGCACCAGATATCTAGTTTTCTTTTTTTTTTCTTTTTCTCTTTCAGACTATTGCCCATAGCATTTGTACACGTTTTCCTTTTTACCGGCACTTTGGCTACTTTTATGCAGCCGATTGTCTTTAAACTTAGCAAACACTTAAAGCAACTGCTCAGAATGTGTGCCGAACTTTTACGTCATGATGACGTCATCACGTGATTTTTTATGAATTTTTGAATTTTGAAAATCGTAACATTTGTTTCAATATATCTAGCGAACAAAACAAGATATTTTCAAAATTCTTTTTGTGATAGCTTTGGTATGTCTCAAAGATATGCCCTAAAAGGCGAAAATTGTGTGACGTCATGATGACGTCATCAAAAATGTTTTTTTTTTTAACGCATGTAAGGGTCAATCCGATTACAAAAATGTATATATTGAATTTTCCTCTCCCTAATTCCAAAATGTCATGATCGTGGCTCACTCAAGTAAGAAATAACAGCCATTTCAAAATTTAGACCAAATTCAATATAACACAAAGGAATTCTGGGAAGGGCAGATAACCATGGCTCAAATGTGCATGCTGTTTATAAAAAGGGTTGATTTGTAGTCTTTTTTCAAGTCGCTAGACTATTGCCCATAGCATTTGTAAACGTTTTCTTTCTTACCGGCCACTTTGGCTACTTTTAAACTTGACAGACACTTACCCCAACTGCTCACAATGTGTGCCGAATTTTACGTCATGATGACGTCATCTTAAAGGGGCATTTTTCGAAGCCATATATCTACAAAAGTACAAGTCCGATTAAGTTGGAACGTGATATCTAGGTATGCCACCGGGTGTTATAGATGAAAATTGACATGACGTTATGATTATAAGTCAGAACATGTCACGTGACGTCATCTTAAAGGGGCAGTTTTTGAAGGTCCATATCTACAGAAGTACAAGTCCAATTAAGTTATAAAGTAATATCTAGGTAGCCCAATAGGTCTATAGATGAAAATTGACTTGACATTATGATGACGTCATCACATGTCACGTGACGTCATCTTAAAGGGGCAGTTTTTAAAGCTATATATAAACAAAAGTACAAGTCCGATTAAGTTGAAAAGTAATATCTAGGTAGCCCAGTAGGTTTATAGTTGAAAATTGACATGACATTATCATGTTGTCATCACATGTTACATGACGTCATCTTAAAGGGGCAGTTTTTGAAGCCACATATAAACAAAAGTACAAGTTCGATTAAGTTGAAATGTAATATCCAGGCAGGTCTGCAGGTTCATAGATGAAAATTGACATGACATTATGACTTCATCACATGTCACGTGACGTCATCTTAAAGAGCCAGTTTTTGAAGCCATATATATACAAAAGTACAAGTCCGATTAAGTTGAAAAGTTATATCTAGGTAGGTCAGCAAGTTTATAGATGAAAATTTATGTGACGTTATGATGACGTCATCATATGACACTATTACAAACAACTTTAATAAATTTCAAAATTAACAAAGAAAAGTGGCAGTAGTGTGATTGTTTGACAAACTTTAATTGTTGTATTCACATTTCACATCCAAACTAAAAAACAAAAACGAAACAGCCCTGTGTTTGTCCACAAACACCAACCTCATGCCTCTAGTTTTTTTTTGTGCTTCTTTTTCAGCCAAATGCCCATAGCATTTGTACACGTTTTCTTTCTTACTGGCACTTTGGCTACTTTTATGCTGCCGATTGGCTTTAAACTTGGCAGACACTTAGACTAACTGCTCAGAATGTATGCCGCACATTTACGTCATGATGACGTCATCACGTGATTTGTTATGAATTTTTGAAATTTTGAAATCGTAATTTTTTTTAAAATATATCTAGCGAACAAAACAAGATATTTTCAAAATTCTTTTTGTTATAGCTTTGGTATGTCTCGAAGATATGCCCTAAAAAGGAAAAAAATGTGTGACGTCATGATGACATCATCAAAAATGTGCTTTTTTAAAACACATATAAAGATAGGTCCGATCGTCATGAAAATTGGTGGGTAGGTAGATACTGCCACCAGCATGCAAAATCTGAAATGACGTCATGATGACGTCATCACGTGATTTGTTATGAATTTTTGAAATTTTGAAATCGTAAAATTCTTTTAAATATATCTGGCAAACAAAACAAGATATTTTTAAAATTATTTTTGTTATAGCTTTGGTAGGTCTCAAAGATATGCCCTAAAAAGGAAAAAAATGTGTGACGTCATGATGACATCAAAAATGTGCTTTTGTAAAACACATATAAGGATGGGTCCGATCGTCATGAAAATTGGTGCGAAGGTAGATACTGTCACTAGGATGCAAAATCCAAAGTAACGTCATGATGACGTCATCACGTGATTTGTTATGAATTTTTGAAATTTTGAAATCGTAACATTCTTTTAAATATATCTCGCAAACAAAACAAGAGATTTTCAAAATTCTTTTTGATACAGCTTTTGGTATGTCTCAAAGATATGCCCTAAAAGGCGAAAATTGTGTGACGTCATAATGACGTCATCAATTTTTGTTTTTAACGCATGTAAGGGTCGGTCTGATTAAAAAAATATAAACATTGAATTTTTCTCTACCTAATTCAACAATTGATCTCTGGTCTTTTTTTCAAGTCGTTAGACAAGTCGTAGGCAGATATTTACACCAACTGCTCAGAATGTGCGCCGAACTTTTAGGTCATGATGACGTCATCTCATGTCACGTGACGTCATCTTAAAGGGGTATTTTTGGAAACCATATATCTACAAAAGTACAAGTCACATTAAGTTAAAACGTGGTATTTAGTTATGCCAGCATGTGTTAGATGAAAATGTATGTGACGTCATGATGACGTCATTGGCTAATTTTCTATAATTTTTTCATTTTTGAAATTTCATTTAAATCACATAATTTTACACAAAAAAACAAAACAGCCCTGTGTTTGTCCACAAACACTGCACCAGATGTCTAGTTTCTTTTTTTTTTTTTTCCTTTTCACTTTTTTGCCCATAGCATTTGTACACGTTTTCTTTCTTACTGGCACTTTGGCTACTTTGGTGCACTCGATTGTCTTTAAACTTGGCAGACACTTAGACAAACTGCTCAGAATGTGTCCCGAACTTTTTGGTCATGATGACGTCATCACGTGATTTTTTATGAATTTTCGAAATTTGAAAATCGTAACATTCTTTTCAATATATCTAGCGAACAAAACAAGATATTTTCAAAATTCTTTTTGTTATAGCTTTGGTATGTCTCAAAGATATGCCCTAAAAAGGAAAAAGTGTGTGACGTCATGATGACATCATCAAAAATGTGCTTTTTTAAAACACATATAAGAATAGGTCCGTTCGTCATGAAAATTGGTGGGTAGGTAGATACTGGCACTAGGATGCAAAATCCAAAGTGACGTCATGATGACGTCATCACGTGATTTGTTATGAATTTTTGAAATTTTGAAAATCGTAACATTCTTTTCAATATATCTGGCAAACAAAACAAGATATTTTCAAAATTCTTTTTGTTATAGCTTTGGTAGGTCTGAAACATATGCCCTAAAAAGGAAAAAAATGTGTGACGTCATGATGACATCATCAAAAATGTGCTTTTTTAAAACACATATAAGGATAGGTCCGATCGTCATGAAAATTGGTGGGTAGGTAGATACTGGTATTAGGATGCAAAATCCAAAGTGACGTCATGATGACGTCATCACGTGATTTGTTATGAATTTTTGAAATTTTGAAATCGTAACATTCTTTTCAATATATCTCGCAAACAAAACAAGAGATTTTCAAAATTCTTTTTGATACAGCTTTTGGTATGTCTCAAAGATATGCCCTAAAAGGCGAAAATTGTGTGACGTCATAATGACGTCATCAATTTTTTTTTTTAACGCATGTAAGGGTCGGTCCGATTAAAAATTTATACATTGAATTTTTCTCTACCTAATTCAACAATTTCGTGATCGTGGCTCACTCAAGTATTAAGAAATAACAGGCATCTAAAAAATTGTGACCAAATTCAATATAACACAAAGGAATTCTGGGAAGGACAGAAACCATGGCTTTCATGTGGCATGCTGTCTATAAAGAGTTGATCTCTAGTCTTTTTTTCAAGTCGTTAGACAAGTCGTAGGCAGATACTTACACCAACTGCTCAGAATGTGCGCCGAACTTTTAGGTCATGATGACGTCATCACATGTCACGTGACGTCATCTTAAAGGGGCATTTTTGGAAACCATATATCTACAAAAGTACAAGTCACATTAAGTTAAAACGTGGTATTTAGTTATGCCAGCATGTGTTAGATGAAAATGTATGTGACGTCATGGTGACGTCATGATGACGTCATCGGCTAATTTTCTATGATTTTTTTCATTTTTGAAATTTCATTTAAATCACATAATTTTACACAAAAAAACAAAACAGCCCTGTGTTTGTCCACAAACACTGCACCAGATGTCTAGTTTTTTTTTTTTTTTTTGTGCTTCCTTTTCAGACTTTTTTCCCATAGCATTTGTACACGTTTTCTTTCTTACCGGCACTTTGGCTACTTTGGTGCACCCGATTGACTTTAAACTTGGCAGATACTTAGACAAACTGCTCAGAATGTGTCCCGAACTTTTTGGTCATGATGACGTCATCACGTGATTTTTTATGAATTTGTGAAATTTGAAAATCGTAAAATTCTTTTCAATATATCTAGCAAACAAAACAAGATATTTTCAAAATTCTTTTTGTTATAGCTTTGGTATGTCTCAAAGATATGCCCTAAAACGGAGAAAATGTGTGACGTCATGATGACATCATCAAAAATGTGCTTTTTTATAACACATATAAGGATAGGTCCGATCGTCATGAAAATTGGTGGGTAGGTAGATACTGGCACTAGGATGCAAAATCCAAAGTGACGTCATGATGACGTCATCACGTGATTTGTTATGAATTTTTGAAATTTTGAAAATCGTAACATTCTTTTAAATATATCTGGCAAACAAAACAAGATATTTTCAAAATTCTTTTTGTTATAGCTTTGGTAGGTCTCAAAGATATGCCCTAAAAAGGAAAAAAATGTGTGACGTCATGATGACATCATCAAAAATGTGCTTTTTTAAAACACATATAAGGATAGGTCCGATCGTCATGAAAATTGGTGGGTAGGTAGATACTGGCACTAGGATGCAAAATCCAAAGTGACGTCATGATGACGTCATCACGTGATTTGTTATGAATTTTTGAAATTTTGAAATCGTAACATTCTTTTAAATATATCTCGCAAACAAAACAAGATATTTTCAAAATTCTTTTTGATACAGCTTTTGGTATGTCTCAAAGATATGCCCTATAATGACATCATCAATTTTTTTCTTTTTACGCATGTAAGGGTCGTCCGATTAAAAAAATGTATACATTGAATTTTTCTCTACCTAATTCAACAATTTCGTGATCGTGGCTCACTCAAGTATTAAGAAATAACAGGCATCTAACAAATTGTGACCAAATTCAATATAACACAAAGGAATTCTGGGAAGGACAGAAACCATGGCTTTCATGTGGCATGCTGTCTATAAAGAGTTGATCTCTAGTCTTTTTTTCAAGTCGTTAGACAAGTCGTAGGCAGATACTTACACCAACTGCTCAGAATGTGCGCCGAACTTTTAGGTCATGATGACGTCATCACATGTCACGTGACGTCATCTTAAAGGGGCATTTTTGGAAACCATATATCTACAAAAGTACAAGTCACATTAAGTTAAAACGTGGTATTTAGTTATGCCAGCATGTGTTAGATGAAAATGTATGTGACGTCATGGTGACGTCATGATGACGTCATCGGCTAATTTTCTATGATTTTTTCCATTTTTGAAATTTCATTTAAATCACATAATTTTACACAAAAAAACAAAACAGCCCTGTGTTTGTCCACAAACACTGCACCAGATGTCTAGTTTTTTTTTTTTTTCCTTTTCAGACTTTTTCCCATAGCATTTGTGCACGTTTTCTTTCTTACCGGCACTTTGGCTACTTTGGTGCACCCGATTGCCTTTAAACTTGGCAGACACTTAGACAAACTGCTCAGAATGTGTGCCGAACTTTTTGGTCATGATGACGTCATCACGTGATTTTTTATGAATTTTTGAAATTTTAAAATCGTAAAATTCTTTTCAATATATCTAGCGAACAAAACAAGATATTTTCAAAATTCCTTTTGTTACAGCTTTGGTAGGTCTCAAAGATATGCCCTAAAAAGGAAAAAAGTGTGTGACGTCATGATGACATCATCAAAAATGTGCTTTTTTAAGACACATATAAGAATAGGTCCGATCGTCATGAAAATTGGTGGGTAGGTAGATACTGGCACTAGGATGCAAAATCCAAAGTGACGTCATGATGACGTCATCACGTGATTTTTTATGAATTATTGAAATTTTGAAAATCGTAACATTCTTTTAAATATATCTGGCAAACAAAACAAGATATTTTCAAAATTCTTTTTGTTATAGCTTTGGTAGGTCTCAAAGATATGCCCTAAAAAGGAAAAAAATGTGTGACGTCATGATGACATCATCAAAAATGTGCTTTTTTAAAACACATATAAGGATAGGTCCGATCGTCATGAAAATTGGTGGGTAGGTAGATACTGGCACTAGGATGCAAAATCCAAAGTGACGTCATGATGACGTCATCACATGATTTGTTATGAATTTTTGAAATTTTGAAATCGTAACATTCTTTTAAATATATCTCGCAAACAAAACAAGATATTTTCAAAATTCTTTTTGATACAGCTTTTGGTATGTCTCAAAGATATGCCCTAAAAGGCGAAAATTGTGTGACGTCATAATGACGTCATCAATTTTTTTCTTTTTACGCATGTAAGGGTCGGTCCGATTAAAAAAATGTATACATTGAATTTGTCTCCACCTAATTCAACAATTTCGTGATCGTGGCTCACTCAAGTATTAAGAAATAACAGGCATCAGAAAATTGTGACCAAATTCAATATAACACAAAGGAATTCTGGGAAGGACAGAAACCATGGCTTTCATGTGGCATGCTGTCTATAAAGAGTTGATCTCTAGTCTTTTTTTCAAGTCGTTAGACAAGTCGTAGGCAGACACTTACACCAACTGCTCAGAATGTGCGCCGAACTTTTACGTCATGATGACGTCATCACATGTCATGTGACGTCATCTTAAAGGGGCATTTTTAGAAACCATATATCTACAAAAGTACAAGTCACATTAAGTTAAAACGTGGTATTTAGTTATGCCAGCATGTGTTAGATGAAAATGTATGTGACGTCATGGTGACGTCATGATGACGTTTTCCCATAGCATTTGTACACGTTTTCTTTCTTACCGGCACTTTGGCTACTTTGGTGCACCCGATTGACTTTAAACTTGGCAGATACTTAGACAAACTGCTCAGAATGTGTCCCGAACTTTTTGGTCATGATGACGTCATCACGTGATTTTTTATGAATTTTTGAAATTTGAAAATCGTAAAATTCTTTTCAATATATCTAGCAAACAAAACAAGATATTTTCAAAATTCTTTTTGTTATAGCTTTGGTATGTCTCAAAGATATGCCCTAAAACGGAGAAAATGTGTGACGTCATGATGACATCATCAAAAATGTGCTTTTTTATAACACATATAAGGATAGGTCCGATCGTCATGAAAATTGGTGGGTAGGTAGATACTGGCACTAGGATGCAAAATCCAAAGTGACGTCATGATGACGTGATCACGTGATTTGTTATGAATTTTTGAAATTTTGAAAATCGTAACATTCTTTTCAATATATCTGGCAAACAAAACAAGATATTTTCAAAATTCTTTTTGTTATAGCTTTGGTAGGTCTCAAACATATGCCCTAAAAAGGAAAAAAATGTGTGACGTCATGATGACATCATCAAAAATGTGCTTTTTTTAAACACATATAAGGATAGGTCCGATCGTCATGAAAATTGGTGGGTAGGTAGATACTGGTATTAGGATGCAAAATCCAAAGTGACGTCATGATGACGTCATCACGTGATTTGTTATGAATTTTTGAAATTTTGAAATCGTAACATTCTTTTCAATATATCTCGCAAACAAAACAAGAGATTTTCAAAATTCTTTTTGATACAGCTTTTGGTATGTCTCAACGATATGCCCTAAAAGGCGAAAATTGTTTGACGTCATAATGACGTCATCAATTTTTTTTTTTTACGCATGTAAGGGTCGGTCCGATTAAAAATTTATACATTGAATTTTTCTCTACCTAATTCAACAATTTCGTGATCGTGGCTCACTCAAGTATTAAGAAATAACAGGCATCTAACAAATTGTGACCAAATTCAATATAACACAAAGGAATTCTGGGAAGGACAGAAACCATGGCTTTCATGTGGCATGCTGTCTATAAAGAGTTGATCTCTAGTCTTTTTTTCAAGTCGTTAGACAAGTCGTAGGCAGATACTTACACCAACTGCTCAGAATGTGCGCCGAACTTTTAGGTCATGATGACGTCATCACATGTCACGTGACGTCATCTTAAAGGGGCATTTTTGGAAACCATATATCTACAAAAGTACAAGTCACATTAAGTTAAAACGTGGTATTTAGTTATGCCAGCATGTGTTAGATGAAAATGTATGTGACGTCATGGTGACGTCATGATGACGTCATCGGCTAATTTTCTATGATTTTTTTCATTTTTGAAATTTCATTTAAATCACATAATTTTACACAAAAAAACAAAACAGCCCTGTGTTTGTCCACAAACACTGCACCAGATGTCTAGTTTTTCTTTTTCTCTTTCAGACTATTGCCCATAGCATTTGTACACGTTTTCCTTTTTACCGGCACTTTGGCTACTTTTATGCAGCCGATTGTCTTTAAACTTAGCAAACACTTAAAGCAACTGCTCAGAATGTGTGCCGAACTTTTACGTCATGATGACATCATCACGTGATTTTTTATGAATTTTTGAATTTTGAAAATCGTAACATTTGTTTCAATATATCTAGCAAACAAAACAAGATATTTTCAAAATTCTTTTTGTGATAGCTTTGGTATGTCTCAAAGATATGCCCTAAAAGGCGAAAATTGTGTGACGTCATGATGACGTCATCAAAAATGTTTTTTTTTTTTAACGCATGTAAGCGTCAATCCGATTACAAAAATGTATATATTGAATTTTCCTCTCCCTAATTCCAAAATGTCATGATTGTGGCTCACTCAAGTAAGAAATAACAGCCATTTCAAAATTTAGACCAAATTCAATATAACACAAAGGAATTCTGGGAAGGGCAGATAACCATGGCTCAAATGTGCATGCTGTTTATAAAAAGGGTTGATTTGTAGTCTTTTTTCAAGTCGCTAGACTATTGCCCATAGCATTTGTAAACGTTTTCTTTCTTACCGGCCACTTTGGCTACTTTTAAACTTGACAGACACTTACCCCAACTGCTCACAATGTGTGCCGAATTTTATGTCATGATGACGTCGTCACATGTCACGTGACGTCATCTTAAAGGGGCATTTTTCGAAGCCATATATCTACAAAAGTACAAGTCCGATTAAGTTGGAACGTGATATCTAGGTATGCCACCGGGTGTTATAGATGAAAATTGACATGACGTTATGATTATAAGTCAGAACATGTCACGTGACGTCATCTTAAAGGGGCAGTTTTTGAAGGTCCATATCTACAGAAGTACAAGTCCAATTAAGTTATAAAGTAATATCTAGGTAGCCCAATAGGTCTATAGTTGAAAATTGACATGACATTATCATGTTGTCATCACATGTTACGTGACGTCATCTTAAAGGGGCAGTTTTTGAAGCCACATATAAACAAAAGTACAAGTTCGATTAAGTTGAAATGTAATATCCAGGCAGGTCTGCAGGTTCATAGATGAAAATTGACATGACATTATGACTTCATCACATGTCACGTGACGTCATCTTAAAGAGCCAGTTTTTGAAGCCATATATATACAAAAGTACAAGTCCGATTAAGTTGAAAAGTTATATCTAGGTAGGTCAGCAAGTTTATAGATGAAAATTTATGTGACTTTATGATGACGTCATCACGTCACTATTACAAACAACTTTAATTAATTTCAAAATTAACAAAGAAAAGTGGCAGTAGTGCGATTGTTTGACAAACTTTAATTTTCTTTTTTTTTTCTTTTTCTCTTTCAGACTATTGCCCATAGCATTTGTACACGTTTTCCTTTTTACCGGCACTTTGGCTACTTGTATGCAGCCGATTGTCTTTAAACTTAGCAAACACTTAAAGCAACTGCTCAGAATGTGTGCCGAACTTTTACGTCATGATGACGTCATCACATGTCACGTGACGTCATCTTAAAGGGGCATTTTTGGAAACCATATATCTATAAAAGTACAAGTCACATTAAGTTAAAACGTGGTATTTAGTTATGCCAGCATGTGTTAGATGAAAATGTATGTGACGTCATGGTGACGTCATGATGACGTCATCGGCTAATTTTCTATGATTTTTTTCATTTTTGAAATTTCATTTCAATCACATAATTTTACACAAAAAAACAAAACAGCCCTGTGTTTGTCCACAAACACTGCACCAGATGTCTAGTTTTTTTTTGCTTCCTTTTCAGACTTTTTCCCCATAGCATTTGTACACGTTTTCTTTCTTACCGGCACTTTGGCTACTTTGGTGCACCCGATTGACTTTAAACTTGGCAGATACTTAGACAAACTGCTCAGAATGTGTCCCGAACTTTTTGGTCATGATGACGTCATCACGTGATTTTTTATGAATTTTTGAAATTTGAAAATCGTAAAATTCTTTTCAATATATCTAGCGAACAAAACAAGATATTTTCAAAATTCTTTTTGTTATAGCTTTGGTATGTCTCAAAGATATGCCCTAAAACGGAGAAAATGTGTGACGTCATGATGACATCATCAAAAATGTGCTTTTTTAAAACACATATAAGGATAGGTCCGATCGTCATGAAAATTGGTGGGTAGGTAGATACTGGCACTAGGATGCAAAATCCAAAATGACGTCATGATGACGTCATCACGTGATTTGTTATGAATTTTTGAAATTTTGAAAATCGTAACATTCTTTTAAATATATCTGGCAAACAAAACAAGATATTTTCAAAATTCTTTTTGTTATAGCTTTGGTAGGTCTCAAAGATATGCCCTAAAAAGGAAAAAAATGTGTGACGTCATGATGACATCAAAAATGTGCTTTTTTAAAACACATATAAGGATAGGTCCGATCGTCATGAAAATTGGTGGGTAGGTAGATACTTGTACTAGGATGCAAAATCCAAAGTGACGTCATGATGACGTCATCACGTGATTTGTTATGAATTTTTGAAATTTTGAAATCGTAACATTCTTTTAAATATATCTCGCAAACAAAACAAGAGATTTTCAAAATTCTTTTTGATACAGCTTTTGGTATGTCTCAAAGATATGCCCTAAAAGGCGAAAATTGTGTGACGTCATAATGACGTCATCAATTTTTTTTTTTAACGCATGTAAGGGTCGGTCTGATTAAAAAAATATAAACATTGAATTTTTCTCTACCTAATTCAACAATTGATCTCTAGTCTTTTTTTCAAGTCGTTAGACAAGTCGTAGGCAGATATTTACACCAACTGCTCAGAATGTGCGCCGAACTTTTAGGTCATGATGACGTCATCACATGTCACGTGACGTCATCTTAAAGGGGTATTTTTGGAAACCATATATCTACAAAAGTACAAGTCACATTAAGTTAAAACGTGGTATTTAGTTATGCCAGCATGTGTTAGATGAAAATGTATGTGACGTCATGATGACGTCATTGGCTAATTTTCTATAATTTTTTCATTTTTGAAATTTCATTTAAATCACATAATTTTACACAAAAAAACAAAACAGCCCTGTGTTTGTCCACAAACACTGCACCAGATGTCTAGTTGGCTGTTTCGAAAGTTTTTCGAAACAGCCCTTGTTTTTGTTCTGTTGCGGCGATTGTGTAGTTTAGTACACTTTCGCCCAGGCATGTACACAATCTACTTGAAAATTGTTCGTTTTGCCATATTCAGAAGAAAGGGCCACGTCGAAGAACATCTGCAGGTTTTTTTTGAGTGAAATCTGTAGTTAAGAGGGCAAAAAAATACGCGATTGCGCAATACCCCGTTGTACACGGGTATAATGCTGGTCCGAGAGTAGGGGCTGGGTCGGGGTTGACCTAGCCAAAACGTGACCCGCGTAAGAAAATCATATTTTTCGCCTTGAAAAACCTTTTCAAATCACAAAAGCACGTGTCATTCGAATTCAGAGAAGTCTACTTTAGTGACAAAAAATGCTTTTGGAAGAATCAAATGCTCCAGGCGCTAACATGAACACAATTAATACGCAAATCCTAAACTACACAATACCCGCTATTTTGGTTTCTTCATTAAGCTAAATTTTCTCACCGGCACTTTGGTCACTAAACAACATCAGATCTTAATCAAACTTAACACAAACATAGACCCTAAGCTCAAATAGTGTGCCGAAGTGTGACGTCACGATGACGTCATCACGTGTTACGTGACGTCATCATAAAGGTGCATTTTTCAAGGGCCCATATCTAGAGAACCGTAAGTCCGATTGCCTTTAAACCTGGTATGTTGGTGAGCCACCACGTGTTATAGATGAAAATTGAGGTGACGTCATGATGACGTCATCATACGATTTTATTGTAATGTTTAAGTTTTTGAATCTTAAAGTTTCTTAAAGCCATATCTCATCGACAGAACATGCTAAATTCAAAATTCTTTTTGTAATAGATTTGTTAGCTCCTATACTCTTTCACATAAATAGGAAAAATGTGTGACGTAATCATGACGTCATCAAAAATGTACTTTTTTGAAACACATATAAGGGTAAGTCCGATCGTCATAAAAATTGGTGGGTAGGCAGATATTGTCAATAGCATGCAAAATCCGAAGTGACGTCATTGTGACGTCATCGGTTGATTTTCTATGAATTTTTCAATGTTTCAAATTTCAATGTGCTCTCAAAATTTTACACTGTCATTGATGAGATTGACTCTAGACTCGACCCAGGCCAAGACCACGTTGCAAATGTTTGCTTTGACAAGTACCGTTGTGATGACGTCATCATGGGTCACGTGACGTCATCTTAAAGGTGCACACTTTAAGGTCCTATATCTAGAGAACCGTACTTCCGATTGGGTGCAGTCTTAATGCTGACAGGCCAGAATTTGTTACAGATAAAAAAATTGATGTGACGTCATGATGACGTCATCATGACGTCATCTAGAGGTCATTAAATTCAAGTCAAAATTTTGTATATTTAGCAATCTCTTATGACAAAAACCTTCGGAAGTTTTATACACTCTATTTTTGTGTACCTAATTCCAAGTTCCCATGATCATAGCTCACTCCAGCGTCAAAATATACCCATTTCAATATTTAGCTCCAAAACAATATGATAACAAAGGAATTTTTGGAAGGCAGTGTAACCATGGGTGTTATGTTGCGCGTCCTCAGGGCGTTTCTCAACCGGTGGCTTGGGCTTGGGTTTGGGCTTGGGCGTCGTCTCCAGCTATTTCCCAGTCCCATTGCCAATCTGAAGGCTTGGATACGTAAATAGATGAACACGCTCTGGCTCTGGGTTAAAGTATAAGACTTTGATGTACATGTAGCAAAAACAAATATGGGAACATAAAATTACGCGAACCCGAAGCCCAAGCCATTTTTGAGAAATGTCCTTAATTCATCCCATAACTACACTCCAACGTAAACCTATGTGCATCATTGCGCTACGTACATCACTGCTCCGTATATATATATACAATGTACACGGAGCAGTGCTATACGTAGCGCAATACTACACATAGGTTTACGTTGCATAATATACGAGCTTGTAGCATATCAATGGCGTACAGACTGCATGGATTTTCTTCGATGTGCCTTTCACTTTTTATCCGGATGGTAAGTGAACCTTAGTACCTCTATCTTAATAATTGAACTCTACTTGTTCCTCAAGTGGCATATCTGGTATTTTGGTGGCCGTTTTAAGGGTGAAATCCGATGTTTTTGTTGGGTATTCTGACGTACCTAATTAATGAATAGGAAAATGCCGCACACGTACTTGGACCCTACTATTGCCAGATCATATCCAAATGTGCAAAAAAGCGAGGGTCCAAGTTACTCGGACTAGATGTGCATGTACTAGGTATACAAACCAATGCTAAGGGCAGCAGGCAACCTTGTCACCGCGGTTCAAAAACGTACTTTACTCCATACACTTCGTGCCCTTCTTTTTCTACACAGGACTTTTGGTGCAAGTGTCTAAATATGCGCTCGAGTGACCATAACGTGCTATAAGATTGCGGAAATAATGTACACATTTGTTAAAATTACACGTGACTGTTCTTATCACTTCCTTCATCTAAATCTATGGCTGTTGCTGTGAACGCGAGATAAAAAACATTTTAGCACGGAGTTTCAGCGAAGTCAAGCTTAGAAAACCACATTTATCTCAGGTATAAGCATGTACAAAAAAGGAATATTTCAGGTATAAGACCACACAATCTCAAAAGGTTTCGCACTGTGCATATAACGTCGCGTAATTTAAACTCACACGTTGTCAGCAAATTTTATTTCTTTGTACGTGTAAAATACACATTGTACGTAAAGAGTTTGATGTTTAAAATAGAAACTTGGAAATAATTTACCACAATACCCTCATTAAAATCAGTCAGGAATAGCCAAAGGTTTATAGTTGAAAATTGACATCACGTTATGATGACGTCATCACATGTCAAGTGACGTCATCTTAAAGGAGCATTTTTTGAAGCCATATATCTACAGAAGTACAAGTCCGATTAAGTTGAAAAGTAATATCCAGGGTAGCCAAGCAGGTTTATAGTTGAAAATTGACATCACGTTATGATGACATCATCACATGTCAAGTGACGTCATCTTAAAGGGGCATTTTTTGAAGCCATATATCTACAAAAGTACAAGTCAGATTAAGTTGAAACGTGGTATTTAGTTATGCCAGCTTGTGTTAGATTAAAATTGATGTGACGTCATGATGACGTCATCATACGATTTTATATTGTTTTCAAAACTTTTTGAACCTTAAAGTCTTATCTCATTAACAGTACATGCCAATTTCGAAATTACTTTTTAATAGGTCTGTTAGGTAATAGATACTTACGTATAAATGTGAAAAATGTGTGACGTCATATTGACGTCATCCAAAATGTGCTTTTTTGAGACACATATAAGGGTAGGTCCAATTGTCATGAAAATTGGTGGGTTGGTAGATACTGTCACTAGCATGCAAAATCCGAAGTGCATCATGATGACGTCATCGGCTAATTGTCTATGATTGTTTTAATTTTTGAAATTTCATTTCAATCACAAAAAAAACGAAACAGCCCTGTGTTTGTCCACAAACACTACACCATACATCTAGTTTTTTTTTTTTTCCTTTTCAGACTTTTTGCCCATAGCATTTGTACACGATTTCTTTCTTACCGGCACTTTGGCTACTTTGGTGCACCCGATTGGCTTTAAACTTGGCAGACACTTAGACTAGCTGCTCAGAATGTGTGCCGAACTTTTTGGTCATGATGACGTCATCACGTGATTTTTTATGATTTTTTGAAATTTGAAAATCGTAAAATTCTTTTCAATATATCTAGCGAACAAAACAATATATTTTCAAAATTCTTTTTGTTATAGCTTTGGTATGTCTCAAAGATATGCCCTAAAAGAAAAAAAATGTGTGACGTCATGATGACATCATCAAAAATGTGCTTTTTTAAAACACATATAAGGATAGGTCCGATCGTCATGAAAATTGGTGGGTAGGTAGATACTGTCACTAGGATGCTGAATCCGAAGTGACGTCATGATGTCGTCATCACGTGATTTTTTATGAATTTTTCAAAATTTGAAAATCGTAACATTCTTTTCAATATATCTGGCGAACAAAACAAGATATTTTCAAAATTCTTTTTGTTATAGCTTTGGTATGTCTCAAAGATATGCCCTAAAAAGGAAAAAAAGTGTGACGTCATGATGACGTCATCAAAAATGTGCTTTTTTAAAACACATATAAGGATAGGTCCGATCGTCATGAAAATTGGTGGGTAGGTAGATACTGGCACTAGCATGCAAAATCCAAAGTGACGTCATGATGACGTCATCACGTGATTTGTTATGAATTTGTGAAATTTTGAAATCGTAACATTCTTTTAAATATATCTCGCAAACAAAACAAGATATTTTCAAAATTCTTTTTGATACAGCTTTTGGTATGTCTCAAAGATATGCCCTAAAAGGCGAAAATTCTGTGACGTCATAATGACGTCATCAATTTTTTTTTTTTTACGCATGTAAGGGTCGGTCCGATTAAAAAAATTTATACATTGAATTTTTCTCTACCTAATTCAACAATTTCGTGATCGTGGCTCACTCAAGTATTAAGAAATAACAGGCATCTGAAAATTGTGACCAAATTCAATATAACACAAAGGAATTCTGGGAAGGACAGAAACCATGGCTTTCATGTGGCATGCTGTCTATAAAGAGTTGATCTCTAGTCTTTTTTTCAAGTCGTTAGACAAGTCGTAGGCAGACACTTACACCAACTGCTCAGAATGTGCGCCGAACTTTTACGTCATGATGACGTCATCACATGTCATGTGACGTCATCTTAAAGGTGCATTTTTTGAAGCCATATATCTACAAAAGTACAAGTCAGATTAAGTTAAAACGTGGTATTTAGTTATGCCAGCATGTTAGATGAAAATTTATGTGACGTCACGATGACGTCATCGGCTAATTTTCTATAATTTTTTTCATTTTTGAAATTTCATTTAAATCACATAATTTTACACAAAAAAACAAAACAGCCCTGTGTTTGTCCACAAACACTGCACCATACATCTATTTTTTTTTTTTTTTTTTCCTTTTCAGACTTTTTGCCCCATAGCATTTGTGCACGTTTTCTTTCTTACCGGCACTTTGGCTACTTTGGTGCACCCGATTGCCTTTAAACTTGGCAGACACTTAGACAAACTGCTCAGAATGTGTGCCGAACTTTTTGGTCATGATGACGTCATCACGTGATTTTTTATGAATTTTTGAAATTTTAAATTCGTAAAATTCTTTTCAATATATCTAGCGAACAAAACAAGATATTTTCAAAATTCTTTTTGTTACAGCTTTGGTAGGTCTCAAAGATATGCCCTAAAAAGGAAAAAAGTGTGTGACGTCATGATGACATCATCAAAAATGTGCTTTTTTAAAACACATATAAGGATAGGTCCGATCGTCATGAAAATTGGTGGGTAGGTAGATACTGGCACTAGGATGCAAATTCCAAAGTGACGTCATGATGACGTCATCATGTGATTTTTTATGAATTTTTGAAATTTGAAAATCGTAAAATTCTTTTCAATATATCTAGCGAACAAAACAAGATATTTTCAAAATTCTTTTTGTTATAGCTTTGGTATGTCTCAAAGATATGCCCTAAAACGGAGAAAATGTGTGACGTCATGATGACATCATCAAAAATGTGCTTTTTTAAAACACATATAAGGATAGGTCCGATCGTCATGAAAATTGGTGGGTAGGTAGATACTGGCACTAGGATGCAAAATCCAAAATGACGTCATGATGACGTCATCACGTGATTTGTTATGAATTTTTGAAATTTTGAAAATCGTAACATTCTTTTAAATATATCTGGCAAACAAAACAAGATATTTTCAAAATTCTTTTTGTTATAGCTTTGGTAGGTCTCAAAGATATGCCCTAAAAAGGAAAAAAATGTGTGACGTCATGATGACATCATCAAAAATGTGCTTTTTTAAAACACATATAAGGATAGGTCCGATCGTCATGAAAATTGGTGGGTAGGTAGATACTTGTACTAGGATGCAAAATCCAAAGTGACGTTATAATGACATCATCACGTGATTTGTTATGAATTTTTGAAATTTTGAAATCGTAACATTCTTTTAAATATATCTCGCAAACAAAACAAGAGATTTTCAAAATTCTTTTTGATACAGCTTTTGGTATGTCTCAAAGATATGCCCTAAAAGGCGAAAATTGTGTGACGTCATAATGACGTCATCAAATTTATTTTTTTTACGCATGTAAGGGTCGTTCCGATTAAGAATTTATACATTGAATTTTTCTCTACCTAATTCAACAATTTCGTGATCGTGGCTCACTCAAGTATAAAGAAATAACAGGCATCTAAAAAATTGTGACCAAATTAAATATAACACAAAGGAATTCTGGGAAGGACAGAAACCATGGCTTTCATGTGGCATGCTGTCTATAAAGAGTTGATCTCTAGTCTTTTTTTCAAGTCGTTAGACAAGTCGTAGGCAGATACTTACAAAAACTGCTCAGAATGTGCGCCGAACTTTTAGGTCATGATGACGTCATCACATGTCACGTGACGTCATCTTAAAGGGGCATTTTTGGAAACCATATATCTATAAAAGTACAAGTCACATTAAGTTAAAACGTGGTATTTAGTTATGCCAGCATGTGTTAGATGAAAATGTATGTGACGTCATGGTGACGTCATGATGACGTCATCGGCTAATTTTCTATGATTTTTTTCATTTTTGAAATTTCATTTAAATCACATAATTTTACACAAAAAAACAAAACAGCCCTGTGTTTGTCCACAAACACTGCACCAGATGTCTAGTTGTTTTCTTGCGTTTCAAATTCTAAAGACTAACGGTACCCTACCCAAGCCTTTCAAATCCTACGTACTGTTTCTATTGTAAGTCTAAGTAGCGACCCTACCCCACCTTATAGCCTTATTTTCTTGAGTTAAAAATGCCTTGTTATTTTAAGACCGACGGTGTCTTACATTTACGATTTTTTTTAAAGACACAGGCTTTGTTTATGAGCGTACGAATTTGTTGCTGCTCAAATTGTGATTATCACAGATAAATGTATACTTTGCAAGTTTTATGTAGCAAGGCATTTGGAACACAGGGAACTCGATAATAAGGCTCAGGCAGGTTACAGTCACTTACTTAGACCCAAAATTTACTAAACAAAATTAGTGGGCCTCCGTTTAGGT
Source organism: Hippasteria phrygiana (assembly GCA_037893225.1). Classification (NCBI taxonomy): domain Eukaryota; kingdom Metazoa; phylum Echinodermata; class Asteroidea; order Valvatida; family Goniasteridae; genus Hippasteria; species Hippasteria phrygiana. The sequence continues at coordinate 2,406,942 of JAZGUH010000184.1, forward strand.
CTTAAGTCAATACTAAATGTTTAAATATTTATTCATAATACATGTGATATTGTTGATAAATTCTTTTGGCGGAGATTAAAGAAATAGGATTCCGATGACAGTATACATGTAACTGTAAGATAGATTGATTTGTATTTACTTTTATTGGTAGGAAAATGGTAGACAAATGTTTTTGGAAAATGTCAACATGAGATTGAATAGCCATTATAATTACCTCAGGTTACGGTTTCAAATGCATTCCTTTATCAAGTCATGACGTCCAGCAGTCGCAATACAGTACACAACTCCATCTCACTGTTCGAGACCCTGCCGCGTAGAATTCTCTTTTGTTATTCTGATTTTTGTACCGATGGACGAGTTGAAATCCGCTTGCCCTGTTATTATAATTAATACAAGCACTGTAAATTTGAATAATAAAGGTAAGGTAGTGGACGGCCACGGTGGGCAGTAACAGTGGGCGGAGCGTTATAAGCAAGGCATTTCATTGGTTGAGACGTAAATGACTGTCCTATGTACGTTTAAAACGAATGAACACTACTGACACCTAACTGCCCAGCTAACACACGGGGTTACCGCAACGTTGCCTGAAGGTTGCGGTTTCGTCATGTCACACAGTAACGTATATACAACGTTGCAACAACGTTACAAGTTGACATATCGTAACAGTACGGTATCAGTACGACTAAAGTCCTCCCTTTGTTAACAAGCGCTCGTGGCCGAGTGGTTAAGTGCGCTGTACTAACACTTCTCTATCTCTTGCAGGCTTTATTACGGTGTAAGTTCAAATCCGGACAGTTCGTCGCCGAAGGAAAATAAACAGAAACACAGAGTAAAAGGGATGCGTGGAGGTGCAGGAGTCCGAGGATAGGATGTGCGTTGGGGAGAGGAACAATAGGGGGCTTCCAATCATTTATTTTATTTTTTTGGCGGGACGTTGCAGGAACGTTATTAGGATGTTTTAAAAACATTTTCATGATGTTGTTTCCAAATGTTGTAACAACATTTTTAAAACCACACACTTTAACGTTAAAAAAACATAATCTGGAAACATTATCATAACATTTACGAAAACATTTTAACAATGTTTTTTACAATGTTTTTGTGTTTGCTGGGGTGGTACTAGTTGGGGAACTAGGTTAACTTATTTTTCCTACTCAATTTGATGTCCTGAATTAAAAAATGGAGGTTGTTAGTGGAACAAAATGGAACATGACCTACTTTTTAGGCCATATCCGACGCATATTCAAAAACATGACATTTACGAGAAATTTTGACTCGCATTCAGATCACCAGGGGCCGCTATATTTGTTTTCATGTTAGCGCCATTACGAAGCTTTCGACCATTTGATGCCAGACGGGGAGCATATTATAGAAAAGGTCTGACATATTGAATGTACACCGTGATAAGATCAGGAATAAGGACACCACAACGTTTTAACTCACGTAAGAAAAATAGTTTGTGACTAAATGTCTTACACATGCACTGTAAAAAAAATATGTTTTTGTACACCATTTTTTTGTTTGTTTTTACATTTAACATGTTATTATTTGTTTTTTAAACAAATTTCAGTCAATTGTGACTTTTTTAACATGTATTTTGCACTTTAAAAAAAAACTGTCAATAAACATAACTAATGTAACAAACAATCTAAAATAACCCATTTTTGGTATTCTTACAGATAGGAAATTGTAGGTTTACAACTTGCTGTGACTTAACAATTGCAGCATGAAATTGCAAAACAAAATGACAATATAACAGAATATTTGTTTTATAACATTTGAAACATTTGTTTTAATCCTTTCTTTATGTAATTGAACAATACCATTTGATGTTGTTTTTTTCTTTTGTAAATAAACAAATATCCTTCAAATGGTATACTACGTTCTTTTACATGTATTTCGCGTCATAGCAAAAGGTGTGTTAAAAACATTAAATTATGCAAAACTGTGTTTTTCTTTTTACAGGGAAACTTTAAGATTTATAATTTCCTTGTACTATATTAATTATACATATATGTAAAAAATGACAATTTTTTATCACACATGTGATAAAACAATATGTTTTTTACACAGATCTTTTTTTGGTTTTTTGCTTATACATTCTTGTTGATGTAAATAACACATTCTGTCAATATTAATGTATTTCTACATATTTTGTTTAATTTTTTAAACATGCGTTTGTAATTGTTTCATTGTAAATCGGCATATCTACATCACAATCTGTAAACGTAGTTTCCCCTGTTTTTGACAAATTTTAATTTTGTAATTAATTAGAGGGCGTGCTTTTTAATAGTTTCACGTATTCCAATAGTTTTCTTGCAATTCAACCAAAATATGCTAATTCGTAAAAAGAATCATTCTAAAATATACATTCATTGTTCTGTTTATAGCCGTATGTGCTAAATGCGAAAATGTATTTGTCTCTTAACGTCCGTATTTCATGCATCAGCAGAACAGCTTGTTTCAGAAAACATGTATGTAACTGATTCACCCTGCAATCAGCAATGCGAATTATTTACGCGCGTTCGTGATGTCCGATGTGTATTGTGTATGCAGCTGCTGCATGTTTAACGTTGAAAAGTTGCACCAACGTTGCAAGTAGTCTAGTACATGTAATACTAGTATAAGTATAAGGTAACTGTTCCACTTTTGCTTGCAATTTTATAGGCTGAATCCACATCTCAACAAGCTGCAGTATTTGACGAAATAATTGTTCGAGTAGTGGCGGTTTTAACACAACACTGTTTTACAGCAGTTGGATGTTTCCGTTCCAGTCATAACAAATTGTTGTAAAAAATACACTGTTGAAAATGACGTTGTGGTATACAACGATTTACAGAGTTTCTTTCTGTATAACCACATAGAAACTCTGTTACAAACATTGTGTTTTTTACAAGGAATTCCTTGTATATCAACAACTGCGCAATTGTAAACTCTACATTTACAAAGAAGTTCTGTAAATATACAAAGTTCTTTGTTTAAATGGTTTATTCACATAGAATCTACTGTTATCCTACAAGAATCTCATTATGCGGCAGCTGACCAATCAGAATTGAGGAAATTTGTGTGCGCCAAAAACGTGTAAAATTGGGCTAGCCCAAACCTGCCCAAAAGGGTCCTACAATAGTTACCAGGCACGCTACATTGTGGTTTCCCATCCAAGTACTGCCTGCAATTAACGTTGCTTAACTTCAGTAATGTGCCACTTGCTCTTCCACTGAGCCAACAATTTGTATTATTTTGAACAACGAGAGTGTTTGAATCCAGCTCCCTCCATTAGCCTTTTAGAGGTATGGCGGACACAATAGGGGGGCGCTATTTTATTTAGGTATAAATACACAGGTTTTACCCAAATCAAATAGCGCCCTCCTGTTGTGTCCGCCATACCTCTAAAAGGCTAATGGCCAGCTACGTACTCTTAACAATTTAAATAGGGAAAATTGTGCAGTGATGATGCCAAGGATTTTCATTGGGGACACAATAATTATGAGTGGGGGGTCCATGCATGGCAACAGCATTTTAAGTGAGGGCCCGGGGCACCAGCATTCGCAACTGGCTGTGGCAAGGAGGGCACCAGCATTTTTAGTGGGGATACTGGGGCACCAGAATGTTTAGTGAGAGCACAGGGAAACTAAATTTTTCAGTGGGGGCACTGAGGGAACTAATATTTTTCAGTGGGGGCACTGGGGGAACTAACATTTTTCAGTGGGGGCACAGGGGGGGCACTATAATTTCCAGTGAGGGCAAATTAGGGCCAGCAGCATGAAGGAAATTATTCTATTGTTGCGGCGATTGTGTACTTATACGGGCCCCGTTCATAGGCATAGCAAGGTCATTTCTATTTGGGGGGGGGGGGGGGGGGGGGTAGACGTGAAAAAGGGCACTCGATATATCGGGGCCACAGGGGGCACTAACATTTTTTAGGGCACAGGGGGAACTAACATTTTTCAGTGGGGGCACAGGGGCCACTGACATTTTTCAGTCGGGGAGGGGGGGCACAGGGGGCACTATAATTTCCAGTAAGGGCACACTAGGGCCAGCAGCATAAAGAAAATTATTTTAATGTTGCGTCGATTGTGTACTTACGGGCTCTGTTCCTATAGCTTGCGACATTAAACACAGGTATGTCGTAGATACATGTAGAGGGCAGGGTTTTGCTTTTTGTGGGACGGAAATTTTGGGGTACAAAAAAGAAGAAAAAAAGAAGGAAAAAATAGAAAAAAGGGCACTCTAAAAATATTGGGGGGGGAATACCCCCCCCCCCCCCCTTACCCCCCCCCCCCCCCCCCCCCCCCCCCGCTGGCTACGCCTATGAATAGTTGGGTTACGCTCAAAATTAAGAAAAAAGAAATTACACTTACTAATAGATGGATTAAGTATCATGCTATTGAATATGGACCATTCAAGCAAGCAATCAAGTTCATGTTGTATAATCTGACACTCGGCAGGATTTGTAATGATCTGAGAAAAAGTCATATCATCCACGTATTTAAAATGAGAGACATCTTGACTGCAAGAACCTGCATCATTAATCATTGTCAGAAAGGCTACTGGCCCAAGTTTTGTGCCCTGCGTAACTCCTGCATGTGTAGCAGCCCGGTCCGACAAAATGTTATTGTAGCGCACATATCCAGGGGATGACAGAAGGTCGCACTCCTAATTTGATGAATTTTAATAACCCTTTCGCCGCCAGGAGAAATAATGCACTCATTACCTCAATACCAGTCCCCTTTGTAAAAATTTCACTGTAAAGCGCCCTCGTAATTCAGCGAGGAGAAAGGCCGATAAGATCTAACACATTATGTGAACAGGATGGACCCGCCAATCTCCCCCCCCCCCCCCCCCCGTTCAAGGTTGTGTGAAATTGGGTGTGCAGGGAAACCGACTACATTTGTAATTCTCCCACCCCTATCAACATTGCATTGGGGGGGGGGGGGGGGGGGGGGAGGAGGGGGAGGGGGAGGGAGTGGGGGAGGGAAGGGAGGAGGGAGGTGGGGAGGAAGTGGGGGAGGGAGGTTGGGGGGGGGGGGGAGGGGAGGGCGAGGGGGAGGAGGTGGAGAAACAATTATTTATATTCACATAATTCTGTGATCTGGAATGTTTTAAACTACGGTGTACGCAGATGCGAGATCGACTTTTTGTCGATAGGGGGCGCTATTCACATTTTCGCCAAAAACAACATGAGCTTGGTGCCAAAAGGAGCCACGGTAAGGAAGTGGCGCGGAGCCCATGGTAGTGAAAGGGTTAATACAAATTTCATGATCAACTCTGTCAAAAGCTTTGCTGAAATCAGTTGCAATAATTAAGGCAGCGGTACGCGGATTGTCGGTTTGTTTGCAGACCTCATCAAGTAACGAACCAACTAATTATGAAGTCGATGATCCTTTTGAAGATCCAAACTGTCTGGGGTCTATTACACTACTCGGGTCATTATGAAGCCATGAAGTGACAAAATCCTCAAATCTTTGCGAAAATATATGTGAGAGAGATGGGTCGCAGATTGTCAATGGAAGGAGGGCGGGTCTTGGGAACAGGTACCGTCATGTCCAGCTTTCCATACATCTGGGACTTTGTCACACTGGAGAGATCAATTGAAGATATCTGCCAATTAAACAGAGTTCATATGCAAACTCCTTATCGGGGGATATTATCGGGGCCTCCACTTTTATTAGTTTCAACCTTCCTTAATTTATTATACACGCCTTGTGGAGAAATTAAGGGAACGGGTGATTCCACGAGTAGATAGGCAGGTAGGTTGTTATTGTCCAAAAATAGGATGATTAATCGCTTTAGCAATGTCTTTAGGTGTTGATCCGGGAAGGCATATGGTATAGAGGAATTTCACATTAGCCCCCTCTGCGCACTTCCGGGTTGAAAGCGAGAATGTCAGTGGCAAACAAAACAACGCTTTTCAGCACATTCATTCATGCATGAATTAATCAGGCCATATAAGGCAGCGCAGGCGCGCGATTAGCATAAAGTTCTTTACTGTGACATTGAGATCCTCGTTTTCAAACGCGGAAGTGCGCAGATCGGCGCTAAACTCGTCGTTGTGGGATTCCTCTATTGTGTGATTTCATGCCAGAGAGTCTCTTAATTTGACAATGCCAGTTTCTGGGGTTAGCGTTTTTCAACATGCACACATGGGAGTTGTAAAAACTCTGCTTAGATTGTTTGATGAGTCTACAAATTTGGTTTAGAAAAAGCAAGTTGACGTCTCGCGATGAGAGAATCGAGTTCAGGTGTTATCAAAGGCTTATCACTGAGAGGAAGGGTTGTTATCCCTGAGGAAAACGTATCAATGGCATCGTGCAGATTTCGGTAATGCGGCGAACTCATCATCCCACCTGCAACTTGTTATTAATTGGCAAAAAGCACGTCTGTCAGAGTCTTAAATGGGTCTGACTACATGGCGCCTGACAAAGTTGTTATTGGCCGTTTGTTGCAACGGTCGCTGAGTCTTACTAAGCACAAAATCTGAGGTTGGCTATAGCGTTCCTGAATGTTGGTCAAAATCTTGTCCAATATTGCTTTGGCCTCTTGTAGGAGAAGTGACAACTTGTTCAAGACCCAGCAAACGGCACACATGGTCGGTATCTTAATTGTCTGTTGTTAATGTCACCGAGCAAGGCAACTCCAGAATTAGGATACTTTGTTTGGAGAATGTCTAAACTCGAGATAATTGATCTGTCAGGAGGCTCTCATGTGGAGATAAAGGTGGATGATAAGTAGCACAAACAACCAAACCTGCAATTAAGCGAGGCGGTCGACGAGGACACACCACTGATCTCTATGTAAACTGGACAGCGCATCGGCTGTTCGAGTTAAGGCCACCGTCCGCCATGTTATCACTCCCAATACAACAGGTTTTCCAACCTTGTCCCCAGGATCTCCTTTCACTCTCGTTCTCCTCACATAGCGATCAGTGGAGTAGTATGATAAATGCCGATTCTATGTCATTTTCTGTTTTTTCACTTTTCTCTCTAATTTTGCTGTGGGTACATACATCAAATTTTTTAAAAACAAAATAGTCAAAAAATCACCCAAAAATAACCCAAAATTTTGCTGGGGTACTATACACCAAAATTAGCACAAAATCAAGAAATTAAACAGTGTTTTCCATAGTCCACAAGCGTACGAAAACGCCGGGCGCGCCCGGGCGAAAAAGATATTGCTCTTAAAATAACATATGTCAAAAAAAAAAAAAAATTTTTTTATTTTTTAAAAAAATATTATATTTGTTACTATAAAGATGGAAACACAACCTACGATTCGAGGATACAACAGATGGAATAAAATAACTTTAAAAAAATATACCGATAAGTATAATTTATCTTTAGGAACACCAACAGGACGTAACAATCAGGCGAGATTATATTCGAGCTATAAAAGAAGAAGAAGATAAATTTAAAAATTTGAGAATACGATCTAAAGCTTCGTTAGCGCAACTCGCGTACGATAAAAATATTAGGGTCGTCTCAACGGGTAGAAATGGTCGAGCGATAAAAAAAGATTACATCGAAGCTATAAAAAGATTTAAGGAGCAAAATACTTTTCGAGAATCAGACTTTCGAGAGACTAGAAGATTTGAAAACAGTTATCGAAATTTGGAACTGATTCCGAGTTTGTTTATCGACGATCCAGAGCAATTTTACAAAACCCATACGTCGATGATCAAAAACAAAATCGTCTCTGAATTAATAAAAATAAAAACGATGAAACTACAGATCGCTATGAAAATAAAGTATGTAAAAAAATCAGGTGTTGAGACTAAAACACAAACCGCTATTCATTTTAGTTACCAAAATAGAGTCTTAAACAAGAGCGAGATAGCTACAACTATCGGGAAACAATATGAAACGATATTATCTCAGATAGATAAATTTACGAATAAAGGAAGTGGTTGGACTATAGATAAAATAGTCGCGTTTTACATAAACATAAACAGAGTTAACCCTCTGGTAGGCGCTTCTTACGTAAAACTACCCGAGCATATAGTTAACAAACGCGCAACCACCAACATCAAAAACGAAGATCAAGAGTGTATAAGATGGTGTTTAAGAGCCGCCTTAGGTATATATACCGATAGAGTTAAAAACCAATTAGCAACAAACCCAAAGTACCAATTTCGCGGAAATAATCCATCTACTTATAAAACCGATGATGGATTAAACTTCACCAACATAGACTTCCCCACACCCATAAATCAGATAGCGAGAATAGAAAGACAAAACGATATAAGTATAAACGTGTTAGGATATGACACAGACTGCAAAAATAAAACCCACCCACAAGATAAAAGGGGCTTGATATATCCGCTATATTTATCTAAAAGACCATACGATATAAAAACTATCAGTTTGCTATTATTTGGCGGTCATTATTGTTGGATAAGTGACTTACCTAGATTCTTATCAGGCGTTACCAATAGTCAGCATCGTAAACTGTTTTGCTTAAGATGTTTAACGCATTTTAGTTCGAAAGAGAAGCTGGACAGGCACGTAACAGATTGTGAAGGAATAGACTCTGCTTTATCTACCGTTAAAATGCCTCATGAAAATGCGAACAAATACTTGGACAAAAGCAAATTAATGTTTAAAAACTTTAAGAATTTACAAGACGCACCCTATGTCATATACGCGGATTTTGAATCTATCTTGGTGTCCCAAGTACCCCAAGAAAAAACAAAGGAGCCATCGAGTAAAACTCACGAACATAGAGCCTGCGGTTATTCTTACGTTGTAGTGAGATGCGATGGTCGACAGATCAAGCGAAAGACTTATAGAGGTGAACGCGCCATAGACAATTTTATAACCTCGCTGCAAGAACTCGAACCTAAGATTAATGAATTACTAGCTCGCAGTAAGCCGATAATATATACGCTAAAAGAAGAAAAGATACACCTAAACTCTAACGAGTGCTGGATTTGCGAAAAACCAATTTATCCAAATTACTCGAGTAATTGCCTGTGCTGTAAGCCCGTAGAACCTAAAAGTAAAGAAGAACTGGAAGAATACACATACAAAAACGAAAAAGGATACGTTGAGAAAACGTGTATGTTCTGCCAAAAGAAAATTAACAAATTTAGAAAAGTAAGAGATCATTGTCACACTACCGGTAAGTACAGAGGAGCCGCACACGCTTACTGTAATCTTAAATTACGAGTAAAACCCGGTGAAACGAAAATACCGGTCATATTTCACAACTTAGAAAACTATGACGCGCACTTGATCATGCAGGGTATTTCTAAGTATCAACAAGATATCTGGTGTATACCCAAAAATTCAGAAAAATACATTTCATTTTCGATCGGTCAATATAGATTTATCGACTCGTTTCATTTTATGTCTAGCGGTCTCGACAAATTGGTAACGTCTTGCCCGAGAGACGCCTTTAGGCTACTCCTGAAACGTTATGGCGAAGAAAACGCGGATCTCTTATTACAAAAGGGTGTATATCCGTACGAGTATATGGATAGCTTTGAACGATTTAGCGAAACTAGTCTGCCAGCTAAACACCATTTTTATAGCGCTCTAAAAGACAAACATATAACGGACGAAGACTACTCGCGCGCGCAACGAGTATGGCAGACATTTAATATAAAAAACATGGGCGAATACCACGACTTGTACGTAACCGCGGATACTCTATTACTAGCCGGCGTATTCGAGAATTTTAGGCAAATGTGTAGAATGAATTACAAGTTGGATCCAGCCAACTACTTCACAGCACCGGGGTTAAGTTGGGACGCTCTACTAAGACATACTAAAATAGAACTAGAGCTCTTGACTGATATAGATAAACATATATTTTTTGAAAAAGCGAAAAGAGGAGGAATATCGAGCGTCGGCTCATGTCGCTATGTCAAGGCTAACAATAAGTACCTGAAAGATTACGATCAAGATAAACCCGATTCGTATATTCTCTATCTAGACGCCAACAACCTTTATGGATGGGCCATGAGTCGACCGCTACCCTACGGAGGATTTAAATGGGTCTGTACGAAACAATTTACACACGATCGTATAATGGCGTTGAAAGATAAGGCTTCAACGGGATATATGTTCGAAGTTGACCTGGAATATCCAGCCGAACTACACGATCTACACAACGATTATCCTTTAGCCGCCGATAATATAATCATACCTGAAGAATGGTTATCGGAGTATCAACGAAAGTTGGCGAGTGAGATAGGAGATGGAGCTAAGGTAAAAAAATTAACCGGTACGCTATATCGCAAAGAAAAATATGTATTGCACTACGTCAATTTAAAACAGTGTCTTAGACTAGGTCTAAAACTAAAGAAAGTACATCGGGCGTTACAATTTAAACAAAAACCTTGGATGAAATCGTACATCGATAAAAACACCCAACTCAGAACGAAAGCAAAGTCGGATTTCGAAAAAGACTTTTTCAAATTAATGAATAATTCCGTATTTGGTAAAACGATGGAAAATGTCAGAAATAGAATAGATGGTGTGCTATTAAGAAACGATCAAGTAAAAGAATACGAAAAAATAGTTTCTAAACCTTGTTACAAGTCTACTACAGCGTTTAAAGAATGCGGTCTCTCATTTGTGGAATCGTACAAAAAGAAAACGTATTTAAATAAACCGATTTACTGCGGCGTTAGTATATTAGATTTATCTAAGACTCTAATGTACGATTTTTATTACGATAAACTAAAAAAGACGTACGGCGATAAAGTAAGATTGATGTATACAGACACGGACTCGCTGCTTTTGATTATCTATACGAAAGACGTTTATCGGAATCTAGAAAAACAGTCTGACTCGTACGATTTTTCTAACTACGAGAAAGACCACTTTTTATACGATGATACTAACAAGAAAGTTATCGGTAAATTTAAAGACGAATGCGGAGGAAAAGTCATAAGCGAAGCTACTTGCATCAGATCGAAGATGTACTCGATTTTATACGGTGATGAGGTTATAAAAAAGGCCAAAGGTGTAAGTCGAGTGGTTATAAACAACGATCTATCTTACGAAAAGTATAAGCGATGTGTTTTATCGAACGAATGCTATTCAAACAAGATGATTCGTTTTGGAACAGAGCGCCACATGATATACACGGAGGCTCAGATCAAGCAATCTTTAAATCCTTTAGATACGAAGAGATATATTTTACCAGACGGTATAAACACTCTGGCTTACGGTCACTGTTCTAACCTTTAGTCTATTTTAGCCAAAAAAACTCAGTTAGGATCATCGCTCTAACCCAGAACAAGACGATCGATAAATATCTACTCGAAAAATAAATTTCTTATGGTTATTGTCGATTAACTCACCGTCACAATCTCTAAAAGAAAAACTCAGTTCGGGTATTTTACTCCTAATTAGCGGTATGGCTGTTTTTCTTTGATTCTGGAACGACGCGAGTACATCAGAATCGGATGTAATCGGTATAACGTCTAACAAGTACGTACCCCTTCCGTTATAAAAATTATTAGACGTAGATAACTGATCGCAATGTAAAAAAATTGCAGCCGCATTATTCATATTATAATACCCTACAAGTTCGCCATTAAGGGGTAACCATACTCCCGGTAGACCCAACACTTTTCGAGTATATGTATCGAATCTAACGGTAATTATTGTACCTTCCGGTAGTGAGACACTACCGGCACTAAAAACAATTTTTTTATTAAGTTTGTCCGCGTAAACTGATATCACAGTTAAGTTATTAAATTCAGCTATTAACCCATCGATATCATAAATTCCAGGTGGAATTACCGTTTCGCCGTTAGTTAACTCTCGTTTATTAAATAAACCCCATTCTATAGTCATGCGTTGAGTTATATTATAAAAACCGATGGTAAATATCGCGTTGTTTAAACTCATACTGTAATCTCCATTAGAGTTATCTATAGGTTTTGATAGTCTAAACGTTTGTTCGTTGCCAACCATTTCAAAAACGTGCGATTCCATTTTAAAAATCTAAAGATTTTTTAAAACAATTTTTTAAAATAAACCGATCGTCAAGTTAAAACTAATCTTTTTTCCTCGATTATATATTAATGCGCCGTCGCGGTCTCTGATACTAAAGCTAAGTTGATTTATCTTAGCGCCCGCGAGTCTATGGGCCTGAGTGCTTTGGCGTTCGATAAGTGTATCGCCTCTTTTTGTTATCGGTATAACGTCTAACAAGTACGTACCCCTTCCGTTATAAAAATTATTAGACGTAGATAACTGATCGCAATGTAAAAAAATTGCATCTACAGGCATTGTATTATAATGCCCTATATAATCTACGCCAAAAACTAAGTTTTTGACCGTTATTCCCAACAATTGTTTAATGTTTTTATCAAAGCGTAGAACGTTATTTTCTTCCGTTACATTTAAAGATATTTTTTTATTAAGTTTATCTACAGAGACTTCTAACCAAACTAATTTACTGAGTCTCTCTTCGATCCAATCTATATCGTAATATCCAGCCGGAATATCAATTCTACCATCCGTACTACCCGTTCTTCTTCCCGTGCTTGGATTGACTTGATGTATAAAATAGAGAATTTCGCTATTACTAGTTATATTATAAAACCCCGCGTTTACTATCGCGCTGTTTAAACTCATACTGTAATCTCCATTAGAGTTATCTATAGGTTTTGACAGACTAAAAGTTTGTTCGTTATCAAACATTTCAAAAACGTGCGATTCCATTTTAATAAAGCTTAAAAAATATTTAAATATTTTTTACGCTTTATTAAAATGGAACGCGCTCAATTTTTAAATTTATTAGAAGTTAATAAACAAAATATAAAAAATGCTCGATCTATCCTGAAGCAAGCTGGAGATCACGATTCTGCGTTGGACGATAAGATTTCTAAATTTTCAGACCAGAACGAAGCGATTACCCAGGAGAATACCCCATTGAACATGCGTTTGAGTCAACTTAACATAATCGTAAACACCAACGACAACAGGTCTTTTATCGCCCGACTAGTTGATATATTTAGCGCTTATAAAATGTCCGACGTAAAACATGACGAAGTGGTACAACGCTACGCATCGGACCCCATGACGTTTTATCAAAATCAACTCAACTTCGCATTTTGGTGCGCGACGTCGGGTTGCGGCGTAGGACTAGAATCGTTACTACACAAAAACCCCGTAATATCGGCTTTATTCAAGTTTCACGTATATTTCACGATCAGAAAGATACTATACTTTCTAAAATGCCCAGTTCCAGGAGACAATACATTCGACGATCTAAACAATGGCATCGATAAAGGCGCTTATGGCGATATTTGTCGACATTTTAATGTCGATCCAAACTTGAGTTTTAAACAGACCGTAGACTTAACTTCTGGAGGATTAGGTACCGCTTATTTTTACCTGTTTAAAATAAACAAGTACTCGCCAGATATACCTTTACCCGTACCCGGTAAAAATTATACCCCCATTAAGCTTTACAAGGTTTCGGCTGAATATGACCCTAGTACGGGTGACTATGTAACGGCTAATAAATTGTGGGAATACGATTATGAAGCTATGAACCCCGGCGCCACCTACATGGGATTTGTAGAGTCGGGCGATGCGAAACATTATAGTAAAATTACGCTCGCGTATATCAGACAATCTGCGGACGTTGTACGACTCGGTTTTAGAAATTTTATACGTCAGAAGAGCTCGTTTACCGACGTCGGTATAGAAAAAATAAACGAAAGCATTAGAACGTACGTGTACGCCATACTCGGTGCGCAAGCCCAAACAAAAACGAGTATATTAACCGCGGGTACCGGATTAGATGCGCAAAGACAATTTGAAAATATAGTAGAAGACATAATCAACAGCCATACGGACTTGGAATCTTCTATAACCAGATTTCAAAATTCTTTACAGTACGCTAGAAGCTCGTTAAACTTTGTGATTAGCCCTGGATTGTACTTGATTCCATCAAATATGGAGCTTTTGGTCGGTATTCACCAAGGCTATAATAATAATATACAGATAGCTACACCCGGCGCATCGATAGGATTAAACATCAACTTGAACTCAGACGTCGTACGCCCTACGAGCGTAGCTACGCCACCCTCTCCCGTAAAAAAGAGTCGTGTAGTAACCCAGCAGAATTTAGACGATTTAGACGACGTAGCTACGTCGCCAGACCCGTTACCAACCCCACCCTCTCCCGTAAAAAAGAGTCGTGTAGTAACCCAGCAGAATTTAGACGATTTAGACGATTTAGACGATTTAGAGAATTTAGAGTTACCAACCCCTACACCGCCAACCCCAATCTCAGACGTACTCCCTACGGACATAGCTACACCACCTACTCAACCTCCAGACTCGCACGAACAAGAAAAAACTGCTTTAGTCGTTGGTTTAATAGCCGTTTCTACGCTCGGGTATCTAGCTTACGATATTTTACGCCGCTGAAGAAGGTGGTAGCTCAGTATCTGACGGAACGACCATTAATTCTTTCTTAACGAACGATCTCTTGGGACCGTTAGTCAACCAGTACAACGCGGGCTGTCCGGGATTTGTCGTTCTCCTTCTAATCGTATACATTTCTAAGCTCCAAATAGGATCGGTAGCTCTTCTTCTAACGTCTTTTTCGAGCTCTCCAGGAGCGTAAAGATATCTAACGATATCGTCATTTACGATTAGCGCGACTTCGGGGCTCTTGAGCCCCGAGGAACTCAATTGTTTTATTTCTAACTGAGACATAGCCGCTCGAGGAGTTAACGGTTTACCTTTCATAGTCGATATCAATCTAGTTTCTTCGTCGTTTAACGACGCTACGACCTCGGGCAATCTTTTTACCCACTCGCGGCTACGCTCGGTAGGCTCTAACATTTCTTGAGCGTATTGATGACCGAATAATCTTTCGGCTAAAGTACGATTAAATCTTTCTACTATACCTTGAGCTCTATGATTACCAACCTCGCCTTTCTGTACTACGACGTTGCGAGTCCGCATCAAAGTATTAAATTCAGCCATAAATTCTGTACCGGGGTCTACTTTTATCGTGAGAGGCCAAGACAAGGGCGATCTTTTGTAAATCTTTTTTATCGCCTCTACAACTTGAGTACTCGTTTTATTCGTCAAGGGTTCAGCTTCTTTATATCGAGTGGCCACATCGACGATCGTTAACGCGTATTTATATCTTTTCCGTTTAACTACATCGTGAGGTAGATACAACAGATCCGCTTGATGCATTTCATTGGGTCGGGCGATGGTCTTATTGAGACTCGTAGGTCTCGGTATAAAACTGGGGGCTGGTAAATATATTTGCCACATGGCTTGTTTTCTCAACCAATTTCTAACGTCTGGCTCGGGTACGTTAGCTTTTAACGACAATTTTTTTATAGCGCCTGCACCTTTCCAATATCCTTTAGGACTGTAAAATATTTTACTTAATTTTGTTTCCATTTTATTTTAAAAGCAGAAAATTTTTTTAACGACTTATTAAAAATGGCGAGTGCATTAATGATGATTGGTGGAGCTCTTGTAAACGCTTTAGCGTTTAGCGGATCGAACTTTCTATTTTCGAAGATGGGTGGGTCGTCGGCTGAAGAACGTAAACGACATGATTTAGCTCTAGAACAATTAACTCAAGCTAAACAAGAGTGGGTGGAACAAAGAACCAAGGTTCTAGATTATCTAAATGATAGACTACATAAAGAAGCCAGAGCTCAAAAAGATTTTAAAAATGTAGATGAGGCGTTGAGACTATATAACGAAGTAACCAACGAAGATATGCGATTACCTCGTGAACCTGTATTGTCGGACTTTTACGTGCCCAGCGAAGGTCAAAAAGATGGCGAAATTGCATTTATCGTAGGAGGCACTGCTGTTTTAGGGTATTTAGTTTATAAGTTTGTCTAAAAGTTTTTGCTTTTGGTCTGAAAGTATAAGTTTGTCTAAAAAGTTTAAGTTTGTTTAAAAGTTTTTTGCTTTTTTATTTTTTTTGTTTCGTTAAGTAAAATGAACGCAATTTATGGAAGCAAACTGAATCCACACAGAAGTTTAAAACATCCTAGAGCGTTAAAGGGGTTGAGACAATCGTTGGTTCTTACTCATAATCCTAGTACCGCGTCGGCAGGCAGTCTGTTGATCGTTGAATTTCCTATGTTGAGTCAAGACGATGTAGTCGTACCAGGTACAGTACGATTAGCTTTTAATATAGACTTAGAATCTGAAGGCACTGGCGAAGATGATGCAAGAACTCTATATTATAACGTCGCACGAAATTTAATTAGTGGCGTAAGAATCAAACTAGAAGGTAAAGATTTCGTAGCGTTTACGGATGCCGATGTATATAACGCGTATAAAGACTTGTGGCGACCAGCCAGCGCGAACGATGCGTATCGAGGACTCGAAGATAGCAACGTTACGAAACTCAGAATCGGCGCTAGCGATGGGGTTGATGACGCGAATGGTGGAAAAGACAAAGCTATTGCCAACGCTTACGGTAACCGATATTACATTCCTCTAGATTTTGAAATGCTTACGGATCATCAGCCTTTTAGTCCATCGACGCTCAAAGACAGACTAACTTACGAATTTACATTTAACGATCACGCTGGCGTAGTAAAATCTACCGATTCTAACGCGAAGTATAAAATTTCGGGGTTAGATCTCGAGTTTGAAACGGTGACCAATAAAACATTGGCCGATAATATCAGACTAAAATATCGAGGTAAAACTCATTTTCTATACGAAAAAGTTCAAAGATATACGGTTTTAACGCTAAACAAGTCCGATACTACTTGGAACATTAATCTCAATCAAGCCATTAGAAGTCTCAAAGGTATACTTCTTTTATTTAAAGAATCGGGCGAAAAGGATCCTCGAATTTTTTATAATCCAAAGATCGAAAAAGTAGACGTTACGATAGAGGGTAAGCCGAATCAATTGTATAGTCAGGGTATGAAGCGTTATCAACACTGGGATGAGATTACCAAGTTTTTTGGCGACTCTAATACAGAATTTGGTGCTAGTGTGTCCAAAGACTTAGAATTACACGATATGACTCTAGGAGATTACTTAAGCACTAGTTACGGTCTTTGGCTAGATACGAGGGTAACCGACGACAACAAAAGTCACGGTTCTGGCAGGAAAATAGGAGACGTAGGTGGGGGTATTTCTCTCCATTTAGAAAGAGAGGCTGAGACAGCTGGCGTCCTAACGTGTTACGTTTTCTTGGTGATGGATGGTCAGTTAGTGCTAGAAGATGGAAGATTTAGCGGTAGTTATTCTTAGAAGAGTAAAAGATTTAACTGTAGTTACTTTTAAAATAGTCTCTACTATTAAACATGCATAAAACGTTTCCAAAAACACCACACTGCGCGCTAGTATGCGGTAGGACTAATTCGGGTAAAACCAAATATATTTTAGATCTATTAGAAACTGAGTATAAAGATCACTTTGAAAATATCGTAGTTATTTGTCCTACGTTGAGCAACAACAAGACTTATCGCGAGAGACGTTGGTTGTGGTTAGATCCCGAGATATACCTATGCGATTTAGAGGTAGAAAAGTTGTCTCTTAACGAAGCTTTAGAATTTTATAGAGCTCGATTTAAAGGATCGCACGTTCTGTTTTTGATAGACGATTGTAGCTCGGAACAAGACATAAAATATCGTAAGGCGGCGCTCGGGAAAAACACTTGCGTTTTAACGAAATTGGCGTTTAGCGGTAGGCACGACAATCACTACTGTTGGTTGATGACTCAAAAGTATAATTGCGTAATGACAGACTTTAGAGCTCAAACTGCATTTGTCGTATTGTTCTATTGCAAAGATAAAAATAGTTTCGATCAATGCCTCGATGAAAATGATGCGGTGCCTTTAGAAGAAAGATCGAAAATTAAAAAGATTTTAAGAGATGTGCCTTTTAGTAAATTATTGGTAAAAACTGATCCTCCAGTATGTTGGCAGTTGATCTATAGATGATTGATAGATGGTTTATAGATGACCTATAGCTAGCTTATAGCTAGCTGTTAGCTAGCTGTTAGCTAGCTGTTAGCTAGCTGTTAGCTAGCTGTTAGCTAGCTGTTAGCTAGCTGTTAGCTAGCTGTTAGCTAGCTGTTAGCTAGCTGTTAGCTAGTTGCTAGCTAGCTGTTAGCTAGCTGTTAGCTAGCTGTTAGCTAGTTGTTAGCTAGCTGTTAGCTAGCTGTTAGCTAGCTGTTAGCTAGCTGTTAGTTAGCTGTTAGCTAGTTGTTAGCTAGCTGTTAGCTAGCTGTTAGCTAGCTGTTAGCTAGTTGTTAGCTAGCTGTTAGCTAGCTGATATATGACCTATAGCTAACTGTTAGATGATTTACAGATTATCTAGTCATCTATAAAATATGATAGAATATCTAGACCTATTATTAAAACTAGTAATAGCCATCAACTTATCTTTATTTTCTTACGATTATATTTCTTGTAGAAATAAGATTAAAAAATATAGTTCTATTTTAAATGAGCAAGTCGATAGAATCTCTAAGCACGTTATCTCAAGAACCTCATCTAACAGTAGCTGCTACACCCACGACCCCAGAAGCAAATATGGCTAAAAATAGACTTTTAGGCGTAGTTGCTTCCGGTGATTCTAAAAAATATTTCGGTAAAGAATACTCGATTAATGAAATAGAGAGCTTGACCGCTGAAAAACAAGAAAAACTATATAAAAGATACGAAGCCAAGCTCGGTAAAGAAATGATAGTCAGTTTGGGGAGTTGCGTGTTGACCGTTTACGCAAAAGCTTTAGGCGCGACTTTGCCGCTGGCTTCACCATTCGGTTATAAACTTTGTTTAGATTCTGAAGAAGCCCTTATCAACGACTTAGAAAAAGATCCCGTTATTTCTAGCAGCTTGTCCAGTTTACTTTGCGAAGTGCATTACAATTATGGGATTTATTTATCTCCTTTGGTGGCTATGTTGATCACGACTAAACATTTACAGGTAGATAGTAGTAATAGTAATACAACAACAAATAATAGTAGTATTATTATAAAAGATGAGTCTAGAAACGACGACGACGACAGATCAAGTAGCAGAGACCCCTCAGCCTCCCCAAGAGACTCCCCAAGAGACTCCACCTCCCCAAGAGCCGGCTCTAGCGAGAGTCACAAAAAAAAGAGCAAAAAACCCTAAAAGAGTAGATCAAGGTAAAAAACTGGCCGAAAGAAACAGAAAGATGAAAGAACAAATACAAAAAATGCAAAGTATAGAAGAAGAACCTCCCCATCAAACACCAGCGTTAACGATGAGAGACATTCCGAGCTGGGGGTATGCGATGGTTGGTTTGGTTGTTTTAGGAATTGGATATCTCGCGTTTAAAAAGAGTAAACCCGTAGATTCACAGCGAGATGTAGGAGTTACGACCGCAACTTCAACCCCTAAAGTTGAAGAACTATTAGAAATGGAATAAATACAAAAAATAAAATGTTAGTACAAGTAAAATGGATACTAAAAACGTTGCAAATACTCTTTATCACGGCGCTGTGTTGAGTTTGTTGACCGTAGGTTATACTATGTTGAGTAAAAAACTTTTGAAAATTAAGCCCGCCGATTTAGGAAAGTTAGACGTAGAAGATGCGGTTAAAATCACCGCTACGGTGGGTAGCGCTCTAGCTACTCAGACTTGGTTGGTGAGTCAAGGAATAATTCCTCAGAATGTGGTAAATACTACGTAAAATATAAAATATACGACTTTATAAAATGGCTGAAGGTGGAGAAGATTTTGAAATGGACGACCGTGGTCGAGAAGACGAAGATGCCGATGCCGATGCCGATGATGATTTTGTATGGGACGACTATGATGGCGAGACTAGTTTTTCGATTCCACCCCCAAAAACTACGGGTGAAGCGATTTATAGGTTAGATCAAATGTCTGGTCTAAGAAATACTGGTTACGCAGAATCGTTTTATGATTATATGGAAGGCCAAGGTTATAAAAAACCGACGAATATAAAATATGAAAAATTTCATAAAGAAGAAGATGGTATTTACTACGACAATATCTTGCTAACGGATAAACGCAACCCCAAAAATTTTGTAAAGATTGGAACGTTGAAAACAAGAATTGCCTCGTTTTCTGGAGTTAAATCCGGTTTATTTATACGAGAAGAGTTGGGTTTATTAACGAAAAGAGAACTTGAAGTACGAGAATTGGAAGAAACGATAGATGAAGCGTATGATACTTACGTCACTCCAAAACGACAAGCTGAGATAGCTAGCGATATACACGATAACATAGAACGTATGGTGGCCCCCGAAATGGATCCCGAATATGACCCTGAAACCGGTAGATATACAATTCCTCCCCCTCGACCGAGAGAAGTAGATGCTCAAGCGCAAACTGCGGGGTTAAATTATAGAGAACTTGTAGCTTTAGACAAAAAACTACAAACTATTAGCGGTAATGTCGAATTAAATTTAGCCGAACTTCGTAAACTATACGATAGACGCAAGGAGATAAAAACAGCCCTCGAAGTAGTAGAAAACGATAATGAGATGCAAGAACTAATGAAAGAACAAGACGATATTGAAGATGAAATAGAGAGTAGATTAAGTCTCAAGCGCGACCTTGAACTAAGCATGAATGATCAATTCGCTAGAATCAAAGAAACGATTAATAAAATATTAGAAAGAGATACCTCGCTACGGGAAAAGATTAGAATTCTGTTTCGAGAACAGGGCGTGACGGTCATTAGTATATTGGCCGCGTTTGCTTTAGCTATAAGTACGATCGTTGCTTCGTTGGTGGCTGCTTTTGGTGGGGGTGGTGCAGCGACCGCTGCGGCGGTTGTTCCGACTCCGACGCCTACTCCGCCTAAACCCGGAGGTAACGTGAAAGATTGGATAAGTAATCATTTAAAAAACTTGGCTAATTTGCTAAAAAAGCTCGGGGGTAAGTTATTAGCCGCTTTACCGGGTATTTTGGGTAGTATCGCGAGTTGGTTGTTTAATCTGTTGAGCAAGACGGTGGGTTGGTTGGCGGAGCACGTGTGGGCATTATTGGTGGGAGTAGGTGCTTTGATACTAGTATACGTGCAAAAAAATTTAAAATAATAAGTTGTATAAAATATAAGACTTTATAAAATGACCGCAGAATCCGTTTACCCTAAATTGCCCGTTGATTATAGTGTTCCTGTAAAAACGAGCGAGTTTTCAGTCTTTAGGTTAAATAAAATCGAACGAGTGCAAAAAGAGATAGCCAACGAGAGAGACAAGAGAGAACTGTTGCACAAAAAGTATAATAAAATTATTACCTGTTTATCTAACGCGGAGACCGTTATAGAATGTTTCGGAGCTTTATCCGGTGCAATAGGCATAGTCGGCGTTGTTGGTATCATTAGTATACCTATAGGCGTGGTGTTAGAAGGCTTAGCTATAGGATGCGTGGGCGTAAGTTTGGTATTAAAACGATTTAGTAAAAAGTTTAGAGGTAAAGCTAAGAAACACGATGAGATTAGAGTAGTAGCAGAAACAAAATTAAATACGATAAATGAATTAGTGTCTCAGGCTGTAGACAATGGCGACGTCTCCCACGATGAATTTACTTTGATTAACGATGAATTAAAAAAGTTTTATGGAATGAAAGAAGATATTAGGACACAAACTAAAGCGAGAGAAGAGTCTGTTTCTAACCAAAAAGAAATAGACGATGAGGTCAAAAAGAAAGTGGTCGATCTTCTAGCGAAAGAAAAAAAAGATCTTATCGCAAAACTTACAACTTTAGAATAGTCGTAGCTAAAGAGTACGCTGTGCCTGTAGGACATAGCGGTGAGCCTCCTAGCTATGAGAGTGCTCAAGAGAGTTTAGAGGCTAGGCCTAGCGCTCCTTACAAAGAGTAGTTGTAGTTAGTAACGCAGTATATATACGTAACACACAAAAAACCATCATCTATACTGAGTGTAGAGGTGATGGTTTTTTTTGCCTTGTGACAAATCATGTTTTGCCTTTTTCGCCCGGGCGCGCCCGGCGTTTTCGTACGCTTGTGGACTATGGAAAACACTGTTTAATTTCTTGATTTTGTGCTAATTTTGGTGTATAGTACCCCAGCAAAATTTTGGGTTATTTTTGGGTGATTTTTTGACTATTTTGTTTTTAAAAAATTTGATGTATGTACCCACAGCAAAATTAGAGAGAAAAGTGAAAAAACAGAAAATGACATAGAATCGGCATTTATCATACTACTAGTGGTAAATTGGGAGTGGTAATATGGCGGGTGCTGGCTTCAGTTGCTTGTACAGCGCGCAATGGCCAATGGGCTATCCAGTTTATATAGAGATCAGTGGGACGCACCCAAAGCCAGACGATTTCGAGTTCTTCGGAGTTTCAATTACAGTTAGGTGCCTTGTTTGAATATGTTCGCGTATATACAAAGCAGTTCCACCTCCTCTCATGTTCACGCGAGGCTTGTGGAAGAGACTGTAGCCTGGGACTGAAAAGTGTGATGAATCCACGTCAGCCGGGAACCAAGTTTCCGAGACAGCAGATACTGAGATTCATCATCACCTGAAGTTCGTCAATTCGCTGAACAAGTGATCTGGCATTTAGCAGCATAAAAGACGGTGGACAATTGGCAAATCCAGCTTGAAGAGATGTTTCCAGGGTAGCGGACTGGTTAAGATCACCCATGCAAAGGGTGCGTAGGTTGTTCAAATTTACTGTGCTGGATCGAGCGATAGCTTATCATACACTGAACGTTTCTCGGGGTGATGCGGACTGGGATGGAGTACAACGGGTTTGTCGCCCTCGGGTAGTCGTCCCTAATTTTGGTGTTAGACATGTTCGAAGTGCCAGCACGTTTACCTCGATATCCCCAAATCCCATTTGTCAGCTGATGGGCTTTAATTGAGTGTCAGGGGAAACACGAAGTTGATACAGTTGATGCATCTGTTCGAAAACAAAATCACGAATTTAATTTATATTAAAGATACTTTTGGGGGCGTGGCATCCCGAAAAATAAATGTTCAAACTGCATTGCTATATTTGTTAGCATTACATACATTATGAACTTTCCACTGAGGCAGTCCGCCAAAAGAAATCGGTCCCTAATAAGTAAAATGTATTAATTATTAAATTTAGAAATACGAGCTTGACGATTCTATTTCCTACAGTGTTTAAAACCCTGCGGGGCACCAGGCAAAAATCCAAACACTCTCGCACCTGTGCACTGTTCGCGACAGTACAGCGTACTTACATACAACGTACGTACACAGAAGCATTTTTTTTCCAGAAGATTATTTTCCCACAGTTCCTGGATATATTTTGCCCCTGGATTGTTTTTATTATCTCCCCCCAAGCAGGCCACAGACAGCTTGAGAGGATGCCGACCCAAGATAGTCGAAAGTCCTTGGCAAAGCTCTCAAGAGTGTGTTGAGGTACCGTACCGGCTAAACTTCCTCTGGAAGGCCCCTTTGTCCAGTAATGGTGTTTATTGGTCAAAATAATCCATCGATGTCAATCTTGGCTCTGCACCCTGAGAGACACCAGACACTTGGCTTGCAGCCAGCCCCACTAAAACATGCAGTGCACAAACATATGGAGGTCAGCCCACTGTGCACAAAACATATGGAGGTCATCGACCTATGGTGTTTTGTCTAATTATTTACATGACTAGCTATGGAGACTCTATGGGCTCATGGCATCAGGTCATGTAGGAACTTTAAAAAATAAGATTGTTTGACCCCCCCCCCCCCCCGATGACGGTAGTTCTGTAAATTTTAGCAAAAAGCGACTGTCCAAAACAGTGCATTGGTGCCCCGCAGGGTTATAATTAATCAATAGGGCAATAGGGTGCACAATACAGTTGTAAAGTCTGTAAGCCCGATAGTGCCATCGCTATTATATTTTCGAAAGTAGTTATTTATATTTTCGAGAGCAGTAATTTGTATTTTCGAGAGCAGTTATTATTATTTTCGAGAGCAGCTATTTTTATTTTCGAGAGCAGTTATTTCTATTTTCGAGAGCACTTATTTTTATTTTCGAGAGCAGTTATTTTTATTTTCGAGAGCAGTTTTTTTTATTTTTGAGAGCAGTTATTTCTATTTTCCAGAGCAGCTTTTATATTTTCCAGAGCAGCTATTTTTATTTTCAAGAAGCACATGTTTCTCGCAGATTCCTAGCCTGTGCATGCAGTGTTAGTGCATGCAGTGGCGCTTGCTACATTCCTCAAAAGCGCAGCTGTAGGCCTAATATTCTACGGATCAACCTACTTTGTCTCTCACAGTTTCCATTAAATACCCCGCAATAACGCCAAGGTCACCACTTGTCGCAGAGGCTTCAATCCAGAGGATCTGTCTTGATTATCCGTCAATACGTTAAATACAAACCCCGTAAGGCTTTAGTTTGTCATAAGCGTCGAGGTGCCACACAAAGTTTGGGCCTCTGCCGTTGTATGTCCTTGTAGCCGCCGCCGCGTTCTTTGCTCGACTCCCTCTGGGTCTATTCATCCCAGAAGATGGCGCACTGTTTCTTGGCTTACCAGCAGTCCATTCTGAAGGCATCTCGGGTTCATCAACCGGTAACCACAAAGTTGCCCTGAGGTACTCAACTGCCCTTCTATAAAACATGCAACATCAACAATGTCTGTCTGGTGTTTTCGGCGATAAAGGCCAAGTTCTTGCAATTTACGGTTTAGTTTATACGCTTGCTGATCAAGATATTATGATTACAAACAAGTGAAGCAATTATTATTTCGTTATAATTAAGTCCTAAACTAAAGTAACGCCTGATCAAATGCAGACTCCGTGCGTCCGAAGCCGCAGCAGCCATGGATAATGATGACTTCTGAAAATCGAACAGCTGCTTAAAAAAATAAAAAAATAGAGCTGCTTAAAAAAACACTGCTCTCGCAAAAAAATAACTGCTCTCGAAAAAAAAATTACTGCTCTTGAAAATAAAAATAACTGCTCTTTAAAATAAAAATAATTGCTCTCGCAAAAAAATAACTGCTCTCGAAAAACAAATTACTGCTCTTGAAAATAAAAATAACTGCTCTTTAAAAGAAAAATAATTGCTCTCGCAAAAAAATGACTGCTCTCGAAAAACAAATTACTGCTCTTGAAAATAAAAATAACTGCTCTTGAAAAAAGAAATAACTTCTCTCAAAATAAATAACTGCTCTCGAAAAAAAAATAACTGCTCTTGAAAATAAAAATAACTGCTCTTGAAAATAGAAATAACTGCTCTCAAAATAATAACTGCTCTCGAACATAAAATAACTGCTCTAAAAAAAGAATAACTGCTCTCGAAAAAAACTGCTCTCGAAAAAAAATAACTGCTCTCGAAAAATATATAACTGCTCTCGAAAAACAATACTGCTCTCGACAAAAAATTGCGGTAAAAGCAAAAGTTACTAAAAATAGACTGCGCGTCCTATGGCCTTTATGAAACGGGGCCATTCCGCTACCAGGCCTGTTATCGTTGTTGTACATAAAATAAGGCAAGGCCCGCGACCAAAACTTTGTTTCGTAAATTTCCCGAAAATGAAAATAGCTGCTCTGGAAAATATAAATAACTGCTCTGGAAAATAATAATAACTGCTCTGGAAAATAGAAATAACTGCTCCCGAAAAAAAATTAGCGAGGCACTAACGGGCTTTCGTAGTAAATCAATACATTCTGGGTAGACAAAATAGAGTGCAGACATCAGTGCTTTTTTCGTTCAAAACATAGTTGTCTTAATTCATAAGTGGGAAAAATCCATTAAATTTATATTTTTAGTTTATAGCACATGCAGAAATAGCTTTTATTCGTATTTTCCCCAAGTGACTTTTAATGGATGATATAATTACGGCGCGTCACTGTCGAGTGTTTTGTGTCTATTTTTCTAATAATGACTGTGATGCCTCAAGTATTATTACAGCAAATTTACTTGTCACTCATCTTACAAACGAGAGCAGACACGCTCTTAATTATAATGTGCAAGTCATCATGTATCACTTTCATGGACTCTATCAAACACTGTACCCGTCTAGTTTATCGATGTACTTGAAATTTGTAAATAATAGACTGATTTGAATCTGAGGCATTCTTGTCATCAATTTGCTTGTCCCCCTTTTAAATATTGTAAATCGAAATGCCTCTTTTTTTTTCTTTAAGACTACATTGTTACAAATTTTTTTTTTCATATTGTACCTCCAAGGACCGTGCTCAACAAAAAACCTTTACCAGAGAACAATTATTTCATTGTTGCCATACCTTCCCGCAAAAAGCCGCAGCCGTGGAATTCCAAGCTTTTATCTAACGACTTACGAACACTGCCACTTTACGTTAATGTCCCTTTAAAATAACTTGTTATTCCCGTAAAAAGACGGGGTATATAAAAGTGTTAGGTTGCCAGTAAGTAACTACATACAGAAATGAATAAAGCTAACGCGCGCCAACAAAAGTAGCGGCGAAACGACAATTTTGGGGCCGTCTGTCACCCTGACAAGCAAAAGTAATATTGTAAAAAAAAAACGGTAGAATGAGAAATAGATTTCAACTAAACTAAACCAATCTCCTGGAGCCCAGGAGATGCCATCTCCTGGGCTCCGTTTAAGCATAACTAAGAAAACATCGGGTACATTTGGTACCATTTATGATATTGGTGCCCAACAAAAACCTTTTCCGTTTACCATGCAGAGGAAGAGGTAGTCATCTTCCGACTTCTTGGCGCAGCATCACCGATGGAGGGCGTCCTACAATTCCGCAGCGCGGATAATGAAACGTGGTACACGTTATGCGGCTCCTGGTCGGTCCTGCCACCTGGTCTGGGAGCCACCCCCTGCAAGCAACTTGGATACACAGTATCGTGCAGCGTGCAAACCGTGACGTCCGTACAGGGATTCAGAGCGCCCTCTGGTTTTGACACCTTCCCCGTGAAACGATTAGATACTTCCTGCGGCTTCTCGTCAGACGGGGATTGGATATGTAGTCTGGTAATCGACATGGCGGACGAACAGACCTGTACGCGGGATGATGCACTGTGGGTCGTCTGTGAATCGAGTAAACTTGCCACAAAATTTATCCTAACCAATCGCAGTTTCATTTTAAAATATATTATATAGAATATCAGATGTCTGAATTATTCAAACGCTATTTCCTTCGTTAAAAATCACTTTTACTTTATGTTATGCTAATTTGGTTTCTTACATCTTCATCAAAAGGGGTGTTTGAAAGAGAATGATAACGCAGAGACTATATGAATAGGATCTGGAAAATTAGGCCTACTGTTGAAGTTCCTGTTTCATAACAGTCTTATTAACCTGTCAAGTTTGAATTTTCCTTTCGAAAAAAGGTCTGGTTTTCCGTCTGTTACCAGTCACCCACGAAAATGAAGGTCTGCTACAAGTGCGCTGCAACAACAGCCAGCATTGGTACGAGATATGCGGCAACGGCTGGCGGCTTTTATCCCACGTGCACGAAGTCGCATGCCGCCATCTTGGATTTCCCGTTACGGGTCGCATCGTACCTTCCCTTCTGCAAGGGGGATCTTTCAACACATTTCTGGATGATTTTTCGTGCTCTGGGGAGGAGACCAATTTGATGGATTGTGGCTTTCGTCAGACACTTGGTTATCCTTGTATTGGTTCGGCCGGATTGCAGTGCAGAGCTGGAGGTAAGGCCGTGTCCAAATTACTTGGCTGTACGGCTTGAAATTACACACGAGTCTATGGGAAGTGGCTGCAGCCGCTACCATAGACATGTGTGTAACATCCAGCCGTAGCCAAGTAATTCGGACACGGCCTCAGTTAGAATGATTGACGGCGGTTCACAATACAGTGCGCCACCAGGAGTTTGTCATGGGAGAGGCCATTTTTCGTTGTGCGCATTTTTAAAGGTCATGTCTAAACACGTGTTATTTTGCACCAAGCGAGCAAAACTGGTGTTTTGTTTTGTCCACATTTCGAGTGACATTTCCTGAGGCCTTGTGATGGGCAACATTCAAAATTATAAAGAAAAAAAATAGGTAGCGCACTTGAAGTTTCGAATATCACATACCAATTTTTGGTGCAACAAACGATTTGGTTAAAAATGAACTCAGTGTTTACAATCAGCGCCTTTGGCCCCAATTTTCTTAAAGATTTGGAGCTGAAGCTCGTTGACTCCCAGTACGAAGCATCCGGGTTCCTGGTTGGCCGTTACAAACCGAACAACGAGTGGGGCGCCATCTGCAGCTATCGGGACAGTCGGGACGCACAGGTGGCCTGCCGCCATCTTGGATACGACGGTAGCATTTACGTGGGGGCAAGAGCCGTACGAAACACGAGTCTGTTGCCGACGTCGATGCTTCTATCGAGAGTCGGCTGCCTAGGCAATGAAACAAACCTGACACAGTGCGAGCTGATTGCTGATTCTGTTCGCCCTTGCCTTTCGCCTCCCTACATAGAATGTAGAGCAGGTGCGTCCTTTTTGTCTAAGCACCCCAATGTACCGACTGATGACTTTATCCCAACCCTGATTGCTTCTGATGAAAAAGCTGATGCTACGAAAGCTTATGCAAAATTTCTGTTGCAGTCATAAAAGTGCTACCTGTCTAAGTCGGACTTGATTTCCAACCATGTAACGATAGGCTTGTCTAACAATTATCTCCTACAACCAATGATGGTTATACGCACAGTGAAAACGCTTAAGGCATACTGTCAAGATATACCACCTGATATATGGTACAGTTATTCCCAAAATTATTCATACCCTATGAAAAATCTGGTAGTTTGCTTTTCTCTCATACATAAAAGCTGGATTGGCGGAACTTAGGCTTTACCTAATGACTTTTAGTTGGCATGTTTTACAAATCTACATATATTTTGGTTTCACATCATTAGCATAAAAGTAGAAATAATAGATAAAATGATTCACAATACCCCAAATTTGGCATGGGTATGAATAATTTGGGGCATAACTGTAGCCCCCAAACACACAAACACCCCGACAATCACAAACAGACAGTTGTAAAAAGAATCTAACAATAATATTTGCAGCTGTACGTGCCGCTTATAATACGTGTAATTAGTAACAAAGATCAACTCGAACAATAACCCGGATAATCATAGAAATTAAAAAGGAGAATCCCATTTTGTGATGCTAGAACTAGAAAGCGGGAAAATGATTTTTCAACCCGTTTCTGAATTTGTATTTGTGACGAGTGTACAAAGAAATGGAGAGGAGCGGAATTTGAACCCTATACGACCTTTAAGTTACCGCACGGGCGCCGTACCGACTATGCTATCCAGATCTATGTTGGAAATCTGTCACTTTTGTCAATATCTTTGTTAAAGGGTGGTATATCAGATGCCACAATTGATAACATTTCCTAGTCAGTTCTATTTGTGGTTTGATGATATTTGAATGCTTGTAACTATAGTGCAACATAATGCCTACCACACATACCTTTTCTTGTCCCCACAGCAACTGAAAGGTATGACGTGTCTGCCTATTTGTGCGGCGAAATCCACTACTGCGGTTATGACTGCAACATAGGACGCCACGATACGCTAAGACCGCTCAGACAAGAGACGTGCAAGTGTGACGACGCATGCGTATTCTTCAATGACTGTTGCTACGACTACCGAATAAACTGCGAGCCTGCTCCCGATTGGAAGGAAGTGACCATTTCCGGAATTGACATTGAGTACTACGCATGCGTGAAGGGACAAGAGAGTTTTGGTTCTGCATTTGTGAGTTTGTGCCCCGGGCATTGGGAAGACGCTTTTTTGAAGCAGCATTGTGAAGAAATGGCCGATGGCGATGACCTCATCGGCTCACTTCCGGTGTACGACGCAGAGGGCGCTGTTTACAAAAACATATTTTGTGCAGTATGCCACGGAGTCGACACACGGGATGTAGGAAAGTGGAGTGCCAGATTGGAATATATCCAATCTCCAAGCAGTACGTTTAGCTCAAGGTTCAATGTAACTGTAAATGGTAATTTCACTGGCAGATACATATTTAAAGCACCCGGTTCTATTGGTCAAGCGCGCACTTGTCCAGCAAGTCATGTCCGATCTTGTCGTTTGGACTTTAGGAACACGTCCCTGGAATCAGCGTGCAGGGACTACTTTGCCCCAGTTTACGTGAACAGAATCCTTTTTACAAATCCCCACTGTGCAATGTGTAATGGGTTGGATTTGGTAAAGCCTATGGCATCTTGCGGGTTACTCTGCATGCCTCTTTGCAGTGGAGTAGATAGATGGGAAATGTGCCCAGTAGTATGTGGGCCTCCTGGACATCACCCAAACATTGAGGTCCTTTTTGATTTCGGGTGGGGCACTGACGAGACCTCGAGATGTAAGCCTGGACAGCTGTTTGATCCCTTCTTGGACAGATGTCGTACTGTATTCTGTAAGTCTGGTATCACAAATAAGGATGGAGAATGCGAACTGACATCCCAAACTCCCAATGTGCCATCTTCTCGTTGGTTCTCCCTGCTCGACGACAACTGCAATGAAATCATCAACTCAAGTCTTGGTGCCGCTGTCTTTTACTGGCAGGCCGTCCCCACTGGCTATAACAGATCCGCGGGTGTTCGCAGTGGGAATTTCACTCTGTCCCTCATTCTAATGAGATTTGATTCCTTCAAGAAACCGATCACCAATTTTGCGGCCATATTCGAAAATGACACCGCTGACCTGGAAATGTGCGATATTACAGCAGTATCCGTTTATGTCATGGATGGTGCACGTTTATTGGCAGGGATAGATTCCTGCGCGGGTGTCACTCTGGAAGCAATGGATGTTTTTCAACCTCCAAGTCAAGGAAACTCAAGTCTCATCGCTTTGGACATACTCTTCTTGATCACGTTGACCAGGAAGAAATCGAACTTGGCAATATCCCCAGTGTGCCTCAAAGTACTAGAACTTAATTGCGAACAAATTGGATTCTTAAACGCCAATGAGTACAAGATTGAAGGTCCATCCATTGAGCATATCTCAAAAGGGGTGGCATTTGGACCTGGGGAATTCGTTATTTTACAAGATGGCAAGGCAGTAATTTGTAGTCCCGTCGACTGGACTGACACGAATATGTCTGCAATTGACATTATATCCCTCGTTTGCAGTTGCCTGTCAATCCTAGCTCTGGCAGCCACTTTTTGCACCTATTGCCTTTTCCCTATACTCAGAAACGTGGCCGGCATGTTCATCATGAACCTCGTGGTGGCGCTCTTTGTTGCTTTTGGCCTACTTTTGGCGGGACGTTTGAAGCTTACAGGGCACAGCTGCGAGGCATTCGCCTCCTTGATACATTTCTCGTGGTTGGCCGCATTCTTCTGGATGTCTACACTGGCAATCGATGCAGCAAAAACCTTTGGGGGTAAGACTATCCAGCCGAGGGGGTCCAAGCCCAGCTATCGTCGCCTGTTGATGACCATGGGAGTTGTTTGGGGCAGCGCTTTGCTCATCGTTGCAGTTTGTCTGGTACTGCACTTCTGCATGTGCACCAGCCTACCACATATATACAATGCAGCGCCGCCATGTTTGATCGCAAGTGGCGTCGTGAATCTGGTTGTCTTCGGTGTTCCCTTAGCAACGTCCCTGATCGTCAGCACTGCTTGTTTTGTTTCTATTTTCCTGAGTGTGAGGAATACCAAAAGGGGTAGCAAGATGGTACGTAATCAAGGACCAGTGAAGGAAGTGCTGGAGGAAGTGAAAATATATGCCAAGGTAAAACACAATCATTTCTATTCTTGTATAGAATAGGCCCTACATATTGGTCTTCTTTTATGTACATGTGGTTTGGGGGCCATATTGGATTTCGCATAATCTGAAAATTGACGTTGTGGTTCCATTGGGTTTTTTTATTCCGCAGCTTGCAATACTCTTTGGGGTTACTTGGATCCTTCCCTTTGTATCTTCAGCCGTGAATAACGTAGTCTTGAGTTACATCAACATCATCTGCAACACGCTACAGGGGGTCTTCATCTTTGTAGCGTTCTGTCTTAACCAACGTGTGAGGGCGCTCTGGAGGGGTAGGTTGGGTGAACAGAAATCTACCGGATCTACCAAGAACCCGGTTAAGGACTTCAAAGGATCCTCAGCTACGATGTCTACTGTGAATTCATCCACTGAAGACACAAAGTTGTGAGTCTGCTTGACATTACAGACACATGATCAAATGAAACGAATCCAGGAACCAGATTATAATATGTCTGTGTTGTGGAAAATTACTGAACGAGTATCACTTCTTTGGCAATGCTGGCTCTAAGCCGACAAAGTTCTGGAAGAATTTGCCAGAATCATCAAACTAGAGTGGTCAGAGAGACATTTGTAACCCTGCGCTGCACTGCCAATTCCTACTGACGCGGTGACACTGCCTGCTTCCTTTGGGGAAGCATGTGCTTGTAGCGTACATGTATATACCTTCGACCAATGTACATGTACACATGGCGGTCCCATGAACTCTTTCACCCCATTTCTGGAGCTGGGTCATTGACATATACTCCAAAGCCCTGCAACATGACCTCTTGCCATGCCCTTGTGCACCACCATGTCAACGAACTTTCATATCAACTCCACCGTCCCCCCCCCCCCCCAAAAAAAACAATAAAAAAACACACCAACAAAAACACATGCCCTGCTAAAGACCTTGGGCCTTGACTGGGTCTGCAGACTACAAAGGCCTGGCCATGTGGAGCTGGGTTATTGACATATCATTTACATGCCTGTGGTAAAACCATTATGAACAAACAGGAAGGAGATTTGTGCACAACCCTATGGGACTTTCCCTGAGACATGCATTTCTATGGCTTACCCTGGCTTGCCCTCCAACCCAGGCCACAAAGTGACTATACAGTGCTTTTCGGCAAGGACCAAGCTAGGCATATCTAGAGTATCAATGTATGGGTTTTTATTTTTTTTTATTAGGAAAACAACAAAAACGGCGTTCCTTGTGGACGCCTCCAGTGCTGCGCAGGGGTAAGGGAGGGACTAAATATTTCCTCAAGATGTGTCTGCAATATTTATAGTTTTCTACCGTGGGCCTTGTGTTCCTTGAGCCTGGTCGTAAGGTCTCTGCCCGAAATTGGTTCTCCCTTGAACCCTTCTCACTTAACGAAGGTTTGAGATACGAGTTATGTGATAAGGTTCTTTTCAGAACCCATACCTCTCGTTAGTTGAGATAAACACATGGTGTTACCGCAAACCGAAACGATATCGATATTCCACCATGCAAAGCCTCAAAACTTTAAAAACATAGATAAAGGAGATGCATTTGCATTTTATTATATAATTACATTCTTGTCTTATCACTGATGTATTAGACTAACCGATTTCTTTAAGCATTATGATATATATATAATACAAACAATTCTGTACAACTTTGTAAGAGTTTTTAGAGATATTTCTAAATAGTTACTGAAGTCTTTTAAAAGATGTAAATTGCTGAGAATAATTTATAGATTGGAGAAAAGTTTTAGGAAAGTTTTTTGCAACTGTTAGGTGCAAAACATCTCAACACAGATACGTACCTGCGGGATTCCCCAAAGGTTTGTTTATTATTATATATTATTATTTAGAATCACTGAAGGAGTGTTTATCACCTGTTGTGTGTTGATACATGTTGTTTGGACGTAAACAAAAAGCAAATTATTATACCCTGCCTTCCTCAGAGGGCGCGTGGCATGCACAAAATGACAATAACAGTTTTTCCCACTGTCCTTTGCGTGCGCATGCGCAGTGCTGAAAACGGGCTCTCTGTGATGAGATCAATGGGATCCCGAGGACAGTCGTGGACACTTTTTGTAGCAGAAATACCGACCTAACGTTACAATGGTGGCAGCGGTGGGATTGGCGACCGAATAGTGGCAGACGGCTGGAATAGCGAGGTATACGTTGGCGCTCTATTACTGATGTAAGCAGCTCCACCACGAATGTGACAATCAAATTATCGCCGTACAGACCGAACCTTTTAGTCATGGCGAAAACGTGACAAGGTCGCGAAGAACACTGCGTAGAGTGAGACATTGCCTTGAACTTCACAAAGGAATGAAGGTAACATTTCTTCCTCATTGATTAAACTAATGAACGAAACCAACGTTGCCCCCAAAGTGCATTGCCTTCATTATTTCCGACAAATGACTTTTATATGGCCGAAGCCTACAACCATTAAAAGTGCATTGTCTTAATTAATTCCTCCAAAATCTCGGTAGCCGGAACCAATTACAAGAGCACCGTGTCATTTACCCGACGAAGTCATTTCTCAACATCAAATATGTATGTAATGACACATATTAATTTCACTTCCGGATATCTGTTACCAAGAGGACTGTCTTTGGGGAAACACAGTCACTGAAAAAAATTACGATAACGAGCAAGGAATACATTTTCATTAATACTAATTGATGGTACAAGAGATATGTTAAACGATATGGTTAGCTCCACTCCTACTTATCACTATATATTGATATTCTAAAGGCGCTTGCAGCATTTCCACTTCGTCATTTTGGTTGTAGCGACTGTGGAATTCAACACTCCAAGCCAGCACTCCACACAAGGCACCTTGTGCGCTTTCGGTTGACTCTTGAAATATCGACTGGAGCAAGAGAGTTTTCAAATTCGAGCAAGCCAAAATCGCATCTCACATTCAAGTGGTTTCTCAGTGTTAAAGGGTGGGACTTGTTTCTATACTAGAATGCCTGCAAGTGGGATCTCATGCGTTATCTGCCTTTTTATGTTACTGCCGATTCTTCTTGTTTCTGCACAACCAGTTCCAAGTAAGTATACAATCACTGTTTTTTAAACAAAGTTGTTTATAAAAAATAACTTATAATAAATACTACAGGCCTATATGTGATAAAGCAGTAAGGTGCTACTTTTTTCGCCTTTTTGGATGCTACCACGTAAGTACAGGGTGGACATAGGCACATGCCACCCTAGTTAAAATTAATGTTTTATGAACTGTTCCCACGAAATGGGTGGAAAGTCGCAAAATGTTAAAATCAAGATTATGATATTTCCTGAAAGTACAGGTTTAAAGCTGTAATTTGATATATCGTGTGTATCTCATTCCTGACCCTCGATACAACCTTTTGCACTGTAAAAACCAACGGCTAACACTTTTTTAACACTTCAACGCGTTAATATTAGTACTTTACACGTAAAGGTATAGGAGGCGTTGCACGCGATTAACACTAAAACACGTTTAAATTGGCGTTGGTTTTATCATGGTTTTTCTTACTCTACCGAACAAACATTTTTTTCATTCAAAGACATTGAACTTGTTGAGAATTTTTTTCTTCTCATTTCTAAAAAACAGTTCGAAAACCGCCGACTGAGCAATTTTTGCTTGAAATTGGGAGGAACGATGAAAAGGGAACTGGTTTCTCTAAGACACCGATATAGAGAACGGAACTGAATAAAAGAAACCACAGAAACTACAGACATGAGCAGCGATCCGGGGGGACGGCGGGACACCCCCCCATATTGTTGGGGAGGGGACGGCTATGGCAGTATCCCCCCAATAATTTCCCCCTTGCCATATACATTTAATGGGTCATTGGCTTTTTATGCACCAGTACCGGTATGCACCAGAATACACATAGATAAGGAAACATTTTCAAACATTTCCGAGGATACACAATTGACACCGGGCACAGAATGCAACAATTATTGTTGGTTGTGTACTTTTCCTCCGTCCCCCAACCTTGCCAAGAAATCGCCGCCGCTGCTACAGACCACCACAGAGGGCAAGTAAGCATAATTCAAATCAGACTACAGTCAAACCGTTGACCCGCCCAACACACGGTTTTAATCGCACTCTCCTCCTGGTGTATAATACCTATACCAGGGGTGGGTTGCAATATAAGCGGTCTTAAAGCTGTCTATGCGCGTTAGCCGGTCGTAAAGCTCTGGCTGTCGGACGGTTTATATAAAGTAAGACCATTGCAATGACACGGTCTAAGTATTTAGACAGTCTTAAAGCAGTTAAGTCTGCGTAGGGCTGGCTGAAATCGGTCTAAAAGTTTAGCTGGGCATGATTTTCTTCTATTAGATGTAATTGATATTGAAATATTTGTACTCTTGAATGGCTCCCAAGAATGGCTTTTCAGTAGTTATTAATGATTTACGTAGACGAGCGCAGCGTCGAGAGAGGATTTTTTCGGGATATATTGCACCCTTTAGATAAACATGACGACACGGAGTTGTGTCGTAAATATAGGTTTCCTCGACGATCAATCTTGTGATTGACATTTGATTTCGCGTGATTTGAATCAGACGAATACGAATCATGCAGTTACTCCGGTATTGTAAGTGTGCACAGCCGTGCGTTTCTACGATACCGGTGTTATCCACAAATCATTACTCCTTGCAGGTTTAGTAAAGACCGGCTTATTGCAATGGGCTAGGTTTAGCGTCTTATCCAAGACCGTCTAACACTGTGAACAAGTAGCAATGGATTTAGTGCCAAGTAACAATGGATGTTCATTGTTAGTGCACCGTTTTTCTTTTGTTAGATGTTCATAGTGTAAGAGCGATAGCCGGCTAATACCGGACTGGCTAAGCCAGCCGGCTAAGATTGCATTAATGCAATCCGCCCCGGAGTGTT
Organism: Hippasteria phrygiana; assembly: GCA_037893225.1. NCBI lineage: Eukaryota > Metazoa > Echinodermata > Asteroidea > Valvatida > Goniasteridae > Hippasteria > Hippasteria phrygiana. Next base: position 2,443,425 of record JAZGUH010000184.1, read on the forward strand.
TGGCTCGGGTCATTATTGGTGACCGGGTTTCATATAAGTAATTTTATCATTTTCAAAGTGAACAAAGAAACTGCCAGTAGCGGGATTCGAACCTGCGACCTCCGGGTTACCGTACCGGCGCTCTACCAACTGAGCTATCTTGCCCTATGTTGGCAGTCTCCCAAAATAATTGTCAGTAATTTTATCATCAGTTTAATCAAGCTGCAACTGCACCCTAACTTCTTTATGTTCTGTTTCCGCAACCTGTTCAAGGTATCGAGCTGAGGCTGATTGATTCCCAAGTCGAAGTGTCCGGAATTGTGTTAGGCCGCTTTACTAATTCGAATTACGATTGGGGCGCCATCTGCGGCAATCACTGGGACGACCGAGACGTAGAAGTTGCCTGCCGGAGTCTTGGATTTCACAGCGGTGTTTCTGTGACGAGAGGTGTGCGAAACATCAGCGTCATACCAACGTCAACATTCCTCTAGGGAGTGGGCTGTTCAGGTCAGGAGACTAACCTATTCCAATGCGAGCCCCGGCGCGATGACGACACCTGTTCAACCTTTGCGTATGTCGAGTGCAGAGCAGGTACACATGCTTCAGAAATAATCTTTGCTTATATTTTTTTGAAAAATCGAAAATTATTTTTCTCTTCTAGCATACTCTAATCCGAGTATCTGGGTCATGGATTCTGAGTAAAAGAATCCAAGTCCCAAGTCCTTAGTACAAGTTTGCAAAGCCGAGTACTAGTACTTGAAGTACCAGTACGAACAGGAGTACTTTGATAGCTGAGTACCAGTACAAGTACGAGTACATGGATAGCTGAATACCAGTATAAGTACACACTGGCGGCGGATCGGGGGGGGGGGGGGGAGCAGGGGGCCATTTCCTCCTACCCCGCCACTTTTTCAACTTGCAGGATATGGCCTCCCGCTCACTTTTTGAAGTTCCGCATAAAGAAAAACAGAAAAGGGCAGCAGCCGGCCAGAACCGGCGGTGCTTTGCCCCCACCCCACTTTTAAAAGTGTTCCGCCGCACCTGTAAGTACGAGTACATAGATAGCTAAGTACCAGCACGCGTACGAGTACTTTGATATCGATAGCCGGTTAAACACTGCGAGTACTTGGATAGCAAATACTCGTACTAGTACGAGTATTTGGCTAGTAAGTACCAATACGAGTACCTGACTAGCCAAGTACCAGTACGAGTACCTTGATAGCTGAGTATCAGTACAAGTACGAGTACATGGACAGCTGAATACCAGCATAAGTTTATACGACTACTTGGATAGCTAAGTACCAACACGCGTACGAGTACTTGGAAAGCCGGGTAATCAGTGCGAGTATACTTGGATAGCAAAAACTAGCACTAGTACGAGTATTTAGCTAGCAGGTACGAGTACGAGTACCTGGCTAGCCAAGTACCAGTATGAATGCTTGGATAGCTGAGTATCAGTGCAAGTACGAGTACTTGGATATCTGAGTAGGTCTGCCAGTGAATAGCCGAGTACGAGTACGAGTACGAGTACTAGGATAGCCGAGTACTTGGATAGCTGAGTACCAGTACGAGCATGAATAGCCTACTTTTAAATATATTTTATTCGTGCATCTGATCAAATCACACAATCTAGAAAAAGTCAGTAGTTTCCAAACTACGCTGGGCATCAAGTGATTGTTCTGCTGTTTATAAGAAAATGGAGTATAAGAAGTATTTTTTTGGTCGAGTACAATTTCAAGAAATCGAGTCCGACTACATTGTACTTCGAGTAACGAAAATCGAATGCGGTTACTTCTGTGGTCCAGTACTATTTCAAGAAATCGACTCCGAGTAGATTGTACCTCGAGTAGGAGTATCAAAAATCGAGTTCGACTACTTCTATGGTCGAGTACAATTTCACGACATCGAGGCTGAATACATTGTATCTAGAATAGCAGGACCGGAAATCGAGTTCTTCTATGAAGTAAAATTCCAAGAAATCGAGTCCGGGTACATTGTACCGAGCACAAGTGCCAAAAATCGAGTTCCAGTACTTTGCTGTCGGAGTATGAGAACCGTCAGCACTTGGATAGTACTTAAGTACGAGTGCTAAGATACCATTTATTTTTGTTCTACAGAAACTGCAAGGTTTGATGTTCCCGCGTATTTGTGTGGTAATATTCACTACTGTGGCAGCGACTGCAACCAAGGCCCGCGCGATTCACACGGGCCAATTGCGACGTGCACGTGTGACGACGCATGCATGTACTTCAATGACTGCTGCTATGATTACCGGACCACGTGCAAAGCAGTTGGTGATTGGTGGCAAATACAACTGAATGGAGTGGACGTAAATCTCTACACTTGCTTGTGGACATCGGGTAGTGGCAGTCAATCGTCGTTCACATCTTTTGGCTTCGCATTGGTGAGTTTCTGTCCTGAACAGTGGGATGGTTCATTCGTAAGACAGAAATGCGAAGATATTGCGAATAATAATGACGTCATTGCCTCCCTTCCAGTCTACGATAACCAGACAACTGTCTACAAAAATCTGTTTTGCGCCATTTGCCATGGAGTGGCAGACGGAGAATTACACAAGTGGAAAGTTAAGTTGGAATATTATAATAAATTTGGCAGCGAAGTAGACTTAACATTCGATACGAGATTCAATATCACTATCCCGGGCAGTCCTACGGGTCGGTACGTATATGAGCCTCCTGGAGATTCCAGATCTGCGGGCACCACCCGCACTTGCCCTGTCGGGACGGTCCGATCATGTCTCGGTGAGTTCCGAAATACAACTATGGAAGCAGCGTGTAAGGACTACTTCGCTCCCGTTAGGTTGAACGGAATTGATTTTCACAATCCACACTGCGCGATGTGTAACGGGTTGGACTGGCTGTCGAATGCGGACTGCGGGCCTGTATGTCCACAAATTTGTCCGACTGACGTGTGGAAGGACTGCAAGGGTGATGAGAGCTGCGATCGCCCCGTTGGTGGGGGTCCCGTTAGTTTTGAAACCATTGAAGTCCTTTTTGATTTTGGCTGGGGTGGCGATGCAAACTCTCAATGCCAGGTTGGGCAATTGTTTGATCCCTTTCTGGGCAGATGTCGTACTGTCTTATGTGTGGACGGTAGTTCTCAAGATGACTATGAATGCAGCCAGCATATTCAATCGCCTAATTTGTCCTCGGAGCGGTTTTCTTCCCTTGGTGATAACTGTAACAACATTTTCAACCAAAGTCTTGATTCCAACATCTTATACTGGCAAGTCATTCCTGTCACCTACAACACATTGGACATTGCATATCAACTACATTTTACTCTATCGGTCATTGTCAAGACATTTGATATGATTGCTAAATCCACCTTTGATTTGGCAATTCTGGAAATGTTCGGTGTCGACATTCATCGCTGCAACATTACAACTGTGACGGTGTATGTTCAAGAGGGTGCTGTGCTGTTGTCATGGCTTAGCACATGCACAAATGCTACGATGGTTGCAAGTGATGTTTTTAATGTGTCGGGTAATGACAGCTCAAATCTAGATTTCAAAGTATTTAGATTCTTCACCTGGAGTGTATCTCTGTTGACGAGAAATGATATATCAACCGAGTGCGTTGATGTCCTCGCTCTGAACTGTTCTCAGATTGAACTGTTAGGGGCTGGAGATTATGTTCTTGAAGGTGATTCGCTGGCCATCACTCGTACTACCCTAATATTTGAACCAGGAAAGTTTGTCACTTTGGCAGATGACAAGGCTGTGATATGCGGTCCTGTTGATTGGGATGACCCCAATGCTTTTGCGGTATGGTTGGCGTCTCTCGTCTGCAGTTGCCTATCACTTCTGGCACTAGCAACCACCCTGGTCACTTACTGCGTGTTTCCTGAACTCAGAAACTTGGCCGGCATGTACATCATAAACCTCTTGGTGGCGCTCTTTCTTGCGATTCTGCTCTCGGTTTTGGCATCTATCATCAAGGTACAAGGATATTACTGCGTGGCAATTGCTTCCTCCGTTCACTTTTCATGGGTCGCCTCGTTCTTCTGGATGGCAATGTTTGCCTTCAATGCAGCAAAAACCTTTGGTGCAAAAATCATCGTTTCCAGGGGATCCCAGCCGAGCTATCGACGTCTGATGACTACCATGGCGCTTGTTTGGGGCAGTGCTTTGCTCATCGTTGTAATTTGTCTGGTACTGACTTTCTGTAACTGCACGGGCCTACGGTCTATTTACAGACAGTCCACGCCATGTGTGATTGGCCATCCAGACGTCCGCTTGTTTACATTCGGCATTCCCGTCGCAGCTTCTCTCCTCATCAGTGCAGTTTGCTTCATTATCGTTATCACGAGTGTCAGGAAGACCAAAAGAGGTAGCAAGGTGGTACGGAATCGAGGACAGATGAAAGAAATGTTAGAGGAGGTGAAAATATACGCTAAGGTAAGGTATAAATCAGGAATGTCATTAAAGTTTATGTCCTTTCTCGATGATATCGCTACCACTGTCCCAGATCATTTGTTTAAATTCAAGTTTACAACATTCACACGTGGCAGTGATAACACCAACCTTGAATTTCAAATTACTCTTGATATTAAATATACAACTCAAAAGGTGACACATTTTGTAGTAATGTTGCTGTTGTTATTGATGATGACGCTGACTTTGCTGCTGTTGATATGGCTGTTGTTGCATGCTGTTGTCGTTGTTCTCATTTAAATGAGATTTTATAAACTCATTTTATTATAGCTTGCGATTGTATTTGGTATTACATGGGCACTTGCCTTTGTATCCGAGGCTGTGGACCACGTGATTATGTCCTACATAAACGTCATCATTAACACGCTTCAAGGTGTCTTCATCTTCGCAGCGTTCTGCCTGAACCAACGCGTGAGGGCGCTATGGAGAGCCAAGGTTGGTAAAAGAAAATAGGTTGAGGCGCCACATAACCCGAAACAGGATTCCAAAGGATCGTCTGCCACAATTTATACAGGTAATGCATCTACTGAAGATTCAACATTTTGATTCAGCGTCACGATATCAACATTTGCCGTAAGTTTGACGCTGACGTGTAAATACCATCAGAGTAATCAGTGGAAATCATTACATAACAAATATATCTTGTAATGGTGAACTGTGATTCATGTAATTAACCCTATGGTGTGTAGACAATTCTATTAAAATTGGAGGATTCAGGACTGTTAGGGTTAAGCATACATAAAAATTTAATGTGACGCAACCCAACAAAATGAGTCACAAGTTATACATGCCCTTAAACATGACTTAGGCCCTGTCCGAATTACTTGGCTACGGCTGGATGTTACACACATGTTTATGGTAGCGGCTGCAGCCACTTCCCATAGACTCGTGTGTAATTTTAAGCCGCAGCCAAGTAATTCGGACAGGGCCTTATACTGTGGAAATCAATAAGAACTGTGAAGGTTTTCATACACGCAATGTCCATATTCATCAGGATGTCAAACTAAGTGATGTATTAGAATGAAGAGTCATGTATGCTCTGTCCAATGCAAGTAAAAAACTAACAAGACAGAAAATGACCTTAAGACTAATTTCGTAGGATCCGGTCACAAATATGGCTTTGCGGGTCACGTTTGTTTCTGATGCGATTTACTTCAATATCTAACCAGATTTGGCGAGAATAGGCCTACATACTTCTGAAAAGTTACTACGCGTGCGGCGTCCTATTTTCAGGCTGATATTATTCTTTTCTCTGACTGGGCAGATGGAATGGACTTGTCAATAGTTGTAATAACAATCATAATAATAATAATAATAATAATAATAATAATGTGGTTTTGTGAATGCAAATTTGGCATTTTAATACATTTACAACATTTATAAACATTTATACACTACTTCAAATTAATAGTATTATGTATTATTAACATTCGCTGTAGTTAAATACAGACTGATGCGTCGGCAGCTAGACTAGTCAGTGTTTGGTACCACGACGCCCATAAATATACAGTGAACAAAGGGGTCCCGAAGTCAAGTTCTTCCGCGCTCCGCGCTCTGCACACGATTCACTGTTCGATTTCAAATAGTATGAACCATGAGCTAAATCATAATTTGTCAATTTCAAGCGTAACTTGGAATTGTCACTTTTATTTTTAGCTGCCACTCATTTGACGATTCAACGTGAATAATGAATTAAACTTGGATGCGTTAATTATACTGATTTACATACTCATGGTACGGATCTTAATTTGTTTCTCTATATTATATTTTTAAAGTTGATGCAAATTGTTGTAAATACCTAACCCTCCTACTCTTGAGGCAATTTATAAGAAAGTTTATTCACCATACAAAACCATACAGTGAGTCACTGAGTGTAAAGCAGGTATGCCATACAAAACCCGACAGCTGTCTGGTTTTGTATGGTCAAAAGACTTGCCTGTACTGAACTATGTAAGGTGATGAATGGTAAATTAACTTGACCTCTGTATGGCACTGTAAGGTTTTGTATGGTTGTACATGCTGTGTCTGCTGGCAAGTGCAAGGTTTTGTATGGTGAACCAACTTCATTGTGTACTGGGGAACATTGATGAATAGGCCTATACCATTTTATAATTAGGGTGGTTTCTCTTTATACATTATATATAACTCTCCATAGCCCAAAGTAGTCTGTTGATAAGCCACAATAAAGTATATTCACCACACAAAACCATTTGGCATACATTGTACACCACAGTGAAGCATGTTTACCATACAAAACCATTTGGCATACACTGTGCACCACAGTGAAGCATGTTTACCATACAAAACCATGTGTATGGTTTTGCCATGTCAATAAGCTTGCTATAGCATTACACTGTATGGTTTTGCCATGTGTGTGTTAAAGCTATGGTAACATTTGGATATTAAAATTTTGTAAGGTTTTGTATGGTGAAATAGACATTCGAAATTATTGATTGGAAATTATTTTAAGTAATTTTGAAACACTCTGATTCACTGTAGTTGGCTTTATGTATAGACACACGTAGGCCTACACACTAAAAAACAGTATAATTTCGTCTGAAATAGGTACCTAAATCGGGCACTCAAGATGTTGTATAAAGTAAAAGTGTTTAAAGTAGCAGATTTTAATTGCTTATTGCATATGAAACAACTCATTTATTTATTTTCGAGTGCAGTTATTTTCCATCATTGTTTACGCTGTTAAAAGTTGTCTGTCACAACCTTGAATGTTTGTGGAAAAGGAAATGTATTTCTTACGTTCAAGCGTTTCACAAAAATAGTAGGCCTAAGTGAATAGTGATACTCGAAAATCCTTAAAGAATGCATTGTAAATACTTTAGCAATTTGGCTCTTCAAGTTAAAAAGAAAACATAAATGAAATGATTAAATAACGGTGGTAGTAATATATTGTAATACAAAAATATAAATAGTAATTCGGGAGACATTTTGAGTAAGATTCCGTAAGTTTTGCGCACGTGTATGTAGGAATGTTTCCCAAAGTATTATATGTACGTGTTTCTTGTTGGCGTCTTGTGGTAATTTTTCGGCGTTTAGTTTCATCAATTTGTGGAGCCTTTTACTCGAAGTATTTAAAAGATGAAGTTGTAATTGGTAGTTATGCATGGAATTAGTGGAATAGGAAACACTACCCTAAGAATACATTCCGTATTCAAAATAGTTGTTGATGATTAAACGTGTTTAGTAAAACACGCAATTTTTTGAAATTATAATAGCAGTTTGAAATGAAATATTATTGAAATATTATGATTGTATTAAAATAGTCCGAGATATCTCTGCATTAAATAGTTGGGTATTTTGTGTATTAATGGAAAGAACCCGGATGGTACATATATATATATATGATTATATAGTTTTGCTGATATTGGTGATCGTGCGTAATTAGTGTATAAGTACAAAACAGTTCGAAAAATAATGTCAGAAGTACCTTTGGTAGGACTTTAAGGAATTTTCTGGTCTCTAGAATTGTTGGGAAGTAAGGTCTCGTAATTAAGTTTCAAGTTTGTAGAGTGGGTGCTATCGATAGGTACCTAAAGTTGTGTGCACAAGTCTATGGGAATGCTTCCTAAATGTGTTACTCGCATGTGTATTTCGTACTGTGGTTTCTTCAATTCGTGCAGCATTGTATTCGAAGTATTTTAAAAATAAAGTTGTAATTGCTAGTTATATGGAATTAGTGAAATAAAGAATACTAGTTTGACTGCATTTGGTGTTCAAAAGTTGTGAAGGGAATTAAATTACAACAAAGCTCTGTGGTCAACAATACTGGGTAATCTTGATGGTATGTATAGTATTGATGACGGCAGCACTTTAGTAAATCTCGTGATTTTCGCAGAAAATCGAATCTAAAGTGAAATGCTACATTGTGTTAAAATAAATAGACACTTCTGTCCAGCATGAAATAGTTGGATTTATTTTGTGAATAGGAATGACAATTGACCGGAATTAGTGGAACACGAAATTCTTGTTTAAGACTGCGTTTGATGTTTAAAATATCCGTAAAGGGGGTTAAATTACAATAACTATTAAAATTAATGTTAAGTTTTCCTATTTGATGTGCTAGTATATTCGTAAAATTTGTATAATTTGAAGTTAAATATTCTAACAAGAATAGATACTTGCATGAATTAATTATAGTTGTGTGTACAACGTACTTGCGAAATGATGAACAGTGACTTAATGGTCTGTAGTTTAAATCTGGAGTTACCTTGTGAAGAATAACTCTAAAAAAGAAAAGTGGGTCTTACGCGATCCACGGATAATAACTCGACTTTTCGGCCGGTATGCTCAATCAAGCCTTCATCAGGAGAAACCTGAAGTCTCTCTTGATGATGATGAGGAATACAGTGATCGAAACATTGAGTTGATACCACTGGTTCTTCTAAGAGCCACAAATAATAAAAATATAAAAGGGCAAAAAAATGAAAAAGAAAATTGGCAAGTTTTCGGGTCTTGCCAAAGATAAAACCTGCCTACAAAATTGCAGCAGAGACAGTAAATGAAATAGCGATTTCAGGCTTGTAATCATTTTCACATTTTTACAAAAAGTACTGTGGAATTTGCCATATTTATCTCAAATTTGCTTTGGTTGCTGTCATAATTGGTTTTTAGCACTCTTACATGACTCCAGAATAAATTTCAGGCAATTTTGGAAAATGATATATATTTGTCAAAATTAGCAAAAATATCAAGGGTATCCCTTGCATTTTTTCAGTGCTGGAAATAAGTTGCCTTTAACCCCTTGAGTACGGTATTTTACGGGAGACGTCGGGGTGCCGCGGCGGCTCTGGCAGCCAAGCGAACCGCTACAATGTGTTTGTGCAGTCAAGCGTAACCTATACGCAATAATCCAACAATAGATTGAAACTGCACAATTTGCGGCATCCGTACGCAAGGGGTTAAATAAGTTGCCTTCCGATAAGTTGCAGCAGATATACAGAATGGAATGGAGACTTCAGCCCTTTAATGTCAGGGATCAATATCGTTTTTGTTTTCATGATATTTAGCAAGTTTCATATATTATTAAAAAATACTCAAACATTGGCATATTATTTTTTAGATATGCTTTGACGATACCCAACATAGATTTCCAGCACTCTTACATGTCCCCAGAATACATTTCGGGAGATTTTGGAATAGGGCCTATATCATTTTCGGGGCCAAAGTTGACAAAAAATTACAAAAGTGAGAAGGTACCCCTTGCCATTTTTTTAGGTCGAAAAATAAGTGGACTTTAAAATGTATAGCTAAATAAATACCATTTTTGTAACAAAAACGACAAAAACGATAAGGGGTTATTTTCAAACGTCTCTAAAATCAATTTACGGCAAATTTGGAAAATGGCAAGGTGCCACTTGTCAAGGAACCGAGTAAAAATGCACTTGCGCAAATCAATGCAGGGCTTAACAACGTGAAAAACAAATGTAAACACGTTTCACCACTTACCTGAATTCAAAGTGTTAGTCCTCCACATAGCCACCATTACTCTGTTTGCAGATTTGCGCCCTTGTCAACATTGCATTCACAGCACGCCTAATCAGTGGTCTGTCCTGTCCAATAATGCCAACTTGCGCAAATGCGTCTCTGGAGGTCATCAAGGTCTGTAGGGGGACTTGCGAAAACCTTTGATTTCAAGTGGGCCCTCAAGAACAAATCCAGCGGCGTAACATCAGGAAATGTTGGGGGGCCATTCCAATATGGGTGATTCAAAGCAATCGCCACTAGAATATACCACTTGGAAATATGCCACGCACGTCGCTGGCACCAGTTCGTTCGACTAAATGGCAAGAGTTCCACCACATATTCGCCACCAAACATGACAAATTTCACCCCACCTTGTGTTTCATCGAAGGCAAATCCATTCAGCTTTGGAAAACTGAAATCCTCTCAGTAAAAGTGGTTTATGCCATATTTTGAGTGCACAAAATCCACATAATTGTTCGCACATCAGATCGAGTATAGGCAGCCATATTGAAGCATCAGGAAGTGTATGAAGTGCGCATGACAGCGCAATAACCAGTAAGCAGTGTGCAATACGCAATGAATAAACAACACACTGGTCTCTATCATTTTTGAACAGCGGGAGCAACATGTAGTACAGACGGACAATAGATGTGTATGGGAGGGACGTCTTGTTTCCACCTTGTAAAACCATTGAGGAAGGCAAAATCCTCTGTATGGTAAAACCAAAGGCGCATTGTTTTGAATGGCAATAGGTTACCCACGTGCATTGTCCATGGTATGCACACATAAAAGCTTCAAGGGTATAATACTATTCCTGCGTTTTGTTATCTTAGGTATCAAATTATATTACAAAAAAGGAAACTTTTTAGATGGTACATAGAGGAGGACTGAACTGTGGGACGAGGTGCGGGATGATGTAGAGGAGAGAAAAACAGCAGGTCTTTTTTTATTCGTTCTCATTGGAGTTCAGAGACTCTGTTTATTTCACTTAAAAATCATTTAATATACAGAGATTACAAAATACACAAATTAAAATGGCTTTCTTTACAATGGTATTATAAATTGGGATCACTATTTGAAACTTGTCCCCTAGGTATATATTGAACCCTTTCTTCGCAAAATTCCCCTAAAAACAATACACGCCCTTTAAAAAACTTGTTGGTGTTTATAAAACCACAAATAGTGTCATTTGTTTGCAGGAAATTGAGATCAGCGCAATCTAGTTCACTGCCATAACAGGTACCCATTTATACGCCCAGGTAGAGAGAAGCAATTTTTATAAACTATGCCGGCCAGTACACGAGTACCATATTACGGTGTCGCATGGATAGCAGACTCCCTGAAAATCCGATTGTTGGATAACTGCGCATGCTAATTGGGCTCGTACACCAAAACAATCAGAAACTAGGGTAAGGGCAAGAAATATGGTTACATTTGGGGGTAGGGTTTATTTCCAAAGAGTGAAAATTCACTCTGTTCGAGTGAAAATTCACTCCCACAGTCTGAAACTAGGGACCAGACGTTTAAGAGTGAAATTCATTCAATCGAAAAGATCGAATTTTCACTCGGGTGGCGACTGAATTTGTTATTTCTTTTTAGAGTATTCAATCTAAAAACAGAGTGATTTTCACTCTAAATCGTCTGGTCCCTAATTTCACTCTTTGGGATTTAGAGAGTAGGGTTTGGGTTAGGATTGGGATAAGGTTAAATATTATGCAATTGCCAAAATTGTTTTCATTATAAAAACACACTTGTGTTGCAATGCATCATGGGTTAAGAGTCGGATATTCATGGAAGTCGGATATTCATATAACACCGGCAGGATTCGAACCCACATACCACTGCACATTAGTCAGACACCGTGGCCACTGAACCGCGGTACGCTACATTGTCCCCTTGTCGGGCCACATGAAGCACGATATGGGGGAGGGGGGAGGCCCCCCCCCCTCCCCTTTTTGTGTTGGTCATTGTGTTCCCGGAATCTCAGGAATTCTTTTCAGAAATCTAGGGGATGTGTTCTAGTCTGGAGTGTTCTTAGGGTATATAGACAAAGGGGGGGGGGGGGGGGGGGTTACCCTTTCCCCCATATCGTGCTGGGTATCTGACGGGCCGAAGAGAGAGTGATGGATATAGAGTACCATAGTCTGACGTCAGTTGCCGCGGCAATGGTTCCAAAAACATGCAGTGTAGAATGTATTCTGGTTCCAAACATTGCATTGATTGACGTCACCACGGGATAATGTCTATAGTCCCCCGTCTCATTGGTCCCCCGTCTCATTGGTCCCCCGTCTCATTGGTCCCCCGTCTCATTGGTCCCCCGTCTCATTGGTCCCCCGTCTCATTGGTCCCCCGTCTCATTGGTCCCCCGTCTCATTGGTCCCCCGTCTCATTGGTCCCCCGTCTCATTGGTCACCCGTCTCATTGGTCACCCGTCTCATTGGTCCCCCCTTTTGTAGTTCCTTCTTCTCAATAGCCCATCCAGAAATTAATTAAATAATTAATTAATCACTAAATAATAATTAATAGTGCATGAACTGCATGAACTGAAAGAGAAATCATACAAAGACCGATTGGCGTCACTAAAGGTCAGATGACGGCAGTCAACTGAATATACTTCAGATAGCTGATTAAATATAATCCATTTTCACTTTGAAAATGGATTCAAATTTACCTAGTTAGTTTCCCTTGTGGACTGTTTGACTAAATACATGTACAATCCATCTATTAAAAGGGGGACCAATGAGACGGGGGACCAATAGGATGGGGGACCAATGAGACGGGGGACTAATGAGTCGGGGGCCCAATGAGACGGGAGACGGATGGGGGGGGGGACCAATGAGACAAGGACCAATGGGATGGGGGTACCAATGAGACGGGGACCAATGAGACGGGGGTCCAATGATACGGGGGGCCAATGACACGGGGGACCAATGACACGGGGGACCAATGAGACGGGGGCCCAATGAGACGGGGGCCCAATGAGACGGGGGACGGGACCAATGTGACGGGGGACCAATGAGACGGGGAACTATAGAGTGGGCCCCGTCACCACTTCGGTACTCTATAGAGCACCGAAGTGATGACGTCAATGCAATGTTTGGAACCAGAATACTTTTGTTATGTGTTTGCATGACTGGCTGTTAACAAAGGAACAGTCGAAATTTACATTTGTTTGGAACCAGTTGTCATGCCAACTGACGTCAGACTTCGGTACTCTATAATGCATGAAATAGAGTACCGAGGTCTGACGTCAGTTGCCACGACAACGACTGGCTCCAAACAAATGGGGGGGGGGGGGGGGGGGGTTCGACTGCTCCTTTGTTAACAGCCGGTCATGCAAACACATTGACACAAAATAACAAAAGTATTCTGGCTCTGAACATTGCATTGACGTCATCACCGTTCGGTACTCCATAGTGCTGGACATTGGAGCTCAGCAAAACTTGTGCACACACGTTTTTGACCAAACTTTTGAGGTTAATTTAAACACACCGTCTAAACGAACTCTAGTCACGCTATTTGGCTAGTTCTAAAGCAGGAAGGTGTGGAAGATGATATCTTTTTACCTATCAACGCGGGACTGTAGTTAAACAATTTTCTAAATAGGACAATTATGCGTGATGATGATTAAAAGCTTCAGCTTTACTGCAAACAAATATGTATGACAAGTATCGATAATAAGCACTTTCACGGTAATATGCGCCATAATCTTGTTCACGGGGCAAAAAGAACACGCGTTGTTAGACGTGAGCGCATTTTGGGATGAACGCATGATGACTTGGAAGCGTCAAAGTTTTCGATTGATGATGCGTACACAGCAACGCGTGTAAATTTGCTCCGTAAGCAAGATGGCGCATATTACCGTGAAATTGCTTATTCATCACTTGAACACCAACGAGACCTCAACAGGTTTTACGAAGTCACGAGGTTCTAACAATCTTTATTATTCGAATGTCTCGCGATTGGTCTTGGATTATAGTTTAGTGTCCCGTGTTATCTCGTTAGTTGAAGATCCCGTCACGTTGGAACTCTTTGCCTTGTCTTTGGAATTCGAAGTAGCGCCTCCTTTTTGTTTTCCTCTCCGTCTTCCAAATTTTTGCCTCCAGAGGCCCCGAACTCTCTTGTTGAGGCAGAAGGCGATGAAGATGAACACGCCTTGGAAGTAGTTGAGGATGATGTGGATGTAGGAGAAAGGTAGGATGCCCGTCACTGACTGGGTCAAGAAGCCGAAGACCCAGGTCACGCCCAAGAGTGCAGATAGCTTAAAGATAGAGGAAAATAAAAAAAATGAAGGCAAAGGTAAGTACACCAAATTGTTTGTCCTGTTTGATTACAATGCCTTAAGGTGGGAATCCATGTGTCCGTATTGCGTTATGCGTAATGCGTCAAAATAAAATTACACGTAAAGCAATGGATCACCCAAAACGGATAATGCATTGTGGATAAATAGAAGTATGCCGACTGCATGTCGTGTACCACACATTACGAATTACGCATAAAGCCCGGTTCATACTTCATGCGAATGCGTATGCGAAGCGAATTCGTTATGGTAACGCAGAACGTCACAGTGAAACTTCAATTGTTGACGTCATGAAATTCGCTTGAAGTATGAACCGGGCCATCCTCGACTCCATGGGCGCGTGTGCGTTCCTCCACTAACCCCTGGCCGTGAGGAATACGTTAACGACGCTGACTGGCTATTCGAAATGAATAGTTATGTCTGAAAGCGAACCGCGCGCGTAATCCGAATGTTGAACGCCCTGTGTGCGCTTGCGCTCGCGCCCGCGCCCGCTTTAACATCCTGTTCGTCACGTCACATCAGTAAAACGACTCCGAGCACTTTTTTCCATTATCAAGACAAGCCACTAGTCTTGGTGGCTACGATAAACGATATGGATTTTTTCTGGTCGGGAAATTCATGTATTTTATGTTTAAACAGATAAAAAAGGCACACATTATAAATTCGAGTCGAGGCCGGAAATCAATTTTTCCAATCGATAGTAAATTTAATTTACTTATTTATCCAGTTCAAGAAAGCAGCTCATTCTCAATGACAGTGTTTTCCGCCGCTGCAGAAGATGCATCGAAAGGTTTGACAAATTTGCGAAAACAGCTGAGAAAAACATTTGGAAAATTACAAAACTGACATCCGGCGATAATGGGCGGAAACGGTCATGACGGTCGTCATACTTTTCCTTCCTCCCGATCCCACCAGGGCCCAATTTCATGGCTCTGCTAACCACAGCTTTCCGCGCTTACGATCACCATTTTGCGCTAACAGCGCTAGCAGAAAAATTGTGCGCTCACCCTGTAAGCACAGAATCCTTAGTTACGGGATGTACGCATGCTCAGGAGCCAAAATTCCCCGCTAACGCTTGAAATACGCTTGCGTAAGCACAGAATTTTCTGCTACAGTAAGCGGGGATTTTTCGCTAACGGTAAGCAGAGCCATGAAATTGGGCCCAGGTCGGCTGTTACTACTATTCAGTGCAGTGTTAGATTTAACGTCAAGCGGGAAAAACATTAGGCATCATTATTAGAAGCTAATCGCATCCTTCCAAACGATTGATTCTACAAATAAAACCTTCCTACTAAAAACCACTGCGTCGCGCGTTAAACACATCGACTGCAGTCCTAATTACCATATCCCACTATGTGGGATATGGTAATTACACAATTCCAGGGGTTAAGATCGCGCAAGGCATGGTGGGAAAACATGGCGCCGCAAGATCGTACCCATGGTAACGAGGTTGGAACCGGGCTTAACTCAGTGTGGACACGTGGCTTCCCGGTGTCATATGAATATCCGACTCCCAGAGTTTTTAACCCCTTGCGTACGGATGACGCCATATGGCGTCAAAAAACGGTGCCACCAGGCCGGATGACATCATTTGCCGCCGTTTGTGCAGTTTCAATCCATTGTTGGATTATTGTTTATGTTACGCTTGACTGCACAAACACATTGTAGCGGTTCGCTTGGCTGATAGAACCGCCGCGACACCCCGACGTCTCCCGTAAAAACCGTACTCAAGGGGTTTTAATCTAGTCATCACAAGTCATCACAAGTCATCACAAGTCATCACACGTCACATCACACGTCATCACAAGTCACATCACAAGTCACATCACAAGTCACATCACAAGTCACATCACAAGTCACATCACAAGTCATTTCACAAGTCACTTCACAAGTCACTTCACAAGTCACTTCACAAGTCACTTTACAAGTCACTTCACAATTCTGGTCTTAAGCCACTACAAAAGCAATCCTTGGTCATTTCATCCATTGTAGCTTGTGAGCTGACTTGTGATTGACTTGTGATTTGCCTTTTGATCCGACTTGTGATTGACTTGTGACTGACTCGATTACAACTCTGCCGACTCCCATGAAAATCGGACTCCTTTTCCATATCATTGGTTAAACTATCCCATGTGACTGGCCACTATCCTAATTATCTTCACTTATGTATGCGCAATACTACCAATGAGTCGGTATTCATAGTGACTGAAATTCACGCTACACCGGCCTAACTTTGCATTGGTCATATTTACTGCAAACGCGCCATAACGTTTATCAATAGTCACTTCCTATTGGGCGGTTACTGGTTGTTTCTAGTGGTTTTCCGTGCATGTCTTATTCGTTGCCAAATTTGGCCCAATTTGCTTAAAGGTATGACATAGCATTGGTAGATTAGGTGTAGTGTGAATTTCAGTCACTTTGAAACACGGGCTTATCGGTAGTACTGCACATGCCCAAGGCCAAAAAAATTGTTGTGTTGCCATCGGACAGGTAAAATTGGAAGAGGGTCGGTCGAAAAAAAGAATTTCGGCTTCGCCACCGACTTCTTGAATCAGCGAGAAGCAAACCAAATGGAAGTATTCGAACTTTTGGCTTCATATCAACCGATTGAATGAGATACGACGTTTTTGCCGATTCGATTTGACTCTGCCGCTACAATCTCTAAAAAGACATTGAATTGGTTGTATGTACCGATAGCATTTTTACATGCGGTGTCCTTGGTTTTTTTCTTCTTGCTAGACCTCCCCAGACCCAAAGTTTAGGGTTTTTAGCTAGGCTACTCTTCACAGGGCTGTAATCGAGTCCATCACAAGTCCCTGCAAGTCCATTACAAACCCTCCAGTCCTAATTCCAATCACAAGCTATTCAAATGAGCTTTGACAAAGACATTCCTTTGTCATTGTTCATCCAGTTACTTGTGACTGGCTTTATGAAAGGACTTGTGACTGGACTCGCGAAAGGACTTGTGAAAGGACTTGCAGGGACTCGACTACAGCAATGACTCTTCAGCCCGAATGGAGGTTCGACGAGCGCGACGAATCGAAGTCATCTTCACGCTCACCCGGGCGTGTTTAGGCCTACGTTGGACGAACCCCATGGTATATTTTTTTTACATGAAAATACGCATAAAGTAAAGAAGGTACATCAAATACAAACACTTTTTGAGACAGAGAGGCTGAGTTGTTTTTATTGATTGTTTTTTTTTATTTTGTTTACGCCGACCCTTATTCTGTCGTTTTTTACGGTCGGTCGGTGCGAGGGCAACACAACCATTTTTTGTTTGGCCCAAGTGAAGATAATTAGGACAGTGGCGGGTCACGTGAGAGGTTTTAACCAATAATAGAGAAAAGGAGTCCGATTTTCATAGAAGTCCAATTTTCATAGGAGTCCGATTTTCATAGGAGTCCGATTTTCATAGGAGTCCGATTTTCATAGGAGGCCGATTTTCATAGGAGGCCGATTTTCATAGGAGGCCGATTTTCATATGACACAGGCAGGCATTGTTCGTACATTTCAACATAATACATGTACATGGAAATAATAAACTAGTGAAAGTCTGAGCTCGAGCAGTCATCCGAGTCATCACGAGAAAACTGGAAAAGACTTATTTCGATTGCGGCCACGACACCTTTTCATAATTATGCAAATACTTCCCAGGCGGATTGGTACTGGTATAATCTATATGAACAGTAAGCTTTCAGATTAAAAAAATATATAATTACCAAATCTATATCATACCTTTAATGTAATCAATTTCGAGCCAATTTAACTGCAAAACAGCCACATTGTATTCTTGCACTTTAAAAACGCAAAATGAAAACTGAAAGTTACAATTAACGTGTTTGCAAAAGTAGTTGCCACATTGGTTTGAAAAAAGTAGGCGAGAACAACCTTAGTAAAACGAAAAAGGTTTTTCTTGCTTATTTGCCTGCTTGCCTACTCGCTCCCCTACTTGGCTTGATCTCTGCTTTCTTGTTTGTTTGTCTGTGTGTTGGGGTATTTATTTGTATGTTTGTTTGTTGGGGTGTTTGTTTGTCAACTTGGAACAAATAAAGTGGGGCAAATATTCCGTTCCTTTTCATGCTCTTTATCAAGGGTCAGTTACCTTAGCATAGATCGAAAGTTCCTCCCGGGCACTTTCTAACTTCCCTTGCTTCCGAGCTACCTTAGCTGCTTCCCTGCTTCTGCGGACGCTCACCACCGTGAAGACAAACAGGCTCAAATTCAAGGCTAGACTCACTACAACTGGCGCCACAAATGTGACCAGGCGAACGGTGGCGTCAGTGATCCAGCAAACAGTGCCCTCTGCGTAGATCTTGGGGAGGCTGGTGCAATCACAGTATTGGAGGACCAGGCAGATGGTGACGATGACCAAGGGAATGCCCCAGGCGAGCGACATGTAAGTAACAAACGACGGACTGCATCTGGCTGTGCTTCCGCCTCTGGGTATTTTCGACGTCAACGTGCGAGCGACGTCCACAGCCAGCATGGTCATCCAGAGGAAAGCAGCCAGCCAGGCGAAGTGTGAGACCGCTGACCCGAACTCACACACGGCCTGGTTCTCCGCGAGGACGCCCGCCAACAGGAACAGAAGGATGGCGACGAAGAGAGCCACCACGAGGTTCATGATGCACTTGCCCGCCGTGTTTCGAAGCTCAGAGAAGATGCAGTACGTCACGAAGGTAGCAGCTAAGGCCAGTAGCGACAGGCAGCTTCCGGCGAACGAAATTGCCCTGCGGATCTTCGGTTCCAGACCCTCTGTGAGAGAGCAGAAAACAACTGTCCCATCTGGGAACAGTACATACTCGGCTTCTGGTAGACTTACATCAGTAGTTACATCAATCTCGATGGACCCATCTATATTCAACAAGTATTCTGAACGTTCCAGGGTGACGAAAGACGTGCAGTTCAAGTAAGTGATGTCTAAACAAAGAGAAGATGCTGTGATTTTCGTGTATCCACGCTGATCCGCGGTGTCCTTGTATTCTGTAACTGCCAGCAACGTTCCGATGAACTCGGGAAATATTTCACTCCCGACTACGGTCGAGTTCGCACACGTACCAGAACCATTAAATGAAAATGGCAAGAATATTGAAAATGTCGATATGTTACAAGGTAAGGACAGATCCTGTTGGGAGTCATTATAAAAGTTAAATGAGAGATCAACATTGAAAGTAACCTCGAGAGCTTGGTTTGCTGAATTCACAAGAACTGAGAGTGACCATGTCCAGGAACCCATATCAATAGTCGCGCGGTATTGGCCTGCTTCGATGACATTCCTGGCTGCTGTGTTGTCTGCAAACACGTCCAACAAACATAAAGCTACCGCTGTGTCACTAACATTACTGAATAATCGGGGACCAGTGGTGGGTGCTACCACGCATTCCTCTCCACTGATGTGGTATCCAGCAGCGCACATCAGCACGCGACACCTCTCCAAAAAAGGGTCGTAAATTTGACCCTCGGTGCAAGAAACCCCGGTCGTTGACGAGGATGAGAAGAGATCAAAGAGAACTTCGATCGTGTTGAATCTGTCGTACGGACCACATAAAAAGAAACAGGGACCCCAGGGCGATGGGTCACACTCTCCCGTACAGGCTTGGTCTATGCAGGACTGATCTGGCAAGACGGCCTTTCCATGGCACATTGCGCAGTGCGGATTCCGGTACCTGGTGTCGGAGTCAGCAACTTTGACAGGGGCGTAGTACGCCTTACAGCCAGCCTCCAAACGCGACCCGCGGAAATCCTCCCGGCAAGTGTCCACCAGATGAGCAGAGCATCTCCGTAAAACCCCATTCCCCCGTGGGGGAGTTACGATCCAGCCTTTTGACGGCAGGGTGCTGTTGAAAGATGGGTAGAACATATGGTCTGTTATATCCCGCTCGTTGTCGGACGCGGAAATATCCCACCACCTCAACCTGTCCAGCGATCTCCCGTTACATATGGCGCAGTAGACGTTCTTGAAATCGACATCCAGGTCGTCGTAGAGTGGCAGCGATCCAATGACGTCCGTAACGTTCACTGGCCTCTCGCACAAATCTCGCGTGCCATCATCTGTCCAGCTGATTGGACAGAGGTCGACTGCAACAAAACCAATGTGGGTGAACTGACTCCCTGGTACCCACACGCAGCCAAACCGATCAACAGTGAACCCTCCTCGCCCTAGGCTTGGTGGCCTCTGGCTGCTCTGGCTGCACTCTCTTTCGTAGTCGTAACAACAGTCGTTGAACCATCCGCACGCGTCGTCGCATTGGCAGTAGTGGAATTTGTCATTGGAGCCTTTGATTGGGTGATCCTGTTTGCATTGGTCACCACACAGCTGCTTAGAACCACACAAATATCCCGTCTCGTCAAACTCGGTAATAACTGAAACGAATGATTAACATGCGTTGATTAGTAATTTCAAGGGTAGTTTGATTTTCATAAAGTGTACGCATGGCGAAGTCAGGCTTAAACTGCTTGCTCGTTTTACACATCCCTTCCCCATTGTAGGACGTATTTAATCCCTACAATGTCCTCAAATGAACAAGCAAGTTGTTTCACATAGCTCACAATACAGTTGGCATTTACTACAAATGTACAGTTACTTTCGGTTATATGTTGATATATCGCAAGTTTAAAACGGAAAACTAAATATTACTTTACAATGGTGAATATTTTTACAATTTTAAAACTTATATCAAGGATTCAGTTGTGCAACGAGATAAGGCCTAAACTCCTCAGGTAGACAAACTTTTGCACCTTTTCAAACCTTCCTCTCATTTCCATTAATCATTAATGACACACTCCAACCTTGTAATTTCTGTTTCTTGAATTATACCTGATGCGAATACACTCCTATTCATCGTATATAAGACCGGGCGTTTTAAGCACACAACCACACATATTTGCGTAGTGTGAAAGTCTTCCTTGGTAAAAGCTGGATAACCAACTAAATTTTAATGCGATGTGTATTCCTTGTAACTGCTATTCAGCTGTAGTTTGCTTAGCATGAAAATCACGTGGAGTTTTGGCTGGTAACCCATTTTTACCAATCAATACTTTTTGTGCAAAGCAGATTTGTTTTGCTTAGCAGCTCCATGGAATTGGTCCCCAGTAACACTCGCATTTGCTTACCAGTGAAGCATTCGAGGGTGACGTAGCTATCGCACTCTCGCAGGGAGTAATGCTGACACTCTGTCAGGCTCGCCTCGTCCCCGACGCACCCGATGTCTACAGATAACGTATAATTGGGCCTGTGGTTCGCGTCCAGTCTATCCGGAGCCAGGAAGTCAAATCCCGCAGCCAGGTCAGAGTATCCGAGTTCGCGACATGCCACCCGGCCTTGCTTCAGACGGTAGAACTCATTACCGCAGATGGCGCTCCATTCGTGTTCCGGACCGCAGCGGCCCTGTAGTAGACCCGCGTGTTCCTCGTACGTCCCTGTAACCAGTCGCAGTTCGAAATCGGGCATTCCTGGAGCAAAATTAAGGTACACGTTTCTTATGACATGCGATCGGGTCTGAGAAAACAGGTCAGAATTCGACATTTCAGATGACGACGGCAAATCAAGATTTGATGACAAATCAGATGACAAACATGGGATGATGACTATACTGAGGTACACATACACTGAAAAAAGTTCTTACCAGTCGTGCGCATGCTCAGACCTACGCACGCATGCTCAGACATACGCACGCATGCTCAGAACTATACGCACGCATGGTACGTGTGTCCCTACCTGTTTGTTTCTTGTAGCACTGTCATTTGCCTTTGAAAAAATAACTTGCTTAAGTTCGAAACGTTGATTTGTATATTGCAGGTAAATCCAGTAAAATTAGCAGTAATTTTGCAGCAGTCTAATTCGTTTTCATGATTACATTTTGGACACTTTGGAGTGTTTTTAATGAGGTAATAACGCATTTCAGGATCTTTGTGACTCGTACATGAACCGTCACCGTTTTCACGAAGAGACACACATGTCAAAAATGACAATTTGTTCGATTTCGATTTTTAAAAACTATTTTGCTTTAAAACACTGTACTTAACCATTTTGACATGATTCTGTAAGCAAAATATCATTAATTTCTAAATTACATCAATGATGCAAGGGGCAGGCATCTCGATAATTGCATTTTGCGTTTTCACCAAGAGACGCGAACATGACTGCCCCTTGAACGCGTACAAAACGTATTGCACGGAAAGGCGTAAAAGTAGGTCAACTGAGATTTTCGTTTTCACGAAGAGACACATCTTTGTTACTTCCGATTATCTCGAAAACGCTTTTTCTTCAAAATCCACATATGTGTCTCTTCGTGAAAACGGTGACGATTAACTACGCCTACCTGCATATCCACATGAAATCCACATATCCCGGTCGTGGGTGCAGGGTGGCCCCATACCGAATCCATGCAGGCCAGTCATTGGACTCAAAGTGCAGCCCCCGAAACTCCGGCTATTTTGGTCTGCAATGCATGTCACTCTGAGAAATTCGCTGTTGACGTTCACCAGCGAATCTTCGTCCGTCCTTCGCGCGCCAGCATAGCCTTGGCCGCAAGCAAACGGGTACCCGAGTCTCCTGCATATTTGGAAGGGAATCACGTGGCTGAATGATGGGTCGTAGCACACAGCAGACCAGGGAGAGACGGGGGACCAGCGAATGAGCACACGGCCCTCGTTGCGGGCGCTGCCATTCACGAGCTGTATGTCGAGGTCACTTATATTAGCCACAACTGTAAAATGAGTAATAGAGATCACGTATCAATGAAGGATGGAACGAACAACACAAAGAATTTTAAGCTGTCAAATCAGGAATCGATAAAATCACATGCACGTTAACGTACACGAAAGTTGTGCTATATGACAGATGCACTTTTCCTATAAATAAGTGGTTATTGATAATGAAATCGAAAAACCCAATTCCGAGATTCTATTCAGAACTCGATCTGCAAAAACGGTCCAAACACATTTTCAAACACATTTGTATACCTATTTTTCCACATTTTAAGCACACTACATTTTTAGATTGTTTAGCCTGAACATGTTATGTCCGTACGTTGTGTTAACCCTCGACGAATGTATTACAAAAATGTGATTTCATTTCATTTTCATTTCATTTCCGGTTTTATTATTAAAAAATAACCACCAAAGAAAAAGTCCAAGGACTAAAAATATTTGGTTTACAATAAAAGTTAAACATTTACAGTGGTTGCAAAACATTATATTAACAGTAAAATTTGAACAAGATTAACAATAAACAGTGATTAAGATTACAAATAAAAAATTAAAATAGTGAAAATATAATAACAGAAAAAAATTAATTATATAAAATTTGAATAATTATATGAATATAATAAACTCGAAAAGACAAAAGAAGCACCTAAAAACCACAACTACTGAGAATTAATTAATCTAATCATAGAGGGGATCGGAGAATTTGTATATCTCTGAGTATTGATATGAGGCATGGTAAGATGGTTGGAGTTCCTAAGATTTCGTTTAGTGGAAGAATGTCTTGAATTAGGAAGCATATGACGGTGTTTCTCAGAAACCAGCAAGTTTTTGGCAAATTGAGTGGCAAGGTCAACACGTCTGTCTGAAAGCGATTGGATGTTAAAAAAATTAAGAATATCATTATATGACAAAACATTTGGGTACAGAATTATGCGAAATGCACGTTTCTGGACTCTTTCAATACTTTGAGCTTGATTTAAAGTAAGACCCGAAGACCAAACTACTGCACCGTATTCAAGTGTAGGACGAATGTAAATATTATAGATTAAAATGAGATCGTCAATTTTAACACCATTTTTCTTAAGTTTACTAAGAATGTAAAGTCTACGCGAGGCATTGGTGATGAGTTGCTGAACCTGCTGGTCCCACTTAAGGTCATCTTGGATGGTCACTCCAAGAAGTTTAATGGACGAAATGACCTGAAGTTGGACATCATTAATTTTAAGCTGCAGGGGAGGAGGTGAGTTACGTAGGAATGAGATCTGCCTTGCGTTACATTTTGCTGGGTTTAGTTTCATATCATTTTTAGAACACCAATTCAGAAGTGAGTTAATATGTGATTGCATACTTGATGATTGCTGCTTAGTTATGATCTCAACAAAGCTTAGGTCATCAACATGATATTCTTAAGCCGTGTCCGCACTGGACTTATTTTTTGGAAGGTTTTACCGAGACGATGGTAAAATGAAAAATGGTCAAATGTGACCACTGTCCGCACTTGGACTTTTGACACGGGAAAATTTTACCGAGACCGTGGGAGAAGTAACCGAGCTGTCAATATAAGGACTCATGAGGGCGCTTTGCGTGACCTTACTACATGTACATTGACACGATTGACCCAAATCACGCGTGCCTTTTCATTTTTCGGGCTGATGTGTACATATAGGACTACATCGATTAGCACCAATCAAACTTCTGACTGTATCAATAATAATATCTGCCATGATTGCAAACAAAAAAGGAACAACGCACTGGAATTTGGAAACTTGCCACGTGCACCGCACCGCGGTGAAGCAATGCAAAGCGCATGCGTGGTGTCCCAGTGTAGCATGACCTCGCGCTCGGGCCGGATGTATGCTTTCCTGAGCCGCTTTTACCGACTCGCACTGTCCGCACTGGACTTATCGTCTCGCGAAAAGTTACCTGGTCAGTTTTCCTGGGCAGCAGTTGGCCGGTAGAAGTAACCGCTGGACTCAGGAAAAGTAACTGAGAGGAAAACGTCCTAGGCTGTCCGCACTGGACTTAAAATGGGAAAAGTACCCATCGTCTCGGTAAGTTTTACCAAAATAAGTCCAGTGCGGACAGGGCTTTACTCTTATTCTAAACATGTTTTTAGGCCAAACATGTCTCTGATAAGAAGGGGGAACCAGAGCAAGTGAGCACGTTATGTTTGTAACGTTTACATGATGTTTACAAATGGCAACTCAATGACGTCATACAAGATTTACATCCCAAAACACGCCTGGTCGGTGTCATATGAATATCCGACTCCGTGAATATCCGTATCTTTACCCATGATGCATGTCAACACAATTGTGTTTCTATAATAAACATTTGTTGGCAATGGCATAACCTTGGACCTTATTTCAACCCTAATTGTAAACACATCAAAATCCCAACTCCAACATTTATGCTGTGTTTCTCATTGTTTTGGCATACGGGGTCTACTGAGCATGCGCAGTATCACAAACAAGTCGGATTTTCAGGGAGACTGTCTGGCGGTCGTTTTACATCTCTCCCTAACTAGTGCTTACTTAAACCAAAGACCATAACAAAGCTTAACATCATAAGCCAGTTCGGTATCTCAAAGGTCAAAGGTTATTCGGATAAAATTGCTAACGTAATGTCACGTGATGTTACGCGAACGCCCATTCTGATTGAATTTAGCAAAGTGAAGAAAGTAAACTAACAGGAGCGAGATTCGAACGTGCGACCTCCGGAATACCGTACCGTAAAAAAATAATTATAAGGCGAAGTATAAACAGAGCATGTTTAGCGTCCCCGCCCGCTTCCTTTTTGGGGGCCGCCTGGATTTGTCATTATTTTTACCAGTGAAAAATGAGGCGATAAAAAATAGAAAAATGAAAATACAATGCAAGCCTACTTAAACTATTAAAACCACTGTAAACATGTTCAATTCTCTTGTCCACCATGTCTCTTCTTTTTTGTATCTTCCTATAAAGAAATTTAAAAAACCCGGACGCTAACATATATTTTTTTTACTTGGCCTAATATGCTATGTTTACATAATGACGACGTTTTGTTCAGACTCACTATTTAGATCATATTTATCCTGGGTAGCCCGATCAGTGCTTTAGCACTGTTCGCCCTCAGGGCCCAGTTTGAATTGAGAGAAGACGATGAAGGATATTTTAGTTTCAGTAGCGAGAACCCCAGAACAATTCTTCTACGTAATCGGGTAGGGACTGAAAACCCAACCGGGGTCACCCGAGGTGTATTAAAGGCGAACCACTACACTAACCCGACTGACCCATCTACGTCAAATTATTTTTACTGTGTATAGCCTTACCTCCCCAACAAAATTTTACCCTCACCATTCAACTATACGCTCATTTAGACTGGTCTATTTTTCCTTGAGTTTACACAATCACACGCAGGATTTTTTAAGGGTGCATAATATTCAAATTTTAAAATTGGGTAGGGTGGATCCATTTTTCAGTGGCTAGGCCTACATCCAAATATGCCGCATATCAACATAGGCCTACAACTGATATTTCGGAGATACCGCCTGGTTGAGTACGCACAATGGTCACAAGGGATTGTGGGAAGGTAAAAAGTTTGGTCCTTTTTCCTTCCCACAATCCCTTTTGACCATTGTGCGGACTCAACCAGGCAGTATCTCCGATAAGGTCTATGACGGGCCATTTGAATTGCCCAATGCGAAAAAAAATAGAAAGTGGGCCGTTGTTTGTTTTGGGGGATTTTGGGGAGAGGGGAGGTGCGTACACACCCCTGCACCCCCAAACCTTGATACGGTCCCGGACCTTGAACATTGGTCTTAGTGCAACAAAAATAATGTAATACATGTACTTACCTGTACCCGTCGGACGAGACTGTGCTTGAACCTGTAGGGGTATACCAAGCAGAAGCAATACAAATGCTGTGCACGGCAAAGTCACTTTTGCCATGATTTCATCGAACTTCATCGTTCATTGTGGTGGGTCGAGAGAATATAAAGCCTATCTAATGTTCCCGATTCCCTGGCTGTTCGACGAAGAAGCTGCCCTTTGCACACGGACACAAAGGATACTGGTGAAATGTACTGTGATTTCGCACAATTTAATGTTCCAGAGTAAATTCCGGATTATGTGCTTGACAGAAACGACAAGTATGACATTGATTTTTTCAAACAGACTACAGATGCACCATGTTTACTCGCACACCTCAACCCCGTGAACATGCGTGCACGTTCCCGTGTATTCGTTTGCCTTCGCCAGGTCGATTGAACTGTTGAGTTTTGTTCGGCCAAGGATAGAACTGCATGGATGCATATTTAACCAGAACCGTCTATAACACCTGACCTTCAGTAACAATTGAGAATTATTTGTCAAAGGCTTTTGTTGGCAGTATTAATACGTGCAGACTGTGGAATTGTATTCAAGGAAACGGTGACGTGCGTAGAATTCATAACAAACAAACAAACTGCGTATAAGAAGAAAGCCTGTTCGGAGGACGAGGTTAACATATGAGTACAAGATAAATAAACATCTTTTACTTATGATCAACTTTTTTTCCTAGTGGTTTTGAACACAACTGCAGTAATCCACCATCCGTTTTTGGACTTTCCACACTTTTTAAAGATCAGTTTGAAAAGAAAACACTTATTTGCAAACATAGGCCTACACTTCAGTAACAAAATTACCAAAAAATTGATACAAAAATTGCACTTTTCCTGAAAATGACAGCACACAAGGTGCCATGATTTTACAGGATGTTTGAGGCTACAGGGATAAAACAAGCCCGCGGGATAACAGAGAGTCTGGGCTTAAGGATTTAGTCTGGAGTCCAGGGTGAATTTCTGAAGGCCTTGTTCGTGCCGGGCGTGCACCTCACTGATTTTACTTATTGTAGGCTACTTCTGCAGCGCATGTTCAAGCTTAGTTATAAGCACCACTGAATGTTAGATGATGCAATTACTTACACTTTGTTATTTTCTGCATTGTTTTGTCCAATGTGCAGGGGGAGGCGAGTTGGTATCACCAACGGTGGAAGTTCCTCCGCCTGGGTCTGTATAGGTCTGAAAAGTGGGACGGTTTCTCTCGAATCTGTTGAATTAAATCTGGACCCAGGAAATCCGTCAAGGCCGGTCCATACTTCACGCGAATGCGAATGCGAAGAGAATTTGACGTCACGAAACATTCGCGGCGAAGATTTTCGCACAAGTTGAAATGTGTTCAACTTTTGCGAAATCCGCAGGGCGAATACTTGGCGTTGACGTCGTAAAATTCGCTTTATATTCGCATTCGCGTGAAGTACAGTGGCGTATCCAGCGGGGGAGGGGGGGGGGGGGGGGGAGGGGGAACTTGCCCCCCCGGCACAAAAAGCTGGATATGCTACTGGATGAACCGGCCTTAAAGGGTTGGAAATTCAAAATGTCGCCAACCCTACCGCCTCTGACTGTAACCCTTTAGGCCTACCTAGAGTGGCTTTTAGAATTGTATTGGGTGATTTCAATTTTTAAAAATGTCTCTATCCCGTCTCCATTTTCCGTTGGTTTGTTGCTTCTTGTCTGTCGGTTGTTCTCTTAAAGCTTCGCCTCATCGGAACATCCCCATGCACTCTCCGTTTCCCTTATGCTATAGATATTGTGTGCATTTATCCAACAGTACGTATTTTATGGATTTTCTTATAAATATTTCTTTTTTCATGATCATATAATGCATACATCTATTTACAGAATGTGATACCGAACGGAATTGAAGTGTTTCCATTTTTAAACATCATCAAGATGGTCAAAGTTATCCAATTATTTTTCTGAACAGACAACATAAAACATATATAATTTTTTTAAAGCTAGGTGATTAAAAAGGCAAGAATGATATAAATGAGTTACAATTATAATTATTATGTAACCAACGGTTTACTGCAATTTTCATTGAGAACTAAGCTTATTCCACAATGTACACCACCCAAGTTTTATTCTCTGCACTGGTTTCTGTTGCTGCCCGAATTGAGTACAAGATTACTACTAGTTTTCATGCCCTGTAACTTTTTCGTTTGATTCTGACCATGATGACGGTGGATTTTGGGCAACTCATTGTTAGAAGTGTAAGTAATCTGCCCTTATTCTGACGCCTGTGTTTGGTCAAGTTTTGATAGTTGTAAATGCCACGACCAAATAGTGACCGCGTCGGGACGTTACTGCAAAGTCAAATACCTACGTCAGATAAAGTACGTTAATCGGACGTTAAACCACAACGTCGGTTGTCGGTCATCAAAACAAATGTGACCTGGCAGCACAAAATGAGCGGAAAGTCTCACAATGGTTTTCTGAGTTACAAGCAGAAACAACAATGTTTTCACTGAAAAGTCAATTTGGGGATTTTGATAAACTCTATTCTATCAGTATCATATATTTTATCATTCTTTTTTAAATTCGGGTTAAAGTGTGCACAGATCACAAACTTTGAGCTTCATTTTCTAAAAGGAATGGTTCAAGACTCCGACAACTCCAAAGGGTTGTATTGAAGGCTAGGAATGAGATACTGCAGCACACAATATATCTCATTAAAGCTATGTAATATAAGGAAACACCATAATCTTGATTTTCAAATTTTGCTTTCTACACCGTTTCGTTGGAACAGGTCACAAACGTTTATTTATTTATTTATTTCGTGCTATTTAACCAGGGTAGCCCCATCAGTTGTCAATGAACTGTTCTCCCTGGGGCCCTGGGGTCCATAAACAAAAAATATAATTACAAATATACAATTAGAACACTAACATTGAAAGGTCACATTACTATAAACAACATGGAATTAAATCACAAAAAATACACTAGATAGAATAGACATTATATAGATAAAAATGATTAAAACTGGTACGTTTTATATTAATATAAATACTAAAAAGTACCATATCAAATGACAATAAAAAGGCCCAAGTTAAAATTGCAGCCCCCATACGTTAAAAACCTACATTAAAACATTTTATAATGGTATAGGCCTACATAAGATTCTTAAAAACCAAAGTTCATTAATAGATCCCTTTATTCGCCCAGTACAGTGTTTTAAAAGCCTTACTATCAATTGCTAATTTTGCGTCAGGTGCCAAAAGGTTCCAAACCTGTGTCCCAGCATATCGGAAAGATTGTTTGCCAGCTCTGGTGCGGGGTCTAGGGGGAAATATATTTTTTCTCATAGCATTTCTTGTCCTGTGTATGAATGAACCTCGGCGGCAAGTAAAAAAATCGTCAGAGAGGTAATTGGGAGCGCTGTTGTTTACAATTTTGTACATGAGAGTGCTCATGTGATAGTCCCATCGGTCTGTTATGGGGACCCATTTCAAACATGCATACATTTCAACAGAAGGAGTTGTGTAGTTAACATTCAAAGCTATTCGAGCCATCTGTTTGTGTTGTCTAATTAGAATATTCTTAACTCGACCCGTGCATCCACTAATCCAGGCAGGGCAACACAGCATTCAAAATGCGGCAACACTAGAGAATTACATAACAATTTAATCGAGTTAGGATCCAGATACCCTTTAAGCCGTCTAAGCCGAGCTAGTCTACAAGACATTTTACCGACAGTTTTATGTACATGTTGTTGCCAATTTAGGTTTTCATCTATCCAAATCCCAAGATACTTAAAAACATTTACTTTGTCTAGAGGTATCTGGTCAATGTGTAACTGCATATTATCTAAGCTAACAAGTTTCCGGTTTGTTCCAACTGTCATACATTGTGACTTTGATACATTCAAGGTAAGTTCGTTTAATTTAAGCCAATCATTTATAAGATCCAGTTCTGTGTTCAAAACAGATTCAATGTCAGAAATATTACTACCACTGTACATAACCACCGTATCATCTGCATATAAAATGACCGAGGCCTTAGAGACAGCTTGAGGTAAATCATTAATATACATCAGGAACAGAAGAGGCCCCAATATTGATCCCTGGGGAAATACAACTTCGATAAATTCCAAATCCGAAGACTCACCCCTACAAATAGTAGCTTGTTTACGGTTGGTCATATAGGATTTAAACCAAGCTAGTTCACCACCCCTAATACCATAGGCTTGTAACTTACATAGAAGCAGTTCGTGGTCAACTGTATCGAAGGCTTTCTTGAGATCAAGAAAAAACCATACCTGTAAGTTTACCTTGATCCTTTGACTGTACAAATAATTTGCAACATACGTCAACAAGGTACAGGTTGAGTACCCGGGTCTGAACCCTGACTGTTGGGTACAAATCACACTATTATCATATAAGAAATCAGAAACCTGCGAATGAATTGCTTTTTCAAAGACTTTCATAACAATTGGGATAACTGAGATCGGCCGATAATTGTTTGTGTCGTCAAGGTTACCGTCTTTGTAAATAGGTGCGACTTTAGCCTGTTTTCACTCATCTGGTATGTCCGCCTCCGCCAGAGATCTATTAAATAGTTTACAGAGGGATTCTGAAATTACCGGTGCAGCAATCTTCAGTAATCTAGCACTTATTCCATCAACGCCTGTCGCTTTGGTAAGTTTGAGATTGTTGAGTTGTTTTGTAACAAAACCAAGATCAATGTCACAAAATGACAAATTATTCTCTGGTTCAAACCTTCAAACTTTTAAGCGTATCTGTAAATCTATTTTGTTGAATGCTTATTGTTGATGTATGTAATTAGTTATTATATTTTATTACAGGATTTCCATGTTGGCATATGCTTTGTCCTTGTTCATATTGTTTAATGTACAATGTATTTTGTATTACTGTATGTAACTTTTTCTTTGACTGTATTGTTTTAATTTTTGTAAAACAAGTACCATGTGTATATTTCATTTTGATCAAAGCACGTTTATGTATGTATATAAGGGTCCCATGTTTACAAGCTTTGCTTTTTTGGGGCCCCTCTACAGTCTTCACTCCTCTGTTAAACAGTATTAATATTCCGATATACATATATTATTTGTGAATACTGTGTAAATAAATGAACTGAACTGAACTGAACCGAACCCACGGGTCCGAGTGGGAGAACAAACCCAGGAGATACAATATAGTCACGTTAAACTGACACAAACACGGCGATCTAGCCAGTTAACAAGACAATCAACAGCATACATAGCGCGTAAAGACATTTCTTTCTGTGAAGTACCAGCTGGCGGAATGCGAATAATCAAAGCACGGCGTGCTTTTTATATTTCAAGCCAAATCCTCGGCAATTCAAAACGTCGCTTGAATAGAGCTAATCAGACAAAGGAAAACACTTAAACCTTTCTGAAACTTCACCAAGTCTAAGCAGAGGAATAGACCTGTGGTGCATCTGGTGCAAAGCCATTTCTGACATGGTCCGTTGCACAGCTTTGTGCTCAGTCATCCGTGATGGTAGCATGGATATCTTGGTGTCATAAGAAAGAGGACATCATTAAGTAATAGATGGTGGTAACCATTTGAAACAAAATTGAGCAGTATCTGAGAAATAAACGGATTAATCTCGGTTTCCTTTTTTTAAGACGCCCTGTATAGGCTTTTCCGGCTATTTTAAAACATTTTTCATTCATATTCACTAACTGTAACATTCAATTTCGTCTGAGAAAAAATTCACATGCTATTACCAAAGCGATTTAGTCATTTACCAATCAATTTCAAAGTTCGGTCACCACATTTAAGCACAGTTTCGAGAATACTCGTCATTCCAAATCAAATTCGTCTAAGCTGTTGCCGAATGGCAGCATTCAGAGATTAAATTCGTCTTATACCAATCAATTTAAAACTTGTGAAGTAAATTAGTCTGGCGTGTGCTATTTACAGTTTTCCTGTTGTCCTCCTGCACAATTCGACTCATTTGTTCGCATGGTATGAGACCAAGTAGGTGTACGAAGATCAGAAAACTATATTTTAAACTGCAACAACACATTTACAACAAAAGTGTAAATTTAACAAGGACAGCAAAACAAACTTCTTTTCAGTTTTATAATGAATAAAAAGAGTGAAAAATTAAAGACGACCATGCAAAAACAATACCAGTCGATGACCCTTATTTTCCCGTTACATTTCTGTGTAGGCTACCTATAATGAGTCTATAACATTTTTTTTTAATTGATTAGAAAGAAACAAGAAATAGGCCTATATTTATGAAAAACAGGGAAAGAACAGAAAAATAGTGCAGAAATTATCCTCATCTGCGACCTTTATGCCTTCTGCAGAAGATGTAATGAAGTGTATCGAAATAGAACATTATCATTAAATTGTGTGGCAAAAGACGAATTTGTTTTCTGAATAAAACTGTCCGGCGTAGACGAGACGAAATTGAATACTCCTCGCCGAAAATGGGTGTTCGTGGATTGAATTCGATTGAAGAACAATTGAAATTGTATGACAAAAGACGAAATTAAACCTTGGAAGTGCACTAAATCGATGCTGATGGACGAATATTAAAGGCGGTGAATTCGAATGATAAATGTTTTAAAATAGCCGGGTCTTCCACCGTTCGTATTCCACACGACAGAAGCCGAGGCGAAAGGAGCTGGTCATTCTCAGTGATATTGTCAAAGAAAATAGAATTCAAAGGTAAATTCATTACAAAGTTAATAGAATCAGGTGGTACAGCAATTTGGGCTGTCATTGTTTTCCATGCACGTACTGTATCACTGTAATAGACAGGAAGATGGGTCAGAAAAATGACCTCAGGTTTTAGAAGGAAGAATTTAAGATCAAAATGGAGTTTACGATATTGTCGTAGAAAGTAACTCGTGAATTTAAAAACAGGATGAGCGGATTTATTGAGAAATTTTTGTATGATATTGTAACGAAAGGTAAGTGTAGGCCCTACGTGCATGGAGGCAGGTTAAACATAAACCTCCCGTGTCAGGAGTTTGATAAAAGATTTTTTCTTTCAGCCAATGTCGGCCATCAGACCATATAAAATTTATGAGCTTCCTCTGGAGTTCACTTAGGACATCCTTATGAGGGGAAAGGACAGCAAGTACGTGAAGAAGTTTCGAGGTGGCTAATTGGTTAGCTATTAAAACTTTACCTCCAAAGGAAAGAAACTTCGACAGGCCTTTCCAGCGATTGAGAACATTTTCAATTTTTTTCCGACAAATTTGCAAATTTTATTGAATGTAACTGTTAGAGTTTCCGAAGTGAACTCCGAGGAAGTTAAGACCTTGATTATTCCATTGAAAGTTTAAGAGTTTATCAGTTCTATTAAGCCACGAACCGACCCAAAGTCCTTGAGATTTCTGTTCATTTAAACAAGCAGCAGAAGACTTGCTGAATAAATTATATAAATTTTTAACAATATCAAAACCATTATCATTAGTTATAAAAATGGAAACATCATCTGCACAAGCAGAGGTAACAAGATAGGTGTCACTCTCTGGAATACAGAGACCATACTTATTAATTTTACGTCTAAGAGTATGCAAGAAAGGTTCCATAACTATGGAGTAAAGTAAACCAGAAAGGGGACATCCTTGTCTGATCCCCTTCTCAAAAGGGAAGGGGGCAGTTAAGGAGCCACAAACTTTGATTAAGATTTGAGTGTCAGTATACAATAATTTAACATAAGAAATAAACAGGTCACCAAAACCCATGGTTTTCATAACTGTAAATAGATATTGGTGATCGACATTATCAAATGCTTTTTTTCTGATCTAGATTTAGCACCGCCAAGGGAATATTTGCAGAATTAGCATACATAAGAGTATCTTTAATCAGATTAATATTATCATAAATGAAGCGACCAGGAACGGTGTAGCTCTGGTCAGGATGTATGATTGTGGTAATAACATTTTTTAGTCTATTAGCCATAATTTTTGCAAAGATCTTGTAGTCCGTATTCAATAGAGAAACAGGACGCCAATTAGAAATTTCTAATAAGTCACCTTTCTTGGGAAGGTTAATGATTCCTCTTCGACAAGAAACAGGTAAATGAAGGGTGTCAATGGAATGATTCAAAACCAACATTAAATCATCCTTTATAGTTTGCCAAAAAGTCTGATAAAATTCAGATGTGAGGCCATCAAGACCAGGTGATTTATTATTATTTAGTTGTTTGACAGCATTATCCATTTCTTCTGGAGTTATGGATTTATCGCAATCTTCAGCATCATCTGAAGTCAAAGTGGGTAGATTTTCAACCAGTAAGTTAAAGGCGTTATCGTCAGCTTCAACTTGACTGCAAAGATCTTTGTAAACATTACGAATATGAGATTTGATTTCGTTACAGTTATCAGAAACTTTACCAGATTGTAAACGAATACTAGAAATAGTTTTCGAGGCAGAGCGGGATTTTTCAAAGTTGAAGAAGAATTTAGAGCAAGTATCAATTTCAGATGTATATGTAAACCGAGCTCTAATAAGGGCGCCTTTGGCTTCTTGTTTAAAGAATTCATTGAGTGAATCTCTCTGTTCCTTCAAAATTGAGAGAATCTTGAGAGATGTCAGGCATAGATTGCAGTTGATCAATGTTTTTTTGCAAAATAGGAATTTGTTCCCGCCTTTCTCGAGCAACTTTAGCTCCATACATTTGAGTTAAAGATTTTATGTGGGATTTTCTAATATCCCACCACGTACAAACATTAGTAAAAGTATTTTTCTGAAGTTGCCAGTTTGACCAAAATTGTTTAATTATTTCTTTGTACGTTTCATCTCCAAGCAAGGAATTGTTGAAGAGCCAATAGGCACTTTCCTTTTGTTTACTATTAGGGATATTTATTTCGAGCACGACAGCACTATGATCGGAGAGAGAACAAGTATGGATAATTACAAGAGATAACAGAAGACATGAGATTAATTGGGAAATAAATGCGACCAAGCCTTGCTTTAGGAAT
Source organism: Hippasteria phrygiana (assembly GCA_037893225.1). Classification (NCBI taxonomy): domain Eukaryota; kingdom Metazoa; phylum Echinodermata; class Asteroidea; order Valvatida; family Goniasteridae; genus Hippasteria; species Hippasteria phrygiana. The sequence goes on from JAZGUH010000184.1 coordinate 2,479,144, forward strand.
ATTGCCTTGTTGATCGGGAAATTTTCCGAACCAGCTAAATTTAACAATTTCAGAATTCCGTCTACGCCAGACGTCACACAAAGAAAAAGTGGTAACAAGGTTTCCAAGAGAGGAGATAATCTTAGATCTTCTTTCTTTAGAGTGAGAAGATCTATCAGGCAAAGGTTGGTGAGTGCAATTAAAATCACCACCAAAAATAATAACACCTTCCGTGTGTTGATTGCAATGGTTAAACATTTTTGAAAGAGCTTTTAAAGCTGTACTATCATCTTGCGGGATAAGAATATTATAAATATGGTATGATATGGATTGGATTTCCAGATTAACATAGTTAATGTATCCTGTGAAGATGGTACAAGAAGATAAAATGTTAACCTGTTGATTATTCTTGATCAAAGTGGCAACTCCAGAACCTCGTGTATTGCTAGGAGTACAGAAAACAGTATAGGGTCAAGCTTTCCAGCATAAATCTTCATTACTAAGATTATTACTTTCTTGTAAAAGAACAATATCGTGGTTATGAAGTATGTTATCTATGTAGATTCGGATAGACTTTGTGTTACTGGAGAGGGCTGAGCGGATTGTTGTGTTTCATTGAGAGTTTGAGTGAGGGCGTCTGTTTCCATGTGTGTGTCTGTTTGTGTTTTGCTGATTTTCCTTGGTGGAGATGGAGAGTGGAGAGGAACAAGACGTCTCGAAGGAGCGTCGTTCCTAGAGGGCGAAGACTTGGAAGATGGGGAAGATTGTTTTCTCTTTGATACAATCTCAGAAAACAAGGGAGAGGCTTTCCTCGTTGGCGCAGGAGGTGAGCCCCAGATCGATACGTTTCCTTGAGGTGTATGTGTGGGGGTTGCTGGGATGTTCTGTGTATGTGCTTTTGAGGGGGGGACTTAGAATTTGTTGGAAGAGGTGTTGTCACACTTGTTCTTGTTGTTTCGTTTGGTTTTGGTGTTTTAGGTGTGGTGGATGTGGTTGTCTTGTCTTCGTTGTTCTGCTTGGCATTGGTGGTGTGTGTGGGATTTTTGGGTGGGTGTTGTGGGTACGATTTCTTTCGGTGCATGAAGACAGGAGGTGGGTTGAGTGGATTTGTGTCATGGTTATTACTGTTTTCATTGTTGTTGTTATCGTTAGGATCATCGTGTGAGGTGGGTTTGTTTGATGTTTTAGGCTTCTTACACTGTTTACTCATATGTCAATTTTCTCCACAATTGAAACACTTCACTGAGTTATTCGAGATGAAGATCCTGTAATTTACCCCCATATGAGAAATATTCATATGATCCGGTATTGTGACATTAACATCCACAATGGCATGAACCTGACGTCTGAAAGACATAACATGCGAAAGATCTTTGGATTTTATGCCAAGAGGAATGGGTCGGATGGGCGAAACTAATTTACAAAAGCTTGACATATTTTTAGCTATTACGGCATTGGAAATTTCAGGATATACATTGGAAAGTACTAACCGTTGTGTTGGTTGAACCAAAGGAGTCAATTCAATGTATGTGTCATTGTACTCTAAGCCGTACAATACAGCGTCTTCGAGAGCTACTCTTGTCTTGAAGTATATGGCGATACGACCATTAGCCTTTTAGAGGTATGGCGGACACAATAGGAGGGCGCTATTTGATTTGGGTATACCTTTTGTGCAATACAAAAGGTTTACCCAAATCAAATAGCGCCCTCCTATTGTGTCCGCCATACCTCTAAAAGGCTAATTGGAGATACGGCTGGCTGATACTATAGTATTAGCAGGAACCGTATAAGCAAGAGCATTTACATATGACTGGATGGATACATTGTACCTAGTGATATCTGTAAAAGGCTCCTGCGTATTCGTATTCAAATTTCCACCAGAGGGGCCAGCGTTGTTTTCACTCGACTGGCCCCGAACACTAGGATTGGGTTTTGCTTGACTGGCCATGGTGGCCAGCCTTCCTATCCACCCTTGTAGATAGAAAGTTACAAGTAAAACCTTAAAATACACAAAGTTACAACAATAAAAATTCAACTAGCAGAATTCAACTAGTAGAGTCTATATACTATATTACAACACTGTTACAAATTAGGGACCATAACAAGGTCTGAAAGCTACAAAAAACTTACACTTTTCGTGAGCTCAAATTCAGTACGATCTCACCTGAACAAACAAACACCCCAACAAACATGAAAACTGGTAGTTAAAACTGAACGTGTTACAATGATACAATAAATCAATGCGAAATGTGAAAGATTGCTTATATAACTTGAGCTCTGGTCTGATCACATCTATTATTCATATTTTTTCCGGATGTATCTTCGGGTTTGGTCGGATTTTCTCGGCCTTCAGCCGGAGTATTTCTTGACGAAGTTGTTGCATCTCCTTCTGTGCGTCCGCAGACGATCCACTTGGCTGACCTTGGCTCATATGGGAGATCATTGTACTCTGAGCCGGCTGGACATCATTCCTCATTCGTATCTGAAATGTATACATATACCTTAGAAATGATTAGATGGCTTCAAGCTGGAGAAATGAACCTACAGACACTAACAAACACATAGAGTTCAGAGGTCAACCTTATGTTTTGTGCTATATGTTTTATCAATGCCTGCGATCTTTTGGAATCCTGTCAAACAAAGAAGCGTCCATCGGTTAAGGATTGTAATATAGATCCTACACAGTACGTTAAAAAAAAATTCGTCAGATATTTTAAAAGTTATTTTTGCACCGTAAACCTTGTCTGATTACATGTTCAGAGATAATGCATGGGGGACTTTTGAGATGCTGGTTGCAGTAGACATACTGGTGTCATATGAATATCCGACTCTCATGAAATATTCGCTTTTCTTCCCCATTATTGGTTAAAGGCACTACCTGATTGGTAATCCTCCAATTTATTTTTACTGAATTATTACGAAATACCTTACTAGATTGTAAGTTAATAGTAGTCTCAATCATCCTGTGAAATTATGGCACCAGGTGTGCTGTCGTTGTCAAGAAAAGTGGAAATTTATATCGAAATTTAAATCTGATCTGTAGTCTTTAGTCAAGGCGCGCCCCGGACATGCTGGCATCATAGATACAGAACTAAAATTATATATCTATAGCTTGCATTCGTGGCGCGTCACGCGTCCAGGTAGCCACACGCGCCTTGACTAAAGGCTATCATCCGCCCGACGGTTGAAAACGAGCGCCGTTTTTCTCTCGTTTTTTTCGCCATCCAACAACACAAAACTATAACCAGGTCAGTGGAACGATATTTCCTATAAAAATACTAACCCCCAAATCCGCCCATTTCTGAAAATTACAACAATGACCAATCATGTACATTACCTTTAAATCCTCTCACGTGACCGGTCACTGTCCCATTTATCTCTACTAAGGCATGCGCAGTAGAACAACTAAGTCGGCTTTTCAGGGAGACGGATATTCATACTACACCCGTCCTTTTTGCTAGTTCTGAGCATGCGCGCGTAGTTCTGAGCATGCGCACGGCTGGCGAGAGGCTACGTCTCAAAATCTAACATTTCAGGAACCTGAGATGAGGCTCTTTTTTCGCAAGTACAGCCCACACAAGGATAAAAGCTAAAGGGAAACATGCATTAGGAAAAGAAATCTATAGAGATACAGAACGAGAGATACAGAACGAGGGAAACGCATAACGTCTTATTCTACATCTAGTTGCAGCTAGAGTACATGGAGAAATTTGCTCACTCAAATCATCTGAAATGCCTCGAATACCACAGTCGTAGATAATTCTTGCGAATTAAATTGAAATTTGTTTTCAGTGTAAAGGCCTGATCACACGATGCTTGGAGTTGGAGGCAACTTATGGCACTGCAGGCTAAAGGAATGCTTGTGTAGCACAAAAGGTATTGTTCGGAGAGTGCATTGACATTTCAAAGAAAAGATTGCGAAAATTTAAATGTGAATGTTTTTCTACTCTGAGATTGCCTGTAAATTGCCTCGTGTGACAAGGCTCTAATGTTGGCGTCTTTACTTTCACATCTCAATTGCCCACCCTTGAAATAACAAATAACCTTGAAATAACATTTCCGTTTGCTATCCTTGATTTTAAGGAGAAAACAAATAATTATAATTGTAATATCCTAAATACTTGCCTTTGGGACAAACACCACGCAGAGTGTGAGCGTCGTGGCCAGCCAGATCAGCGTAGCTACCAAGACGTAGAGGGCGTTTCGCTCCTCCAGAACAAACGACACCGGGGCGCCAACGAAAGACAGGATAAGGACATTGTAGACACAGACGCCTGGAATGACAAATAAAATGATACTCCCACGAAATGCAAGTACAGATTTTGACGGATCCTATCTACCACTTAGAACATTGCAAGTTTTCGTTTAGTATCCTTTGAAATGTCTTTTGGCAGATCTCTTGTTTGTGATCAGCAAGGCGCTAAGCGGCACTATGGAACTGCACTACCAAGCATTCAGTTAAAGAAGACATAGAACAATCCGGTGCGCGACGTGGCTCTATCATTCACTGCGGGATTAAAACTCTTGGTGGCAGCAGACAGCTTAATCTATTGTTATTGCACGATATTATTTTGTGCACGCACAGGACAGTTCAATACGCAAAGAATAAAAACGACTGGTAAAAACTGTCACTTGCATCTTAAGTTATCCAAAGCTTTCACTGATTTCACTGGCTGATCTGTCGAACTGTGGTCGACTTGATTAACATTAAACGTGCACGAACCAAAGTAACACAAAATGAATTTCTTGGGAAAAAAATAGTTGCAATATACAAGGCTGCATGCTAAATAATAAAAAAAAATAGAAGGATCTCACCAATGTATTTGGAGTCATTCAGCGCTGGGATGGAAACTTTTCTGGTCTCCCACGCAAGAAAAGCTCCGAATACCAACAAGAGGCCATCGATGATGTAGAAGGCACCAATCCAATAGGTCTGGTTCCTAGACTCACACATCATTCGGATTGGTGTGTAAACGATGTCGTCGTTTTCATTATCGACCTAGAGGAGGCGACAACCGCCGAAATGTATTCAAAATACAAGAGGCACACAGGTCACACTTGGCGTGAGTTTCAGAGATAATATCCCTTCAAGACACTTCAATCTATACCCGGTACCGTATATGTTATTTATTTATTTATTTATTTATTACATTTCTTTACACAGGGTGTGCCCAAACAGTTTAAAACTTGTTTCCATTGGGGCCCTGCATATTATTAGTTGAAACATTCATACAAAATATTTAAACAAATACAATAATGTTTACACAAATTAATCTATTTTCGGTTAACTTTTCAACTCTCCAGTAGAAGCCTATTGCTTATTTACGGGATGGTCGAAAAACCCGCGAAAAAAGACTTTTAGGGTGAAAAACAAGGGGAAATTCCCATCCGGTTCCAAAGTATTTTGGCAACCAAGTTTATAACTCGAATCAAAAAATTAGCTGGCCTGACGTTTCGAACTTAAGCAAGTTCTTTCTCAAAGGCAAATGACAGAGAACAAGAAACAAACATGTAGGGAACACACATGCATGAGGGGGTGGGTGGAGAAACACAAAAGAGGGATGCAAAGGAGCCTGGCAGTGGGTATGTAAACATCAAAGGGAGAGGAAAGGACAGCCAGGAAGACGGGAACAAAGAAGTGAAATTAGGGTAAGGATGAAGGAGGGGAGGGATTAAGATGAAGGTTGGAGCTGGGGAAATAGACAAAGGAATGTGGTTGGGGGGGGGGGGTTTGAATTGAAGGTGGTAATAGGGCAAGAGAAGGAACAAAGAGAAGTGGCAAGGATAAAAAGGAAATGGAAAGTTTATAACTCCGCAGATCAGCGTAAATGGCAGAAATATCACTGATAGATGGCTTGACGTAGCTCCGATTTAAATGTACTTTAGGAGTTTATGGTTCTAATTTGTTCAGGCAGATTATTCCATATACTGGCACCACTGACAGCGAAACTTGTCACGTAGCATTCCTTTTTGGCGAAAGGAACTTTCAGTGCCATTTGGGTCGATTGTCGTGTAACTCGTGTTTCACGAATCACTGTATAAGTGGTGTGAACAGGTTTGTCATGTACAAAGGAGTCATTTTGTTAAGGCTTTTGAAAACAAGGATAGCCTTTTTGGACTGAACTCTTTCATTAAAAGGAATCCAATTTAGTCTGGCAAACAAAATGTTGTATCACATTCCACGTGCTTTAGACATTTTGAAATATCTACAACCTACAATCATTGGTTTTTTTTCCACGTAATTAACAACATTTTGTGAATGTGCAATTGAGTTTCCAGCATTAGCATTTTAATGTTTACAGGAATTGTGAAATGCGAATTGTTTGCTTGTTAAATGTATTGCGGACCATAATGGAAATACTACCTGTGGTGGTTTTATTGTGTTATCCTCGACAGGACGCCCTTATAATGTTTAACTTGTTTCTATTTGTTTCTATTTGATTTGTCCATTGCTGTGTCTATTGTTTTTCCTTTAATTATGAATCTGACTTACCACTTCAGTTCCCCGCCGCTCCGTTGCTAAGAGTGGGTCGAATACTTCCCACAAGACCAGAATCAAAACGTCAATAAGAACCAATATGGCGACACTTGTGAACAACCGGTTGTCCTTCACTACCTACGGGAAGCATTTTTCGCAGATATCAGTAATTTAACATACGCAAGAGGGGTTTCAAAGGGGGGGGGGGGGTAAACTGCCTCATATCACCATAAGAAAAACGGAAAACAAGGTGGTTGGAAAAATGGCGAATGACGGAAAACAAAACTAGTTGAATATTGATGGGGAACAAGCCTTGTTATGCATCTGTAGCTGCTAATACTTTTACTATACTACATTTCGGAGAAAAAAATGCCAAGCGAATTGCGTCACCAACGTGAAATATTTTCCTGCCTATCCTCTTCATAAGTGTGACGTCATTTGGACGGGCAGTGCAGTACCAACGAATGACAACGCGCGCGAGCACATAGAGCACCGAATTGATGACGTCAGTGCAATGTTTGGAACCAGAATACTTTTGTTATGTGTTTGCATGACTGGCTGTTAACAAAGGAACAGTCGAAATTTACGTTTGTTTAGAACCAGTTGTCATGCCAACTGACGTCAGACTTCGGTACTCTATAGTACCAGGGAGTTAACGCTACTTAAGAAAAGGATAGAGTACCGCGTGTGACGCCATTAAACAACAGAAAATCTGTTTGCAGCGCATGCGCAACACTAACATTGACCGTTTGGACGTTCGCGCAACGTGACTCGAGAGTATACAAACAAAACGTTCTCTTTTCTGCGAAAGGAGTAACCTCTTTACCAGGCGTTAGGAGATTTAAAAGTTTGGGAAAATGTACTTTTGCAGCAAAAGACTGAGTGTTTTTACCGTTTTCAAGACAGTTTTCTTGGTGAATATCTTGTGTACCCGCCAGGTCTTGCTGAACAACGCGCCGAAGGAAAGAGAGAAGCCAATGGAAAGACACCAAGTCTTGACCTGCAGCAAAGGATATGTCAAGATGGTTCAAAGCAATCCTCAAAATATATTCCTTGATTTATCGCACAATTAATTCAGTCACAAAAGTACTATAACAAAAGCACAATGTAGAACTGACTTTAGCAACATGTCAGCTTGCGAAGCTTACCCTACACATCCACACGAAGGACTCTGTGGATGCAATGGCCGTATCCACACCCAGGAAGATGATGGAGACGTAAGCTAGTATTCCACCAATCAGCAGCAGGTTGTTGATATTGGGGCTGGACATCTTTACCACACTGAAATGAAGACACTATATTAGTATGAAGCTATGTATCATTTCAAAGAGCAAGACCACTATCAATCCAGCAGCGCTATGTGCAATACATGATATCGTATTAATCGCCTTAATTTAGGCAATTCGCAATACAGTGCGCCACCAAGTGTTTGTCACGAAGAGGCCATTTTTCGCACTGTGCATTTGAAAATTAACAACCAAAACGACTTCGTCATGCATCACGAAAACTTGATTAAACCTTGAATATTCTTTCCTAACGTGGATATAGGAGTATACACAAGGCGTGACGATGTCTTTTTGGTTGTTCTCTGTACGGTATGTGTTTAGCCTTTAAAAAGGTTGACACGTCCGTGTAAACAGTACTGCACGAAAGGATGGTTATTTCTTATTTGCTTGAGAAAGAATTTGTTTAGGTTCGAAACGTTAGGCCAGCTAATTTAGTTAATTCAAATATATCCATCCTGAAATATCCTGAGAAATACCCGTGGTGTGGGGTCGACCGCCTAGTTTGAATAATGGCCTTTCCGGTGCAACCGCTTGATGGCGCACTGTACTTTTTAGTCGCCCTCGCCATTTAAAGGCAAAACCATACGCAAAATCGGTAACTTCTGTTACAGACTAAATGATACTTACCGTAGTTTCCTGAAATGGACGTTCAAGGCCAGAAAGCAGCAGGCGAGTGCGATTCCAACCACAGCAAAGATGGCGCCCGTTATGAACACTGGAAGATGTATCGTCTGCCGATCCTCGCGTTGGATAATGAAATCAATAGGGGGCGCCCCACCTGGGAAAAAAATTAATAAAATACTTCCTCCCAAAACTTTTCAAATTCTGAAAATTACAGTAAAACCAAATGTTGTATCATACTTTTAAAATGAATTTGCTCACAGTACTACCTGCAGTCCACAAACCAGACTGCTTATAGAAGAACTGATCTTGGACAACGCACTTGAAGGAAAGGGGTTCTCATACTTGGAACACCAAACTGAATGCGTTTTAAACGCACGGTGAATGTGGATGTTACGTACCTGACCACTTAATTGGCTCATGCCCTTCCCATGTTTTGTGTTCCATCGATGAACCGGCCGTGGGATCCATAATCCCTACAATCACATATCCATCATCTGCAAAGAAGATATCAATAAATTACTACAGCAGGCACGTTTCTACTAGTAATTAAGTCATCACAAGTCCAATCACAAATCCAATCACAAGTCCAATCACAAGTCTGGTCTCATATCGAATCACAAGCTGTTCAAATGAACTGTGACAAAAGCATTCCGTTGTCACTGTTCGTCCACTGTAGCTTGTGTGCCGACTTGAAATTTGAAATGCAATTGACTTGCGATTGATTTAATTACAACTCTGGTTCGAACTGCAAAATAGAAAGTGTTTCATCCGTAACAAAATATTGTCTATGTCGTTATAACAACAAATTCTTATCAAATATTTTTGTAACAAATTAATCTGTAAGAATTGTTATAATTCAAGATTACTTTTGCACCACCTTGAAAAGGTTGGGATGTTTAAAATTACACCAGCTAGTCAAATTTATCCACAAGAAAAACGTGCCAACGCAAGAAAACACTAACATTTTATGCGCAATAAATAACAAAAAATCTGATACACGTGATAATTGAGATGAAAAGCATCTCATGAGTTAGATTTTAATTCGTCAAACAATCCACAAGGGAAACTGATTAGGTTACTTTAGGGAATTCGAATACATTTTCAAATTGAGCAAAGAAAACTGGCAGGAGCGGGATTCGAACCTGCGACCTTCGGAGTTAGGTACCACCTGTCCCTGAATTTATTACAATTAAGGAATTAAGATTCCCCCCTGAAGCAGGAAATGTATGATGAAGGGAAATATGCACCGGGCAAAGAATTCGATAGAGATACAGAACGAGGGAAAAGATATCGGCGTATAGCTTTTTGTTCTACATCTAGGTACAACTAGAGTATATTTGTAGGAACAGGCGAAAGCCGAGTTTCACGCCCAAACACCCTAACTGGACGAACCAAGCTGGACAAGCCGGTGGAATATTTACCACGAAATATCTGTAAAGCAGACTAAGAGTGGCAACAGATCTCCGGTGAGAGAGTGATTAAAGATGGGCCAAAACACAGAGAAAAACGTTGTTTAAACTTTTAATTTAAACAACCCCGGGTTGTTCATGTGCCCTGCTTAAACAACCAGTTGGTTTTTTAAGCAGTTCGCATGAACAACCCAGGGTTGTTTAAAAGTTTAAACAACGTTTTTCTATAACCACATTAACAATGCACACACTGCAAAGGCTGATGTTTTTGTTTTGTAACACCTTGTGTTAACTATTAAAGTAAACGAATAATGCCGATAGATACCACATGGTGTTCATTTATAACACCACGGTGTTTGAAATGTAGATCATGCAGGTGAAGATACTGGTTTACCTTGTACTTGCCAAAGTCGAATCAGTCCAAGTCTGTCGCCCGATGAAGTGAATTTCACAGGACCCTGGAATAAAGAGTTCCACATGCAGCACATTCAGAAGCCAAATTGGAATTATACATTGCGCCTACCGCAGAAATGAACACAAATTGATTTATTTTTTTCAAGGAAGTTCCCCAAAGCAAGGCTAAAAGCCACTCCAGGTATTACAGAGGTAGTGGGGTTGGCAACATTTTAGGGTGCTAGCCCCACCACCCTTTACAATTTTCCTGGGTCCAGATCTAAATAGATTATACATCTTCAATAGATACCAAAGAAATTATCCCAATTTTTCAGACCTCTAGACCCAGGCGGGGGAACTTCCACCATTGGTGAGACCAACTCACGTCCCCCTTGAACGATATTTCGCATATACAAGTGATGTAGGGTATACCAGCCAAAACACTCTTGTTTCAAAGTAACATAGCGACAAATATCATCTTTGTTTTAACAGATCACAGTTCTGGCCGTAAGCAAATATTTCAAATGTCCCATTTTCGTTATCAGTTTCCCCACTGACTTGTGTACTTTATCGATCCACGTTTTAAAAGTGGCTAGTGATCGGCCTACTGCACAGTCGTATTTCTGACTCCAGTCTGTGGTAATATGCGTCATGAAGCTAAAACGTAAAAGTGCCATTAAGTCCAATAACGATGTGCACAAAAGTTAACCGACACACACCCATTTTAATAATGAAGTTATAAACATGTTTGGTTATAGATTGGACTATGGTGAATTCTTGAAACATTTAATCTATATCTCATGTCGCGCTGCAGCTATAAAGATTCTAAATATTGACTTAAAACCCTAAAGCCGATCGGGAATTAAAGAATAACTGAAACTCAAATTCTTTGTATCTTAAATATTGCTTACCGAAATACCTTGGAACGTCATATTGCTGATGGCGTCATAAAGTATCTGTACAGTGATGGCGTCATCATACGTGAAATCAGCCAACGTTCTCGGGGGGTCTAGAAAAAGGTTATACAAAACAATACATACCTAACTGTAAGAAAATACATCACAAAATTAGCTGGCCTGACGTTTCGAACTTGAGCAAGTTCTTTACCACCTTCTATTTACCCCCCCCCCCCCCCCACTTCACCACACTCCTTTGTCCCCTTTCCCCAGCTTCATCCTTCATCTTAATCCCTCCACTCCTTCATCCTTACCCTAACCACACTTCTTTGTGCCTTTCTTCCTGGCTGTCCTTTCCCCTCCCTTTGATGTCTACCCACTGCCATGCTCCTTTGCATCCCTCTTTTGTGTTTCTCCACCCACCCCCTCATGCATGTGTGTTGATTTGATTTGATTTGATTTTATTCGGTATTACCATATAGACAAATATAAATATAAATGTATATATATATGTACAAACAAACAAACAATTACTACAATACATTAAAAACATGGTAATACCAGGGATAGCCCTGAAAGTTTTTCAACTTATTACCAATGTTCCCTACATGTTTGTTTCTTGTACTCTGTCATTTGCCTTTGAGAAAGAACTTGCTTAAGTTCGAAACGTCAGGCCAGCAAATTTTTTGATTTGTATATTTCAGGTCCATTCAGTCAGTCAGCAGTTTCCAACAGTTTAATTCATTTTCATGTAAGAAAATAATTAGATCCAGAGATGTGTTCATACACTAATCGTCATTATTTATTATCTTATCCTGGTATGACCAGTTACACATCACACTTAGACCGCCAGATACTGGTTGTCATTTTCATTTAAAAAACCAACAACAATTCTTCTTGCTGTTGATCATAGAAATACGCTTTTGATGTTTTGAGAAACTGATTTCTCAGTTTAATGAAACTCATTTCTTGCTGTTCCTGCAAAGACAGAAAAAGTTTCTGTCCAGAAACTCATTCGATATGAGGTATAGGCTACGATTCTGACAATGGTGGCGCCATTTCATTGCTGCCTTCTGGGTGCTAGAGATAACTTTTGAGTCCAATTAATGATGGATTAAGGTTTTTTTCCTCAATCTCTTTTTTGGTGGGTGGGTGGGGGTATGGACCGCCATTGCACATGAATTCAACGAGTTCTGAAGTGGCTCAGTTTTGTTAAGACACAAGGTGTCCAAGTGGTCTCAGTTCGTTCGTTCGTTCGTTCGTTCGTTCGTTCGTTCGACGTACAAGTGTATTGTTATTTCCATGCTTCGCCCTTAAGAACGGGAAATACATTACCAAAATCAAGGTGCACAATCCCTATAAGACGGGCATTGTGAATACCTAATTGGCCGAGTTGCCCGTCAGCCTCCTGGAGGGCAAGTGCCGCCGTCCAGATTGTGTCATAACTGAACGGCATCTCCGAAAACCCAATCAGTGACTCTGGTTCGTCCGTTCCTGCAATCGCCTTGAATCTCTCCAAGAATGTGCTGGTCGTCTGCAAGAGGTCAACAGGACAAGGTATTGGTTTCGATGATTACACTATAAGAGATCATTCTATTTTGTCTGAAAGCGGTATCAATAGTGTTTTTTTACCAGCATTAACTCCCACCTGGCTGATTCATGAGCTCCTTTTATATGTCGCCTGGCTTCCAAAACAGCCGGTACCGCAATCGATACCGCAACTGGACAATATGAAATGCTCCCTAATTATTCCGAAATAGGCTAAAGAACTATACAAGTAGGCCTACATGTATATGATGAGCAGCTATCTCAAACTTTCTAGAAACATGGCATGTCAAAGTCTTCACACACTTTCTGAAAAAGAAACTACAAATATAAGGTCGTTGACCTAAGAAGAACGGGAAGAAGTACACGTGGCCCGAGAGTCGAATCCTGTAGTGTTACCCACGTTCTTCGAAGGAGAAAGAAGAAGACCGGTGCTCTATGGGCTCCGTGCGCCGTCGAATGAGGGCGCTGTCCACATAGCAACCGCACTTCCGTGGGCAGTACGTCGCTGGTATCCGCACCGCGCTCCTCGTTCATTTGATACTCGTTTACCAGTGGGATTGCTTTGTCTGTTTGCCGACTCTCGATAATTGAGTTTTCAATAAGAATATCACAGCGGGAACCAGACACTTAAATTGAAGTCAGGTAAGATGGCGTCGATATTGACCCCCCAACTCGCCTTTTCTTTCCGCTGAGGGGGTAGTTGTGCACGGAGCTCATACCAACCGAGATATCTTGCCCTATGTTGACGGTCTACCAAATTATTAGTGTCCTTCTTTTCGGGGAGGCGGTGCTCCATTATAGGTTTATATCTTCTGGCTAGCGCCCCGAACAAAGACACGGACCTTTTGGGAAACCGCCAACATAGGGCAAGATAACTCAGTTGGTAGAGCACCGGTACGGTATCCCAGAGGTCGCAGGTTCAAATCCCGCTTCTGTCAGTTTTCGTTGTTCACTTTTATTGTAAATCAATAGTGGAAAGGGCAAAAAGCTGTCTCCTAGCTGTGCCCGACGCAAATTCCATCTTCTCGTTTTTCACGTTAAAAAACTTTTAAAGAAAAAATGGCACGGAGCGGGGGGCTCCCCCACCCCTGCTAAAACCGGGAATGGGTCACTTGGGAGACACTGCCATAGACGTGTGCACAATTTTTCTTTTCAACTTTCATGAAGCCTAACCCCACTTTCCCTTATCCTACCCCCACGATTTTCGGTATATTTATGTTTTGGACCAATATCTATCGATATAACCTATTTGTGACAATAATATTTTGCCTCTAAATAGAAGCTGTGGAATATCAGTTCACTTGTCTCCCCGAGGTATAACAAATGACGAAGTGTCTCCTGAAGGGTACTTTTGTAGGAAATTATCGTTTCTGCTATTACCATTCCTGATAGTGTAGGTGCTTGGTTGTTATCAGGCGGTAGACTGAGGGCGTCTATGCCGAACTGGTGGGCCAATGCATTTTTGATTTGGTCTGGCGAGCAGTTGATTGAGTCGTCTGGTATCAGCCACGCATTCCAGTCCAGCCAGCCTAAACGTAACAGACAAAATCGTCAGCGTGTGCATTATGTATTGTATTGTCTTGTAGCTACATACGGCAAGAATTATGTTTTGAAATTGTGTTTCTTTTGTATATCTCCCCCACACCTTTTGACCGGGGATGGTTCATACAATCACACCCCCCCCCCCCCCGCGAAACTCCACTACCGTAAAAAAATGCAAGGCTGTTTGCAAATTTTCAAAGTGAACAAAGAAAACAAGCAGGAGCGGGATTCGAACCTGCGACCTCCCTTGATATTTTTTTGGTCAAAACATGCCCAAGACATTGGCCAAAATAATTCATAAAGGCCCAGCACGAAAATATAATGCACTGCAAAAATAGAGCGAAAAGAACTACCGTCGCTGTGAACCCCATGGATGTGATTTTCCATTCAGCGTGGGCAGCGGGATTAGGTTGATTTGATTTGATTTCGATAGTGGCCGTCCAAAATCACTACCTACTCTGTACAAAATCACATTTAAAACTTGTAAACTATAAATCGTCCCGCCCCGACAGAGAGAACATTGAGACTTCTGAGTAAAACAGCTTCAATATCATTGTGATTCTGGACTCTGGATGTGATTTTTGACACTTATTTTTCAAGATGGCAGCCCGCGTTGTTTTCAAAATAGATTTAGATTGATTCAAAACATGTAGGCCTATAGACTATTATTATTATTAACAGTTTTATTTAAACAGGGTGGCCTCATTAGTTAAAAAACTGCTATCCCTGAGGGCCCTGTATACAAAAAAATGAATAACACTAACATTGAAAAACCACTAATAACTCAAGAAAATTAAGATGAATAAAACATATACATGTAAAGTAAAAACATCATAAATACAAAATAAACAAACAAGATAACCGACAAACAACAAGAGAAAAATGAAGATTAATAGAACGTTAAAACATAAACATATAAACATAAATATAGAATAAAATGGACTAAGTATAATACAAAATATATATAATAAAATAATAAAATAATAATAATAATAAACAAATTAAAAAAACCTATACCTGGCATAATCCAGACGTACTTGGCGCCATACAGTTTCTGGTGGTACGCTGCACACATCACTTTCCTTGCCATATCACTGTAGAAAGCAGCAACTATGATGCGAGCTCCAGATTTCTAAGTTCAATGATAATATACCATAATGGAATACCAACGTCGACATAGCAACAACAATAGGCCGCCATATGTGGGACAGGAATATGATAATACCAACATGTATTATTATTTGCGTGTGTCCACAACATGGCCGCCATGACGCCATATTCAATACGGTCTATACCAATAAAGGTGAATTTTCGTTTCTCGTGTCTTCGTTTTCTAAAGACAATACCTCTTGTATTTTTATATCTGAAAATGTATTTTACTCGGTTAAAAAACAAAACAATTACGGTACATGTGATGGGGAAGATCTTGTTATAAAAAGAAGAAGTTAGAAACTGTGTCAAGTTTTGATGATTAAAGGTGGTTTGTTGAATTGTTTTATGTGAATACCCATATTTAATCCCTTTGTAAAAATATTCATTACCCCAAACTGGGTCAATTAGTTTACCTTGATATGCTCAACCTGGATAGCCGGATTATCCGCAAAACTCTCGGAAGATATCACTTCAATTCCAGCCTCTTTCGCATCGCGATGAAAATTAGCAAATGACTATAGGTGAAAATTGAGGACCAAAGATAATCACTGTATGCGGTATCAGATACCTAGCTCTGTAATTATACCGCACTTTGCAAGTACATGTACTTTATCACTGACAATCACTGACAACGTGGAATTTAGGGCACTTACCAAGATGTGTCCAACTAAAGCAACGTCACCTTACAATGTCGTACGGGGAGCTTAATAGCTAAAGAATAGACCTAAGACGTAATGACGCTATGGCTTGATAGGCTCAGTAAGGTCATTTTTATTGGGGGGGGGGGGGGGGGGGGGTAGACGTGAAAAGGGGCACTCGATATATCCATGCTGACAGGTAGACAGGGATTTTTTACAGATCAAAAAGGGAGCGGGGACATAATTTTCCTACTGTTCAAAGTGGGCGCAGATATTCATGTTCACTATCAGACGCTCTTCATGACAGAAAATTGCCATAATTTAGATTGGTTTTACTAACTTATATTTGCCGTATTTCCGAGTAATTAGGACGCGGCCTTAATTGGAAACGACATTCCGTGGATCGATCTTTTTACTTTTTTTATGAAAAAAGGGCACTAAAGGGCACTCTGAATATATTGGGGAGGGTAAATACCCTCTTACTCCCCGCTGGCTACGCCTATGGGTTTTGTATACAATGTGCGCTTTCCTATTGGAGTCCAGGTCAGGACGCCAGACAATCGTCCCCACCTGACTCCCATAGGAAAGCGCACATGTAAATGAAGCGTGACGTCATCATACGTCTTGGGTCTATTAGTTATGCGGCTATCAATTCAGCTCCATCTATCAACTGTTTAAAAAAATGTACTTCTAAGTTCTAGATTTCAATTTCTTTTTTCGCTGCTAAAGAACTGTCTACAGCCACTACCCCTCTTTTAGTAGCATGATAATTTTGTTATTGAAGTGACTGGTCAAAATAAGCCTGAAGCGTTTTATCGACTTAAGTTTACAAGCAAGATACGAACAAGATACATCCAAATGAATGTACACATAATACATAGACCCTTTTACGGATACCCCGCCTGTGGGATTTTGTGTACAAAATGTAGCGCGAACTGTCCTACAGCGACAAGACACGTTGCAGTTTTGCTGTGCACATTCACATGGACAAGCACCCCGTGTGCCGAGTCGTCCTCTCTGATCTGGCAAGAGTTTCGGCATGTACATGTCATAGGTTCTCCAGCGTAAGGTTCTACTTCTATATCGCCAACCTCCAATTCTATGCAACATTCAGACAAATATTCCATGGCACTTGTGTACATGTGAATGAAATTTTATGAAATAAACAGATGAAATTTGAACGTTTTTTCTAATAATCTTACTCCGAGTGCCACGTGTACGATGTGTGCTACTTGTTTATAAGTATGTGTGTACACGTATGTGTATTTCAGTACGCAGACGCTGGACATGCGTGCTCGTTCCAGGGGGTGTAGTTTCCAAAAGCCAATTCCCAGAACAGCCATAACAAACGGATGGAGGTTAAAAATAGCACATAACCGAAATGAAGCGCAAGGGGGCGCACTCCAATATTTGATTCGTTAACGCGAGATGGCGCGACGACACAGCCCTTTAAATAATTAAATATTTTAGTAAAATAAAATCGTGTTTTTGTACGAAACACTACAATTTAACATGACTTGTGTGAACACAACTTTCCTCAGATCTGATTGGTTAGTTGCTGCGTAATGAGATTCGTGTAGGAGAATATTAGATTTTACGTTCAAAACCCGTTCAAACTAAAATACGGTGATGGTCTGTTTTTTTACAGGGGGAAAAGCCCGTGATTTTACGTTGTTTTTTTACAGTGTACTGCTTAAATCAGTAAGAACCTGGAATTCAGTCACACTCAACAATTTTAGAGCAAACGCTTTTGAACCCATTTACCGCATCTAACACTGTCACTTTAAACAATCTTCGGTATTATAATAAAGAACAAATTTCAGACTTGGAAAATAAAATGCATTTACAGTTTACAACTTGATCCACTGATAAACGTTATCATTATATGGTAGCCTTACCAGTGAGAAGATAGGAAACGACTCGTAAAGCGTTGCTACTTTTTTCCAGTTAAACTTTCTGAACAACGCCAGCCTAGCCACGTTGAACATTGATTCTGGCGGTACCAAGCGGAAGAACCGCGGGAAAACGTCCCGACTGGAGAGCTTGGGAGAGGTCGAGGCATAGGAAACCTTGTCGTGCATGGATTGAATAAAACCTCAATGATATCAGCCACACAGCAAATGTCAATGGGTGACTTTTGAGACGCGTGGTGGCAGCAGACATACCGGTCCCTTTTCATTGTTCTCACCAGTCGTGCACGTGCTCAGAACTACGCGCGCATGATCAAACTAGCAAATATTATCAGTATGTCTGCTGTGTGCTGTCACAAGCGTCTCAAAAGTCTGCCATCCAATAATGTTTTATTCACAAGATGCTAAGGGACCATGCAAGACGAGTTTTATGCTTTGAAACTTTACAGGAGTAGCCTACTGTTTCTTTCCATGCTAAAATTTCATCAAAACTTGGTTAGTGGGTTATTAATAATTAACGGATTGGTTTATCTTTTTTCCAAATGCTCTTTCCACAAGGGGATCCGTATGCGGTATCAGATACCTGGCTCTAAATATAATTATAATGCAAGTACTTTACCAATAGGCGAAAAAACGACACTTACAAATACACTAGTAAGGTACACGAAACAATTTCCGTTTCCAAAATGATTTTGATAAGGACGACGTGGTTGGCGCTGTTTTTATGCTGCCTTCTGAACGTCTTAATTAACAGGCCCAATAATGCCGTGTACGCAAATTTCTGACGTTCTCGGTTATAGAACAAATAGACACTAGTCCCATCTCCACATTTTCAGGTTAAAATCTAGGTTCTCGGTGACACAGGTATTGCCCCCCCCCCCCCCCCCCCCACACCTCCGTTGCCTCCTCCCCCGATCCGCCCTTGGAAAATTATTAAATACTTTATAACGTTTTAGTATTTTTTTCCTCAAATCAATCCAAATCGGCCTAGACCTTGGGTAATCATGTCAAAAAAAAATTTCCGAGAAGATATTAAAAAAATAAATCAGAAAATAGACAATTGAAGCATTCTGGGAAACTGTTATGCACGAAGCATCAAAGTTTAAGTCCTTCCAACCTGGATAAGGTTCCAATAGTGAGACGCCTGCGCAGTAGGCTCTGTCGCAACGGAGCAGCCCGCCCCTATTATCATGACTTTAGTGGTGGTCGTGTTGAACAGCTCTCTGTACATTGCATCGGTAGCTTTACCTCCATCACACTGGTAATGAAAACAAAACGAAAAGGCGATTTAGGTTGGCCTCGGGTAAATTCCTCGCCTTCCACGGTTGTGAACCGGGTTCGAATCCCACCAGGGCCAAACATGTGGATTGTTTTTTCAGTATCTGCCTGAATCCGTGGTTTTTCCCCAGAATATCATTCCTCCCACCTCTAAAACTGAACATTTCCTCGTCGCCTTCCTACAGGTTACTTCGGGCTTTCGAGCTTACAGCTTTTGAGGAAACCAGAAAGAATTTAAATAAGATAAACACTCCAATAAAAAAGCAACTCTAAATTCGCTACCTTATGGAGACCGGGAAACAGAGGAAAAAAAGGGTTAAAAAGGTCTCCACACGGAAATTCTAAAGAGGAGGATGTGGAATTTTTGTATCAATACAAAACTGACATTTTTTTCAAATACTTCCCCCGATTTACTAACTTTAGTAAACCACATTTTGTTTGGCAATCCGTGAACAGGTGCAAGCCAGCTAGTCTAGTTCCCCGACCTGATAATTCCCTGGTCTGACGTCTATAAATTTCTGAAGTTTTGTCTTAGGGGTTTTCGAAACGCTGGCTTCGTCTTGGCTTCGGCTTCGTCTCCGACTTCTAAATAACTTAGGAGCAAACAAAATGTAAGTATTCTAATTTTTGCTTTCATAATCAACCAAATGAAATGTTCCTGAAGTAGAACATGCACCAAAATTTTGAATATTTCCATCTGGTTTGCTTTTCGGGTATTCAGAAGTCGGAGACGGAGCCGAAGCCGAGACGAAGCCAGCGTTTCGAGAAAAATAACTTTAGGTAGGTCGGGAACCAGACTTCAAGAACAGCATTTTTTTCTCTTTGTTTTCCTGGCATCTATAGGTGCACACAAAACTTCAATCAGTGTTACAGTATTTGCTATGAAATATTAACCCCAAAATCTATTCATTTCTGATAATTACAGCATGTTGTATACTACCTTTAAGTTAGGCCAGAACAGAAAAGAAACGAAATGTAGGAAAACGCAAACAAAGATTTGGCACAGTTTATAGGTTTTCGCCAATTTGTCTATAATATATCTCCATGTCGGCAAATCTTTGGATTCTGAGGAAATTTTTTATTCATTAAGAAGCATTCTCACCGCAAAAAAATATTCCTCTTAAACACATTACCTTGGAGGCGGACAAAGCATTCGACATGAAATCGCTTTAGTTGAAAAGAGCCTTAAAAGCAGAACAATAATGTAGCCTGCACGACCATCCCTTGAAAATACACTTTGTCTGAAAATCATTTACGAAAAACTAAGCGTATTATTCGGTTTCCATTATCACATAGACGTTCATTTTTGCACGCATTTCAAACTTCATAGTATTTACATTATAATATTTGTGCTGCGCAGTCAATGGGGATAAAACAAACGTGCGGGATAACCGACCGTCTGGGCTTAATAATTTAGTATGAAGGTCACGGCGATTTTTTTTAATGTCTCAGTTCGTGCCACAGTGTACATTACTCAAAAATGTAAAGAATCAGAAATCTGCTTTTGAAACTTTCAGCCAGGGGCCAATTTCATAGATTACTTTTCTCAAATCTGGTCAGAAAGATTCAACATGCACACAGACAAGCTGTATAAACTCCAAAAACGTGCTGCCAGATTATTTCTAGGTAAAGGGTATGATACTCCTTCAAGTGCATTATTTAATACATTAGGCTGGATGCCATTACCAAAACGATTATATTACATACGAGCAGCGCTTATGTACAAATGTGTCAACAATCTTGCACCCACTTATCTAACAGAAGATCTCATTAAAGTATCTGACATGCATCATCACTCTACCAGACAAGCAACTGAGGACACCCTGTTTATTCCTAAATACAAATCAGAATGCTTAAAGCATAGTCCTTTTGTTGCTGGGGCTACTGTCTGGAATAGTTTAAATAAAGAAACCAGATCAGCAGCCTCAATTGGTTCTTTTAAGTCAATGTTGAAACTTAACATTTTAACCTTGTAAGTTGCTTTTAAATTATTGTTTTAATTATATACATTTTAGCATGTTAAGTGTACTCGTTTTTACTGTCCTTATCACTTACACCTTTTTAGCATTTAAGTGTACTCATTTTTACTGTCTTTATAATTTACACCTTTTTAGCATGTTAAGTGTACTCATTTTTACTGTGTTTATCATTTACATATTTTTTTCGTTTATGTGTATGCAAGTAGGACTTTTTGTGATTTTATCCTTAATTTTAACGTCTTAATCAACACTTTTGTCTATTGTCTTTTTCATACACACATTGTTTTTGTTGTATACCCGTTCAGGTTTTTTTATATTTAATGATTATTTGGTTATGATTTCATATAATCCTATTTCCTATATGTTTAGTTATTTTTATATACTTTTAATCCCTTTAGATTACTAGTTTTTGTTTTATTTCTTATCTTCTTTGTAATGTTATGTCCAGGGCCCCGTGGAAGACCACGTCTGTGTGAACGGGCTACCCTGATAAAAGATCAGAAATAAATAAATATATAAATAAAAAAATAAATAAATAAATAAAAACATGCTTTGGCACAAAAAATAGTGCTTAGTAAAACCAGCTTACCAGCCAAAACTCCATGTGATGTCTATTGCTTGTGACTGGTATTTAGCTGTTGTTTGCTTAGCTTGACAATCACATGGAGTTTTAGCTGGTAACCTGATTTTACTAAGCAAAGTTTGTTTGTGCTGAAGTAATATTTTTGCTTAAGCAGCTCTATGAAATTGGCCCCTGCTGCTGGTGTGTACGTCACTTATTTTACTGATGTACACCGCAGTGCATGTTCATGCTTGGTTAAGCACCACGTGGGATGATGCAATTACTCAGCCATGTGTTAATGTTTCAAAGTCCAGTTGACAGAAGGGGTCAGAAAATAATAAATACGTCTGATCCTTATTTTGGGGAACTATATTTATTACTGACATAAGGTAAGACAAATTCTAAAAAAATAGTTTAATTTAGTTAACTTCCAGTTTATTAGACAATATATTAGCCCACAAATGTGGCTCAAAATAAAACAGCAGGAAAAATACTGGTAATGAATATTGCCGCGCATGCATCCAGAGGAAAATAATTGAAGAAGAATTTAATTAACTAAACATTATCTAATTAAAACTTTGTAGCTATCCTGGATCAATCAAATTGTCAAAACCTACAATTTTCATTATTCCTTATTTGAATAATTATATAAAAAATCTAAATGATTATCAAAAATATTGAATTGGTTTGGAATCTGTTCAACGTTTGAGCCACACTCGAAGGAAAAGAAGAAATTCAAAATCTTTGCAAACTTTAATATTCTTTAAATCTTATGTGATTGTTTATTCGATGTACGTTTCCTGGCAAACAGCCGAGGACTGGAATACAATCAGTGCTTGAAAGACGAAAATTAAACAACTTTCTTCATAAACACTGAAAAGCTTTTGTGATTCTCTTCTATATTTCGAAGCCTGATGGATTGGAATTTAAATAATGCCCCAGGACCAAAAACAATCAGTCAAAACAGTGTCTTAATACATGACAAATATTGCATTCAAACGTATATTTGTAATACAAACATGCATTTTTTTGTTAATGAATCTTCAATGCACTCACGGTTGCTGGTAAATGTTTTAGGATGGAATCGAGTCTATACAATTTTGCAAACGCAAACTAATTTTAGAAGAGAATGTTTTTATACGATGGCGACAGCCGTGACATATCCGGCGCTCGCTCTTTACGGTTACAATATTTTGTCCCCAGCAGCTATACTCAATACGCTTGTTTATACATTGTACATTACCACAATAGAGGCCAACCTAGACATTATGTACACGATGTTTTGCTTTCATATAACATATGAAAAAGAATCGGTTTTAACACTCTGTTAAAAAAGTCATGTTATATTAGAATAAAATTTCTTTAGACTGGTGCCAACGTCAATAGGATACCCAGGCCTTTCCCAAACTTTTGCTTCGGCATTTGATTCGGTCAGGTCCTCTGAGTGGCTGAATTATGAACCCGAGGCTCCTTTTTGCCACGTGCATCAAAGTTGTGTGAACCCAGAGCCGGAGCCTGACCATTCTATTCAAGAATTCATGGCTTTCGATTGGCAATGGAGTTGGGGAATAGCTAGCTCTGGGGACGTAAAGCCGTGTCCAAAGCCGACAAGGTTTGAAAAATAATTGCCCAGGGACTGATCCAGGGGGGTTCCCCCCCTACCAACGCCGCTATCGCTCAGATAATTTGTATTGTCTTTTACGTCTTTAACCAGCCACCTTTTTGCCTTTTATTTTACGGGAAAGAAAAATCTGCCAGGCCCAGTAGCGGCGTCGCCTGAGTATCAGACTCCCTGAAAATCCGACTAGTGTTGGTTAAACTGCGCATGCTCAGTAGGCCCGCGTACACCAAAACAATGAGAGACATTTATAAATGGTAAAGGGTGATGGTGCGGATTAGGGTGAGGAATATGGTTAGGTTGGAGTTAGGGTATAGGACAGGGTCAAGGGTTAGGGTTGCGATGAGGTTAAAGGTTGGGAAGAGGTTAAAGGTTATGCCATTGGCAAATACTATTGTGTTCATCATAAAAGCGCAATGGATCCGCCCTTCGGCATCTTGGATACCCAGGTTAATAAAAGTGGCCGTTTTACCATGCGGAATACCTCTGTGCAGGCCCGTTGCCTGCCTCTAGACTGGGGGGGGGGGGGTGTTTCGTCAAACCCCGAAGTTCTACTTTTGGCATTTTATGCGCAACATTGTGAACACATGCATAAATACGTACCACAAAGTGAAGCGTCGTACAAGTTGCATTTACCGTATCAAACTGGAACATTGCGGGATACGTGTACTTTTAAGACAAAATTTGTAGTTGGCTAGCCTGAGTTAGGCCCTATAGTGACTTACCGATTTTTTGGGATTTTCTTTTATTTCTGAGCGCAACTCGTCAACAAGCGGGGGGGGGGGGGGGGGGGGGGGGTGGTTTCGAACCCCCGCCTATACGAGGATGCAATGTCTAGACTGTGTAGTGCGAATTACTAATGATTTGTTCGGGGATGGAGGGGGGTTCAGAATTATTTCAAACATTTGCACTAAGTTTCATTCGAACACATTTTGTTTTGCAATGAACTCATTTTGTTTTTATTAATGCAGGGAAAGTGGGGGGGGGGCTCTTCCTGATGATCTGGAAATCGTGAAAATTACGTAGTAGTTGGCTTGAATGAGTCGCAAGTATATATACAGCATTTGCTTTTGCTGTAATTTTCGGGAATGAATGGATTTGGGGGTTAGTATTTTATAACAAATACTGTAACACTGACCTGTTTAAAGTTTGCTTATGTGCACAGATGCTGGCGAAACAAAGAAATAAAAATGCGGTTCGTGTAGACTTCCCTGATCCTACTTCAGACAAAACGGAGCAATTTATAGATGTCAGGGAATTATCAGGTCCAGGAACTAGACTATTTCAAACGGTGGTCGGAAGACCTTCGCTGGAAATTGATTGAAAATTTCAACTTTTCTTGAAAATGACGGGACACCAGGTGCCACGATTTCACAAGATGTTTGAGGGTACATGTATTATTTACTGACAGTCAAGTAAGGTATTTAAAATTTTTGTTTTTTGATGTTTGCAAATGTTTAATATTACCTGTAAGGCTTATATAACCAGCAGGGGGAGATATTTAAGATAATAATTACTAAAAAAAATATATAAATGATAGTAGAAAGTTGGCCAAAGTGGGATTTCGACCGAACGACGCAAACTCCATCTTCATCTCCAGTTAATGGCGACTGAAAAACCATGCTGACGTACTAAGACAAGTACATTGCCCGGGAAAAGTAGGCCTACAAAATGTCAAGAGAACACAAAAGCCAATTATACAGGCTTTAAAAGTTCCTGGGGTCGCTAAAAAGAATCAGCCACTACAACACAAGTATACGTTCTCTTATATGGCGTACTTTTCCTACATCTGCAGCCGATTTCACGAAACCTTGCGCAATTGCGCAACTCTACTTACGCCACAATTTATTGCGTAAGTTGCGCAACATCTGTGACATTTTAAAAATCGATTTCACGAAAGTTACGCAGTGCGTAAGTCGCTGACTTGCGCCACAAATTATGGCGTAACTTACGCACTCGTTTTAGGTGGCTTAAGTTTTCCACACAAACACCGAAATGATGACTTAGCTAGCGGAGGGTAAGCATAGTAGAGCCGTTAGTTGCTCAAATCATTTATTAAATTCACTAGATTATTTCAGAGAGTAATGAAATGATCATCCGCTCTAGGTTTACCTGTGAGATATTTTCGAAAGTTGCCATCATTTTCTTTTTCGGAGCGAAGTTTCAAAAATGAAAAATTTCAAAATGGCGCTCACAGTTAAATTTGACGACTGTTCCATGTATTTATATTGTTGTACTCAAACAGTCGTCGTAAAAGCGGCATTCAGTCTCGTCCGCGATGTATAAAATATATAAAATATTGCGCAGCTACGCAGTGTTTCGTGAAATGGATCGCAAGGATGTAGCGCAGCTGCGCAAGATTTTTATAGCGCAAGTCCTACGCCATGGCGTAAGTTACGCACAGTTTCGTGAAATCGGCTGCTAGGCTGGTGCTTCTGCCTGTCACTTATCTTTATTAGATAGAGCACAAGAGCATTGTTAATTTGGATGGAGAACTGTTGGGCTCATCCTTACAATCACTTTCTCATCTCACCGGAGATCTGTTGCTACTCTTAGTCTGTTCTACAGATATTTTCATGGTTAATGTTCCACCGGCTTGTCCAGGGTGTTTCAGCGTGAAACTTGGCTTTCCGCCTATATACTCCCGCCAATAATACCGTACTCTAGCTGTATATACCTAGATGTAGGCCTATATAACAAAAAGCTATTCCAATTTGCCCCGTTCTGTATCTATATGGGTTTATTTGCCCGATACATGTTTTCCTTCATCTTGCTTCAAGAGGAATCTTAATTCCTACCTCTTGCATCTTTGATTCTTTTTCTTGCTCTGTACTTCAAGTGGCTTTTGGGCTTGTTCGGAGCGAATTTGCATGAACAAAATTACATTCAAACTGGTTAAAAAATTTAAAACAAATACAGAAAAGAAACTGTTTCTCAAGCGTATGAAAATGTACGGTAGTCTGTTGTACATTCCAAAAACGTGTTGGATTAACACACTGTGGTATCTATATTAAACAGTGTTCCGTCGCACCTGCTTTTGGCCTTGCTCTGCTGAAATTGCATAAAAAGCATGAGTGTAGGGTTTAATTTGAAGTTTTTCCTGCCCTCAGAAATTCTTTTAACCATTTATAATTCCCTTATTTTATCATATTTAAATTACGGAATTCTTTCATGGGGCAGCTCGAGCACTCAGTGTCAGAAACTTTTTCTTCTGCAAAAAAAGAGCAGTCAGAATAATAACGAAGTCCAATTATCTGGCACATACCTCTCCTTTGTTCTCAAAGCTGAGAGTACTTAAGATTAATGATTATTTTTGTACATAGGTAAATTCATGTATCAGTACAACCATCGTATGCTGCCTTCAAATTTCTGTAACCTCTTCACAATGTCTTCATCGGTTCATTCCTACAGTACTCGTGGTGCATCAAAAGGTGATCTGTATATATATTACCATAGAACATCACTTGCAAAACAAAGCTTAATTACTCGGGGTGCTCTCCTTTGGAATAAACTAGACAGAAAACTTAAGAACACCACTAGTTTGAAAGTGTTTGCAAAGGAATTTAAAGATAATGTACTAAGTCAATAATAGTCCATATTACATAGCTTAAATTATCAATTCGTTTATTTACCTATAGAAAAGATAATTTCTATCACTATATACTATTTAAGTCAAGTTCCGTCTTCTTGTCCCTTGTCAGTAGAATATTGTTACCAGTAATAATTTGTGTATCATTTTACATATACTGTCACTTCAGTTTGGTCTCATAATATTTGTCTCCTCGTCCCACGTTTGTAGAAATATATATTTGTCCTCTGTCCTCACAGGGAGAGCATAAAAGCTTGCTTCGCTCTTCCTACAGTGTATGATACTTGTTATATTGTTATATTAGATTACTAATATATTTATAACAACCAATTCAATGTATGGATGATTAACTTCATGAATTATTAATTATCAACTTACATGTATTTGAATTGTATGCCAACATGAAAAATAAATGTGTGTGTGACTATACACACACTATACACACTAATTTAAATTGCTCGTAATGTCCTCGCCCTTGAAAGGCCATTGATTACATTTAATGGTCCTTCTTTCCCGGTATGCAAATAGCTCCATCTCCTGAGAATTTTATTGTGGTGCCATTGTCATCATTTTTCTTACACTTGGTTTTTGTTTGGGTCTATAGGTCTGAAAATTGGGATAATTTATGTGGAATCTGTTTAAGAATTATCCTCATTTGATCTGGGCCCAGGAAGGGTCACGTGGTAGGGTTGGTAATTCAAAATGTAGGCAACCCTGCCGCCTTTGATCGTAACCCTTTACCTAGAGTGGCTTTTAGCCTTGTATTGGGTGATTTAAAAATGTCCCCGTCTCGTCTCTGTTTTCTGTGTGTTTTGTTGCTTCTTGTCTGTCGGTTGTTCTCTAAAAGCTTCGCCTCATCTGAACATCCCCCGTTCTCCTATTCCTTTCCCTTATGCTAGACATTGTGTGCATTTACCTACGTAATGTGCCTTGATATTTTCTTTGTCATTTGTTTTGTTTTCTTAATCATGCGTACTGTATATCTATTAATAGAATGTGACATTGAATTGAATTGAATTGAATTGAATTGAATTGAAGAGTTTCTCGAAGTTAAAAAAATATCAAGACGGTTAAAGTTATCAAATTGTTGGCGCGTCGTTCTTTTCTCTGAACGGATAACAGCTACATATAGGCGATAAAAAATGATATAAATGAGTTCCAATTGTAATTGTTATGCACCAGTGGTTTACTGTAATCATGAGCGGGGGACAGGGGACACGTCCCCTAATATTTTTGTTGGGGGGACGGGACGGCTATGGCAGTGTCCCACCCCCCCCCCCCCCAAACATTTCCCCTTGTCATATACATGTTATGAGTCATTGGCTTTTTCGGAGCAAAGTTTCAAAAATAAACAAAATTTCAAAATGGCGCCAACAGTTCAATTTGACGACTGTTCCATGTATTTTTATTGTTGTACTCAAACAGTCGTCGTAAAAGCGGCGTTCAGTCTCGTCCGCGATGTATAAAATATATAAAATAGTGCGCAGGTACGCAGTGTTTCGTGAAATGGATCGCAAGGATGTAGCGCAGCTGCGCAAGTCCTTCGCCATGGTGCTTCTGCTTGTCACTTATCATTATTAGATAGAGCACAAGCGAATTGTTAATTTGGATGGAGAACTGTTGGGCTCATCCTTACAATCACTTTCTCAGCGGAGATCTGTTGCTACTCTTAGTCTGTTCTACAGATATTTTCATGGTAAATGTTCCACCGGCTTGTCCAGTGTGTTTCAGCGTGAAACTTGGCTTTCCGCCTATACTCCCGCCAATATACCGTACTCTAGCTGTACCTAGATGTAGGCCTATAGAACGAAAAGCTATTCCAACTTGCCCCGTTCTGTATCTCTATGGGTTTATTTGCCCGATACATGTTTTACTTCATCTTGCTTCAAGAGGAATCTTAATTCCTACCTCTTGCATCTTTGATTCTTTTTCTTGCTCTGTACTTCAAGTGGCTTTTGGGCTTGTTCGGAGCGAATTTGCATGAACAAAATTACATTCAAACTGGTTAAAAAATTTAAAACAAATACAGAAAAGAAACTGTTTCTCAAGCGTATGAAAATGTACGGTAGTCTGTTGTACATTCCAAAAACGTGTTGGATTAACACACTGTGGTATCTATATTAAACAGTGTTCCGTCGCACCTGCTTTTAGCCTTGCTCTGCTGAAATTGCATAAAAAGCACGAGTGTAGGGTTTAATTTAAAATGCTCGTAATGTCCTCGCCCTTGAAAGGCCATTGATTACATTACAGTCATCTGGGAGTCTATTTAAATCTCCTACAGAAATTAATGGTCCTTCTTTCCCGGTATGCAAATAGCTCCATCTCCTGAGAATGTTATTGTGGTGCCATTGTCATCATTTTTCTTACACTTGGTTTTTGTTTGGGTCTATAGGTCTGAAAATTGGGAAAATTTATGTCTCTGTTTTCTGTGGTTTTTTGTTGCTTCTTGCCTGTCGGTTGTTCTCTAAAAGCTTCGCCTCATCTGAACATCCCCCGTTCTCCTATTCCTTTCCCTTATGCTAGATATTGTGTGCATTTTCCTACGTAATTTTTCTTGATATTTTCTTTGTCATTTGTTTTGTTTTCTTAATCATGCGTACTGTATATCTATTAATAGAATGTGACATTGAATTGAATTAAATTGAAGAGTTTTTTTCAAAGTTTAAAAAAGATCAAGACGGTTAAAGTTATCAATTTTTTGCGCGTCGTTCTTTTCTCTGAACGGATAACAGCTACATATAGGCGATAAAAAATGATATAAATGAGTTCCAATTATAATTGTTATGCACCAGTGGTTTACTCTAATCATGGGCGGGGGACAGGGGACACGTCCCCTAATATTTTTGGGGAGACGGGACGGCTATGGCAGTGTCCCCCCCCCCCCCCCCCCAATTATTTCCCCTTGTCATATAGGCCTACATGTTATGAGTCATTGGCTTTTACACGCAGAATACAGAAAGAGACACCAAGTTCAAAATGCTTAACAATTAGTGTTAGTTGTGTGCTTTTTCCTCCCCCCTCCCCCCCCCCCCCCCCCCCCACCTCGACGAGAAATCCCCGCCGCTGACTGTATAGGCCTAGCCTAATGTCTTTTGTGCACCAAGAACCAAAGCTTATTCCACAATGTACATTACCCAAATATGTATTCTCTGCACCAGCTCCTGTTACTGAGTGCGAATTGAGTTCAAGATATTACATCTAGTTTTTCAAGCCCTGTAATGTCATTTCGACGTTTGATTCTGACCAAATCTGACCATGCCGACGTTGGATTTTGATCACTGCAACTCAAAAGTTGAAAGTGTAAGCAATCTGACCTTATTCTAACGTCAAGTTTTTGGTCAAGTGGTGACCGTTCTCGCAACCAACCAACATCTGTATTTGACGTTGCGACGTTACTGCAACGTCAAATACAGAATGTTCGATTGTTGTCAGATAAATTACGTTAATCTGACGTTAAACTTTGGCATCGGTTGTCGGTCATCAAAACAAACGTTGAAAGTAAATTGATCCGACGTCATGACCACAATCACATAATATAGTCCAACGTCAAACGACGGGCGGAGCCAGCCAGATCGATTTGATATGGAACGTCCTATTTGAAAAATCAAAACTTATCTACTCTCTTAATGTAAAAGAGTGAAAACTCACTCTCCAAAGAAGTGAATCCCTTATCAAACCACTGCAAGAGTGAAGCTCTTATAAAAACAACTTCAAAAGAGTGAAATGTCCACTCTTTCGAGGAGCCATATAAGGGACTAGTCTTTAAAAAAAAGAGTAGGCCCTTATATGGCTCCTCGAAAGAGTGGAAATTTCACTCAAAACTGGAGGTTTTGGAGTGGTTTTTATTCTTTTTGAGTGGTTTTTAAAACATATTCAGTCTTTTGAAGTGGTTTGATATGGGATTCACTCTTTTGGAGAGAGAGTTTTTCACTCTTTTACATTAAGAGAGTAGGCCTAATAATTAGTAATTTAATTTGAAAAAAAAGTATTTTCCCGTGTTTACACCCAGCAAACACGGACGTACAGCTTAAAAATGGCATGCCCTGACTTACCTTTGTGTCCCTCGATATGATGACAATCTCGTACCCAGGCAGGATGTCTGGGTTGGAATTGATGTCCCTCACAGCCAGCCGAGTAGCAGGGACAACGCTTTGGGCGCCAGCCCATGGGTCCGATTGGGAAAACAGCCCCAGGAGAAACAGCTTAGTCACATTGGACTGGCACAAACACGGCGATCCAGCGATCGTTAACAAGACAATCACGAGCATAGCATGTGAACACATTTCTGCCTTGTAAATTACCGGCTGCCAGAATACCAATATCAAAGCGCGGAGCGCCTTTTTATAGTTGAAGCCAAACCTTCTTATTTTCACAATGAAGGCTTTGCAAACGTATATTTCTATGCTGACGATCCAAAACGCAGTCTCTTTGTTGTATTGTATATAAACGTAGGCGCTACAGTCGGTCTAGCAATACGTCACTGGAATCGCAGCTGATCAGACAAAGATACGAAGACAAACACCGTGCTCGTTGTATTTGGTATCTTTCAGTTCAGCGGCTAGCTTGGTGGTTGAGGACTATTTTTGGCAATGTGATTCGCTATTATGTCATTGGCGCGTAGAGACGCGTCCCTTTTATAATAAGCCAAGTTGCACAGATGGGGGAAGGGATAAACAAACTTTCACAATGGGTGCGTTCGATTAGCATGATGTTAATCATCACGTGATACTCGTGTCTGCCCCAGTGTCAACTACCACTACCCAAGCTAGCGAGCGGGATCTGGTGGCTGCCCGGGTGTAATAACGTCACCGCCTAGCTGAAAAAATAAACATGGCCTCGAATTCGAGTAAATTAATGTACAAATTGTGACATAAATTGGAAAGCAAAGAGTGTATTTTCCTGACATTTACAAAAGTTGGGGACCAGACTGTGTGTAAATTGTGAATTTTATAATTATCATGTCGTCATGGTCAAGATTTTTCCGGTAGAGCAGACGACAGCGAGCCTGTGTTAAACATTTTGCCCTTTTTAAAGTTGCAGCCCCAAACGACCTTTGACTTTAATTTTCCCAGCATACCTATAGGCGAAGACACCGCAGCGTTCGATTTGCCTCATTTTGTGGCTTCCCCGTGGTGTAACCCCGTGTTTTAAGTGTAAGCTAATCGAACGCAACCAATATGTAACACAACTGAATTTATTTTTCTCAAAAGCAAAAGAGAAAACAAGTCGGTATTATTTTTTAACAGATCACAGTTCTGGCTCCACGTTTTTCAGTATCTGTAAACTTATTGTTTTATTTCAGACAGATTCCAATTTGGTTGCGAGTTTCCCCGATTAACTTGACAAGAAAATATTGTGTTTATCCAAAAGTGGCTATCGGTGCGTTCGACTCGCTTACACCATAAACATCGGGTTACCCCGCGGGGAAGCCACGAGATGAGGCAAATCGACGGTGTATTCGCCTAGGCGTGCTGGGAAAATTAAGATCAAAGGTCGTTTGGGGCCGGGAACTTTAAAAAGGTAACACGGGCCAAATCTTGACCATGACGACATGATAATTATACAATTTACAATTTACACACAGTCTAATCCCCAACTACTGTTGTCAATGTCAGGAAAATACACTCTTTTAATTGCTTTCCAATTTGTGTCACAATTTGTACTATGCAATTATATAACGCAACACAATTATTCCTATTCAAACACAAATATACATACATGTTTTCTTGGTGTTAAATAGAAATATTTTGCCACAAAGTTACTTTTTAGAAAATAAATTTGAAATATGTTTCCTATAGTGGTTAGAGGACTTGTACTTGTACATGTCTGCGTCGTTGTCAGTGACATCTTCCGTTGGTCAAGATTTGAGTGGTTCTGGTCTTAAAGGTTAAAGGGTACTGTCGTCGCGGGAAACTTTGAATAGATTTTGGGTCCACGGGACATCTGGGAGCTTTGTGCCTTTGTTTTGAAGCACCGTAGTCACTGATAACAATTTCAAAACTTGTCGCTTACAGTGTTACATCTTATTAAAGATGATGATTGCCGAGAGAAGTCTGCGCCATTTTGAAATTGTATGTAGATTGCGTATTGTAAAATTAAAAGGCCAATTTTTTTTGCAACGAAATAATAAAAGAAAGTATCTTTTGAGAGCTGTTTTTATCAGGTCCCATCTAGCCCGCTGGTGCCATTTGTCTAAAAGTCGTCGCTGCGGGCAGCAAACAAATCTGACGTCATAACACCTTGTACCTTTGTGCTCTTTTATTGCAGTTAAAACGGTTAAAACACCACAAGTGCTACCAAAACGCCTTTTGCTGTATTTTTCAGAAATAAATGGATTTGGGGGTCAGTATTTTATAGCGTGCCAGCAAATAGTGACTGCTGATGTTTCCCAGAGAGGCTGTTTAGGATGAAAATTAAAAATTGGATTTATAGTACAGAGGTCGTGCAACTGACGTCACTGGACGGCACCACACAATGCCCAGTGGGCGTGGTTCTATTGTGATTCACAGGTGCTTGCCGTCCAGCATGAATAGATGACTACGTCACTGCACGACCTCTATACTTGAAAAAAGGCCATGGATAGACTGTCATACTGTTGCCTGTACAAAAATGTATATGGACATTTTCATTAGCATAAAAGCCAAAATGCTGAATTTTCACACAAGAATTGTTACGAATGAGGTGAAGTAATTCAGGATTCCACTAATTAACAAGTAAACTAAGTAAAACAAATCACAATGTTAATAACTGTTCCCTGTATAAACCAGTTTAATGACTTAGATTTGAGATATTGAATTAAACTTCATCTTCACATATTTAAGAAATCAGATAAAAGTTGCATACAATAAAACCCTGAGCACTTTATCATCATTCCAGAAAAGATAAAAACACTCCTTTAACAAATTGCATAGACGGTCACCGTTTCATGAATATTTAATTTAAAAAAATTGATTTTACAGTGCACAAAATGTCCAAAAAATTTAAGCTGGTACATAACTTCACATTAATGACGGCCATTTTAATTCCCATAATGCATTGCGGTCAACCATTTGACAATATCCAAAGACTTTTTTCAGTTAAGGTACCTAAACCATTGTTTTGACACCCAGAAATACCTTTCCCCAGTAGGTTTTACATAAAAAGCTAAAATGCATGGTTAAAACGGTGTTTACAAATTAAAATTAGTTTTATTAAGCACCAAATTTACCAGATATAAATGTGAGCAAAGGTCACAACATTCCATGCCAACATTCCACAGCTTTCTGGGGTTCTAATGACATCTAAACACAGAAGGGGAAAGCAATGCACTCGGCCTGATAGGGGGGAAACTACCACACACAAAAGCAATACAACTGAGGAATTTCATTTTTAAAGGGACACATTGCTTTGGATTTAGAGATTTGGGCTATAAAACGGAAATTGATATGGTTGGAAAGCTTTTTAAAAAGTAGAATATAAAGATTCACATAACTATCCCTTCAAATTGCGTGTTTTTTGTTCAATTTCGTGACAAATAACGGTCCGCCATTTTGTAGAACCAAATTTTTTACTCCACAAAATGGCGGACCGTGTTCACCAGTCGTATTTCCAGTCGCATCTGGTTGAAGTACGTTCTGTTGATCCATTTTGATGTACTGTGGCACGGCGCGCAGCACTGGCGATGTGTCGCGAGGTAGAGAATTGTACATGGCGATCATCTGATAGGTTCACAAGGCGCCACAGCCAGTGGGCTGCGGCGCCAGCCTAAAGACTCTTACAGCGTATTTTGCGCATTATTTAGACGGTGGTATTTAGTACTGGAAATAAGTCTATGTTTCGCGGCTCAGATCTCAGTGGTAAGCGGCA
Source organism: Hippasteria phrygiana (assembly GCA_037893225.1). Lineage (NCBI taxonomy): Eukaryota > Metazoa > Echinodermata > Asteroidea > Valvatida > Goniasteridae > Hippasteria > Hippasteria phrygiana. The sequence continues at coordinate 2,513,870 of JAZGUH010000184.1, forward strand.
AATTTTTTTGTTTTGTAATCACTTCTCACTAATTACAACACATTATACGTGTCTTTTTTGCATGAACAACTCTTATAAAAGATAAGAAAATTTTCCAAACAGCAAAATTTCATGACATTTGAAGGCAATGTGTCCCTTTAACTTTTAAGATTTTGAAATCCATGACACTTCAAATTAACTTGCCATGTAACAAAACATTTTCAACTTAAACAAACAAGAAAGCTTAAACAATTGTTAGTACGTGATACAACTTGTAAATTCACACACAAAAAAAACATTTGTGGCACCAGCAAGCGGAATCAGAGATACATGTACGTTGGAAATTTTGAAAATTGAGATTTCCATTCCATAATAAAATATATATTGTAAACTTTGTAATGGTGAAAAATTAATGTTACATGTGTCTACGATATTTTGATTTTAGAGCCGTAAATTCAGCATTGAGAATGGACAATAATAAGTATGCCAGACCAAAATGTCAGATTGTACACATTTAATGGTCTGAAGAAAAAAGCAAACCAGGTATTTTGAATTAAATATGCAGTATTTTGACAAAAACGGGAATCGTGATTTGTTTTAGACGATTTCCATATCAATTGCAATCAAAAATAGGTCATGCGACTTATGTCCGATTTTCCTTGCGGACGCCACATTTATTTAACACAAGTCACTACATTAGAATCATATATCTACCCCCCCCCCCACAGTGTTCCGTTGCACCTGCAGCCTTGCTCGGGTGAAATTGCATAAAACGCACGAGCGGTATGGTTTAATTTAATGTCCTCGCCCTTGAAAGGCCACTGATTACATTTAAATTATTAGATTACTGTCATCTGGGGTCTATTTAAATCTCCTACAAAAATTATTGGTCCTTCTTTCCCGGTATGCAAACAGCTTCATCTCCTGAGAATGTTATCGTGGCGCGATTAATCATCATGTCTTTTGTGCACCGAGAACCAAAGCTTATTCTACAATGTAAAATACATTACCCAAATTTGTATTCTCTGCACTAGCTCCTGTTATTAACCGAATTGAGTTGAAGATATTGTGGCGAAAATCTGTTTACGGGGAAAAATTTATGTTATCTGATCTCTGGTCTGTATTCTGGATCGGATTAGATTGTGACCGGGTATATGTCTCAGTCTTCAGTCAGTTATTCTCCCGTGAGGAACCTTGATAGCGCTGCCACCAGGCGGAATAGTTTAGGCCTAAACCTCCGGAGTTCCGCCTCTCCGGTTTAGCAATTCGCGATAGCCGACGTGGATCCGGGTCAAAATATATGACGAAGTTAACCAAGAGAAGAACACTTCACAGGGAAAGGAGACTTGAATAAATAATGTCGGGAAACCAGGAATTCAGAACAAAACTCGTAAGGATTATTTAATCCATGTCCGCAACTCCAATAATTCCAGAACAATAAATAAAGCAAAGTTATATTACACTCTGTATATCCTCAAAGTTGGTATTTACAATCCAGTCTATTCCAATAATCTTGTCGGTTGCTAATATACACTGACTCGGGTAAAAGTTACGCTCTATACTACAAGTACAATCCTTAATATACTGTCACTGAGTGAGTAAGGGGGAGGAGATGTAAAGGTGGGTGTCACACACAAAATATAAAAATGGAACAGGGTATCGTTTAAACCCGTCCAAAGTTGAAACGAGTGTCGTTTAAACTCGTCCAACAAAGCAAGGAACAGGCATCGTTTAAGCCTATCTAATCCTTAGTAAATACACCAAGGCCCCAGGCCTTGACACTTAAAAATCAACTTAGTATCTTCTCGATACAATACACTTCTCGTGTTTAACTTAATTTGTCCTCTCGACAAAATACACTTAGGCCCCAGGCCTATCCAATAAAACTTCAGGCACCCAGGCCTATTCTATAAAACTTCAGGCACCCAGGCCTATTCTATAAAACTTCAGGCACCCAGGCCTATTCTAAATCATCAAAGGAAAATCAGACTCGTCAGCCCGACTCCGAAATAAATCCTACAATTCCTGACTCCTCCTGTCAGTCTCTCCTTAAATAATATGATCTAATGCGATAGCTGGTGTGACTTACAGCGACTCGACGAGTGCTCCCCGTATCCTCAGATGCGAGCTCCCCGTATCCTCGAATGGCAAGCTCCCCGAACTCCTCAAATGCTCCCCAACTAGCTCTGCGTTCAAATGCTCCCCAACTCCAAGAACTCTGCTCCCCAAACTTCTCAAGTGCTCCCCAATTCCAAAACTCAACTCCCCAGTAGCTCAAAATATGCTCCAAAAAATTAGACTTCTACAGCTCCCCAATCCTAATTCAAATCAATAAACTCCTCCTTTGCTCCCCAAGTTTCTATAAAAGCATCAGTGATCAGCAATACAATTGTGCAGTCTCGAACCAACATCAACCAAAAAGCACAGAATCGCTAAAATCTGCCCTATTTATAGTCTTTGAACTGCGCGCCTAAAAATACGCACAACTAGTTTGGCCACGCCCACTTTTGTAAAAGTCACAGTATAGTTAATTGACATAGCGATGATATTCTCTTAAATTCTCCAAAATTATACAGAATAATTTCACACCAAAAGGCTTAAATCAATCTCCAAAACATTCCCTATAATAAAACTGCTCTAAAACTGTTAATAAATTATAAAGAATCCCCTGAAATGGTCACTTTTCGATGTGTTTACAAACTATAAATGAACGTAAACAAACCCTAAGTTCATTGAAGAAAATGCACTGATGACATATATGAATATTCATTAGCCAGTCACTGGCTCAGCAGACGAAAGCTTACAGAGAAGTCACCAAAACTCTCCTAACTTCCAAAGTCTCTTCAAAGTTAGCTAGTTCACATCTAAAGAAGCTAGACAATTATCCATAACAACTTTATAATATATTAAATCACTTTTTAGAAGTCTCGGTCGTCTAGAAATAATTTTAGAACTTTCAGCCAATGGCTGAGGTACTAACAAAACTTGAATGGCCGCCATGTTGGATTTCCAGTAAGTCTATTTTTAGCACTGAAATACACACGTGCGTGAACAATAACAAGTCATGGATTTATCAGTGTTTTTCGCTCAATAAAGACGCCAAATTTGTGGGATAAAAGAGAACTATGATTTCCAAGACAAAAATGCCTGAGTGCTAGAAGAAAAGGTAAGATTTAAGGAAGGTTACATAACGTTAAACTGGGTTTTGGGGGCATTTTCGTCACAATATTACATCTAGTGTTTCATACCCTGTAATGTCACTTCGACGTTTGATTCTGACCAAATCTGACCAAATCTGACCAAGATTCTGACCATGCCAACGTTGGATTTTTATCACTGCAACTCAAAGTTGAAAGTGTAAGCAATCTGACCTTATTCTAAAGTCAAGTTTTTGGTCAAGTGGTGACCGTTGTCGCAACCAAAATAGTGACCACGTTGCGACATTACTGCAACGTCAAATACAGAGTGTTCGATTGATGTCAAACAAATCACGTTAATATGACGTTAAACCTCGGCGTCGGTTGTCGGTCGTCAAAACAAACGTTGAATGTAAATTGATCCGACGTCGTGACCACAATCACATCATATAGTCCAACGTCAAACGACGGGCGGAGCCTACCAGGTCAATTTGTTTTGGAACGTCTTATTTGAAAAGCTAAACTTATCTAGGCCTACTCTCTTAATGTAAAAGATCGAAAACTCACTCTCCAAAAGAGTAAATCCCTTATCAAACCACTGCAAAAGAGTGAAGCTCTTATAAAAATAACTCCAAAAGAATAAAAACCACTCCAAAAGAGTGAAATTTCCACTCCTTCGAGGAGCCAAGGGACCAGTCTTAAAAAAAGAGTGGTCCCTTATATGGCTCCTCCAAAGAGTGGAAATGTATTTATTTATTTATTTATTTATTCATTAAATATCTTTAAACAGGATAAAATGATCAAGGTTTGCCAAGATAATTGTTTAATAATGTCTTCACTATGAAAGCTAACTTATATAGTCAAAATTATTAGAGACAACCCGGGCAGCTCTTTTCTGCAGTCTGAGAAGAGCCTTTCTACTGGTCAACGAAGTTACCCCACACGGAACAGGCATATAGTCAAAGCATGGTTGAATGGTTGTTTTGTAAAGCGTGTCAAGTAATTGACTATTAATTGTATAATGGCTAAGCCTAGTTAGAGAATACACCTTGTAAGCAATGGATTTACAGAGATTCCTTACATGTAATTTCACTCATAACTGGAGGTTTTGGAGTGGTTTTCATTCTTTTGGAGTGGTTTTTAAAACATATTCAGCTATTTGGAGTGGCTTGATATGGAATTCACTCTTTTGGAGAGTGAGTTTTTCACTCTTTTACATTAAGAGAGTAGGCCTAATTAATTAGCAATATAATTTGGAAAAAAAAGTATTTTTCCCGGGTTTAACACCCAGCAAGCACGGACGTACAGCTTAAAAATGGCATGCCCTGACTTACCTTTGTGTCCCTCGATATGATGACAATCTCGTACCCAGGCAGGATGTCTGGGTTGGAATTGATGTCCCTCACAGCCAGCCGAGTAACAGGGACAACGCTTTGGGCGCCAGCCCATGGGTCCGATTGGGAAAACAGCCCCAGGAGAAACAGCTTAGTCACATTGGACTGGCACAAACACGGCGATCCAGCGATCGTTAACAAGACAATCACTAGCATAGCATGTGAACACATTTCTGCCTCGTAAATTACCGGCTGCCGGAATACCAATATCAAAGCGCGGAGCGCCTTTTTATAGTTGAAGCCAAACCTTCTTATTTTCACAAAGAAGGCTTTGCAAACGTATATTTCTATGCTGACAATCCAAAACGCAGTCTCTTTGTTGTATTGTATATAAACGTAGGCGCGACAGTCGGTCCAGCAATACGACACTGGAATCGCAGCTGATCAGACAAAGATACGAAGACAAACACCGTGCTCGTTGTATTTGGTATCTTTCAGTTCAGCGGCTAGCTTGGTGGTTGAGGACTATTTTTGGCAATGTGATTCGCTATTATGTCATTGGCGCGTACAGACGCGTCCCTTTTATAATAAGCCAAGTTGCACAGATGGGGGAAGGGATAAACAAACTTTCACAATGGGTGCGTTCGATTAGCATGATGTTAATCCTCACGCGATACTCGTGTCTGCCCCGGTGTCAACTACCACTACCAAAGCAAACGAGCGGGATCTGGTGGCTGCCCGGGTGTAATAACGTCACCACCTAGCTGAAAAAATAAAAATGGCCTCGAATTCGAGTAAATTAATGTACAAATTGTGACATAAATTGGAAAGCAAAGAGTGTATTTTCCTGACATTTACAAAAGTTGGGGAACAGACTGTGTGTAAATTGTGAATTTTATAATTATCATGTCGTCATGGTCAAGATTTTTCCGGTAGAGCAGACGACAGCGAGCCTGTGTTAAACATTTTGCCCTTTTTAAAGTTCCCGCCCCAAACGACCTTTGACTTTAATTTCCCCAGCATACCTATAGGCGAAGACACCGCAGCGTTCGATTTGCCTCATTTTGTGGCTTCCCCGTGGTGTAACCCCGTGTTTTAAGTGTAAGCTAATCGAACGCAACCAATATGTAACACAACTGAATATATTTTTCTCAAAAGCAAAAGAGAAAACAAGTCAGTATTATTTTTTAACAGATCACAGTTCTGGCTCCACGTTTTTCAGTATCTGTAAACTTATTGTTCTATTTCAGACAGATTCCAATTTGGTTGCGAGTTTCCCCGATTAACTTGACAAGAAAATATTGCGTTTATCCAAAAGTGGCTATCGGTGCGTTCGACTCGCTTACACCATAAACATCGGGTTACCCCGCGGGGAAGCACGAGATGAGGCAAATCGACGGTGCATTCGCCTAGGCGTGCTGGGAAAATTAAGATCAAAGGTCGTTTGGGGCCGGGAACTTTAAAAAGGTAACACGTGCCAAATCTTGACCACGACGACATGATAATTATAAAATTCACAATTTACAAACAGTCTAATCCCCAACTACTGTTGTCAATGTCAGGAAAATACACTCTTTTAATTGCTTTCCAATTTGTGTCACAATTTGTACTATGCAATTATATAACGCAACACAATTAGGCCTATTCAAACACAAATAAACATACATGTTTTCTTGGTGTTGAATAGAAATATTTTGCCACAAAGTTACTTTTTAGAAAATAAATTTGAAATATGTTTTCTATAGTGGTTAGAGGACTTGTACTTGTACATGTCTGCGTCGTTGTCAGTGACATCTTCCGTTGGTCAAGATTTGAGTGGTTCTGGTCTTAAAAGTTAAAGGGTACTCTCGTCGCGGGAAACTTTGAATAGATTTTGGGTCCAAGGGACATCTCGGAGCTTTGTGCCTTTGTTTTGAAGCACCGTAGTCACTGATAACAATTTCAAAACTTGTCGCTTACAGTGTTACATCTTATTAAAGATGATGTTGATTGCCGAGAGAAGTCTGCGCCATTTTGAAATTTTATGTAGATTGCGTATTGTAAAATTAAAACAAAGTATCTTTTGAGAGCTGTTTTTATCAGGTCCCATCTGGCCCGCTGGTGCCATTTGTCTAAAAGTCGTCGCTGCGGGCAGCAAACAAATCTGACGTCATAACACCTTGTAGCTTTGTGCTCTTTTATTGCAGTTAAAACGGTTAAAACACCACAAGTGCTACCAAAACGCCTTTTGCTGTATTTTTCAGAAATAAATGGATTTGGGGGTCAGTATTTTATAGCGTGCCAGCAAATAGTGACTGCTGATGTTTCCCAGAGAGGCTGTTTAGGATAAAATTAAAAATTGGATTTATAGTACAGAGGTCGTGCAACTGACGTCACTGGACGGCACCACACAATGCCCAGTGGGCGTGGTTCTATTGTGATTCACAGGTGCTTGCCGTCCAGCATGAATAGATGACTACGTCACTGCACGACCTCTATACTTGAAAAAAGGCCATGGATAGACTGTCATCCTGTTGCCTGTACAAAAATGTATATGGATATTTTCATTAGCATAAAAGCCAAAATGTTAAATTTTGACACAAGAATTGTTACGAATGAGGTGAAGTAATTCAGGATTCCATTAACTAACAAGTAAACTAAGTAAAACAAATCACAATGTTAATAACTATTCCATGTATAAACCAGTTTAATGACTTAGATCTGAGATATTGAATTAAACTTCATCTTCACATATTTAAGAAATCAGATAAAAATTGCATACAATAAAACCCTGAGCACTTTATCATCATTCCAGAAAAGATAAAAACATTCCTTTAACAAATTGCATAGACGGTCACCGTTTCATTAATATTTAATTTAAAAAAAGTGATTTTACAGTGCACAAAATGCCCAAAAAATTCAAGCTGGTACATAACTTCACATTGATGACGGCCATTTTAATTCCCATAATGCATTGCGGTCAACCATTTGACAATATCCAAAGACTTTTTTCAGTTAAGGTAGCCAAACCATTGTTTTGACACCCAGAAATACCTTTCCCCAGTAGGTTTTACATAAAAAGCTAAAATGCATGGTTAAAACGGTGTTTACAAATTAAAATTAGTTTTATAGGCGCCAAATTTACCAGATATAAATGTGAGCAAAGGTCACAACATTCCATGCCAACAGTCCACAGCTTTCTGGGGTTCTAATAACGTCTAAACACAGAAAGGGAACGCAATGCACTCGGCCTGATAGGGGGTAAACTACCACACACAAAAGCAATACAACTGAGGAATTTCATTTTTAACTTTTAAGATTTTGAAAGCTATGACACTTCTAATTAACTTGCCATGTAACAAAACATTTTCAACTTAAACAAGAAATCTTAAACAATTGTTAGTACGTGATACAACTTGTAAATTCACACACAAAAAAAACATTTGTGGCACCAGCAAGCGGAATCAGAGATACATGTACGTTGGAAATTTTGAAAATTGAGATTTCCATTCAATAATAAAATATTTAATGTAAGCTTTGTAATGGTGAAACATTACTGTTACATGTTACGATTTCCATATCAATTGCAATCAAAAATAGGTCATGCGATTTATGTCCGATTTCCCTTGCGGACGCCACATTTATTTAACACAAGTCACTACATTACAATCATACATCCACATCCATGAAATCATTCTTCCCCTCATTAAAATCACACACAAACCCAAAAAAGATTTCAGCACCAATGAAAAGAGGCCCTAACTATTAAATAATTCACACAGTAATTAAAGTTATACAACATTTGCTTTTGCTGTAATTTAGTGTTTTTTTGCAAAATACATGTATTGTTACACTGACCTGTTCAAGACTTTGTGTTCAGATGCTGTAAAAACCAGTCGAGGTATTCCGTAATAAGTTGGTAGTTTTGTTCATGTTTGCAAATGTTGTATAACAGTTTAATTGTATTTAAAAGAAACCTTTAAACAATCAACCTTCGAATTGCTTTCACCACTTGCCATTGCACAACATTGCATTCAGCATTTCTTTTAAAAGAAGTTTACCTACATTAAAACTACTAAAACAGGAAACTTTTTATACAACCTAAAAGAACTAATTAATACCTCAATTTTCCGTGACAAAACAACGCCAGTTTGCACTCGCAAACTGTGCCACATGTTTAAGGAATTTATTGAAAACAACATTCAATTAATTTTCGAACTGTGTATTATGTTTAACAGTGCAAAACAATTTCAGCAATTAATAATGCAATCACATTACCACTCCCAGTGCAGAAAAATTTCATGTCGCGTGTTAGGATGGTCTGAAGTTTTAATCCCTTCTGGTGAAGGTAGTATACATGTACAACATTTGCTTTTGCTGTAATTTCAGAAATAAATGGATTGAAGAGTAAGTATTTTATAGCGTGCTAGCAATCACGGACTGGTTTAAAGTTTTGTGTGCATAGATGCTTCGAAAACAGAAACAAATCAGTTCTAGTAGTCTGCATGGTTCCCTGATCATACTTTAAACACAATGGAGAAATTTATAGACGCCAGGTGCCATGATTTCACAGGATGCTCGAGACTGCTATTTTTAAGTCTAGTACGGTATTTCGTAAATTCAGTAGTTTCCCTTTTGATGTTAGCAAATGCTGCATACTACCTTTAATGAAATCAAGGATTCCGGAAATACATATTGCACTGTAACTCAAGCTAAAAGAAAGACGAAGATAAAGAAATGCTCAGTCTTAAAGCTTGGAGGTAAACCCCAGAATCAGACAGGGACTAAATACCCAATCCTAAGTTGATCCTGGTGGGGTTCGAACCTGGGCCAACGAAGGCAAGGAAAAGATCACAGCGCCAACCTGACTCCCGACTAATCTCTCTCGAGACTAAAAATGTGAGAATACATTTTTAATGTATCAAAATGTCAGGCCCTCCTTTCTTTCATCATTTACATAATAGTCAATCACTTGTATGCAATTTCAAGAAGCCATTCTAATTTTATAGACTGCAATTAAAGGTAAAAATGTGTACAGAAGATTAATGGATTACCTTTATATGTATTTCTTCATAGCGTACCGAGCCGTTTGCATGCTCATTTCTGTCATTGATCACCATTTCTATTGAGTCCATATATAGCTTACAACAAATAAAAAAAGTGGAAAAGTTGCCTTGATGCCCGACTAAAATGCAGACTTGATACTTGCTTCAAAAGTACTTTTTGTCAGCCAGCCGACCCTGGCAAGCTCAGTGGTTGAGTGGTTAAGATGTCTGCACTAGTAAGCAGAAGGTCATGGGTTCGAGTCCTGCCCGAGTAGGCCTGTGCGAATTTTTCCTACAGGCTCTTGGAAAGCACTGACCACACAGTGGTTCATACATTACAATGTACGTCGGGAAGGGGTAAAAATCTCTTTTTCTAATACTTTTCTGATGTCAGAACAGTATTGCAATTATGCCAAAACTTGAAAAGTCCTGACCTGCAAGGTGCAGGTGCAAGTCTCAGCCATTAGTAACCCTTCTATTATTTGAAATGTCAAATTGCCTCAAAAAGTTAATTCAACATGATACTAGTATTAAGAGGGAGGGTTTTAAGACATTCAAAAGATATGCTGGGGTCCAGGATCAAGCATGGAGGAAGGCCTTCTTTATGGATCAAGTATTAAAGGGCTTAAGGCTATATTTCCACTGTAGACTCGATTGGATTTGGATTTACATCTCTTTATTGCTTCAAAATCACAACTAGACTCAACACTACAGGATCCATATCAAGGGGGAGACAAAAAAATGGGGACTTCCAAATTTAATCAAACTCCAGAGGATCTGCAATGACATGAGTCTGTTGGTGGGCTCTCAACTGATGATTCAGCAGGAATGCTTTATTACACACGACGCAAACGAACGGCCTGTCGTTGGAGTGAGCTCCTAGATGGTTTTTCAAGTGATGCTTTAAGAGAAAAGTGTCCCCACAGATGTTGCAAACATGCGGCCTGTGGTTGCCGTGCGATTTCTTGTGCTGTTTGAGGGCTCCCATACTTCTAAACTTCTTACCACAGGTGCTACACAGGCACGGCTTGTCCTTCTTGTGAGTCAAATTATGTACGGTTAGGAGGTAGTTGCTAGCGTACGCTTTGCCACAAACATCACAAAGGAACGGCTTTTCTTTAGAGTGAGTTTTCAGATGAGTTTTCAGTTTGCTCTTTTCCTTGAAAGCTTTTCCACAGGTGTCGCAGACAAACGATCTCTCGTCGGAGTGGACCAGTTGATGCCGTGCCAAGGATGCCTTCAATGAGAGAACTTTTCCACAAATTTCACACACATTCGGTTCTTTTGGCACATGGCTCCCTACATGTTTAGCAAATTCGTTCTTATTGGCTTGAGATCGTCCGCAGATGTGACAAGTGTACACCTTCCTTTTATTGACATGGATTCTTCGATGCAGTTTCAACTGGTAGTTTGTAGGGAAACCTACATCACAAATGTCACAGACGAGCGATGTCTCCCGAGTGTGAATGGTTTTGTGAACTAATAGCTGGTGCTTCCTTGTGAATCTGGCCTTGCACGTGTCACAGGGGAATGGCTTTGCTGCTGTTCTGTTTCTATGTTGTCTGAGGATGTGCATCTGTAAGTGCCTTTTCAGAGATGAGCCCGCGGTGAAGAACACACCACATTGCCCGCAGTAGTGCTCACTTTTTGTGGTCGCAATACTTGTGGGAATTCTTAGTAGACTGTTCGATGAGGAAACCGTTCCAGAAATGTTGCTATCAAATCTCTGGTTCTCTTTGGCGTGAATGCCTTGGTGTCGCTGTAATGCAAACTTTGACCGGAAGACTTTATCGCAGAGAGTGCAAAAATACGATGGCTCGGAGTTGTGCTTGGCTTCGTGCCGTTTGAGACTGAATCGGCTCTTCATAACAGCACGGCACACTCTGCATTTTAAAACGTCGGTCTTTGTAAAAGGGCGTGGATGCGATCTGGGTGTAGTTTGTTTTTGAAAAAAGCTATCCAATGTGCTCCCCTCCTTGGTACCCGGATCCTTGGATGTAACCGAGTCATCATTTGGTGACGATGCAACAAACTTCTCTTTATTTTTTGGATGAGTGCATTGATGTCTTTTCAACCCATCCTTCATCCTGAAAACTTCACTGCAGATCTTGCAGCTACGTGTACTAGTTTTATCAGAGCTGTGTTTGGCTTCATGCCTTCTGAGATTGTCCCGTCTTGTAAAAACAGCCCCACAAATCCTACAAACAAGACGTTTGGCTTTCTTGAGAGCTACTGGTTGCGATCTGGGTGCAGTTTGCTCGGTCTCAATTTCCGGAACCTCTGATGTCAAAGACTTCTCGGCATTGGATGAACCCGAGTCATCATTTGCTGACGATGCAACAAACGTTCGGTTAATTTTGGCGTGAGTGCCTTGGTGTCTTTTCAGGGAAAACTTTGCCCTGAAGACTTTATCACAAACAGTGCAGGGGTACGATGGCTCAGAGCTGTGTGTGGCCTCGTGCCTTTTCAGACTAAACTGGCTTTTCAAAAAAGCACCGCAAACTCCGCATGAAAAACGTTTGCATTGAGCACGGGCTCGTGTACGTGATCCCCGTGAGCTTCGTTTTGGACGAGCGGAATCCATTTTTTCTCCCCGATTAATTTTAGAAAGCTTTGATGGAATAACTTTGTCATTTCTTGCTGATGAACGTGTACGACGAACATCAGTAGACACAGAACGCTCTGCCATGACAACCAGTCAAAAACTTACTTCCAAAATACCCCCTCCGAGGCCTGAATAGAGTTCCATTCACCTTTCGTACTACCAAACCGACATTTTAACTTGATATCAACACTGCATTGTTTATTTTGTCAATTCAAGTAGTGCATCATTCAAATGTTTCTGTGCACCATAAATGTACATCAAGATGACGTTTTCTGGCTGAAGCATCCACTTTTCATCAGGCCAATGTTGTGTGATGACAGGTGATGGCTGACTGTCGTTAAGGTAGCTGAAAGACGAAACAAAAAGGCTCCTGATGAGTACAGAACTCTTCAGCTCTTTCGAATATATGTTAACCCTGCAAATTACCACAGTACTGTTTTGAAGTCTATTGTGCCTTTTGTTTTTATTACTCTGTCATATGTTCAAACATTGTATTAACCCTCCCTCTCTCGGTGCCGAAATGGAACCAACCACCCTACCTATCAAAACCTATCGAGTGACAGGCTGAAACACAAAAGCTGTTGCTTTTGTGTTTCAGCTGTCACTCGATAGGTTTTGATAGGTAGGGCCTAGGTTGGTTTCCATTCGGCACAGTAGAGAGGGTAGGGTTATCTTACAATTGTTTGAAGATAAGACAGAGTAATAAAAACAAAACGCACAATGGACTGTACAAAACAATACCATGGCAATTCGCAGGGTTATTAAATGGATGATATACATGTAGATTTGGTAATGACCAAAAACCAAATCATAGTTCCAATCTGGAAACTCAGTGTTGATAATTATGGTACCAGGAGCAATCCTCAGAAATATGAACACCTGTGGCCTTACATGTAATTCAATATCACAACCATCAAAATCCCATAGGAACGTGCAAAAAATCACTTACATGTAGAACAGAACGGTTTTGTATTTTTTTTCTTGTGACTTATTTCATGTGCATGTATGTTGTGGCTTATGTACAAGCATGAACACTACATGCAACTAAATGTACAATGTACGAGGACAGTCCTGCAAATGCTATGACTGCAATGCAGTATGGGAATCCTAGATGGCCCGCATCGATGTGAAAAGTTATTGATAGGCTACCTTTTTGAGGCTTTGTGGCACTTTTTCCTTTCAATGGAAATTTTGGGACAGTTTTTACACAAATTCATGCGAGTGCCATAATTACAATATGTGACCTGCTCTGCAAAAAGGGCTATTATGTCGCAAAATTACAGGGGATGGACAATGACCAAGGAATGCTTTTGTCCCAGTTCATCTGAACAGCTTGTGCCTTGTGACTTGGACGTGCCCTGTGACTTGGACGTGCCCTGTGACTTGGACGTGCCTTGAGACTTGGACGTGCCTTGTGACTTGGACGTGCCTTAATTGTGATTGACGTGACTTAATTGTGATTGACGTGACTTAATTGTGATTGACGTGACTTAATTGTGATTGACGTGACTTAATTGTGATTGACGTGACTTAATTGTGATTGACGTGACCTTATTGTGATTGACGTGACTTTATTGTGATTGACGTGACTTTATTGTGATTGACGTGACTTTATTGTGATTGACGTGACCTAATTGTGATTGACGTGACCTAATTGTGATTGACGTGACTTGTGATTGATGGCGTCAAAAAAATGCCACCAGGCCGGATGATGCCATTTGCTGCTGTTTGTGCAGTTTTAATCTTTTGTTGGATTATTGTTTATGTTACGCTTGACTGCACAAACACATTGTAGCGGTTAGCTTGGCTGCCAGAACCGCTTTAAAAAAAGTACTCAAGGGGTTTTATACACATATCCATTATTAACTGACAACGATGACATGTACATGTATACAAATATAGCACAGTACATTATGCCACATGCACATGTGTGGAAAAATTTGTATTGATCATTTCAGGCTGTCGTTTTATTTGATATTTTGGACTTGACTACAATTGGTAAGCAGAATTACACATTTACAACGTAACCATCAATCTTCTAGAGATATGATGGACAATAGGAGGGCGCTATTTAAGATGGGTAAAAGCTTTTGTGTCATGGGTGCACTACACTAAATAGGCCAAAATTGCTGCACCAAACTGATTACCATAAATTGTAAACCCACAACTGTCTTTTTAATACTACATTTTTGGGGGTCATTCAATTGATAGATTGTGTAATTATGATCAGCTATCATAACCTGGGGTTCTGTGCTTCAACTTTTGTGAAGACTTGATAAATGTTGGCTTTAAAACTGGTCCTATTTGGCTTGGCAAGTGGAGGGATGCTTTATGAAAAATGGCAGCTTGTCAGAACGTTATACGTACCCGTAATGATCTTGATGCAACATCTGCATGCAAACAAGTGTCGATCGGGTGGTCCATAATAATGACTGGCGCAGCATGCAGTTGCGACTGACGAGTGAAATACAACGATTATCGAATATTCGGTCAAGCCCAGTTCTGAATAATCAAATACTAAATTATTAGAAAATGAACAGCTCAACAACCATGTTAGTCAGCTAGATACAGATAAATACTGAAGGTAGCCACTAACTAGTTAAAAAATATATAAATGTATGTGTATATAAAAGATATTTTTTAAATTTTAGTTAGTCTTTATAAAGTGCAACTTGCAATTATTTATACTCCTAAGGCTAGAAACTACGTCAAAACTCACTACATGTACGTGTACTTACCAATACCAATTCCTCAAGGTTTTCTGTCCTTAGCACAGCATTTTTCAATCAGCTACATGTAAAGCATCTGGCATCCATATAACACTGGGAGATGTTTCATCAAAGAGTACAGCAGCAGCTTGTCGATGCTACAGAAACCAAATAAAACAGAAAACTTCACATCAATCACTATCTGCGATCACTGTAACTTGTTCTCCCCAACAAGGAGTATTACGTGCACCTCTGTGGCAAGAATGCAGAGACACTGTAGTTCCTTTAATAACCAGAGAGCAATATAATGCATGCTGGCTTTGCATAATTTGCCTTGGCTTATAGAGGTGTGGACACAATGGGATGGCGCCGGTTGATTTGGGTACTGTATTATGCAAAGGATTTACTCAACTCATAGAGAGTTATTTCCTGCCACCATGTAAAGAAGACGTATTATCTGACAGTGCAGGTGGATTAAGGAATAAAAAGCTCACCAATTATGATACAAAGCATGCTTATCTAGCGGAAAGGAAAGCCACCAACCAGGAACAATGAGGGGTGTTAATTCAAGAGGGGGTGAGTAAAGTGTAATGACATGTACATGCATGCAGGCTTTGGAGGGAAGTCAATTACAAACCACAACTAACAGCAGGAGATCAGGGTGTGAAACACTTGTCTTAGGCAGGGGCTATGAGAATTTAAAGTTTAATTTATGAAGAGGGGGGGGGGGGGCAAGTATAGATAGAGGTAAGTCTAAAAAAATAATAAAGTTGTGGCATGATCGCTGGGCTATACAGCATTAGGGGTTTATGACCTACATGTACGACTAGCACTCGACAAAGATGACAATTTGGGATACTAACATGGCAAGAGAATTGTCCATTTTCTTTTAACATTTAAACCCATCTTTTGACAGTGCTAAACATGTTAAACATTCATTTTTAAAAAAAATTTTTGGGGGGGGGGGTGTGGGTCATGAGAGCGCAATTTACAGGCGGTCACCGTGCGGTGCGCGCGCGCCGCGGCGGTGCACGGCGACTGTAAATTGCGCCCTATGTTGATGAACGTTCTAGATGTGGGTATTGCTCCTCTTGTTTGTGAAGTCAGCGTCGCGTGGAAACGATTTCGCGCCGCAAATATCTCCTGTTCTTGACATTCTTGGAGGAATTTTTTTCTATCCTACCGGGGAGATGGGCTGTTGAACTGTGGACGGAGATGATGCCAAGAATATTTATGTAGGTAAAGTGTGATTTTTGAACCTCGGTTTCTAGCATAGGACTGTTTTGCAGTCTTGTGCGCCAGGACGCCATATGATGGCGTCCTTCTAGCAGTGTTGTAGTCGAGACCCCGAAGTCCGAGACCGAGACCAAGACCGAGACCTGATGGTCCGAGACCGAGACCTGGAAGACCAAGACCGAGACCTAATGGCCCGATACCGAGACCTCGTATGTCATTTACATAATAAAATAATGCAAAAAGATCACAAATTTCCATATGCATTATAATAATATGTGCAAATGGGTATACATGTATGTACAAGTAAACCGTATTTATTGACATCAAGAATATGGCATTTTTGACATTAATTGAGGCAAGTTTTTATCACTTTTCGTGGCCATTTTTTAAAATAGCTTTCGTAGCGTAAATGGAAATAGTTCAGACTGAAATTCGCATATAATTGAATACCCCATAAGTTCAATCAGCACAAACAAAATGGCATACAACAAATAAGAATATGCCTATAGAGCGTGTAAGTTGACCCCAGAACGTACGAGAGTTTACGAGAAACCAAACTTCTGGGCACCTCGAATAGGAGCTTTAACGTGTAAATCGAGTAGTTTTCTTGAAATAATTTGTTTTGACGCTGTTCCTTTTACTGAAAGGTAGATACAAACTTTTAGCAAAATATTTTCATTTCAATTTACAAAATGTGAACGATATATCAAATTAGGGAAAAGGAGAACAAAAAAGTCTAGTACGTCATTCCCCATTGTTCTGGTGGTTTACGCGCCAGTCTTAATGCGTAGACCATAATGCAGTACAGGCGGTCGTCGCATGTACGTACGTTCACTTACGTCCGCAGCGTGCGCATGCAGTACAGGGGTTTTGGGGGCCGGGATCTCTCTTCCCGACAACAAGCCAATCACGTTGCAACCTGACGCTCAGGTAAAAAATAATTTCATACTTTTTTCAATAATTTAGACAGTCGTGCATGTTTTCATATATTGAACAATTAATTTTGAATTTATCATCCATATATATGACCGATTCATGGTTCAGATCTTCGTTAAAACAAAGTATTATAGAAAACAAGATCAACCACCTGTAAAAGTCCTTTAGCGGGCGGCTCGGAGGTGCCCGGAAGTTAAATCGTGACCTTTATGCGCGAGACTTACACGGTCTATTGCATATAACACAGGAATGATAAATTTCACCAAGTGAAGGTTTTCCCAGACCACATCACAAATGCCCAAATAATCCAGACATGTAATGTTGAACAAAATTGTACACAATATTTTCAGTTTCATTTTTGTCACTTCATTACCATTTATTATCAAACACTCATTCTATTTAAAATATATTTTCAAATTATAATAAAACACACGTAGATGTACATTGTATTTTGCACAACAATGAAGGCACTTTAATTTTGAAAAGACTTCAAAAGTTAATTCTCCATTTCATTAATGTACTGTAAAAAGGCAACTATGTAAAATGTAATTTCAGTTATTTCTCATTCTGAAACTAAAAATGTGCAAATGCAGACCCACGCTACGTGTTCATTGTACACCTGCACACATCGCACATTTCTGCGCAGATTTCTGCGATGTCGTATATTTTATTGCAGATTTTTGCGCAGATTTCTGCGATATCGTACATTTTATCGCACATTTTTATCGCAGATTTCTGCGCAGATATTTGCAATGTCGTACATTTTATCGCACATTTATTTACAGATTTCGGCCGTGGATTCAGCCATGGATTCAGCCGCATATTCAAAATCTCAAACGCATCAAATAAAAGGTGGTTTTTATACAAGTTTTTGGGGGTTTAATCAACAAAATGTTTATGGTTTTAGCAACATTACACGTTTTTAAATAACGAATACATTCTGCATGCTCCAAATTTAGATAAGACCAATTAGGTTAGCTTCTTATTCGAAGGAATAATGAAAACTTTTCATTCAAAAGTGCAGAAAACTGCAGAAAACGTCAATGCGGACTAACCAAATAGCTAATTTTCTACATTCGCGCACACCATTATGTACGTGGCACGCACAACGCGCGCGCTCAGTGTAGACCTGCGAAAAGTCGGGTCAGGGGTCGGGGTGGGGTCGGGGGTGGGGGCGGGTTAGATCAGGTCGGGGGATATCAATTGATAGGCGCATTGCATGCATTGAGTTATTTAAACCTATGTACATGTACGGCCTATGAGAGAGGAATACTGTATCATACATGCAGGTACATGTATAGCACATGTACATTACACACACAATGTACTTCAGAACCATATGCATTGTACACAAGATAAATGTAGTACACTGTTTCAGGAAACTGGCCTTATACATCCATTAGAGTGAGTATAAGCGATTTAAAGTTAATAACAGTCAGGTTTGAATAACAGACATTGTTTTTACATTTAAAAAAATAACAGAAATAAAAAAGAAATCAAAACGTGCTTTTTATTAGTGATTTATTTGATTTTTTCCCACTGATTTAAATCATGAATTCCATTAATTAACAAGTAAACTAAGTAAAACAAATCACAATGTTAATAACTGTTCCCTGTATAAACCAGTTTAATGACCTAGATCTGAGATATTGAATTAAACTTCATCTTTACATATTTAAGAAATCAGATAAAAATTGCATACAATAGAACCCTGAGCACTTTATCATCATTCCAGAAAAGATAAAAACATTCCTTTAACAAATTGCATAGACGGTCACTGTTTCATGAATATTTAATTTTAAAAATATATTTTACAGTACACAAAATGCCAAAAAATTCAAGCTGTTACATAACTTCACATTGATGACGGCCATTTTAATTCCCATAATGCATTGCGGTCAACTATTTGACAATATCCAAAGACTTGTTTCAGTTGAGGTACCCAAACCATTGTTTTGACACCCAGAAATACCTTTTCCCAGTAGGTTTTACATAAAAAGGTAAAATGCATGGTTAAAACGGTGTTTACAAATTAAAATTGGTTTTATTAAGCACCAAACTGACCAGATATAAATGTGAGCAAAGGTCACACAATTCCATGCCAACAGTCCACAGCTTTCTGGGGTTCTAATAACGTCTAAACACAGAAAGGGAACGCAATGCACTCGGCCTGATGGGGGTAAACTACCACACACACAAAAATACAACTGAGGAATTTCATTTCTAAAGGGACACATTGCTTTGGATTTTGCGATTTGGGCTATAAAACGGAAATGGATATGGTTGGTAAGCTTTTTTAAAAGTAGAATATAGAGATTCACATAACTATCCCTTCAAATTGCGTGGTTTTTGTTTAATTTCGTGACAAATAACGGTCCGCCATTTTGTAGAACCAAATTTTTGACTCCACAAAATAGCGGACCGTGGTCACCAGTCGTATTTCCAGTCGCATCTGGTTAAAGTACGTTCTCATCCATTTTGATGTACTGTGGCACGGCGCGCAGCACTGGCGATGTGTCGCGAGGTAGAGAATTGTACCTGGCGATCATCTGATAGGTTCACAAGGCCACTGGCTGCGGCGCCAGCCTAAAGACTCTTACAGTGTATTTTGCGCATTATTTAGACGGTGGTATTTAGTACTGGAAATAAGTCTATGTTTCGCGGGTCAGATGTCAGGGGTAAGCGGCCAATTTTTTGTTTTGTAATCACTACTCACTAATTACAACACATTATACGTGTTTTTTTGCATTAACAACTCTTATAAAAGATAAGGAAATTTTCCAAACAGCAAAATTTCATGACATTTGAAGGCAATGTGTCCCTTTAACTTTTAAGATTTTGAAATCCATGACACTTCAAATTAACTTGCCATGTAACAAAACATTTTCAACTTAAACAAGAAAGTTTAAACAATTGTTAGTACGTGATACAACTTGTAAATTCACACACACAAAACCCATTTGTGGCACCAGCAAGCGGAATCAGAGATACATGTACGTTGGAAATTTTGAAAATTGAGATTTCCATTCCATAATAAAATATATAATGTAAGCGTTGTAATGGTGAAAAATAAATTTTACATGTGTATACGATATTTTGGTTTTAGAGTCGTAAATTCAGCATTGAGAATGGAAAATAATACGTAGTTTACACGATTTTTTCGGGAAGTATGCCAAACTACAATGTCAGATTGTACACATTTAATGGTCTCAAGAAAAAAGCAAACCAGGTATTTTGAATTAAATATGCAGTATTTTGACAAAAACGGGAATCGTTATTTTTTTTGGACGATTTCCATATCAATTGCAGTAAGAAATAGGTCATGCGATTTATGTCCGATTTCCCTTGCGGACGCCACATTTATTTAACACAAGTCACTACATTACAATCATGCATCCACATCCATGAAATCATTCTTCCCCTCATTAAAATCACACACAAACCCAAAAAAGATTTCAGCACCAATAAAAAGAGGCCCTAACTATTCAATAATTCACACAGTAATTAAAGTTATACAACATTTGCTTTTGCTGTAATATAGTGTTTTTTAGCAAACTATTGTTATACTGACCTGTTCAAGGCTTTGTATTCAGATGCTGTAAAAACCAGTCGAGGTATTTCGTAATAAGTTGGTAGTTTTGTTCATGTTTGTAAATGTTGTATAACAGTTTAATTGTATTTCTTCAAAAAAAAATTTAAACAACCAACATTCGAATTGCTTTCACCGCTTGCCTTTGCACAACATTGCATTCAGCATTTCTTTTAAAAGAAGTTTAGCTTTATTAAAACTACCGGTACTAAAAATGAAAACTTTTGAGAGACCCTAAAAGAACTAATTACAACCTAAATTTTCCGTGACAAAACAACGCCAGTTTGCACTCGCAAACTGTGCCACGTGTTTAAGGAATTCATTGAAAACAACATTCAATTAATTTCAGCCATTATTAATGCAATCACATGACCACACCTGGTGCAGAACAATTCATGACACGTGTTAGGATGGTCTGAATTTTTAATCCCTTCTGTTGAAGGTACATGTAGTATACAACATTTGCTTTTGCTGTAATTTCAGAAATAGAATGATTTAAGAGTTAGTATTTTATAGCGTGCTAGCAAATACTGTATCACTGACCTGTTTAAAGTTCTGTGTGCATATACATGTAGATGTTTATACCCAGCACGATATGGGGCAGAGGGGTACCCCCCCCCCCCCTTTTGTCCCTATACCCTATACACTCTCCAGACTATTGTTACCCAACACTAGACCTCTGAAAATAATTCCTGAGATTCCGCGAACACAATGACCAACACAAAAGAGGGGGTTCCCTCTGCCCCATATCTTGCATCATATGTAGATGCTGTGAAAACAAAAACAAATCTGTTTAGTAGTCTGCATGTTTCCCTGACCATACTTTACACAAAATGGAGCAATTTATAGACGCCAGGGAATTATAAGGTTGGGGAACTAGACTATTTCCAACGATTGTCGGCCGACAATCGTTGTCGTTGGAAAAGGATATACATCTCCACTTTTCTTGAAAACGACAGCACACCGGGTGCCATGATTTCACAGGATGCTTGAGACTGCTATTTACTTACAGTCTAGTACAGTATTTCGTAATAATTCAGTAGTTTTGTGTAATTTGTATGTTTGCAAATGTTGTATACTACCTTTAATGAAATCAAGGATTCCGGAAAAATAAATATTGCAATTCAAGCTAGAAGAAAGACGAAGATAAAGAAATGCTCAGTTTTAAAGCTTGGAGGAAAACCCCAGAATTATATTTTGGGGAAAGAGGAATCAGACAGGGACTGAAAACCCAATCCACACGTTGATCCTGGTGGGGTTCGAACCTGGGCCAACTAAGGCAAGGAAAAGATCACTGCGCCAACCTGACTCCCGACTAATCTCTCTCTCGAGAGACTAAAAATGTGAGAATACATTTTGAATGGATCAAAATGTCAGGCCCTCCTTTCTTTCATCATTTACATAATAGTCAATCACTTGGTATGCAATTTCAAGCAGCC
This sequence comes from Hippasteria phrygiana, assembly GCA_037893225.1. NCBI lineage: Eukaryota > Metazoa > Echinodermata > Asteroidea > Valvatida > Goniasteridae > Hippasteria > Hippasteria phrygiana. Next base: position 2,535,857 of record JAZGUH010000184.1, read on the forward strand.
ATTCCAATTTTATAAAGATTGCAACCAAAGGCAAAATTTGTACAGAAGATTAATCAGTGTAAATGGATTACCTTTATATGTATTTCTTCATAGCGTACCGAGCCGTTTCCCTGCTCATTTCTGTCATTGATCACCATTCCTATTGAGTCCATAGCTTACAACAAATCAGAAAAGTGGAAAAGTTGCCTTAATGCCCGACTAAAATGCAGACTTGATACTTGCTTCAAATGTACTTTTTTTTGTCAGCCAGCCGACCCTGGCATGCTCAGTGGTTGAGTGGTTAAGATGTCTGCACTAGTAAGCAAAAGGTGCTGGGTTCGAGTCCTGCCCGAGTAGGCCTGTGCGAATTTTTCCTACATGCTCTTAGAAAGCACTGACCTCACAGTGGCTCATACATTACAATGTACGTCGGGAAGGGGTAAAAATCTCTTTTTTCTAATACTTTTCTGATGTCAGAACAGTATTGCAATTATGCCAAAACTTGAAAAGAACTGATCTATGACCTGCAAGGTGCAGGTGCTAGTCTGAGCCATAAGTAACCCTTCTATTATTTGAACTGTCAAATTGCCTCAAAAAGTTCATTCAACATGACACTAGTACAAAGAGGGAGGGTTTTAAGACATTAAAAAGATGGGGTCCAGGATCAAGGATCAAGCATGGAGGAAGGCCTTCTTTATGGATCAAGTAAGGGCTTAGGGCTATATATTTCCACTGTGGACTCAATTGGATCTGGATTTACGTCTCTTCATGGCTTCAAAATCACAACCAGACTTAACACTACAGGATCCATATCAAGAGGGGAGAAAAACAAATTGGGACTTCCAAATTCAATCAAACTCCAGAGGATCTGCAATGACGTGAGTCTGTTGGTGGGCCCTCAACTGATGATTCAACAGGAATGCTTTATTACACACGACGCAAACGAACGGCCTGTCGTTGGAGTGAGCTCCTAGATGGTTTTTCAAGTGATGCTTCAAGAGAAAAGCGTCCCCACAGATGTTGCAAACATGCGGCCTGTGGTTGCCGTGCGATATCTCGTGCTGTTTGAGGGCTCCCATACATGTGAACTTCCTACCACAGGTGCTGCACAGGCACGGCTTCTCCTTCTTGTGAGTCAAATTATGTACGGATAGGCGGTAGTTGCTGGAGTACGCTTTGCCACAAACATCACAAAGGAACGGCTTTTCTTTAGAGTGAGTTTTCAGATGTTTTTTCAGTTTGCTGTTTTCCTTGAAAGCTTTTCCACAGGTGTCGCAGACAAACGATCTCTCGTCGGAGTGGACTAGTTGATGCCGTGCCAAGGATGCCTTCAATGGGAGAACTCTTCCACAAATGTCACACACACTCGGTTCTTTTGGCACATGGTTCTTTACGTGTCTAGCAAAGTCGTGTTTATTGGCTTGAGATCGTCCGCAAATGTGACAAGTGTACACCTTCCTTTTATTGACATGGGTTCTTTGATGCAGTTTCAACTGGTAGTTTGTAGGGAAACCTACATCACAAATGTCACAGACGAACGATGTCTCCCGAGTGTGAATGGTTTTGTGAACTAATAGCTGGTGCTTCCTTGTGAATCTGGCCTTGCACGTGTCACAGGGGAATGGCTTTGCTGCTGTTCTGTTTCTATGTTGTCTGAGGATGTGCCTTTTGAGAGATGAGCCCGCGGCGAAGCACACACCACATTGCGATCTGGGTGTGGTTTTCTTTTGAAAAAAGCTATCAAATGTGCCCCCCTCCTTGGTACCCGGATCCTTCGATGTAACCAAGTCATCATTTGGTGACGATGCAACAAACTTCTCTTTATTTTTGGCATAAGTGCATTGATGTCTTTTCAACCCATCCTTCATCCTGAAAACTTCACTGCAGATCTTGCAGCTATTAGTTTTCTCAGAGCTGTGTTTGGCTTCATGCCTTCTGAGATTGTCTCGTCTCGTAAGAACAGTCCCACAAATCCTACAAGCAAAACGTTTGGCTTTCTTGAGAGCTACTGGTTGCGATCGGGGTACAGTTTGCTCCGTCTCAATTTCTGTAACATCTGATGTCAAAGACTTCTCGGCATTGGATGTACCCGATGCAACAAACTTTCGGTTAATTTTGGCGTGAGTGCCTTGGTGTCTTTTAAGGGAAAACTTTGCCCTGAAGACTTTATCACAAACAGTGCAGGAGTACGATGGCTCAGAGCTGTGTGTGGCCTCGTGCCTTTTCAGATTGAACTGGCTTTTCAAAAAAGCACCGCAAACTCCGCATGAAAAACGTTTGCATTTAGCACGGGCTCGTGGACGTGATCCCTGTGAGCTTCGTTTTGGACGAGCGGAATCCATTTTTTCTCCCCGATTAATTTTAGAAACCTTTGATGGAATAACTTTGTCATTTCGTGCTGATGAACATGTACGACGAACATCAGTGGACACAGAACGCCCTTCCATGGCAACCAGTCAAAAACGTACTTCCAAAATACCCTCTCCGAGGCCTGAATAGAGTTCCATTCACCTTTCGTACTACCAAAACCGAAATTATCACTTGATATCAACACTGCATTGTTTATTTTGTCAATTCAAGTAGTGCGTCATTCAAATGTTTCTGTGCACCATAAACGTACATCAAGATGATGTTTTCTGGCTGAAGCATCCACTTTTCATCATCAGGCCAATGTTGTGTGATGACAGGTGATGGCCGACTGTCGTTAAGGTAGCTGAAAGACGGAACAAAAAGGCTCCTGATGAGTACAGAACCCTTCAGCTTTTTCGAATATATGTTAACCCTACAAATTACCACAGTACTGTTTTGAAGTCTATTGCGCCTTTTGTTCCTATTACCCGGTCATATGTTCAAACATTGTATTAACCCTCCCTCTCTCGGTGCCGAAATGGAGCCAAACACCCTACCTATCCAAACCTATCGAGTGACAGGTTGAAACACAAATCTGTTGGAGAAGAAGAAGGGCTTAGGTTTTTTCATAGGTTATGATAGTTATAACAGTAGGAGGGTTAAAACATGGTATATCCCTTTAAACAATTTCAGATTTTTTGAAGAAAAAATGGAGTAATAAGAAACAAAACGCACAATGGACTGTACAAAACAATACCATGGCAATTCGCAGGGTTATTAAATGGATGATATACATGTAGATTTAGTAATGATCAAAAACCAAATTATAGTTCCAATCTGGAAACTCACTGTTGATAATTATGGTACCAGGAGCAATTAGTAGAAGATCAATCTTAATGTTTCGCGGGACTTTGGTGGGAACAAAGGTTTGACAGTGGTTTTGGGTTGCCTGAAGGACACTAAAGAAAATTAGATTGGATGTCCCTCTCGAAAGGTCCAGCAATTTTTGGTAGGGGTCAAAATAGGGTCAACTGGGGTCAAAATTCAAAAATGCCCCAATCCTTTCGAAATGTATACCAAATTACTCGTCTAGTCATACAGAATCGAAAAATATATAATTTGTTCTATATCCGACCTTCCGTTACGTTACTATGACCGGAAACGTGGAAAGGTCAATGCACTTTTGGTCAAGGGTCAAATTTACAAAATCTGTTATTATGGTCCAATTTTAGCAATTTTGGTGTCTAATCATATGTTTTCTGGCATGACAAATTCAACTAAGCAACTTTTAAAAACCACAATGGCAGCCTTAACGTTGAAATTTCAAAATGGCTGCCAAAATTACACATTTTATAACTTCATCCAACTTCAGAAATGGATGCGACGTCAAAGCCATTTTGATGATCTTTATAGGCCTACACTAACACTACTACCTACATAAAAGAATAAATGGCAAGATAAATTTTGGCTTGGCAAGTGGAGGGATGCTTTATGAAAAATGGCAGCTAGCCGGTTTGGGAAAAACCACATTTTCAGGGGTGGTACTTTCTGGGGATAATTAGCAAAACATTCTCAAAGGCTGACCTGCCAAAAATTGAAAAGAATTTGACAGATTAAGATTCAAACTATAATTAATAGTTTTGCCCTTATCCTGGTTCTTACGCTTCCAATTGTATTGTGACATCCGATTTTACCAAAAGCCTTTCATGATAAGGGAAGTTGTTCGCACATCGTTAATCTTGTTTGGCATTCTTGCCAGGTGTATACACAAATTGGATTAGCTGTTTCAGTATCAACACTTGGAAGTAGAGTACTTACCGGTAATGTTATTTTGCATGTTAATTCAGACAGCCTTGTTGATAAAGTCTGAGTATACAGTGTTTATAAAATACGTCGATGAAGGGCAAAACCCAATATAGAATTTACATCGCCCCGATGCAAATTCCATCTTATGAATAGTTTGGCTGCGGTACCCGCCGCTATATTAGATTCGAACTAGCCAACCGACTCCGACAAGCTCAGTGGTCGAGTGGTAATACTTCTGCACTATATAGCAGAAGGTTGTGGGTTCGAGTCCCGCCCGAGTTATTATTTTTTTTTCTCTAAATAATCTCTTGGGACAACGCTGAGAATATAGTGTTTATAAAATACGTCGGTGAAGGGCAAAACCCAATATTTAATTTACATCACCACGACGCAAAATTCAATCTTATGAACGATTAAGTCTTGGTGCACGAAGTAGCACGCACATTTTTTTTTGTGACGGACAGTTTGATTGTTTGGCTTGATCTGTGGATCTGTTTTACTTTCCAAAAACCCCAGTTGATTCTGTAATCAAAGTCAGTCTTTCCGATTGTTGGTACTGAAAAGTTAATTGTTTCATACCATTTCATTATGTTTTAATTGTGAAAGCTTCTTCTGGTATATTTTACGTGAATATTAATTGCGTATCGATTTGCTTTACCTGTTTTTCTGATAGTTTGCTGATATACTTTTGCATTTTGTAACAATTATTGAGTTGCATGCATACTTACCTTTATATTGATTTTGTACTTACCTTTGATAATCATTCGTCCTTTTCGCTCCTGAACCCGTTTCCATATCTGATCCTGGATAAGGATTTTTTCACTGTGAAGTTAATGGATTTTACACTAAGGTTAATGGGAGTGTATTTAGTATGGTGCATCCTCATCATACCCAACTCAAATACCGCCCTCATGTGCCCACCACAATCTATCTCAAATATGGCTAATAGTGACTGTGCATGCTGGTCACACAACCCAGGGTTGGTACACATCCACACCACACTATTTGTTCACACTATCATTATTACTCATAATGCACAAAGTTGTTTACAACCATTAAAGGCTGTCCCAAATATACCCAATATTTAAATACTCAATCGTCAACCGAATATATTCGAATACCATTTTGCCGGTTCGAAAAAAATATACACGTACAGATACGATTTTAATAGAAAAGTTATGGCGCTTACCAGTATTAAATGCCCCATTTTCATTGACGTTAACTTTTTGTGGACGGACTCGTAAAACCCTTGACACTTATAACGTTTAATATGTACGTACCCGTAATGATCTTGATGTAACATGTGCATGCAAAAAAGTGTCGATCGGGTGGTCCATAATAATGACTGGCGCAGCATGCAGTTGCGACTGACGAGTGAAATACAACGATTATCGAATATTCGGTAAAGCCCAGTTTTGAATAATCAAAGACTAAATTATTCGAAAATGAACAGCTCTAACAATCATGTTAGTCAGCTAGATACAGATAAATACTGAAGGTACAAGTAGCCACTAACTAGTTGAAAAATATATAAATGTATGTGTATATAAAATATATTTTTTAAATTTTAGTTAGTCTACAGATAATCCTCCTGACAAACCCTCTTGGGGTCTTTTACCCACTTGGCCACTTGGGGTTGTCTTTCCATTTCCTGTTCATCCTTGCCACTTCCCAAATTTGTTCCTTCTCTTGCCCTATTACCGCCTCCTATTTACCCCCCCCCCCCCCCTTCACCACACTCCTTTGTCCAATTTCCCAAGCTTCATCGCTCTCATCTTAATCCCTCCCCTCCTTCATCCTTACCCTGCACCACACTTCTTTGTTCCTTTCTTCCTGGTTGTCCTTTCCCCTCCCTTTGATGTTTACCCACTGCCAGGTTCCTTTGTATCCCTCTTTTGTGTTTCTCCACCCACCCCCTCATGCATGTGTGTTCCCTACATGTTAGTTTCTTGTACTCTGTCATTTGCCTTTGAGAAAGAACTTGCTTAAGTTCGAAACGTCATGGCCAGCTAATTTTTTGATTAGTCTTTATAAAGTGCAACTTGCAATTATTTATACTCGTAATGCTGGAAACTACGTCAAAACTCACTACATGTACGTGTACTTACCATTGATACCAATTCCTCAAGGTTTTCTGTTCTTAGCACATAATTGTTTTCCCTCAGCTACATGTAAAGCATCTGGCATCCATATAACACTTGTGTGATTAGGAGATGTTTCATCAGAGAGTACAGCAGCAGCTTGTCGATGCTACAGAAACCAAATAGAACAGAAAACTTCACATCAATCACTATCTACGATCACTGTAATCTTGTTCTCCCCAACAAGGAGTATTACGTGCACCTCTGTGGCAAGAATGCAGAGACACTGTAGTTTACTCAACTCATAGAGAGTTCTTTCCTGTCACCATGTCAAGAAGACCTATTATCTGACAGTAGTGCAGGTGGATTAAGGAATAAAAAGCTCACCATTATGATAAAAAGCATGCTGATCCATTTACATTGAGCCATGAATTTTTTTAAAAACTGATATCAGTATTTACAATTTATCTTATTACAAGCAGGTGCGGCGGAACACTTACTTTTTTGTTTGTTTTGGGTTTTTTTATTTTTTTTTTATTTTTATGGGGGGGGGAGTTTAGGGGCGGGGAGCAGCACCGGTACCGGCCGGCTGGTGCCCTTTTCTACGTATTTCTTGTGCGGAACTGCCAAAAGTGGTGGGGGGATTCCCCGAAGTGGAAAAAGTGGGGGGGGGGGGGAAATTGAATGGCCCCCGGGCCCAGTTACGCCGCCTATGATTACAAGTACTTTGCAAAGGGGGGGGGGGGGGGGGGGGGGGGGGGGGTACGGTAAAGCTCGATCACAAATGTGACGTGTCTGGGAAAACCCTTCATCACATGTCGCCGAACCTGAATTGAAGATAATGGCACAATAGTCCCCTATCCTAGATTCCTTTTTGACAAATTGAGTTTCTGCTACCAATTAAATTATTAATATCTAAATTATCATTCCTGAAAATATTAACTAAAAATTCCATCATTTTAAATGTAACAATTTGCAATCTTTCAGTCACCGTTGTGCAAACTTGAGTTACGCTAGCCCATGGAGGCTTCCTCCATGGCTAGCCCTAGAAGGACCCCATGACATAGCGTCCGGAAAGAGTTCCATATCCGGACATCACTTATTTTCCCTTATTATGACTTAAAAACTACCAAAAAGTGTAAATCTGATGAAGAAACACGAATTTAGAAGGGAAAATTGTTCAACGTATTCTTTGAAAATACTTTTTCTGTCATGGCCCATAGACTTTGTGCACAAGGTATAAGTGATGTCCGGATATGGAACTCTTTCCAGAACAGGAGACATTTGCGGCGCAAAATCGTCTCCACGCGACGCTGACTTCACAAACACGAGGAGTAATACCTTGTCCGCGCGCCTTGAACGTTTATGAACAACAGAGGCCGCAATTTACAGGCGGTCACCGCCACAGACATAAATAACCCATAGACGGACAGCGCCTATGGAAATCAACGTCGGGATACCGTAATTTTGACGGCGCCCGACTAAGTATGAAACTATGGGCGGAAGTTGCTGAAAATTATACACGACTCTATGGAGAAATATCGGGAGGACTGATTCAAATCGGTAATTTCGGTTGAAAACGCATTGATGTTGACTGAAAACCCATCGAAGCGTTCACTATATACTGCTGCACAGTTATGTTTTTGATTATTTTTTTCGAAAATAATGTTTTTCTTACAAAAAATGGAACTAACGTAAGGCCTAAAAATATAAGCACACTTCCATTTTCGACTATGCCGACGTGCACACATGATAGAGGCCTAATTCGAGCGCAATTTGAGTCCCTCGCGCAGGACTCAAATTGCACTCGACAAGGCTAGGCCTATTTCACAATAAATAGGAGCTACTTTTTTTTTTTAAAGTAGGGGTCTCGGGGTATTAGTGTTTTCTGTCCACCATTAGGCCTATTGAAATAAACCTTTTCGACATTCTCATGCATTGTGATTGTCGGTTTGGAGGCCAAACAAACCATGTAATTTATACACATATGGCACTGTGAACCCGTCCAAATATTAATTGATTTTATGCTAAATATCTGTCACGAGTTGAGCGATACCCGTTTCACATATCTTTGCATCGAACATCAGGAAAATAATAACCAGAAAAATAAATTTTAAATGGCAATAAAAATAAAGGAAATAATTGGGGAATCCCTCTCACGGTACCTGTTACTGATGAATGAAAATTTCTGATATTATAACAGCTAAATGTTGTCACATTATTAGCCAATCAGAAGAGCATTTTTGCAAGTATAACAACGAACATGGGACAGGTCGACCGCTGGGACAGGTCGACCGCTGGGACAGGTCGACCGCTGGGACAGGTCGACCGCTGGGACAGGTCGACCGCTGGGACAGGTCGACCGCTGGGACAGGTCGACCGCTGGGACAGGTCGACCGCTGGGACAGGTCGACCGCTGGGACAGGTCGACCGCTGGGACAGGTCGACCGCTGGGACAGGTCGACCGCTGGGACAGGTCGACCGCTGGGACAGGTCGACCGCTGGGACAGGTCGACCGCTGGGACAGGTCGACCGCTGGGACAGGTCGACCGCTGGGACAGGTCGACCGCTGGGACAGGTCGACCGCTGGGACAGGTCGACCGCTGGGACAGGTCGACCGCTGGGACAGGTCGACCGCTGGGACAGGTCGACCGCTGGGACAGGTCGACCGCTGGGACAGGTCGACCGCTGGGACAGGTCGACCGCGTCTAGTTACTCGAAAAACTCATGATTCTGAAAATTCGTAAATAATTAACGGGTTTCAAATTTATTCCCCCAATTAACGTAATATAAACAAGGTTCCTTGGTCCCAAATATTGTAAATTCGGATTCCAACACAATCGGTAGGCTTATTGATTCATTCAAGGCTTAACCACAATTTACATTACCCGGCCCCCTGTGTATCCAAGCCCCATTCAAAACGACAGCGCTGTCCGGCCCACATCAACCCAATCACCCTGCCAAGTACCCCTTCCCCGCATATCCCAGCCCTGCGCCACAAAACATAGACCGACGCCCAACCCTTCCACAACCAAGGACCCCCCCCCCCACCGAGAAACCCCAGCAATGGATGACTGTCTTCCCATTTGACGCAGGCGGTCGAGTTGTCCGAGCCCCGTAGGCCCCAAGACCACTAAAGTTGACTACCAAGTTTGCTACTTGTTGTAAACCGATATAATGTATTTACATGCATACACAAATGTTTCGCTTTCAAACTGAATTTAAATTTATTTGTAACAACTGAAATAAAAACAAAGCTACATTCATTGGATAATTTTTGTTATATTTCTTTTTAAAATATAAAACAGTGTAGAACTTTTCTGTACAATTGGTTTTCCGTACAATTAATAGCCGGTCATGAGGGATATAGTAAAAGAAAATAGGATTCAAAATAGAGATTGGTGTCTATAAAAACTATTTAAAAAAAATTTGATCTAGGTCTGTTGACTACTTAGAATTGCAGTAAAGTAACCATACATAAATGTGTTATTCATGCACATAGGCCAACAATCTGAAACACCTCTTACTCCCTACTGGTGCATGAATAATAAATTCTGTAACCCTCACACGCATGTACATGTACATTTACCTTCCATACCTTGTGTGGACATTCCTTTGTTTTCATGTAGTTAAGAAAGAGAAAAAAGCCAATTTCACTCGCACTGTGAATGTTCTTTTAACCCAGATTTTTGATTGTGATTCCCTTAAATGTTCCCCTTCATTTTGCGACAGATAACCCTAACCCCAAAATGAGGGGAAACGTTATGTGGACGTGGGCAAGTCTACATTACGTTTTCTTTTCCTTCCTGCTTCGTGTGGACATCTTTTGTTCACAGGTCCACACAGAGTATGCAAGGTAATTATAAGAGCATGTAATATAACGTGTGTAACTACATGTAGGAAAGTTTTTACAGTTTCAATTCTTGTAAAAGAATTCTCCTTAAAACCTTCGACAAGAATGAGTCTTATAGTCATGTCGCTCAAAAACTGAAAAAATTCAAACCACCCATAAAGCTGAAAACAAAATGAAAGTATTCTGGTACTTGTCTTTTATGTGTAAATCTAAAATAAAGATACAACATTCAGAAGAGTAAGATGGCTCAAGCCTGGTCTTTTGTGAAAGAAAAAGCTCAAAACAAAAAAACACAAGTGCCACAAAAGTGTCGAAAGCCCTTGAAGTTTTGAGTTTTATGGGGATTTTCTACAAACTTTCACTCTGAGTTTTTTAATCTTAGCTTGTAGGGGCTCACACTTATCTCTCCAATTGTTCACGTACTTCTTCATTTGATGGAGTTATGATGGCAATGTGTAGAAGCCATGATTATTCTGGAAAGTCACTATTTTGCTCTGCATATATCCTGGTCTTCTGCAGGTTTATGAAGGGAACTGGTTCTCTTGCAAGTTTGAAAGTCAAACAGTGTAGGCACAGCATTTCACTTGAGGATTCTGGTTTTACCACCCATTTTAAAACACTCGGGGTCAAAATGCTTTGAGCAGAGGCTATCTTGAAGAGAAGGATTCATCCCAATGCATAACATACATCCACTGTCTGGTGAGGTCTAACACATGTACACGTAGTAGAATCTTGCTTCCTCTGAATACTGCCGTTTGCACTCCCACGCTACAGGTTCGAGGCATTGCACATCACCTTCATCTCTGCAAAACATGTACCAGAAAAAAACAAGTGTTTATTAAAATGTATTCATAAGCAAATTTGTTATCAAGTTGGGTCATAGGCCTATGCCTAAAGTTGCAAACCAGAAAAGGAAAACCCTGCAATTGGTCTAGTTTATTTTTGCTATGGGTAAGAACAAACAAAAAGGTTAAAAATGGCGCTACCAACGTTGAGAAAGTGTCCATCGACACCCCACCCCCCCCCCCCCCCCCCCACTCCGAACTCGTACAATTTTGTTGGAAGGCGAAACATTTTGGAAGTCAACTTGGGCAAATTTACATTTAACAAAATCAGAAACACCCCCCTCCCCCTGCAAACAATCAATCTTTTTAAACAGTTGGACATGCACGTGCACCAGTCTAGTCTTTGGCTTCGAACTGAAATCATGTGCCTCTTCACAATAGGTGCAAAATAGTTTATAAAACGTCTCAGTTAAATTTTTAATTGAGCCTTCAAACTTGGCTGTTGAAATACTGGGGACCTTATCTTTTCCACGTAAAAGAAATTGGAGAATTTGTTGGCTAAAAAGTAAAGTGTGAATGAAGTTGCCACGATTTTGTTTGCATGTTTTTCAGCACTCAAGGTGACATGGTGCTTATCATGAATTACACAATTAGGCCTAAGCCTCAACCATGGAGGAAGGAAAAAACAGAATAATGAGTGCATACAAAAATGATAAACTGGCGTGATACTTGTCAGTCCTAAATTAGTATTTTTCCCCTGTTAAATATTGAATGAAATTCCCGTAAACTTCATGTCTAACCCTGATCATGTTTATTTTTCTCTCATAAAAGACATAAAAATGCTCCAAATTACCCTTTTCTGTGCCGTTGCTTTGAGGACTTCACAAACAGACCGCCGCGTACTGTGCGAAAATGTGTACGTGAATATGGATGTGGACCGATTTTGCCCATAGTTTTCAAAAATGGCGGCTTTCCTGAAATTACAGTATTGCGCCCCCAGTTGTCCGTCTATGGGTTATTTATGTCTGTGGTCACCGCGCGGCGCACGAGCCGCGGCCGTGCACGGCGACTGTAAATTGCGCCCTCTGTTGATGAACGTTCTAGATGTGGGTATTGCTCCTCTTGTTTGTGAAGTCAGCGTCGCGTGGAAACGATTTTGCGCCGCAAATATCTCCTGTTCTCGACATTCTTGGAGGAATATTTCTATCCTACCGGGGAGATGGGCTGTTGAACTGTGGACGGATATGATGCCAAGAATATTTATGTAGGTAAAGTGTGATTTTTAAACCTCGGTTTCTAGCATAGGACTGTTTTGCAGTCTTGTGCGCTGGGACGCCATGGCGTCCTTCTAGGGCTAGAGTTACGAAGTTTAAAGCTTGATTTCTCAAAATGAAGTCAGCTGGGTTTCTTAAATTCCCGACAGCATAATTCCAGTAACAGATACCCTAGAATCATAAATAAAAGTAAAAAAAAAACACAGCGCCTTCATTAATGTTATGGCCAAAAAAATTGTTCTGCTTCCGGTTATACCCGACCTACACCCTATAGTAATTTTACGGCCGCGACCCTAAAAATGTTATCCACAAGTAAAAACAAAATCCTGTTGTCTTTTCTGTCTTCACAAAACGCCTATATATCAACAACCTATTTACGTCAAAAACGCTTGTAATTTGTCTGCCGACTTACATTCGCTATTTTTTTCGAAGAAACCTCCGTTGTTTTTACAAGTTCCTTCGCGATTACAAGTTCCCTTCGGTAGTGCGCGATTTTCTATCACCGTCATGAAAACACGTGCGTAATGCTCAATGCAGCAATGCTGTACTGGTTCCCGCCGCGCCGCCCACTAAAAGTGCCAAAGAATGGATGACGGAAATGCGGCAAGCAGTCTATGCATATGGCCGGCCAACATAGCGTAACACTGCAGAGTGCACTACAGTTCCGGCCGGGTCAGATCACACATCGTAAAAATACCAAGTAAACATCAATGGAGAAAGAAGATTTCTGCAAGTTAATTCACAGAACTTGATCTCTCTTGTATGTGTATGTATTTTCCGTGTTCATGAATTTATTTCGAGGTTGTACCGCTTGTACTTGAAGTGATAGCGCAGCGTGTTTCCCCGATGTCCTGCCCCAACACGACTACACGAGGTTCGTCGCCCGCCACACACAGTGCATCACGCACGCTTACCGCAGGACAATGGACACTGAGTGTTGGCCAGTTTCCCGTCTTGGCCAGCGTTGTGAATATTCAAGTGTAGCCTATACAAATAGGGCTGTAAATGGTTCCTTTTTTATCTTCTGGCTTTTTGGTGTCACCATTACAGCCCTACTCCAACGGCAGCCATACACGCCGAGTTTTACAACCGGTCGACTTGATTTAAAATATCTTCCCAAATTCTTATCGCTGAACAGTTTTATATATCATTGTATTCCTGACATGTTAGCAATTTCTACAGTATATAACATGGCTTACTAAATGCTGAATTCGTCCGGCTGTGAGGTCTTCAAAAATGACAAATGCTCCAAAACGTCTTTACATGGAGGACGCCATCTTGTATTCATCGCTTGGATCGAGAGAAGTCGGGGCACCCGGCGGTTACCCCAAGTTCATTTAGCACCAAAAAAGAAAATGGCATAAAAAATTAAAATATGCCTATATAGAGAGTGTAAGTTGACCCCGAGAACGTACGAGAGTTTACGAGAAACCGAACTTCCGGGCACCTCGAATATGAGCTTCAACGTGTAAAGCGAGTAGTTTTCTTGAAATAATTTGTTTTGACGCTGTTCTTTTTACTGAAAGGTAGATAAAAAACTTTTAGCAAAATACTATTTTTCATTTCAATTTACAAAATGTGAACGATATATCAAATTAGGGAAAAGGAGAACGAAAAAGTCTAGTACGTGATACGTACGTCATTCCCCATTGCTCTGGTGGTTCACGCGCCAGTCTTAATAGCGTAGACCATGCAGTATATGCGGTCGTCGCATATGTACACGTACAGTTTGTATACGTCCGTTCAATTACGTCCGGAGCGTGCGAATGCAGTACAGCGGTTTTGGGGGCCGGGCTCTCTCTTCCCGACGAGCCAGGTCAAACATTTTTCCTATTTTTCTTCAATAATTTAGAGAGTCGTGCATGTTTTCATATATTGTACAATAATTTTACATTTATCATCCATATTTATGGCCGTTTCATGGTTCAGATCTTCGTTAAAATAAAGTATTATAGAAAACAAAATCAACCACATGTAAAAGTCCTATAGCCGGCGGCTCGGAGGTGCCCGGAAGTTCAATCGTGACCTTTATGCGCGAGACTTACACGGTCTATTGCATATAACACAGAATGATAAATTTCACCAAGTTCACTTGGTTTTTCCAGACCACATCACAAATAGCCCAAATAATCCAGACATGGAATGCTGAAAAAAAATTTACACAATATTTTCAGTTTCATTTTTGTCACTTCATTACCATTTATTATTAAACACTCATTTTATTTAAAATATCTTTTCAAATTATAATAAAACACACGTAGGCCCTAGATGTACATTGTATTTAGCACAACAAAGAAGGCACTTTACAATTTTGAAAAGACTTCAAAAGTTCATTCTCCATTTCATTAAAGTACTGTATAAAGGCAACTATGTAAAATGTAATTTTAGTTATTTCTCATTCTGAAACTGAAAGTGTGCAAATGCAGACCCACGCTACGTGTTCATTGTACGTGTGCCAACACTACAATCTTTGCAAGATCATGAAAAGCGTGCCAAAGCACTCCTTACTATGAAAGGAAAGGTTAAAGGTAGTGTACACGATTGGTAATCCTCGAATTTGTTTTTAATGAACTATTACGAAATACCTTAGGTAAGTTAATAGCAGTTTCAATCATCCTGTGAAATTATGGCACCAGGTGTGCTGTCGTTGTTAAGAAAAGTGGAAATTTATCGTTTTCCAACGATAGCCACGCGCGCCTTGACTAAAGGCTATCATCCGCCCGACGGTTGAAAACGAGCGCCGTTTCTCTCTCGTTTTTTTTCGCCACCCAACAACGCAAAACTTTGAACAGGTCAGTGGAACAATATTTCCTATAAAATACTAACCCCCAAATCCGCCCATTTCTGAAAATTGCAACAATGACCAATCATGTACACTGCCTTTAAATGTGTGTCCTTTTTGCGACATCAAGCATCTTTCCTTCTAGTCTGCCTGCATATCATTATGAAGCGCGATATGGGGGGAAAAGGGACCCCCCCCCCCCCCCCCTCTTTTGTGTTGGTCATTGTGTTCTCGGAATCTCAGGAATTATATTCATAAATCTAGGGGGATGTGTTAGATAACAATAATCTGGAGTGTGCTTAGGGTATAGGGATAAGGGGGGGGGGGGTACCCTTTCCCCCCATATCGTGCAGGGTATCCTGCATATGCAGCAGGTGTTTGTTTTCATAAAATGTAACATCGTTTTGATAGGTTGTTGGTTGATGTTTCCACAACTTTGGTCGTACAATTTTACAATTATGTAAGTTTGTGAGCTACATTAGATGAACAATGACAAAGGAATGCTTTTGTTATATAGTGTGTTTCAATAGATTGTTACATGGCTTGAGACCAGAATTGTGGAGTGACTTGTGGAGTGACTTGTGGAGTGACTTGTGGAGTGACTTGTGGAGTGACTTGTGGAGTGACTTGTGGAGTGACTTGTGGAGTGACTTGTGGAGTGACTTGTGGAGTGACTTGTGGAGTGACTTGTGGAGTGACGCTCGTTTTCAACCGTCAGGCGGATGATAGCCTTTACTCAAGGCGCGCGTGGCTATCTGGGCGCGTGACGCGCCCCGAATGCCAGCATGTCCGGGGCGCGCCATGCCACTCGTTCGGGTTGCCACGCGCGCCTTGACTAAAGGCTACAGGGCAGTTTTTCAACGATTGCCGGCCGGAAATCGTTTGAAAACGATATAAATTTCCACTTTTCTTGACAACGACAGCACACCTGGTGCCATAATTTCACAGGATGATTGAGACTACTATTAATTTACAGTCTAGTAAGGTATTTCGTAATAATTCAGTAAAAAAGAAATTGGAGGATTACCAATCGTGTACACTACGTTTAACTTTTATTAACATTTTTTGCCAAAATCACTTGTTTTTTTATAGTGTTCGTTTTGTTGGAAACTCCTTTCTATGACTGGATTAATCTTTTTTCATGATTTTTACAAAACAATTTCTTGCATTTTCTTCTATTTTTAAAGGAAACATGCTTCTCAAATTGGCCGGATCACATTTTATTTCATGAATAAATTCATTTATATGTATTATATGTGAATTAAAAGCCAAACTGGTTCAAGTGAAGTTTTAGTGTGATTATTTGCCGCCCAAAAATTGACCCCCCCCCCTTTTTGGAATTTGTTGAGACTCAAATTGAGGGCGCTGTTCGTGACGTAGACCGAGGCACCGAAATTCATGGATCGACTGGACCCGGTAAATGACGCATGTACATCGTATACACACGTGCACTAGGTCTACACGTGCAATTTCATAAGTTGCAACAACTAACATCGAACTTACCCTGATTTTCTCCCTTTTAGCGAAGGCTTCTCACATCTGGGAACTTTGTTGGCATGGCAGTGGACTTGAGCATATTTTTAATGGTCATCCCATGATTTGAAAATACCAGTATCGAAACACGACGGCTCAAAGTGGTCGCTACATAACGCTCTTGTCACCTTCACTTTCGCCATCCAAATTCTCCGATATTTCGCATCAGTTGAAATTAAATGAAGGCTTACTCCAGCCTTCGTTGTTTTGCTGCACCCAGCAGCCACACACTTTGTCGGCATGGACGAAAAACACTATATTTTGCTTAGATTTTGGACGAAGAATGTACACTCAAAGCATACGCGTGCATGGGGCCGGCTCGAGCAGAATATGTAATGTGCCTCGATCTACGTCACACACTTATGTTAATGAGGGTCCCACTCAGGGGGCGGAGTAGCTTGGACAAACATTTTCAAGATTTTTTTTCTCATATCTAATCTGGGAAATAATTGTCTCTGGACACAAAATATCATTGTCAAGATAATACTTTATTGTTTTAAGCAGGAATAATGCAAAATAAATCCTAAATCATGTTTCCTTTAAGTTGCTTTTTAATGTTTATACATTCGTTTTTATAATGTGTAAGGAGTGTAACTTTTTTTTCTATTAAGTAATTATTAATTTATTTTTATTTAAGTCAGTGCAGTGTGACGAGTCTCTTCAGAGGGAAAAAGTTCCTATTAGATACTCTAACAGGCACCGAATGGAAGTTATTTGTTTCATCATATTTGCTCATTTTTTTCTAAATGCGTGAACATGATATGAAGGGTGACTACAGATAAAAGAAAAACAGGTTATATTGCACTGCTGAATGGGCGTGACAAACTGTACCACTACTGTATGTGATACATGTACAATGTGCATGTCAGATAGGTCACACATACATGTAGTACACCAAAAGGCTGAAAAGCAAACGTGTCATGTACTTGTAATTGTATACATGTGTCTGCCTGGTAGAGTAGACAAGAGCAAATGTACATTGTACAAGTGCAATGCAATGATATACATGTCACACATACGTATCAATTTTCGTTATTTACATGTACACGTAACACTGTGCACAAGTATCAGGCTTTATATAGCAGACCCAGGTGAAAAGGACAAAAGGGCAAAAGTAGGACTTTGGAGGACAAAATCTTGATAAAAGTAGGATTTTTGCTGGCTTTCAGGAGTAGTTTTCGTTGACACCAATGTCCACAGCATCACAAGCCTCATTTGGCAACCCAATGACCCAGTTTTAAAAAGTTAAATCTCACCTCAAATTCACCCATATACATGTACTCACTCACACTCCTGAGGACGGAGAGCACACTGTCCGAAACGTCGAGTTACACACTCACCCCGGTTCTTTTCAGAACCACACTTCTTCCAAGAAGAGATGTATTTCACATGGTGTTACCCGCAATCCCAGTCTCTCTCATATCGCACCCACCATGCAAAGCTTTAAATCGTATCCATATACAATAATGTACGTGTACAAGTACATGTACACAATCTCCAAGTGCATTATACATGTAGGGACCACGGACATAATAGGCCAACGCGTCATCAGCACCGCGGGAATGGCCTTGATGTAAACAGGGGTTCACGATTTCGATATCCGGAATCTAAATCACAAAGCGTTAAATTAGGGACTGGACGATTTAGAGTGAAATTCACTCTGTTTTTAGATTCAATACTCTTAAAAAAAAAAAAAAAAAAAAAAAAATAGAAATTCAGTCGCCACTAGAGTGAAAATTCGAACTTTTCGATTGACTGAATTTTACTCTTAAACGTCTGGTCCCTAGTTTCAGACTGTGGGAGTGAATTTTCACTCAAATAGAGTGAATTTTTACTCTTTGGAAATAGTAACAACACCATGGTTTTTCTTTTATCTTGGGACGGCTAACCCAAACCTGACCCCCTTTGCTGCATGACTATATATCATGTGGCCGAAAACTGCTCAGCAACAGAAATTTGACTCTCGAAAGAGTGGAAATTTCAATTTTTTGAGTGGTTTTCGTCATTCTTTTGAAGTAGTTTTTATAAAAGATTCACTCTTTTGGATTGGTTTAATAAGGGATTCACTCTTTTGGAGAGTGAGTTTTTCACTTTTACAATAAGAGAGTAAACGTAAAAATACCCACCTGCACGTAACTTCGAACAACCACACCGATAGGCCACATGTTTGCTTTTGTTCTGAATGTATTTTGGACGTTGACGTAATGGAATGTCCCTGATAAAACTACACCGGCAACGTCTTTTTTCGAAATAGACAGATTTCATTCAACGTAGCAACACATCAGCATTGAGCTTACCAACCAATTATCTTACAGTAGGCCTAACTTTTCCGTCCCCTTTTCCCTCTTTCTACACCGTCGAAAGTTTATTTTTCCCTAGTATGAGCTGACTATTATGAGTTCTTCCGCTGCCGGCCTTCTTCGTACGCGTGGCTGTCATGCACGTTATTGGTGAGTACGAAAGGTTAATATAACTTGAGATTTAGGGAGGGCCCCGTTTGTTTCACACGAATCTGGATCGCGATCAGTGATCCAGCCGCTGGTTCGCTCCATCTATTAGACGGAATCTGATGTGTGAACCAACGTACAGATCTCTGATCGCGATCCGGATTCGTGTGAAACAAACAGGCCCTTAGCTTTGTACAGGCATGCACGTTCTGTAATTATTCAAATAATTGAGAAATGAATACAGGCTATTATATGTGACGACACAACTGATTACAGCTACGGTATATTAAGACTGCAGCTGAGGTCACGGAGATGGCCTATTTTGTCTGATCGTGTGTACGTGTGACACTATTATCCGTAAACTATTGTCATTATTAATTAAAATAAGTGTACACTGTAAACATAAGTTAGTCATTTCTGCAGATATAAATTAGTCAAAATGACTAATTTAGATTAGTCAAGCCTAAATGACTATTAATCAACGCAGGACTAACGTACGTACAGCCAATCACTGACTGGTTTCGTTTGTCATTGCCGATATTTTGACTAATACAAATTAGTCATTCAATTTGCAAAACAAAAAAGTTTTGTTTTTTATTGCTTTTTAGTGAAATTTCGCAGGGATTAAATTCATTCCACTAAAATAGCGTTGATTTTCAGAATTATATAAATCTGAATCTTTTTGCAGTATGTCTTGAATAAATGAGGACACTTTTCATTCTATCAAGACTATTAATTAAACACACTGTTGATCATTTATTGTTATTTTATTCTATTTGAATCAAAGGTAAAAATAACAAATAATGGCGTTAACGCGGTGCCTTCACCGAATCGGTCATTCGTCGTGTGACTTCACACGAATCCGGATCACGATCAGTGAATCCAGTCGCTGGTTCGCTCCATCCACTATAAGCGGAATCTAGTGTGTGAACCAACGCACTAGATCACTGATCGCGATCTGGATTCGTGTGAAACAAACAGGCCCGAGGAACACTATCTTTAGCTCTATGTGGACGAGAAACACGAAACCAGTTGAAGCTACGTTCCTATTGGCTACACGCAACTGATACCACGCCGCTCAAAACAATCGGTGCGGCATTAAACAGGTAACATAGAATGCCACTATAACGAACATCGCAGGATCCACAGATTTTGTTCGGTATAGCGATTTTCAGCCGCTAGTCCGCCAACATGGCGTCCGTTCTTTTAAATAGCGCCATCTTGCTTCATATTTGAAGTGCGCCCTCTTTTGATTGATTGTAATTGAACATATGTACAAACAAAAGAGGGACAATAGGGAGTCCGCGATTGCCGGTATTTACACACTTGTGTGCAATGTACATAAATGTAGTACGTACATGTATACGGGCCTACGTTGTGCTGTGTCAATAGACCGTGTGGTAAGTCTCGCGCATAAAGGTCACGATTAAACTTCTGGGCACCTCCGAGCCGCCTGGTATATGACTTTTACGTGTGCCTGATTTTGTTTTCTATTATACTTTGTTTTAACGAAGATCTGAACTATAAAACGGCCATAAATGAAGATGATAAATTCAAAATTAATTTTACAATATATCAAAACATGCATGACTGTCTAAATTATTGAAGAAAAGTGGAGAAAAAAATTTTGACCTGAGCATCAGGTTGCATCGTTATTGGCTCATTGTCGGGATGTGAAAGCCGGCCCCAAAAATCCCTGTAGCACATGGACTTTAGCGTTGACGCACAAATCGCATGCATGCATGCATGACACCGCTCGCTTATTGAACGCTTGCTTGACATGCTTGAAGGCGTGCAAGATGGTTCTGTGTTTATGCATTTGGTTGCAACCACAAGTCGGGACAAAACTGCAAACTCTTTTGTTTCCCCACGAATCCTACAAGAAGGGTAAAGTAGGCAGAACTGTTGCCAAGCGTTTTGAATCAAAATATACATTGTACAAAAAAAGCATCAAAATTCTCATCCCAACCCTAGTATAATGTATAACTTTATATAGGATAATTACCTACACCTTGTCACGTTAACTCCGGTCTTTCATGGAAGCCTGTACGTTTGCAATCGCAGGGCGGCCACAAGCTACTGAATTTTCACTGCCTTTTTCTTGCCAATTTGGAGCCATCGCTTACATAATTCAGCCAGTACCAGTACTGGATTGACAGCGCCATGGTCAGTGATGGTTAACGTTGAATCACGAGCATAATACAGCTACACATGAGTAGGCCTATACAATGTACTTATGCGCCTATCAATTTAGAAAGATTGACGCGTGGATGCATGGCGGATGACGTACGTATGACGTATCTAGACTTTTTCGCTCTCCTTTTCCATAATTTGTTACATGTATATCGTTCACCTTTTGTCAATTGAAATGAAAAATAATCTTGGTATGCAGCTAGGCCGGGGTTCGTTATACATGAAAATTGATCTGACGTCATGATGACGTATTTTTTAAATTTAGGACCTTTAAGCCATATCTCAACAGTATATGTTAATTTTAAAATTCTTTTTGTATTAAGTTTGTTGGGTCATGTATATTAATATATAAATGTGAAACAAATGTGTGAAGTCATGACGTCATCAAAAGCGTGATTTTTGTGAAACAAGGGTTGGTCTGATCGTCATGAAACGTGATAGGTAGGTAGATGGTGTCAGCCCTAACCCACTAGGGTGTGTGGAAATTCGTATTGATATTGATGGATTCAGCAGTGTTAGGGTTAATATGCAAAATCTAAATCAACGTCATAAACAGCCAGTTGCTCTGTCATGGACAGACAACACGTCTAGTTTTTTTTCTCCTTTTTCAGACTCCTCTCCCATAGGGTTTGTGCACGTTTTTCTTCCAACAGGGCACTTTGGTAAATCCGACCAACTTCAGACTTGGCACACAGACCACCACCCAAAGATGGTCCTAGAACGATGACATCATCAGGGGTCACATGACGTCATCTTAAAGGTGCATTTTTGAAGGGCCCTATCTAGAGAACCGTAGGTCCGATTAAGTTCAAAGTTGGTTTGTTGATAGGCCAGCATGTGTAAAAGATGAAAATACATGTGATGTCATGATGACGTCATCATACGATTTTATAGTATTTTTAAAATGTTTACACCTTTAATCCATATCTCATCAGCGGAACATGCAAATTTTGAAATTATTTTTGTAGAGTTGTTTGGTCATAGATACATATGTGAAAAATGTGGGGCGTCATGATGACGTCTAGTGTCACGTTACATAACATTAAAGGTGCATATTTTGCAGCCCCATATATATCTGCAGAACTATTGGTTCAAATGGGTTCATGTTGTATGCACATAGACAAGGACGTGTTATAGATGAAAATTAATGTGATATCATTATGATGTCATCAGGCTTCATGTTACATAACATTGAAGGTCAACATTTTGAAGCCATATTTTAATATTTAAAAGTGAAAGCAGGAAAATAAATTGGAATGGATGTGTCAAAGTTATACTTATTTCGGGTTAAAATCACTTTGCTGGCTCAGTAGTACAGGAACATTAGCCTTGGTTACAAATGCGTAAACATGATGAAGGGTGACTGTTACAGGTGAACTAAGAGGTCATGACTGCTGCAGCTACAATGATGGCAGGCACTTAAAGGTGATATACATTGTACATTTGCAAACATCAAAAAAAAAACTACTGTAAATAAGTCTCATGCATCCTGTGAAATCATGGCACCTGGTGTGCTGTCATTTTCAAGAAAAGTGGATTTTTTTGTATCAATTTCCAGTGATGGGCGGCCTACCATCATTGGAGAAAACTGACTTTTTTTCCTAATACTGCCCAAATTTACCGACTTTAGTTAGTTCACATTTTGTTTGGCAACTTGTTACACACCCATGAATGGGTGCTAACCAACTAGTCTATAGTTCCCCACCTGAAATTCCCTGGCGTTAATAAATTGCTCCATTTTGTCAAGTACATGTAGGATCAGGGAACCACACTACAAGAACAGCAAATATTTAAACAGATCAGTGTTACAGTACTTGCTATAAAATACTAACCCCCAAATCCTTTCTTTTCTGAAAATTACAGTAAAAGCAAATGTACATATCATTTCAGTAAATATTTTTTGTTGACAATGGCAATTGATGAGGCATAAAAGCAAATCGCATGCATATTCATAAATTTGAAGTCTTTTTGGCTAAACATTTCTTTAATTGTCCTTATTGTGAGCCTTTGCATAGTGTTGTTTACGAGCACGGCAGTACATAAAAGTCAGTCCACAATACCTACAGATGTAAGTTTTCTCCTGTGTATGGGTCCTGCGGTGTGCGGCAAGATTACTGCTTCGGGTGAAAGCTCTGCCGCAGGTTTCACAGAAGTACGGCTTTTCGTTCGTGTGAATTCTCTGGTGACTTTTACGCTGACTGCTCTGTGCAAACGTGGCTCCACAGGTGTCGCAGACATATGGTTTCTCGTGCGTGTGAACCCTTCGATGTTGGGACAGGTGGGTGTTGGTCGAGAAGGCCTTGCTGCAAAACTCGCACACCCACGGCTTCTCGTTGGTGTGAATTCGCAGATGCCTCCGGCAGGTGCCGCTCGAGACGAAGGCCTTCCCGCAGAAGCCACACACGAACGGTTTCTCTTGGGTGTGGATCCGCCGATGTTCGCTGAGATTGCTGCTGTCGGCAAACCCCTTGCCGCAAATGTTGCACTCGTAGGGTTTCTCCTTGGTGTGAACACGTTCGTGCCGTTTCAGATTGCAACTGACTGTGAATCTCTTATTGCAAACACTACAGGCAAAGCGTTTGATTTCCGCGTGGACCCTGCCATGTGTAGTAACATCTCCAACGCGCTTGAAATGCTTACCACAAGTTTCACATTTGTAAGGTTTCTCGTCCGTGTGGGTTTTAAGGTGCACATTCAGGTCATTCTTTGCGAGGAATGCTTTGCCGCAATGTTGGCAAACGAAGTTCCTCACGTTGACGTGAATGGCCTCGTGCCTTTTAAAATTAGCTAGTTTGTTAAAAGCCACACCGCAACAGCGACAGACGTACTTTTTGGGTCGGTGGGCCCTTAGATGAGATGAAAGTTTCCTTCGAGTTGAGTGGGGCTTCCCACAAACCTTACAAACAAACAAACTTTCCTTGTTTGTTTCAAGGAGACTTGTTTGTAAGGACTTTTCACAAATGCTTGGGGAACTTTCTTCCATGGCTGGCAGTAGCTCAGTACATGGCAGTCCAGCAAAAAAACAGACTTCACCAGGTTTGACAACAGCAAAGTCCCCTGCAGGAAAAAGAATTTTCATACTATATAATTATTTCCTCGAGCGAGATGAATTTCTCAAATGTTCACATTCAAAAGAAAAATTAAATATACACGTAGAATACTACAATTTATATTGATTACTAAGTGAACTGACCTGACACATACAGTATGGTAGAAGGCTGAGCCCAGCAAAACTTTTTTCTCAAAGACCAAATTCTGAATTTAAGAAAAACGCGGGAAAGAAAACAGCACATTCAGGGGGCCTACTGGCTGTTCCTCTTTCACGCAATACATGTAGATCTTCATGATTTTCACATCTATGATTTCTAACACAAAACAGCTTCCTGTAATTTTCTGAAATAAATGGATTTGATTTTATAGCGTGCTAGCAAACACTGACCTGTTTAAAGTTTTGTGTGCATATAGATGCTGGGAAAACAGAGAAAAAAATTAGTCAGGTTCCCTGACCCTGCTTTAGACAAATCGGAGCAATTTATAGTTGGGGAATTTTCAGGTTGGGGAACTACATGTAGACTATTTGCAACCACTGTCCGCCAACAATCATTGGAAACGATATAAATTTCCACTTTTCTTGAAAACGACAGTACACCAGGTGCCATGATTTCCCATGGGGCTTGAGACTGCTATTTACTTACTGTCTAGTATGCTATTTCGTAATATTTCAGTAGTTTTGTTTTTTTATGTTTGCAAATGTTACATACAATGTATTACCTTTCATCCAAATGAATCTGTTTCAAACCAAACTTACATTTCTTGTCTAATGTACAGACTAGCGGTGGAATATCCAGATTTTTTACCATTCGGTTTAAATCCCACTTTTCAGTTTTGATTTTGGAAACGGGATATTCAAAAGCAACCTTAAAACAAATTAAAAATCTTCCATTTTTTGTTGCATGGGCTAAAGAAAACAACTGGAACATCCTCCAATTTGCTCCATGGTCTCTGATTGTAACTGCATTCACTCGCTAGTGGTCTTCTTGGTATATGAATAGCCTGCCCATCAGTTTGTTTTCAGTTTTCAACATTACAGCTCGGGAATGTTTTTGTAATAAAGGCCCAGTGGTCAATGAATCCTGAACTATATCCAGTCATTGTGGGCTCGTCACTTTTTGTTGGCATGACTATGTGCTAGATGGGAACTTCTGGTGAAATCAGATAACCGTTATTCGGTTTGAATAAATTTGGATATCCGGATTTTGAAATTGCTAATTTCTCCCCCCCCCCCCCCCCCCCCCCACACACAAGAACAATAAGTGACTTTATACCACAAAATGGGCGTCAAGTAGCAAAATTTGAATATCAAGATTATGGAATTTCCTGAAAGTACAGGTTAAAAGCTTTCATTTGATATATTGTGTGTTTTCTCATTTCTCGCCCCCACGACCCCTTGTTTTGAGAAAATACACATGTGAGCTCAAAGTTTGTGATCTGTGCAAACTTTAACCCGAGTTAAAAAAAAAATTCCCCTCAAAAAAATATTTCGAGAATCGATTCAGTTTAAAAACTTTGGGATAGAATAGTACAAAGAGTACAGTTGTTAAAATCCCAAAATTGACTTTTGAGTGAAAAATTGTTGTTTCTGCATCTAACTCAGAAGGCCATACATGTAGTGCGACTTTATGCTCATTTTGTGGCGTCAGTCACATATATGTGCTCACAGTCACTCCTTCATGATTTACATACATGTACAAAAACTCGGTCAACTTACCAGTACTGACAAAAGTTGTGCAACGGAATTGTCTTCTTGCACAGGTAAAATGTACTGCCCATAAACATCTGTAACGCTGCACTCTCTATCATAAAAAAGAATCGTATGAAGATCTGCAGACTATGCAGAAGTGTTACTATACACAAGTGTTAATGATTACTTTTATACAAATACTGCACTACTGATATATAGGGCGTGACAATTAAACTACACTGCACCTGATACATGTATAGGCCCCTACAATGTGCATGTCATCAAACTTTTAGCAGGAAGTTGGCCCTGCACAGCAGTTTGGTAAACAAATTAAAGGTCACATACATGTTTGTACATCAAAAGAACATGTGATGTACATGTACCATGTTTTCTTGCTCTATGCATGTGAACACTCCCCAAAAAGTAACTTACCCCCCTTAAGAGGGGACCATTACTTAAAAACAATTAATAATAGTCGCGTAACAAATGTGATGAGACTAGTCAGAAGCAGCATTTAATTACGAGTATTTTGACACCTTATTCATGGCTATTGCCCCAGTATTCTTGAAGCAGTTCACAGTTGAACAAATCTACACCTGGATTTGATTGTTGCAGTAAATTCTATTGATTATCAATCTGTGCACAGATCATTGAAATCTGTTTGATCCTCTGCACCCCATTCTCCATGACCAATCATGTATACACTGCCTTTAAGTGCATAGTGCATTGCTATGACTAACACACGTACAGTCATGGAGAAATGGTGACACGTACCTGTATACATTGCACAAACATGTACATGTAAAGCAGGAAGGATATACTTTCAGAAGTTTTAAAGCTGGCCGAGTACCAAAGACAAATACACTATCTTTGCTACATCCTCTTACAAAAGGTATGTACAGTACATACATACATGTGCATACAGTCGTACTTCCCCAATATGTCCGAGGACAATGCTTTGTGTTTCCTATTGTTCCTTTAATATAACCAACCCCCATAGACTATAAGCACGTATCCTTACGTTCGAGGACCGATTTCAACAAAAGACTCTATATGTTCGAGGACTGAAAGGTTTCTTTGTGTTTTATCTAGTTCATCAGGCATTAAGGACTTTCTGCTGAGTTGTATAAAAATGAAAATTTAAAAATGTTGTGTTGGGACTTTTAACCCTAACCATCCCTAACCTGCCAAAATCAAACACCCCATTGTGTTGAATTTTGTGTGATTGGGTACTGTAGAGCCTTGGCACCATCACTTTGCATGGGACTTGATGCCCTGATTTTGTCCAATACAAAGAATGTGCCATTGGTTTACTACACAGTGTTGGAGTTTGTGTGGTTAGGGAAGGATTCTAGTAAAAAGGCTTGGGCTGTTAGGGTTTTAATTAATGATTTTTAATAAATATTTACGTTTTCCAAAATTGTAAATTTTGCCTCATCGTCTCTGCTAAACCGTCTATATTTTAACATAGGCCTAAATCTTCAATGGTGCTCTGTCCATTGAAAGTTCCATTGTCTGGTTCCCATTCTACAGCTGCAAATGCAAAATGACACCGAAGGACAATATTTCCACCGCAAAAAATCGTAAAATCTTTTACAGGATCAAAATAAGGACAGTGCGTAAAAAAAATATGGTGGCTGCATTAAATAGTTTTATTCCGGAATAGTTGTGTGTAGAGAGGAGGGGGTTCCTATTATCAACTTGGATTAGAAATGTGCAGTATGATGGTGATGCTGTAACAGATTTTAAGACAAACTTTGTATTCTAGAAAAGAATATGATAAATGAAAGGGATTTCAGTACTGATTTCATGAACAATTGTGTGTGGTTATACTTGACTTTCAATGATGGTCATTTCATTTAAATTGACTTAATTGAAACAAATGTTTTATGCCAATGGTACGATGATAAAAAAAAATCAAAAAAATCTGATTTAAATAAAAAAAAGATTTATTTTATTTTTAAATCATGATTTTTATCAACCCCGGGCAAGATAGCTCAGTTAGTGGATTACCGGTACAGTATTCCGGAGGTTGCAGGCTCCTGTCAGTTTTCTTTGTTCACTTTGAAAATTTATTTAAAATTAACTGGTCAGTTTCCCTTGTTCGACAAAGTATTTGTATTAAAATGGAATACATGCACAACCCTACCCTGAATATCCCCTAGTATGCAAATCTTAGATTCAATCTCCCCACTCCAAGCTTTAATATGAGGCAAAAAAACAAAAACTTGTGTTGCCCTTAAATGGGAAAAATCGGGAGGGAGGGAGGGTTGGTCGGTCGATTTCTTTTTTTACCATTCATGAAAACAAATACTACACTACAATTCAGGAGACAAAAAATAAGCTTATTTAACCAGTTCACGTCGGATGACGTGTATACACGCACTCAGCGAGGCAAGGGTCCAGTGGAAATATCAGCGACCGGCTCGCAGTGAGCGAGGCCAGGGTGTGCTACCCGCAGATAAAGGCCTGAACCCGTCTGGCACCCAGGCTCGTGAAAAATAATCCCGGCGTGAACTGGTTAAAAGTGAGATTGCAAAATGCCAGATTGTTCCGTCGTAGCTGTATTTAAAGACAATGACTCTAATAAAAACTTGTTCATTTTGTGTGGGAAAAGGTGAGATTTTGAAAATTTCTTAAAAACAAAATGTGACCCAACTTTTGTGACTTTACAAATAGGTCGGACGCGGAGAGCAACACAACTAGTTTTGGGGGGCCTGATCACAATACCAATTCATCATGACCGCCCTTAAATTTATCATGAATCTTAAAATGTGGAAGACTTGCATCCATCAACCATAATTTAGATAGGCCCTAATGCCACACGTATGTTTCCTCTGCCAACTTAGTTTTGCTCATTGTGCAGATCTAGAGTTTACCCTTTGTGCTGTACAAGTGACGTCAGATCAGTTTATTTTTTTAAGCAATGAGGTGCTTAATTATTTGCGTTTAAATAGGCATACTGGTGTTGCGTAATTGATTTGCATAGTAGCCTTTTACAAGCAGTGATATTCGTTGATTTCCTCTATTGCTGTCATAGTTTTCAGGAGATTCTTTGGAAGCGGGGTTTTTACAAGAATGCGAATCCCATGGAAGTGAAGCTAACGACCAACTTGAAACCTTTCTGGTGATTACTAGTGTGCAAAGGTTCTTTTTGGTCAGATTCACGAGTTCAAACACGGTGTAGGCTGTGCTTCTATTCTGTTGCAGCAATTGATTAACTGAACCAGCGATCCCGGTGATTTTCGAATAGTGCATAATTCAATAGCTTTTAATCATATCGATACCAATCACTATATAAATATGCCAAGAATCGATACTATCTACTTCGACTTTACCATGACAATGTTACAAAGAAATCAATAAATATTACTTTAAAAAACCTTTGCACGTCTGATTTTATAATGTGCGTCTTGGGATACTTCTTGTGCACATATATTTCTGGGGTACATCTGACAGAACACCCCGTTAAGAGACAATTTGAATGGTTCATGTTGTCATAGCGTTTGTGCAGTATTTTGGCAACACGCCTATCATCCCGATGTAAGACTATCTCACAGACATTATTATTAATGGCTACGGCTCTTCTCTGTAGCCTGTCAATAGCCAAATTCGAAGCCGTAGCCACAAAAGACCCGATCTGGGCAACGGCTTAACCCTAACCCCCTAGGCCCTTATTGCTAGGAACCATCCTCAATCTTCCAAAATCATCAAAAATCCTCCAAAATCATCCTGTGCTTCAATCACCATTCATCCTCAATCCTCCAAAATCCTTTGCTTCAATCACCATTCAATCACCATTCCTCCTCAATCCTCCAAAATCCTCTGTGCTTTAATCACCATTCCTCCTCAATCCTCCAAAATCCTCCAAAACCACCATGAGGATTTTGGAGGATTTTGGAGGATTGAGGAGGGTTAGGGTTAAACTATGCGAGTGCAGCATAACCAGCCTGTGAATAAACCAAACTGATACACCCGCAATATACGTCAACATACGTGGCCAGAATTGGATGAAATGTCACTGGCATTGAAGCATAGGCGGCGGAACCGGCACTGCTTTGCCCCCTTCCCCACTTTCGAAAGTGTTCTGCCGCATACTGCACTGAAGCATTTTAGTCCAACCATGCCGGCCAACCAAGTCAGGGGAGATGAAGGAGTTGCCATAGTAGTAGGTAGGGCTGTCCCAAATATACCGAATATTCGATGGTCAAGCGAATATTCGAATACCATTTGGCCAGTTCGAATATTCGAAAAGATATATGCACATGATACGACTCTGATGCTATCTTAACCCTAACCCTCCGGGGTATTTTGGCTAGAAACCCTGCCAGACGCATCAGATTGCATACTTTGTCACATTGACTTGTGTGCAGAGTGCAGCAAGGTCAAGCTGTCACCACAGATGCACTGTGCTGCGTCTGGCAGGGTTATTAGCGTTAATAGAAAACTTACGGCGCTTAGCAGTGTCAAATGCCACATTTTTGTCAATCGTAACTTTTAGTGCTTTTACGTGCAATGTTTTTTTAACCAGTGCGGCATGCACTGAAAAACTTGATCGGTGAATATCAAATATTTGAATATTCGGTCAAACCCAGTTTCGAATATTCAAATACTAAATTATTCGAAAATGAACAGCCCTAGTAGTAGGAAGCCATCTGCACAGCAGGTCTATGCTAGAAATTGAGGTTAGAAAATCGGAAAGATTTTACTTTAATACCCCCCACAAAAATTTGTCAGGAATAGCAAATTTTGGAAAATAGACATCCATTTGTGTTTAGAATACACTTGGCACAACTTTGTAAAATGTTTGTGTAATATAGGGGAAGAAAGTTTGTGTTTTCTGTGTTAGATGTTCTTGGCACAGTGTACGGTCACTCAAAGCGTTCACATACATCTTAATTTCGGCCTCAATTTTACAGATTCTGCTGACATAAATCTTGAAATAACAGGTTGTGCCACACATTTAGATAGTTGTTATCAAAGAGGGTTAATTATTTTCCAAGATTTTGCTGTTCCTGACCGATTTTTGTGGGGGGGTATTAAAGTAAAATCTTTTCTTCACAAACAAAAGGAGCAATACCTTGTCACATCTTGAAAGCGTCTGGCAGGGTTATTAGCGTTAATAGAAAACTTACGGCGCTTAGCAGTGTCAAATGCCACATTTTTGTCAATCGTAACTTTTAGTGCTTTTACGTGCAATGTTTTTTTAACCAGTGCGGCATGCACTGAAAAACTTGATCGGTGAATATCAAATATTTGAATATTCGGTCAAACCCAGTTTCGAATATTCAAATACTAAATTATTCGAAAATGAACAGCCCTAGTAGTAGGAAGCCATCTGCACAGCAGGTCTATGCTAGAAATTGAGGTTAGAAAATCGGAAAGATTTTACTTTAATACCCCCCACAAAAATTTGTCAGGAATAGCAAATTTTGGAAAATAGACATCCATTTGTGTTTAGAATACACTTGGCACAACTTTGTAAAATGTTTGTGTAATATAGGGGAAGAAAGTTTGTGTTTTCTGTGTTAGATGTTCTTGGCACAGTGTACGGTCACTCAAAGCGTTCACATACATCTTAATTTCGGCCTCAATTTTACAGATTCTGCTGACATAAATCTTGAAATAACAGGTTGTGCCACACATTTAGATAGTTGTTATCAAAGAGGGTTAATTATTTTCCAAGATTTTGCTGTTCCTGACCGATTTTTGTGGGGGGGTATTAAAGTAAAATCTTTTCTTCACAAACAAAAGGAGCAATACCTTGTCACATCTTGAAAGTTCATTCACAGTGGCCGCAATTTACAGGCGTCATCATCATGCGCGGTGACCGCCTGTTAATTACGCCCTCTGTTGTTGAACGTTCAAGACGTCTGGACAAAGTATTACTCCTCTTGTTTGTGAAGTCAGCGTCGCATGGAGACGATTTTGACTCGGAAATATCTTGACATTTTTGAAGGAATATTTCTACCCTTCGGGGAAAGATGGACTGTTTGAACTGTCGATGATGCCAAGAAAATGGCGATTGTGTAGTGTAGGGCCCCTCTTTAGTTTTTGATCAAATTAGAGTAAAGAGTATTTTTTCTCATTTCAAAATGACTTTTTCAACCTAAACAGGCTTCTTTTAATTCTATTGACATAATTTTAAAAAAAATTGAACAGTTTGTTGCGATAGAAAATGCAATTTTCTTACGTGCTTTACGGCAGTTGCCATGCGAATCAACGCAGTTTTGCATGTTTACTGTGCATCGCGGTGATCGCCATCTTTATCTTCCCCTTGCGTTTTGTCATCTTCATCGTCGCTTTACCCCAAAATTTCCCACAAAAACTAAAACCCTGCCCTTTATCTACGGCAAACCTGTTTTGTAATGTCGCTATTAACTAGTTTGGCAAATTTTCCAATAACCTAAAATTTGATTTTTGTTCCCTTACAATTGCTACACTGCACAATTGCCAAGAATATTCTTGCAGGTAAACTGTGATTTTTTAACCTCAATTTCTAGCATAGACCTGCAGTGCATGCTGTGCAGTTTCGTGTGCTAACGTTAGGCCTTTTCTTTTCTAGGGCTAGGGGCCTAACGTTAGTTGCCGCTGTCACAGAACATTGAGGAAGGAAAACTCTGTTTTCCTTCCTCCATCTGCCATGCACAGAATTCCAGATGGGCCTCAGAGAGGCAACGGCGGATTCAGGGGGGAAGCCCCCAAAAAAACTAAACCATTTTTTTAAAACCGACGTCGCAAAAAGGCAGCCACTGCGTACACCCACATTATACAAAATAAAAGAAAGTAAAACTAAGAAAGGGAATCAAAATCCCTACGTTTTATCTTTATTTATTTATTTATTACATTTCTTTACCCAGGGTGTGCCCAAACAGTTTAAAACTGGTTTCCATTGGGGCATATTATTAGTTAAAACTTCCTTCCTTCCTTTCCAAAAAGTGCAAACTTCTACGATGAGAAGAACAACGCACTGCAGGTGGGGGGCATGCGCCAAGAACAATGAATGCACTTGACTCATTGTACTAATATGAACTATGTATAGTGATGGAGTGCAGGTTAAAATATTAAAAAAGAAGAAAACTTGAAGCTAGTACGTGACATCCCTCAACGCTGATTTGAACGCATCGAGGGAGGGTGGACTGGCTGGGTCCATCGTCAGGGAGTTCCAGTCTCTGCAAGTTTGTGGAATGAATGATGAGGAATAAACCTGTGTTCTGCAATGTGGCACGAGGAACTGTGAACTGTGACCTCTGGTGCTTGATGTGGCTTCAGTGAGAAAGGATTTCCAATTTATGTCTACCAAGTTGAAACGGATCCTATAAAGCATCCCCAGACGGCTTTGGAGACGTTTGGACTTGAGTGAAGTCCAGTGCAGATCGTGTAGCATTGATGTTACACTACAGGTGCGGTCGTAGTTGCCCATGATGTAGCGGGCGCTGCTGCGCTGAACTTGCTCCACTTTTTTGATATTTACACATTCATACAAAATATTTAAACAAATACAGTAATGTTTACACAAATAAATATATTTTCGGTTAACTTTTCAACTCTCCAGAAGCCTATTGCTGATTTACGGGATGGGCAAAAAACCCGCGAAAAAAACACCTTTTAGGGTGAAAAACAAGGGAAAATTCCCATCCGGCTCCAAAGTATTTTGGCAACCAAGTTTATAACTCCGCAGATCAGCGTAAATGACAGAAATATCACTGATAGATGGCTTTACGTAGCTCCGATTTAAATGTACTTAAGGAGTTTATGGTTCTCATTTGTTCAGGCAGATTATTCCATGATATACTGGCACCACTCACAGCGAAACTTGTCACGTAGCATTCCTTTTTGGCGAAAGGAACTTTCAGTGCCATTTGGGTCGATTGTCGTGTTTCTTTGATTTGTGCACGTTATTTGTTTACCCCCTTTTTCAGGGAAAACTTTCTTTTAGGCCTCCCCTCCCCCCCCCCCCCCCCCCCCCAAAAAAAAAACCAACAAATTGTGCCTACGGCCTTGCTCACAGAGTCAGAGCTAGACAGACATGACTATTTATTCCTATAAACCATGTAAACAGTAACCATGGTAACAATCACCTATTTTTCTTGATCAGAAGCTAGCCTACCATTGACATACATAAATATGACAAGTACTAGGCCTACCTGGATTTTCCCATCATCTTCCAGATTCGTCAAGTTTCTTGAAGACTCAAAACAGAGCGGTGAATCCAAAAGAAAAACAGCACGACTATATACCCTGCAGTGCACGTTCGGCCGGTCCTGAAAAAAGCGCGCGCTATTTTTGTAAGCTCCTCTATCTATCTGCTGAGCTGAGATGTACAGAGAGACGGACGTATGAAGCTCAATATTACACGCGCAGGATACGCCAGGCATTTAGGCATTTAGGCAGTTAGTCTTCATAGCAGTCGTTTTTAGCTTCTTGTGTTTTATTTCTCCATGTTAAAATGTAAGCATTGCGTTTGACTATAAGTAGGCCAAACAAAAAAATTGTTTGGTTGTCATCCACACCCCTTCGCCAGTGGGGGGTGGGCGGGCGGATTTGTTTTTTATTTTTTTATTTTTAATTGTTTTTAACATTCCCCGGAAGTCCAACTTCAAACCATACACAAAGTAAAACAAACACAAAAATGTTGTTAGGCCGATAAACAGTTTAATATATGTAATACGGCTGCCTCTTCAGCGATGGCGGCCGGGTCCTTCACTCCATCCGAACACCTCAATGATCCGAACAACACATACCGTAGCCCTAAGGCTGCCAGTGCTGACACTATCTCCTGGGGGCTCAATGTATGTCACTCGAGCGGGATGGACCACTTTTTTCTGGACGCGAGCTTTGTGTGTTTCAGCTGTATTTGAGCTGGCTCAACATTCGACCAAAAAAATTCCAAACTAAATAATAAAATATATAGTGATTAAAGAATATAATTAGAAAAATGTTTAGATTTTATTATTTAATAAGTTCATTTCCCAAAAAGCGATTTCATAACATTTTAGCCTCGTGCGTTATACATGTGTGCACTGTGGCCACTCCTTGGGATTTTTCCCAAGATCTTGGGAATTTTGGTAAGAAAAATATGGATTGCACATGCGCAAAATGCTTATTCCGATGCTCCTTGCACAGTGTTTTCCCATCGCCTTGGGAATTCTTGGGAATTTTACTGGTTGAACCTTGGGAATTTGAAATTTGATGAGTGGCCACGCTGCATTTTGTGTATTTCTGTACCGCGTGTATTTCCATCGAGATATTTATTGTGCGAAGTCACACACTGATACTAGAATATGAACTGTCAAACTCTGGAGTAAAAGGTAGGGTCGTGTTTGTGCATTACAAATAACAAAATAAAGATGGAAACGAGATTGGAACGAATCAACAAGCGAAATCAATTCGAGTTTTGGGATAAAATTGAAAAACAAAATATTTTAAAGAAAAAAAATGTTTTGGCGCGGGCCGAAAAATAGGGGCGGGCGGTCGAGGACAACCAAATTTTTTTGGGGGGCCTAAGTGAAGTTATTCCACCATAATTAGAAGGTAGCGTAGGTGCTAAAGATAATTGTTATTTTTCTTCTGTAAAAGGACATTGTTGTTGTTGTTGTTGGTTTGGTTGGCACTTATGGCAAACTATGTGCCCTGTGTGCCAGTGACTGCGAAAATTAGTGATAACACCGTGATGATTTATCAATGCTGGCACGAGCGCCTACGATCCCCCAGACACACAATGCTGCAGTGGTCCTGCAGGGCCGAGCCGTTTCCCAGCAATTTAAGAGCCCGGGCTCCGCCGGTATGTTCACAGGCTCGCGTACCCTCAGGCGAAGAATGGCAGCATTATGTCCGGTCAATCGCAAGCACTCAGCGCCTGCGCATGCGCCACACCACAAAATCAGAGATGACATGCTCTTGACCTAGGTCATGTACAAAGATCGTATAGCGCCGCGTAGCGGCGCTATAGGATCCTTGGTCATGTATTACAATAATATAGTCACAGTTTGGAATATGTCACAACATTAACAGTGTAGTACAATCCATTCATTTATTTATATACTAATGTTGCAGGCGTGTATATAGGTCAAAATTTGACGAATATGTGATTTCCTTCCGAATAATTCTTTCAGGGTCATTTGGGCATCTGAGAGTTTCAGTGTTTCTTGAAGTTGTCTTCTTTGATTATGATACTTTGGGCATTCAAGCATAAAGTGTTTCACATTGTCATTTATGGCACAAACATCACAAAGACCATGTGGGTGAAGACCCATTTTATACAGAAAACTATTTAAACCTCTACACATACCTATGCGAAGTCTATGCATAATGACTTCTTCCCATCGTTTAAGTCCCCAGTTTTTAAATTTAAAGGATGGTTCTGGCAACTCGTCAATCCCATCAGTCTGGGCCCAGCTTATTTTAAGTTCAGTTTTAAGAGCATATTTGATTTCGGGAATTGATAGTGGAATGCAGCAGTCAGGAGTATGTTTTTGAGTGGCCGATTTGGCTAGTTTGTCAGCTTTTTCATTTCCTGGGATTCCACAATGACCAGGGACCCATTCGAAAACAACCACGTTGCCCTGATGTTGGATGTTAAGAAGGGCGAGGCGGATGTCACAAACCACCTTATTTTCAGGGGGAGTTTGGGAAATAGCCTGCAAGGCACTTAGGCAGTCACTAAAAATGCAGGTGTGGAATGGTCGAACATCTTCAATCCATTCAAGAGCAATAAGGATGGCGAAGAGTTCAGCAGTAAATATAGATATACCATTATTAAGTCGAATACTTTTGGAGTATTTAAATTGGGGAATAAAAATACCGCAGCCTGTGGTATTTTGAGTCGGATTAAATGACCCATCAGTATATATATGCAGAGAAGTATGCCACATTGAATGGATAACGTCCATGGTGATATAGCTTTTTTCAATAGCCCTGTCTACATTTTTAACTTGTGATAAAACCTCCTTAGATATATAGGGAGTGTTGAAATACCAAAATGGGAATGGATTTATAAGGGGATAAATAGTAAAATGGTAGTTAGAAAGCCTGGCTTCGAAAGGGGTTTTGTGAGTGGTGTTTAGCCATATGTCAGCAAAATAATGTTTTTGCCAGTTATTAGTTTTGAGATTTTGGTTTGGATGGGATTCATGAGCACTGATTTTTATTCCATAGAGATTGTTTAGAAAATTACGACGTAGGGCAAGAGGAGGATCCCCACATTCCAGCTGCAGTTTTTTCAGTGATGATCCACGTAGAGCACCAGTGCATATTTTTAAAGCCTGATATTGTATACTGTCAAGTTTTTGTTTGAGGGAACTGGAAGCTGAATCATACGCTTCACATCCATATTCTATAATAGGTTTAATAAGGGCAGTGTACAGTTGGAATAGAGTCGTACAGTCTGCACCCCATGTACTTCCACTAACACATCTGAGCAGGTTCAGTTTCTTCCTGCATCTATCACGGATGTAGTCTATATGGTGTTTCCATGTGAGTTTAGAGTCAAAGATTACACCAAGAAATTTGGCATGTTGCTGAATTTTTATGGGGCTATTCTGGACATTAAGAGATATCTTAGTATGTTTTTTATTTGTGAAAAGAATAGCAGCTGTCTTGGGTGCCGACAATTTCAATCCCCACTTTGCACACCATGATTGTATGTTAATAATGGCCTGTTGTATTTTCTTTTCTATAAAGGTAATATTTCTATTAGATTTCCATATAGCCACATCGTCTGCATATTGTGAGATTTGTACCCCAGGGACGTTCTTACTAAGATCGTTAACAGCAATATTAAATAAGAGAGGGCTTATAACACTACCCTGAGGGACACCGTTTTCCACTGTCCTCTCTTCAGATAAGGAATTGTAGATTTTTACCTGGACTTTCCTAGCAGATAGGAAATTAGATATCCAGTGGACAATCCGACCAGAAATTCCCATAGTTTGAAGTTTAATAATAATCCCTTTGCGCCACAGCATATCATATGCTTTTTCGAAATCAAGAAAGACTGCAAGGGTGCTTTCTTTATTGGCTTTGGCTTTATTTATACAGGATTCTAAATGAATGGTGTGATCTTTAGTGGAGCGGCCTTTCCGAAAGCCACTTTGATGATGAGAGAAGAGATTGTGTTTTTCGAGGTACCACATTAGTCTACAATTAACCATACGTTCCATCAATTTGCAGATACAGGATGTGAGGGCAATAGGTCTGTATGAAAGTGGAGAGGATGGATCCTTTCCTGGTTTTAATAAAGGAATGAGAATGGCATCCTTCCATTG
The DNA here is from genome assembly GCA_037893225.1 of Hippasteria phrygiana. Taxonomy (NCBI): domain Eukaryota; kingdom Metazoa; phylum Echinodermata; class Asteroidea; order Valvatida; family Goniasteridae; genus Hippasteria; species Hippasteria phrygiana. Next base: position 2,573,946 of record JAZGUH010000184.1, read on the forward strand.
TTTCGGACAGTTGGAGGTGTGCCAGATCATATTAAAAATTATCAGTAAATATTCACGAGCTTTCAAAGTGAGGTGTTTGAGGATGCTGTTACTGATTTCATCTTTTCCAGGGGTTGTGCATTTAGAAGACTCTATAGCATGATTTAGTTCTGCAATGGAAAAAGAATCATTCACTATGCTGTCGTTATTTTCATTTAGGGAAAGTTCATTTTCAGCTTGAATTTTAATGTCGATAAAGGAAGGGGGGTAGTTTAAATTACTACTAACTTTGGCAAAGCTACTGACTAACATGTCGGCCTTCTCATCGTCAATAATGGCTATAACTCCTTCATGGTGCATGGCTGGTATGCTGCGGGTAATTCTTGTTTTCTCAATTCTTTTAATTTTATTCCAAATTTGGGTAGTACTAGTCCGTGGGTTAAGTTCACAACAAAAATTTTCCCAATCTTTTCTTTTTGCAATTTTGATTGTTTTTCTGGCAATAGCAGAAGCCCTTTTGTATAATATGAGGTCAGACGGGAGGGATGATTTTCGTAGGAGTTTTAGAGCATTCTTCTTGTTCGTTATAGCCAATTTACATTCCTCATTCCACCATGATGTAGGGATTTTATTCTTTGGGGGGTTAGTTCTCGGAATAGAATCAGTCATGGTTAATTTAAGTTGTTGAGTGTACGTATTGTATGCTTCATCAACATCACAGGTTTCAGATGGGTTACTGATGTTTTGATCGCATAAAGTTTGGAATTTTTCCCAATCAGCTTTCTTGATAGCCCATTTAGATGTACAATTTGTTGGTCTGTGATGCACTGGGTGATCATATTCTATCAGGATAGGACAATGATCACTTCCCCAGGTGTCATTGAGGACGCTCCAGTGACATTTTGCTGCAATATTGGATGATGCAAAGGTCACATCTAAACATGAAAGAGTTGTACGAAAGGTATTTACCCTAGTACCCTCACCACTGTTTATGCAAATTAAGTTGTGTTGGGCTAAGGCATGTTCAATGATTGCACCATTTGGGTCAAGTTTAGTACTACCCCATAGGGGGTTATGACTATTGAAGTCGCCACAGATAACACATGTTTCGTTTAATTTTTCAAAAATAATATTAACAGAGTCGTCTAGAACAGAACAGGGGTTATATACATTAATAATCTGTATTCGCCTTTTTTGGGAATCATATACTTCTCCTATTTGAAATTCAATGGGATTGTCCGAGGCATATACGTGTCTAAAAGCAAGACCACGTTTTACTAAAAAAGCACAACCTCCCCCGCTCTTCTTAACACCAGATAGGTTTCTATCTTTACGATATATATCATACCCAGGAACAACGTAAGTTTTTTCCTCCTTGAGCCATGTCTCTTGTAGACAGATAATATCAGGTTTTTGATCCAATGAATTGAGTGCATTTTTAAATTCTGCAGTATGTGCAAGTATTGACTGTGCATTCCACTGTAAAATTATCAACATGAGGAGATTTAACATGAGCTTGTTGGTTTTCCCTTGGCAATCTGGCTTGTGCTGGGCCCAGGTGCAGTAGTAGGTTCCATATGTGATTGGTCCATTGGGGTGGGAGTAGCCCCACTATTTTGGGTAGTCCTTTTGATGGGGTCGTTGCTCTTGGAAGCAGCTGAGGATTGGGAGAGATTTCTGCGTTTGCCTGGTTTTCCTTTCTTTCCCTCAGTAGTTATGTTATGAAGGATGTGATCAACAAGGGTAGTGATAGCTGCTGCCCTTTTATCTGCCTTTTTTACAGATTCCCATATTTGCATAGATCCCGTAAGCAGTTCTACCAAGGTTTCGGTATTGCGTAGGCATTGGCACGGGGTTTCTGTTTGCGTCGCAGCGATTTGGTCTGTTTGGGTTGCTATACTGACTGTTATGGGTTTTGAGTGGGATTCGGCTGGCATTGTGGGCAATGGCACCTGCAGCAATGACACATTCGGCAATGATACCTTCGGCAGTGACACCTTTGGCTGAATTATGGGTGTGCCCTGGGTAGTAGGATTTGGAGAAAAGGAGATACTGGTTCTCACAGCCTTCGCCGCTTCAGAATATGAGATGTTACAGGATATACGAATACCCTGGATTTTCTTTTCATCTTTGATTGTGGTACATCCTTCATATGCCGAAGAATGATTGCCACCGCATCTGCAGCATCTAACTGAATCTCTTTGATGGCAGTCATCATATGAATGAGGGCCCCCACATCTCACACAACGCGTAGCACTTCGGCAGTTCGGGGCAACATGACCTAGTCTTTGGCAATTAAAACATCTTATTACCGGTGGCACATAGGGATTAATTGTATGATATTCATATCCTAGTTGAACTTTAGGTGGCAGTACGGGTGTATTAAATGTAAGGCAAATTGAGAGACTTTTTTCCCATGTTCCATTTCTTTTCCGCATGAGGCGTTTAGCTTCAACCACACCGGCTGATTTGCACGCTAGTACTATGTCAGCATCACTCACATCAATGGGAATACCCGTGATGACCCCTTTACTCTGGGTTTCCGATTTTGCAAATTCAGTGTTAACTGCCCACTGACCTAGTTGTGATATTCCTTTCAGTTTTTGGGCTTGGCCTGGGGTGTTACAGCGGATTATCAAACCCCCACGACTATTTTTGGTGACTTGTTTGATGAGCCCGTCTCCAATCTTATTAAGAGCTTGTGCAATCTTGATCGGGTTTATTTTTGCAAGATTGACATCAGGAGAGGTGATGATAACCAAAGTGGGCTGGGATGGAGACTGTCTTTGAAATGTTTGACGCCGTTTTGGTTGGATATCAGACAGGTCACTATCAGATTCAGAATCACTATATACATCGCCATATGACATACTTGGTTTAGATCTCTTTCGAGTGGTCACAGATTGAGAAGAACTAGTTTGCGCTTGACTAATTAAGCGGTCAAGGGTTGATCGAGACCGGTCATCCCAAGATCCTTGACATTGGGACTGAGGGTCCTTAGGATTTGCTTGTGATGGCTGGTCAAATAATGTATCCGAGTCCATATCATCATGGTCAGCCATGTGACTGGCCAGATGGACCAAAAACTGTAGGCTTATACAATATTATTAAAGTTCAGCAGTCACCTCTGATTTTATATGTGGTGTGGTTTATGTTTTAGCAAAAACAAACTCACGGTGCCGAAATACCACCCTAAAGCAGTATCTCGGGTTCTTCAGTGATGAAATGAAGCAAGTCGTCAGTCACTGGCAATAATGAAAGACCTGCAGCGAGAATCAAAATTTCGCGCCACTAGAATTTCGAAAGACACGTCCGCTCACCGCAGAACATCGGATCTCTAAAAGGACATTACTTTTTCATATTGCTTTAAATCATGTCCTTTCGGTGCCTTATTTTGTCTTTACAAAAAAACTGACTTTCAAAAGATATATATTGATAGATGCATGGAAGATTGACGTACTTGTTGTCCAATCGCGTGCCCTGTTCATAGGCGTAGCCAGCGGGGGGGGGGGGGGGGGGGGGGTAATGGGGGTATTTACCCCCCTCCCCCCAATATTTTCAGAGTGTCCTTTTTGTTTATTTTTTTTTACCCCAAAATTTCCGTCCCACAAAAAATCAAAACCCTGCCCTCTACATGTATCTACGACATACCTGTGTTTAATGTCGCAAGCTATAGGAACGGAGCCCGTAAGTACACAATCAACGCAACATTAAAATAATTTCCTTCATGCTGCTGGTCCTAGTGTGCCCTTACCGGAAATTATAGTGATCCCTGTTCCCCCCACTGAAAAATGTTAGTGGCCCATGTGCCCCCACTGAAAAATGTTAGTTCCCTCAGTGCCCCCACTGAAAAATGTTGTTTCCCTGTGCTCTCACTAAACATTTAGGTGCCCCCTGTGTCCCCACTAAAAATGCTGGTGCCCTCCTTGCCACAGCCAGTTGCGAATGCTGGTGCCCCGGGCCCTCATTTAAAATGATGTTGCCATGCATGGACCCCCCACTCATAATTATTGTGTCCCCAATGAAAATCCCTTATGGCAACATTACTGCACAACTTTCCTAAATTGTTAAGAGTACGTAGCTGGCCAGTGTACAATCAATATGAATCTGTGCCCTTTCCAATGCACTCTGGTCGAATGTGTGGAGGGAGCTGGATTCAAACACTCTCGTTGTTCAAAATAATACAAATTGTTGGCTCAGTGGAAGAGCAAGTGGCGCATTACTGAAGTTAAAGATAGTGTACATGATAATCATGATTGTCATTGTTGCAATTTTCAGAAATGGGCAGATTTGGGGGTCAGTATTTTATAGGAAATATCGTTCCACTGACCTGTTCAAAGTTTTGCGTTGTTGGATGGCGAAAAAAACGAGAGAAAAACGGCGTTCGTTTTTAACCGTCGGGCGGATGATAGCCTTTAGTCAAGGCGCGCGTGGCTTTCTGGGCGCGTGACGCGCCCCGGATATGCCATCATGTCCGGGGCGCGCCACTTGTCCGGGTAGCCACGCGCGCCTTGACTAAAGGCTACAGGCCAGTTTTCCCAACGATTGCCGGCCAGAAATCGTTGGAAAACGATATACATTTCAATTTTTCTTGGCAACGACAGCACACCTTCACAGGATGATTGAGGCTACTATTAACTTACACTCTAGTAAGGTATTTCGTAAAAAAATTGGAGTATTACCAATCGTGTACACTACCTTTAAGCAATGTTAATTGCAGGCAGTACTTGGATGGGAAACCACACAATGTATTGCTTGCATTTATAGCGTGCATGTCACTATTGTAGGACCCTTTTGGGCAGTTTGGGTTAGCCCATTGCCACAGCCAGTGGCCCCATCGGCCAAAACTGTATGGGGCCCACTCAGTTGCCCATTAATGGCCCCACAGGGCTTGCTGGCTTGGAAATAGTGCATTAATTGTTCTGGGGCACGACAGGCCCTTATTCATCTCAAAAGGTCACGTCCTTCGGATGGGACGTTAAGCCGGAGGTCTCGTGTGCTCTATGGGATCAGTGCACGTAAAATAACCCAGAGCACCTGTCGTGAAAGAGTAGGGTTTGCCCCGGTGCTTCTGGTGCCCTCATCACACATCCTGTAATTGGCGCTTGCGTTGTTGGATGTTCAATGAAATAAAATAAATAAAATAGAGTTACTAAAAAGTACATGAGTTGTTTTGTAGAGAAATTTTACATTGTTTATTTTTTGCAATGTAATGTTAATGACAGCAATTTTTTTAATTAACTTTTAAAATTAAAAACAAATCTATTGATCAAGAAGTGGTTATATAGCGAATGTTTTTTCACTTCTCACAGCCAATGGTCCATTTAGATCTTATACAGGGTGTCTAAAAAACAGCCCCTCCCAGGGTTGCAGCAGAATTCGAAAAAAATGAAATGTTATTTCTACTTTTCTTAAATAATTGTGACGCATATTTATTTGTACTATTTTCCGTAAAATGTCCACTTTAAACAGCAGGAAAATTATGTCCCCGCTCCCTTTTTGATCCACGGTAAAAAATCCCTGTCAACCTATTAGCATGGATATATCGGGTGCCCTTTTTTCACGTTTACCCCCCCCCCCCCCCCCCCAATAAAAATGACCTTGCTACGCCTATGCTGTTGAGTATTCATGTTTCATAACGACGAAGCCTTTTGGTTCCCAATAGGAAAACCATGTAGGCTAGGCCTATGGTTGGTGGGCTTTATCCCGTATATAAAACGGTTGTTTGATGGGGATACAACCGTGCATGGTTGATATTATATGGTATATTATATGGTATTATACAGGGTGTCCCAGAAAAAAGGTAATTCTGACAATAAGGGTTAATTTGACAAAGATAAATGCATTTTATGGCTATTAATCATGTGTTACCATAAAGTAGGAGCAAAATTCTTTGTATTGATATACCTTGATTGCATTCCTCCGGCCATGCATCACTGAGCACCATTGTTTGAAAATGGTATGTGAAAATCCTTTTGGGACATGATATGAGACATGAGCAGCACATTCAGATATACTGACGATCAACCAAGGTGTTGCATCGAGTTGTGGATTGTTTGCCGAATAATTTGAAATTCCCTAGAACCAAATGAAAAGGGTGCAATGATAACAAAAAGTATAGAAACAAATCCGCACTGATAACCCGCGCAAAAACAGTAAACAACCTCTCACAAATTAAAGTTTCAATGCTATTTTGCAGCCAGTATATAAAGGAGGTATAGTGCGCCCTCACTTGAGCGTGGTTGATGAGTATAATTACTGGATAACCGTGTATTGAAAAGCTTCATGCTGTATGAAGGATGCATAATGCATGTAATAATGTAGCTCATGGCTATAAGGCCTCCCTCTATGGGCGGAGTTTACAGGGGAAATGAAGCATGAGTGCGACTTGAAGCCAAGACTAGCAATGAACTGGTTCTCAAAAACACTCTGTATACTACGCGCATAGCATCACGTTTGTGTGGCAAATAGCTGGTACTCAACCAGCTATTTGCCACACAAACGTGCGTGCATGGTTGATTGGGAGAATTGAGCTTCATACGTCTGTCTCCATATAATTATATATCGCGCGCGCTGCGCGCTGGAGTTACGAGGGCGCCCTCAATAGCACCGCATGACGTACATGTTGTATTTTTAGTTCTTCCGGTTTTTCCAGAAATCATCGACTTGACAAATTTATTTTTAAAGTCCACTTTCCCAAAGGAACTATGCGAGAGTTTTGACGCTTTTGGAGTGGTGTTTAGGAAGGTAAAATTTTGATGAGTTTTTCTTAGCTGATGTTGCACCAAAAAAACGTCATTTTAGGCCCTATCTATAGTAGAACGTTAATAAGTCCGGCGTTTTGTGATGAAGGGAATAAACATTTTCGACATTATCAATTGATGCATTGTGGGTTTGGAGGCCCATGGGAGGCCAAACCATGTAATTTGTCTATGGCACTGTGAACCAGTCCAAATATTAATTGATTTTATGCTAAGTATCTGTCATGAGTTGAGCGATACCCTTTTCACATATCTTTGCATGGAACATAAGGAAAATAATAACCCAAAAAAAAATCAATTTTAAATGGCAGTAAAAATAAAGGAAATAATTGGGGAATCCCTCTCGGGGTACCAGTTACTGATGAATGCAAATTTCTGGAATTAGAACAGCTAATAATGTCACATTATTAGCCAATCAGAAGAGGATTTTTCAAGCATGACAACGAACATGTGACCAATGCGACCAATCACGTCCGTTCTAATGTGCTTGCTCCTCTAATGCCAGTTAGGCTGATGCAGTTCCCATGATGCTTTGAGAATGTCGAAAAGATTTATTGCAAGACAAATTGAATGGTCTGAAAATACAATAGCTCGACAGGTAGGCCTGTCGAGCGCAATCTGAAGTTTTGCGCAAGTTTATTGTACTCCCTCCAGTCCTGAGCTTATTTCCTTTTTAATAAAATCCATTCTACTGACAAAAAGATTACTTTTTATCTGCCATTTCAAAGTTATCATTCCTGAAAATTTCTGTCAGAGCACAGACCGAGCAGCTTTATATAAAAAGTTAACGTCTGCCAAAAATGGTTATCAACTACGTATATTGCTACTGATGATTTCCCAACTTTTTTGTTTTTAACTTGCAGATGATCAGAGAAAGGTAGAGATGTTGCAGTTGACAGCTTTCAGTTTGGGTGGCATGCAAATTTGGACAGAAAGACCTCTCAAGCTTGTGGAGACAAAAGTGTTTACAGAGATTCCCTAACGTTTATGTACACTGCCATGATTGTCTTTTAAGTACAGGTACACGAGTAATTACCTAATCATGCAGAGTGATAATCTACCTGATTTCCTGAAGGTGTTGCTAAAAGGATCACCGGCGAGCAACACCGATGAGAGATTACCCCCGGAAGGTATGGATATGATGGAGAATACTTCCATCACAAAGGCAATGGGATGCATGGACTTAGAAACTGATTCGGTACCAAGCATTGATGCTGTCCAACAAGCCTTACGCATGCGGCAGAAGCTACATGTAGAAGCAACCACAGTCTGTAAGATGTCACCAGAAGACGACGATGAAGAGAAGAAGGAGGCGGCTGGTCAGGAAAATTGCGCACAGCGAGAACCAGACAGTGTGAATGCTGCGGAAAGCACAGTTCGTCCTGGCAGTAATAAAACTGATGGCAAAGTGGACAAGCAGACCGAAGAAACAACAAGGAAGCAAAATGCTAGAATCGACGAGGTCAAACACCAAACAGCAGATTCTAATCAGACGGCAAGGGGAAGTGAGGGTGGTGCTTGTCGTAGTTCACATGAAAGCCAAGCACCTGACTATGGCGATGATGATTTGGCTAAAGTTAACATACCTGGAGCTGATGCGGGGCATCCAAAAGAAACGGAAAGTTCCTCTCATCAAGCTGTAGTCCCTCCAGTTAGTGAGGACATTGGAGAAGTGGTCACTGCCACACAACGTGACCTTGAGCTGGCTGTCCGTCCAAAGATAACAAGTCCAGTCACTGGTGATGGGTCTTCAGCACCTTCTCATTTGCCCACCCAGGTATCAAGCCCCTCGAAATCAGAGCCGCCCCCTCCCACATCGCCTGATTCTTGGGAAGATGAACATTTTGATGTGCTCCTGCTTCACAGTGAGCACGACACCAGCCACGTCGATGACTTCAAGGAACTGGCTGTGCGGAATAGCTGGAAAGTCATAAGCCCGGACGACTTCCCACCGAACATTCCAAAGTTCACAGCCTTCAGGTCAGTATTTGAGCGAAGCACTTACACAGTCCTCCTCTTAACCAGCGACTTCCTGAACGACTTATGGTGCGAAACACGCTACCAGACAGCCCTGGTGCAGTCGATTGAAAACCCGCAGAAGAGATACTGTGTAATACCAGTCACCTGCCAGAGCCAATTCAAGATGCCAATGGAGTTGAGCATTCTGTCAGCTGTGACTCCAACAGCAGCAACCTATGAAAGGATTATGAAGAGGAGCATTAGCACCGACAAACGGTTAGAAAGAGAGAAGGCTGCCGTCCCGCTGACCCCAAATGCTGAAAACATCAGGTCTGCGTTAGGGGCCACTACAAAAGTGAGTAAAATGATTTACGGAAACTGACTAGCTATTTTGTAATTAGTTATAGGTCTGTCTGGGTCTATCTGTCCCAAAATTGGGATTACTTCTCCGGAATCTGTTGAAGATTTATCCTGTATTTAGATCTGGGCCCAGGAAAACCGTAATTGTCACGTGCAGAGATAAAACTGGCATGTGGAAAAAAAATCGGAAAATTGGTCGGACAAAAATACGTGTCCGAAATCTGGGCCACGCTGCAGTTACACATGTATACAATACACTTCATGCCCAATTTCCGGACACTTCCTCCTGTAAATTTTACGATGAGAAAAATGTTCAGTGTTTTAACAAAATTAAAAAGCCTGAATTACGGTTAGAGTGACGGACTCATAAAAAAAGTTCACTTCTTACTTGAGAAAGTCGAGGAAAAGGGCACTATTTGTGACACCATTCAATCATGTCCATGATTCAACCAAACCCCACTTTCATGGGAAAATTAGCATCTTTTTCTCAAGTTCCAACAACTGTCAGTGAAATGTATCACTTATGCTCTCCGCCATCCTGAAGGTAATCATTGTGATTTTTAAAGCATTGCATTTTATACAACTAAATCGCAAATATCAAATAAAATCGCACATTTTGGAAAAATCGTTTAAAAATCTAATTTTGTAGGACAAATTGTACAAAAATCTGAAATTTCATTGGAAACGTTTCATCTCTGCCACGTGGCAGGCAATTCATAATGTTGCCAACCCTTCCGCCTCTGAATACCTAGAGTGCCTTTTAGCCTTGTATTGGGCGATTTCATTTTAGAAAGCAAAAACAATTTGTAAAGAAAACTGGCAGGAGCAGGATTTGAACCTGTGACCACCTGTGGGGGGATGAAGGGGGGGGGGGGGCATTAGTCAGAAGTCATAAACCCCATATGCCTAAACTCAAACCCATAATGCCTCAACTCGGAGAACGTACCCCATGAAATTTTTGGTTGGTGCTAACACAGGATTTTGTTTTTAAATTGAGATACTTCTGTTAAAAAATAAACATGTCTATTTCTTCCAGACAACAGTGGATGCAGCAAGTGCGAGCATAGATGAGCTCTACCGCCACAGGCGACCAGAGCTCAACCCGGGCGAGTTCTCATCTCAGGTCATCCTCCCCGTTGACCGATTCCGGCAGCTTTGCATCATCCTGGACAGTAAAAACCCACTCTCTGATTGGAAGACTCTGGCCGGGAACCTGGGATTCAAAGCACAGGGGATTGACGCTCTCAAAAGCGAGAAGAGTCCAACTGCCGTGGTGCTAGATTTACTCTGTCAGCAGCAGTTGGCCAAATGTGCTTCAGAGAGAAGCATCTTGGAGCTCCTGGAAAACAACTTGGTGGAAATGCAGAGAAAAGATGCTGTTGAAATCCTGACCAAGGCAAGCAGTGCTTTATAGATTGAGTTGACGTAGAAAATGCTTCATGTGGATAACACAATAAATTAGAACAGATTTTTCTTTTTTACCCTTCCTCGATGTGATATATGAAGCACTGCATGCTCAGCGCTTTCCGAGAGCCTGTGAGAAAAAAATTCAGTCTTACTCGGGCGAGACTCGAACCCACGACCTCCTGCTTACTAGTGCAGACGTCTTAACCACTCGACCACCCGATTTGAATCCAATATAGCAGCGGGTACCGCACAGGCTCTCAGAAAGCACCGAGCATACAGTGCATCAGGAAAGGGCAAAAGACAAAATTCTCTGTTCGAATTTAGTTTACATCATCCCTGACGCAAGTTCCATCTCCTTTACAAATAAGAATTTCATTTATCTGAGAATGTGTTGCATGTTACAGGTATATGAGAAGTAGCTTCTTATACTTTCCACCGAAGGGGACAGTTGAAATTGGATTGCTGAATTTTTAATTAAAAAGTACTTTACATTGTACACGTACAGAGTATGTGTATGTAGATGAAGAGTTTAAACATTAAAAGAGGGCTCATTCACTGATAGCTTCAAGCAGGTGTACCGAACAGGGTATCTGCACATTTCAGAAAGTCAAATGGAAGACTTTTTAAGACCCTTTTTAACCCTAACCCTTCAGGGTATTTTGGCTAGAAACCCTGCCAGACGCATCAGATTGCATACTTTGTCACATTGACTTGTGTGCAGAGTGCAGCAAGGTCAAGCTGTCACCACAGATGCACTGTGCTGCGTCTGGCAGGGTTAGGGTTAATGCTACCGTAAACAAAATTTAAGACCAAAAAATAAGCCGACAATGACTCAAGACGATGTCCTCATCAAAATATGTGACCAGTTTTTACTAGACTGAGCTGGTCCACTGTTCTATTTTTCTAGTAACACAAAAGTTACTCGCATTTGAATGGGACATCGAACGAAAATGTAAACCAGTTCATACAAACGATTGCTTTACAAATGTCAAACTATTTGACAAACTATCTTTGTGTATACCTTAAATTTACGTCGTGCTAAATCGGAGATTTCAAAATCCGAATAAATCGATCCTCCAAAAATCAAAAATCTTACCACGTGCGTGCCTTGTACATGAGACAATTTACATGGAACAGTTCCTTACTGACCTGCTGCACTGTGTCTTCCCGGGATGATCACAAGTTATGCACGAAAGCAAACAAGAATAAAGCCTTTTTTTGTTTAGGGTTGCTGAGGCCCCATTAACCCTAACTACCCCAAGCCTTGCAAACTCCAACAGCAGGTTTTGTCAAGTTTTGATGGGTTCAGTACTGCAGGGCCTTGGCACCATTACTTTACATGGAGCTATGATGCCCCAATTTGTCTAAGTTCAAAGAATGTGCCATAGGTATAAGTGTTGGATTTTGACAGGTTGAGGATGCCTCCTAGTGAAAATGCCTAGGGGGTTAGGGTTATCCTGTTCCACCTCCCATATTGTTTCACTCAGAAAAATATTTGGCAATCACCTTTTCAAAAACGTTTTCCCATTTGTGACCCGCTCTGGAAAAAGGTATATTATGTCGCAAAATATGAAAAATGAGTTTTATGTATGTTTGGAAAGCCCGCAATGTAAGCTTTCATTTGGTGCATGATAGAGCTCCAAAGCCCTTTCCATTTTGGAGATATCGCGTTTTTGCATATTAATTAGCTCTATGAAGTTCAAATTGCACAACAGAGAAAACATGCTTTGAAATAGCTAGTTCTAATACAATGCAATGGAACAATGCACTCTAAAAAAAATATTTATTCACTGAAATCAACATTGTTGTGCACCCAACTTGAAACTTTAGATATTTAAGATGTCATTAAAGACAAAAACAGAAAATAAATTTTTACGAAAAATGTCATCCTCTCAACGTTGAAAGGGCCATTACACGTAAATGCAGAGTGCGACTTATATCACCTTTTTCTGGAGCGGGTCACATTTGTTTACCTATTAAGGATGCAAAATGTTAATTCTCAAAACCTGGATACTGTTTACAACTGTACAATGTACATGTGCTTATTATGGCTAATAGCTAGAAGGATTTCAGACACATTTTGTTGATCTGCTGGGCAGAGTTGTAGTCAAGTCCCTGCAAGTCCTTTAATGTAACTGGATGAACAATTTCAAAGGAATGCCTTTGTCAACGCTCATTTGCATAGCTTGTGATTGGAATATGGACTCGAATACATCCCTACTGCTGAGCAGTTGCAATACAAATCAACCCAGTGGCGCACAAGGGGCTTGCGCTAAATGGCGTAGTCTGGTTCCCAGACTAAAATTGTCTGGCTATTTCTGATGAATATTAGGTCCGGTAGACGCCAATGTCACGTGACGAAGTGTCAGAATTCTGCCACTTTCCGAAGTTTTCTGAACGTGTTTTCGGTAACATTCGGCTGTTCACGTTGATGTTCGCAATAACAAAATATCTGTCAGACCCGTTTATACAGATCCTGAAATTTGAATTTTCAATTTATATAAAAACTGATATCAATGCCACACTCTTGCAGTATTTTGCAAGAATATTAAATTTTCGGAAGGCCTCCCATATGTTTTGTACACGATTTTCAAGCGTGGACGTTCGGTCAATCGTGGACCCTTTTGTCTCTAGTCCACGACTGGCGATATTTACAGTATCACACACATTGGTTTACATGTGGCCGTGTTTGTCCGGGAATTATAAATGGAAAAATTGTGTACATAGCACTTTAATGACTAACTCTAGCAGGCTTAAAAGTAGAACAGTACGATTAAAATTTTGAAAATCGGGATAAAACTATGAGCTTTTGGGAGTACTTTTTCGTTGATACTCACCCATGTCCACAGCATCACAAGCCTCATTTTATTTTAAGCAACATGCAATTAACCATGACACAGCGGACTATTTAGATTACTCCCAGCGACTGTCTGTACTAAAACTTCTTTCGCTTGAATCAAGGGGGAAACAGTTGAGTCTCTGTTACCAATTTTTTTTTTTACAATCATACTGGTATTGATAATTCACTCTTTCAAGTTAACTATCATCGAGATGTTATCTAGATGTAATACTCTTTATAAGAATTCTTTTTTTTTTTATCGCCTGCCTGCTTTGTGGAACTCATTACCCATTGAAATTTGTTGTTCCCCTTCACTTTCCTCCTTGAGTATAAATGGTTCAGTAAGGACAGCAGTTGGGGGTAAATTTTACTTTTTTAAAATTCTCATTTTAAATGTAAGTGTGTGTGTTAACTTTCGTGTTTTAGTACATGTTTTATTTTGTCTATTTCACATTTTATTTGGGCAGACTGTACCTTTAGGTCATAGGAATTTATTTTTTCCTCCGTGGTCTTGCCTTCTCCACATTTATTATTATTTTTTGTATGCAGATTTTTATAACGATATTGTATCTATTATGTGGAGAGACATAAAATAATGATAACAACTACATGTAAGCTCTTTGAAGTAAAGTTGCAGTACTCCTGCACCCAAGCCCTTTATTGTGTGATTTTCATATGGCAGCATGTAAACACCGTTATGAAAAACATTATTTGTGACCCGCTCTGCAAAAAAGGGCACTTATGTTGCAAAATTTGAAAATAGTGTTTCATATATAGCTGGAAAGGCCATTTTATAAGCTTTCATATGGTATATGTCTAAGGTCTCTAGCATTTTGCAATCACGAGATATTTGGAAATTTGCATGTTTGTTTTTAGGAATTTCTTGAAATGACTTAAGGAAAAACAAAAAGGGAAGCACTCGACAAAAACACATTCTTTTTCGAAACTTTATTCACTGAAATCAAAGACTTTGGTTATGAAATGGAATAATATAGGTATCAAAGATGCACAAAATTCCCTCCCTTCAAAATCACTTGTTTGAAGAATTTTTCACCCTCTTCACATTGAACAACTCGTAAAAGCATACAGCGACTTATGTGCCCTTTTTGCAGAGCGGGTCACAAATGAGATTTCATTTTTCGGAGTTGTGGGACAAACAAGTAGGAGACTTGAAAGCCTGAACTAGGGTAAAACTTTGCATAAGATTTCGTAGCAACTGCTTCATCAAATGCAACGACGAAGGATATCATCAGTCAAGGTTTATAGTGCGACAAACAACAGCACTAACTCATGGTCACCTTTTAACACCTTGTACATGTACGTGTCCGGGTGTAATTATACATGTACATGTAATGGGGTGCCATGCTGAACACACACACAATAAACCCAACAAAGGATTCAAAAAGTGGCTATATATAGACATCAACCGGGTTCAATAGGTTATGACTGTTGGACTGTGTACATGTATAAACATTGCCTGATGGTATAGTAGTTGCTACCAAATCTTACCCTAGTTAGTCATTAAAGTGCTATTTACATGTAACTTTTCCATGATTTACTTGATTAAGCACATCCTGACGACATTTGCCACATTATTAGTTATCCCACAAGCGCGAGTGGAATAATGGCACGCCATGGTATAGGGTTCAAACCCCACCAGGGGATTATGGTAGCGGTGCATACACTGGACCTGTGAATAAAAGATAATTACTTCAGGGGGCCCACTATCAAAAATTGGGGTTGAAATTTTTTTTATGGATGCGAGAAAAATGAGGATTTTGGCCGAGAATTCTTAACTACACGAATACAAAGGAATGTCCACACTGCGTATGTGAAACAGAGCTGGGTGTGCTTGGGCAAGACACTTTACTACAATTGCCTCTCTCCACCCAGGAGTATAAATGGGTACCTTTAAGAGGGTATAGACTGATCTCACGACCAATAATTGTGAAGTGTTTTGAGACATTGGTATAAGCACCACATTTTAATATAATGTAGTACATCTGTGTGGCATATTGGACGTGTTATAACAAATATCTTCAAGCAAACTTGATGCAGTAATCAATAAAAAAAAATTGGTTTTGCATATAGTGCAATACACTGAGTGTGAAACAGACTGCAATATGGGATAACATCACACTCAGTTGCCATGGATCGACCAATCAGATTTGCTCGAAGATAATTTGAGTAGTATGACAGATTTCTAAGTGGTGCTACCAATGTTTTAAAGAGGCCTTGTCCCAACCCGCAGCATTATTATTTTATTTTATGAACATTTTACTCTGTGCTCTGAAGTGCCTCTAATACGTGTACATGTCCATATTATCTCACAATCAACCTTTAACTATATTTCTCTTCCCAAAACTTTTTCAAAATCATTCGAACATTATGAATTCAGATCAGTAGAGTGACATGGAAAATGTATAGCATTTGAGAGAGGGCATAGAAAATGTCCTTCTGGACAATAAACAGTACCTTTTCTCAACAATTAATTTTCAACAATAAACTGCAAATTGCTACCAAATTTGCATTAAGCAGACCACGTGGGCACACATGTACCTACTTTACACACCAATTGGAGAATTTTGAGATGCGAGGTGGCAGCACACATACCGTCTTTTTCCATTTGTTCTCACCAATCTAGGGGTGTCCCGAATATTCGAATACCATTTTGCCGGTTCCAATATATTCAAACGACTCTGATGCTATTTTAATACAAAAAGTTACGGCGCTTAGCAGTGTCAAATGGCACATTTTTGTCAATCGTAACTTTTTGTGGACGGAGGTTTGTTCCCGTCCATAAAACCCTCGATACAACAGGGAGCATGCAAACAAAATGCCGATCGAACGGTCCATAATATCGATCGCCACACGTAAAACACCGGCGTGCTGTTATGTGCAATTTTGTTTTAGCGGCGCGGCATGCAGTGAAAAACTTGATCGCCGAGTATCAAATATTCAGTCAAACCAAGTTTCAAATATTTGAATACTAAAATATTCGAATACTAAATTATTCGAAAATGAACAGCCCTACACCAGTGGTGAACATGCTTAGAATTACATGCGCATGCTCAAAAACAGGGCTGCAGTCGAGTCCCTGCAAGTCCTTTCACAAGTCACTGGATGAACAATGACAAAGGAATGCCTTTGTGATTGGAATTAGGGCTGGAGGGGTTTGTGATAGACTACAGCCCTGCTAAAAAAAAAAATGGCCAGTATGTCTGCTGCCGCTAGCATCTCAAAAATCTCCCATTGGTTGGTGACATTTGATGTATACTTTCAATGTACGGATAAAGTAGATTTACATGATAAACTTTAATTAAAAGTTGGATTCCACTTCTCCTTTCGCCCCCCCCCAAATAAACGTAAAATAAGAATATCATGCAACTGATAAAGCTAAGTAGATTTCTATCAAAATAAAGATGTACAAGCATACAAAAATAATTACATGTACTATATGAAATGTAAATAAAGAAACAACGCAATACTTGTATACATCACGATTTGTGTGCGGTGTCGTTTATACTGAAACGGACGGAATTACCCGTCGATACGGTGAAGCAAACCTTGTGCAAGTACTGAAGAGATAAACAAATTTGGATTTTTTGGTTTTGTTGTCCTTTCAAAACATAATTTACAATCTTTGGTTGTTTTATTTGGTGTGATAATCCTATGGCAAATTTCACTGGCAAACTTTCTTCCCAGCCATGTTTTTCATATGTGTCTAGCCACACTAATGACCCCATTTGGTGTGACATGGGAGGAGAATTTCAGATTGTAGTTATATAAAATGATTTTTTCATTGATTTTTGTCAACAATACATTCAGTACCCATCAACAAGTTTGTTTTAGCAAAATAATCAACATCTAACAGAGTATTTAAGAAGTTAGACCTGGAATCATCTTCAAGATATTATGTTTGTAACATATCAAACATGTACAATTTCTGGACGGACATTTGTCACAAAATGTCCGTCCAAGTTTGAACATAATTTATATCGCATCTTAATTTGTTAAAATACCTGAACATTTTTTATAATTCCCACTGACCAACATTTTGGAATGTTGCTAAATTTCTCTTTTCTTTTTCCAGTCAATAATAAAAAAATGTCTGTCCACGTTACAAACATAATGTCTTGAAGATGACCCTCTAATTTCTTATATATCCTGAGTGTTGTCCTATTTTTTATGTCAGTGTGATCACTAACGGCTCTGGAAAGCATCAGAAAAAACTTGATTTGATGTCCCTCTTCCATGTCTTACTCCCATTGCTATCTTTTGATGCTGAATGGTCCCTTTAGTGTGGACAGACCCTTATACCACATGACACATACTACATTTATGAAGTTGAAACAGAATTCTGGACTACCAGACTTGAATAGGAGATCAACAGTATTTCTTAAGGTCTATAGAACATGCATACTTTGTCTGTTCGTTCACATCCAAACTGCCCTATATTCAAATGTGCCCAGCAGTTTGCGCACACATTCGTATTTTGCATCAATTTGGTTAACCCCTTGCGTACGGATGACACCAAATGACGCAAAAACAGTGCCACCAGGCCGGATGACGCCTACAGCCGTTATTTGTGCAGTTTCAATCCATTGTTGGATTATTGCGTCCGTTTCGCTTGGTTGCACAGGCCGCCCCGGCCCCTCCTGATAAGAACCGTACTCAAGGGGGTTACGGATTGACATCAAAGGTCACATCATTCAAAGGCGATCTGACCTGCGATGTCACTCTTAAACCAGATTTTATACAAAAGATGATGCCTGCACATACCTCCGGGCATGTTTCAATATACATGTAGATGACGTCAGACAGCATATCGTCTATGACAGAGATGTAGTCGAGTCCATTACAAGCCCTCCAGTCCTAATTCCAATCACAAGCTATTCAAGCATTCCTTAGCCAGTTACTTGTGGCCTGATTTATGAAAGGACTTCTGACTGGACTTGCGAAAGGACTTGCAGGGACTCGACTACAACTCTGTATGGGCTCCGTGCGCCAACAAAAGAGGGCGCTGTCCACATAGCAACCGCACTTCCGTGGGGAGTACGTTGCTGGTATTACGCACTGCGCTCCTCGTTCATTTGATACTCGTATACCAGTGGGATTGCTTTGTCTGTTTGCCGACTCTCAATAATTGCTTTTTCAATAAGAATATCACAGCGGGAACCAGACACTTAAATTGAAGTCAGGTAAGATGGCGTCGATATTGACCCCCCAACTCGCCTTTTCTTTCCGCTGAGGGGGTAGTTGTGCACGGAGCTCATAATGACATCACACTGTTTGGCAAGTTTGCCAAATAAGGACACGCAAAGGCAGAAATTGACATGATCTTCATTGTACAACGTAAACAGTGTGACGTCATTGTGTCTTTTACCAACTGCCTCTCCTTGAAAAAAAGTTCAGAAAATATCAAAACACATAAATATAGTGGCAATGAAAAATTGTACAGTAAATATAGAAGACCATCTCTGTACAGACATATCTGCTGGTGATAGGAGGCAAAGGGATCTTGTTCCTCGACTCATCACCACAATGCTACATATCAAGCTGCAATTGGTTACCAGTCTATTAAAATTAAACTTAGTCATTGCACTGAGCATGCTCGGTGACGGCCAATCATAACTTAAACAAAAAAAGTGTGTACATCAGTGTTGTAGACAAGACCCTGCAAGGCCAGCACAAGACCAGCAGTCTTAATCCAAGTCTTAAGCTATTCAAATGAACATGAACTGTAACAAAAGCATTCCTTTGTCATGGTTTATGCCTGTTACTTGTGCCCGTTACAAGCTGGTCTTGAAATGGTCTGGACTACAACACTGATGTACAATGTACATGTACGCACATCAGCTGCAATAATGACAGTAGGCCTCGCTATCAGAGAAGTCTGGAAGCTGAATTCAAGATGAATGTCATGTACAACAAAATCCTACAGGCTTCTCATTTCAGTTTTGTTGGAAATTGTTGGATTTAGCAGGATCATTAACCCCTTGAGTACGGTATTTTACGGGAGACGTCGGGGTGCCGCGGCGGCTCTGGCAGCCAAGCGAACCGCTACAATGTGTTTGTGCAGTCAAGTGTAACCTATACACAATCCAACAATGGATTGAAACTGCACAAACAGCGGCCAATTGCGTCATCCGGCCTAGTGGCACTGGGTTTTTTGGTGCTATATTCCGTCATCCGTACGCAAGGGGTTGCACCGAGCTTATCCAATATACAATTCAAATTTTCTGTTTACATAATAAAGCAATTTTACATATATTTTTTTCAGGGGTGAGATTGGCCAAAAATGAAAAATCCACGAAATCTGCAATGTTTGGGGGTCGCAAAGGACCCCTTAAAATACCCGTTTCTATTGGTCTATATCCATTTTTACAGGTAAAAATACCTTCAAGTAATACCTCAGAAATTCCAGATTTCAAAAGAGATTCTTAAAAAATTCTGAAATCAGTAAAAATTCTGACAGAAAAAATCCTGAAATCAGGAGAAAAAAAATCCTGACAAATCTCACCCCTGATTTTCAGAGCGCCAAATATCCTCATTCCGTCAAGCAGATAATTTGAAGCCAATAGAGAATAATGAAACGGAAACATCGCCTTGGAAGTGCCAAATTGGACTAAAAAATTCCTTAAAAATGCCACGATTGGAAAGATCATTAACCATCAAGAGATTGTCATTTCGGGGGAAAAAGTTAACACACCTGTAAATACTTCCTTTAAACCTTGCCTACAAGTAGGGCTGTCCCGAATATACCGAATATTCGATCGTCAAGTGAATATTCGAATACTATTTTGCCAGTTCGAATATTTGAAAAGATATATATGCACATACAGATACGACTCTGATGTTATTTTAATAGAAAAGTTACGGCGCTTAGCAGTGTCAAATGCCGCATTTTTGTCAATCGTAACTTTTTGTGGACGGAGGTTTATTGTTCCCGTCCGTAAAACCCTTGATACAACAGGGGCAAAAGAAAAAATGCTGTTTGAACGGTCCATAATATCAATCGCCATACGTAAAACACCGATGTGCTTTTACGTGCAATGTTTTTTTTACCGGTGCAGCATGCACTGAAAAACTTGGTCGGCGAGTATCGAATATTCGAATATTCAGTCAAACCCAGTTTTGAATATTCGAATACTAAATTATTCGAAAATGAACAGCCCTACCTACAAGTAGACACCTCCATATGATCAGCACACAAAAAAGTGTACCCAAGATTATTTACCTACCTACCTATCCTACATGTATTTTCAAATACCATGTAATTGTAAGCAGACATTTTTTTTGTTTGGCCTAAATGATATTCTACTTTTTACGAAAGCCCATTAGGGCCAAGCAAACAAAATAATCGAATCCGTTATTATAATCCGTTATTACGGATTCACAATCTGTTGTTACGGATTACCAATCCGTTATTACAAATTCACAATCCAGTAAGCGGGTATTAAAGTTCTTTACATTCCCTCAGTCTGCACTGGCACTTTGGACTGGCAATGTACACGTCATGCATCAATGACATCGGATTGTGAATCCGCTTAACCCCTTGAGTACGGTATTTTCCGGGAGACATCGGGGTGCTGCGGCGGCTCTGGCAGCCAAGCGAAATGGCCACAATGTGTTTGTGCAGTCAAGCGTAACATACACAATAATCCAACAATGGATTGAAACTGCACAAACAGCGGCCAATGGCGTCATCCGGCCTGGTGGCACTGTTTTTGTTTGCGCCATGTGGCGTCATCCATACGCAAGGGGTTAATAACGGATGTGAATCCGTAATAACGGATTCGATTTTTTTTTTTTTTGCTTGCCGCTAATGGGCTTTCATAACTTTATAATGATCTTTCCAAGTAATTTTAGGACAAATGCTTTTTTTTGTAGATCAATTAGGTGCCTCCTAGGCAATGTCCCTTTACTCCTGCCTGGCTGTGACTGATGGGAGGTGAGCATGCCAAGAACGGGCTGTGCAGCCAAGCGTAAACACAAACAATAGGCACCACACTGAACAGAGTGGTCCTATTTATCGCACTTGGAGCCCCCCTTTTGTGTGAATGAAAGCTTCGTTTGGAAAAGCTCCATCTATTCATTATACTCCCAATCAGTAACAATATAGCTGAAGTGGAATGGATGGCCTAGTGGTGAATGGATGCCATGGCCTAGTGGTTACGGTGTTCGATTCATGTACGATGGTGCGTGGGTTCGAACCCTGCCAAGAACATGGTGTTTGTGCCCTTGGGAAAGACACTTAAAGAGCAACTCCAACGGTTTGTTAAAATTAAATGTTATTGTGTTCAATATATAACAAATTACTTATTCATTACAAAATCATGTTTCTTTTCCGTCTCAATGTTGTGTTATTTTGCGAGACATTATTACCATTTTCTTTCGAGTTTATGAAAACTTTCCACAAATTGGCCGCTCGTGGCGCTGTTGAGAAATGCAAAATAAATGACGTATTACCGTAGAAAGCTGCAAGCGATGTCATGTGCCTGTGTACGTTGTCGCGATGTTGCATGCTCAACGGTAATACGTCATAACTGAATATTCATTAGATGTAAATGAGCTTCGACGTCACGCTCGTTTTCACGAAACTGGGATAGACTCGCGGAAAGAAAGGCAACAAAAAAGCATATCTTTTTTTTACATAAAAACCGGCGTCAAAGATGGGAATCTTGTATCTGTTTTATTTGACATAGCTCTTCTCAATTAAATCGAAACCTAAGAAAAGTTGGGAATCGTTGGAGTTGCTCTTTAACTACAATTTCCTCTCTCCACCCAGGAGTATAAATGGGTTTCCTGAGAGGGTTTGAGGTCAATTGAGCGCTGATATCGGCTGCCGTGTGGTCCAGGGCCTGATGAACAGGGTAATAATTGTAAAGCGCTTTGAGATCGTTGATACGATGGAAAGCGCTATATAAGCATAACAATTATTATTATTATTATTATGGATTGAATACGCACAGGAATGCGCGTACAGACAACCAGCCAGGTGGTCTTTTTCACACCGCGGTTATGGCCGTCATCCATATTCAAGAGGTTAATATTGCTGCATTTTTTAATTTTTTTTAATTTTTAATTTTTTTTTAAAGGGACACATTGCCTTCAAATGCCATGAAATTTTGCTGTTTTGAAATGTTCCTTATCTTTTATAAGAGTTGTTCATGCAAAAAAACACGTATAATGTGTTGTAATTAGTGAGTAGTGATTACAAAACAAAAAATTGGCCTCTGACTCCCGACATCTAACCCGCAAATCATAGACTTATTTCCACCGTCTAAATAATGCGCAAAATACGCTGCGAGAGTCTTTAGGCTGGCGCCGCAGCCAGTGGCCTTGTAAACCTATCAGATGATCGCCAGGTACCATTCTCTACCTCGCGACACATATCGCCAGTGCTGCGCGCCGTGCCACAGTACATCAAAATGGATCAACAGAACGTACTTCAACCAGCTGCGACTGGAAATACGACTGGTGAACCCAGTCCGCCATTTTGTGGAGTCAAAAATTTGGTTCTACAAAATGGCGGACCGTTATTTGTCACGAAATTAAACAAAAACCACGCAATTTGAAGGGATAGTTATATGAATCTTTATATTCTACTTTTAAAAAAGCTTCCCAACCATATCCATTTCAGTTTTATAGCCCAAATCGCAAAATCCAAAGCAATGTGTCCCTTTAAGGTAAGGTTTAATGGTGCTGAAGGCCCCTCCGTACCCAACTTAACTTTTCCTGAGCTTCTTTCTCTTGTAGGACTTCGCAGTTCCAATTGAAGAGCATTTGGAAGCCTTGTCCACTCCGCAGTGGGACGGCCCCTTAGTCTTGCTGCCGGAATTCGTCGGAAACCTACTGGGAGACTCGGGCTCCTCTCGCTCCTGCGGCCTCTTCTTGATGGTGGAGCAGTCCGGCGAAGCAAAGAGGTCGCTGGGATTTCGCACGGGCGTGGAACTGCCCGTGGAGTCCAGGACGATCTGGCTGGGGTCGGAGTCGGAGTCGGAGTCACTGATGGTTATGACTGTGGTATCCGGGGCTATGATTATAACACAGTCGTCATCCCTCACAGGTGTCGATGTCAGTGTCTTAGTATGGCAGTCCTGTGCCGAAGAGAAAGCTCATTTGATCAAATAAGGTTTTCAGGAGTGTTGTAGTCAGGGGTGAGATTGGCCAACAAATGAAAAATCCACGAAATCCAAAAAGAAATCCACGAGAAATCCACAAGGACCCCAGATCAACATGTAGTTTGTATTTGCCTAAAGGCACCTCCTTAAAATATCAATTTTTATTGGTCTATATCCACTTTTACAGGTAAAAACAACTTTAGGCATGTTAGGGCAACACCTTCAGAAATCCCGACAAAAATCCACCATTGTAATACAAGTTACAGCGCTTAGCAGGGTCAAATGCCGCATTTCTGTCAACCGTAATTTTTGTGGACGGAGGTTTATTGTTCCTGTCCGTAAAACCCTTGATACAACAGGGGCATGCAAAAAAAATGCCGTTTGAACGGTCCATAATATCAATCGCCATACGTAAAACACCGGCATGCTTTTACGTGCAATGTTTTTTTTTTACCGGTGCGGCATGCACTGAAAAACTTGATCGGCGAGTATCGAATATTCGATCAAACCCAGTTTCAAATATTCGAATACTAAATTATTAGAATACTAAATTATTCGAAAATGAACAGCCCCACATGCAAGGCCTCAAATCTCTGTCAGTCAAAACAAGCACTGACCTGTGTTGGCAAGCCATCGGCCGACACACAGGCCGGAGGTGGTCTTGGTAGCGGGGTGGTCTGTGTGGACAGGGTGCAAGTGGCGGCTTTCTTGCGCGGGGAAGATTTCCGTCTTTTGCTGGCAATCTCCGCTCTCTTGTGCAACCTCTTGGTGGGTCGCCCATCCCTGGGGCATGGCGTTATGACCTTCATGAGGTTCTCTGCATTCAGTAGATCCTAGCAAATGCAAAATATCCGGTTGAGAGGCAATTATGAGAGAGTGCCTTCCTCAAGGACACAAGTGCCATGACCAGCCAGGCTGGTGGCATATGAATATCCGACTCTTACCCATAATGCATTGCAACACAACTGCACACAATTTTTGGCAATGGAATAACATTTAACCTCATCCTAACCCTAACCCCAATCCTAATCTGATTTCTCACCCTAATCCCGACCCTCACTTTTACTCCACGTTTCTCATTGTTGTGGTGTATGGGGCCTACTGAGCATGTGCAATATAACCAACAAGTCGGACTTCCAGAGCGTGATATTTGAATCAGATTTTGGAAGAAACATCCACTGAAACCCGAGTCTGGTACGTCAGACCGATTGTCCACTCTCCAACAACAAGCAAGTGCACCAGTAATTTAATACAGTTCTTATAATGGTTCAGATCAGAGTAATTACCTGTTTGTATTTGTGGATAACAAGCCGTTGTATCTCCTGAGGGCGTAACGGCCCGTACAATCCTTGCGATGAGATCGTCATAACCTGGAATATTCAAAGTGCATGTCAGTGCAGGTTGGGTTCCATAGAAAAAATGTACGAAGGGTGAGCATATTTTTACAAATGAGTTCTTGTCATCAGTTTTTGGAAAAATTCATTCATGGACTCATTACAGGCAATAACTACAAATTATCAGCTGATTAGGGCCGAGTCAAATTGGCACTGTGGGAATCACCCAATGAGGATACAACTTTTCAAAACTTTAAGACCATCAAACAAACCACAAGGGAAATTGTCCGAGGTAATTTTGAATGAATTTTAAAAGTCAACAAAGAAAACAGGCAGGAGCTGGATTCGAACCTGTGACCTTCGGAATACCGTACCGGCGCTCTACCAACTGAGCTATCTTGCCCTATGTTGGCGGTCTCCCCAATTGTCGGTGTCTTTGTTCGCGGGGGTGCTAGTCTAATGTAGTTCCAGAAATGATCGTATATTACTCACAGACTAGGCTTACCCTTTCGGAGCCATCCATGTACACTAAGTTGGGTCCCGCTGAGATATGGAGGGATATCACCTTGAAATACTTATTAAAAGTGACAGGCACAAACTCCAATCTGTTTAAACGGTAACAAAAAAAACCAAATGTTAAAACCAGCAGTATTCACCGAGATATGAGTTTGATTTCGGGGTGGGAGAAATCGGAGATTTCAATATTTGTATTTTTGTTTCTATTTTCTTTTTTTATTTGAAAATGAATAAAACTGTTGCAAACTGCTGACTGACTGAATGGACCTGAAATATACAAATCAAAAAATTAGCTGGCCTGAGTTTCGAACTAAAGCAAGTTCTTTCTCAAAGGCAAATGACAGAGTACAAGAAACAAACATGTAGGGAACACACATGCATGAGGGGGTGGGTGGAGAAACACAAAAGAGGGATGCAAAGGAGCCTGGCAGTGGGTAAACATCAAAGGGACAGGAAAGGACAGCCAGGAAGACAGGAACAAAGAAGTGTGGTTTGGGTATTAGGATGAAGAAGGGGAGGGATTAAGATGAAGGTTGAAGCTGGGGAATTGGACAAAGGAGTGTGGTTAAGTGTGGGGGGGGGGGGGGGGGGGGTTGAATTGAAGGTGGTAATAGGACAAGAGAAGGAACAAAGAGAAGTGGCAAGGATAAACAGGAAATGGAAAGACAACACCATTTGGCCAAGAGACCCCAAGAGGGTATTGCCAGGAGGATAATCTGTAAACTTTTTTTATTTTGTTTTTTATTTGTTTAAAAATTTTGTTTTATTGTTTTTATTGTTCTATTTTATTTATTGGCATAAACAAAATGACCAGCAGCAAAAGCTGAAAGGGTCATTGTATACACAATATATTACACATAACAAATTCAATTACAGGAATTAATAGAACTTGATACGAATACAATAAATAGTATAAAACGACAGTATGTTAAAAAACCTACATAATTAACCCTTGTTCATTCAGTAATAAAAAAGGAGGAAAAACAAGTTAAATTAAATAAATAATGACTCAAACTTAAACATTAAAATAGGACACAACAGGGAAAGAGAGTTGGGAAGACAGACCATTAATTAAGAATCTTAGCAAGTTGTGGAATGGTTATCCTGCACCCCCCCCCCCCCCCCCCCCCCCCCACCTTGTTTTGGACACGGCCCTAGTGCTCTGAACCACAATGGTACCTTGACAAATTCATGCTCAGAGCTTACGGTACGACTTTTATGGCTTTTGAAAGAAATCACTGTGAACTGACCTGTACAGGCCCGGAGAGACTTTAGGCTGAAACACTTTCATGACCTTGTCCACTTCCACCCGGTACTCGTCTTCCTGGGATCGAGTGCAGAA
Organism: Hippasteria phrygiana; assembly: GCA_037893225.1. Lineage (NCBI taxonomy): Eukaryota > Metazoa > Echinodermata > Asteroidea > Valvatida > Goniasteridae > Hippasteria > Hippasteria phrygiana. The sequence goes on from JAZGUH010000184.1 coordinate 2,600,570, forward strand.
TACTGCCGTCACCCGTCCAGTCTTGTTGACTCCAAAATGGACCACCCCTCCGCAGGTGTTAAGGAACGCCCCCACGTAGTCCCTAACTGTACGATGCTAGACAGAAACAAAGAAACATTGTTCAGAAAATTGTAATAACAACCAAAATTTAACCCATTCTGTCCGACTGTTACTGGTATGCCCATAATCCAGCTCGGTATTTCAACTGCGCATGTGCACAATGACATTTTATCCCGAATGACCGGCGAGACCTAATGTGTGTGTTAATGCTAAAGGGGGGAAGGGGGTCACACAATGCGCACATGTTAAATTAAATCAGAATAAGCATTCGCGTAACATCGCGTGAAATTACGTCAGCAATTTTATCCCGAATAACCTTCCACCCTTGAGATACCGAACTGGCTTATACGGGCTTGTTCAGCGAAGCATAATGCACACGATAGGCAAACAATGGATTGAATACATGCCAGATTGCGCAAAAAAGATGACCACCGGCAAGGTGGTCCTTTTCAAACTGCAACTATGGCAGTTGTCTGTTATTCGGTGGGTTAAAATCGTTTTAAAAAACTATCCTTTGTTAAAACAGGTTAACAGCCAAAGCTTAAGCTATTTTCAAGCTGGGAAAACAGCAGAATTCCAGTCACAAGCAATAACACTAGTGGTGGGATATAAATCCGGATTTTAAAACATTCGGTGTGAATTCCACTACTCGGTTTTAATTTGGGAAACCGGATATTTGAAAGCAACCTTAAAAAAACTAAGCCTTGCATTTTTTTGTGACACAGGCTAAAGAAAACAACTGGAACATCCTCCAATTTGCTCCATGGTGTCCGATTGTAACTGCATAGTGGAATCCCACAACGACGAGTTTAGCGCCGATCTGCGTACTTCCGCGTTTGAAAACAAGGATCTCAATGTCACAGTAAACAACTTTATGCTGTGCTTCAATCAACCTTCATCCTCAATCCTCCAAAATCATCCTTTGCTCCAATCACCATTCATCCTCAATCCTCCAAAATCCTCCTGTGCTTCAATCACCATTCATCCTCAATCCTCCAAAATCCTCCTGTGCTTCAATCAACCTTCATCCTCAATCCTCCAAAATCATCCTTTGCTCCAATCACCATTCATCCTCAATCCTCCAAAATCCTCCTGTGCTTCAATCACCATTCATCATTGTTCATCCTCAATCCTCCAAAATCCTCCGGTGCTTCTTTCAATCGCCATTCATCCTCAATCCTCCAAAATCCTCCAAAACCACCATGAGGGTTTTGGAGGATTGAGGAGGGTTAGGGTTAATGAACACTCAATTAAATGGTCTGTGCTGCCTCCATAGCCCCTTTACATAGTTAAGCCACATTTTGCTGATGTTTCTGACTTCTTTTGTTTCTGTTATACTTACAAAACTTGTCAGACTTGTAATTTCTCGAATGTAGACCTCGGTCCGTCCTGGACTTGGAAATATGTTGGAATTCAATGTGTACCGTTTAGTCCCAGGGTCCATCTTACTGCATGTAAATCTGTTCTGCAAAAGAGCATTTAAAAATAAATAAAACATTGCAATATTGTTTAAATAAGGCAAAGTGAAAAAACAACACATAATTAGCGTCCCCCACCCAATCTTTTTTGGGGCCGCCTGGATTTTGTTTTTTTACCAGTGAAAATGTGGTGAAAAAAACTCCCAAAATGTCAACCGATTTGTTGGAAAATAAAATACAAGCTTACAAAAACTATTAAAACCACTGTAAACATGTTCAATTCTTTTGTCCACCATGTCTCTTCCGTTTTTGTATACTTTAAAAAGTTGAAAAACCTACGGTTGTTGGAATTTTTTTTTAAATGGCGTCCATCTTGAAATTAAGAAATAGAAAGCCCCTCCTTCCTTTTTAAAAAACAGGCGCTAAACAGGTTGTTTTTTTTTACTTGGCCTTAAAGTGAGCCACTGCGTTTGTGGAGGTTTTCAAATACAATTTTCTCACAGACCACAGCATTTTACAGATTTAATCTCCTTGGAAGATTTGTGCCGGTAGTTTTTGGTGCCGTCTTTATCACCGACCGTTTCTTTGGATCATTGGACCTATGCGATCGCGCAGCACAATCTCCCGATTTATCGCTCACTCTTGCATCACGATCGATTGTATCTCCTGAATCGTGGAGATCCACCGACTGCATCCAATATAAACACTGAACTTTAAGACAAACTGAAAAATCTTTTGGAAAGATAAATACAACGCACGCAGCACAGCGAAAATACGTTGGCCTACATGTCATGACCTGTAGGCTGTACACGGTCATGCTATTTATAGCGTCAACAAGCATCAACAAAGACAACCAGCTTCAACAAAGCGTCAACAAAATATAGGTGTACTTTCCAACTTCCAAATCTATGTCACTCAATTTCTATGACTCTCAGGAAACTTGTTTTCTAAGAAAATGAAGGAATTTCACCTACGAAACACCATACGAAATAAACAAAATTTTGCAATCCTCTCACACTTTTGCAAGTGGTCCAGCAAAAAACAAGATGGCAGCCAGTGAGGCTGAACGAAACGGTACCGTCGCGATTTCGGTTTTCGCGTATTATTTCACACATTGACAAGGTTTTGAAGTTTGTTAATTTAATATCTGTTTGGAAATAAATGACAAATAATTGTTTACGCCTAAAGTCTAAACTTTCATATTTAATTTGTTGATGACGCTTAATTTGTTGAAGCTAAATACTGACCCCCTCACGTGTATGTTAGTGTGTGACACTGTGAGTATGTGTGTATCATCACTCAGTACAGTACATGCATTGATAACTTGAATTTGAAAGGCTCATGACGTGTGATTCGCCATTCACACATGTCATTGATACACAGTGTTTTTGACTTGAGCCTGACGACTGACACATGAAAATAGCTTAGCCTTAGGCTTAGCCAACAGCTAGGACGTTCATACGAGACTTCCAAGGCCCTCCCACCATGCCCATTTTCACCTAAAATCTACAATAAACCTACAATCTACTTATCGAATATCGCTTATGAAACTACTTTTTCAAAGTAAAAATAACAAACTTGTTAACAGCAACTGCGAGCCGGCCGATGCATACTGCCTGACGCAGAGCGGTGTAGGCGTGACGTGAAACACGTGCATTCGATCTTCCCGGTTTTAAAGCTACATTGTGATTGGTCAACTGTTGCTTACTTTTTAAAGCACTTTGCTAAACAGAAAGAAGATTAGTTACTAGAATACCGATTGTTCTCGTTTATAATTCTTTAAATTTTGTATATACTTTGAATTTATCAAAACCAAGAAATGGTTGCATTTTATTGTAAACCCAAATTGGCTAACGCGCGCGCGCGGTGGGCGTGATTGGGTCATTCATCAAACATGGCGGCGCCCATGGCTGAACTCATTTTAGCAGACGGGTATGCACAAAACAATACACACGAGTAGCCGGAAAATGTTGATCTGTAAAACAGTACTTTTAACCTCAGATTTATTCCGCAAACGTATTTAAGTCGACTTATTCCCCTAAGATCTTCAGTGACGTTGTTCATTTTGATGAGAAAAGTATGAAATTTCCCACTTCGTTCCCGGTCTTGTTGTTGAAGTTGTTGTTCATGTTGTTTTGCGTTGTTTTGGTGCTGACGATTTTGTGTTCGCCAGTAGTGAGTGGGGGAGGACCGCCCAAACACAAAGACAAAAAGCAAAACAACAAAAACCAGGTAAAGTGTAACCATTGGAACATCGGCTTATTCAATGTCTCCTTGGAAAGAGTTCCATTTCCGGCCATCACTTTAGACCTCGTGCACATGGGCCATGACAGAAAAAGTCAAAGTATTTTCAAAGAAAGTTGAAGTTTTTTCCCTCCTATATTTTGGTGTTTCTTCATCAAATTTACGGCGATTGTGTAGTGTAGGGCCCCTCTTTTAGGTTATTGAAACTGCCAAACTAGTTAGCGACATTACCATAATACAACCAACACAACAGGTATGCCGCAGATATTAAAAGGGCAGGGTTTTAGTTTTTCAGGGAAATTTTCGGGTAAAGCGACGATGAAGACGACAAAATGCAACGTGAAAATAAAGATGGCAATCACCGCGACGCACAGTAAACACGCAAAACCACGTTGATTCGCATGGCAACTGCCGTAAAGCGTGTAAGAAAATTGCATTTTCTACCACAATAAACTATTCAAAATTACAACAAAATATGTCAGTAGAATTAAGAGAAGTCTGCTAAAGGTGGAAAGTCATTTTGGAATGAGAAAAAATACCCTTGGCCTTGACTCTAAATTGATCAAATTTACACCTTTTGGGAGTTTTTAAGTCATATTTAGGGAAAATAAGTGATGGCCGGATATGGAACACTTTCCGTCTCCTTAACCATGTTAAAATGTGCTCAAGTCAAAATCAATGCAGTAATTACATGTATTTTGGAAAAGCGTTATTTTGCTGTAAACGGCATCAGCTTTATGTTAGCAAAACAGTTTAGGCCTAATATAGCTACGGAAAGATTTTACTTTAATACCCCCCCCCCCCCCCACCAAAATCGGTAAGGAACAGCAAATCTTGGAAAATAACCATCTATTTGTGTTCATAATTGAATAAACACTTTCACACAACCTTTAATTTTGAGAATTTTGGGGGGACATTTGAGTGAAATATCGGGGAAGAAAGTTTGTGTTTTCTGTGTTAGAAGTTCTTGGCACCATGTATAGTCACTCCAAAGTGTTCACTTACATGTTGATTTCTTCCTCATTTTTTACAGATTTTGCTGGCATAATAAAAAGCCATTGCAGGGGACGTTCCTCAGGTCCCCCATATACCAGTGTACATGTACGTTTTTTTAGTAGTGCCGTTCTTTGCTTACAGTGAATGGTCTACATCGTGTACATCCAAGTACTAACAAAGTACACTGGTCTTTCTTGACCTCAGAATTCCTCGCAATGGCTGGGGATCATCTCTGGAGAATTCCTCATTCTGTTCTGTACAAAAAGTGTCTGTTAACCTAACTACCCCAAGGCCTTACTCCAACAGCAGGTTGTGTTGAATTTTAATGGGTTTGGGGCCTGTAGCGCCTTGGCACCATTACCTGACACGGAGAATTAATGCCCCAATTTGTCCAAGTCCAAAGAATGTGCCATAGGTATACTGCACAGTGTTGGATTTTGACAGGTTAGTCGAGGACAACTTCCTAAGTAAAAAAATTCCCATGTCCACAATATCTTGCCTTAAGTTAAACTAAAAAGCTGGATTTTACAATGTCAGTCCAGGTTACTCGGACTATTTACACACATGTATAACTCCAAGTTATGCCATGTTTGCATTACAGAGAGATGTCAGACTTTCGGACAAAACTGTTGAGGAGCGAGGCCTGATACAGGAGAATCCGCGAACCAAGGATATCCTGAGTGAGAACGGAAACTTCTGCAGCAAGAAGGTGGAGGGCCGACATTTCCAAGGGGAGATGCTGGGCTATGTCACACCTGTAAGTCCAAGTAAAAAAAAATACCCAGTGATCCCCACAATGTCGCTTCCCAGGTTGTATCGTAAAATTGGGGCGTGATCCCTGGCTATACGGCATTCTGGGTTGATGATTTCTGACTAGCGCCCACCCGAACAAAGATACTGACAATTTGGGAGACCGCCAACATAGGGCAAGATAGCTCAGTTGGTAGAGGAGGAGGATTACCAATCTTGTACACTAACTTGCTTGGTCTTTACCACGCCTCTTACTGTTGTTGTTTTTTTCGTTAGTTCTTTTTTTGGGGTGGGGGGTAAAGGCAATTTTACCCTAACCCTGCCAGATGCAGCACAGTGCATCTGTGCTGACAGCTTCACTTTGCTGGACTCCCCATACAAGTCAATGTGACAAAATATGCAATCTGATGCGTCTGGCAGGGTTCTAACAGCAAAAATGCCCTGGAGGGTTAGGGTTAATGCAAAACGGCCGACATTCCAGTTTCAAGATGTTTCTATTGAACAGTGGAACAACCGAGGCTACGACATTGCTAAGATCTTTGGAGGCAAGTTTACCATCATTTCACCCGTCTGGCTGCAAGTGAAAAGGAAATCCGAAGAGGAGTATGTGATTAATGGGGGACAGGATATCGATAAAGGTACGTTGTGAAATGTGTGTTGCCATGGTGACCTGCCATCACAAAATGAGACAAATGTCAGAAAAGTTACCAATCAACCTTTTTAATAGGTCTCACAAATGACGTCACTTCCTACAGATTGCCACGAGCATCAGCATTTTGGGCGTCAAATTTTCGTGACACGCATCGGCTGCACCGTATTTCAAAGAAATTTCGAGCAACATTTGTTTATTTTATTATATTTATTTTTTGTATTTAAAACCATCTTTATTGAGGGTAACCCATCCAAAGCTGATCATTTAGGGCCCTCGTATTAAATTTAAAAATACATCAAAACAAAGACAAAACTTCAACAATATACAGCACAACTAGGTTAATAAAAGCAAGTTTCTTGAAGAATTAATTAAGAAATAATTTATATAAAATTGCACACAGAGGACATTAGAAATACGAGCGCCCCTCATCCTCCCCCCCCCCCCCCCCCGAAAAATCCTAAAAATATATTTGTTCAAACTTTATTTTCCTTCAGCAATTGCCGAAAAGAAGAATAAGAGTTTGAGCGAATAGTACATGGAACCCCATTTCAAAAGACAGGAGCTCTGTAACTAAAACCATTCTTAAATATTTCACAATTAGGTCTTGGAACAATAAAATTACCTAGTTGTTGGTCGATTGTCAGGTTGGATTCGGTTAAGTTTGTGGCATAAGTAGTCCGGCGCAACACCAATGGTAGCCCTAAAAGCATGGCAGCCAAGTTGAAAATGAACGCAACATGCACGCGTGTTCAGAATATTTTGCACACTGCGCGCACACGCACCTGATGGCGTTGAACATGCAGTTGTGATTTTCCTGCGAAGATGGTGTCCTAAGATGAGAGAGATCTATATCACATTCTCTTGAAAAATCTCTTAAAATCGCTAAAAATCTTCTTCAAGCTTCTTCAGACCTGGGGCAACTTTCACAGAACCATTTAGCCAAAATATTCTGCTGGATTTTTGGTCAAAATGTTTTCCTTTTTTCTGTGTTTCTTCTGAACAAACAGGCTGGATAAAAGCTGTCAAGAAAGGAAAGCGCGGTGTTAAAATATGTAAGTATTATCGCTTCAAGAAGTGAAACAGCAGATCTTAAATCTTGGTAAGAACTAAAGTGAAGTGTTATTTTTGGTGGACAGACAAGTTTGATTAAGGGGATAAAAGTGTGATGAACCGGTCTTGACCACGTCAATAATAACCGAGGAGGGGCGTGGCCACCGTGAATGGACCGAGCTGAAGGCGAGGTCTATTACAGTTCCTCATAAGGAGACTGCCTCCTTATGAGGAAAGCAACGACCCCCTGTAAATAGGAGAAAATGCGAAGATTTTTCACCCCACTTTTTCTTCACTTCGCACAGTACAAAATGTATGCCTGCATATCAGCCTTATGTATGCATGAAGGCGCTGCACTGCTTGCCCGTCATGTGCGCGCATGATATACGTGTCCATTAGCTCTGTCGAACATGTGAACGTCATTATATTTTGTGCGAGTGCGTACAATGGTTTTTCCATTGCATATCGGCTGAGAACAACCGATTTTGACGCACCGTGTTTAAACAAAGGTTTAAACACACCCACGTGACGGGCTCTCGACCAATAGGAATAGTGAAACTGTCCCAGACATTTATGAATATTATTTAACATTCCAATCATGTGTCAATAGACTGGACCAACTTTTTGTGCATGACAAAAAGGTGGATTTAAGTGGATTCAGGATACTTTCTAGTAAAGTTACCCAAGGGGACTATACATTGGATAACATTAACTAACGTTAATGTTATCTAATGTATGGGCTCCGTGCGCCACCAAATAAAGGCGCTGTCCACATAGCAACCGCACTTCCATGGGGAGTACGTCACTGGTATTTAATTATGCACTGTGCTCCTCGTTCATTTGATACTCGTATACCAGTGGGATTGCTTTGTCTGTTTGCCGACTCTCGATAATTGCGTTTTCAATAAGAATATCATAGCGGGAACCAGACACTTAAATTGAAGTCGGGTAAGATGGCGTCGATATTGACCCCCCAACTCGCCTTTTCTTTCCGCTGAGGGGGTAGTTGTGCACGGAGCCCATACACATTTTTTAAAAAATGCTTTATGCATATTTGGATAAAAATTGCCAAGTTGTGTCCCATGTATGTGTATCGTGCACATACATGGGACACAATTTAGCCATTTTATTCTCTGTTTTCATTTTTTTTTATTGTCTGTGGACTTGTAGATCCGAGACTTCTCTTCGACCAATGGACCAAACACGACTTCTTGGCAGTGTTCCAGGAGGAAAGGGAACTCCAGGCCCTGGCCAAGACAATCGCAGCATTTTACAAAGTAAAACCCTTTTTCATATCTGAATTGTTATTTATTTTCGGTTGTGCAACTAATGAATTCTCAAAAGCCCATATCGCACTGTAGATTGCAAGCCTGAAGAAAACATTTTGCAAGATTTAAAAAGACAAGGTACTATATATTATATATAGTATATAAAGTGACCCACTCTGCAAAAAAGGGCAATTATGTTGCAAAATTTGAAGATAGTATTTTATAGATGGAAAGGCCATTTTATAAGCTTTCATATGGTATATGTCTGAGGCCTGTAGCATTTTGCATTCACAAGATATTTGGAAATTTGCATGTTTGTTTTCAGGAATTTCTTGAAATGACTTAAGGAGAAACAAGCCATTTAATAAAACAAAAAGCAAAGCAATAGATTGAAGCACTCGACACAAACGCATTCTTTTTCCAACTTTATTCACTGAAATCAAAGATTTTCGTTATGAACTCGGATAACATAGGTATGAAAGATGCAAACAAATCTCTCCCTTAAAAGTAACTTGTTGGAAGAATTTTTCACCCTCTGCACATAAAACGGCCCATTCACGTAATAAAAGCATACAGCGACTTATGTGCCCTTTTTGCAGAGCGGGTCATAAATGTATTTACACGATTACGAACACTTAAAAAATGAAAAGTAATTAGCAAGACAAAACAAATTACATAAAATATAGCACACTCAAAAACAGTCATGCAGACCCTTCATGCAGAACGTGTAGAGCTGTAAATAACGCTACACCAAAATATCTTCACATGTTTTGTTTGAAAAAAGTTTCCATAGAAATTTTTGTTTCCATAGAAACACAGCTTTGATGGTGTCGTTTTGGAGGTTTGGAGCCAGCTAGGCGGGCAGGGCAAAACGTAAGTTGATCTTCGACCAGAGGGCAGACTTGTATGTGGACAATTCCGTCTGGTAAAATGAGTTCAATGACTCATTTTAGAGTTGATCAAATCGCCATTGAATTAGATGTCCAGAGTGGCTAAATGCATGCTTATACATGTAGCAAGGAACCAAAAACCATTTTTGTGGAAGTGCTGTGGCCTAGTGGTTTGGCACATTGAATTCAAGGTCTGTGGGTAATTCTGCAGGTTGTGGGTTCGAGCCCAGTCCTGGGCTATAGCACTTCTACGCTTAATATGGGTAGAGGCATTATTAATGTCTTGCAGTGGACTAGTTGCCCATCTCGACCCTATTCATACTGTGAAGAGATTAGCTGGTCTTGTTTCAGTGTGAGGGGCTGGTTCTTCCACATAATCCTCTGTAGCTCACACCTCGAATGCCCTAGGGCTTGTGATGGGCGATTTGCATAAGAAAAATATCTTTATTGGTTATATAGATTAAATAGAATTTTATTTAGAAATTAAGGTAAAAAAATTCATAATTTGTTGACGTAATTCCATTACCAACACATTTTTGGCCTGAGATCTTTCCACATGGAGGAGGTTTCAATTTTTTTATTTCGATATGATAGCAGGGGTGTAATCAGACCTTATAAAAGTGTTTGTAATCAGGTAGGCCGTAATCAGGTTATCAGGTAGGCCGTAAGGCCGTAATCCACAGCATGTTAAAATACAGCCCAAAATTCCACTGAAATGTAATTTCCGCTATCGCGGAATAAACCTTTTCGACATTCTCAATGCATTGTGGGTTTGGAGGCCAAACGAACCATGTAATTTATACACAAACCTATGGCACCCACTGTGAACCAGTCCAAATATTAATTGATTTTATGCTAAATATCTGTCATGAGTTGAGCACTATACCCTTCTCACATATCTTTGCATGGAACATAAGGAAAATAATAACCAGAAAAATCAATTTTAAATGGCAATAAAAATATAGAAAATAATTGGGGAATCCCTCTCAGGGTACCAGTTACTGATGAATGCAAATTTCTGGAATTAGAACAGCTAATGATGTCACATTATTAGCCTATCAGAAGAGGATTTTTGCGAGTATAACAACGAACATGTGACCATTGCAACCAATCACGTCTGTTCTAATGTGCTTGCTCTTCTAATGCCTGTTTAGGGTGATGCAGTTCCCATGATGCTTTGAGAATGTCGAAAAGGTTTATTGCCCATCTGAGTCACCAGGTCCCAGTCCGAGACCCCATTGTCAGGTCCGAGACCAAGTCCCAAGCAGTGGTGTAACTATGTTGGGGGGACATTCAAACTATGACCTGTGACACCTCCAGTAGAGATTTAAATTGTGAACAAAAACATTATGTCAAAAGTATCTTCTACAGAAGGTGCTATAGACTTGACGTTTTGTTCCCCCCCCCCAAAAAAAAATGGAAAACAAATATAAAAATTTGCACCTCCAGGTGTCACTCTGCAAAGTGGACTCCACTGCCAGTGTCCTATGAATATCCGACTCCCATGAAAATCGGACTCCATTTCCCTATTAATGGTTAAACCCTCTCATGTGACCGGCCACTCTCCTAATTATCTTCACTTAGGCATGTGCAGTACTACCAAAGAGTCCGTATTTCATAGTGACTAAAAATTCTTGCAACACCGGTCCCAGGCCGCGCATTTCAGGTCCAAATCACAAAGGTCAAATCCGAGGCCCGATTTTACATCTGTATTGAAATGTTTACATCTATATTGAAATGTGCCCGGCGATGCGCACGCATCGTGGTTTGCATAAAATTTGGTTTCGGAGTGACGTCGCAGGTCAGATCGCCTTTGAATGACGTGACCTTTGACGTCACTCCTTAACAAAATGTATGCAAACCACGATGCGTGCGCATACAGTCGGGGGACATTTAACATTTAACCCCTTGAGTACGGGTGTTTATTATGGGGCGCCCGGGTGCCATGCCGGCTTGTGCAGTCAAGCGTAACACACACAATAATCCAACAATGGATTGAAAATGCAGAGAATGCGTGTATAGATGTCATCCGGCCAGGTGGCAATTTTCTGTAGACGTCCTCCGGACGCAAAGGGTTAAATACAGAGCGTTTTTTGTATAACAGACAAAGGGCTCATGGACTGTATTACTCGGTGCATTCGAGCGTGTTACTCGCGTTAACACGAGTATACTCTTGAGCACACGAACGGCAGGAGTATGACCTGAGGGTTACCGAGAGTATACTCCCGCTCAGACCGAGAGTATACTCCTGCACCGGAGGTGTCGTCACGTGTCTGTTTCCACTTAACATTTCAAGATGGCGGAAAGTAAACATTTCGGACTTTCCCAATGAAGTTTTGTTATCGTTTTTCGATTGTTGAACTGACCTTTGGATTTATATATTGTCATAAATATGATACATGAGGGAAAATGTTAAACTATGTTCAAATTTGTGTGCACATCCAATGAAAGTTAAAACGTTGGCAACGTTTGCGTAAGTGGAATGCAGCTCTAACCTTGACCGTTCGCGCGACGCGGTTCGAGAGTAATGCGCACGCATCATTTTCCTGCACCCGCGAGTATCAAGAGTAACACGCTCGAATGCACCCACATTGTCCGAAAAATTGGTGCACCCCCAGGTGAGACACTAATAATATTCATGCTTATATAGCGCTTTACAGAAATGTCTCAAAGCGCTTACCCCTATTGCCCCTGGTCACCAGGCCATGAGATCAATTGTATGCAGCAGATCGAGATCCGCGCAATCTGTTCTCTACCCTCACAGGTACCCATTTATACTCCTGGGTGGAGAGAGGCAATTGTAGTAAAGTGTCTTGCCCAAGCACACAAGCACCATAATCCCCCGGCGGGGTTCGAACCCACAAACCATCGCACGTGAGTCAGACACGGTAACCATTGGACCAAGGTGCTCTAGGTAAATTGGATCTGCTCCAATTGAAATCAGTGTCTTGATTCAATTTCCAGTTACTTACAGTGAAAAGAAATCTGTCATGTCTCATGTGTTGTGAAACCTGTACTTCTGTTTTTTGTGTGCATGTACGCCACCTTTCCAGAGAACTTCAACACTTGGTGGTAGACATTGCAGACGCCATGCATACCTCGGATATGCAGCTCGTTCTCGTGATACCGCCCCCAATTATGTCAAGGTGAGTAGTGCCCAGCGATAAGCGCAGTTAGTTTATTAGGAATTTTCATAGTGGACGAAGAATACTGGTAGAAGCGGGATTTGAAATGTCGCTCCCCGGGTTGTATTGTAATGTTGGGGCATGATACGGTTAGCACCCTTAGTACAAAGACACTGACAATTTATGAGACCGCCAACATATAGGGCAAGATAGCTCAATTAGTAGAGCACCGGTACGGTATTCCGGAGGTCACAGGTTCAAATCCCACTAGTGCCATTTTTCATGGTTCACTTTGAAAATCTATTCAAAATGATCTAATCAGTTTCCCTTGATGTTTGTTTGTTGATATTATTAGTTTATTAGGACTTAAAGGTAATATGTGACCCGCTCCGGAAAAAGGTATATTATGTCGCAAAATATGAAAAGTGGGTTTTATGTATGTTTGGAAAGCCCACAATGTAAGCTTTCATTTGGTACACGATAGAGCCCCAAAGCCCTTTCCGTTCTGGAGATATCGCGTTTTTGCATATTAATTAGTTCTATGGAGTTCAAATTGCACAACAGAGAAAACAGGCTTTGAAATAGCTAGTTCTAATACAATGCAATGGAACAATGCACTCTAAGAAGGTAATTTTTTCACTTTATTCACTATAATCAACATTGTTGTGCACCAAACCTGAAACGTTATATATTTAAGATGTCATTAAAGAAAGAAAAAAAGAAAAAGAATGTTGACGAAAAATTTTACCCTCTCAACGTTGAAAGGGCCATTACACGTAAATGCATAGCGCGACTTATATCACCTTTTTCTGGAGCGGGTCACATATACAACATTTGCAATCATCAAAAAACAAAACTACTGAATTATTATGAAACACCTTACTTGACTGTAAAGTAAATAATAGTCCCAAGCATCCTGTGAAACCATGGCACACCTGGGCTGTATTTCATAAAAGTTAGGAATATTCCAAGGAAAAATAACTGTTCCTACATGTACATGTAAGTCCAGGACTTGGCAACAATTATTCCTCCTAAGTCCAATATAGGAATATTCCTAACTTTTATGAAATTGAGTCCTGGTGTGTTGTCATTTCGAGAAAAGTGGAATTTTTGTATCAATTTCCAGCAATGGTCGGCCGACCATCTTTGGAAATAGTCCAGTTTAATACCCGACCTGATAATCTGAAAATGTTGGATTGCCCAAGCATGGTAGGTGATGATTTTGAAGAATCACCCAGACTGTTCCATTTCTTTTTCGTCAGTGGTCCCGGCATGTTTTCAGGCAACGATTTCAAGACCCTCTATCCAGTCGTTGATGGTTTCAGCCTGATGACGTACGACTATTCCAGTGCACAAGTGTAAGTAGACCCTCCATTTTCCTATTTAACCTTTTTAAGTGCATATTTCCAGATAATTTTAATAACACGGGTGTAGATCTTGGTTATATATCCCCCCCACTGGGAGTGGCCCATATAAGATCATCCCCCCAGAAATTTCACAAGCTTAAGAAAAATGTAAACGTATTTCCAAGCAGAAAAGCCAAAACATAAATTTGGAAATGCAATTACTTGTGTGTACATGTTCAATGAAACGTGTATCGACCTCCAAACGTGGACGTCCTATTGCCTCTCTTTTGTTTGTACTTTAACTTTTTCGGAAGACCTTCATATGTTTTGTACACATTCCTAATCACGGACGTATGCTGGGAATCGCGGACGAACAGCCACCCACATTCCTACTTATCCTAAATCAAACTCCCCATGACAGCCCTCCCCCCCCAAAAAAAATTTTTAAATTAATAATTAAAAATTACATTTTTTTTAAACAAAATTAAAAATTAAAAAAGGAGCTATTTAAAGGTTAAGAAAGAAAATACAGTCGGCTTCCCAACATCAATCTCAACTGTAGGGCTGTCCCGAACATACCGAATATTCAATTGTCAACCGAATATTCGATTGTTAACCGAATATTTGAATATCTGTTTGCCAGTTCGAATATTCAACAAAATATATATATAAACAACATACAGCTCTGATACAATTTAAATCAATAGAAAAGTTACGGCGCTTAGCAGTGTCAAATGCTGCATTTTTGTCGACCAGTAATTTTTTGTGGACGGAGGTTTATTGTTCCTATTTGTAAAACCCTTGACACTTAGAAAAAAATTACTGCAAAAATGCAGGCTGGAGTTTGGTTTCTTGTTATCAGAATCTTATACTTACCCGTTAATGATCTTGATACAACAGGGACATGCAAAAAATGTCGATCGGGCAGTCTGTAATAACGATCGCTTTGCGTGCAATGTTTTACCGGTGCAGCAGGTGCAGCTAAGGCGTGAAAAACTTGATCGGCGAGTATCAAATATTCCGTCAGACCCAGTTTAAAATAATCAAATACTAAATTATTCAAAAATGAACTGTCCTACTCAACTGACATTGGAGACTTGTACTCTTGCATCCACCCCATCCCCCTGCACCCTCTCCACCGTAGGCAACTCCCAAAAGTTTTATTTTTACGTTTACAGACCGGGTCCGAATTCCCCGATTGACTGGGTCAGATCGTGCGTAAAGGAAATTGCACCAGACAGCATGGCAGACCAAAGGTCCAAGATTCTCCTCGGGCTCAACTTTTATGGCTACGACTACGGGCCGCAGACAGCTGAAGCTATCATTGGACCAAGGTCAGATACAGAGTTTGAATTCATGTTGCTTGACGGCTTGAGTAAGACGTTGCTAACCCTCTCCAACCAGTGGTAAATGGGTACCTGTGAGGCAGTTGTAATTACAATAGAGTCAGTCACAAGTCAACAGTCAAACACAAGTCACTATTCAAACAAGTCACAAGTCAACAGTAAACAAGTCGCTAGTCAAACACAAGTCGCTAGTCAAACACAAGTCACAAGTCGATCACAAGTCGCTAGTCAAACACAAGTCACAAGTCAATAACAAGTCAATCACAAGTCGCTAGTCAAACACGTCGCTAGTCAAACACAAGTCACAAGTCGATCACAAGTCACAAGTCGATCACAAGTCACAAGTCGATCACAAGTCAACAGTCAAACACAAGTCACGAGTCAAACACAAGTCACGAGTCAAACACAAGTCACAAGTCAATCACAAGTCACAAGTCAATCACAAGTCACAAGTCAATCACAAGTCACGAGTCACCTTAAAAGCTACAGGGAATGAAAAATAATAGAGGAATGCTTTTAATTGTCACAATTTGTTTGAATAGACTTGCGATGTGACTTGTGATATGAATTGTAATGACTTGATTACAGTGCCCAGGTGATGGTTTCATGCTTGATTAGCCCAGTGCGCTTAACAGCCACTGATGAGGTTTCCAGAATCATTTATTGGCCTGAAGAGTAGGGGTAATAACGTAGTGCCTTGAATGCCAGGGTCACGGTGGATATGTACTTTTTAGAAATCTACACATTATTATTATTATTAGAATAAAAACATGAACATGAATTCAACTGTTGCAAACTGCTAACTGACTGGATGGACCTGAAATATACAAATCAACAAAATTAGTTGGCCTAACGTTACAAACTTTAGGAAGTTGTTTCTCAAAACAAAAGGAATACTTTTTTATAAAAATTAAAAGAAAAGATGAACTTTGACATGAACCCTAGACCACTGGATTGCTGTTCGAGAGCTCTCTCTACTCAATGGGTGAAGTTCTGGAACGTTAGTCCAGTCGTCTTAGGTTCTGGTCCCAGCCATGTCAAGTACCTTCCCTCAACTGATACATTTTTAAAATTCACACCCAGCGATTATCATTTCACTTGGTTTCCCATTTAATTTTGTTTATATTTTGTTACGCAAGTTCACCCCAAAGAAGGCTAAAAGCCACTCGAAGTAAGGAGCTATGAAGGGAAAAACATAATCAAAGACACAAGAGGTAGAAATTTGATTCCTCTTGAAGCAGGAAAGGTCCTAAGATGAAGGGAAACATGCAACAGGCAAAGAATTCCATAGAGATACAGAACGAGGGAAAAGCATAGCTTTTTGTTCTACATCTAGGTACATCTAGAGTATATTGGTGGGAAGAGTTGGAAAGCAGAGTTTCACTCTCAAGCACCATCATTGCTCAATCCGAGTGTTTGGCAATTTTCTCATGATTTGCGTAATAGATATCTGGATTTGCTAAAGAAGCACAAACTGAAGTGGAACACGGCCCAAGCGGAGCATGTCTTTGACTACAAGAAGTAAGTATTCCAGATTAACCCTAACCCACCTCAATCCTCCAAAATCCTCCTTGATGATTTTGGAGGATTGAGGTTGAATGGTATTTCAAGAAAAAGAGGTTTGGGAGGATTAAGGATGAATGGTGCTTCAAGAAAAAGAGATTTTGGAGGATTGAGGATGAATGGTGCTTCAAGCAAGGAGGATTTTAGAGGAACATACAATGTAAATGCAACAATTTGGAGGATTTTGGAGGATTGATTATGAGTGCATTTTTGGGGCAGGGCAATCGGAGGATTAAGGATCGTTCTTTCTTAGCAAAAAGAGTCTAGGGGGTTAGGGTTAAAGTACAGAATCCCATGGGGGTCAGTAGGGAGTAGGAGGGAGGGAGTAGGAGAGAGGAATGTTTTGATGTCAATTTTTCACCCGATTCATTAGATGTTTTTCATTTCCACGTGGGCCTGTTCAGAGAATCATGTATTGGAATGTATAATACAGTTTTCCGTCTTTCCTGTTTCAGGGATGGACCGTGGGTACATCAAGTTTATTACCCATCCCTCAAGGTATGGACCGTCCACAGTTTAATACTTGGAGTAGGGTCATTCTATAAAAAGAGAGGTCAAATTTTGGTGTCCCTGTTGCATCTGGCATGTAGGATTTTGCAATTCTTTAACCCCTTGCATACGGATGATGTCTATACATGCCCCCAAAAAAATGCCACCTGGCCGGATGACGTCTATACAGGCAATCTCTGCATTTTCAATCCATTGTTGGATTATTGTGTATGATGTTACGCTTGGCTGCACAAGCCTCTTGTGTCCGTTTCGCTTGGCTGCACAGGTCTCTGACTGTAACTGCATTCACTGGCTAGCAGAGTTGGAGTCGAGTCCCTGCAAGTACTTTCACAAGTACTTTCGCAAGCCCAGTCACAAGTAACTGGATGGACAATGACAAAGGAATGCCTTTGTCAAAGCTCATTTGAATAGCTTGTGATTGGGATTATGACTGGAGGGCTTGTGATGGACTTGCAGGGACTTGCAGGGACTTGTGATGGACTCGACTACATCTCTGAAGTACATGAAAGATGTTGTATAATGACAATTACGGTTCAAGAATTTCAAAATATTATGAATTACCGGTAGAGGAGGGCGTTGAATTGCTGCAGCGTCAGAGAGGTCACAACAAAAACTGTTAAGCCAGCTAATTTGCCGCATTGGATGAAGTTTGCATCGCTGAACTCTGGAGAAAGCCCAATATCTCCCTTCTGAGCGCAGTAGGCCTTGTCCAAGAAGTACTTTTGGTTGGTCATCTCCTGAATCATGGCAAATTCCCCGAGGAGGACGATGCCGTCGATATCTTTGGAGAACTCTATGTCTTGGTGAACGTCCATCTTGAATTGCTTGTTAAGTAGAGGAGTAGAGGGTGTAAAGATGAACAGTTCCCACGGTGCAGTTCGTTCAACCGGCCGCTTATCTGGCTAGCTATATCCAGTTACCGGGGGATGTCCCAGCTAATTGGCTTCTGCGGAAGTCCTATTGTTCGGTACAGTAATAGGAGGGATACCCAGGAACTTGTTTTAAGGGGAATGCTCCTGGTTTCTGAATTTATTCGAAATATTAAAGTAGGGGGTAGTGTTTGGACTCTGGCTCGTGTTATTTGTTGGAAGAGGCCCCGGGTGGTGTTAGGGAGGAGT
Organism: Hippasteria phrygiana; assembly: GCA_037893225.1. Lineage (NCBI taxonomy): Eukaryota > Metazoa > Echinodermata > Asteroidea > Valvatida > Goniasteridae > Hippasteria > Hippasteria phrygiana. The sequence continues at coordinate 2,618,906 of JAZGUH010000184.1, forward strand.
GGTTAATCTGTGGTCGGTCCAGGCCTTTGAAAAGCCCAGCCATGCCCGGGCCTTCTGGCTTTTACTCTTGCTATTGTGAGCCACAAATCACCTAACAATAGAGCATCAACTAATCAATAAAGCCCGGCCTCTACCTGGCCAGGCCTGGTTGTAGCCCCTCCCACACTAATCTGTACCCATTCACGGCTGGATCAAAAGATGCCTCAGCTGTCAGTCAAGTCTGGGTGAACAATGGGAGCCGGTTGGACTCCAGAATTAATGGTCAGTTTATTGTGTACAATCGGGGGATTATAGAAGCCCAAAGGCCCCGGCGTTCCAGGGGCTTGGCCATGCTTTTTCAACGGCCTGGCCTGACCACAGATTAACCACTCCACCCTTAGGATTAGGGTAGTTTCTGCCTTCCCCTATTTCTTTTCCCCTCCACTTTGCCGAGCAAAATCAGTTTCTCCAGATTGTCTCTCTCATCACGCCTGGCAATGTGACCAAAATATTGCAGCTTTTGTTTCACAACTGCATCGAAGAGGTGGAATGTACATGCATCTCCAATTTGGAGATGGTTGAGTAGTCCGATATAAATTATACGCGTCAAGCAGTTCCAGTTGTTAAAAGCATACATTTCACTCCTTTTTTTTCCTAGTCAATTCAAGTTCGTCTTCAACTGGCGGAGGAACTAGGCACTGGAATATCAATCTGGGAGCTGGGACAAGGGTTAGATTACTTTTACGACCTTCTTTAGGCAAGCGGGAACATCAAACTGGAAACAGGTATGAATATGTACATCTATGTGTACAACAGCTCCGTCAGGTCGTCACAGAAGAGGTTGGGGGGCACTGCAAATAGACCTTAGACTGTGAAGTGTTATAGATGGAGTTCTAGATTCTAGATACCAGCAGCCAATTTCACTAAACCGTGTGCAACTTGCGCCATTGCGTAAGACTTGCGCTATAAAAATGTTGCGCAGCTGCGCTACATCCTTGCGATCCATTTCACGAAACGGTGCGTAGCTGCGCAATGTTTTATTTGTTTTATACATTGCGGACGAAGCTGAATGACGCTTTTGTGATAACTGTTTTAGTACAACAATAACAATACATGGAACAGTCGTAAAATTGAACTGTGGGGCGCCATTTTGAAACTTCGCTCCGAAAAAAGAAAATTGATGGCAACTTTCGGAAGTATCTCACAGGTAAACCTGCAGCGGATGATCATTTCATTACTCTCTGCAATAATCTAGTGAATTTAATAAATGATTTGAGTAACTAAATGCTCATGCTCGGCTAGCTAAGTCATCATTTCGGTGTTTGTGCGGACAACTTAAGCCACCTAAAACGAGTGCGTAAGTTACGCCATAATATGTGATGCAAATCAGCGACTTATGCACTGCGTACCTTGCGTGAAATCGATTGTTAAAATGTCAAAGATGTTGCGCAACTTACGCAATAATTTGTGGCGCAAGGTTTCGTGAAATTGGCTGCAGGGGTGAGATTTGTCAGGATTTTTACTGATTTCAGAATCTCTTTTGAAATCTGGAATTCCTGAGGTGTTACCCTAAAGGTGTTTTTACCTGTAAAAGCAGAAATGGGTGTTTTAAGAGGTGCCTTTGGGCAAATAAAAATTATAGACCCTACATTGCTCTAGGGTCCACGGCGACCCCCGATCACTACAGATTTTTGTGGATTTTTCAGTATCGGCCAATCTCATGACGAAGAAATCGTTGGTTCAGCAATTACTAGAAAAAAGTGGCCGCCATCTCAATCTGTTTTTGCAGTGAATATCTGAATATGGAATTTTATAAACGTGTACTTCCTTCACCCATCCTACATCAAAATATTCACGGCAGGCATGGAGCCTTTTAAAGGTAGTATACAACATTTGCAAACATAAAAAAAAAAAACTGAATTATTATGAAATACCGTACTAGACTGAAAGTAAATAGTCTCAAGCATACTGTGAAATCATGGCATCTGTTGTGCTGTTGTTTTGAAGAAAAGTGGAAATTTATATCGTTTTCCAACGATTGTTGGCCGACAATCATTGGAAATAGTCTAGTTCTCTGACGTCTACAAATTGCTCCATTTTGTCTGAAGTATGATCAGGGAACCAGATTAGTAGAACTTGTTTTTCTCTCTCCGTTTTCCAGGCATCTATGCACACAACACTTTAAACGGGTCAGTATTTGCAAGCACACTATAAAATACTAACCCCCAAAGCCTGTTTATTTCTGAAAATTACAGCAAAAGCAAATGGTGTATACCACCTTTAACCTGGCGGTGTGCCATGACAATATACACGCACTGTTACACCACGGTGACCTACTGAACAAAACAGCGCCATGGCACACCGTAGAGTTAAGCTTTAAAGTTTGTTTGCTGAATTTACTTTCAAGTGCAGTAGTTTGATTAACAGTGCACCTGCCAAAACCCAGAAAAACTCCAAAAATCATGCTTTGGGATTAAAATATCAAACTGCTGTCCTCGGTGCATTTAGTTTCGTCAAATACTGGCAACTTTCGTCCAGGCATGCCAGGTACTAAATGAGTGGGCAAAAGAGCCCGGAAGACTGTCATTTTTGTTTTAATCCAGTATACAGAGCTGCTAAACAGTACAGATTTTCCATATTCCGTACGGAAATTCACCAAAAATACGGAAGTGTAAATTGTTATCATCCATATTATGCTATTACGTGTACATACATTGCCATCCCAACCGAACGGATGCAACTTTAGCTTGACGGTCCATCCAGCGCATGCACGCATAACATGGAATACGGATTTTCTGCTTTCTGAATACTGCAATGAGTTGAAACGGGTGACAGCTCTGCGTATATACAGTGTATGATTGCCCCATACGTGCTTACATGTAACACTGTCTGCCGACATAGCTGGAAAAGGCCAGCAGGTGCTGAACCAGTTTTACTACTCTGTACAGAGTACCGAAGTGATGATGTCAATGCAATGTTTGGAATCGGAATACTTTTGATATTTTGTGTCAATGTGTTTCCATGACTGGCTGTTAACACCTTGAGTACGGTTATCGTAGTGAGGTGTTGGAGCGGCCTGTGCAGTCGAGCATAACATACACAATGGATTGAAACTGCACAAATAGCAGCATCCATATGCAAGGTGTTAACAAAGGAACAGTCAAAATCTCTTTGTTTGGAGCCAACTGTCGTCAGACTTCAGTACTCTATATGTGATGCGATCAAGCAGAATCAGTCGGAACTGGGCAATCCTTGATTTGAGATATGGGCCATAATAATGTTCGTAGAGGTGGAAAAATAAAAAAAAAATTTTTTTTTTTTTACAATATCTTGCACCAAAGGTTTTGTGACATGTATTATAAGTGTGCTAAAATTGACTCGATTAAAGTACTGTAACTTTAAACTTGATTTTCTTAGTTTCTTTCTTTTTAGTGTGCCGGTGTTCAAATATTTGTAACTTTTTAACCAAAGGTCGTATTCACATGGGGTTTTCACTAATATGGAGCTCGAAGTACGCTACAAATAGATATGTAATAATCCCAAAATTTACCAGGGCCTACTTCAGACTGATCGCATTACATATACCAGTAAAACCCCCATATATATTCGTGATCGTCGTGATCGCCGACAGCATTTGCAATGAGTCCCTGGCGGTAAAGCTGATTATGGAAACATTATCGAAATGAAGGTCAGCTTTCAGAAAAATTTTGAATGCCAATTTAGGTTTCACGTGTATGACGTATTCTTGGTTCATTTTAAAATATTTTTTAAATGTTAACAGCATATTTATTAAGTATGACTAATTTGGAATGTTTGTCTTCATTAAGAATGACTAAGCCACAGAGTGCCTTCTGCATTCTGTCAGTTTGTGTGAAAAAAAAAAAGAAGAGAAATAAAGAGCTTTTCATAGAAAAAAGTTTCAAGTTCACTGTTTTATTTTACAAATATGACGTATACACTGTTACAATTGTCAAGTCTGGTGTAAGCCTAAACAAATTCACAAAAACATTTAAGCTGGTTTGTGCTTCACTTGAATGGGCGTTTGACCGATTCACAATACAGCGCGTCACATGGGAGAGGCTATTTTTTAAACTTGCAATCAATACTCGCTCATGCATGGACAAAAGCGTTAAGCCTTTCCTTTGTTGAGTTTATTGGACAAAGAAACCACACACAAGATATATTCACCATGTTTTTCGCTGTTCATATCTTTCCAATGGTGCTATCAAATTCACGTGTCGCCATTATATTTTGAGAAAAATCGACACCGACTTTCCCTGTACAGATTCTGTATATACGTCAGAGGACAAGAGGAGGAGGAAAATACGAAGGAACCTTTCTTGTCCTCGCAAGTAGGTCTTCTGTTGAAATCGGTCCTCGGATGTAAATATCCATGCTTAGTCTATGGGGTTGGGTTATATTAACCCTAACCCTGCCAGACGCAGCACAGTGCATCTGTGGTGACAGCTTGACCTTGCTGCACTCTGGTCAATGTGACAAAGTATGTAATCTGATACCCTGGAGGGTTAGGGTTAAAGGAACCACAAAGCATTGTCCTCGGTATTGGGAAAGTACGACTGTGTGTATGAAGTGCTGTTTAATAAAGTTAGCCCGAGAAGAGAAAACAGCCACAACTTTGCTATTTTAGAAGTTATGACTCATGGTTTACATCATGTGAAAGAGTAATTTTCATGGAACAAACTTGACAACACAACACTGCTTCGGTTTTTTCCCCTCATTTCTCCGTAAACTTTACACACTATGGTAGCATGTTTACACTCTGACATTGGGAACGGGTTAGGTAACTAAACCAAACGGATTAAATTTTGGCAGAATGATGAGTGTCTTCAAGATTAACCGCTGATGCTCTAACTTGATTCAGTTAATGCTAGGGGTGTGCATTTACAGGTAGTAAAAAATCTGGGTACCCGATTGAAAAAAATACGGGTACGTACTCGTTAAAGAAACCCAAAACTTCCAATCCCGGAAGTTGTATTTCTCTGAGATTCAAAAGTCTGAAAAATCTTATGCCTGTCTAGTAAACATGATCACTACTCCGCCATTAAATGTTCCGGCATATCACAAAAGACAGAAGCTTTATACAGTTGTATTTATAGTGGAATGAGGCATGCTATTACACATGTATGTACATCGTGGAGGCTCTTCATCCATACCCAGACTACAAAAACCACAACCGGTAAATTCCCTTTGTCAATTTTCACGAGCGTCATAAACATGAAATCTGTGCTGGTTCCCCATGTAGCCGTGTTTTAATTTTGAAAATCCCCGACAAATAACATTTTCTGGGAAGTTACTCTGCTATAATGTGAAGTTGTACGGGTACTCGATTCCATAATCTGGAACCGGTTCCTGACATGATACGTCGGGTACCCGGTTCTGATGCACACCCCTAGTTAATGCCTGAGCAAACCTGTTCCTATAACTTCAGCATTCTGGGAAGGCTTTCTTGTAGAGAAGCGGAACAAATCAAGCCCACTCCGAAAATAAAGAACCCCATGCTATTGGTGAAGGGGATCTTGTGCACAATGCCCTGAATAAATGACATCTGTACAAAGTTTGCGAGTGGCAATGATCGTTACTTAAATACGACGGTGTCCATCATAGCGCCGACGCACTGTACAATGTTGGCAGTCATCAGCACCTCGACATGCTCCTCCAGATGTCTCTTGGGATCCAGCTTGCCGACGTTCTTCACCACCAGCTGCTCCTTGGTCATGGTATCCTCTTCCTCCACGGCCTGGAAACGAGATGAACAAATTGATGACTTTCTCTGGGGTGAGATTTGAGGGCTGTCCTGACACTATGAACATTTAATCCCTTAAATTCCCATTAAAAGTCCACCTTGCCGTGAAATTAATCCCTAAGGGATGTTTCACGGATATTTACCTGGGGCTTATAGCACTAATCCCGTAAAGTGTTTTTTTCACGTTTCTTTAATGACCCTGGCCACTGAGGATTATCATGGGTCATACATAACGGTCAATAAACTCTCTATTGTAAACATTCTAAACACTCTGGAGAGCCAGGCAGCAGACTTGCCAAGCTCAACCACAAGATTATAATACCGGAGTTTTCACGGATTCCACTACACAATCTGGCTCTAGTGGCTTAAGTCACCGGATTTTCATGGACGGCTAAATAAAGGACTTTTCTAAGGGTGTTTTCACGGACTCCTAATCTCCCTTAATATGTTGAAAAAAACCGTGAAAATGTTGGTTCACGGTAAATCAAGGGAAAAGTGGCTCTTTAACAAATTATTAACCCTAACTCCCTTGGGCGTGTGGAAAATCATATTAAAATTGGAGGATTCAGGACTGTTAGGGTTAAGGGATAAAGATGTTCATAGTGTGAATACATGTATACCGAATATTGTATACCGAATATAAGCTTTCACTACGTTTAGAGTCAAACCACCTGTACCGATGGATGGAGAATCTTTTTAGAAGAAAAATGATACCAAGACCTCTCGATTCGGTCCAGTAGTTTTTGCTCCAGAGCATATTTTGTGAAGCAAAGTCGGGTCACTTGGCCATTTGTTCCATGCAGAAAAGAGCATGATGGTAGCATACTTAATTATTATACCTCGGGACCAAATGACCCCTGACTTTGTTTCACAAAATAGGTTCTAGAACAAAAACTACTGGACCGAATCGGGAGATCTTGGTATCATTTTTCTTTTAACAAAATTACCCATGCATTGGTATAGGTTGTTTAAGTCTGCCGTTCCGGTTTTTTTTTTGACCACCCTGTACAGATACGACTCTGATGCTATTTTAATACAAAAGTAACGGCACTTAGCAGTGTCAAATGCAGCATTTTTTCCCGTCTAAAAAAAACTGACAAACAAAAACGCAGTCTGGAGTTTGATTTCTTGTTATACATCCCGTAATGATCTTGATACAACAAGCGCATGCAAACAATGTCGATAGGGCAGTTTTCAAATATTCGGTCAAACCTAGTTTCGAATAATCAAATACTTAATTATCCAAAAATGAACAGCCCCATGAGAAATCCACGAAACATTCCGAGGCATTTCATTCGTATGGCTTTGCTCGAAAATGCATGGGATAACTGGGGTCAATGGAATGAAAAGAAGACCGTTTCAGGTTGCCGAGGCAATTTTGGAATTTATGGACCAAAAAATCTTCCGGAAAATGTCTCACCAAAAATCCTGAAATCAGTAAAAGTCCGGAGACATCTCACCCATGCTTTTTTAACTCTAACCCTGCCAGACGCAGCACAGTGCATCTGTGCCGACAGCTCCAATTTGCTGGACTCTGCACACAAGTCAATGTGACAAAGTATGCAATCTGATGCGTCTGGCAGGGTTTCTAGCCAAAATGCCCTGGAGGGTTAGGGTTAACCTGCTTCATTTGGGAGAGGTGAGTTGGTCTGAAAATTGGGATAATTTGTGATGTGAAATTTATCATTCCTGTGTTATATGCATAACATTAATGCAGGCTCTGTGTTTTCAAAACCGTTTTATTCATGATTCTAGGATGTCTGTCACTTAATAAGTTATGCTGTCAGGAATTTGAGAAACCCAGCCGACTTTATTTTGAGAAATCAAGCTTTAAACTTCTGTGTAAACTCATTGCGTTCGCACAAAAAGTGACTGAAAGATTGCAAATTGTTACATTTTATAAAAATGATGGAATTTTTAGTTAATATTTTCAGGAATGATAATTTTAGATATTAATAATTTAATTGGTAGCAGAAACTCAAATTGTCAAAAAAAGAAATCTAGGGGACTATTGTTGTGCCATTATCTTCAATGCAGGCTCGGCAACATGTGAAGGGTTTTCCCCAGACCACATCACATTTCTCTAGAACCTGTTGAAGAATTATCCTCTATTTAGATCTGGGCCCAGGAAAACCGTAAGGGTGATAGGGGCTCGCAATTCAAAATGTCGCCAACCCTACCACCTCTGATCGTAACCCTTTACGTTGGAGTGGCTTTTAGCCTCGGCAAATAAAATCAAACCCCATGACATATTTGTCAATTTTTGAATGCAAATGTGTAAATTAAGTCTGATTTTACGCTTCGACAAAATTAAACAGGTGCATTTAGCTTCCACATTGCTAAATATGACAAAACCCAGCACACCATGTAGTTTGTGTCGACTGCTAAAATCCATACAAATTACAACAGCTTTTTACCATTGTTGGATTTTGTTGGATTTAGCAGGGTAAGGGTTAACTGGACAGATTTTATTTTCAAAGTGAACAAAGAAACTGGCAGGAGCGGGATTCGAACCTGCGACCTCCGGGTTATCGTACCGGCGCTCTACCAACTGAGCTATTCTTGCCCTATGTTGGCGGTCTCCCAAATTGTCAGCATCTTTGTTCGGGTGGGCGCTATGGACAGATTTTAGTTAGAATGAGAGTAAAGCATTCAGATTGTACTTGAATTGTTGTACATGGTTTATGTCCGAAAACAATTTGAACTGGATATTTGTTGCATGCGTCCTTTAACCCTAACCCTGCTAAATCCAATGCAATCCAACATTGCTAAAAAGCTGTTGTAATTTGTTGGATATTGTCGAATTAAGCAGGGTAGTAGCTAAATATACCCGTTGGATTTTGTCATATTTAGGAGGGTGGGAGCAGACTCCTAGTAAAATTCCTGTTGTATTTTGTTGGATTCAGCAGGGTAGCCGCAAAAATGCCAAGGCTGGTGTGTGGGTGGTACACTGCAGAATCCAACAAAAATTGCTGTTGGATTTTGTTGCATTTATTTTATAGCAGACTTCTCATTTCAGTTTCGTTGGAAATTGTTGGATTTAGCAGCACCATATGAAAAAACAGTGAAGTGGGGTTAGGGTTAACAATGGGTGTGGGGGGGGATGGAACTCGAGATTCTGAACCGGACAAAACCTTGTTATAGCTTTTGGCAAGGTCCAGCATCTCCTTGACTGTGGTCTCGTTCAGTTTGCAGTGTTCGTTGTAGTCCCGCAATGTCAGGCCATCCATCCAGCTCTTCTTGTGTAGATTCAGCAGCATCTACCGACAGAAAACGACGACCGGAATGAGGTGTTGACACGGAAATGTGGTCTACCAGTGTTATAAATGACTTGAGTCACCGACTCCAGTCAGACTCATGTTGCAATAAGCCATTTGCGAGTTAAATTTGAATACCATCTGGTACACTGCAGTGTTTAAACTACTTTGCACATTTGTGACCCGCTCTGCAAAAAATTTGAAAATAGTGTTTTTTATATATAGCTGGAAAGGCCATTTTATAAGCTTTCATATGGTATATGTCTGAGGTCTCTGCATTTTGCAATCACGAGATATTTGGAAATTTGCATGTTTGTTTTCAGGAATTTCTTGAAATGACTTAAGGAGAAACAAGCCATTTAAATAACCAAAAAGCAAAGCAATAGATGGAAGCACTCGACAAAAACACATTCTTTTTCCAACTTTATTCACTGAAATCAAAGATTTTGGTTATGAACTAGAATAATATAGGTATCAAAGATGCAAAAAATTCCCTCCCTTCAAAATCACTTGTTTGAAGAATTTTTCACCCTCTTAACATTGAACGGCCCATAACCCGTAAAAGCATACAGCGACTTATGTGCCCTTTTTGCAGAGCGGGTCACATTTTAACTTTGAATTCTCCAGACCAAAGAGACTGTTACTATATCACGTGATTCGGGGCAAGCCTTATGCTAGCAACCCCCAGCTCCGGAATGGTCTGGTGTCTTTGTGCCATTCGCACCCATTGTGAACAATGTATTTGTGCTATTAAAGCGTCTCTTACGTAGCTATGCAAGAGCTTGCCCCGAAGCATGTGATATAGCAACAGTGTCTTTGGTCTGGAGAATTCAAAGTTAAAATGTGCCAAGCATTTGGAGCAAGTCAGTGTACCAGATGCTATTCAAATGTAACTCGCAAATGGCTTATTAACCTATCGCCGTTTACGAGTTAACCACGCCTCTTAGACAACCCTATGGGAATTTTGTGTGGTCATTTTTGTTTGTCTTAGATTTTGTGCGTTCCACGTGGAATTATAATTGATGTGATTAGACAATAATTCACAAGCTGCGTTGACGCGATTCGACCGCGATAGGTCAATTTCCAGTGAATGAATCACGGCCAGTAAATTCCTTAAATGGATTCCAACAAAGACTCCACTTTTCAAAGTGAACAAAGAAAACCGGCTGGAGCGGGATTCGAACCTGTGACCTCCAGAATACCGTACCGGCGCTCTACCAACTCAGTGAGCTATCTTGCCCTATGTTGGTGGTCCCCCAAATTGTCAGTATCTTTGTTCGGGTGGGCGCTAGTCAGAAGTCATAAACCCATAATGCCGTATAGCCAGGGATCGCGCCCAATTTCACGATACAACCTGGGAAGCGACATTGTGGGGATCACTCAATGAAGATACGAGATAGTTTGTCAAACAATCTGCAAGGGAAACTGACTAGGTAAATATAAATAAATGTACACAAAGTGAACAAAGAAAACTGGCAGGAGCGGGATTCGAACCTGCGACCTCCGGAATACCGTAACTTAACGCATTTCTCTGGAAGGAACTTAACGTTTGAAATGTGGAAGGAAACCCAAAACAATTATTCTGAAGAAAAAAAATGGAATTGAAGTACGGACTGAAAACCCAATTGTTATATTGGTTCCAGATGGGATTCGAACCAGGGTCACAGTGGCAGAGGGTAAGGAATGTACCACTACACCGACCCAATCCCCCCCCTGCTTACCTTCTGTTCCAGCTCGTTCTTCCTGTAGTTGATGGCAATGGAGTAGTAGTGCCGATTCAGGCCGTGTATGAGAGCCTGGATAGAGGGCTTCTGGAGGTGGCCCAGGTTGGACGTGGTCTGCCGAGGCTCCTGGCCCAAGACCATCATGTTGGGGTTGATCAGCCTGAAGGCATCGATGACGACTTTACCCTTGACGCTCTGGATGGGGTCCACGACCACCGCCACGGCGCGGTCCGACAGCGCCTCGAAGCTCTGCTGGGTGTTGATGTCCACGCCGGAAAGCCAACAGCCAAAACCTGGATGGGAGTGGTACCAGCCTACCACCATCTCCGGTCTGTGGTGACGTAAATCAATCAGGAAAGAAATACTGAATTAGGCCTTGGACTTCATTGTTGGACGGGTAACGCCACATACCCTTTCAACGGTTTTACCAGTACAGGTAGCAGATTTGCTGTTTCTACTGCATAGAGTTCCAGGAACCTTTCATCATTAGTTCCCCTGTCCAAACTTTCAGGCACTCTACTCGCCTGGCTGTCTCATCACATCCTTTCACTGTTGTTGTTCCAAAGGCTAGTACTGTGAGATACTCTTCAAGTTTTTGTCCCTCGTACTGCCTCTCTTTGGAACTCCTTACCTGTAACCTGCTTTCCATCCACCTATAATCTTTCGCAATTCAAACGAAATGTGAATAGATATTTTCTATCTTTTCTTGTCTTTTGTAGCCCACACCTTGAGTTGGGTGATAAGCATTAAAAAAAAAAATTTAAAAAAATTAAATAACCTGGACAATCAAACAAATATCTTCAATTAGATATCACTTGAGATTAGATATAATCATAAATAGTTTTCCCGGTATTGGACATGGCAGCCTCCAGCCCCTGCCATCAAAAAGTTTCTATCTGCCAATCTGATTCTCTGATGGAAGTGTAAAGATGGAATTTGCATCGGCGATGATGTAAATTAGAAGACTTTTTTGTCGCCCTTTTCAAACATAGTTTGAAAACATAGGGGGTTTTTGAAACGCTGGCTTCGGCTTGGCTTCGGCTTAGTCTCCGATTTCTGAATATCTAAAAAGCAAACAAAATGTAAGTATTCTAATTTTTACTTTCATAATCAACCGAATGAATGTTCCTGAAGCAGAACGTGTACCAAAATTTAGAATATTTTAATTTGGTTTGCTTATCAGTTATTCAGAAGTCGGAGATGAAGCCGAAGCCACCGTTTTGAAAACCCCATAGTTTATGAAGCATTGTATGTTCAGTGTCTTTTGAGAGCCTAGGGAAAAAACTCTCAGGCTTACTCGGGTGGGACTCGAACCCACGACCTCCTGCTTACTAGTGCAGACGTCTCGACCACCGAGCTTGCCGATTCGAATCCAATATTGCAGCGAATCCCAGTTAACCAGTGTTTTACACCCTTGGTGTTGGTACGAGATAGAAAGCGGAGGTGAGAGCACACATAAATACCATAAGGCCAAAAAAAAAATTGTGTTGCCCTCGGACAGGTAAACTTGAAAAGAGGGTCGGTCGGTCGAAGAAAAAAAATTTCAGCTTCGCCACCGACTTCTTGAATCACCGAGAAGCAAACCAAAATGGAAGTATTCTAACTTTTGGCATCTTATCAACCGATTGAACTTAGATACGGCGAAGTTTTTGCCGATTCGACTCTTCCGCTACAATATATTTATACATTTTCTGCAAGACATTGAATTGGTTGTATATACATAGCATTTTTTACATGCGCTGTCTTTGTTTTTTTTCTTGCTAGACCTCCCCAGACCCAAAGTTTAGGGTTTTTAGCAAGGCTACTCTTCAGCCCGAATGGAGCTTTGACGAGCGCGATGGATCAAAGTCATTTTCACACTCACCCGGGAGTGTTTAGGCCTAAATGCTTTGTGTTTCCTATTGTTCCTTTAAAACCCTCCTATGCAAACATACATTCTGAGCCATGTTGTTGTATGGGTCAAAATCAGTCAAGGTGATTGTTTTTGACCCTCCTGCCATAGTACAAAACCACATGTAATCTGATCATGTCTGTGTAAAAGTATAGCAGAGGAGGTGGAAGGAAATTTTGACTGATTTTGACCTTTTAAATAGTAGGAGGGTTAATATAACCCAACCCATTAGACTAAGCACGTACTTCTACGTGCAAGGACCGATTTCAACAAAAGACTTGACATGCGAGGACTGAAAGGTTTCTTTGTATTTCCTTTCTCCTCTTGTCCTCGGAGATATATATACAGAACCTGTATACCCTGGTTTCATTTTGTACATGAAAAGATGTATAAAGTAAAGAAGGTACATCAAGTACCAACACTTTTTGAGACAGAGAGGCAGAGTTATGTTTTTATTGATATATTTTTTAAAAAGCCGACCCCGTTTTTGTAGATTTTTACAGTCGGTCGATCCAAAGGCAACAGTACAAGGTTTTTTTGGCCTAAGTGTCAGCCAATCATCGCAGGATGGAAAATATGGGCACAGAGCTCCTGCCTGTTTGTCCGAGCATGTCCAACATTTTGGCCTGAAACACTCCTGATGGAAAACATGGTAAAGATGGGCACAGAGCCCATACACTCTCCTGATGGAGAACATGGAAAAGATGGGCACAGTGCCCATACTCTCCTGATGGAAAACATGGAAAAGATGGGCACAGAGCCCATACACTCTCCTGATAGAAAACATGGAAAAGATGGGCACAGCGCCCATACACTCTCCTGATGGAAAACATGGAAAAGATGGGCACAGAGCCCATACACTCTCCTGATAGAAAACATGGAAAAGATGGGCACAGAGCCCATACACTCTCCTGATAGAAAACATGGAAAAGATGGGCACAGAGCCCATACACTCTCCTAATGGAAAACATGGAAAAGGTGGGCCATGCGCCCATACACTCTCCTGACGGAAAACATAGAAAAGATGGGCACAGAGCCCATACACTCTCCTGATGGAAAACATGGAAAAGATACATACCTCCCTGTTTGTCTGAGCATGTCCAACATCTTGGCCTGAAATACTGGATCCACTGCCTCCACACTTACACCCTGAAGGAAAAGGTGTGCCAATGAAATCTCATCAAAAAGTAAGATCCGGAGTAAATCAGAAAAATGCTTGGCAGTTAGGGTTAACCCTAATCCTGCTAAATCCAACAAAATCCAACAATGGTAAAAAGTTGTTGATTTTGAAATTAACACAAACAACACAGTGTGTTGGATATTGTATTTAGGAGGGTGGAAGCAGACTTCTAGTAAAAATTCAGCTGGATTTTGTTGGATTTTGTTGGATTTATCAGGGCTCATACAAATACCTGTTGTATTTTGTTGGATTCAGCAGGGTAGCTGCAAAATGCCAAGGCTGGTGTGTAGGTGGTACACTGCAGAATCCAACCAAATCTAGTTGGATTTTGTTGTATTTAGCAGGCTTCTCTTTTCATTTTAGTTGGAAATTGTTGGATTTAGCAGGGCATAAGAAAAACACTTTGCGGGGGGCTATGATTAATGGATTAGAGAATATTACGAATCTTGGAAGGGAACTGTACGAGATTAAAAATTGGTGTCTCTTACCGTTCCAGATTGTGGCATTGCAAACACGTCGATAACTCTGACTGTGTAGTCGTCAACAAACTCCCCCAGCATCAGACCCATGACTTCCATTGGCACTCCCGCCCTGCCGTGCTTCAGCATCTAAGACATGCATAAGGAATAACTTTGATTGACTGCAGTGCAACACTGACTAGTTGTCGTCGCACTAGGTCCCCACTGGACTTTTCCTGCTGTCACCTAGCAGGAAGTTACCCATGGTATCTGCATGTTTCAGAAAGTCACATTTAAGACTTTTAAAGACCCTTTTAATGCTGTCCTAAACAAAATTTAAGACCAAAAATAAGCAGAATGACACTAGATGTATCCCGGGATTTTAGATCCCGGGATTGGAATGCTCGGTAAATACATTGTGTGGTGTCTGCCACGTGCGATCAGCTTTCTGGAAAAATTTGCTATGTGCTCCAATAGCTGATTTTTTTATATACACTGTGTGATTGTTATTTACAAGCTGATAAAAAAATCATTACTCGCTTCGTCCATTTTTTTAAGACCTTGGAGAACTTAGTTTAATACTTTTTAATGCTTTTTAAGGCCTTAAATTGAGAAAATTCAATTTCAGACTTTTAAAGACTTTTTAAAGACCTGCAGATACCCTGTTACCATTACTCTCCGTCAATATTCACTTCAGCACATGTACACACACACATACTTATCTTGTACTGTGGGCAATTTTACCCAGCACTGTGAATGCTCCTTCAACCCAAATTTGTTATCATGATCCCCTTAATTAAAGGTAGTGTACATGATTAGTCATGGTTGCAATTTTCAGAAATGGGCGGATTTGGGGGTTAGTATTTTATAGGAAATATCGTTCCACTGACCTGTTCGAAGTTTTGCGTTGTTGGATGGCGAAAAAAATGAGAGAAAAACGGCACCCGTTTTCAACCGTCGGGCGGATGATAGCCTTTAGTCAAGGCGCGCGTGGCTACCTGGACGCGTGACGCGCCCCGAATGCCAGCATGTCCGGGGCGCACCTTGACTAAAGGCTACGATATGTATTTCCACTTTTCTTGACGACAGCACACCTGGTGGCATCATTTCACAGGTTGATTGAGACTACTATTAACTTATACAGTCTAGTAAGGTATTTCGTAATAATTCAGTAACAAAAATTGGGAGGATTACCAATCGTGTACACTACCTTTAAGTATTCCCATTCATTTTGCGACAGATGTAACCCTAACCCCAAAATGCCTCTGAAGTTGTTTTTCAGGGAGGGGAAACCTGTTGTAGAAGCGGGCAAGTCCACAAACCGTTCACTCTTCCTGCATCCTGTAGACATTTTTTGTTCACAGGTCTAAAAAGAGTATATGCAAGGTTAGAGCAAACTTTTAAAGTCTTCAGTCCTGGACCTTCTATTCTCTACCTACTGTACGAGGTGTGATCAAAAAGTTCCGAGACTGTTCCGGTGCGAACAAACGGAGCACAGCACAGTAATGTGCATAAAGCAGGTACTCCAAGTAACATCGTTTGATCAACATCAGCACCTGTGTTACACGCATTTTTGTGACCACTGGTACGTGCGCATTTGCGATTTCACCATGGACCTGAATCCCGAGCAGAAGCAGCACCGTGTCGAAGTCTGCAAGGATCTCCGTCAACAGGCCCAAACATGACCCAAACTTCATGTCGAGGATCATCAGCAGTGACGAGAGTTGGGTCTACGGCTACGACCCAGAGACCAAACAGCAGTCTTCGCAGTGGAAGAGCCCGCAGTCTCCAAAACCGAAGAAGGCGCATCAGGTCAGGTCAGGTCAGGAGCGCAGCCAAGAGCATGCTCATCATTTTCTGTGACATTCGCGGAGTTGTGCACCGTTAATTCCTCCCCAGGGTCAGACTGTCAACCCTGAGTTCTACTGCACCGTTCTAAGGCATCTGAGGGAGAAAATTCGGCCCGAACTGTGGCACGCTGGCAATTGGGTGCTCCAACATGACAACGCGCCCGCTCACAGCGCGTTTTCTCACCTGCAACAACACAATTGTCACTCCCCTCCCCCCTACTCGCCGGATTTGGTTCCTTGCAACTTCTTTCTGTCACCCAAAATGAAGTTCAAGCTAAAGGGTCGCCGTTTGGACACTGGAGGAGATCCAGCGAGAATCGCAGATGGTGCTTGACATGCTTACGGAACGGGATTTCCAGGGAGCGTTCCAAGCGGGGCAGGAGCGCTGGGAGCGGTGTATCGCTGCACAAGGGGACTACTTTGAAGGGGATGATGGCCAGTTTAAATCACGTACGTTTTTTGTTTGTTATAGGCGCAGTCTCGGAACTTTTTTATCACACCTCGTACTTATACTCATGTGCAGAGGTTTCAATAACAACTCACAACTCGTTTCAATAACGACTTGTCTCAAAGGACACCTGCCTTTCCAGTTGGTCAACGGTCAAGTTTTCACAAGTCAAGTTGGTCAACGGCCAAATTGTCTGAACACCGACAGATCTGAAACAGGGTTCTGCACAATAATTGTTTTGTTACCTTTAACAGTGCTAGCGACGAAATGTAGACTTGTTCTGCTGTGTCTACCACTGGGGCGTCACTGGCCCCACCCGGTCCGCCCATCCCCGGCATTCCATTCCCCAACCTCAGCAATCGATCCATCAGTGATTCGAGTTCTTTCTCTTGAGCTGTAAATCTACAAAAGAAAAGCAAAAATGCATGTTCTGTGACTTAAAGTGTGAGACGAAAATTGGAATGTATTGCATAGTGATTAGATACGATTTGAGGACGGACAGAGCACACTGTCCGAAACGTCGAGTTACACACTCATCCCGGTTCTTTTCAGAACCACACTTCGTCTAGGGCTGTTCATTTTCGAATAATTTAGTATTTGAATATTCGAAAATGGGTTTGATCGAATATCGAATATTCAAGTTTTCACTGCATGCCGCACCGGTAAAAAACAAATTGCACATAAAAGCACGCCAGTGTTTTACGTATGGCGATCGATATTATGGACCTTTTGATCGGCATTTTTTTGCATGCGCCTGTTGTATCGAGGGTTTTACAGACGGGAACAATAAACCTCCGTCCACAAAAAGTTATGATTGACAAAAATTCAGCATTTGACACTGCTAAGCGCCGTAACCTTTCTATTAAAATAGCATCAGAGTCGTATCTGTACGTGCATATATATCTTTTCGAACATTTGAACCAGCAAAATTGTATTCGAATATTCGGTTGACGATCGAATATCGAATATTCGGTATGTTCGGGACAGCCCTAACTTCTTCCTAGAAGAGATTTATTTCACATGGTGTTACCCGCAATCCCAGTCTCTCTCATATGCATAGTGATTGTTGAAACAGGTATGTGACTGAAAAGAGTATCTCTAGCTCTATCAACTCACGACAGGTTTGGCCTCCAATGTCGAAAAGGTTTATTGTCCTATTTTGTTTTATTCAATGTTTACACTACACACTGGAGAAACTACATGTATTTTGTTTTCCGAGCATATATTAGCAAATCACAAGATAGCAACAAGGTTAGGAACCAATAAATCCAAGAGTCTAAGATGTCGGAAATACACGGCTCTTGAATCACAATGAATACAGCACATTGTATTCCATGATATGACAGTGCAGATTTTATTCGGCTTCGACATCAATTACTCAGAAACTTATCAAGAAAATAACGTAAATGAAACGATAAATATTTTAAAACAAAATTCTTAAGCTCTGTAAACATAAATTAATTAGTGTACACGGCAGAATACATTTTTACTCACCAAATTTGGAGAAATTCGCAAAAATTATGACAACGGTACAAATCATATGCAGAGAAGTTTTGGGGCCTGGGGGCCAGTCTATGATCACTGGTATACGGACACAAAGGTACAAAGGCAACGTTCGGTTACACAGCAAAGCAGTGAACCAGTTTTGTGTAGGGGCCGCCGTGTGCGTTTTAAATCTGGATAGATCATTGGCTGTTCAAGTTGACGATACCGTCCGCCATCTTTACACTCTACCTGATGATCGTACACGTAAGTAGTACAAGCATGACATTAGCAGGCGCTCGGCTAGGTTGCAATGATTTATAGATGTTCCACGAGTGGTAACATGGCGACCGCTGGATACAGTTGTTCGTACAGCGCGCGGTAGCCAATGAGCTATTTTTATTTGCCGGGGGGGGGGGGGGTTTCTATGATTTTGTTTTTTAGCACACATATAAAAATGTCTTACAGTTTATACAGAAATGATCTAAAATGCTTGTTTGATCCGGGTTTATAAGGGGAAAGGAAAGTTGTTGTTTTCAAAATATTTCCAGAGGGCGCTATTTTGTTTGGTAGGCCGGCCCCATCGAAAGATAAATACCCTAAGCGCCCCCTCCCCCCCCCCCCCCCCCGTAACATCCAGCCCCCTCCCCACTAGCCCCCACGGAGAGAGCCCTCAGAGCTGGCTACACCGCTGGTCCTGACAGTTTGCAACTTAGCTAGGAGAGGGGTGGGGGATAGGAATACGCTAATTGTTCTTGATAAAGTGCTCTTATCTGAGCTAGTCAGTCAGTATAGAGGCGAAGTAAAACAATGTTTAGCGTCCCATACACCCGCTTCCTATTTGGGGGCCGCCTGGATTATTTTGATTTTTACTAGGGAAATGAGGTGAAAAAACAAAACCAAAATGTCAACCGATCCATCGGAAAATAAAAGCTTTACTAAAACTATTAAAACCACTCTAAACATGTTCAATTCTCTTGTGCACCATGTCTCTTCCTTTTTTGTATCTTTGAACATAACAGTTTAAAAAAATACGGTTGTCGGATAATTTAAAAAAAAATTTGGCCATCTTAAAAATAAAAATATAAAGCCCCTCCTTCCTTTTTTTTTTTTTAACCCAGAGGCTAAACATGTTTTATTTTTTACTTGAACATTTGCAAAAATTATTATGAAATACCTTACCCGACTGTAAGTAAATAATAGTCTCAAGCATCCTTTGAAATCATGGCACTTGGTGTCTGAAAAAAAATACACAACCAATTGTTTAAGCGTTTTGTACTGGGTGTTTCTGAGAAATTTTTGAAAATGTGTGTA